>CM062819.1:1674902385-1676167186 GCA_031772625.1 Pinus tabuliformis | reverse complement strand
TTGTGTTGCTCAATCTCGAGGGTTGAATGTAGATTTATGAACAACTCCCTTAGGCAATTTTATTGTTAACTCTAGTGCAATGGGTAGTGGAATGGAATTAGACGAAGTCGAATTATTTGGCTGATCCATAGCCTAGTTATTCGATGACGATGGTGGAGTAGCATAATCTTTACCTCGTGTAGTCACCAAAACATCAGTCTTAGGCTTCGTGGTGGATAACATAAGCACTTGTGAAGTGGAAGCATGATCTGTAGCAACCAAATGAGACTCTGGGTTTGGAAAAGGGTCTATCAACATAGTGGATGTACTAGAAGTCTTAAGAAATTTTGAGACTTCAGAGTGGTGAGGAAAGTCTTGCGTAAAGTGCTCATTGTTACAAATTAAACATGGGTAATGAGGTTTCCTAGCTGGAGATGAGGAATCAGATGATTTCTCTTGAGGGGGAGAATTTTGTTTCTTTTTGGTTTTCCCCTTTTCCTTGTATCCAGGTTGCTTTTCATTTTTACTTTTGTCAGATGACACGAAATTTATTTCAGAAGCAAGTGTATTATCAGGAGTATTAGAAGTTTTATTTGAAATAACAAGTGTTTGGCTATATGGTCTACTTGTTATTTGAGTACTTAAAGAACCTATCACACTATCACCAACATGAGATTCCAGTTACTGGATGGAGTTGGTGGAACAGTAAAGGCTGGTCTAGGTGCATTTGGAATCTTATCATAAAACATGCGAGACTGGGTATAAATCAAGTCTAAGTATTGGGCATGAGAAATTACTTGCTCTTTGGTAACAACTCCTCGTTTAGCCACATCCTCAGTGATAGATGGCAACAAGGATTTAATAAACCACTTAGCTAGAAGTTGATCAAGAACAAATGTTTTGACCATTCGACGATGATGACGACACTCATGAATATGATAAAAAATGTGAGCAACAGTGGTCTATTTAAATTTGGTCAAAAGTTCCATTCCAGTTCCATATCTGATGGGTAACTAGAAATGGGTTAAAAATATAATGGCTAAGGCTGTGAATTTGTCAAATGAAGCTCATGGTAATTCAATATACCAGCTTGTAGCCGCACCAGTGAACATTTGTTGGAAAATACGTAGTCTTACTAAACCATCATTTATGGATTTCGATGAAAACCATAAATGAAAAGTCATAACATGATTGGATGGATCTTCTCCAGGGTTTCCATTGAACTTAGGAATATTAGAATGCAATTTGTGTGGAATCACTGGCCACCAAGGTGCATAAAGAATGGGATCATTGGTAAGACATTTTAAATCCAGGAATTCAAGTGCTGCGACAAAAAGAAAATTTTTGGTTTAGGTCGGGTTGAGCGTAACCAGGGTAAGATGGAATTGCCTGGTGTAGGTTTTAAGCCTGTACAGAAATTACCTGCATACAAATTCTAAAACACAGAAAATAAACAATGCGAGAGCATAACACATAAAACACATATACACAGAGATTTTCCCCTAGATGCCAAAACTGGGACTACAAGCTTGATTTTTCATTATGTTCCTTTCAATGTTACAATACATATTTATACATGCCGAAGCATCCAATACCATGGACTGAAAACCATCGCATCCAAAACCATGTAGAAAAAACCATCGCGTCCAAAACCATGTGAAAAAATCATGCACAAAACCATAGGTAGGTCCGCCTAACCTAACATAGCATCCAAAAAACAAAATTTTTCGGGGCGATGCCCCAGACCCCATAGAGGGAGGTTACTTGTACCCCTTAAACCCCTTGTGATGCCCCCGCTATGCAATTAGCACAACGAAAGGGGTGCTTCGCCCCCGCTCTAACCCCTTGGTTAACTACGTCGGCTAGTTGTGCAAAGAATATAACACAACCCAAAATTCTCCCACTTATTGTTTTCTTTCCAAAGGTAGCCACAAGAGAGCTTAGTGATTTATCCAGCCCTACAATGCCCATTGTTTCTCTACACCAAGAGAACTTCTCAAAGCTCACAGATCTTTTCAATGCATCTGCAGTATTCTTCAATGTGTCCACCTTTACCAGCAACACTTTTTTGTCTTCTATCATATCCCTCACAAAGTGATACTGAACATCAATGTGCTTTTTCTGTGAATGATATGCAAGGTTCTTTACCAAGAAAATTGCACTTTGGCTGTCATAGTATATACTTATAAATCCCTGTACTAACCCCATACTTGAACACAATCTCTGCAACCAAACTGCTTCCTTCATTGCATGAGCGGCTGCCATGTATTCTGCCTCTGTAGTTGATAGTGCCACTACATATTGTTTCTTAGTCATCCAACGGACTGCACCTCCAAATAGGTTAAACACATACCCACTTATAGATATTCTTTGATCCAAATCTCCAGCCCAGTCTACATCAACAAAGCCACAAATATCCAACACTTTGCCTAATCTTGGACTTCCTTGGTAGCACAAACCATAATCACTAGTGCCACGCAAATACCTGAAAACCTGCTTCACTGTTGTCCATTTCTCCTTCTGTAGTTTTGACATAAACCTACTCAATACTCCCACTGCATGTGCAATGTGTGGTCTAGTACAGAGCATTGCATACATCAAGCTACCGAATACACTTGCATATGGAAAATGAGACATGTCCTCTTCCTCTTCTTGTGTCTTGGGAAACTATTCAACAGATAAGCTCACACCTACAGGAATAGGAACCTTCACCGATTTATTATCCTGCATATTAAACCTCTATAGTATTATCTCGACATACTTCCTCTTGTTTAATCAGAGCTTCCTCTTTTCTCGGTCGCTTTTAATTTCCATGCCCACAATATAGTTTACAACACCAAGATCTTTCATGTTGAATTTGGAGGACAATTGGGTCTTCAAATCCTGGATAATTTCTTTGTCATTTCCAACTAGCGACATATCATCCACATACAAGACTAGATAAATAACATGGTCACCAATTAATTTAAAATACACACAGTGGTCTGCTTTGCCTCCAGTGAAGCCAAGTCCCCATATAAATGTATCAAATTTATGATACCACATCCTTGGTGACTATTTTAACCCAAACAAAGAATTCTTTAACTTGCATGCCAGTTCTTTCTTACCCTTCACCGCAAATCCTTCAGGTTGCTTCATGTAGATCTCCTCTTCCAAATCCCCGTGAAGAAATGTTGTCTTCACATCCATAAGTCAACTTGGCAACAGGAGAAAAAATTTCACCAAAGTCAATTCCTGCCACCTGGGAGTAACCTTTTGCTACCAACCGAGATTTTTATTTCTCCACCTTTCCTTCTGCATTTGTCTTCTTCTTGAACCAAAATTTTCTGCCAATGGTTTTCCTTCCATCTAGCAACTCCACCAAATCCCAAGCCTCATTTTTGTGCAAAGATGCCATTTCATCAACCATGCCTCTTTCCAGAGTTTGCCATCCTATGAATCTACCGCTTCCTTCATAGTTCTGGGATCATCATCAATAAAAGATAAAGAAAAATTTGAACAGAAAGCAGATGGACTATACCTTTTCAGCGGCCTTCTTTCTCGAAGTAATCTTCTCACACCTAGAGTTTGTGGCTCTTCATCTTCTGATTCCTCCTTTGTTGTAGAGTTTGATTCTTTCTCCTTAAGCTCAAACTCTATCTCCTCAGGTTCCTTTGGTTGGAATTCATGTTTAATAACATCGTTCACCTCTCTAAACACAACATCTCGGCTGTACATAACCTCCCTTGTTACTGGGTTCCAAAGCTCATAACCCTTTAAACCATCCTTATACCCAATAAAGATGCACATTTCAGATTTACTATCCAACTTGGTTCTTTTCTCTTTTGGAACATGTACATATGCATCACATCCAAATACCTTTAGATGTGAAAGAGAGGGTTTCTTACCAGACCATACCTCTTGTGGAGTCTTATCCTCCAATGTTGATGAAGGTGATATGTTGACCAAGTAACATGATGTCTCCACTGCCTCTGCCCAGAATTCTTGTCCTAACCCGGAAACACTGAGCATGCTTCTTGTCATTTCCATCAACCTCTTGTTCATTCTTTCTACAACTCCATTTTTGTCAGGTGTGTATGGAGTTATCTTCTGTCATGCTATACCACATTTCTTACAGAATTCTTCAAATTCCTTGTTGCAAAGCTCTCCACCGTTATCTTTCCCCAACACCTTTATCTTCTTCTCTATTTGGTTTTCCACTAGAGCCTTAAATTCTTTAAACTTTTCAAAGACTTTAGAATTCTTCTTAAGGAAATATATCCATGTATTCCTTGAGAAGTCATCTATAAATGATACATAGTACATAGACTTACCTAGTGATGGAACCTTCACAGGTCCAAACACATCACTGTGGAAAATCTCTAATATTTGTTTCACCCTCTTACCACTAGAGGGGAAACTCATCCGATTTTCCCTCCCATATACACAATTTTCACAGAAATCAAAATCCAGAGAGCTATTACCCATACCTTCTACCATACCTTTACCATGAAGTATTCGAAGGCCCTTCTCTCCAATATGTCCATGCCATTGATGCCACAGCATGGTCTTCTCTCCAGAGACAACTAGATTTTCTGCTCCGCTTTTAGGAACCACATAACTATTGCACCCATCAACAACAATGCTACCTTACAACTTGTATAGAGTTCCAACTCAAACTCCCTGCATCAATACCAGTGCCCCCTAAACCATATTGGAGGTATCCTTCTCGAACACTATTTTTACACCTGCATCATCCAGCTTACTTACAAAAATCAAATTTCTGGCTAATGCAAGAATATGAAGAACACTCGAAAGTGTTCTAACCCTTCCACCTTGCAACTTCAACTTTACTTTTCCATGACCAATGATTCTAGCCTTCTTTTCATGCCCCAAGAAGACATCATCACAATCATATTTCTCATACTCACAGAACCACTCTCTATGAGGAGTGAAGTGAAAGGATGCACTTCATTCAATCAACCATGCCTCATGATCTACATGTGTACTTGAAGAAGCCAAGCACACATCCCCACCTTCAGTTGAGCTGGCTTTCGCCTCTGCAAAAGGAGCATCATCAGATACCTTTCCTTTATCATGAGCTTTAGATTTACAGTCCTTTTGTAGTGCCCTTCCTTTCTGCATTTCCAGCACACCACCCTTATAGGTTTTCTTGGAGATTTAGATCTCCCTCTAGATATAGATCTCCCATGCGATGACTTATTTTTGTTTATGTTCTAAGACCGTCCTCATACAGACAAGGCATCACCATTCTGGCTCTCCATATCTTTTCATCTCATCTCCTCCGTCAGCAAGGATGAGACTATTTCATCAAACTGCAAACCAGTTGTATTTCTACCTATTACAATAATGAGACTATCCCACGAATCTGGTAGAGAACACAACAAAATGATGCACTTATCTTCATATGAAATTTTAATATCAACAGACAATAACTGGCTTACCACAGTATTAAATGTGTTCAGATGCTCTATCACTGAGTCTCCATCATTCATCCTCATGTTATACAAATTTTTCTGTAGGAACAGTTTATTCACCAGACTTAGATTGGTACAAAGTCCCTAACTTTTCCCACAAAGCCTTCGCCATAGATTCCCTTGATACATTCAACAATATTGAATCTGAGACACACAATCATATTGTGGTCTTTGCCTTCTGATCCAACTACTTCCATTCCTCATCAAACACTCCCATTCGTTTAGTACCTAGAACTACCATGATTCACTGATATTTATCCACCAACAGATCCTCCATCTTGAGTTTCCAAAACCTGAAACTCTAACCATTAAATTTCGTGATCTCTATCTTCCCATTGCTTTCCATCTTCTTTCACCACTAGGATCTATCCCGCAGATCTCCCACTGAACAAGGTCTACCACTAGCCTGAGTGAAACCCCTCAGCAACAAAGGTGTCCCCTTGAAGCCAAAACAGCTCTGATACCAAATGCAGGTTTTAACCCTGTACAAAAATTACCTGCATACGAATTGTAAAACATAGAAAATAAACAATGAGAGAGCATACACATAAAACACATATACACAGATATTTCCCGTAGATCCCAAAACCAGGACTACCAGCTTGATTTTTCATTATGTTTCTTTCAATGTTAAAATACATATTTATACATGTCGAACCACCCAATACCATCGACTGAAAACTATCGCGTCCAAAACCATGGACTAAAAACCATTGCATCCAAAACCATGTGAGAAAATCATGCACAAAACCATATGTAGATCCGCCCAACCTAACATAGGGTCCAAAAAACAAAATTTTCTAGGGCGTTGCCCCAGACCCCATAGAGGGGGGTTACCTGCATCCCTCAAACCCCTTGTGACCCCCTCGCTATGCAATCGGCACAACAAAAGGGGGGGGGGGGGGGGGGTGGGGGCTTTGCCCCCCCTCTAACCCCCTGGTTAACTACGTGGGCTAGTCATGGAAAGAATATAACACAACCTAACACCTGGGAAATAGGCCTTTGCATACTAGCATAAGGAATTTGTTATTGGTAACCTTGATAGGGGTAGGTTTATTGAGCATATCTAGTATAAGGTGGTTGTTGGGAACTAGGATAGATTTGTTGTTGTCTTGACCCAGCATAGGTTTGTTGACCAGGACCTGGGTAAGCTTGTTGTTGACCAAACGCAACATAGGCTTGTTGACCAAGTCCAGGATAAGTTTGGTACTGTTGGAATTGTTTCTGTTGATATTGTAGCTACCACAATTGTTGCCTACCAATATAAGTTTGACCAAGTTCTGAATAAATTAGACTAGTATAAGTCTGATTCATCCTAGTTAATGGTAAACTAGCCTAAGGTTGTTGGATTGTAGACACAAACGGTTGTTGTAAAATAGCCTGAGAAGACTGAGTCTATAGACCTAAAACTTGAGGGTAAGAGGTTGAAGGGGCAGCTTGCAAAGGTTGAGATTCAACCAACTGAGTTTGCGAATGTGGTAAAGTCGTAACAACTGGCATAGTAGGTATGGATGAAATAGGTTGCATTGGTTTTGATGGATACACAAGACTTGGTTGAATGGGCATTGTAGGCTTTCATTGACAAATAGTCATTCCATGATAAGTTGGACCTAAAGATGATGGTATACTTCCATATAATGGCCCCCCAGAGAATGGAGGATAAGCATATTGGGCATATTGTTCTCCGTATGGAGGTAATCCAGTGTAAACTAGATACATTAGACAATAACCAGATGGACCAGTGTGATATTGCCTTGATGGATCAAAATGTTCAGTATTTGTAAGTGAAGAACCAGGTAAAGTTCCTGTGGATGACATGGGTGAATACCATGGACTAGAAGAAACACCAGAGTGAGTTCTAGATAATTATTGGTAACTAGTGGGACAGACGGACCACCATATAGATGTGACTTAGGTGTTGTGGTAAACATCAAAGAAGTAGTGACAATAGATGTTGCCATAGCTGTAACAGATGATACAGTCTGGGATGTTGTTTTAGCCATAGTCAAATGAGCCAATAAATTTCCTAATGAATCTATGAGAGTTTGAAAGTAAACAGGATCAAAAGGAGCAATTGACTGAGGATAAGAAGGATAAAGATAAAGCACTGGTCCAAAACGAGTTGGAATTTTGGGTGAAGTTTCTTCTTCATATTCCTCTTCACTAGCAATCAAACCAAGTGGAAGGATTTCACTGTCAGGTCTGTAATAAATTTCCGGTGTTTCACTCTGCGGTAAAGGAGAAGTCTCAATAGTTACAGATGTTTGAGGATAAACTGGTCGATTGTCTACCCGTAGGGGAACAACTTCTGATTGTTCAACTTTGGGATCCAAGTGTTCTGGTAAAATATCAACGGGTTCAAGATGAATTTCTTGAACAACTTTTGGTTCGGAAGTAACTTCTGGTTGAACTATGATAGGTTCGGATCAACTTCTGGTGGAACAGATTCAAGTTGAGAAGTAATTTCTTGTTGAACAACTTTGGGTTGAGGATCAACTTCTTGTTGGAAAACTTTAGTTACCATTTCACTAAGTTCAGTTTTAGTGTCCTCAGGTAATTGTAAAGGTTCCACTTCAGTAGCAGATAAACCAGTAATGATAGGAGTAACTTGAATCATAGTACGTACCGATATAGGTGACTCTAGTAAATCAGATGAAGAACCAAAAGTTTGTGATGTATTAGACTTAGTTAAATGAGACCGCTTTTGTTAACTAGGTGTAGCTACAGGTTGTAAAGGTGGTTTACTCACTGTCCTCCGTGAAAGATAGGGTAAAGGTTGATTTTCCTCCATGATTGCTGATTGATTTTATTATGAAAAGAAATAAACAAGAAGAGGGTAATCTAGGAAACAGGATTACCAACTGTGAACTGCAATATACTACCTCGAAGAAGACAAGGACTTAACATACGTGCAAGTAATCTCCCCGAATGCTATTTTTAGTGTATCACATTATACAAGGCAGTCGACTCAGTTACCTTTGGATGAATTGCAACCTAACGTAGTCCTCCCAAATATACCCAAAAGTACATGGAGGCCCAATCCATGTTAGCGCTATCTAATGTGAAACTGCACACTGAGAGCATTCCCTTATACTTTTCATACTATAACACCACCTGATATACCCCAAAGTACGTGGAAGAGCTACGATATACTTATGTAAATGGAATGAGGTATCACACTTAGAATGTATCGCAGACCATTATCAATAGCGGCTATATTTAATGACACCAGAACACATCTCTAGCATAGACCTCTAAGTGCTATGTGCTAGGTTACAATGCTCCATTAGGTTAGTCAACATAAATTTTAGTTGATCTTGTTTAAAAGTTTACCTTTCCGCTTCACTGCGTGATGTTTCTGAAACTCCTAGAATGCAACTATGATGAGAAGCATTCTTTTCATTTGATTTAAACAATGAAAACCATAACTAAAAGGGATACAGCAATCAAAATCTTTAAACAAAGAACATAGAGTACATCTAATGTAACTTTCCATATACCATTCCTACAAGCACACGCAAACTTCTAATGCATTATGCATGTTTTCTTTTCATTCCTTTGATGTTTAGATGAACATAAAGAAACTAAATGCACAAAAGATCAATCAATTCTTTTCACAAGAAATGAAGATATTACGACAGTTTATTTTTCAAAGAAATGAAGACTTTACAACAATTATTTTCAGAAAAGCTAACTTTGATAATGAATTGATAATGATAAATAAATATCTTAAGAAACAATAAACAATCAAGGTCAAAGTAGGGCTAGGAAAGGAAATGAAAATTTATTTCAGAGCCATAGAAAACATTGATCTTTCAGCAAACAACATCAGAAGCAGCTTTGGAAGAGTTAAGCAAAAGATGGGGTTTTTGGCTTGACAGGGATCAGCACAGCCTTGAGTGGGAGATAATGCATTATAGAGCACTGTCTCTAAGCCAAGGGTGCTTTACACCGCACTGTGTCAAGAACAACACTGCGTTGATTCCAGAGAGCACAATCAGCAGACATTTAAGCACAATTTTTTGACCAAAAAAGCTTCAAAACTACTGAAAAGAGATCAATGAAGTCGAGTAAAGTCTACTAGGATGTAATATGATAAGGGTAAACTATGAGGAACGATGGTTGTTCCCCAGTATGGTCTCCAATTTGTTATACAGAATTTATACCTACGGATAAGTACATCTTCCCTAAGTGAGTAGTTACACTTAGAACAACACAAGTAAATATGTTTAACCTTTTCCTACAATAGATAGATAAGATAAAGGAACCTACTTGTGATCCTCTGTTTCCTTTGATCTCCTTTGAATCACTCTCGTCGCTCCCGCTCAAACTGAATTCACTCAATTGGTATCTGCCAGCATAAACATAAGACGACAACAATTGAAGCATATGATCTAGCTACTATAAACAAATGGAATCAACAACATTTGAACATACATTCATCATAGATATAGACAAAAGTATTGGAAAAGGAACAAAAAACTTTATTGATTGATAGAAGGAGAAGTTAAACCTAATGTGGTTCGATCCTGTGTCACTCATCCAGCTTAGTCCAAACCCTCATCACACCATTAACACATCAATCAAGTAGCATAACATTACTTGACAATGATTTCAGGTCTCAAACCAACAATATTTCTATATAATATACAAGTTTTAGCCTCCTAATCACTATGTGATCTAGGTGTATATTGGTGGCCACCCGCCAAGTCCACGTGGACCCCCACCATGGTTTCTTTCAGCTTTTCAGTTTCCTTAATTGTAGCACAATTTACTATTTTTAGTAGTTTTTCGGGTCCTGAACTTCCGAAGCCTTTTTGAGGCCCTAAACAAAGTTTTTTTGGGATGAAAATACCGGCTCACTATTTTCAGCCACACCTACCTGGAATTCATTCTGGGATGCCATCAAGAAGCAATACCACCCTGTTAGAAGCTATGAGGATGAATACATAAAGTGGACCACGCTGTGGTAGGGAAGGGACCAAGACGTGCCAGAGTTCACCAACCTTTTCCATACCCTTCGCACAAAGTTGGGTATCAAGGATTCAGAGTTGCATTTGATACTCAAATATCATGACTACCTTCACAAGTACATCCAGGAAGAAATAGAATTCCTGAACATCTCCTCGCTCGGCACAGCATACCGATATGCCGTCAAGGTTGAGCAGAAGTTTAAATAAAAGAAGCGAGACTTTGGATCTGTGAATCTGAAGCAAGGGAAAGGTGCCCCTAAACCACAGAACAAAGGACAAAGTCAAGGTGGGGCAGCCCAAGACAACCCGCCAAAGCTGCAAGCAAAGAACAACGCCCCGAAGCCGAAAAAGGACACGGTAAAATGGTGTGAGTTCCATAAGAGCTCCACTCACAAAACAAGTGAGTGTCAGGCCAAGCAGTCACTGGTGGCTGAGCTAAAGGTTTCAGAGTTAGATGCATGTTCCGACTCTGAGTCAGAACCCGACAAGGGGAATGAAAAGGGGAAGCAGATCATTGATGCGGATCCCAACGCCACTGTGTCTACTGCGAAGATCCAGAAAAATGAACCCTAAGATCCAGAGGATGAGGAGCGTCTCTTCCACTCCTAGATGTGGGTAAAGGGCTCCCTGCTACAGTTCATTGTCGATAGTGGGAGCCAAAAGAACCTCATTTTGGCAGAGGTCGTGAAGTGGTTGGGCTTACCAACCATAGCACATCCACAACCGTACACCATCGGGTGGCTTCAGCAAGGACGGGATCTTCGTGTGAGCCAGGAGTGTCGCCTTCCATACAACATCAAGCCCTTCACGGATGAGGTATTGTGTGACATTACTCCCCTTGAAGTTTGTGATGTATTATTAGGGCAACCATAATTGTGGAAGCGACATGCTGCGTATGAATCAAGGTCCCGTGCTGTTATTATTACATTGGGAAATAAGTTGTACAGGATACCAGAGGTAGCACTGCCTACCACCATCTCTTTGATTACTACAAAACAATGCAGTAAGATCATTTCCAAAACCGGAAAATTTATTTTCCTGACGATACGCTCTCAAGGAAAGAAGAAGACGTTGGCCACAGCCTCTAGATAGGGCCCCTCCGCACGACAACTACAGATGGACAAAATCATGGAGGAGTACGGGGACATCTTCACCTCCCCTGCAAGGGTTCCTTTGCACTGTCAGGTTAAGCACTCCATCGATCTGACCCCAGGTGCACCGCTACCCAATGGACCAATTTATCGACGCTCTGCTCTGGAGAATGATGAAATCAAGAGGCAGATTCAGGAGCTGCTGCAGAAAGGTCACATCCATCCAAGTTCCTCACCTTGTGGGAGCCCGATCGTGTTGGTATAGAAGAAGGATGGGACTTGGAGACTCTGTATTGACTATCGGGCACCGAACAAGATCACTGTTTGTAATAGGTACCCGATCCCATAGATTGATGACCTCCTGGACCAACTAAAAGGGGCAAAATATTTCAGCAAGATTGATCTGAAGTCAGGATATCACCAGGCACTAATTGAACCCTCTGATGTGTGGAAGACTACCTTCAAAGCCAAGGAGGGCCTTTTCGAATGGTTGGTTATGCCTTTCGAGTTGATGAATGCTCCTACAACCTTCATGAGGCTAATGGATGACATCTTACGGCGATTCACCAACTCATTTGTAGTGGTATACTTGGATGATATTCTGATCTTTAGCAAGAGTTGGGAAGAGCACCTCCACCACATCTGACAGGTTCTCCAAACACTGCGGCAACACAAGCTATGTGCCAATTTGGAGAAATGCACTTTTGGCATGACCCAGGTTCAGTATTTGGGATACATTATTGATGAACATGGAGTGCATGTGGATCCAACCAAGATCCAAGTCATTCAGGATTGGCCATCTCCAACCATTCTGACAGAGCTTCGCAGCTTTCAAGGTCTTGCCAACCTCTACCGCAGGTTCGTGTTGGGGTTTTCTCATATCACTTGGCCCTTGAGTCAAGTCACCAAGGGAGGAGCGAAAGCAAAATTCTTTTGGTCTGAATCTCAACAGAAGTCATTCATAGAGTTAAAAGATCGCCTCTGCACAGCAGCAGTTCTCGCATTACTAGATTTACAACAACCATTTGAGGTCAAGACAGATGCCTATGACTATGCTATTGGGGCAGTCCTTACTCAACACGGGCATCCAGTGGCATATCATAGTGAAACACTTTCAGACATAGTCCGGAAGTATCCCACTTATGATAAAGAGATGTATTTCATTGTGCAGGCCTGCCGACAATGGAAGCATTACATTTTGGGGAAGGAAATGGTCATCCACACAGACGACCGACCCCTGCAGTTCATACAGACCCAAGGAAAATTGCAGAATGATCACCATCAGAAGTGGTCTACATACTTGCAATAGTTCCATTTGAATATCAAGTATAAGAAGGGATGCACCAATAATGTTGCAGATTTCCTTAGTCGACCACCGATCATGGTGTTAACCACCGTGCTCAACTCTTGTGGGCACGAGACTTCTGATTGGCCACTTCTCTACAAAAGTGACCTAGAATTCGGCCACACATAGCAGACACTCTTGGAGGGTCGACATGTTCCAGAATTTCACCTCCAGGATGCCCTGTTATGCCACGTGGGTCACCTTTGTGTTCCTTCAAGCGAGCGTGCCAAGATGATTTGGGAAGCACACTACAATCGGGCTGCTAGGCATTTCGGGGTCAAGAAAATGGTGGTAGTACTGCAAAAGTATTTCTATTGGCCGAATCTTCGACAGGATGTCGGGAAGTACATCAGATCATGTATTGCCTGTGCCATTGCCAAACTGACCATCAAGAAGCAAGGCCTCTATACCCCGCTGCCTACCCCTAGTCGACCTTGGGAATCCATCTCCATGGATTACATGTCAGGCCTTCCTTCCACTAAGCATGGGAATGACTGTGTTTTTGTGGTCATCGACAGGTTCTCGAAGATGACTATTATCGCGGCCTGCAAGAAGAATATCACAATAGAAGCCACTGCTAAACTCTTCTTTGAATGAGTGTGAGTGCACTTTGGGATCCCACAGTCTATCATCTCAGATCGGGACAACAAGTTCCTCAGTACATTTTGGTCCAGTCTCTGGTCGATGCTGGACACCAAACTCACTAAGTCCACAACCTTCCATCCTCAAACTGATGGCCAGACAGAGGTTGTCAACAGGATGATTGTACACATTCTGCGCATGTACAACTCAAAGCATCCACGCACATGGGATGAGAGCCTCCCCTATGTTTAGCACAACTATAACCGGGTTCTCCACAGCTCGACTGGCCACAACCCTTTTCAGGTGGGCTTGGGATTCCAGCCACTATGTCCCATTGATGTGGCCATGCCATTTGCAGCTACTCACACAAGTTCGGCTCATGTCCAATCTGAAACAGATAAGGAAAACAACTTCATTGAGCACATCCAACATATTTTCCAGCAAGTCCATGACATTTTGGAGAAATCAAATGCCAAGTACAATGATCAACATCGGGTGCCACACAAGTTTCAGGTGGGTGACAAAGTCTGGTTGCATTTGCAAAAGGAACGTCTTACCGGAGCCTATCGGAAACTCAGACCACTATGATATGGTCCTTACACCATTACCAAGGCTATGGGAGACAGTGCATTTGAGCTTAGCATTCCCCCATTCCTTGGTTTGCACCCAGTGTTCAATGTGGACTGCCTTCAGC
The DNA here is from genome assembly GCA_031772625.1 of Pinus tabuliformis. NCBI lineage: Eukaryota > Viridiplantae > Streptophyta > Pinopsida > Pinales > Pinaceae > Pinus > Pinus tabuliformis. The sequence continues at coordinate 1,676,153,045 of CM062819.1, read as the reverse complement.
CATACTTTCCACCATTACTAAACACATCCAACATTACAGAACTGCTCACACCCACAGAGTTAAATCCAGATTGCATGGAACAAGATGCAACTGATCAGATCATGGACACACAGATCAAGCACACTCGCCAGCAGAACATCCAATTGTATCGAGTTGTCAAAGCAGGCCAACTCCTTCACCAGGGCAAGTGGCTCACCAGGGACCAAGTTCAGCAGAAGTTTCCTCATCTCATGGAGGAACTCAACACAATGGGGACCATTGCTTCCTAAGGGGGGAGGAATCATCCAGGTGGATATTGGTGGCCACCCGCCAAGTCCACATTGACCCCCACCATGGTTTCTTTCAGCTTTTTAGTTTCCTTAATTGTAACACAATTTTCTATTTTTAGCAGTTTTTTGGGTCCTAAACTTCCGAAGCCGTTTTGAGGCCCTAAATGACGTATTTTGGGAAATCTGGGGGCAACATGGGTCCACGGGTGGTCCCATGTTTCCCTTCCCAAAGTGGTAGTGCTCGAATAGATCTTTCTAACGAGCTATTGTACGTGTCAAACGGAGACTGTATGCCAAAGTTATGACCACGGGAAGTTAATGTACCAATTTACCCAAACGGGGCCCACAGTTTGGTGTTTCATCTTCTAGGGTTAGGTATTGGAATGTTAAGGGTTTTCCATTGTTTCTCAACAATAAATAGGCCTTCGAGCTAAATTGTAACACAGTTCAGAGGCATGTAGCCACCACATCTCTTCTCAGAGATAAGCTACCATCGCCCTAGCTAGTTTATTTCCATTACTGTTTATAAGCATATTTCAGTATTTTACATTAATGAAATGAAGTATTATTTCTGCTGCATATCTGTGTTTATGGTTATCCCTGTAATGTGTTGCGTTCCTGTTTAAGTCCGAATCAGGATTGTGGGTTAGGTTTCGGGATGTGAAGGGTTTTCCATTGTTTCTCAACAATAAATAGGCCTTTGAGCCTCATTGTAACACAGTTTAGAGGCATGTAGCCACCACATCTCTTCTTAGAGATAAGCTACCATCGCCCTAGCTGGTTTATTTCCATTACTATTTGTAAGCATATTTCAGTATTTTACATTAATGAAATGAAGTATTATTTCTGCTGCATATCTGTGTTTATGGTTATCTCTGTAATTTGTTGCGTTCCTATTTAAGTCTGGATCACTATGATGAGTGGTTAATTTATAGGGAAATGCAAGCGGTTTTGTCATAAATAGGTATTGAATGGTTTTCCAAAATTGGATAGTTAGTTTCTAAGGAGAAATGGATGAGAGGATAGAAGGTTGAATGATCCATAACCTATCCAAAATTGATCTCATAGGATGAGATAAGATTTGGTAATCCTTTCAGAATGCTCTAGAATCAAGGAATATTCCCGGAATCCTATGTCAATTTCACTCATCGTTGCCCAACGTAGGCTAAAGTGGCCCTACGTGCTCTGCAATGCATGTCTGAATGGGCCTACCTGCTATGTAGAGGAGTTTCCCCTAGCCAAGGCTTTGTTGGTGTCCTAAAGAGGCATTTCAACAGGGTTTCACACTAGGAAACTTTCATGGATGAAAACATTCAATGCAACTAAAATTAGGGTTTGATGAGCCCTATTTTTACTGATCTGATTGTCGGGAGTGATGTGCCCAAATAGACCTGTAACACTCCCTCAAGTTGATTTTTATACTGATCAAGTACTACATGTAATCTTTGTCCCTAGTCTTTCTTACTGCCATTTTATGTAAAACCACTTAAATCGTTTTTTCTGTTGTATTAGGTATTTAATTTTCACATTCAATGGTATGAACTTCATTACGCTTAGGTGCATTGACTAAAGCTATCACCTCTCCCTTATAAGGGTACATATCTAAAACATTGAAAATTGGTGAAATTCTAATGTTGTGTGGAATCTTAGTTTCTTAAACGTATGAGGAATGTTTTCTCAAAATTTTGCATGGCCCAATTTCCATTAGTTTTGATTTGTGATATTCCATTTTGGGAAGTATTCCTTTATTATATGAACCATGACCAAATCACCAACTTCAAAATTAATTTAATTTCTCTTTAAATCCATTTTTTGTTTGTACTTTCTATTGTTATCCTATATCTATTGCCTAACTCTGTCATGTAATTCTTGCATAGCTGTCACAAAATCCTCACCATCTACATTCTTCATCCAAAATTTTGTAACTCGTACTTCTCCCTTGGATGTATACCATAAATTATTTCAAAAGGACTAAACCTTGTGTGTCTATTAGGTGAGTCATTATGTGCAAAGTCTACTTGGGCAAGTATATTGTAACATTGTTTGGGATGTTCAGTTACTATAATTCTTAAGAAATTTCATCAAATTATATTCACTGCCACTATTAGTCCTGTTGGGAAAATTAATTGTCATAATAAAACAAATCAATTCGCTCAGACATAAATGATCATCAAGGGTAAGTATTTATTTGAAGGTTATCGTGCAAAGTATATATAGGAAAAAATTGATAGCTAGCATTGGATAATTCCTAATTCTAAGTTTTCTTCTACAAGAACTGGCACACAATAAAAAAAACATGTCACTCTTCACACTTGCAGGAATGGAAATTAATCCACAAAACCATAATTTCAAACCCTCTCTTGCATAAAAATAACACTCTGCACACAATTTTAGAATTGAAAGTCACTCTTTCATAAATAAAATAGAACTCACTTATTAAGGATCAATCCTATAGACAAGCTATACTGACACAACCATTTTTCATTAAATATTCTATAAATTAATTCATCCAACAATCACATCAATATATTAACAAGAATAAGTAATAGTGATAAATTGAAATAATAGGAATTAAAATGTGATAACTTCCAATTGAATTAAAATAAATTAACTACACTACATCTACTAACACAAGGATCCTTGCTAAAGAGGAGGGCCCTTCCTCCATACCATAGAGTTGGTAAATCAAGCTCAAAAGTTAGTAACTTTGACATAATACATGAACTTTCAAATATGACATTACATGTAGAATAAAAATACAAGATGCATTGTTAGAACAGTTATGGTGCCAACCCCTTCCTAGCCTAACATTAAGATCAACCTACTCTTTTCCCATACAATCAAAGAAGAAAAGAGTAGGGGGTGAATTGGAACTAATTCCCCAAATATGGATTATAAAAACTATGAATTGATTATAAAATATTGACTCTACTTTCTTTCGGGAGATATTACATTGATTTATTTATCATAGAATCATCTTGGAATAAGCCAAAGTTATTTTAGTTGTTAATTGATTGCTTTTTTTCTAGATTCCATGTCTCAATGTTTGCAACAAGTAAAAACCCTTTTAAATAACCTCATGGATCTCCCAATCCATGAATTTTTTGGGAAAAAATCTTTGGATTCACCTAATTAGGGATGTTTTGACAAAACTCCATTTCGCATATTTTCCATATTCATCCTCATTTCTCTACAAATTGTGTCTAGAGTTAGTCACATAATTCTTCCTAATAAATCCATGCTAGCATCCCTAGGAACAAAACCCATGTCCAAGAATTTCTCCTGGAGTTTTGCAGATATGTCATTCATGAACGTTGGTTACATTAACTACTTAGGAACCAATACCAGGAAAACCATTATCAACAAAAATGATAATAATCCTTTCTAATTTGATCAAAAATAAAGAGAAATAATGATAATTTACTATTTTAACACTCTTAAGATTAATGTGGCACATTCAAAAAGAAAGAAAACAAGATGCGTAATAAAGGGCCAAAGAAGTGTGGTAAGATGATTAAAAATGGTTCTTTAGAATGGTGAGGAAAATGAAAATTTGGTGGCCCAACATATCCCCCACGCATGAAATTATGCATGTCCTCATGCAAGTAAGATAAATTTGACAACAAAGAGTCTTCCATATTTTCAAATGCACCCAACTTGCATGGTTTTACCAAACATTGCATTGACAACAAGTCTAGTAGAATGTCATTTTCCATTATCACTATATTTTGTCTAATTTCATGAACACCATCTACCATATGATTCTCAATATTTATAATTATACCCTTGGGATAAATTGTTGTTCAAGTTTCTTAGGATTGCAAGTGCATTAGACTTTCCTATTTATTGAAAAAATACCACTATGATGCAACCGAGCACCTCTGCCAACAATTTTCTCTTTACCTCGAATGATTTGTTCGTTGTTTGTCCTGTATCCCTCCATGAATGATTCCATCAAAATAATACTAATGACCTTTATTATTTCTCTAATTATCACAAAAGGTTCTTGTGGAGAAACTTTCCCTTTGATATCCAATGTTGGTTCTTGTGTGGCAACATTGATTCATTTTGTGCCATGTTCAACACTAGTTCTTGTGTGGAAGTGCTGATGTTTCTTGAGAATTTGATGCATCTATTGGGTATACATACATGTTATCTCTCTACTTATAAAATACAATAACTCATTCTTAATATGACCTTGAAACTTTTTCAAACAATGGTTGTCTCAATATGTCAAAATTGCATTTCTTATAGAAACATATTGTTAAAACACATCTCCATTAGCCAATCATGAACAAAAAAAACTCATATAACTTATGATATTCTAATCCATGGTTACCTACATCAACTTATTATTCTTATTTTATAATCCCATAGCCATCATACCTTCAAAAGTAACATTTTAACAATTTTAGTGGAGTTGTAATAATATCATTTGTAGCAATTTTTCCATGGCCATTTTATCACATCTGATCAATAGGCCTCCTAATGTGATAAATAAACATCATATTCCCCTTTTTCATCATCTTTCACAAATCCATAAGAATGCATCTTTTATTCCCCAGAGTTTTTCCCTGAAGTTGCATGATATGAGCTACTTTTAGGACCAATGCTCCCTAGCCTCTTGTTGGACAACGTTCAACTACAGGTTGCTCCATTGTGTCTTGCATTGATCACTTACAGGTTTCTCCCATTTTCACATGCATTGGTTCTAAAAATATGGGAAAAAAGAGAAATTACTTAAGCTTACTCTTCGAGAAGCTTCCAAAATGTGTTACAACTATTTACCTCAGATAAAACATTCAAATACTATACTACCCTACTTTGGAGTTTCCATTCATTATCCTTTGATACCATCCTCCCATCTGTTATCACTTAGGTTGTCCTTTTGATCAGCACAAAAGGATACGGCCGAGGTAACCACAGACCAATCTTTGGACTGCAGGTTCTAGCCCACTTGCAATCAGAGAGGGCTCTCTCTTTTTGATTTAGCTTTGTTGGAGATGATTTTAGGCTAGTTATTGAGTTCAAGGGGGTTTTGTTTAAGTTTTGGTTGGAAGGATGATATTTCAGGTAAAGAGGTAGGGATAGCATGAAAGTTTTAGAACCATTGGGCGTGGAGTCAAGGAGTAGACTGTTGGTGCGTTTTCCTGGTCACAAGAAAGAACATGGAGCAAGCTAGTTGCATATGAAACAATCATTTAAGGTAAAAGATGGATTAAAGGCTAAGGAATGAGAGGAAATTAAGAATCTCACAGTCAATTTAGCAGAAAGGAGATAAATCAGCCCTATCTAGGAGCAGTTAAGAATTCCTAGATAACAGTCATTCATATGTGAAATAGATCAAACATGAGCCATAAAGGAATTCATATTTATGCCTAAATCAAGAGGAAATCATTAATAAGCCACAGAAACTGAGCATAGAGTGCGGCTAAGCAAATTCTAAACCAATCCTTTGTTATGTAACTTAAGCATATGTGAAATTGGAATAATAGAGGTAAGAAACACTTATTGATTCATACTGCAGCACAAGAATTCCACATTCATTTCTTCAGACCATTAGACACAGAGCAGACAGTCATTCCTCCAAGCTTTTTAGCAATCTTTGACTAATTAAAACATTTCAAATATCCAGTGCGAGTCTCTCATGAACACTATCAACCAACCCACCCTTAAAACAATACAGAGGGTGGTATATAAAGGGAAAAATATCAAAACATGTTTATTACAGCTTGACCTAAACAGATCTGAAAGAAAAATGATTACTTTAACGTAATCCTATCCAGCAATAAATGCAAGGAAATAGCTTTGAGCTGTGCTGAGGGCAGCCGTATCAAAACTGAGTTAATGTGTTGTCCTCGGTGACTTGGTGTAGGGTTTCTGCAATAACTGTGCATGGGTCTCGGTCCATTGCTGTTCGGCGGCTTTAAATGCTTTAACTATGATTTGAGAGCATTAATGGGCTTACACCGCTTTATTTGACTTTCTTGGAGGCCATTCAATGCTAAGCTGCCTTGGGAAATGAAGATTTTGATTAAAATATCCAACTGATACTCTTTGCCGCTCCATCTTTCCTCTGATACTCTTTTGCAGAGGAAACGGGTCGTTTCTCTCTTTTACTGTGTATGAAATTGTCAAATCAATAGTTAATGGCCATTTTTCAGCCTTATGTTGCTTTAAAACCTTCGTTTGCTCCTTTATAAATGCTTTGCGAAGAAAAATGGGTCATTCTGCGCCTTTCGGGCTTGCTGGGGGCTGTGCGATGAGGGTCTTTCCACTTTGGCCCATTTCCCATAGGCGCTAATCGCGCATGAAAAACTGCCTCAGAATTTGAATTCGGGCTTCCTAAGCACGATTTTCGCCTTCGTGCCTTTTTGCTGATGACGTCAGTGGGTGGGACCCAGTACGGCGGTGACGTGGCAGGGTGACGTCAGCAGGGTGACATCAGCATGTACAGCGGGTGATGTGGCATTTACACGGTGGCAGAGTCATGGCAGGGTGACTAGGTAGTGCGGTGGCAGGAGGCCGATGCAGGAAGATGACGTCAGCGGGTGATGTGGCATTGACGCAGGAGGGCGGAAGCGGTTTTCGGTTTTGGGCACACCGCCTTTGGGCAGACGGCGGTATCAGAGGAGGGGCTCCACCATAGCCGAGAGGGCGACACGTGGTGGGAGTACGGCGGGAAAACTGCCCATCTCCAGGACGCTAACCCTCGAGCTGTTTGGGATATGAGGAGGCCCACCCACCGTAGGTCTGGGGCACGGGTGATTGGACGATCGGTGGCATGGACGAGGCAGTTGAGGGTTAAGGGATGGGCGCGCGAATATTCAAATTTTAATACAATGCCGCGGGGGGGATTTAAAACATAGGAAATGTGGGTTTTTGGGGATTTTAAAAGTGAGCAGGTCGAATATTTGGTGGGTAAGACCTTAGGATGAGGCGGAAAAATGGGTTTTTTCAGGGTTAGGGCTTAGGGGAAATGGTTATTAGTTTGACGAGAGGTTAAACTAACCCCTGTAAGGACACGGATGGGCTAAAAACAGCCCCAGCTGGACTGTTTTTTCCTGGACTTAGATGAATAGGGCTATAGTGCCAGGGAGGGGGTATTATTATATTTTTGGGATTTTTATACATAGTTTTTGTAGGGGAAAGGAAAATAGATAGGGGGCTAGATAATAGAGTTAGGAGTTAATATAGAGATGACAAGAAAGCGCTAAAGTAAGGGACCTTAGGCTACAGAGGAAAATAGAACTTGTAGAAAAGATATGAGTGTATCTAAGTAAAGCAGATCTGTACTTAGGCAAATGATATGAAAATGATGAAATTAAGAGGAATCAAGCAGATCTTGACCTCTTCAGGGAAGTTAGTAAGTGATTTAGGGAATAAGAAGAAAGTGGAGTTAGTGATGTCCAGCTTGAGCTCCTCCAAATGGAAAACTGCCTCCAACATGTGATCTGAAAAGATATAACAATTTAAAACACAAAATTGATCATGAATCATCATTCTGCAACCTTAAAACTACCTACCTAGCCTACTGGCGTAACATTTTTTCTTCTTTTTGGTTTGGCTGCACTTAGACTTGCAGACCCAGCTTTACAATTTTTCTTTTGACTATCCACCTATCTAAATCTACACTTATTTCTACCAAGGACCTAGATTAAGCAGTTGGGCTCCTTTGATTCTCTACCTATCTACAAATCTTCCAAGATTAAGCTGTTTGGACAAATATCATTCTCTATATTCTAAAACAAGAAATTGAAACCTAGGGAGGCCAAGATTAAACTGTTTGGCCTTCCCTTAACTGAAAACTCATCAAAATTGGAATACAGCAGTGGCATTTGGACTAGCACTCTTTCATGGCCTTTTCTTTGACCTCTTTTGGAAATATGGAACCTTGCAGCATGAAAGATGACATATTTGGCATGTAAAAATGTCAATCATGAAATATGAACACCTGTTGCAACAGGAGGCTAATAGTGGCTCCACTTGGGGATGGCTTTTCCTTGTGAAAAGCCAAGAACAACAGGTCAGAATGCCTGATCTTCTGTTGTTGTTGTAGATTGAAAAACTTCTTTATGCTGGCTGTTAGATAATTGAAATTTTGTAATATGAACAACCTTCTCCTCAACTGAAATATTGTGAAATGCATAGCACTGCCTGCTTTCTTCTGCGTGCTTGCTACTATGTGGAATGTTGCTTGAGCATTGTGCCTTTGAAATAGTCTCAGAACATGGATCAAAACTGATGTGCTTGCCTTAGCCATTGGTCTAGAAACCGCTGCTGATATGAAACTTAAGACTGCAAGACTACAAACAGCTTCTTTTTGCCATGAATTGTTGTGATATGACAGTGTTACTCTTGCTGTTTTGTTGAGATTAGTGCAGAGACAGAGCTTTTTAAAACTAGAATACTTGCATTGGCTGTGTCTTCACAAAATTTACTGCTGCTCCTCCAACATTCGGAAAAATAAAACAAAGTGCTGATATATACAAACATTACTGTACAAGAAATATATACAGAACTGCACTGTGTCCCTCAAAAGGGATCATGGTAATGTTTCAGCATACGGCCATTAACAGGGCCTTCTTCAGCAGAGCTGCCCTCTACAGGTTTGAGAAAATATGTGTTATTTCCCTGAACAGCAGAAACAACAAATGGCCCTTTCCATAAAAAATCAAACTTTGCATGTTTTCCCTTATCTTCTCTTCGTGAATCCCACCTTAGAACTTTGTCACCAATGTAGAAATCCTCAGCCTTAACTCTCTTATCAAACATCTTTTTGAGCTTTTCTTGCAAAATTTGAGCTCTATCATAAACTTGTTCTCTGGTTTGTTGAAGATGAATGGTCTGATTAATCCTTCTTTAAATGTCATTTGGTTTAGCCTGAATTTCCTGTAACAGTCTGATAGTAGGGATGCCCAAGGATGAAGGAAAGCTGGCCTCCATGCCATATACTAGCTCATAAGGGCTCATCCGAATAGATCTCTTTGTTGAAAGTCTGTCTGCCCATAGGGCATTTACCAGCTTTTTGTGCCAGGTCTTCTTGTTTTCTTCTAGCACTTTCTTTATGATGTTGATGAGGCTCTTGTTGGATGATTCGGACAAGCCATTACTTTGAGGGTAATAGGCTGTAGAGTGGCCCAAGGTAATATGGAATTGGTGGCAAAAATTGATCATCTTTTTGGATTTGAAGGCCGTGGCATTGTCAGTGACGATCTTCTCAAGGCAGCCAAATCTAGAAAGGATATTTCACTCAAGGAATTGGATAATGATGGTGTCATTAGCTTGCCTACACGGGATGGCTTCAACCCACTTAGTGAAATAGTTGGTGGCTATTAAAATCCATTTGTGTTGGCCTGAGGAAGAGGGATGGATTTCTCGAATGAAGTCAAGACCCCATTGTTGAAAAGGATTTTCGGTTGAGATGGGTTTAAGGGGCAAGGGCAACAACTTTCTTTTGCCCTCAAAGATTTGGAATTTGTGACATGACATGGCAAACTTCTTTATATCTGCAAAAAGAGAGGGCCAATAGAAACCAACCCTTAAAATTTTATCAGAAGTGGACTTCCAATATAGATGTCCTCCACAATCACCTGCATGGAATTCTTTCATGACTTTGTCAGTTTCACTCATGGTTAAACAATTAAGCAATATACCTTCATGATTTCTCCAAAATAATGCACCATCTATGACACAAAACTTTAAAGCCTTCATTTTCAAAAATCTTTTCTTGGTTCTGGACAATCCTGGGGGAGCAAACAGGTTTAACAGTACAAAACATATATCAGCATACCATGGGGATTGCAAAAAGGTTTCACTGATCTGTGGAGTCGCCAGCTCCTGTTCATTGTCCAGTTGGTTAATGTCCAAGGCTTGAATGTTTGTTTCGGACATCAGTTTGGCTAAACCTTGTCCGTTTATCAGTTTGGTTGGTTTTATTTCTATGTCATACTCAAGGATGTTTGCAATCCACTTGCCTCTTTTGCCTTCTAATCCCTCTTGGGTTAGTATGTCTTTTACAACAGCATTTGGGACATAGGCAATCACATGTGAATATAAAATGTACACTCTGAAATCCTTGATGGCCTTAACGAGTGCATAGGCCTGCTTCTCCATGATTGGGTACTTCAAAGGGGCATCTCTTAAGGCTCGGCTGAAAAATGCAATTGGCTTTTCATTTCCCTGTTCATCCTTTTGCAGAAGGACAACAACTATGGTGTGATTAGATGCAAAAGAAAAAATGATAAAATCTTTGTCAAATTGTGGGCTGGTGAGGACAGGGGTTTGGGTTAAGGCAGATTTTATACTCTCAAAGGCCTGCTTGGTTTCAAGATCCCATTTTACCTTAGCATCCTTTTTTAACATGTTGCTTAATAATCTTATCAGCTCGGCTAGATTTGGAATAAATCTCCTTAGGAAATTGATCTTTCCAAGGAACGCTTGCAGCTCTTTTATGTTTCTGGGGTATGGGATTTGGAGGATGGCTTGGATTCTTTCAGGATCAATTCTAATCCCATCTTTTGATATGATGTGGCCAAGTAATTTTCCTTCTTCAAGGCCAAAGAGAGACTTCTTGGGGTTCAGGGAAATGCCATATTTCCTACATGTCATGAATATTTGCCTTAAGTGTCTGAGGTGCTCTTGATCAGATTTGGAAAATGGGGTCAAGTCATCAAGGTAAACAACTAGGAAATCATGTATTTCCTTGGAAAATGCAATATCCATTGCTCTTTGAAAGGTGGCACCAGCGTTTTTTAGTCCGAATGGCATCTTTACATACTTAAATGTTCCCCACGGTGTGGTAAAGGTTGTCTTGTCTTGGTCATCCGGGTGAACAAGTATTTGATTGAAACCTGAAAAGCCATCTAGCAGAGAGATTCTAGATGACCCCACTACTCTTTGCAGGATGTGATCCATCTTGGGCAAAGGATAGTGGTCTTTTAGGGAGACTTGGTTTAAATTTCTCAGATCTACACAAAGTCTAATCTCACCTGTTTTCTTTCTTGTGGGAACAAGATTGGATACCCATTCAGAAAATCTGATGGGTGCTATGATACTTGCTTCAATCATTCTTTTCACTTCCTTTTCAATCAAAGGGAGAAGCACAAGATTTATTCTCCTCAGTTTCTGTTTGAAGGGCTTCTGGTTTGGTTTTAATGGAATGGTGTGTTGAATTACTGAGGTGTCATAGGACTTCAAGTCCTCATAACTCCAAGCAAATACATCTTGGAATTCTTTAAATAAATCAATATACTTGGGCTTTTGATCAGGTGGCAAATTTTTGGACAGTTTAATCATTTTTGGCTTCTCTGTTGTCCCAATGTTGTGTTCTTCTATATCAAAGTTCAATGGTTGCAATTTTGGTTTTTTAGGAACATCATTTGCATCAAACATGTCTTCTAATGGGGTTAGGCCAGCAGGCAAAAATTTATCCTTTAAGTCAATGATTTCTGCCTCTATTTTGGCCATTTCCTCCAAATGCATTTGTTTCGGATGTTCTATGTTTGTTTTGTCAAAAGCAGTCGGATTTAGGATTTGTTTGGCTGTTGCAGTTGTTACAGCCTGCTGAATTTCATTTGTTTGCTGTTGGGAATTGTTCATAGCATCCATGTCAATGTTAATATTTGCAAATTCATGCTCAAGAGTGAGGAAATTGTTAATCTGGTCATCATTTTCGAACACTTTCCAGTCTTTCACGTTATTTGGGACAGCGGGCCTATGTTTTATTTTAGCTGTAAAATAATGGTTTGGCTCAAAGGGAAGCTTGCATGTACTAGCAAAAGTGGCTAGGCTGTGTGCATGAATGTTATGATCTCTTGATATTTTGGCAAGCTTGGATTCAGTGAATGCATTGAGTATATTAGTGGCAGTAGCCCTATAGGCCCTCATTCTATTGTCATTGGTAACAAAGTTACCTTTCATCTGTTGTATGATTAAATCAGAGTCACCTAAAATGGACACTTTTGCAACTCCTAAAGCTTTGAGCAGTTTAAGGCCTAAAAGCAGAGCCTTATACTCTGCCATGTCGTTGGTGCATTTAAAGTTCAGTCTGTAGGCATGGCCTTCTGCATGATTGTTGTGTGTATTATGAATCCATACACCTGCCCCTGCTCCTAACTTGTTGACAGAGCCATCAAACTCTAAATACCATGTGATTTCTTGCTTGTGGTTAGTACTAAGAGTTTCAGACCTTTTAGGATTGGGCAGATTTGCAGTTTCCGTTTAGGGAGGTTCTTCTTGTATGCTGGCTGCATTAACTGTTTTGACAATTTCATCAGTATGTGCAACCGATTCTTCATTGATGTGTGCTTGTTGTTCTAGAGCCAAAGGCTCAACATCAGTTGGAGAATTTGTATCATCATTAAACAAAATAAAAGAATCCATATCAGAATGGATTGAGTAAATGGGAAAATTTGCAGGCTTGCTCTCAGTACTTACCACATATTTCATGAGTGTTTCTCTGTACAGTCTCTTTGGTTGCCCAAAGACTGAAATAGTGGCATAGGAGAGGTCTAACTGAATGGATCCTTGGAGCTTTGCTCCCCATGATCTTGATAGGAGCATACCGTACTTTGGTGGGATGTCAACCACCACCACATCCATGAGGATGGTCTTGTTGGGATATTGGACTAAGGAGACACACAAGTCTTTGATGAGGCCTAAACACTTGACTTGACTTGAGTCAAAGGAAAATAGATCTTTGTAGGGTCTTGTGATATCAAGTTTCAACTTTTCCATAACTACTTTGGACATAAGATTGTGCGATGCTCCTGAATCAAACATGGCATTGTGCAGGATTTTGTCATGTACATGTAAACTGACATAAAAGGGTGGAACAGGTCCATATGTTGATTTTCCATTAACTTGTGGACCAAACAATAGTTCAGGGGTATCATCCAAAACATTTACGTCGTCCTTAATCTCTCGGATTTGAAGTGACCTTTGAATTTGTTGCCTATATACATCGTGTTTGGCAAGTTATGAGAGGGGGATGGATATCTTAAGTTTTCCAATCTCTGCTTCTAAGTTAAATGGCTTTCCAATGGAGTCTTGGTGTTGATAATGGCAGTTTTTTCTTCTTCTTTTGAATTACCAGCGATTTTCTCTTGTTTATCAACATTATGGGAATTGATCGCTTACGGGTTTTCAATTTTAGGAGAGCTTTTTGGAACACTGGTCGAATTTTGCTCAGAGGAAGAAGGTGGCAGAGGCTGATCAATAGAAGGTTGTATTTTTGTTATGTCTTCTACAGTCACTTGATGCGGGTTTGGGACAGGTATATCAGCTGGTTCTGTTATGACAGCCTTGCCTTTAATCTTGTTGGGTTGTTTGCCATCCTTTGGTTTGCTAGGTTCAGAAATGTCAATGGTCCTAGTTCTCAGCTTATATTGTTTGTGTACCTCATACACAGCAGTATCATAACCTTGTTTAAAATCAAAAGACTCACCAGACTTAGTCTGAAATTGACTAAAGTCATGCTCATCTTGGTCTTCTTGGCTCAGGAAAGTTTGATGCTCACCCTTTAGATCCATCAGATTCATGTGAGTGTCTTCTATGGGTTCACTAGAAGTGGATGCCTCAGCATAGTTTTCTTGGAAAGGGGGTCTTATGTCATGATCTGGGCTTGACCTCCCAACATTTGTGTTCTGCATTTTCCTAAAATTTGGGTTCCTTATGGTATTGGACTGTTGTCCTTCCCATGATGACTTCCTCTCAACACTCTCTACTCTGTCTCCCAGCCTTTGCATGCCACTGATAATAGCATCAAGCTTTTGTTCTAAGGCTGAGGGTTCTTCCTTAAAGGTGGTTCTTCTTTCCATTCTAGCTCTGTTTCTTTTGGCAATTAGGTTGGCCTCTACGCTAACAACAACATTTTGCATGTCTGCAAGGGTCTGAGGGGCTCTTTCTTTTAACTGGTATGCCATATCCGGGTCGAATCCATCAGGGAATTTATACAAGGCAAGGTCAGGTGGTGGTCTTAAGTTCTGTGGTATTGCATTATAGACATTATTGAACCTTGCACAGTACTCCAAAATAGTCTCTTGAGGACCTCTTTTAATTGTATCATATTCAGCTAGTATGTGCAAGGGGTCTTTCTTTTTCTCCCATCTGTTGGTAAAGGAATGGTAAAGCTCATCCGGAGTGGTTATAGAATTTGCAGCAAGTGATCTGAACCAAGTTCTTACATCACCTGTTAGACTTTGAACAAAAATTTTCATTCTCATGCTATCATCATCTATTTCGTAGTTTTCAAAATAGTCCTGCATTTTCTTGGTATGCTGAAGTGCAGTGAAAGGACCAGTACTATCAAAATATGTAATTTTGGATTGGTAATCTTGGGGCAAGGCCCCAGGATTAGCAGGCAATTGCAGGGGTGCATATCTATTAGCCATATTCACAGGGATAAGTGGAACAATAGGAACAACAGGAACAACAGGAACTGCAGGAACAACAGGAACAGTTGTGACGACAATAGTGGTAAAAGGAGTATGTGCAGTGAATGAAGGTGTGGAAGGAGTGCTTTGAGATGTGGATGATGAACAAGGAGAAGCAGGGGTTGAACGAAATAAAACCTTGACAGGAGTTGGAACACAGCTTGGGTGAGTTGCTTCAGGACTCAAATCAACAAAATCTTCTTGTCTTTCTTGCTTCCTAAGGATCTTTGGGATTAAGTTCGTATTTTCAAAAATAGCTGGAGGGTTTGCATCTGGGTTTGACCTTGTATGACGCAAGCTCTTTTTGGGAGCTAGCTTCCGAATTTGTTTTAGGTATTTTTCTGGGAATGCCTTTAGAATTAGCAAGGAACTGATCAAAATTTGGGAACAGCTATCTGCAGCTTAAAAATAGCATGAAGATTGACTGAAGCAGCTTTTATTTACTCCTGAAAATGCAAAGCAAGAACAGTTTCAAAGGCTCCCTGGCTGATATTCAAACTTCATCTGTAGTTTTAAGGAGCAGACAACACTTGAACAATTGATTTGTCCCCAGTGGAGTCGCCATTATGTTATCACTCAGGTTGTCCTTTTGATCAGCACAAAAGGATACGGCCGAGGTAACCACAGACCAATCTTTGGACTGCAGGTTCTAGCCCACCTGCAATCAGAGAGGGCTCTCTCTTTCTGATTTAGCTTTGTTGGAGATGATTTTAGGCTAGTTATTGAGTTCAAGGGGGTTTTGTTTAAGTTTTGGTGGGAAGGATGATATTTCAGGTAAAGAGGCAGGGATAGCACGAAAGTTTTAGAACCATTGGGCGTGGAGTCAAGGAGTAAGACTGCTGGTGCATTTTCCTGGTCACAAGAAAGAATATGGAGCAAGCTAGCTGCATATGAAACAATCATTTAAGGTAAAAGATGGATTAAAGGCTAAGGAATGAGAGGCAATTAAGAATCTCACAGTCAGTTTAGCAGAAAGGAGATAAATGAGCCCTATCTAGGAGCAGTTAAGAATTCCTAGATAACAGTCATTCATATGTGAAATAGATCAAATATGAGCCATAAAGCAATTCATATTTATGCATAAATCAAGAGGAAAACATTAATAAGCCACAGAAACTGATCATAGAGTGTGGCTAAGCAAATTCTAAACCAATCCTTTGTTCTGTAACTTAAGCATATGTGAAATTGGAATAACAGAGGTAAGAAACACTTATTGATTCATACTGCAGCACAAGAATTCCACATTCATTTCTTCATACCATTAGACACAGAGCAGACAGTCATTCCTCCAAGCTTTTCAGCAATCTTTGATTAATTAAAACACTTCAGATATCCAGTGCAAGTCTCTCATGAAGACTATCAACCAACCCACCCTTAAAACAATACAGAGGGTGGTATATATAAAGGGAAAAATATCAAAACCTGTTTATTACAGCTTGACCTAAACAGGTCTGAAAGAAAAATGATTACTTTAACCTAATCCTATCTAGCAATAAATGCAAGGAAATATCTTTGAGCTGCGCTGAGGGTAGCCGTATCAAAACTGAGTTAATGTGTTGTCCTCGGTGACTTGGTGTAGGGTTTGTGCAATAACTGTGCATGGGTCTCTGGTCCATTGTTGTTCGGTGGCTTTAAATGCTTTAACTGTGATTTGAGAGCATTAATGGGCTTACACCGCTTTATTTGACTTTGTTGTAGGCCATTCAATGCTAAGCTGGCTTAGGAAATTAATATTTTGATTAAAATATCCAACTGATATTCTTTGCCACTCCATCTTTCCTCTGATACCCTTTCGCAGTGGAAACGGGCCGTTTCTCTCTTTTTCTGTGTATGAAATTGTCAAATCAATAGTTAATGGCCGCTGTTCGGCCTTTTGTTGCTTTAAAACCTTAGTTTGCCCCTTTCTAAATTCTTCGCGAAGAAAAACGGGTCATTCTGTGCCTTTCAGGCTTGCTGGGGGCTGCGTGATGAGGGTCTTTCCACTTTGGCCCATTTCCCATAGCCATGCGCGATTAGCGCTAGGCGCTAATCGTGCATGAAAAACTGCCTCATAATTTGAATCCGGGCTTCCTAAGCACGATTTTCGCCTTCACGCCTTTTTGCTGATGACATCAGCATGACGTCAGCATGATGTCAGCATGACATCAGCGGGTGGGACCGAGTACGACGGTGATGTGGCAGGGTGATGTCAGCAGTGTGACGTCAGCATGTACGGCGGGTGACGTGGCATTTACACGGTGGCAGAGACGTGGCAGGGTGACTAGGCAGTGCGGTGGCAGGAGGCTGACGCAGGCAGATGATGTCAGCGGGTGACGTGGCGCTGACGCAGGAGGGCGGAAGCGGTTTTCGGTTTTGGGTGCACCGCCTTTGGGCAGACGGCGGTATCGGAGGAGGGGCTCCGCCACAGCCGAGAGGGCGACGCGTGGCGGGAGTACGGCGGGAAAACCGCCCATCTCCCGGACGCTAACCCTCGGGCTGTTTGGGATATGAGGAGGCCTGCCCACCGTAGATCTAGGGCGCGAGCGATCGAATGGCTGACGGCATGGATAAAGCGGTTGAGGGTTAAGGGACAGGTGCGCGAATATTCAAATTTTAATACAATGCCCCGGGGGGGGGGGGGTTTAAAACCTAGGAAAAGTGGGTTTTTGGGGATTTTAAAAGTGAGCGGGTCGAATATTTGGTGGGTAAGACCTTAGGATGAGGCGGAAAAATGGGTTTTTTCAGGGTTAGGGCTTAGGGGAAATGGTTATTAGTTTGACTAGAGGTCAAACTAACCCCTGTAAGGACACTGATGGGCTAAGAACAGCCCCAGCTGGACTGTTTTTTCCCGGACTTAGATGAATAGGGCTATAGTGCCAGGGAGGGGGTATTATTATATTTTTGGGATTTTTATACATAGTTTTAGTAGGGGAAAGGAAAATAGGTAGGGGGCTAGATAATCGAGTTAGGAGTTAATATGGAGATGACAAGAAAGCGCTAAAGTAAGGGACCTTAGGCTACAGAGGGAAAATAGAACTTGTAGAAAAGATATGAGTGTATCTAAGTAAAGCAGATCTGTACTTAGGTAAATGATATGAAAATGATGAAATTAAGAGGAATCAATCAGATCTTGACCTCTTCGGGGAAGTTAGTAAGTGATTTAGGGACTAAGAAGACAGTGGAGTTAGTGATGTCCAGCTTGAGCTCCTCCAAATGGAAAACTGCCTCCAACATGTGATATGAAAAGATATAACACTTTAAAACACAAAATTGATCATGAATCATCATTCTGCAACCTCAAAACTACCTACCTAGCCTACTGGCCTAACATTTTTTCTTCTTTTTGGTTTGGGTGCACTTAGACTTGCAGACCCAGCTTTACAATTTTTCTTTTAACTGTCCACCTATCTAAATCTACACTTATTTTTGCTAAGGACCCAGATTAAGCAGTTGGGCTCCTTTGATTCTCTACCTATCTACAAATCTACCAAGATTAAGCTGTTGGGACAGATATCATTCTCTATATTCTAAAACAAGAAATTGAAACCTAGGGAGGCCAAGATTAAACTGTTTGGCCTTCCCTTAACTGAAAACTCATCAAAATTGGAATAGAGCAGTGGCATTTGGACTAGCACTCTTTCATGGCCTTTTCTTTGACCTCTTTTGGAAATATGGAACCTTGCAGCATGAAAGATGACATATGTGGCATGTAAAAATGTCAATCACGAAATATGAACACCTGTTGCAACAGGAGGCTAACATCATCAAAGGTGGATCTAAAACCTTAGGTTGGTAATTGGATAAGAACTCCCAACTTACCCTGCTCCTCTATATATTTACAACCTTCCCTATACAAGGGGTTGGATTTTGGGAGTGATTATACCCTTATGTTGTGTTGTGGCCAGCAACAACCCCCCTTCTGATTTAGTGTCATTCGTAATACTAAATTTGTGGGGACCCTTAGTTATAAAATCCAGGAAAAACAAAGTAGTGCTTAAATTTCCTTTCCACGAATAAAGTTACCATCATGAGCCTAGGAAGCTCCTTGGAAATTATTAAAATCTAAGTTTATGATAAGGTAAAAATCTTTAAAATTGCATCGTAAAAAGATAGCGGGATGCCACCTTACAAGCATAATCCCAACATTTGCGAGATCGTGGCAATGAACAAATATCGTGTTGCATTCAGCAAAAATTACATGAAACACTTCAAAAATTGCCGATATGCGATGATGCCAATCGCAAGATTGCATCTCGCAAGAAACAGGTTAACGAAATTTGTCATACATGAAACTCCTGCGATCTGTGATATTGTGATATCGCGACTTCGCGATAAAGCAATGTTGCGACATCAAGTCAGATTGGCACTGCAATGTTATGTTTTTGCGATGTTGCGATCTACGATGTTGCGAAGCAAATCGCAAAATCGCTCCATCGCAGATCTTTCAGGCACGTTATTCAAGAAAAGTATTTTCCATAAGCTGACACATGGTTATGCGCTTTAAATGCTAATAAAGGAGTTAGTTGTCAGTTATTAATGGAATATGAGTGCGTGGTTTTCGAAGAATCATTTCACGTAAGGTGGTGTATTTGGTATGTCTGCGGCATTTAAAACTCTCCCATCACCCTTCCTTGTCATTCATTTCTACTTCAATTGTGAATTGCAGGAACGGAGAACAGAGGACGATACAAAGCAATACGCAAGTTGAAATGGGAAAGAAAAGCAAATCCCTGAGCTTTGAAGAAAAGGAAATGGCACCTTTATATACAGACACAGCTTGTAACAGAGATGCAGGAATAGCTACATGGGAAGGCATGTATAATCTACTCGAAGAGGAGAATCCCAGAGTAATGGAAGTTATTGCTAGTGCAGGCTCACAGAGTCCTTCTGAAGCATCCCTAACAGAGTTAGCTTGCTCATTCTTACATCAGATAGCAGCAAAGCCAAAAATACTACCATACATGGACATGGTCAAATGGATATTGGATAGCGCAGAAATTAGAAATAGACAGTTCAAAATTCATGGTCAAGGACTCATCGGTTCATTCACTGTGCAAGATTTAAAGCTCATGTATCATCTGTTGGAGCCACAGGCAACATATAACAAGCAATTTATGGAGAAATTTGTAAAGGAAAATCAGGACCTGGCAAAAACCACCAAAGACTGGTCCAGGAGAGACGAACCGCTGAAGAAAGATGAACACGGTATGTACAGTACTGGTTCCGTTACCTTCCCATATTGCTTTGCTGCTGCCATGCTCTATAGAATATTTGGAATGCCAGATATCAATAAATTTTCATCCGAATGGCTACCATTATTGGATGCTGCCACAAATGCCACTATTGTAGATTGGGCCAAAATTTTATCTGATAACCTAGTCACGGCCATTGTCAGTTACCGGTCCAAAAGAGCTGCGGCCCAGAGAATTTATCCTCCTTTTTACCTATCTGCATATATTATGGATTCAATATGTTATGTTTCTAAGTTTCCTGTTATGGGTTGGAAGTGGACAACTCAAGACCCCTTACCCATCCATGTCTATCATAAAGAATTGTGGGACTCTCAGTTCACTCCATACTTCTACCAAATTTGTCATGGAATTATGCTGCCCTTGTACAAAATGTTGTATGATAAAGACCCCCCGAGGTGCTCGCCTGAAGCAGAGGTAGACATCCTCCCTGTTGCAAGATGGTTCAGGGAGGAATTGTTTACTTATATCAGAGTATTTGGAAGTACTGCACCCCCCTCATGTCTTACCTTTGTATATCCCTGATAAACTCTTAGCTCGAGAAATTGCATATCAAACCTGTGGGGAAGGTGGTCTAACTAAACACTTAAAGGACAAAAAAAAGGCTATATGGCCACAGTTTCCTGTAGCCTGTGGGGCCTTTTTGCTATTTGATGTAGGCCATGCATTCACGAAAGTAAAGAATATGACGTGTTTACAACTATTCAAATTTCCGAGAAGACCTTTTGACCCTAATGGGGTTGCCCAGAATTTCACAACTACAGTCAAGATAAAGGTGTTCTCTAGAGAAAAGGATATATTTGATGATATATTCCAACAGAAAAGCACACTTGAAGAAATTCTCCACGAATCCCAATTGCAATTATCTCCAGAAGAATTCCAAAAGTTCAAAATATATAGAGAAAGAAGGTTAGCCAGTATTCCTCTAGAGAAACTACGCCTACCCTCAAGAGAACCAACTCCAAGTGTTAGTCTTAGTGGGAGTTCAAGCACTAACAGATCTAAATCCAAGTCTAAAAAAGAAATGTCTGAACACTCTAAAAGATCTGGAAATGAATAGGATAAAAGCGAAGGGTCAGTAAAGGATATTGCCCAGTCAATGGAACTTCTACATCAGCAGGTTATTGCCTCCCTGCAAAGAGATCCTTCCCATCTCATCATTCAAGCACCGCCAGTCATAACCAAATTGGATAAAGAATGGGAAACCTTCAACGACTTGATAAATCTTGAAGGACAAAGCATGAAAACACCTGTGAGCAATGCACAGGTAGCACAAGAATAGTCAGCAATGTCTCAGATACGGAGCATATTCCAGTTGCCCCATCTTCCGAGCTTATACTCAAAATAGAAGAAATCCCCCCTCTGGATATATTTTATAGCCCACAGCACAAAGCAGTGGTAAGAAGATAGAGGAAGAAAAGGAAATTGGAAAATACACTCTCTCAAGACGCAGAACAATTAGACGTCTTGTGGAAAGATCCAACTAGTGATCCTACTGAAAATCTCACCAAACTATCTCAGATCGCAGGAGCATACGCCTCTGCGACTATTGATAAAGCATCTGAGGTACATCAGTTGTTAAAAGAAATGGAAGAACAGATACAAGTACTGCAACAACAGTTGCAACAAGATAACACCAATAATGAAGCACAGAAACAACTTGAGAGGTTGTAGCAGGACTTCCAGCAAATGCAGATAGGATATCAGAAAAGTTTGGATGAGAAAGGAAAGCAGTTACAGGATTTGTAGGAGATGCACAAAGACGACCCTAAGCTTACAGAATTTATTACAGATTCCATTTCCTTGAATGAAAAATTACTACAGCAGCAAGAAGCGTTGGGCCAAAAGATATCACAGTGGAGTTATTATTGTGAAATTAGTGATAAAATCACTAATCAAGTGGTAGATTTACGAAGTGACTATGATCTAATTGATAAACGGGTGACTGAATATTTGGCTTGGCAAGAAAAAGACGAGGGAAAAAGAGTAGGTGCACCAAGGATAAATGAAAACCATAAAGAAATGCTCTTTAACAAATGGGATGAGCAAATCAGGGAGGCAGAACAAGCGACAGAAGCAGCAGCCACGGCAGCAAGCAGTCTTATTGATTGTGAAAATGAAAATTTTCACAGGGCAAATTTGATCGCAAAGACCACTCCAAGATATTTACCGAATGCACAACAACTAGAGGCAGAATGGAAATAGAGATCGCAAGAAAAGGCAAAAGCCATTCAAGGGCTGAGCAAGTTAAACTGGGAGTATTACTGGGCATACTTGGTGAAGCCGCATAGCCAATGGATGATTGTTAAGTGTATCATAAATGCGGTCGAAAAAATGGCACCAGATCTCGTCGATTCTATTTTATCAGCTTAGCTAAAAGCAGAAGTCAGCCAACCGACTCTCCTTAAACAAATGCTGCATATGTGCAATTTCAAAGACCAAGTACAGAAGTAGTTTGATTTTAGGTTCAGTTTTAGATTTAATTTTGTTTTATTTTCCTAGAAACAGGACGGTCATTTAAACCACATCCTGAATTTTGTAAATAAGTTATTTTTAGATTTAGTTAGTAGTATTTAAACTCTTCTCATACATTTAGAGAAGGGTCCAGAAATTTATCAAAAACTTGTCCTCAGAACATGCACTTTTGCACCCTTCGAGGAGGTTTTGATGAATGAATGGAACAGGATTTGTTGATGTTTGCATTTGATATCTGCTATTGATGTTGCACTTTTGTACTCTTAGTGGATGCTAGAGCAAGGAGAGATAAATCATTGTCGCTTGAAGCCCATGAGTAGGACTAGTTATAAATGGTACTTTTATCTCTTAACCATTTCTGCTTATGTGTTAGAGTGATATTCAGTTTCAGTTGTTTATATATTAATGTATGAATGCATGAGTTATCATTTGGCACTTTTGTACGGTGATAGCTATTTATTTATGCTTAGTGTATGAATGGCTCATTATGTGATATGCTTTCACAATTGTTTCGTCTAATGTTTTATACGAAGTAGTTCATTTTTATTGAATTCTTTTCTCATAATAGCTGAATGATCTTTATTACCAGTTATTGTTTGAAATCATTTTAGATCGCATAGAAGAAAGATCACACCCCGGGTTAGCATAGATTTACATATTTCTATTTATTTTCCTTATCATTAGATTAGAATTAGACAAGAAGTATTCCATTTAGAACAGAAATATCCATCTTTCTCACACACACACACTGAAATTGGGAAACTGGTCCCATATCCCCAGTCGGACCCGCTATACCAAACGGATAAGGAGCTGCCAACCAAGGTCCAGACCGGGCGGGTATCCCCCTTGTTGTAGACCCGATTTTCGGGGTTTCAACATGTTGTTGTGGTGAGAAGTTTCATTTCATGCATTTAGGGTGAATGGAAGTGCAAATTATGACAAGGAAAGGACAAGTAAGCGTTAGAGGATCTCTTCTACGAGATCAACATCTATTTATGGTTGTAAGTCCTTCCATTTATATTAATTCAAATAATTCTTTGTTTTCCTATATGTGATGATGTTATTTCATATATTTAAATACAATGTTGATCTATTGAATCGAGTATATAGATCATACTACATATATCTCGTAGTTTCTTGTCTTGTGTCATCTAACTTTGCAAGTTATTGTTTTGGAAATCAAAGCTAGAATTGGAGCATTCGAGCTAAAGGAGTGAAGCCCGCAATGCATTCCAGGCATGCTTCATTTCATCATCTATTTACTTTAGGGAAAGAATTGGGTTCCTTATCTCTCTATTGTTCTAGGGGAGACACTTTTGTCTGCAATAATAAATCTCGTATAAAAAAATTGGCGACCATACTAGGGAACAATGTATTCCCTTGGTGGTTCATTTTTCCATTATGTTTGATTACCTCTTTCATAGACCTTTTCTACTTTATGCAGCCAAGAATAGACCTAGGAAGTGATTTCATTGAGTCTCTTTTGCAATTTTTGTATCGGAATCCTCTATTCTTGGACCAACTCTCCCTTAGTGCCTCCAACAAATCATCGCAGCTCACCTGGTCCCATTTTGTACCAGCCTTGGCAAGCACTAGTGCCTCTTCTACACCAGTGTTGGTCCTTATGTTTGCACAAAACTTGCCCTTGTTTTTGAGTGTCTTTTTGATCAACCTACTTCCAACATTCCTTGATTCTTAAGTGTCTTGTGGTCTCTCTAAAGCCTCCATTTGGTTTTCATTTGTGTTTGATTTCCTTTGGTAAGAATTGTTTTGATTTTTCTTTTTTATTATCATTTGGTCACTTTCAAACTAATTTTGTTTGGTCATTGACTGCTTGGATGAATTATTCTCTTAGTCCTCATTCTAAAAAGTGCATTTGAATTAGTGATTGAACATTTTCATCTTAGTTTTCTTCATTTCGAAAATTAAGTGTGTTGAAAAGAAAAATTTTGCATTGTATTTAGGGTTTTGTATGTGCATTGATATATGAATCGTTACATTGAAAGGGAAATTTCATATTGCATCAATTTTGTTTCATGTTGTATGCTCCATACTCATTGTTTCTTCCCTTAGCTAAATTTTCATTGAAAGAGAAATATTTCCATTTTCTTATGCTAGATTTTCATTTTAGGATATTCAAGTGACATTCGTGGTGAGCCAAAAACTGAAACTTAATCAAAGATAAAGAGTAAAAATTTGTTGAATCAAACTAAGGAGCATTTGTAAAATTAATGCAAACACTTAGAGGTCTAGGCTAGATAAGTTTTCCAGTGTTATTAAACGTAGGAGTTGTCATTTT
Organism: Pinus tabuliformis; assembly: GCA_031772625.1. Classification (NCBI taxonomy): domain Eukaryota; kingdom Viridiplantae; phylum Streptophyta; class Pinopsida; order Pinales; family Pinaceae; genus Pinus; species Pinus tabuliformis. Next base: position 1,676,128,339 of record CM062819.1, on the reverse strand, counting down.
TTTTCTAGTGTTGCATCCGAGGGTGAAATCTTGTTCCACGTATGTGAGTGTATAGGATAGTTCTCCACGTACCTTTGGGTATCTTGGATGTTTCTCCATGCATGTAAAGTATATGGGAACACTCTCATCAAACAATTACACATTTGATAACACTACTATGAACTGCACTCCCACGTATCGTCAAGTATATTTTAGGAGTCCCCTATAGGTTGTTATCCATCAATACATAATCGAGTTTGTCGCCTTGTATAGCACAATACATCAAACACAACATTTGGGGAGATTGGTTGCCACATGTTAATTCCTTGGTTCACCAAGGTGTTTATTGTAGTTCACAGTTGCTTGGTAACCCTTTATGCCTATATTACCCTATTTTTGATTTATTTCTTTTTGTGTTAATAATTTTATTATCCAAATTGGAAGAACAAAATCCCCCACCCCATTGTTCATGTAGAATGAAAAATAAGCCTCCTATTCCACCAGAGGCTACTCCTGGTCATCATCAAAATCATAAGAAGACTACTGAATCAGAAACTTTGAGAACTACTTCTGGCCCTCCTCTTGATATTGATCAGCTAGAATTATCCATCACTTTGACTTATGAGCCCGAGATTGTAGGTTTTATCCCCGTACATAAATTACCTTCATATTGAATACTAAAAAATAGAAAATAAACAATGGTGAGAGAATAACACATAAAACAAATATACACAAATATTTTCCCCTAGATCCCAAGACCAGGACTACCAGATTTATTTCTCATTATGATCCTTTCAAAGTTACAATGCATATATATTCATGTCGAAGCATCCATAAATCCCAATCCATTAACCTTGGATTATAACATAACCATCGTTCCCTTGACTGGATCTACAAAATACCATGGACAGAAAAACCATCACGCCCAAAACCATGTGCAAAATCCATGTAAAAAACCATAGTTAGGTCTGCCCACCTAATATAGGGGCTAGTCATGGAAATAATATAACACAACCCAACATTCTCCCACTTGTTGTTTTCTTCCCAGAAGGGGCCAGAGGAGAGCTTATTCATTGATCCATCCCTGTAACACCTATTGTTTCTCTATACCAAGATAAATTCTCAGAGCTCACAGATTTTGTTAATGCATCTGCATTATTCTTCAAAGTGTCCACTTTTACTAGCAACACCCTTTTTTCTTCTACCATATCCCTCACAAAGTGATACTAAACATCAATGTTCTTTGTCTTTGAATGATAAGTAGGTTTATTTGCCAAGAAAATTGCACTTTGGCTGTGACAGTCTATCCTTATAACTCATTGTACTAACCCCATACTTGAACACAATATCTGCAACGAAACTGATTCCTTTCTTGCATGAGTAGCTGCCATGTATTTTTCCTCTGTAGTTGACAATGCCACTACAGATTGTCTCTTATTCATCCAACTAACTGCACCTCCAAATAGGATAAACACATACCCACTTGTAGATCTTCTCTAATCTGGATCTCCATCCTAGTCTACATCAACAAAGCCATGGATGTCCAAAACTTTGTCTAATCTTGGTCTTCCTTGGTAGCACAAACCATAATCACTAGTGCCACACAAATACCTAAAAACCCGCTTTAGTGTTGTCCAATGATCCTTCCCTGGTTTTGACATAAACATACTCAATACTCCCACTACATGTGCAATGTTTGGTTTAGTACATACCATTGCATACGCCAGATTATTGACTGCACTTTCATATGGAACACGAGACATGTCTTCTTCCTCTTCTTGTGTGTTGAGACACTGTTCAATAGATAACTTTACACCTATAGGAATAGGAAACTTCACCGTTTATTATCCTGCATATTAAACCTCTTCAATATTGTCTCGACATACTTCTTCTGGTTTTACAAGAGCTTCCTATTTTCCCGGTCTTGTTTAATTTCCATGCCCAAAATATAGTTTGCAACACCAAGATATTTCATGTCGAATTTGGAGGACAATTTGGTCTTCAAATCCTGGATAATTTATTTGTGACTTCCAACCAGCAACATATCATCCACATACAAGACCAAGTAAATAACACGGTCACCAATTAATTTAAAATACACACAATGATTTTCTTTGTTTCTAGTGAAGCCAAGTCCCCGTATAAATGTATCAAATTTCTGATACCACATCATTGGTGACTGTTTTAACCCATACAAAGACTTTTTTAACGTTCATACCAGTTCTTTCTTACCATTTACTGTAAAGCCTTAAGGTTTCTTCATGTAGATCTCTTCTTCCAGATCCCCATGAAGAAATGTTGTCTTCACATCCATCTATTCTACCACAAAATCAAAAGCAGCAAAAACATATAAAAGTAGTATAATAGAAGCCACCTTGGAAACAAGAGAAAAATATCACAAAAATCAATTCCTGGCTCTTTTGAATAACCTTTTGTTACCAACTGAGATTTGTATTTCTCCACCTTTCCTTCTGCATTCATCTTCTTCTTGAACACCCATTTTCTTCCAATGGGTTTCCTTCTAGTTGGAAAATCCACCAGATCCCAAGCCTCATTTTTGTGGAAAGATGCCATTTCATTAACCATGGTCTCTTTCGAGAGTTTACCATCCTCTAAATCTACAACTTCCTTCAAAGTTCTGGGATCATCATTAGTAATAGATAACGAAAAATTTGAACAAAAATAATATGGACTATACCTTTCTGGTTGCCTTTTTTCTTGAACTGATCTTCTCATTAATAGAGTTTGTGGCTCTTCATCTTCTGATTCCTCTTCTGCTATATAGTTTTATTATTCCTCCTTTAGCTCAAGTTCTATCTTCTCAGGTTCCTTTATTAGGACTTCATGTTTAATAACATCCTTCATCTCTCTAAACACCACATCTCAGTTGTACACAACATTCCTTGTCACTGGGTTCCAAAGATTATAACCTTTTAAACTGTCTGTATACCTAATAAAGATGCACTTTTCAGATTTACTGTCCAACTTTGTTCTCTTCTCCTTTGGTATATGTACATATGCATCACATCCAAATACACTCAGATGTGAAAGAGAGGGTTTCTTACCAGTTCATACCTCTTGTGGAGTCTTATCCTCCAACGCTAATGAAGGTGATCTGTTGACTAGGTAATATGCAGTCTCCACCGCCTCTGCCCAAAATTCCTATCCTAATCCAACACCACTGAGCATGCTTCTTGACCTTTCCATCAACGTATTGTTCATTCTTTTTGCAAATCCATTTTTCTTAGGTGTGTATGGAGTAGTATTCTACCATGCTATATCACACTTCTTACAAAACTCTTCAAATTCCTTCTAAGAAAATTCTGAACCGTTATCTATCCTCAACACCTTTATCTTCTTCTCTGTCTCATTTTCCACCAGAGCCTTAAATTCTTTAAACCTGTCAAAGACTACATATTTCTTCTTGAGGAAATATATCCATGTATTCCTTGAGAAGTCATCTATAAATGATACATAGTACATAGACTTACCTAGTGATGGAACTGACACAGTTTAAATGCATCATTGTGCACAAGCTCTAATATTTGTTTCACAATCTTACCACTAGAGGGGAAACTCACCCAATTCTACTTCCCATATACACAATTTTAACAGAAATCAAAATATAGAGAGCTATTAGACATACCTTATAGCATACCTTTACCATGAAGTATTCGAAGGCCCTTCTCTCCAATATGTCCAAGCCTTTGATGTCATAGCATGGTCTTTTCTCCAGAGACCACTAGATTTTCTGCTCCACTTTCAAAAACAACAAAATTTTTTCACCCATCAATAATAGTGTTACCTTGCAGCTTGTACAAAGTTCCAATCCAAACTCCCTGCATCAATACCATTGCTCCCCAAACCATCTTGCAAGTATCTTTCTCGAACACGTTTTTTACACCCACATCATCTAGCTTGCTTACAGAAATCATGTTTCTAGCTAATGCGAGAATATGCAGAACACCGTGAAGTGTTCTAATCCTTCCACCTTGCAACATCAACTTTAATTTTCCATGACCAATGATTCTAGCCTTCATGTCATCCCCTAAGATGACATCACTGCCATCATATTTCACATACTCACAAAACCACTCTCTATGGGGAGTGAATTGAAAGGATGCACCTATGTCAATCAACCATGCCTCATGATCTAAATTTGTACTTGAACAAGAAGCCAAGTACACATCCCCACCTTCATCTGAGGTGGTTTTCACCTTTGTAGAAGGATCATCATCAAATCCCTCTCCTTTCTCAGGGGATTTAGATTTACAGTCCCTTTTGTAGTGCCCTTCCTTTCTACATTTCCATCACACCTTTACAAGTTTTCTTGGAGATTTATATCTTCCTCTATATTTAGATCTCCCACTCGAGGACTTATTTTTGTTTATGTTCTGGGACTGTCCTCATACAGACAAGGCATAACCATTCTATCTCTCCATATTTTTCTGTCTCATCTCCTCCATCAGAAAGGATGCGACTATTTCATCAAACTGCAAGGTAGTTGCATTGCTACCTATTACAATAACTCTACTATCCCACGAATCTGGTAGAGAACAAAACAAACTGATGCCCTTATCTTCATCTGAATTTTTAATATCAACAGATAATAACTAGCTTATCACATTATTAAATGCATTCAGATGCTCTGTCACCAAGTCTCCATCTTTCATCCTCAGGTTATACAAATTTTTATATAGGAACAGTTTATTCACCAAAGACTTAGATAAGTACAAAGTCCCTAAATTGTCTCATAAAGCCTTCACCATAGCTTCCCCTGATACATTCAACAATACTCAATCTGAGACACACAATCATATTTTTCTTTTTGTCTTTTGATCCAACTTCTTCCATTTTTCATCAGACACTCCCATTGGTTTAGTACCTGTATCTACCGCGATCCACTCATCTTTACCCACTCGCATCCTCCATCTTGAGTTTCCACAACTCAAAACTTTGACCATTAAATTTATCTATCTCTATCTTTCCACTACTCTCCATGTTCTTTGACCACAAGAATCAATCCCGCAGATCTCCCACTGAACAGGGTCTACCACAAGCCCGAGAAAACCCCTCAGTAGTAAAGGCATCCCCTTGAAGCCAAAACAACTCTGATACCAAATGTAGGTTTTAACCCCGTATAGAAATTAGCTGCATACAAATTTTAAAAAATAGAAAATAAAAAATGGTGAGAGAATAACACATAAAACAAATATACACAGATATTTGCCCTTGGATCCCAAAATTGGGACTACTAGATTGATTTTTCATTATGTTCCTTTCAATGTTACAATAAATATATATACATGTTCAAGCATCCGTAAACCTCAGTCCATTAACCCTGGATTAGAACATAACCATAGTTCCCTTGACCAGGTCTACAAAATACCATGGACTAAAAAACCATTGCACCCAAAATCATGTGTGAAATCCATGCAAAAAACCATACGTAGGTCTGCCCACCTAATATACGGTCCAAAAAAATAACACAACCCAACAGATATTACATCTACTCTTAACGGTGATACTGACACAATCGAAACAGAAGTTCCTGAAACCTTGTTGCATGAGGTTATTGAACCTGACTTTCCTGAGTCATAAAATTTGATTCGTGATGTTTTTGAACTTGAGGAGCCTCAACCATCTTCACCTGTTATTTCAAGGCCTTCCTCCTCTCCTCCTTTGTCTCAGGCAGAACCTATATATCTTAGACCCAATGGTGAACCTCTTCCACATGGACTAGCAAGTATTGAGTAGATCCCATAAGACGAGCCTTGTCCTTCTACTCCTATTTATTCAGAAGGACTCCATTTTTATCTTTTTGATCCTCTTCCACCTCTTCAAACTCCGATAGAAACTCCTTTGCCTAATTCTTTGGAATTATCCACTAATCTATCATGGAAATATTCACTGGGATTGTTAACCATGACTATAACTAATCCGACCTCTCATCTTCTGTCCACCACTATGACTAAGAAATTGAATTTTTTTTCCTAATCTATGTTTGCAAAATCACCAAAAAAAAATATGTATGGTGGCACGTTTGTCCCACCTGGTCATCAGTCTTTATCTAGTACCTTCTAGTGCAGCTTCTAGTCCTTAGACCTCTCCCAGGTCATATAATCCAGGAATAACATCTGTTACTTCTCTTATGAGTACCACACAATTTTTTCCTCTTCTTCCACCTACACCCACAATAAAGTAGCATACTAACCATTATGTTAGTCTGCAAAGCCATCTCCAAAAAAATAACTCTTCTTATGTTGGGTACCCTCCATCTAGATCGTAGTTTCCTCCATCATTCCCTCCTCCTATAGTGGGGGGGAACCTATTGTTAGTATAATTCAAATTGGTAATCAACCTTATTATAGTCCTCCTTATCTTGGAATGGTTGCTAGTGTTTGGAAACCTACTTTTCCCATTGAACTTGGTTCATTTTGGGATGGATTGTTGAATCCTAAACCTCCACAAACTTCGTCTCAAATTCCTATCCATCCATAAGAACCCCAATGAGCTCAAATACATGTGAGCCAACCTTTATAGCCTATTGTTGCATCCCAACCTTTTCCATCAGTATCTGGCACTTCCCATGTACCCCTTCCTTAACTTTTACAAGGTACTTTACATTGTCAACTGCTTGGACAAGGTTCTCCTCAAGTTTCAATACGTCAGATTATTCATAGTATGGTGCAATCCCAATCGAACACACCTTACCATGGGACAATGAAAACACCCATTCAGCAACAATATGGACCATATCAAGGTATTCTGCAAGCACCTTTTCAAGGCCAACAAATCCAAACCCAACCATTCTAACAACTTTATCATCATCCTAGGGTTGTAAAACAAAGCCACTTTTATACTGGTTATCAGAATCCCCCTATCCTTGTACCTAGGTTCCTTATCATTAGAACCCTCCTTATCAAGGGATGGAAGTGTGTGTTTCTCAAGCTATTCATTCATATCCAGGCCATGCTCCTATTGAATTTAATCAATAGTTGCCTTTGTGGCTACTCTTGAATTTCCAGACCTAATTCAGCTCACTAATGACCCCATTGCTCATTCTCCTTAGTGTCTGATTATTCCCACTAAATTTCTTTATGATATCCCAAAATTCAATGGGAATCTAAGAGAAGACCTGTCGACACATGTTATGACGAATGATCTATGTTTTTCTTTGAACTCCCTTAATAATGATTCGATTCGACTTCAACTTTTCCAACGAGCGCTTATGAGTACCACAACTAAATGGTATATTGAATTACCTAGAGCTTTGTTTCATGATTTCAACACTTTAGCCACCACATTCATTGCATGTTTCCAATTTCCCATTAGATATGAAATTGGAATAGGACACTTGACCAACTTCAAACAATGAGATTCCACTCACATCTTAGATCACATTCATGAGTGGATACGTCACCATCGGTTGGGCAAGCTTTGTTTTCCCAATCAATTTTTATTGGAATGGTTTACCAAATCTTTGTTGGTCCCTATAATGGAAGATGTGGCTAAAGGTGGAGTCATGACCAAAGATCAAGTTATTTCTCATGTGCAATATTTGGACCTTATTTATACCCAATTGGGCATGCTCTATAATAAGATATAAAACACTATGATAGCTTCAAATAATGTTTATCATCCACCTGGTAAATAATCTCATGTCACTAATGGCATGATTAGTTCTTCCAATTCACAATCAGTGAGTAAATCATCTGGTATTTCTCTTACCACATCTGGTGAAAATCATCAATCCCATCCTCCTATAGCTTTTGCTTCTGAGATAAATGTTGTTTCATCTGATAAAGGAAAGTCTCAATAGCAACATGGAAGAAAGGAAAAAGGGAAAGGTAAAAAGAATAAAGACCCCTCACCACAGGATAAACAAACAAATCAGTCCTCCAATGAGAAACGAAAGCCTTGATACCCATGCTTGATTTTCAACAAGGATCATTTTACACGTGATTGTCCTCATCGTGCTGAAGTGAATCAATTTCTTAAATATTCCACTTCTCCCATTGCGTTAACTGACTCATTTCCCAATCAAGAGACTCATATGGTTTCCCGGGACCCTTCTTCCTCTAACACAGTTTTGATGCTTTCCTACTCAAAGCTGAAATCCAATGTTATGGCGGCCACTTAGAAAAAGGACTATGGTAATGTGAATCCACTGCATGGCCAAGCTACTGATCAACTTACTAGTTTGGCATCACCTTCATCTGATCCTACGCCACCTCTAGCTCCTACAAAATTTATTATCAAGCCTCCAGAGGGAATTATTCATAAGTCATCTTTGAACCCTCATTCAAGAGTTGCCTAAAAATATAATGTAGTTGAAGAATTGGCTCAGTCTCCATCATCTATGTCTACTCTTGAGGTGTTGCAAAAATACCTTACCCAAAAGAAGGCCTTGTTATCGGCTATTGGATGTGTGGATCCACCAGATTCCAACCTAGTGGTTTTCTCTCATGAATACTATACCCCTCAACTTCCAACTTAGTTACCCTTTATAATCCATGTCATCATTCATGGTAAGAATATTCATCACTCTATTTTGGATGAGGGAGCATCGACCTAAATCTTGTCCTTATCTTGCTGGAAGGTGATTAGTTCACTTAAACTAAGAAAATCAACCTATCAAGCCAAGAGGTAAGCCCTCAAATGAATTTTTTTTTTTTTTGCATTGAGATAGCTCATGGATATATACAAGTAGGGAGAGACTCTTGGGCTTCACCTCCTAGTGTCTCTTCATATTCCTATTCTCCATTATTTATTATTTACATATATTTACATATATTTACCCAATCCCAATGATTAGATGTCAACATTCCCCTTTAATCTGAAGGGATGTTGGTGAATCCAAGCATTTTTTTTAACCTTTCAAACTTTTCTCCTCCAAGTGCTTTGGTGAACATGTCTACAATTTTCTCATTAATGGAACAATGGCATAGATTAATTGTATTGGCCTCAACATGATGTCGAATCATATGGTATTTTGTATTGATGTGCTTCGTTTGATCATGGAACTTTGGGTTCTTGGTCAAATTTATTACAGAGGTGTTATCAATCATGAGTGGAGTTGAATGCACTTTTTTCACCTGCAAATCTTCCAGAATTTTCCTGAGCCACATAATTTCCTTTATTTCTTCAGCTTCTTCCACATATTCTGTCTCTATTGTGGAATCCACTAGAACTGATTGTTTGCGTGATCTCTAGGAGACATATCTTTATCCAAGACTCGTAGCATAACCTGAAGTAGATACCCCAGTTTCTTTGTCTCCATCGAAGTTTGAATCAGAGTATCCAATCAAGCTGAGGTCACCCACCTATGTATACTTGAGTCCAAAGTCTTGACTTACTTCAATTATTTTAGAACTCCTTTTACAACATACCAATGTCCGTCACAAGGCTTTTGCATAAACTTGGAGAGGATCCCAACAACAAATGAAATGTCTGGCCTCGTAGAAGTTAGGTATTTGATACTTCCTACAAGTTTTCTATACTTTGTTTCATCCTCAAATTCTTTTCCTTCAATGGATGTGAGCTTCAAGATCTATTCCATTGGAGTAGTGAAAGGATTTCACTCATCCAAGCCAAACCTGTTCGATAGATCTCCAATGTACTTATTTTGAGAGAGGAATATAGACTTCGGATGTTGAGTTACTTCAATACCATGATAGTAGTGAACATAGCCCAACTCAGTCATTTCAAAAGCTTTCCTCAATTCCTTTTTTATGGATGCAATGTAGTTCTCATTTTTCCATGTCATCAAAATATCATCTACATATACCACAAGATATACAACTGTTTTGCCAACTTTCTTCACAAATAAAGTTGCATCATCATGATCATAATGTTTGAAGTTGAGTTTAAGAAGATGCTTAGTTAACTTTTCATACCAGGCTCGTAGTGCTTGCTTGAGGCCATACAAGGATTTCACAAGTTTGCATACTTTCTATTCTTGGCCCTTCACAACAAATCCTTTTGGCTGGGACATAAAAGCATTCTCTTTCAGATCTCCATTCAAGAAAGAAGTTTTTACATCCATTTGATGGACTTTTAGACCGTTCTGAGTTGCCATGGCAAAGAGTGTCTAGATGGTAGCCCATTTTTCTATGGGGAAAAAAGTATCCTCATAATTGACCCCTTCCTTCTATGCAAAACATTTTTCCACAAGCATGGATTTGTGCTTGTCAAGTGAGCCATCGGATTTATACTTGTTCTTGTAGGCCCACTTGCAACCAATTGGTTTTGTTCCCAATGGAGTATAAACTAGCTTCCAAGTTCCATTCTTTATCAAGGCATCATATGCCTTTTCAATCGCTTCTTTCCATTCATCGTGAGAAGCATCTTCTTTGAAGGAAGTTGGTTCAAAATCTACAGACAAATTAAGTTCACAATCATAAGAAACATCCATATCAATAGGTGAATCAAAACCATCTACATCACCTCCATTTTTCCTGGTTGAATTTCTTTTTCTTGTCTCTCTAACCTCATCAAGATGAACACTTTCAAGTGTCTTTGTCAGCCATTTTGAGGAAGCTTTCTGAGATGGTCCAGGCTGCTCAATTGACTGAGTTGGGACTGAATCAATATTGAGTCTCCCAATTCTTTCAGTCACATCAGTCAAAGTATCATCAGTGGCTGGAACTTCATGTGGGGAAGAGAATGCTTCAAAAGAAGATTCCACAGATTGATCAAGTATAGGAATCCCCCTTCAAGATGTGGAATCTGATTATCAAATTCTTGAAATGATTTTGCATGACTGAATCTATCCAAGTGATCAAGTTACTACTCAACAACATTGTCAGCTTTGGAATATTCAAGAAATATTACATCTAGATACAACAAACTTCTTATTAAATTCATCATAGAGATGGTATGCTTTGGAGGTATTTGAATACCCTAAGAAGATACACTTACGACTCCTTGCACCAAGTCTGTTTCTTTGTTCCTTTGGTATCAAGGCATAACAGGTGGAACTAAAGACCCTGAGATGCTTTACTGAAGGAATGTGGCATTAGATGGACATTTATTCTTTACATATACAATACATAGAACTACAAAATCCCAAAACATAAATTTTTCATTCTTGAAAAACATCATGGAACATACCATATTAAGATTGTCCTATTCATTCGTTTAGCTACTCCGTTCTGTTGGGGATTATAAGGCACGGTTGTTTAATGTTTGATCCCATTCTGGCAAAGATAGTTTTCAAATTAATTTGAAGTGTATTATTTTCCATTATCAGTGAAAATAGAACCAATATGATATTGTGCATCATTTTCAATCCATGTATGAAAGTTATTGAACGTTTGAAAAGCATCATATTGTTCTTGAATAAACAAACCCAACACATTCTAGTGTAGTCATTAATAAATGTCATCATATATTTATTTTCATTTACATAAGGAATAGACATTGGACCGCATAAATATGAATGAATGAGTTCAATTTTTCTATGTGCTTTGGAATGTGAAACATGAAAAGATTGTTTGCTATGCTTTCGTATAATACAAGAATCACATTGCTTAAGTTTCCTAGGAATTGTAGGAAAACAAATAACACCATTTCCCTCAACAAGCAAAGGCTGTCATAGTTCAAGTGTTCAAATATAGCATGCCATAAAAGGCTTGATGTAAATGTACCTTCATCATAAAGAGAACTGTATGAGAAATTTTGTGCATGGGCAGAGGTACCTTGCAACTTCAAATGTCTTTCTTCTTCTATCTCTGTCATGACAAGTGAGTGATTTGATGCTTTTCTAGCCTCAACCTTTCCATCAAAAATATGAATGGAGTGTCCTTGCTGGCAGATGTGGACCAAGGACAACAAGTTTCTCCTCATATGTGGGAGATATAAAACGTCATGCAGAAGAAAGTCCTAACGACTAGGAAATTTGAGCCTGATTGTGCCAAGCCCTAATGGCTTGAGTTTTGATTTGTCTGCAAAGTATACTGCTCCATCAACATTGTCATTAAAGTCTTCAAAAAAATATCTTCTCAAATCCATGTGACAAGTTGCTCTTGAATCAAGAAACAGATCATTTTTCCAAAAAGAAAGTGAAGCATTAAACAAGTCTTCAGTTACTCTAATATTACAATGTGCCACAACATAGTGAGCAGATTTAGGTGCTTTACCTTTCTCTTTGTCATTGGTTTTACCTTTGGCTTGATTTCTTTTCTACTCAATTTTGTACCAATGAAACTTACATGTAGATGCATCATGTACATCTCTATTGCAACATATGCAATGAATATCATACTTTTCTCCTTGATAGTGTTTGCCCCCCCACCTCTGAAATTTCTTCTCCCTCTTCCTTTTCAAACACCTCTTCCTATAGAAGAGTCTTGAGCATGATTCTCCTCTATATGTGCAAGGAACACATCTTCTTCAGAAGACTGAGGAGTTGTCTTCTTCCCAAAATATTTCTCTCTCTCAACAAATTTCTTCACAAGGGTGTCAAAGGTAATCTCATTGAGGTTTCCATTTGCTTGAAATGACTTAAGATAATTTGAATAAGTGGGATAAAGTGCCTTGAAAAAATATATAAGAGAAATGTTTAGTTCAACATTAGTGACTTTGATATCTTGCATAATAGATCTTACTTCTAATGCCAAGGCAAGAGGATCATCATTTTTTAATTCAAGACTGAACAATTTAATCATCTATTGGAAAAATTCAAGTTCAGAGTGTGAGTCATAGGGTTCCTTCAACTTCTCTAAGGCTTCAAAAGAATTTGAAAATGGTAAAATATGGAAACTCGCCTCTTCATTTATAGATGCTGCAATGAAGTCATAGGCCTTTCTATTCTTGTTTTCCCAAATGGCGAACTCCTTATCTGAGGTGAGCTTTACAGGTTCATTATCTCTTTCTCCTACACGAACTCCTTTCCATAACTCATTGAAAATGAGAGTGTTTTTTATCTTCCGTGACCATTATGGATAGTTCTCTTTCCCAAAGAGAACTACTCTAACTATAGAGATCAATGTATGCATTTAAAAAAATGTGTACTGTGTAAAAAAAAATCGCTCTTCTGCTGGAAAGAATTTGCACTTGTTGTATAAAACAAATTGCATTGTAGTAGCAACACTTTGAAAATATAATTTTGATATGTATATAATAAAGGTATATTTGGGGAAGGGATTATATGGGAAGAGTGTATATGGAGGAGGTATTATTTAAGGGAGGAATGGTTCACTGGAGCGGTTTGGTAACGAGCCCACAGAGGGCAGTTTACAGACATTGGACAACATAATATATATGAAAACTTTGAGAACAATGTTATATATATATATATATATATATATATATATATATATATATATATATATATAGATATATATATATATATATATATATCTATATATATATATATATATCTATATATATATCTCTATATATATATCTATATCTATATATATATATATATATATATGCAGCGTTAGCTTTGGGGATGGAGGTGGAGTGGGGAGATCGACCAGTGGTAGAAGATTGATGTGAGAGGCAGTATCATATGACAAAGGATTGTGGTATGTGGTGCATTAACATATCGCTACAGTGAGTATGTAGGAGTGAGGAAGGGATCAATGGTAGAGTGTATGTACCACAATGTATGTATGGGGCATTGTATGGAGGAGCACAAGATATAAAAACTAGGAAGATCACACAAAAAATGGGAGTAGATTATTAAAAATACAATGGAGTGGGTTGGTAATGGACTTGTAATTAAAAAAACTATATGCAGTTATATATGGGATGGAGAAATCAGTGTGGTATCATAGCATATACCATCCACAATGGAGATAACACAATAAGAAACCGGTGGTATTAATCGTGCATACATGTAATGGCCAGTTGTTATACACATCGTTCGTAATGTCAAGCCAGTGTGGGGAGAGGGGTTCATACACAACATTAAACACTTTGTTCAACTCTGTGTTTCACAACACTTCAACACAACATAATATCATTCAACGTATGAGCAGTATTACAAGGAATACGAACTACGATAACATACCAAATGGCGTGCAACTCTGGTTTCAATGCATAATGTTCAACAACGTTCAACCTCTAGCACAACACCTCCAACAAACATAATTTGAATCACTTCAATGCTCTAGGCAGAAGGTGTCAGTTTTGCAAAAAATACAGAATATAAGCAGAATAGGCAGAAGGGAGTTACAGGGGCAGACAGAAGCCAAAAATGGAGCTGGCTCTGATACCATGTCAGGCCAAGAGGTAACTCCTCAAATGAATTGTGTTTTTGAATTGACATAGCTCATGGATATATATAAATAGGGAGAGACTCTTGGGCTTCACCTCCCAACATCTCTTCATATTCCTATTCTCCATTACTTACTATTTACATATATTCAATCCCAATGATTAGGTCTTAACACAACCACCACATTGGAAGCCTTCAACAAAAGAATGTACAAACCTTGTGGAATTGTGAATTTCCTTCAAGTAGAATTAGGGATAAAAACCGTTTCCATTGAAGTTGAAGTTATTGATGGACGTATCTATTATAATATTATATTGGGATGTATGTGGTTTTATGCCATGGTCGTTTTCATTTCAACTTACTTTCGTATGATCGCCCTTCCTCACAAAGGAGGGATTGTAGACATATATCAACTCACCCTTTTTTCCTCTATTTGTCATGTTACTGGAAGCATCCCGCTTATAGGGGAAACTCCACATTCCTATCAGCATATCAGTGTTAGATTGTTGAAGGATTCTTCACTTATGGGAACCTTTTTTTCTACCTCCTCCTGTCCTTCCTGACAACTCACTTTCAGTTTATTATACCAACATGATAGCATCGTCTACTATCTTGGTTGATCCATGGATTGTACCTGATGAAACTAACATCCAAACTTTTTGTGACCGAATCCCGCTTAGCCCCATTGAGCTAGATTATGAAGCCATCTATTGATCTTGTGTGGATTACACCCTCTCTTTGATTGATTAGGTAGATCGATCTCTGGATTATGAAACATATTTTGATCATTTTTATCGCATATTCTCTACTGATGAGAGCATCATGGAGATCATGATGCTAGTTTGTGGTTCATGGGAAAAACATCACCATCGTTCCTCCTTACCAAATTCCATTGAGGGTAATCTCAGTGATCTGTACTTGCCTAATTTTTTCGATCCTTTTACGAATTTTGTCTCCATTCATGAGGTCGAATCTAAAAAGAAACTTTCAAATATCGAAGAAATGATACCTCTCGATATCTCTACCAAACCAGGTATTGTCGAAAATCTATACATTGGAGTGTCTTGTTCACCATATAAGATCGAGATTTATAGAGCCTTATTCAGTGAGTTTTTGGATGTCTTTGCATGGACTTATGAAGAAATTTTAGGTATGAACCCAAATATAGTGGTGCATGAGATTAAAATGTACTGATGCTAAACCTATCTAATAGTTCCTCTATTCATTCCATCCCAAGAAGGTTGTTAGGATTAAGGCTAAAGTTGAAGAGCTTCTTTGGGTTGGTTTCATATACCCCGTTCCTCTAACTTATTGGGTATCGAATGTTGTCCCTGTCATGAAAAAATAGGGCATGATCTGAGTATCTGTCAATTACCGGGATGTGAATCATTATTGTCCAAAGGACAACTATCCAACCCTGTTTATTGACCAGATTATTGATGATTATGCGAGTTACAAGATTTATTCATCCATGGATGGATTTCTTGGCTATAATCAAATCAAAATTCTCCCAACAGACCAACCCAAGACTACATTCATTTATCCCTGGGGTACTTTTTCTTATCGAAAGCTTCCAATCAGTTTGAAGAACATTGGGGCCACGTTTCAACATGCTATGGAATACACTTTCACAACATTAAATACATCATGCAACCCTATTCGTATGATCTCCCTATTCATTCTAAACATTTGGTTGATCACCCAATGCATCTAAAGGTTGTTTTCCTCCTTTTAAGACATTATATCGTTCGACTTAACACACACAAATGTGTTTTCTTTGTAAGTTCTGGTCGACTCTTAGGTTTTTTTCATTTGAAAACAAGGAATTCATATGGATCCCCTGAAGGTATAGGCAATCGTTGTCTTGCCTATGCCTTATTCTATTTTTCAATTACAACGACTCTAAGAGAGAGCTAATTTCCTATGGATTTTCATCCCTAATTACACTGAGATGACTAAAAGATCCACTCACTTGCTGAAAAAAGGGGTCCCCTTTGATTGGAACAATGTTGCTCAAAAACTATTTGATGCCTTGAAATATGTACTAGTTCATGCATCTATTTTATAGTCCCCTGATTATGAGCGTGACTATTTTTTGTATCTGGTTGCTTCCATTTCCACTATAGAAATGGTATTGGTCCAAGAAGATGATATAGGGAATGAACACTCATTTATTATCTGAGTCGAAACCTTAACGATACTAAAATCAGGTATACTCACATAGAAAAGTTTCCTTTCGCAACCGTTCAAGTCGTCCAAAGGTTTCCCCATTACATCTTACTTAAGAAAACTATGGTCATTTTAGATTACAACCCTATGACTTATATATTGTCACGTCAATTTCTGGGGGTAATTACTCAAAGTTGAAGTTATTAATGGACCTCTCTATTATAATATTCTATTGGGATGTATGTGGGTTTACGCCATGGTTTTTGTTGTTTCGACTTACTTCCATATGATCACCTTTCCTCACAAAGGAGGGATTTTAGAAATAGATCAACTCACCTTTTTTTCCTATATTAATCATGTTATTGGAAGTGTCCCTCTCGTAGGGGAAACTCTACATTCCTATTAGCATATCGGAGTTAGATTTTTGAAGGATTCTTCGCTTATGGGAACCTTTCCACTTCCTCCTCCTGTCCTTCCCGATAGCTCACCTTCGGTTTCTTATATCAACATGATATCATCCTATACTATCCTAGTTCATCCATGGATTATACCTGATGAAACTAACATCCAAAGTTTTGGTGACCGAATACCACTTAGCCCCATTGAGCTAGATTACGAAGCCATCTATTCATTTTGTGTAGATTACACCTTCTCTTCAGGTAATTAGGTAGATCGATCATTGGATTATGGCACGTATTTTGATCCTTTTTCTCATGTATTCTCTACTAATGGGAGCATCCTGGAGATCATGATGCCAGATTGCAAGTCATGGGACAAACATCACCATCGTTCCTCCTTACCAAATTCCAGTGAGGATAATCTCAGTGATGTGTACTTGCCTAATTTTTTCGATCCTTTTACGAATTTTGTCTCCATTCATGAGGTCGACTCTGAAAATAAACTTTCTAATATTGAAGAAAGGATACCTCTCAATATCTTTGTTAAACCAAGTATTGTTGAAAATATATACATTGGAGCATCTTGTTCACCATATAAGATCGAGATCTATAGATCCCTATTTCATGAGTTTCGAGATGTATTTGCATGGAATTATGAAGAAATGCTAGGTATGAACCCAAATATAGTAGTGCATGAGATTAAAATGTATCTTGATGCTAACTCGCCCGGCAGTTCCTCTGTCCATTCCATCTCAAGAAGTTTGTTGGGATTAAGGCTAAATTTGAAGAGCTTCTTTGGGCTGGTTTCATATACCCCTTTCCTCTAACTTATTGGGTATTGAACGTTGTCCCTGTCATGAAGAAATAGGGCATGATCCGAGTATGTGTTGATTACTGAGATGTGAATCGTGCTTGTCCAAAGCACAACTATCCAACCCCATTTATTGACAAGATTGTTGATGATTGTGTTGGCCATGAGATTTATTCATTCATGGATGGATTTCTTGGCTATAATCAAATCAAAATTCTCCCAACGAACCAACCCAAGACTACATTCATTTATCCCTAGGGTACTTATGCTTATCAAAAGCTCCCAATTGGTTTGAAGAATGCTAGGGCCATGTTCCAACATGTTATGGAATACACTTTTCACGACAATAAACACATCATGCAACCCTATTCGGATGATCTCCCTGCTCATTCTAAACATTGGGCTGATCATCCAAAACATCTAAAGGCTATTTTCCTCCATTGTAGATATTATAACATTCAACCTAACACACACAAATGTGTTTTTTGTGTAAGTTTTGGTCAACTCTTATGTTTTTTTGTTTTAAACAAGGAATTTGTATGGATCCACTAAAGGTATAGGCAAGCGTTGTCTTGCCTGCACCTTGTTCTCTTGTTCAATTACAAAGACTCTAAGAGAAAGCTAAATTCCTATGGAGGTTCATTGCTGATTACACTGAGATGACTAAAATATTCACTCACCTGCTGAAAAAAGGGGTCCCCTTCCATTGGGATGATTCTACTCAGAAATTGTTTGATGCCCTGAAATATGTACTAGTTCATGCATCTATTTTATAGCCCCCTAATTATCAGCGCGATTATTTTCTGTATCTGGCTACTTCCATTTCCATTATAGCAATGGTATTAGTACAAGAAGATGATATAGGGACTGGACACCCCATTTATTATCTGAGTGAGAACCTTAACGATACTTAAATTAGGTATACTCATGTAGAAAAGTTAGCTTTCACAACTGCTCAAGTTGTCCAAAGGTTTCCCCATTACATCTTACTTAAGAAAACTATGGTCATTTTGGATTACAACTCTATGACTTATCTATTGTCACATCAATTTATAGGGGTAATTACACTAAGTGGATATTAATTTTGGATTTACAAAAATTTGTGCCTGAAGACACATATGGCTATATCACCCATATAAAAAACTACATGCAAATATCTAAGTAGAAAAATCAATGGTGCTAATGATAAAATGGCATTGCACGAGCTATCTTGTGCAGTATCGATCAATACGGCTAGGCACTCTAATAGTGTGTTGCTAAAATTGCATCAAAATATAGTTGACCACGGTCTCATCAATCTCTTGTGTTAGCCCCTCCATGTGGCACTCCACCTCTGATAGGATCTCAACTACCTCAAGATCCTATAGTGCATCCTGTCCTACTATAGTAACTTGTGCTAGTTCCACTACCTCCTCATGTGCTTGTCTCTCTACACGATGAAGATATGAAGCACCTACTAGTCGAACTGGTCCAATATCTCCATGAAAGCATCAATAGTTTAGTCTCGGAAACATCAAAAAACACAAAAAAAAATTGTAAAACTTTGAAAAAATTAAATGGTTGAAATATTTTACGTGAAGCATCCCATTGCTCACCCTCGGGATGTATGAGCTTGAGATCATCATGAAAACCCATCCCTATGTAAGGATAATCATTAATCATGATGAACTATCTGTGTAGCCACCCAAATGAGGGTGGTGAGAAGTTAATCACCAACGGACTTGCATGTCAGGTCATATGATCTATCCTCCTCCTCATCCATGGGGACCTTGGATCAATAGGCTTGAGTATAATCTATTGAGTCTAAAGTAGTGGCACCTGCTCTAGAGAAAAAGATACTAAGATCGAACCATAGCCAAAGTTCTTTAAGTTCCCCTCTCTTTCTTTAGTCAGTTGTTCCTTCATATTGACCAAATCTCCCTCACTTCAGTTGAAGGCTGTTGGCTCAAGACACTTGACCCCATACTGCATGTACGATCTACTTGCTACATGAACTGTTGAGCTACCTTCCAATCTCATCATAATGAAGACAATCATTCTCAAAGGTAATTGGGTTACATATTATATTTATCTTTCCATCCCTTGTTCGCTAGGCTCGAGGTCTACAATAGGTAGTGATATAATATTTCATGGTCTCCCCACCACTTCTCCCACCTTGGAGAGAGATGGGGGCACCCCATTTGGATAAACCTATCAAAAAGTAGATATCCTCTACTTTTATCTTGAGAATATGTTCCCCAAACCTGAATGCTTTTGCCTAAACATCCCATGAACAAACAAGATATTTCAATAATTCCATATGTTGCCTCATACCAAGAAGCCAGAAGAATTTTAGCAATCCACAGTTTTTCAGTGCCTGGATGGTAGTAGGATAATTTGTTGCATTTAAATCATGTTCGTCATGTTCTCTTTCTCTGCAAATGAATTACATTTTGTGCTAATCAACGCCTAAAATATCAAGAAGATATTCATTAGGCTCCTTTTTCATGCAAAAAACATGATGAAAATTGAGAGAAAACCGATAAACAACTGAGCATTGTGTGCCCAATGCACCCCAGTAGTGCATGACAAATCATTGCACCTCTCCTAGTAGTGACAGACTACCTAGGTCCAACGCATGTTTCGATTTTGGGTGGCTTCATTGGTCCTAGGGTGCATTCTTTGAACCCCCAAGGCCCTCAAAACCTCAAAAAAATTGCATGAAATCACAAAAATGGACCTTGAAAAGAAAGAGAAGGGTTTTAGCTCCTACCTGGAAGTGACAGTACCTAGAATGGTCCACCGGACTAGCCACAATCAGCTACAGGAGTTCGAGGGAAAAAGAGCTCAAAATTATCACTGCTGAAGGTAAATGTGAAATGGTGAAAATGAATAGTCGTTTTGAGTATTTGTATTCATTTTTCGCACTATTTTATTATTTTGACCTAGATATGATTCATTTTTACTATGAAAAAGGTATTTTTAATCCTTTTTGTGATGTTTTGAGCAGGTCGCTAGTTGTTAACAGATTTTTATCATGCTTTAACAGGTTATTTTGACCAATGAGTATAATGTTATCTCTTTTTTGAGCTTTGTAAACCTACAAAATGGAACCCCTTGGAGTGCTCTTTCATCTATTTTCATACTCCCAAGGTATAAAAAGATCACCAAGTACTTGTCTTTCCAAACTTGTAAAATTAAATGAAAAGTCATCTACTCAATATAAGTTTAACCCTTTTTTGGACTGAGATAGACTATCTATGAAAAAGAAATACCCTTTTACTAGGATAGTTTCTATTAGGCCTAGTTGATGTGGAAGTTGATGAATATATATTGAAGACAACCAGTAGACTATGAACAATGATGGGAGATGAAATACTTATTGAAGATAAGCATTTCTTGATTTATGATGCTTCTTTATGTCTTTACTTTTGTTTAGACTTATAAATATGTTTATTGTTTTGATTATTACCTATACTTCCTACTTTTATATTTGAGTATTTAAATGGTTCTAACCTCTTGATGAGTTGTGATAAGCGGATCCTTCTTAAGGATCATGGCTAATGCAGGAAGAGAGGAGCTAGTAATGATGCACAGGTATTTGAATAACACAAGGTATGCATGATATATTGTTTCAATGTTATGTTTCAGCTGCAATATTGATGGCAAGGTAAGCCCTAAGGTTTGATGAGAATGTCCCCTTTACAAATGGTTCATGAAAGTAAGTTTTATTCATGGTCCTTATGATGAGATGAAACATTTGGTATTGGACACGAATCTTACATTCTAGTCATGGTAAGGCTAAATTGATTTTTGATATATTGGTATACTTGATATTTGGCATGCATCTCTCATTACAGACATGATGGATTTCATATAGAAGGCTAGTTCATTGATTATTAGATAAGGTAACTTGATTCGATTATTGGTGAGTGTGATGTAACAATGAGATTGATATGCATGATCTTCTTGTTGACCTTGGTTAAGTTTTAATGAACTTAGTAATTATGGCATATGGTGAAATTGAATACCTTGACTTGATGGATTGAGTTATATAATTTTTTGATCATGATTCTTGAAATATTCTCCTATCAGCAATTAGAAACTAACCCTTGATGAATGATTTATGTCATGATGAAATGATAAACTAAATGATGCTAACATATGACCATGATAAATACGTGATATAGTATGACTTTATGATCTAATAGATCTACTGATGCATGACATTATTATAGATAGGTTGATGATTTAATTGAAAATTATTGAAGTGGCTTCCAATTTAGAGAGAGAATCTCTCCATAAGTTCCCTATTCCTATTATCATTTACATTATATGTATAGAATATCATTTACTATTGAAATATGATTTGTAGGCATGATGAATAGACAAATATTTGATATTGTTGGTCTACAACAAAATTTTGTTATGATAAGAGAGAGTTTTCCCTTACTTTAAGCCTTAGTTCCACAAAAGCAAGCCTAAGGGTGTGACTATAGCCTCCCAACCACATGGACAAAGGCTTATTGGTGAGATTATGCCTGTAGGCCACAAAAGTGAAGTTTTCCGTATGAAATAAAAAGTTCACCTGAAGGATTATAGACCTACAAATATGAAGAAGACAACATGAAGTTCTATGAGAATGGAAGTTTGAATGTTTGACTTTCTATAATATGAATTTTTTTTACTAAATTTCTATTTTCAAGTGTCCAGGATATGCATATCAATATGTCATTATGATTTAATCATTGAGCCTTGTGTATGACAATATTTGATAACAGTTGCAAGAATTTGACTAGATTTGTTTGAATGATATAGATAAGCACTGTTTGGAGTTTTGACATCATGCTTGATAATGATTTAGAACTTTTACTTGATGATTGAGATATGTTTTGGGATATAGATATCATTGTTTTGGATTTGAGTTGATGATTAATGATTTGATTTGACAACTGATGTTTTTCCTTAATAACAATGTTATATGGGTATAGTGACTTTTAGTGACTTATATTGGTATTTTGTGTTAACATCATTATATTTGACACATTAGTTGAAGTTTTGATATTTGTGATTGAGTGTGAAGTAATCTCACTATAAATGGATGGAACCTGCATGACATTATTCTTGGTGTATACATTTGCATCTAGTGACTTATATCATGATCATGAGAATGACTTGATGAAGTTTTGAATGATATTTCTTGGTAGATGACAACTTGCTAGGATGATAAAGTCATAATTCTATATTTTGATGTGAGCTCTACTTGTCACTTGGTCCAAATAATGTATTAAAGTGATATTCGTGATTTTGATATTAGTTCTGATTTAGCATCTAAAAATTGATAAGTGGAATTAGTTGATTTGATTTCACAATCATGCCTTATGTAAAGTTGAGCATATTGGTTTGGTAAAGTGTTATGTTTACAAAAATCATTGTATGAATCAAGCGCCCCAAGCCAGGGATATCTACACTGACAGATACCTAGTGAAGCCAAGAAGATGTGTTGATTCAAACCTCTACATTAAAAGGGGTCCAAGGTATGTCTTTGATTTTTGTTTTTATATACACCGATGATCAAATCTTAACATGTAATGAGCCTCTGATGATCAAAGTAAGAGGGAGATGGTCTCTAAAGTTCAAAGTGAAGAATCATGGCACAATGTATCTCATACTTAAGTTTGGAAAAGAAATTTTTCATTCCAAATCTATTGAAGAGTTTCTGGAAAATGGAAATGCAAATTCTTGGACGTTCCAATCAAATTTCAGGAAGTTTTGAAGAGATATTGTTGAACCTAAATTAGAAACTGATATTTGATTGAAGCATTGATTTTCCATTTAAACACCCATCTTTATATATATATGATGTGCAAAAGAACTTTGTGAATTGATGATCGAGCCTCTTCATACACATTGAGTTTCCAACAAGAACCCTTAGATATGTTTTCATGGGATGATCTATCTTTGATATTATTACTATGATATGTGACTCCATGGATGTACTGATGATGTTTGGATCATTATTGATGATCACATTTCGGTGTTTCCTTAGTATGATATTTTCCATGATGTTTTAAATGAAAGTTCTATACCTTTAAGCACGATCGAGGTTGAGTATGATGTTTATAGCATGGCTATCTATGAGGTAGTTTGAAGAAGCTATTTGGAGAGATGTTTGAGAAAGTTCTAGTTATCACATGGAGACATTGTGATGAAAAATAATGGGAACCAATTGGAAAATAATCCTACATATAGCTGAGACTGAGATAGTGTTCTTGTGCAAGACAAGCTTAGACTTTTGGTTAGCACCTCCTTAAGAGGGAGGATGACTATGGTATCCTTTTTATGATATATATATATATATATATATATATATATATATATCTATATATATATATATATATATAGATATATTTATAATATGATATTTGATTTGATGTCCTGTATGAACATGAGACAACCGTTATTTAGATATGATGATTACTAGATATGAGTACGATGAAATGTTGTTGATCTATAGAGAGCATCATTGATAGAGGACACTAAGTCAGCTCTTCACCCCCTATCTGAGCTCCTGGGGTGTGGAATTTAGATAGAGTAATCCTAGGGTTGAGTAACCTCTGGACAATAGGGTATCACCCATATCTATTACCCATATGGTTGGATTAGTAGCTCCCCTATCTTGGTCTTTCCATAGTCTACCCCAGTTGGCATCATACCCACCAGCCAAGTTTTTTTGGATTGTCTAGCCCCATGTGTCCAATGAATTGAGGAGGCTTGGGAGAATGTGATCCTTACCTTTTGTTAAGTCAACTATCCTGCCCAAGCTCGGATTATGATGCAGGTGTTCTACCACATGACTATTGAGGGTGATTGTTGGGAAGATATGGAGGAAATAGGATGGGTTGAGATGTGCTCCCATATATCACCTATTTCTCGATATGGTGTTATAGATGTTTAGCTCCCCAATGAAATTCTGAGTTGAGATGTTATCCCCAATGTGGTTCTAGGTTGAGATTTCCTCCCTAATGATATGCTCTTTGATGATGATGTGGGTCATAGAATTCTCTCCCTGCTAATGTTTCCTGGGTGGTAGCATTGGGCTCCTTGTTAGCAGAGATTCTCATTGGTAAAAATGGATCCTTGATGAATAGAGGGTGGTAACTTAGGATCCCCTTTGATAACAAATCCTTCTACTTTTAGATTTGAGGGTGTTCAACATATGAGAAAAGACAATCAAGAGATGAGTAGGAATAAGAAGAGATGAATTGAGATGAGAAGTGACGATATTTGATGATGAGACACTTGAGGTTGGATATGATTTGATGACATGATGCACATAAAATAATGCAAGTACAATTATCCCAAGTTGAGAGGGAGTGTTAAAATATGCAATTTCTGTCAAATTCCACTTTTCATAACTCATTTGATGAAGATGATGATTATATTGAATTCCTCCTTTCGAGAGGACCAAACGACCTAAATATCATATAAATTGGATAAGGGAAAGTGTATTTTTGAATTATAATACAACATGTGCATATTTTATCAAGGCGTCCCTAAAGCAAAGTGGAAACCCTTACAAGACTATAAATACAAGTAACCTCTACTTCATTTGGACATCATAATGAGACATTCTTCTATTCTCTTTCTTGATTTTGGCTCACACATGTTTGAGGCATGTCTGCAGAGGAATGGGTTCGCTTGAGGATAAAATTACAAGATTTGAAGCTCACATATTTTTTTTAGGTTTTTGGGCCACAATAACAGGCATGACATAGGAATAACTTGACCATAGTTTCTCACTAACTGGCTCATCCATGTGATTGAAGCCTTTTGGTTGCATGCACACAATTCCCTGCATGAAACCAACATCTAAGGTTTCAAAATCACAGTCATAGGCTCTCCAAAGGATAAATTCGACCACAGTTATTGGCTTACAGGCTCAAGGGAGTGACTAGACCTTTCTAGTCACATGCATGAGTCCTCTTCCATGTGACTAGGACCAAAATGTTGGTTTTTCAGTTGTCCAACTTTTGGCTCATTGACAACAAGATTCAATAGTTGAATGTAGATAGTGACAGTTCATTATAGGCTTATGAATCATGGATTTTTAGTATAAACATTGATGGGTTCATTTTATGGATATTTTTTAGTTGATTATTCTTGGATAGGTTTATGGTTGAAGATATGGATTATTATAGTCTCAATTATTGAATCATTCAATGAAGATCTAATAAGAGGAATAATTTGAAAGGGTTTTCCCCACAGTGGGTTTTTCCATTGTATCTGGCGAATCCTGGTGTCTCTATGTGTGAATGTTTTTCTTCTTTTGTTCCTTTACGTTCTGTTGCATTGAGGATGATAATATTGTTCTTTCTACATAGTTGCATATGTTGTTGAATAATGTAAATCTAAATAATGTTATGATGTTATGGGGTAAATTTAATGCGTTAATGAAGAAAGACAATTATCAAAGAAAATAACAATATAGCCCTAAGAAAAATTAACATGCATATAAGGATTCAGGACTTTAACTGATTGAACCATTGTAAGACTAGTTTCACTGACCTTGACAACCTCCCATGGTGAGAGAAAAGAAAGACGAGGGAGAAGGAGATCCTTTCAAAATATTTCTTTAAGAATCCCTCGAGTAGCAAAGGAATGATATGATGGGAAATTTTCCCCTTATCCTTGGACATGTATTAACAGGAAAAGCATCTTCGTCGAATAGTCACTTTAGAGGCACCCCCCAAAAAGGTATAGGTTAAATTGGAAATTGCTACATCGGAAGGAAAAATAGATGAACATGTGTTGGATAAGTGGTTAATTTTTTTGGACTGATATTTTTCAATTCATAATATTTATGATAGGGAAAATATTACTTTTTCACTCCTCAAAGTCTCCCCCCATGTCAAGGACTAGTGGGAAACTTACTGTGAATAGAGGGATGAGAAGAACCCCTCCCTATTTTCATCCCCACCCCCTTTCATTTCTTTCCAATAGGTCATTAAGGAAAAATATTACCCTGTTGGAAGATATGAATATAAGTACATAAAGTGGACCTCACTATGGCAGGGAAGGGACCAAGATATGTCAAATTTCACAAAAAATTTCCATTCCCTTCACACGAAGATGGGAATCAAGGATTCTGGGTAGCATCTATTACTTGTTGTCTACATAAATAAATCCAAGAAGAAATGAAGTTCTTGGACATCTCCACACTTGGAACAACATCCCAATATGTTGTGAGGATCGACAAGAAGTATACACATAAGAAGTTAGAATTTGGATTTGTGAATCTGAAGTAGGGAAAAGGCACCACAAAACTACAAAAAAGGGACAAAGCCAAGGTGGAGCAGCCCACAACAACCCATCAATGCCAGAATAAAATAATAGTACCACGAAGATAAGGAAGGACACAAGAAAGTGATGTGAGTTTGTTGAAGCCCCGAAAATTGGGTCGACAACAAGTGGGATACCCACTCGGTCCGGACCTTGGTTGGCAGCTCCTTATCCGTTTGGTATAGCGAGTCTGACTAGGGATAATGGGACCAGTTTCCCAATCTATTAGTGTGCGTGTGTGTAGAATTCGATGTTGCTGATCTAACAGTTCCTATTTAAGATATTCTAATTCAAACTTTAATCTAATTCTATGCTATTGTAATCTAATAAACAGTAGCATCTAAATCTATACTAACCCGGGATGTAATTCTTCTATTATGCGATCTAAAGAGATTTCAAATAACAACTGGTAATAAAGATCATTCAACGATTATAAGAAAGGAAAATCGATCAAGATGAACTACTTCACATAAAAAGTTATACGAAACAGTTGTGAAAAACATATCGCATAATGAGCTATTCATACATTAAGCATAAATAAATAGCTATCACTGTACAAAAGTGCCAAATGATAACTCAAGCATTCATGCAATAATACATAAACAACTAAAACTGTATGGTCAAGAGATAAAAGTACCATTTATGACTAGTCCTACTCATAAGCTTCAAGCGACAATGATTTATCTCTCCTTTCTCTAACATCCACTAAGAGTTCAGAAGTTCAACATCAGTAGCAGATATCAAATGTAAACATCAACAAATCTTGATCCATTCATTCACCAAAACCTCCTCTGAGGGTGCAAAAGTGCATGTTCTGAGGACAAGTTTTTGATAAATTTCTAGACCCTTCTCTAAATGCATGAGAAGGGTTTAAATACTACTAACTAAATAACTTAATTACGCAGATTCAGGATACGTTTTAAATGACTGCCCTTTTTCTAAGCAAAACTATTTCTAGAAATTAAATCTAATATCTAACTATTTCTGCATTTGCTCCTTAATGTTGCAAGCATTCAGTATTTGCCTGGGTAGAGTCGGCTGACTGTCTTCCACTTTTGGTTGAGCTAAGAAAACAAAAATGGTAAGAGCTAGCACCATCTTTTCAGCAACATCAATGATATACTCGAGAATCATCCTCTGGCTATATGGAATTACTGCGTATGCCCAGTAATAATCCAAGTTCAACTTGGTTAACCCTTGAATTACTTCTGCCTTTTTCTCTAGCTTTCTGTTTCCAGTTTGTTCTTTACCATTGCTTTCTCGCATTTTTCGGGCTTACAAGTGACTGAGCAGTTAGAGCCTTTCCTTCTCGCACAATTTTCTCAGCGATGCGTGATTAGCGCTAGGCGCTAATCATGCATCGGAAACTGACTCCGTTCCTTGATCCGGGCTTCTCTGATGCGTTTTTCGCCTTTAGCGCCTTTTTCTTCACCAGGTATAAGTTTCAAAATTTGAAAAAAATACTACTTTCGTGATCTCCTGACCTTGAGCGTTAAACCGCCTGTTGATATCAGCATCGTTCAATTACTCATTCAATCATGGCTGTAAATGAAAGATCTGTAATGGATGGCTCAGCAGCGTTCTGTGAATCTGCGGCTCTGTTGCATGCGGGCGTCTTTTCTCTGTCTTTGAACATTGAAGTTTTACCCTTTTTCGTCATAGCTTCCTGCACATTGCTTTCTGTAACTTCTGGTTTTCGTTCCTGCAGTTCACAAGTGAGGAAAGAGTAATGACAATAAAAATCGACAAGAAAGCTTTGAACTCTACGAATGTACAAAAACATGCCACCTGTCATGAAATGACTCTTCGAACAACAAAACACCATCTTTCATTAACAATTGGCGTATAATTCATTAATTATCATTAAAGCGCGTATCCAGTTCTTGGTTTATGGAAAACGTTTTCTTGAATATTGAGCCAGGGAAATTTGCGATGGGATGTTTCTGCGATTCGCATCGCAGCATCGCATTTCGCAGTATTGCATTATCGCAATTTCATTGTGCTATGTTATCGCAAGGTCGCTTGATCGCGCTATCGCAAGATCGCGGATCGCAGTATAGCGCTATCGCAAAATCGCAGATCGCTGCAACCGTTAAATCGTTATGTGCTTTGTATGCGACTTTGCGATATGCGATATTGCATATCGGCGATTTTTAAGGTTTTCCAACGTGAGCGTTTCTTAATGCATGCGATGCGATGAAGTTCGCATCGCAATCTCACAGTTTATCATTTTTACTCATAAGGAAATATCGTATCCTCCTTTGCGCGGTGCGATGTTTCTTAAGGAGTAAAATACATGAGCCTTAATTGATTTTTTTGAATTTTTTACTAAGGGTCCCCACTTACCTAGTGTTATTGCTAATACTAAAGAAAGAGGGGGGTTGTTGGTGGCCACAACAATTGGTGATTCACTTGGAAGAACCAGTTATCTCTGCTTTTCTATTCAATTTTCTAAACTTCCAAAACAGAAATTTTTTCAGAAAATTAAACTTTATTATGGAAAGATAAAGTACATTATGCTCTAAACTGTCAATGATATTTTGTTTCAACCATTTTCCAATTTGATTATTTGCTTCCTCAGGCTGGTCCTTGTATTTACATCAGTCATTACTTGGTCTTGTAAAGATAAAACAAAGTCTCCTCTGTAAACCAGTTTTAAATATGCTCATTTGTCGTAGGTAGAGCCTCTGCTACCAACAGGCATTTATAGCCTCGACAGGGTTACCTGTTACCCAACAATGATCCTATATCCTACTTAAGGCAGCCTACAACTTTCAAAGAAAAATCCATATCCACACTTATTGCTTTGATTTTTTCCTTTTTGGTCTTTAATAACAATGTCTTGGTTTGGTAGCCAAATTATGACACAGTCATTCACTTGATTTATAACTTTGCTGAACAAGCTATCTCGTGATGAGACCCCTTGTATTTTGATTGTAACAATCTTGAGTCATTGCCCTGTTGTGGTGTACAGTATTGGGAAAGTCAGCAAGTTATAATATCTGTGATAATGATAAGCCGGCTCATGATGAGACCTCTTATTCCTCAAAATAAAGTGTATCCTTGGGTTGTTCCTCTGAAAGTTGCGATTTCCTTAGTAGGGAGGAAGTCATTGTTTCCTTAAGATGGCTCTGGACGAAAATAATAGAGTTTTTGGAAACAATTGTTTTACAGAGAATCTTTATTTTGTTATTGATACCTTTCATTGTACTGAGATAAAACAATTTCTTCACTAAAGGTTGTTTTCATCAAACTTTTTGAAGTTCAAACTAGTATCATTTCTAGACTAGAGTCTTTAACTGTATCTATCAATAATAATGATCCATTTTCCAAAAGATTTGCTATTTATACAAGTGAAAAGTTCAAAATCTGAAAGAGAATTGGTGTCTTTTTCATAAATGCCTAATGTAACCACTCACAACTGGTTTTATTATGAAAAAGAAAAACAACTATTCTAAAAAAATAGAAGAATAATCTTCTATGGAAAATATTTCTTGAGAATTTGTCCATTAACAAGCAAAGGATCCCTCTTACCTACTAAATCCTGTAACACAAACGTTGATGGGCTTATGACTTCTACAATTTGAAAAGGACCAAGCCACATTCTTTGAAATTTTGTGTGTTTGCCCTTTTCTTCATGAACCTTGTCCCACTTTAAAACTAAATCTCCCATCTGAAAATCTTTTCTAGTCATTATGTTTGAATCAAAAGAGGATTTTACTAGTGCTTGATGATGAGCATGTGTTTTCCTAGCTTGTTCTCGTTGTTCTTCTAATTTAATTATTTCCATTTGTCTCAACTGTAAGGAGGAAGGGGGTACTTCATCAATGTATTGAACTAAAGACAAAGAGGGAATTGCTAAGTGAGTTGGAAGAACCACTTCTTTCCCATAAACTAAATTAAAGGGAGAAGTGCCGATAGAAGCTTTTTGCGTTATTCGGTCTACCCATAAAGCATATATCAAAGCCTTGTGCCAATTCTTATGATTTTGGTCAACTGTTCTTTTAATAATCCTGATTAGGTTTTTATTTGTTGACTCAACTAGACCATTGCCTTGTGGGTAGTAATTGGCCGAATATTTAAGTTTGAATTCATTTTTAAGTGCGAATTCAGTCATTGCATTTCCAGAAAAGTATGATGCATTATCAAACATTAAAGCGGATGGCAATCCAAACCTGGTGATTATAAATTGATCTATGAACTCAATGATATTTTCAGAATTAGCCGTCTTGAGCGGAACTGCTTCTACCCACTTAGTCAAATAATCTGTTGCTATGACGATGTATCTATGCTGCTTAGAAGAGTGAGGAACGATCTCACCTATTATGTCCAAGCCCCACTGACTGAAAGGTTGCTCGATTTTTACCGATTGTAGTGGCAAGGATGGCTTCTTTTGTCTTCCAGCAGTATTTTGGCAGACTTGACATCTCCTCACGTAACTATGCGAGTCTTTAAATAACATGGGCCAGTAATATCCTGCGCACAAGATTTTATGTGCAGTAGCATCTCCAGCATAGTGTCCGCCTGTCGGCCCATCGTGGAGTTCCTGCAAAACTTTTTCAGCTTCAGCTTTCTCAAGACACCTAAGAAGAACATAATCATAATTTTTCCTAAAAAGATATTGTTTGGCTTTCAACCTTAGAGCTCTTTTCTTAGTATGATCGAGGTGTGAAGAAGCATACCCGTTCTTAAGATAATAAATGATATCAGCGTATAATAAATCTGCATCGTTTAGGCTTACCTCACACATTTGTACCTCTTCAGATGGAATTTCAGAAATTTGCGATGCTCCAGCCAGCATTTTGCAGAAGCCTTGACCTCTTACAATGTTTGGTGGTTTAATCTCAATGTCATATTCCTATAAGGCAGTAACCCAATTGGCCCTTTTTTCACCCACATCCTTCTGTACTAGAAGATTCCTTACCGCTGGAAATGGTACTATAATCTTAGTATGGGTTTTGAGTAAGAAAGGTCTAAAGTATTTAACCACTTTGAAAACAACATAAGCCTGTTTCTCCACGTCTGAATAATTTAGTTCAGCACCCTGTAAAGTTGAACTAAAAAATGCAATTGGAGCTTCCACTTTTTCTTGATTTGCTTGAGTTAGAATCGCAGCATATGACTTATCTAAGGCAAATGTGTATAAAATAAAAGGCTCTGAAAAATTCGGAGTTGCTAAAGATGGAGCATTAATAATAGCTTGTTTGATCAGGTTGAATGCTTCATGTTCATCTTGGCCCCATTTAAAATTTGAGTTCTTTTTAATCATGGTTTCTAAAGGAGATATGATTCGTGAAAAATTTGGAACGAATCTCTTTACAAAGTTGATCTGACCAAGGAAAGATTGCATGGCTTTTTTGTTATGAGGTAGGGATATTTCAGAAATTTCTTTGATTCTGTCGGGATCAATGTGAATACTGGATTTTGACACTATGAATCCTACAAGTTTCCCTTCACTTAGTGCGAAAAAAGATTTCTTTCGGTTAAGTGAAATTCCATACCTTAAACACCGTTGAAAGATTTGTTTCAAGTCTTTGAGATGGTCACTTTGTCTCTTTGAATACACTATTATATCATCCAAATAAATTACTACAGATTTATTGACTAAACCTTTGAATGCGATGTCCATGGCTCTCTGAAATGTGGCACCAGCATTAATCAAACCAAATGGCATCTTTCGATATGCGTATGTGCCCCATTTAGTTCTGAATGTGGTTTTCAATTGATCATTAGGATGTACCAACACTTGATTGTATCCTGAAAATCCATCCAAGAAAGACATTAATTCTGAGCCCGCCACTGCCTGCAGTATCTGTTCCATAGGTGGTAGAGGAAAATTATCTTTTTGACAGGCTTTATTAAGGTTTTGAAAGTCAATGCAAATCCTAATATCTTCGTTTTTCTTTCTAACAGGTACCATATTGGAGACCCATTTGGAATGTTTGACAGGAAAGATTATTCTAGCTTTCAATAACTTATTGATCTCAGTTTTTATCTGATTTTCTAAATTTGAGTGGATCTTTCTCAGCTTTTGTTGGACAGGTTTTTCATTATCGATCATGGGAATAGTATGTTGGATGATGGAAGTGTCGTATGTTTTGAACTCATCATAATTCCAGGCAAAAACATTTTTATATTGTCTCAAAAGATGAATATACACTAGTTTCTCTTCAGGGGCTAGGCCGAGGCCTAGATTAATGTTTTGTGGTTTAGCATCGGTCCCTAGGTTTACTAATTCGTAGTTCAAGGTTGAACTTTGGAGTTTTGAATTGGTAGACCTCTTAAACTGATCTTTCAAATCATACAAGTCTTCTAACTTGACCACCGACTTAGGTATAGCATTGTTAGTGCTATTTTGTTGCAATTGTCGATCATGCTGGTCTTTGTCAATTATTTGATTGGAGTAGGATCCTTCAGATGTGAGGAAATTTACAATATCAGGATCATCATTGAATACTCTCCAATTTGTGATGTTATCAGGAATGGATGGTCTAAAGATTAATTCTATTGAGAATCTATCTGGACTAAAATCGTCAGAAGGAATAAGCTTAGAAGCTACGTTAGCCAAAAGTTCTGCACTTGCGTTTTGGATTCTGGGGATTGAAGAAATATTAAACTCTATGAAATTCTCAGTCAGATCTTGAACTAAGGACTGATAATGTTTTAAATGACCTGATAAGCAATGTATAGTGTTACGTACTTGTTTAACCACAATCTCAGAGTCTCCGAAAGCTTGAAGATACTTGACGTTTAACCCGATTGCTTTGTACAGGCCTTGGACCAAAGCCTCATATTCTGCTGTATTGTTGGTGCAATCGAATTTGAGTCTGCATGTGAGCATGATTTTATCTCCTTCTGGACTAATTAGAATGCATCCTACTCCTACTCCTTCTTTAGATCTAGAACCATCAAAAAATAATTTCCAAAACAAATATTTATTTATAGGTTTATCTAAAAAATTGATACATTTCAAACTATCAGTTCGAGAAAAATTTTCGACTTGGGACAGAACAGAGTGTTTTAAATAGGGTGACGCATGAGCATTGAAATTTCCAAGGAAAGAATCTACCGAGTAATTGCCAATAATGCTGCTGTTATACGCTACTGGTTCATTCTCCCCCTCTAGCTCCGTTACTATGTACTTCTAATGTAACTCTCGTTCAACTTTTATTTGATTTGGTTTACCATTGTAGGGCAGCCACATGTGCGACCAATCGGTTGCGAAGTACCCATGAAGTTTTTCTGACCAATCCCTGCTAAGAATTAAGGCATAGAATTCTGGGATATCAGCAACTAGAATGTCAATAACTTGACATACCTTTGGGTTGGATGACAACCTTATGGTTACTTGATTTAGTCCACCAATCACTTCGACTTGAGATCAATCTAGCTGAACTATGCGCACAGCGGATTTTTGTAGTTAAACATTTAACTTGGCACATATGGATTTGGATAAAATATTCAATGAAGCACCAAAATCTACCAAACAATTGTGCACATTTTTATTCAAGATTTCATAAGTAAGGAGAAACGGGGGAGTGTGAGATCTTGATCTTCCTCCAATTAAAGCGATGTCATTTGGATCAATCTTATTGATCGCGTTAGTTGGAGGTCTTCCCATGTTATGGGAAGCTTGAGAAAGTACAGCGGCAGGCAAAGGTGCAATTGGCACGACATGTAATTCTTTCATCATTATCTTCTATTGATGCTTTAACTTGCTCAATTCGTAAAGGGTGATGTTGGCCCTAGTCTTTTTCATGTCTTCTATAATATTGTACTCCATTTCATCCGACACTATCAGTGTTTTAGATGGAGTTGTTTCATATGTTTGGACTGGGCTGGTTTGAGTTGCTTTAGATGTCTTTTTCTTTGTTGTGACTTTATCCTTTATTACAGAGCTTGCGCTCTTCGGCTTAGGGGTAGTCTGGGGAGGATCAAGCTGATTTTTGCTTCGTGTGCTAACTGGGAATACTTCTTGATCTTCTTCTTGTGGGAGGATGAAATCCCACATTCCTTGTAATTCCACAACTTCTTCGTCATCAGTCTACCCTTCAATGGCAATTTCCTCTTCCTCTTCCTCAGATTCAGCATTTGAAATGGAATTGGGTGGCTTTGGATCCGTTGAAGGACCTCTTTTAAAATCTCTGTAGGGCTTTTTTGAAGAAGTTTCTGCTACTTGCTTTTTTATGTCAACCATTTCATTAGACATGGTCTTTAGAACTTTCTGCAATCCTTTCAAATCAAATGGATCTTTTGCTTGCTTCTTCTTGGAGTCTTCCTTGAAGGTGACTTTTTTGGATTTACGTTCCTCTATCACAGATTTCTTTTCCAGAGCTATTATTCGTTTCTCTACTGCTATTGCTTCTTTCATGTTATCGGCTAAGGTTGTTTTATTGGCCCTGTCCATGAAGATTGCTATGTTCGATGGTAGAGCAGTGATAGACCATTCACATCGTACTTCTTCGCTGGGCTGGGAAGCAGTAGGAATTTTGTTGAAAATTTTGTTGAAACGTAAATTGAAATCCTTGATAGGCTTTCTAGTTTCTGCTCTAAGGTTGGATAGGTCATTGATTAACGTTGCCATAGACCTTTCATCACCAAACTTGGTCAGGTATTTCTCCTGGAAGATGTCCCAACTTGTGATGGATCCAGAGGGTAATGAAAAATACCATGACCAGACTGTTACTTGTAGAGTATAAGGAAAAAGCCGAACAACAACATCTTCATTAGTAACCCCATTGAGATTACTGGATAGCATGAAGTTGTTTATGTTCTCTTCTACTAGCATGCCTGCCTCGGGATTAAATTTAGGCAGCCATTTCTTAGGATGGGCCGGTATTTGACTCAAGGGTGCAGGCATTAATATTGCCCCAGGGTTATTCCATGGAGACGGGGCCATTGTTGAACTGCTAATAGAAGAAAGTGTAGAAGATGATCCCTGCGGCTGGGGGGATGAGGATACTATGATTGTAGATGATTGAAGAGGGGTCGTGGGGATTCCTGTGGATGGATGGACGATGATCTGGAGTGGTGGAGTGGATGATTGACTTTGAGGTGAAGAAGTTGAGATGGACTATGTTGACGAAAGAGTCTCGCTGTCGGACTCTTTAGGTGATTTCCTCGCTCTTTTCCTGGTGGGAAGAGGTAATTCGGTTGGCTGAACGCCAAAATTTTCTCTCTTTAGTCGGGTCAGGGGATGAGCAGGATTGTAATGCGAAGTCACGCTATCTTGAGATTTATCAGACCTTTGAGGAGAAATGGAAAATCGCTGAAGTTTGTGAATCAGGGATTCGACTTTAGGAAGTTCAACGGTAGATTGTTCAGAAATATCAGGGTGTGTCGCATTGGTTGATACTCGAGAGACTTCTGACTCTGGATTTAAGTGTAATGGGGAAGTCGGGGGAGATAATGAGGGTGATTTACTCTCAGAATGTTATTTAGATTTAGATTTACTTTCCATTCATAGTTCAGGCCCTCCTTCTAACGCCAAATATGTTGAAGCCCCGAACATCGGGTCGACAACAAGGGGGATACCTGCCCGGTCCGGACCTTGGTTGGCATCTCCTTATCCATTTGGTATAGCGGGTCCAACTGGGGATAATGGGACCCGTTTCCCAATCTATGAGTGTGTGTGTGTAGAATTCGATGTTGTTGATCTAATAGTTCCTATTTAAGATATTCTAATTCAAACTTTAATCTAATTCTATGCTATTGTAATCTAATAAACAGTAACATCTAAAGCTATACTAACCCGGGATGTAATTCTTCTATTATGCGATCTAAAGAGATTTCAAATAACAACTGGTAATAAAGATCATTCAGCGATTATAAGAAAGGAAAATCAATCAAGATGAACTACTTCGCATAAAAAGTTATACGAAATAGTTGTGAAAAACATATCGCATAATGAGCTATTCATACATTAAGCATAAATAAATAGCTATCACTGTACAAAAGTTCCAAATGATAACTCAAGCATTCATGCAATAATACATAAACAACTAAAACTGTATATCACTTTAACATATAAGCAGAAATGGTCAGGAGATAAAAGTACCATTTATGACTAGTCCTACTCATAAGCTTCAAGCGACAATGATTTATCTCTCCTTGCTCTAACATCCACTAAGAGTACAGAAGTGCAACATCAGTAGCATATATCAAATGCAAACATCAACAAATCTTGATCGATTCATTCACCAAAACCTCCTCTGAGGGTGCAAAAGTGCATGTTCTGAGGACAAGTTTTTGATAAATTTCTAGACCCTTCTCTAAATGCATGAGAAGGCTTTAAATACTACTAACTAAATAACTTAATTACACAGATTCAGGATACGTTTTAAATGACTGCCATTTTTCTAAGAAAAACTATTTCTAAAAATTAAATCTAATATCTAACTATTTCTGCATTTTCTCCTTAATGTTGCAAGCATTCAGTATTTGCCTGGGTAGAGTCGGCTGATTGTCTTCCGCTTTTGGTTGAGCTAAGCAAACAGAAATGGTAAGAGCTGGCACCATCTTTTCAGCAACATCAATGATATACTTGAGAGTCATCCTATGCCCAGTAATAATCCAATTTCAACTTGATTAACCCTTGAATTGCTTCTGCCTTTTTCTCTAGCTTTCTGTTTCCAGTTTGTTCTTTACCATTTCTTTCTCGCATTTTTTGAGCTTACAAGTGACTGAGCAGTTAGAGCCTTTCCTTCTCGCACAATTTTCTTAGCATCGGAAACTGCCTCCGTTCCTTGATCCGGGCTTCTCTGATGCATTTTTTGCCTTTAGCGCATTTTTTGCCTTGAGGTACTATGTGACGTTTCTCCGCTTAAGGTTTTTGGTGTATTATTAGGCCAACCATACTTGTGGAAGCATCATGTTCTATATGTGTCTAGGCATTGCATTATTATTATTACTTTGTGTAGTAAGCTATATAGGATACCATAGGTAGCCTCATCTACCACCATTTCTTTGATCTCTACTAAGAAATGGAGTAAGGTCATCTCAACATTTCATCTAAACATTAAGTACAAGAAGGGAAATATTAATAATGTTGCATATTTCCTTAGTCAGCCATTGGTTGTGGTGCTAACCAATGTTCTCTACTCTTGTGGGCACGATACTAGATGTTGATGGATGGAAGGAAAGTGCCAAACTTCTAAACCAGGATGCATTGATATTCCACTTGGTACACGTTTTTGTTCCTTCAAGCGAGCGAGCAAGATGACTTGGGAGGTGCACTATAACTGAGTCACAGGACATTCTTGTGGTGAGAAGATATTGGCAATAGTGTAGAAGTATTTCAATTGGCCAAATATCTGACAAGATGTTGGAAAATATATTAGATCTTGCGGTACCTATTCCATCGCAAAACAAACCATTAAGAAGTAAGGCATGCATACTCCTCTTCCTACCCCTAGACAGCCCTAGGAATCCATCTCCATAGATGATATGTTATGCCTTCCTTATGCCAGGAATGGTAATGAGTATGTATCTGTGGTCATTGATATATTTTCTAAGATGCCTATATTTATGGCTATGATGTCACAGCAATGATCACCCTCCAAAATTTTTCCTACACTAGAATTTTGGAGCCTAATGTGGATCTTGTGATATGTCATTTCATATTCAATTCATCGTCATTTGATGGTTTTCTAAGCACTCAAATGTTGTTCACAAATTCTAAGTATTAAAGTCACTTGTTCATACATGCTCAGTCCTAGAAAAATTCACAAGTGCACTTATTTCGATGCAATCTTACATACAATCAAACAGCCCCTGAAAGTAAGCCTTGCGTAATCACTATTGAAAATAATTGTGTATTCCATCAGTACAATAAGCTTCATATTCTATGTTGACATTCAATGTGCACTCTCTATTGAAAATATCCATCACATTGGTTTCATTTGTACTTCTATTCCAATGAATTTTCTCAACTATGCCTTTTATGCACTTTGGTTTTCATTAGTGTCATTTTCACTTTTGCGGTTATCTTTTTTGCTTTCTTTCACGTCTAAAAGTGGCATGTTTCTATTCTCTTCACTATAGCATGTGTTGATTTCACTTTCTTTATATTTTTTAAGTATCATTCTTACTTTTTTTTACTGTCAACTTTTGGTAAGGGAAGTGTCGCACCTAATGAAAGGGAGTCATTTATACATTCTTGAACGGAATATCTTATGCATTCTCTTGTAACACTATGTTCTATGTATCATAGAGACACATATTAGAACCATATCCCAAGTCTTGACCACTGCTTCATTAGTGTCGCCACTTGTGTCGTAAAGTGTATCTTAAGTGTTTCACTTGGAGGTGAGAGTTGTTCTATTGACGTTTTGATGAAGACATGTTGATTTTGGGTTGTAAATTCTTCATTGTCGAGTTGTTGGTTGTCTACAAGTGTGTGATCATGCTCATCATTTTTTGGTCCCATCTCTCGCCTCTTGGGTCCCTCACATAGTAATTTTCTGAAGATGATCCTTCCTAGATCAACCTCCCTCCAATTTGCCTCCTTAAACTGGGAATTGTGTAGTCTCAAGACTTAGTTAGCATGTCTATCCGCTTAGAAATTTTCACTATGCATTCTTTGCCTCCAAAGAATACATAGTGTGTAGTCATAGTGCTCAGTCAACCTCTTGCCCTTGGAAACTGTACAATGTTCCTCTCTAGTTAGTATCTTTATGCATTGCATAGTTTTGGTCAGTAGTTTGGACTCTCTGTCTTATTGAGTTTCACAAATACATAGCCATTGTCCTTCCAGGACTACACACTTCACAATCACAGTAAAAAATATGTTCTTGTCTACCTCATTGAATTTCTCAAATGTGCAATCCTCAGTATCTAGCCTCCCATAACTGTGCATTTCATAATCACAGTGAGAAAGCATCCATCAAGTGCTCATTGAATTCCCCAACTGCACAATCTCGTAGGTTTTAACCCCATACAGAAATTACTTTCATATGAATTCTAAAACATAGAAAATGAATAATGCGAGAGCAGAACACATAAAACACATATACACAAAGATTTTCCCCTCGATCCCAAAATCGGGACTACCAGCTTGATTTTTCATTATATTCCTTTCAATGTTATAATACATATTTATACATGTCAAAGCATCCAATACCATGGACCGAAAACCATTGCGTCCAATATCATGGACCAAAAACCATCGCGTCCAAAAAACATGTGCGAAAATCATGCATAAAACCATAGGTGGGTCCGCCCAACCTAACATAGGGTCCAAAACCAAAATTTTCTGGGGCACTACCTTGAACCCCATAAAGTGGGGTTACGAGTGCCCCTCAAACCCCCTATTAACTATGTGGAAAGAATATAACACAACCCAACATTCTCCCACTTGTTGTTTTCTTTCCACAGGGGGCCACAAGAGAGCCTAGTCATTTTTCCAGCTCTGAAACGCCCATTGTTTCTCTACACCAAGAGAACTTCTTAGAGCTCACAAATTTTGTCAATGAATCTGTAGTATTCTTCAAAGTGTCCACCTTTACTAGCAACACCTTTTTGTCTTCTATCATATATCTCACAAGTGATACTGAACATCAATGTGCTTTGTCTTTGAATGATATGCAGGGTTCTTTGCCAAGAAAATTGCACTTTGGCTGTCAGAGTCTATCCTTATAGCTTCCTATACTAACCCCATACTTGAACACAATCTCTGAAACCAAACTGCTTCCTTGCTTGCATGAGTGGCTGCCATGTATTCTGCCTTTGTAGTTGATAGTGCTGTTAGTCTCCTATACCAATAGGGTCTCATTTTTCATGATTAACAGTGGAAGTGCCAAAAATGTTCATCTTTGGTGATACAAAGGTTCCATCTTTTGTGAAAGAAGCATACAGTTAAAAAACGTAAAGAGGGTATGCCTTAAAAGAATAATCAAAAGGAAAGAAAATGAATTGGTCAAAAAAAATAATTGAAATGAACCCCAAAGAAAGACTAGGAAAGTGGCCAGCCAAGAGGCCACTACTATCTTGATGGATGACCTAACAGTTCAAGCTGGGCCATGCCATGTTTTAAATTGCCTGTTCTAGACTAGAGAATGAATACCTGTTCAAATAGCTCAAGCTTGGCAGATGATTAGCTGGATAGAGAAAGGGAGGAGCCCAATTGCTTAATCTGGGCCCTTGGAAGACATAAGGGTAGACTTAGATAGGAGGGCAGCAAAAAGAAAAGAGGATTATCAGGGTTTGCAAGGCTAACTACACCCATCAAAAAGAAGAAAAGATGTTAGGTCTATTAGGCAGGGTAGGTAGTTGGAGGTTGCAGAAACAAGGTCTAGCCACATGGCATATGGAAAATCATATCTGATCTCACCAATAAGAGGAAGGCTAGAACAATGGTCTATTTGGCAAAACTATCAAAGCATGTCTAACTTCCCTCATTTCCCTTTAAAGGATTTCTTACTAACATCCCCTTGAGGACTTTAGGATCTGCCTAAACAGTCCTCCCTACACTTCTCCTTTGTGAAAGCCATTGCAAGTTGTCACCTTCTTCTTCAAAAGGAAGCCACATTTCTTGTGTAAAGTCATCACTTCACACTTCATCCATCTCTAGTTTCCCACTTCACCACACATACCCATATTAACTTCTAACCCTATTATATAGCTCCCTAAGTACATCCCCACCCCTATTTCTTACAAAAAACTATAGGAAATTCCCAAAAAATATACCAAATACCCTACCCTTTTAGCATTATAGCTAAATAACATGTCATGGGAGACATTAGTCCATCTGGGACTATAGTCAACCCTTCCGAGTCCTTACCCTGGAATTAATCTAACCCCTGGTTAAATTAATAGCCTATTCCTAAACCACAGTTCACCCAAAAACCCTTGCAAAATATTTACCCCCTCAAAGTTAAAACCCAATGTTTTTGGTAAAAATGGTTAAAAAACTTTTTATTATGTATTGTGGCGCATCGCATACATTGATTTAAAACCAAAAACCCACCCGACCAAGGTTTGGGCCCGCACCATGAAATATTAATTTAATATTGGGCGGGTCCCGTTTCCAAACTTGCACGCAAATCGCCGCGCCCCGCCAACCGTTGATCTCCCGCCGGGCTTGATCCAACGTGGGCGGGCGATATGGGCCCCGGATGTGCCGTCCTTTAACTTCTGGGGGATAGGCGGTTTTTCCGCCGTACCCCCGCCACGTGTCGGCAACCCACTGTGTTCGGAGCCCTCCCCCCCGAAACCACCTTTCCCCAAAGGCGGTGCGGGGAAACCAGAAACCACCTCCCGCAAACCGCCGTGCCCATACGTCAGCACGACGTCATGCCCGGGCCCCCGCCACTTTCCCACGTCATCCGCCACTTTGTCCTGCCGCTCCCGCATTTCGCCACTGTGCCCCGCCAAGCTGTCATCCCAGTCAGTGTCCACGTCACCATCCATACCCGGGGCCCGCTGATGATGTCATCGCGGAAAAGCGCCAAAAGCACATATGCGGAAAATTTGTTGTTAAAAAGGCCAAAAGTGACCGTTTTGTGTCATTTTCACGATACAACGCAGCTGCGTCGTTTCGCTGGTCACCTCCAACTACCTCCAGAGTTCAAATTCATTGTTGCAGATGCTGCCACTTGCCAATTCAACAGCATTCTCCGTCTTCTCATCAATTCGACGACCCTCGGCATTGGCTAAACCAGGTATTTGCCAAAACCAACCCACTTGCCTGTGTTCTTCCCATTCTCTGCAAATTTTCCACTGAATTGCCTAAGAACTCCTAAATTAATGGTGTTGGCCTGATTAATGATTAGCCTAAAATAATCTAAAGCACCCTCTGTTCAAAATAGCCAAGCACCATACGTAATTTCACCGTTGCACAGTCGTTTTCGGGCTTAAATTTGACTTACTCTCCCAACCGCCCAACATTGTTCCCTTTTGCCGAGTTTTTGATTTAAAGACCTCATTATACCAAGTTGTAATCCTTCTCTCCTCTGCAATTGCCCTCCCTGTCTATAAATCCTGAGAATTCACAGAAGAAACCAAAGTTCAGTCAAATTCTTCAAGTTGCTCCTTTCAAAAGGCAACTTTGGCCCCAGCTGCACTCATTCTGCCACCTCACTTCTAAGCCTCATAAGCTATCATATTCAGATTGTTATACTAAGAAACTGCATTCTATAGTCAACTCCTGAAAATTC
The DNA here is from genome assembly GCA_031772625.1 of Pinus tabuliformis. Taxonomy (NCBI): domain Eukaryota; kingdom Viridiplantae; phylum Streptophyta; class Pinopsida; order Pinales; family Pinaceae; genus Pinus; species Pinus tabuliformis. The sequence goes on along the minus strand of CM062819.1, from coordinate 1,676,085,277 downwards.
TACATGGCTACACCATCAGCTCTCAGTGTCACTCCTATGAACCCACCAAACAAGGAGCTTGAAGCCATGCCTCTTGCTGACAGAGATTACCTTATCCAAGATCTTGTGGGTGACAGGAACCATTTACAGACCTTCTGCCAATTGAGAGACAACTATTTGAACAACAATGACACATATGGGATATGGGAGTCCAATCTGCCTTACTATTTCCTGCCATCTGTTAATATTTTTCCAGAAATCATCCGCCTATGTGCTGAGAATTATGATCCAACTCAGAGAACTGTCAAGTCTCCATCTGGGAGCATACTTTTCCACATCAATCCTGACTCCATCAACCAAATGCTCAATTTCAAGCAGACTCAGCTGTTGTTTCCCTTCTCCATGAACTATTTGCTAGATGCAGGCACCAAACTTTCCACTGCTGACATTGAAAAGATCACCAAGACATTCATGAGGGCAGACCGCCAGCCTACAGGGCCACCTCCTTTCTTATATGTCCATTTCACTGATGTAGGCAGGCTCCTAGTTGATATGATCTCTTATGTGCTTGGCTTCAAAACCAGTGAGCACATTGATGAGACGGTGCTGGTATTATTAGCTGCATATAGCCCAGGCCAACCTCCTGCTTACAAATATAACTTTGCCAAGTTTATAGCCAATAAAATACATGACCAGCTCTTGAAAGTGGATAGGGAGGGTGTGTTCAAATATTCATCATATATCTACCACTTATTCATGTATTACCAGTCTGAAGTCTTTCAATGCCCCATCAAGAAACTGGATTCCAGGGGAGAGAAGAGGTCTGTCATCTTCTGGTCATCAATTTTCCACCAAGTTCAAGATTCACCATATTCCTACTGTGAGTTCGTTGACCAATTTGTTTACCTAGTCTCTTGCCTCTTGATGAGATCCCCTCCTCCCAGACTATCATTTGAGATCCAGAAAACTCTACAGCTGTCCAAGAATTATAAAATAGGTGATTGGTACATATATCAAAACCATACAGTCATCAGGATTTATGGCTGTGAGATCTGTCCATATAGGCTCCCAAGGTATGTACCGATGAGATTGTTCGCCTTGGAATACTATAGGCAACTCATTAGTTCTGACCTCACCCACTTTCATAGTGCTAAGAAGAAAGCCCACCTCAAATTCAAAGACCATATGGGCCCCTTTATGATGAATAAAAAAGAGGGTTGGCAAGAGGCTGATCAAATTCTCAGAGATAAATATAAACTAAAGAGAAGCTTCTGGTGGGTCCCTTATGACCCCGAAGGCTTCATCAGTGCTAGAAGAGTCAAATATAGGCTGCTAGGATATGATCACTGTAAATATCCACAAATTGAGCAGTATGCCAACCAAGATGAATGGTTGCAAGGCACATTAGTTGAGGAACTAACTCAAGAAGAAATAATGGAAAAAAATGTCAAGGATTTAGAAAAAACTCTTGACTTAGATTCTGTGCAGCAGGTAAATTTCAAACAGCCACACAAAATTGGGGAAGGCACATCCACTGCTGCAACCGCACCAGCCACCCAAGGGCCATCTACATCAGCAACAGTGACAGAAAAGGGCAATGGGATAATGGGTGCAGAAAAAGAAATAGTCACAGAAAAGCCTGCCTCCTCAATTGGGCAGCAGCAAGAACAGACCCCTCCACCACAAGCAGAGGCACCAACAGTGCCTGCTTTACAGACCCCTGCGCATGAGGAAAGAGGCAAGAAACGAGACCGAGAGGAGTCTACACCTGCTAGTGGGTCCACTCAGGAACCCGAAGCCAAAAGGCAAAGGGTTGATTCTCTAATCATAGAAGAATTCAGTGAAGAGATCCTTGAAAGCCCAAGGAAAGAAAAAGAATACAGCCAGCAGATAGTCACAAGCTCTTTTCAAGAAGAGCAGGAAAGACAACATGGCATGGACGTATCCTCCTCCACACAGCAAAGCAAGAAGCCATCCAGTACCAAGGCCACTTTCAAAGAAATTAAGGCACAAAATGAGTTGCTAAGAGCGCAGCTATACGACCAATTTCTCAAGGCAACGCCGGCTAAGCAAGAAAGGCTAATGGCAGCATATGATATCAAAGAGGAAAAGATAGTCCTCAGCCATTTCAAACCCAAAATACCGCAGCCTCACTCAGCTGCAGATTTTGTTAGAACAAAACTAGAGGTCATGGCAAAAGACATTCACCCCATGGATCAGATAGAGCTACATAAGCAAATGGGGGAAATGGTCTATGCCACACTGGTAGACAGGGCCACAATGGCCCATGAATTAAAAGAATCTCTAAAGAACACCAATACTCAGCTAGACTTAGAGAGAATGTCCTTCACGGCCAAAGACAAGAGAATCAAAACACTTGAGGACATTATTGTGGACTTAGGACATGATCCTAAGGATCCTAAGGGTGTGAGGGCCCTTATGAAGAAGAAAGATGATGACATTACTGCATTAAAGAAGAGACTAAAATTGCTTCCTACTGAGCACCCTCAAACAGGAGAATTGCAAAAAGAAAAGGAAGCTGAGGATCAATTGGATCTAATGATGCAGCTGAACCAAAGAGTGATTAATCTGGAAGGGGAGCTAGAAAAAGTACTCCAAGACAAACAGGGAGAATCAACCTCCCAACCTCCTCAAACTGCCCCAACCACTGCAGCAACTACAGAGGCAGCAGCGACCCCTGCAATGGCTACAACAACAACAGATGCGGCAGCAGCAACAACAACAACTCCTGAGGCTAACATAAGCCTGGATGATTTGACCAAAGATGTCAAAGAACTAGAACTACATGCTACATAGATCAAACAAGCCAAAGAGAAATTGGCAGAGCTGGAAACTAAGTATGATAGATCCAAGATGACAGTAGCAGAGCAGACCAGAGAGATTAAGGCCCTAAAGGACAAAATAAAGGCCTTAGAGAAGGAGCTAAAATTAGAAAATACTCTGGCAGAAATAAAAAAGATTTTGTGGCCCCAGCTTGACCACTCCATTACCAAATAGTGGAAGTCAATCAAAACAGTGCATGAGTAGATAGAATTGATAGGCCAAGCACAATTTGAAAGCCAGAAGGCCAGAACAGCACTAGGGAATAAGCCTGAGCAAGCCAACAGGATGATACATTTCCTCAATAATCACACCAAGGAGGAGTTGGCAGCCCTGAACATCAGCAACAGAATAGATGTTGTTATAACAGTTAAAAAAGTGCTGACCCTCAGGAATTTTGTGCAGACTGTGGAAAGAAAATGTCAGGAAATGCGGGCTGAGGTAGATTACTACAAACTTAGAATGGGAGCATTGCAAAATAAAGGATTGCCCAGCCTATTAATTGGCACAGGAAGGCTGCTCACCCACGAGCAATATGCCACTAGGATGACAAATTTTATTGAAAATCAGATTACAGCATCCACCAGTACTTCTAAGGAAACAGGACCTCCATCAGGGCAGAGCCTATATGACAAACTTGAAAATTTATTCTACATTGAGCATGAGATTAATCACTTGTTTTAGGTCCCACCAAATTTTTACAGGTATACAGAGGCAGATGAAACTTTGATAAAAATACGAAGACACCAACTGCCCAAGGAAGATTGGTGGCAGGCAATGCTGCAAATTTTGCCTTAATAATTTCGGTTTCGTCTATCCTAATCAGCTTCAGGTCAACCAAAGTCAAAAAGCAGCATCAGGACAGCAGGCAAGGCAGGTAAAAGAAGTGACTCACCATGACATTGTGACAGCAAGCCAAAGGAAGAGAACGCGCAAAATTTTGGGCAACACGGCTCCAGCCGACTCAATGGGTCACAAAGTCAAAACTTTCTGACAGTTTTGGACAGCTAATGCACTAAACAATTATTACAGCATTTACTCTCTCAGCTGTAATTCTTCAAGAGTTGGCACAGGATTTATGAGCCATCAATTCATCAGATAGATATTTTTGTATCTAAATTTTGTATATATACCTCCCCTTACAACGTATTTGGGGTTGGTGATTTTCTCTCTCAGACGCTATATTGTATATTTTCAGATGATCTAATGCAAAGGCTGGAAAAGTTCACTGTCTCTTGACTGTTTGATGTCTCAATGATGCTCTGCGTGCTGTTACAGAATTCCTGTGGTGTCTAATGGAACAATAAGTTATCCTGAACTATGTTTTGTCTTTTCATGTTTATTTAACTCATATATGTGTTTCACTAGCTTAGGAATAGAGAAAAAGAATAGTATAGGAATTGTTTATCTACACCCTATGCTCAGTCTCTGTTGTTAAATACGTTTTCTTTAGAATTAATCATAAACATGAATTCTTAATTGCTCATGTTTCTATTTGTTCTATCAATATGAATGTTATTCAGGAATTCTTAAATGCTACTAAGTAATGTTCCCACTATTCCCCATATCAGCTTACTAAAAGATCCTTGGTTGCCTTTCACTCCCTGATTTCATCCCCTCAAATCACAGATTTGAAAATTTGTTCCACAGACACTTGTCTGGCTCTGTAGCATCACTGTTTCTTCAAAATAGACATTTCAAGCAATTAAACATCAAGGACTCCATGCCCAATGGCCTAGATCACCTTGCAAAAACATTCCTGTTCTGACTGAAATCATCATCCAGCAAATTCAAAACAAAACCTTGTGCATCATAACTAGCCTAAAAACTCATCAAAACAAAGTTAAATCAGAAAGAGAGAGCCCTCTCTGGTTACAGGTAGGCTAGGACCTGTGGCCAAAAGATTGGTTAGTGGTTACCTCGGCCGTATTCCCTTAGGAGTCAAAGGGAACAACCTGAGTGATAACATAATTGGCGACTCTGCTGGGGACAGAATGACTTTTTCAACTGCTGTCTGCTGTAGATAGTTGTTCCAAAATTTGAGCAGTTCCTTAAGAATTTTGAAAATTTTCTCAAAAAAATACCAAAACAAATTCAGAAGTTGGCTCCTAAAAAGAGAACTAGGCATACCAGGTCAAATCCTGACCCAAATCCTCCACCTGTTTTCGATAATCCTAATTTGATTCCCAATATTCTTAGGAACCAAAAGGAACTAGAAGAATTTGTTGATTCCAGCCCTGAGGCAGTTCAGCAAAATTATATCCCAACCCCTGCTAAAACATCAGTTCATCCTCACATAACTGCGTCTTCCCCCTCTTCCTCATCCACTTCTCAAAACCTACTCTTCACACCTCTGTCCAGTACACAAACTGCTACTGTTGTCCCTGTTGTTCCAGTTGTTCCCCCTCTACCTGTTGTCCCATTGATCCTTGTAAATATGGCAAATCGTTATGCCCCCTTATAGTTACCTGGCAATCCTGGGGCTATGCCTCAGGACTACCAAAGTAAGATCACTTATTTTGATGGAACCAGCACATATACTGCCTTACAGCATACCAAGAAAATGCAAGATTACTTTGAAAACTATGAAATAGACGATGATGATGTGAGAATGAAAATTTTTGTTCAAAGTTTAACAGGTGAAGTAAGAACTTGGTTCAGAGCACTTGCTACAAATTCCATAGCCAATTCGGGTGCTCTTTATCAATCCTTCCTGAACAGATGGGAAAAGAAAAAAGACCCTCTACATATTCTATCTGAGTATGACACCATAAGGAGAGGCCCACAAGAAACTGTCCTAGATTATTGTACCAGATTCAACAATGTTTATGATGCCATTCCTCAAAATCTTAGGCCTCCACCTGATTTAGCCTTAATCAAATTCCCGAATGGGTTTGATGCTGATATGGCATATCAACTAAGGTAAAGAGCCCCTGCAACCCTGGCAGACATGCAAAACATCGTTGTAAGTGTAGAGGCAAATCTGATTGCCAAAAGAAATTGGGCAAGAGCTGAAAGAAGAACCACTTTTAAGGAAGAACCTTCAGCATTTGAGCAGAAGCTAGATGCAATCATCAAAGGCATGGACAGACCCGGGGACAAGGTAGAAACAATAGAAAGAAAATAATCATGGGAAGGTCAGCCAAGTACTGCTAGAAACCCTAATTTTAGAAAGAATCAAAATCCAAATGTTGGAAGGGCTGATCCTGACCAACATATTAGACCTCCGTTTCAAGAAAATTATGATGAGGCTTCAACATCTAGCGAACCAACCGAGGATCCTCACATCAACCTAATGGGTCTAGACAGTGAACATCAGGTCTTTTTAATGCAAGAAGATCAAGAGGTTTATAATCGTAATCAATTTCAAACTAAATCAGGAGAATCATTTGATTTTAGGGAAGGTTATGATGCAGCAGTATATGAGGTACATAAACAGTATAAACTAAGGAGTAGAACTATAGATGTACCTGAACCTCTTAAACCAAAGGACAGTAAGCAGCCAAAAGGGACCAAGGACAAGACTGTTCTCCCAGAATCCGCTGATAACACAAACCCCCATACCACAGAAGTCACTGTGGAGGATATCTCAGAACAACAACCCTCTGAAAACCATCCAGCCCCACCTCATCCTTCAAATGCAGGTTCAAACACCATCCCTGAAAATAAATATGGTACCAATTTCACTCAAAATCATACCAATCATGAAGAAAGGATTACTGAAAACCCAGCTGAAAAGGAAAAACCTGTTGTACTTATTGCTAAGACTCAAATGGAAAAGCCCTTTAACTTGGAAACAGAAATAAGTAAGCTAAAGATATATGTCCCTCTCTCTGAATTGGCTAAACACGAAGTGTATAGACAGCAGATCAACCGGTCACTCCAAGTATCGGACAATAAGGATGCTGTGAATGTTCTAGATGATCAACCTGAGTTACTGTTTGGTCCTGAGGTCAACAGAAAAATAGCAAATGGAGGGGTTCCACCCTTCTATGTCAGTCTAAACATCCATGACAAGGTTTTACATAATGCAATGTTTGCTTCCGGGGCCTCACACAACTTAATGCCCAAATCTGTAATAGAAAAACTAGACTTAGATATCACAAGACCTTACAAAGATCTATTCTCATTTGATTCAAGCCAAGTCAGGTGCCTGGGCTTGATTAAAGATCTGTGTGTCTCCCTGGTCCAATACCCAACCAAAACAATTTTGATGGATGTGGTGGTAGCTGACATACCTCCTAAGTATGGTATGCTCTTGTCCAGATCCTGGGGGGCCAAACTCCAAGGATCTTTGCAATTAGACATGTCCTACGCTACCATTTCAGTCTTTGGACAGCCAAAGAGATTATACCGTGAAACATTAATGAAGTATGTGGTGAGCAGTCAAGAGAAGCCCCAAAACTTCCCAATTTATTCAATACACTCTGACATGGATTCATTTATTCTCTGTAATGCTGACATGTGCAACAGGGCTTATCCTGAACTATTAATGGCAGCACAGGCAAAGGAATTGAATGAACAATTTGCCTCCCAAGACCAAAAGACTTTTGGTATAACTGATATAACAAAGCAGCATGATGTATCAAGTGACTTGCAAGAAACCAATCTGCCCATGACCCAACTCTCTAAGAGTCTCAATACAAATCTTGACCATGAAACTCTATGGTATCTAGAATTTGATGGTTCTATAAACAAATTAGGAGCTGGAGCAGGAGTCTGGATTCACAATATGCAAAATGACCGAGCTGAAGGTCATGCATATAGGCTAAATTTTCGATGCACAAATAATATGGCTGAGTATGAAGCCCTTCTGTTAGGTCTCAAACTCATAAAAAATTTAGGTGCAACCAAAATTTCAATCTTAGGAGATTCAGATTTGATCATAAAACAGATGAAAGGAAACTTTATCACAAATGATCTAAGGTTAAGAGCTTACAAAGGAGCAGCTATCCAAGTACTTGATACCTTCTCAAAATCTTAGTTAACTAAAATTTCTAGAGAGCTCAATTTACATGCTCATATCTTGGCAACCTTTGCCAGCACTTGCAAGCTACCTTTTAAACCCAATCACACTTTCACTGCTGAAATCAGACATAGGCCTGCAGTCCCGGATAACATCAAGAATTGGCAAGTCTTTGAGAGTGACACACAAATAAACAACTTCCTCACTCTAAAAGAAGAATTTTCCAGCATCAACATTGATACCAGCACTATGGATGACCAACCGCAGGCATACACAGCCAAACAAAATATATCAGCTGAAACAGAAAATCTGGTTTTGCACCCTACCACCTTCATGAACAAAAATATACAAGAGTTGAGGCAAACAGATTTAGATAAAATAGCTGAGACAGAGGCCGAGGTAATTGAGTTAAAGGATAATTTTCTGCCCACAGGTTTAACCCCTTTGGAGGATCTATTTGATTCAAATGATATCTCAAGAAAACCAAAAATGCAACCACTGAATGCTGAAATTGAAGATTGTAACATTGGAACGACAGAAAATCCCAAAATGATAAAATTATCTAAAGCATTACCAGCTGATCAAAAGTTAAAATACATTGAATTGTTCAGGGAATCTCAAGATATTTTTGCCTGGAGTTATGAGGACCTAAAGTCCTACGAAACTTTAGTCATTCAGCACACCATACCTTTAAAGGAAAACCAAAAACCTTTTAAACAAAAGCTTAGAAGAGTCAACCCTGTGCTCCTTCCCCTCATCGAAAAAGAAGTGAAACGTATGTACGAAGCCGGAATTATTGCTCCAATCATGTTTTCAGAGTGAATTTCAAATTTGGTCCCCACTAGGAAGAAGACGGGAGAGATTAGATTGTGTGTTGACCTAAGGAATTTAAACAAAGTCTCTCTCAAAGACCATTACCCCTTACCAAAAATGGATCATATCTTGCAAAGGGTAGTGGGAGCCTCTAGGATCTCATTATTAGATGGATTCTCTGGATTCAATCAGATTTTAGTTCACCCTGATGATCAAGACAAAACTGCATTTACAACACCTTGGGGGACCTTCAAATATGTCAAAATGCCTTTTGGACTTAAAAATGCAGGGGCCACATTTCAAAGAGCAATGGATATAGCCTTTGCCAAATAAATCCATGATTTTCTGGTGATCTACTTGGATGATCTTACTGCCTTTTCAAAATCAGACCAAGAACACTTAGAGCATCTGAGGCAGGTTTTCTTAATTTGTAGAAAATATGGTATATCTTTGAATCCAAAGAAATCACTGTTTGGCCTGGAAGAAGGTAAACTCTTAGGGCATATAATTTCAAAAGATGGTATTAGGATTGATCCGGACAGAATTCAAGCTATCCTTCAGGTCCCTCATCCAAGAAATATCAAAGAATTGCAAGGTTTTTTAGGTAAGATTAATTTCTTGAGAAGATTCATTCCTAATTTGGCCGAGCTAATAAGACTGTTAAATAATATGTTGAAGAAGGATTCCAAGGTCAAATGGACCATGGAAGCCAAGCAAGCCTTTGAGGACATCAAAAGAGCATTGACAAACACACCAGTCCTAACAAGTCCTAGGTTTGATAGAGACTTCATCATTTTCTCCTTTGCATCTGAGCATACAATTGCTGCAGTCCTGTTACAAAGGGATGACCAGGGCTGTGAAAAACCCATTGCATTCTTTAGTAGAGCCCTTAGAGATTCTCCCTTGAAATATCAGATTATGGAAAAGCAAGCCTATGCATTGGTAAAAGCCATCAAAGACTTTAGAATCTATATTCTCTACTCTCATATAATTGCCTATGTTCCTAATGCAATGATTAAGGACATCCTGACCCAAGAAGGAACTGAAGGCAAAAGGGGCAAATGGATTGCCAACATCTTAGAATATGACATTGAAATCAAGCTTACCAGACTTATAAAAGGACAAGGTCTAGCCAAGCTGATGACTGAAACCAATTTCCAAGCCCTTGACATTAATGAACTGGACAACGAACAGGAGATGGCAACTCCATAGATCAACCAAGCCTTTTTGCAATCTCCCTGGTATGCTGATATATGTTTTGTATTGTTAAACCTGCAAGCTCCTCCAGGGTTGTCCAGAACTAAGAAAAGGTTCTTGAAAATGAAAGCATCAAAGTTTTGTATCATAGACAATGTTTTGTTTTGGATAAATCATGAAGGAATCTTACTTAAATGCCTAACTTTGGATGAAACTAACAATGTCCTCAAGGAATTTCATGCAGGTGACTATGGAGGACATTTATACTGGAAATCCACAGCTGATAAAATCCTAAGGGCTGGTTTTTATTGGCCCTCCTTGTTTACTGATGTAAGAAAATTTGTAATGTCCTGTCACAAATGCCAAATCTTTGAAGGTAAAAGAAAGCTGTTGCCTTTACCACTCAAACCTATTTCAACTGAGAGACCATTCCAGCAATGGGGTTTAGACTTCATTGGTGAAATCCACCATTCTTCCTCTGGCCAGCATAAGTGGATCCTGACTGCTACAGACTATTTTACCGAATGGATAGAAGCCATCCCTTGTAGGCAAGCCAATGACTCCATTATTTTACAATTTCTAGAAATCAACATTTTGTCCAGGTTTGGATGTCCAGATAAAATTATTACAGACAATGCTGCTGCTTTCAAGTCCAAAAAAATTATCAACTTTTGCCATAAATATCATATCACCTTGGGACATTCCACAGCTTACTACCCACAGGGTAATGGCCTAGCTGAGTCCTCCAACAAAAGCCTCATCAACATCATCAAGAAAGTTTTGGAGGAAAACAAAAAGAATTGGCATAAAAAGCTGGTAAATGCACTATGGGCAGACAGGCTGACCACCAAGAGATCCATTGGCACAAGCCCATATGAACAAGTTTATGGAATAGAATCAAGATTTCCTTCATCCTTGGGGGTCCCTGTAATGAAGTTACTACAGGAGACACAAGCTGAACCAAATCACATTCAAAGAAGGATCAACCGGACAATTCACCTATAGCAAACAAGAGAGGAAGTCTATCAGAGAACCCAAGTACTGCAGGACAAGCTCAAGAAAATATTTGACAAAAGAACCAAAGCTGAAGACTTCTTCATAGGAAGTAAAGTGTTGAGATGGGATTCCAGGAGAGAGGATAAAGGAAAACATGGCAAGTTTGATTTCTTATGGAAAGGACCCTATGTCATTTATGCTGTACAAGGTAATAACACTTATTTTCTAAAGAGTATGGATGGCTCGAACACTGAGGAAGGCCCTGTCAATGGGAGGATGCTCAAGCATTATTTTGAATCCCTTTGATGAAACACTGCACAGTCATATATTGTACATAAATATTTATATTTTTCAGTATTCCCATTTGCAGTGGATAAATAAGGGACGAAGTGGATCTGATTTTGAGAAAGATCAGGGTACTACACCATTTTTGATACATATTTTGATCTCATCACTGAAAAACAAGAGAAAGTTCTTAGGAACTACCAAGGTGATGAGGAACACTCAGAGAAACAAGCAAAAACAGGGCTGTAATTTCACAGCAAATCAGCTGCTAGGATATCTTATACAAGTTTCTAAAGATTTAGATGGGTGATCTTTAAACAAAAGAAGAGAAGAATTCAGGCTGCAACAAGATTGAAAAAATAAGGATGTCTGACCTGCTATTCTTGACTTTTCATCTGGAAAAGTCATCCCCAAGTGGAGCCACTGTTAGTCTCCTATACCAGTAGGGTCTCATTTTTCATGATTGACAATGGAAGTTCCAAAAATGTTCATCTTTGGTGATACAAAGGTTCCATCTTTTGTGAAAGAAGCAGAAAGTTAAAAAACGTAAAGAGGGTATGCCTTAAAAGAATAATCAAAAGGCAAGAAAATGAATTGGTCATAAATAAAAAAGATTTTGTGGGCCCGGATTGACCACTCCATTACCAAATAGTGGAAGTCAATCAAAACAGTGCATGAGCAGATGGAATTGATAGGCCAAGCACAATTTGAAAGCTAGAAGGCCAGAACAGCACTAGGGAATAAGCCTGAGCAAGCCAACAGGATGATACATTTCCTCAATAATCACACCAAGGAGGAGTTGGAAGCCCTGAACATCAGCAACAGAACAGATGATGTTCTAACAGTTAAAAAAGTGCTGACCCTCAGGAATTTTGTGCGGACTGTGGAAAGAAAATGTCAGGAAATGCAGGATGAGGTAGATGACTACAAACTTAGAATGGGAGCATTGCAAAATAAAGGATTGCCCAGCCTATTAACCGGCACAGGAAGGCTGCTCACCCATGAGCAATATGCCATTAGGATGACAAATTTTATTGAAAATCAGATTACAGCATCCACCAGTACTTCTGAGGAAACAGGACCTCCATCAGGGCAGAGCCTATATGACAAGCTTGAAAATTTATTCTACATTGAGCATGATATTAATCACTTGTTTGAGGTCCCACCAAATTTTCACAGGTATACAGAGGCAGATGAAACTTTGATAAAAATACTAAGACACCAACTACCCAAGGAAGATTGGTGGCAGGCAATGCTGCAAATTTTGCCTCAATAATTTCGGTTTGGTCTATCCTAATCAGCTTCAGGTCAACCAAAGACAAAAAGAAACATCAGGACAGCAGGCAAGGCAGGTAAAAGAAGTGACTCAGCATGACATTGCGACAGCAAGCCAAAGGAAGAAAACGCGCAAAATTTTGGGCAACACGGCTCCAGCCGACTCAATGGGTCACAAAGTCAAAACTTTCTGACAGTTTTGGACAGCTAATGCACTAAACAATTATTACAGCATTTACTCTCTCAGCTGTAATTCTTCAAGAGTTGGCACAGGATTTATGAGCCATCAATTCATCAGATAGATATTTTTGTATCTAAATTTTGTATATATACCTCCCCTTACAGCATATTTGGGGTTGGTGATTTTCTCTCTCAGACGCTATATTGTATATTTTCAGATGATCTAATGCAAAGGCTGGAAAAGTTCACTGTCTCTTGACTGTTTGATGTCTCAATGATGCTCTGCGTGCTGTTACAGAATTCCTGTGGTGTCTAATGGAACAATAAGTTATCCTGAACTATGTTTTGTCTTTTCATGTTTATTTAACTCATATATGTGTTTCACTAGCTTAGCAATAGAGAAAAAGAATAGTACAGGAATTGTTTATCTACACCCTATGCTCAGTCTCTGTTGTTAAATATGTTTTCTTCAGAATTAATCATAAACATGAATTCTTAATTGCTCATGTTTGTATTTGTTCTATCAATATGAATGTTATTCAGGAATTCTTAAATGCTCCTAAGTAATGTTCCCACTATTCCCCATATCAGCTTACTGAAAGATCCTTGGTTGCCTTTCACTCCCTGATTTCATCCCCTCAAATCACAGATTCGAAAATTTGTTCCACAGACACTTGTCTGGCTCTGTAGCATCACTGTTTCTTCAAAACAGACATTTCAAGCAATTAAACATCAAGGACTCCATGCCCAATGGCCTAGATCACCCTGCAAAAACATTCCTGTTCTGACTGAAATCATCATCCAGCAAATTCAAAACAAAACCTTGTGCATCATAACTAGCCTAAAAACTCATCAAAACAAAGTTAAATCAGAAAGAGAGAGCCCTCTCTTGTTACAGGTAGGCTAGGACCTGTGGCGAAAGGATTGGTTAGTGGTTACCTCGGCCGTATTCCCTTAGGAGTCAAAGGGAACAACCTGAGTGATAACAAGTGCCACTACAGATTGTTTCTTACTCATCCAACTGACTGCACCTCTAAATAGGTTAAACACATACCCACTTATAGATCTTCAATGATCCAGTTGTCTAGCCTAGTCTGCATCAACAAAGCCATGAATATCCAACACTCCATCCAATTCTGGTCTTCCTTGGTAGCACAAACCATAATCACTAGTGCCATGCAAATACCTGAAAACTTGCTTCATTGCTGTCCAGTGCTCCTTCCCTGGTTTTGACATAAACCTGCTCAATACTCCCACTGCATGTGCAATGTCTAGTCTAGTAAAGACCATTGGATACATCAGGCTACCGACTGCACTTGCATATGGAAAATGGGACATGTCCTCTTCCTATTCTTATGTCTTGGGACACTGTTTAGTAGATAACCTCACACCTACAGGAATAGGAACCTACACCGGTTTACTATCCTGCATATTAAACCTCTGCAGTATTATCTCGACATACTTCCTCTAGTTTAACCAAAGCTTCTTCTTTGTACGATCTCTTTAAATTTCCATGCCCAAAATATAGTTTGCAGCACCAAGATCTTTCATGTTGAATTTGGAGGACAATTGGGTCTTCAAATCCTGGATAATTTCTTTGTCATTTCCAATCAGCAACATATCATCCACATACAAGACCAGATAAATAAAATGGTCACCAATTAATTTAAAATACACACAGTGATCTGCTTTTCTTCTGGTGAAGCCAAGTCCCCGTATAAATGTATCAAATTTCGGATACCACATCCTTGGTGACTTTTTTAACCCATATAGAGACTTCTTTAACTTCCATACCAGTTCTTTCTTACCCTTCACTACAAAGCCTTCAGGTTGCTTCATGTAGATCTTCTCTTTTAGATCCCTATGAAAAAATGTTGTCTTCACATCCATCTGTTCTACCTCAAAAGCAAAAGAAGCAACAACAAATAAAAGTAATCTAATAGAAGTTACCTTGGTAACAAGAGAAAAAATATCACCAAAATCAATTCCCAGCACCTGGGAATAACCTTTTGCTACCAACCGAGCTTTGTATTTCTCCACTTTTCCTTCTACGTTTATCTTCTTTTTGAACACCCATTTGCTGCCAATGGGTTTCCTTCCAGTCAGAAACTCTAGCAAATCCCAAGCCTCATTTTTGTGCAAAGATGCCATTTCATCAACCATGGCCTCTTTCCATAGTTTTCCATCCTTTGAATTTGTTGCTTCCTTCACAGTTCTAGGATCATCATCAGTAACAAACAAAGAAAAATTTGAACAGAAAGAAAATGGACTATACCTTTTTGGCTGCCTTCTTTCTCGAACTAATCTTCTCTTAGCCGGAGTTTGTGTCTCTTCGTCTTCTGATTCCTCCTCTGCTTTAGAGTCTGATTCTTCCTCCTTTAGCTCAAACTCTATCTTCTCAGGTTCCTTTGGTTGGACTTCATGTTTAATAGCATTTTTCACCTCTCTGCACACCACATCTCAGTTGTACATAACCTTACTTGTTACTGAGTTCCAAAGCTCATAACCCTTTAAACCATCCTTACACCCAATAAAGATGCACTTTTTAGATTTACTATCCAACTTTGTTCTTTTCTCCTTTGGAAAGTGTACATATGCATCACATCTAAATATCCTCAGATGTGAAAGAGAGGGTTTCCTACCAGTCCATACCTCTTGTGTAGTCTTATCCTCCAACATTGATGAAGGTGACTTGTTAACCAGGTAACATGCAGTATCCACTGCCTCTGCCCAGAATTCCTGTCCTAGCTCAGCACCACTAAACATGCTTCTTTCCCTTTCCATCAACGTCTTGTTCATTATTTCTACAACTCCATTTTGCTGAGGTGTATATGGAGTAGTCTTCTGCCATGCTATACCACACTTCTTACAAAATTCTGCAGATTCCTTACTGCAAAAATCTCCACCATTGTCTATCCTCAGCACCTTTATCTTCTTCTCTGTCTGGTTTTCCACTAGAGCCTTAAATTCTTTAAACCTATCAAAGACTTCAGATTTCTTCTTAAGGAAATATATCCATGTATTCCTTGAGAAGTCATCTATAAATGATACATAGTACACAGACTTACCCAATGATGGAACCTTCACAGGTCCAAACACATCACTATGCACAAGCTCTAATATATGTTTCGCCCTCTTACCACCAGAGGGGAAACTCACCCGATTCTGCTTCCCGTATACACATTTTTCACAGAAATCAAAATCTAGAGAGCTATTACTCATACCTTTTACCATACCTTTACCATGAAGTATTTAAAGGCCCTTCTCTCCAATATGTCCAAGCCTTTGATGTCACAGCACGGTCTTTTCTCCAAAGACCACTAGATTTTCTGCTCCACTTTCAAGAACCATAGACAGTTGCATCCATCAACAACAGTGCTACCTTGAAGCTTGTACAGAGTTTCAACCCGAACTCCTCGCATTAATACTAGTGCTCCCTGAACCATCTTGCAAGTATCCTTCTCGAACACTGTTTTTACACCTGCATCATCCAGCTTACTAACAGAAATCAGATTTCTGGCTAATGCAGGAATATGTAGAACACCTGGAAGTGTTCTAACTCTTCCACCTTGCAGCTTCAACTTTACTTTTCCATGACCAACAATTCTAGCCTTCCTGTCATCCCCCAAGAATACATCACCACCATCATATTTCTCATACTCATAGAACCACTCTCTAAGGGGAGTGAAGTGAAAGGATGCACTTGAGTCAATAAACCATGCCTCATGATCTACATGTGTACTTGAAGAAGCCAAGTACACATCCCCACCTTCATCTGAGGTGGTTTTCACCTCTGCATAAGGAGCCTCATCAGATCCCTTTCCTTTGTCAGGAGCTTTAGATTTACAATCCCTTTTGAAGTGGCCTTCCTTTCCACATTTCTAGCACACCGCCTTTACAGGTTTTCCTGGAAATTTAGATCTCACTCTAGATTTAGATCTCCCACTCGATGACTTATTTTTTTTCTGTTCTGGGACCATCCTCGTATAGAAAAGGCAACACCATTATGGCTCTCCATATTTTTCCATCTCATCTCCTCTGTCAGCAAGGCTAAGATTATTTCATCAAACTGCAAAGCAGTTGCATTGCTACCTATTGCAATAACCAGACTATCCCATGAATCTGGTAGAGAACACAACAAACTGATGCACTTATCTTCATCTGAAATTTTAATATCAACAGATGCTAACTAACTTACCATAATATTAAATGAGTTTAGATGCTCTGTCACCGAGTCTCCATATTTCATCCTCAGGTTATACATATTTTTCCGCAGGAATAGTTTATTCACCAGAGACTTAGATTGGTACAAAGTCCCTAACTTGTCCCACAAAGCCTTTGATGTAGCTTCCTTTGATACATTCAGCAATACTGAATCTAAGACACACAATCGTATTGTGCTCTTTGCCTTCCGATCCAACTTCTTCCATTCTGCATCGAATGCTCCCAATTGTTTAGTACCCAATCTACTGCGATCCATTGATCTTTATCCACTAACAGATCCTCCATCTTGAGTTTCCACAACTCAAAACTCTGACCATTAAATTTCTTGATCTCTATCTTTCCACTGCTCACCATCTCCTTTCACCACTAGAATTGATCTCGCAAATCTCCCACTGAACAGGGTCTACCACAAGCCCGAGCAAAACCCCTCAGCAGCAAAGGCGTCCCCTTGAAGCCAAATCTGCTTAATACCAAATGTAGGTCTTAACCATGTACAGAAATTACCTGCATATGAATTCTAAAACACAGAAAATAAATAATGCGGGAGTAGAACACATAAAACACATATACACAGAGATTTTCCCCTGGATCCCAAAACCAGAACTACCAGCTTGATTTTTCATTATATTCCTTTCAATGTTATAATGCATATTTATACATGCCAAAAGCATCCAATACCATGAACTGAAATCCATCGCGTCCAATATCATGGACCGAAAACCATCGCGTAGAAACAACATGTGCGAAAATCATGCAGAAAACCATAGGTGGGTCTACCCAACCTAACATAGGGTCCAAAACCAAAATTTATGGGTGCCCCTCAAACCCCCTGTTAACTACGTGGAAAGAATATAACACAACCAATCAAATCTTGTGCTTCCCCATCTCCCAGAACTGTGCACTGCATAATTTTAGTGAGCAATCCCTCACTATAGTCTCCTTAACTCCATCAATTATGAAATATTCCTTCTCTAGCCATAGATATTGTGCATTGCATAGTCACAGCCACCAGATCACCACTCGTATTCCCTAGAACAGTGAATTGTGTAATCCCTAAGACTTTTCCTTTGTCCTACACTCAGTCCTTGGTCTTATCAGTGAATTTCACAAAGTTAGACTAGGATATTTTTGGAATTATTCTGTCTTTTTATGCTTTTATTCCATTTGCAGGCACTGTGTCTTGATATGTCATGATGATGTTCAAGGAGGATTCTTAGGAGATCATGTATAAATACAATTGTGAAGTTGGAACCATGAAGAAATTATCAAGCAAGATGATGTAGGGAAACAATATCATGACAAGAGATTAAATCTCAAGATCACATAAAGACTCCATGTTAATAATCCTCTTAGACGATGAAGATGAAGCACATGCAAGGTCAATCATGAAGATATTAAGGAAAGAACAAGAAGAGAAACTTGGCATTGATACATCATCATGAATATCCCAGTCATATTTTTCCAAGTCATGTCTTGTACAAGTGTCTTTACAATGTCATATGTGTCAATGAGTCTTGCCAAAACTTTTGGATGTAAATACATATTTTCCAGAAGATGAGAAATGTAAATGTATGGAAGTCCAAGAGTCACAAGTGGAATATGAAAAGTCACATGTGGACAAAAGAGTCACTAGGAGAAGCCCAATATTCTTGTAGAAGTTCAAGGGTCACATAGAAGTCCAATAGTCATGAGGGAAGCTCAAGAGTAATGAGGATATGTAATTTCCTTCCTCTTATTATAAATATAGCCCCATAACTCAAGTAAAGGGATTTTTGGATTCATAGACTTTGGAGAGCTAGCATTGCCTTCTATAGCTTGGCATAGGAGAGAAGATCATACTTTTGAGAAGAAAGAAGTGGCTTAATCTTCCCCTATTGGACCTAGTGTCTCACAATTGTAACTGTCTACATGGATATTCCACCTAATAATCAGAAACTTAGTGAGCCAACACATTTTCATGCATGTATCATGAATATTTTAAGATTATTCTTTGTGTGTTTGTGGTATGTGTTATGTTCATGTGTATGAAAGAAGTTGAACTAACTTCACTCGATATGGTGCTTATCTTGTTGAATGTGTTTTGTATTTGCTTTAGTAATCATTGTGTCCATGTGAAGTACCTCTCTAGATAACTAATGAATCTTTAATTTCTCTTGTGTCCCTCTCATAGGATAGTACTATTAATTTACTCCTAGGGACTCAAACTCATCTCCCCTCTCATGAAAGTCTCCATTTTCCCATTGCAATTGGTGTTTCGTAGTTTCAACTTACTTGCTGATTTCAAAGGATATCTGTGTAATATCTTATTTTATTCATTGCATCCAAGGAAAACCTTAGAGTTATGGTGTCCAGGCCAATACTATAGACGGGGCTGCTACTCCAAACAATGTCAGGTCTAATTGGGACTTCACATCGGGGAGACCCCCTTGATTGATGTATTTACAACACCGTCAACAATTGGCACTAGAAGGAGGGAAAAATGACAAGTTTTCCCCATTGATTCTATTTTTAATATCTGATATTAAATTTCTCATCCCCAAATCATACTCCTAGGGTGTTTCTCCAACAGATCCAATGGTAAAATTTTAATCCCCAACAAAACTCTTTATAACTTGTCTCTGTTAGATTTCGATGGTGAGGGTGAAAAATTTGTAGCCGAGCATGCATATCTTTTTCTCAAGTTCTATGAATATTATGAAATCGATTGTGAGGATGTGGCTTATGTTATTTTCTTCCTCACACTTGAAGGTCGAGTTAAATGATGGTGTTGTACCTTACCATCAGCTTCTATTCATTCTTTTGAAAACTTCATGAAGGAGCTTCATCAAGCCTTCAATAAGTATGATTACTGAGATGTCCTTAAAAGGATTATTAAACAAAGAATGAAGAATGATGTGCCAATTAAGCATTTTTCTAATAGTTTCCTTCACCTATGTTATGATTTTCTTGGATAAATATAGATTGGGATTTATTAAACAAGAAATTTAATCTAAACCCGATGATGTTTTTTCTCTCCCAGCTTTCTCGAGGCATGACACACCCATAATTTCATAGGAGGAAGGCTATTTTTCATTTTTTTCCTTGTCCCCCTCCTTTCTCAATACCAATTTGGGTTCCTCCTTATGATGATGCTAGAGTGAAGAAATATGAATAACAAAGTGTTGGTTTATCTCTTCAACCTTCATACACTTTCCATGATCTTGATTAGAAGGAGGAAAGCTTGGAATGGTTCATTGAGCCTAGGGTGATAGCTAATCCCTCCATACCTCAAGGTGATATTAAAACTCATAACTTCATTTTTAAATTTGATTTAGATACATATAATTCTCTATCATATCTCTCTCACAATCCCTTTCCCCTTGATCTACCTGATCGATCTCTTCCACATCCAAGTAGTGATTAGGTGCAAGGTAGTCCTATTTCATAAGTAGAGGAGCAGAAAGGTGAAGATTATTTCGATCATTCTTCCATTTTTCACATTCCTCTATGTCAAGATAATGTTTCTTAATTATCAAATGATTTAGATTCTATTAATCTCAACAATAAATAAAATGAAATATATTTTCATAATGCATCCAAATTCTTGGGCAACCATTATTTTGAAGATGATGATTTTATTGATGTATATGATGATGAATTACCAACTACACCAACTGATATTTTGGTTTCTCAAGAAGATTTTGATTTGAAATATTTAGATCTAGAATCTGATTCAATAAAATAAGATGTTATTATGGAAAATTCCTCTTCACCTGACTATCCCTTGGGCTCTATTGTTTGTAATGCATTAATTTGTGATCAAGATACTCCATGCTATTCAAGTTCATCATCTAATGAGTTGAATTTTGAATTGAAACAAGATAGTGAGTTTATCCACCATAAATAATAAGTAATGAAATCATTGAAGATCCATTCCATTCCTTATGATTTCTAGCCTTGCATGAAGATAATTCTTCAAATCAAGTTGCTCATGTTATTTCTTCAATTTATCCATCTCTAGATTTGCAATTAGAAGAATCTTATGACTTGAGTAATATGTTTATTGAGGTTGTAAAATCTGATCAAACTAGTGATGTAGATGGTTACCATCTAGATAATGGTGATCTATTGATTTAAATGATAGTAGTTGTCCATAACTCCCAATCTGACAATGTTTTCAAAATGTAATTATCCAACTTTTCAATGTTCTAGAACTTTTCATGAAGTCAAGGCACTCAGACTTTCATTGATGGTTATGTCAAGTTCTCGCAATCCTGATGAGATCCTAAACCATGTCATATCTATATTTCCTCGCAAAAATATTCCTTCATATTATTTCACTAGATGAAAAATCATTCTTGATGGATTTTGGGACTTTTCAACATAATTTTTATATTTCCCAAGATTAAGTTTTTGATTAGATAGAGAATTATATTGTAGTTAATTCATCTTCATGTAGACCTTTTTTATATAACTTGGGTTTGGAATGTATATATTTCATGGATGCAGAGAGCTATGAAGCTGATTATTTCAAATATTATCATTGGCCGCAGAATTCGTATCTGTTAAGTTCTTTGGTGAACAATCAACTCCTAATATTTATCATGAATGTGATGAAGTTAATCAATGTTCTTCTAGCCCAATTAATACTTTGAGAAACATTCAATTCTTAAATCATTCAGTGGATAAAAATCCCCATGTTGTCCTGGATATTGGATTTGATTTGACATATCCTTTTAACCTTTTTTCAGCATGTTGTTTTAATCAATTTACTAGATCTTCAAGGCCAACAATTGCTTTTGATTCTATAAGCTTAGTATTAATAGTCTAGTATGGAATTGGACACAAAGGGAACTAATCAAGGATGAAGAATATTGTATGTTAACCTATTGATATTTATGATTTATCATCTCACTATTCAGATAACGTCAAACGGTCGAGGCACTTCAACCTTTGCTGATGGTTATGTTAGGTTCCCACTATTTTGACAAGGTTTGTAAATGAGATCATGCTATCTTTTCATTGCAATATTCTCCCCATGATATGGATGTGCTAGTTGAAAGCTCATTTTCCCAAGAGTTTCAGGGTTTTCAAAATGATTGTTTTGATTTTCATGACCAAAGCTATGATTCAGTAGAAACATCTTACTTAGCAAGCCCTATGATTAATAATAATATTTGATCTTTCTTGATATTTGCTAAGGAAGACAACATAGATGAAAGTACATTCACAAGAATCTTTTGAGGTTTGTTTGATTTATGTTCTAATTGAAAAGGGAAGGTTATTGGTTGGTTAGGGTTAGGTGTTATGGCCCATATTTCTACCTTTAGCGAAGACCTTCTATCTTTTCTGCAATTTATGGAAGTTATCATATTTTCTTTCGCACATTGTTTTATATTAGTTTTAATCTCTCATATCTTTGTGATTGCAGGCCGGGAACAACTATTCTTGTTACATTGGAAATTTCATTACACTTATCCCTCACCTTCTAGTTAGTTAGGTTATAAGTAGGTCTAGCTACTTTTTTAGTTTCCCTTATACACTTATCCTAAACTTTCTCTCCTTCAGTATTTATTTTCGTTTCTTACCTTTGTCTCACATCCTGTTTTTAGTTTAGTTTTATATTTATTTTTTTATTTTGCTTTATTTTTTCTTTATTTTTCATGTCTTTCCTTTTCATGTCTTGTTTAATAAGGCATGAAATATGCTTCTTTTGGCTAAAAATATAATGTGGTAAGACTTGAAAAGGGTGATGATGACGATGAATAATTATTGGCTTATATGTTATCCTCTTCACTATCCTAGGTTTTTGTATATTTAAATTCAATGATGTATGAATGAAAAATATGATTCATCCTGGATGGAAAACTTTGGTTGAACTATAAATCTCGTGTCTATTCTAGGATCCTCATTCCTAAATTGGTCTTGTAATTAAATAGTTTTTTGTATTACTTATCCAATCAAGTAGAGAAGGGAAAGGGGAAAATATATAGCAATCATGTCAATATCAGAGGTATATACAACCATATTTGAAGGAACAACCCATTCTACTATAAATAAGTCAGGATCTGTCTTCCTCTCTAGTATAATAATAAGTTACTAAGCACATTTAAATAAATAAATAAACGGTGAGAGAAGATAAAGATTTTCTACATAAAGAGTTGAAGAAAGTAACTTTGTCGGGGCATTGAAAATGGCTACTAGCATCAAAGTGATCCTTGTGTTCCTGTAGTGACTCAGTCGGGGTACTAAACAAGCTTGATGGAAGTAGATCAACACCAACGATGAAAAATAAGACTTTTTTCATTGTAAACTCATGTCTATATTACCCTTCTCTTAAATCAAAACAATTGGGATATAGCTATATTTGTGAATGTGTTCAATTGAGAAGGGTAATAAAGGAGACTACATCCATAACTGAGTTAAGTGATAAAATTAATGTAATCAACATGATGAATCAATACTTCTTGAGAGACTTGATGATGTTCATAAAGAAAAACTTAACAAAGAAGTTGGATTTCTACTAACGTGTCTCTAAGTGTTGTCATTACAAAGAACACCCTCCATAATCTTTACTATACTTCAATATTAGGGCCTATTGTGGATCTTGTGATTCTTCATTTCTTGGTCCATTGATTTTTTCTAAGCACTCAAGTCTTCTTCACATATTTTAAGTTTCAAATTCACTTTCTCATATATTCTCAGTGTTCAAAGAATTCACAAGTGCACTTCTTTCGATGTAAGCTTACATAGGCATTGCGCATCCCCTAAAAGTATGGTTTGTGAAATAACTATTGACAGTAACTTCACAACCCATTAGTACAATAAGCTACACGACCTATGTCAACAATAAATGTGCACTCACAATTGACAATCTCTCTCACTTTGGTTGCATTTGTACTTCTATTCCAGTGAGTTTTCTCAAATGCCGCTTTTGTGTGTGTTGATTTTCATTACTATCAATTTCATTTTTGTGACTATATTTTTTGCTTGCTTTCACTTATACATGTGTCTCTTTCACTCTCTTTAGCTTTTGTGAGTGTCATTTTCACTTTTTCTTACTATCACCTTTTGGTAAGGGAAGTGTCCCACCTAGTGAAAGGGATTCATTTGTACATTATTGAAGGGAATCTCTGATGCATTCTCTTGTACAAATGTGTTTTATCTATCATAGAGACATGCATTAGAATCATTCCCCAAGTCTTTAACACTATTTTGTTAGTGTTGTCACTTGTGTGACAAAGTGCATCTTAAGTGTCACACTTGGAGGTGAGTGTTGTTTTGTGTCACTTCAATGACGACATGTTGATTTTGGGTGGTAAATGCCTCATTGTCAATTGGTTGATCATCTATAAGTGTGTGATCTTGTTCAAGTCATGTTTTGGTCCCATCTCTCACCTCTTGGGTCCCACACTTAGTAATTTTCTGAATATGATCCTTCCCCGATCAACCTCCCTCTAGTCTTCCTTCCTAAACTACAAATTGTGTGGTATCAAAACTTAGTTGGTCTATCCTGCCTCTTGGGATTATGCACTGCACAATCTCTACTTCCAAGGATTGCATAGTGCCTAGTCATAGTGCTCAATCATCCTCCTACCCATGGAAACTACACAACTTTCTTCTCTAGTTAGTCTCTCTATAGACTACGCAGTTTCAATCAGTAGTATGAACTTTTTGTCTCACAGATTTTCCCAACTATGCAGTCATTGGTCTTCCATGACTATGCATTATGAAATCATAGTGAATAATCCCTTCTTGTCTACCTCTTTGACTTTCTCAGCTTCACAATCCTTAGTCAGTGGCCTCCTAGAACTGTGCATTTCATAATCATAGTGATCAAGCCTTCAACACTATCTCACCAACCTTCCCAACAACATAGTAATGTGCCTCCCTATCTCCCAGAAATGTGAACTATGTAGTTTCATTGAGAAATCCCTCAATGTTGTCTCCTTAAATCCCTCAATTGTGAAATATTCCTTCTTTGACCTCGAATACTACACATTGTGTAGTCATAGTCTACAAACCATCACTCTTGTCCCTTGGAACTGCACACTGCACAATCCCTAAGACTTACCCTCTATCCTAAACTTAGTCACTAGTCCAATCAGTGAATTGCATAAATATTGTTAGACTAGGAGATTTCTGGAATGATTCCATCCTGTCATGGGTGAATTCCATCTGTAAGAACTGTATCATAATATGAGAGGATGAAGTTTAAGTAGGATGCCTAGGAGATCATGCAGAAATACACTTGTGAAGATGGGACCATGAAGATATCATCAAGAAAGAAGATGAAGGGACACAATATCATGAAAAGGGATTAAAGATCAAGATCAGGTAAAAATCCATGTGAATGAGCCTCTTGGAGGATGAAAATGAAGCACATGCAAGATCAGTGATGAAGATATCAAGGAAGAAATAAGAGCAAAAGCTTGGCATTGATACATCATCATGAAGATCCAAGTCATATGTTTCCATGTCATTGACTGTATAAGTGTCATCACAATGTCATTTATGTCAATGAGTCTTGCCACATTTTGTGTATGTAATTACGTATTTTATAGAAGATGAAGAAATGTAAATGTGTGGAATTCCAAAAGTCACATGTGGAATAAAGTTTCATTAGGAGAAGTCCAAGAGCCTTGTGGAAGTTCAAGGGTCACTTGGAAGTCCAAGGGTCACTTGGAAGTCCTATAATCATGAGGGGAGCTCAAGAGTCATGAGTATATGAAAGGTCATTCCTCTTGTTATAAATGCACCCTCATAACTCAAGAAAAGGTATTTTGGGAGTCATAGACTTTGGAGAGAGAGCCTTGTCTTGTCTAGCCTGGAATAACAGAGAATATCATTCTTGGAGAAGGAAGAAGTGACTTAATGTTCCACTATTAGAGCTAGTTCCTCACCATTGTAAATGTGTACTTGGATATTTCACCTAATAATTAAAATCTCACTGAGCCAACATGATCTTCATGCATATATCATGAATATTGTAAGGCTATTATTTGGATTTTTCTGATATGTGTTATGTTCATATGTACTAAATAAATTGAACTACTATAGTTTTTAACCTCATATAGAAATTACCTGCATACAAATTCTAAAACACAAAAAATAAACAATGCAAGAGCAGAACACATAAAACACATATACATAGAGATTTTCCCCTAGATCCCAAAACTGGGACTACCAACTTGATTTTTCATTATGTTCCTTTCAATCTTATAATACATATTTATACATGCTGAAGCATACAATACCATGGACTGAAAACCATCGCGTCCAAAAGAACATGTGTGAAAATCATGCACAAAACCATAGGTGGGTTCGCCCAACCTAACATAGGGTCCAAAACCAAAATTTTTCAGGGTGCTGCCTGGGACCCCATAAAGTGGGGTTATGGGTGCCCCTCAAACCCCTTGTTAACTACGTGGAAAGAATATAACACAACCCAAAATTCTCCCACTTGTTGTTTTCTTTCCACAGGGGGCCACAAGAGAACTTAGTCATTTTTCTAGCCCCGAAATGCCCATTGTCTCTCTATACCGAGAGAAATTCTTAGAGCTCACATATTATGTCAATGCATTTGCAGTATTCTTCAAAGTGTCCACCTTTACCAGCAACACCTTTCTGTCTTCTATCATATCCCTCACAAACTGATAAGGAACATGAATGTGCTTTGTCTTTGAATGATATGCGGGGTTCTTTGCCAAGAAAAATGCACTTTGGTTGTCACAGTCTATCCTTATAGCTTCCTGTACTAACCCCATACTTGAACACAATCTCTGAAACCAAACTTCTTCCTTGCTTGCATGAGTGGCTGCCATGTATTCTTCCTCTGTAGTTGAAAATGCCACTACAGATTGTTTCTTACTCATCCAACTGACTACACCTCCAAATAGGTTAAACACATACCCACTTGTAGATCTTCTCTGATCCAGATCTCCATCCCAGTCTACATCAACAAAGCCATGAATATCCAAAACTTTGTCCAATCCTAGTCTTCCTTGGTAGCACAAACCATAATCACTAGTGCCACGCAAATACCTGAAAACCCGCTTCACTACTGTCCAGTGCTCCTTCCCTGGTTTTGACATAAACCTGCTCAATACTCTCACTGCATGTGCAATTTCTAGTCTAGTACAGACCATTGCATACATCAGGCTACTGACTACACTTGCATATGGAACATGGGACATGTCCTCTTCCTCTTCTTGTGTCTTGTGACACTGTTCAGTAGATAACCTCACACCTATAGGAATAGGAACCTTCACCGATTTTCTATCATGCATATTAAACCTTTGCAATATTGTCTCGACATACTTCCTTTGGTTTAACGAGAGCTTCCTCTTTGCCTAATCTCTTTTAATTTCCATGCCCAAAATATAGTTTGCAGCACCAAGATCTTTCATGTTGAATTTGGAGGACAATTGGGTCTTCAAATCCTGGATAACTTCTTTGTCATTTCCAATGAACAACATATCATCCACATACAAGACCAGATAAATAACACGGTCACCAATTAATTTAAAATACACACAATGATCTGCTTTGCTTCTGGTGAAGCCAAGTCCACGTATAAATGTATCAAATTTCTGATACCACATCGTTGGTGAATATTTTAACCCATATAGAGACTTCTTTAACTTCCATACTAGTTCTTTCTTACCCTTCACCACAAAGCCTTACGGTTGCTTCATGTAGAACTCCTCTTCCAGGTCCTTGTGAAAAAATGTTGTCTTCACATCCATCTGTTCTACCTCAAAAGAAAAAGAAACAACAACAGATAAAAGTAATCTAATAGAAGTTACCTTGGTAACAGGAGAAAAAATATCACCAAAATCAATTCCCAGCACCTGGGAATAACCTTTTGCTACTAACCGAGCTTTGTATTTCCCCACTTTTCCTTCTTCATTTGTCTTCTTTTTGAACACCCATTTGCTGCCAATGGGTTTCCTTCCAGTCGGCAACTCTAGCAAATCCCAAGCCTCATTTTTGTGCAAAGATGCCATTTCATCAACCATGGCCTCTTTCCAGAGTTTTCCATCCTCTGAATCTACTACTTCCTTCACAGTTCTGGGATCATCATCGGTAACAAACAAAGAAAAATTTGAACAGAAAGAAGATGGACTATACCTTTCTGGCTGCCTTCTTTCTCGAACTAATCTTCTCACAGCCAGAGTATGTGGCTCTTCATCTTCTGATTCCTCCTCTGCTATAGAGTCTGATTCTTCCTCCTTTAGCTCAAACTCTATCTTCTCAGGTTCCTTTGGTTGGACTTCATGTTTAATAACATCTTTCACCTCTCTAAACACCACATCTCGACTGTACATAACCTTCCTTGTTACTAGGTTCCAAAGCTTGTAACCCTTTAAACCATCCTTATACACAATAAAGATGCACTTTTCAGATTTACTATCCAACTTTGTTCTTTTCTCCTTTGGAACATGTACATATGCATCACATCCAAATACCCTCAGATGTGAAAGAGAGGGTTTCCTACCAGTCCATACCTCTTGTGGAGTATTATCCTCCAACGCTGATGAAGTTGACCTATTTTCTAAGTAACATGCAGTATCCACTGCGTCTATCGAGAATTCCTGTCCTAACCTAGCACCACTAAGCATGCTTCTTGCCCTTTCCATCAACATCTTGTTTATTCTTTCTGCAACTCCATTTTGCTGAGGTGTATATGGAGTAGTCTTCTATCGTGCTATACCACACTTCTTGCATAATTCTTCAAATTCCTTACTGCAAAACTCTCCACCATTATCTGTCCTCAGCACCTTTATCTTCTTCTCTATCTGGTTTTCCACTAGAGCCTTAAATTCTTTAAACCTATCAAATACTTCAAATTTCTTCTTAAGGAAATATATCCATGTATTCCTTGAGAAGTCATCTATAAATGATACATATTACACAGACTTACCCAGTGATGGAACCTTCACAGGTCCAAACACATCACTTTGTACAAGCTCTAATATATGTTTTGCCCTCTTACCACTAGAGGGGAAACTCACCCAATTCTGCTTCCCGTATACACAATTTTCATAGAAATCAAAATCCATAGAGCTATTACTCATACCTTCTACCATACCTTTACCATGAAGTATTCGAAGGCCCTTCTCTCCATTATGTCCAAGCCTTTGATACCACAGCATGATCTTTTCTCCAGAGACCACTAGATTTTCTGCTCCACTTTCAGGAACCACAAAACTCTTGCATCAATCAACAACAGTGCTACCTTGTAGCTTGTACAGAGTTACAATCCGAACTCCCCGCATCAATACCAGTGCTCCCTAAACCATCTTGCAAGTATCCTTCTTGAACACAGTTTTTACACCTGCATCATCCAGCTTACTAACAGAAATCAGATTTCTGGCTAATGCAAGAATATGCAGAACACCCGAAAGTGTTCTAACCCTTCCACCTTGCAGCTTCAACTTTACTTTTCCATGACCAATGATTCTATCCTTCCTGTCATCCCCCAAGACACCACCATCATATTTCTCATACTCACAGAACCACTCTCTATGGGGAGTGAAGTGAAAGGATGCACCTGAGTCAATTAACCATGCCTCATGATCTACATGTGTACTTGAAGAAGCCAAGTACACATCCCCACCTTCATCTGAGGTGGTTTTCACCTCTGCAGAAGGAGCCTCATCAGATCCCTTTCCTTTGTCAGGAGCTTTATATTTATAGTCCCTTTTGAAGTGGCCTTCCTTTCCATATTTCCAGCACACCACCTTTACATGTTTTCCTGGAGATTTAGACCTCCCTCTAGATTTAGATCTCCCACTCAATGACTTATTTTTGTTTCTGTTCTATGACCGTCCTCATACAGACAAGGCATCACCATTTTAGCTCTCCATATTTTTCCGTCTCATCTCCTCCATCAACAAGACTGAGACTATTTCAAGAAACTACAAGGCAGTTACATTGCTACCTATTGCAATAACTAGATTATCCCATAAATCTAGTAGAGAACAAAACAAACTGATGCAATTATCTTCATCTGAAATTTTAATATCAACAGATGCTAACTGACTTACCACAATATTAAATGCATTCAGATGCTCTGTCACCAAGTCTCCATCTTTCATCCTTAGGTTATATAGATTTTTCCGTAGGAGTAGTTTATTCACCAGAGACTTAGATTGGTAAAAAGTTCGTAACTTGTCCCACAAAGCCTTTGTTATAGCTTCCCCTGATACATTCAACAATACTAAATCTGAGACACACAATTGTATTGTGCTCTTTGCCTCCGATCCAACTTCATCGGACACTCTCGTTGGTTTAGTACCCAGATCTACCGTGATCCACAGATCTTTATCCACCAACAGATCCTCCATCTTGAGTTTCCACAACTCAAAACTCTAACCATTAAATTTCTCAATCTCTATCTTTCCACTACTTGCCATCTTCTTTCACCACCAGAATCGATCTCCCACTACACAAGGTCTACCACAGTCCCGAGTGAAACCGCTCAGCAAAAAGGGCATCCCCTTGAAGCAAAATCTACTCTGATACCATATGTTGGTTTTAACCCCATACTGAAATTACCTGCATATGAATTCTAAAACATAGAAAATAAATAATGTGAGAGCAGAACACATAAAACACATATACATAGAGATTTTCCCCTGGATCCCAAAACCGGGACTACCAGCTTGATTTTTCATTATGTTCCTTTCAATGTTATAATACATATTTATACATGCCGAAGCATCCAATACCATGGACCAAAAACCATCACATCCAATACCATGGACCAAAAACCATCGCGTCCAAAAAAACATGTGCGAAAATCATGCACAAAACCATAGGTGGGTCCGCCCAACCTAACATAGGGTCCAAAACCAAAATTTTCTGGGGTGCTACCCCAAACCCCATAAAATGGGTTACAGATGCCCCTCAAACCCCCTGTTAACTGCGTGGAAAAAATATAACACAACCCAACAACTACTTCATTGGCTTTGGTGCTAATCTTGTTGAGTGAGTGTTGTGTTTTCTTTAATGATCATTGTGTCTATGAGAACTACTTTGCTAGATAACTAATGAATCTTCCCTTGATATAATGTGTCTCTCCTAGGATAGTGCTATTACTTTCCTCCTAGAGACTCACTCTCATCTCCTCCCTCGTGAAAGTCTTCGTTTAGACATTACAGCTGGTGTTTCAAAGTGCCAACTTACTAATTTCAAAAGAGGTGTGTAATCTCTTATGTTATTCATTATGGCCAAGGAAGACCTTAGAGTTATGGTGGTTAGGATGATAGTCCAGATGGGGCTCCTACTAAATTATATGAGGTCTAATTGGGACTTCACATCGGGGAGACCCCCTTGGTTGATAGATTTGTATCACCATCAATAGGCTTGAAAGAAGAGCATCATAATAGAAGACATGACCAAAATATTATTAGAATGAGTGTGGGTAGATATTGGGATCCCACAAACCATTATATCAGATTGGGATAACAGGTTCTTAAGAAAATATTGCTCAACCCTATGGTTGATGATGGACACTAATCTAACCAAGTCAATTGCATTTCACCCTCAAACCAATGGACATACATAGGTTGTTAGCAAGATTATAATTCACATACTATTCATGTACAATTGCAAGCATCCACAAAAATGGGATGATAGTCTTCCCTGTTTGTAACATAGATACAAGAGAGCTCTCCATAGCTCAATTGGCCACAACCCCTTTCAAGTGGGCATGGGATTTTGACTGTTGTGTCCCAATGATGTTGCAATTCCTCTTGAAACTACACTTACATAATCTATGCATGTTCATTCCAAAGCTGATAAATCCACCATTTTTATTGAACACATCTAGAACATATCTCGGAAGGTTCATAACATTCTTGATCAATCCAATGGAAAGTAGAAACAATGTCATGATCAACATCGGGTTCCACATAAGTCTCAAGTGGGTGACAAAGTTTGGTTGCATCTGTAGAAGGAATGCCTTAAAAAAGCCCATTGAAAGCTTCAACCACTCTGATATGGACCTTA
The DNA here is from genome assembly GCA_031772625.1 of Pinus tabuliformis. Taxonomy (NCBI): domain Eukaryota; kingdom Viridiplantae; phylum Streptophyta; class Pinopsida; order Pinales; family Pinaceae; genus Pinus; species Pinus tabuliformis. The sequence continues at coordinate 1,676,053,524 of CM062819.1, read as the reverse complement.
CACCATCACCAAGGCCATGGGTGATAGTTATTTCAAGTTCAACACTCCCCCATTCCTTGGCCTGCACCCAGTGTTCAATGTGGATCGACTTCGACCATACATTCCACCATTTTTTGACACATTAGATATTGTTGAGTAGCTGACACCAACAAACCTCAACCCACAATGTATTGAGCAAGCTATGACTAATCATATCATGGAAACACAGATTAATAACACTCACCAACACATGATCTAACTGTATTGGGTTATTAAAGCTAGCCAAATCTTGTACCAAGGCAAGTGGATCACTAGGGACCAAGTTCAACAGGAGTTTCCCCATGTCATGGAGGCACTCAAGGCAATGGGTACCATTACTTCCTAAGGTGGGAGGATCTATCTAGGTGGATATTGGTGGCCACCCAACTATTTCAATTATAACCCCAACACTATTTTCTTTCAGTTTCCAAATTTCTATCACAATTTACTAGTTTTGGCAGTTTTTTGGGTCATGAACTTTTGAAGCTATTTTGAGGCCTTGAACAACCTTATTTTGGAAAATGGGAAAATATATACCATATAATAGGGGATTTCATGTAAACGTTTATGCACTTGTTGGACACCTAATCCTCAATGGGTTAGTGTGGAAGCCGAATGGACAAAAGGAGTCCAAGAGACCTTGGGATGTGAAACCCAAGGGTCACCACATGTACTATAAATGTAAATCATTTGTTAATAAAATTGTATTGTCATGTTTTATCATTCATATTTCTCTTGTTGCCCATGTGTATTTAACATGGTATTAGAGCAGGCATATTCTTGCCCTACATAATTACTTTGAGCATTTGTTTTATGGCCTTTTTGTGCAAGTCATTTCTGCCATCAATTTTGCATCTCAGGAATATTTTCCCATGAATATTTTATCAGCTGAATTTTAGCTGCAACCTGTCTGCTCCTGCTTTGCTCTGACATATAATAATGCTGCTGACTGTTTGTATAATCACCTGCATGTAACGCTGCGCTTCCCCTGAAGTTGTTTCATATAATCAGTTGTTAATTAATATTCCTGTATTATCCCCTACGCTGCTCACCTCTGCCATAATAATTGTCTATGCTCTGCGTTATCCACTACGTGGCTTCTGTGCATAACCACTGTCTGCCACTACCATATTCCATATATTCCGACAAGTCATGGTTCTGAGAATCCTTTGACTGTCCAATGCATCTCGTCTCTGCACTGTTTGCAGTCTTGAAATAGAAAAATACCCTGCCTAGTTAACACTTCACATAATACTCCTCGTCATGTGCATTGAATGCCATTTCCTCTGCCATTATTCTCTGTCCGATGCTGCTGCCGTGAGCGTGGAGACCAAGGTGAGCATGGAATAGGTTGAAAGTTGTGGAGGATTGAATGTTGGTGTGCTCAGGATTGATTGTCGAATTCTCAAAATAAGGTAATATCGCTCCTCCTACGAGTGTGGATTACACATTGTTGGCTTGACTGTGTTTGGCAAATCTCATGTTTTAGCATCAAACCGCCATTGTTCTGGCATTGTGGCTTCAAACCACCATACCACCCATCATGGTTCCGACGAACAGTTACTCCCATTCTACAGTGCTCGACCTCCATTTACTATGTTACCACTGCCATACGTAGTCCTCGCATTCGGCCTCCATACCCGGCTCTCAAATACCACCATACCTCCTCCCACTGCAAATGACTCTTGGCATTCCTCGACTCCATTTTTGAAGTTAACGCAATTATTCTCAGCGTAGTTCCTCTCTATGTAGTTCCTCGACATGAATGCATAGAATTTGAGGGCGAGCATTAAACTGTGGTACAAGTCGGAAGAGCTTTGTAATATTTTTCACTTGTTGAGGGTTAAATTCAAACCTGTTCCGCCATGCTGCGTTGTGCCATTGGTGAGCGAAGAGTCGGGCTTGCATGATTCACTAATACAGTGAAGCTTTAATTGAATTGGTAGGAGGAGACTATGTTTTGTAAATGTGAAACCCCTGCACTAAGTGGAATTGGAGTTTAAAGGATAGTTTCTTAAATATGTCTGTATCGAGAGGCATTATTATAAGTAAACACAATGTCTAGAAGCCTTTAATTGATGTTATAGGAAAATATTTGAAGTTTTCTTGATTGGGTTATTCATGGCCCGAGAGGTGTTATTATGGCTACTTTCCTTCATAATCATCATTGCGCTGCTTGGATTCGTGGTATACCAACTGATATGCTTATCAGACTTGGAATTTTGACTACATCACTCCTTATAATTCGACAGCCAAAATAAATAGGCTTGCTTGTGTCATCATCTGTTATTGCACTTCTAGAGGGTGATGATGATGCTGTCGACACAGGGATACTTTGAGTTGCACCATTTATGTTTCAGATAAATAATTGACCCTTGGTAGTTTGGTAGATCTGAAGATGTCTCATTTTTTAGTGGACTGTTTTAGTAAAATTTTATGTTTTAATTGGATGTTGGTGCCTCCATGCATGAAGAAACACAGTCTTACAACATAATATATTCACATTGTCGATCCCGTGGTCATTATAGTTGCAATCCCTTTCCTGGACATCAGTGAAGCAAAGAATAACCGAATTATATTCCATGGAGTATTGTATTCTGGTTTCCTCAAGATAACTTGAACGGTTACCAGTCAAAGAATTTTAGTCGAATTGCCTGCCCATCTGCTGATGAAAGACGGTGTAGCTACCGGAAAATTTGTAAGATGAAATGAAATTGCAGGAGTTCAAACTCGGTGGAGGACCAGGTATTCTAGATTCGCTCAGCGGAGGACTGGAGTTACCAAACCTGGTATTAGATAGTATCATAGCGTAGGTGCCACTTGAGAATTTCTTTGCCAATGTAGCTCTTGTCAGTTCTATCGTATTCTCTTTATGCACCTGTGAGAACTTGAACATTCTCTATGCGCCTGACCTAACATTGAAATCTTTATCTTTCCTCTGTTAAAAATTCATCCAAGTCACATTGTCATCCATTGTTAATCAAAATTTCATATCACCACCTCTAAGAAGTTCAAACATTTTAGTGCAGTGCCATTCACCATGACAGTCGAGTGGATATTTTAGCATATGAAGAAGATAAATTTAATCAATCTGGTATGTGCATTTGAGCATCAATTCATTTGCAATGAGATCCCTGTAGAGTGCTTCACTAGTTTTCCATCACGCTACACCAACTCACAATGTGGATTTGCTTTTGCAATGAGATCCTTGTAAAGTGATTCGTTAGTTTTCCCTCATGCCACACCATCTCGCAGCATCGATTTTCTCTTGATATATATTTCTTCCATTAGGAAGGCTAAGTCACACAGAGCATTAGTTTGTGGGAGCTGCTACAACAGTGAAGAGGTTGGGTTTCTTGCAAGTGTTTACACCAACAAGAAAAGGGTTGAACATAGCAAACAGAAAACTGTTTATTCTTGGCTCCATCTGACTGTCAAAGGCTGAGATCTTTGTGGAGAAATTACACCAGATTTAATTGTGCTCTGAAATCTCAAGGTATCAAGGGCGAGTTTAAGGGTGAGCTTGTGTTCCAAATATATTTCCTATACCAAATTAGTTAAGGAGTCAAATTGGAGGCTGAAATACTCATTATATCCATGGGTGATCTGCATCTAAATTGTATTCAAGTACATTAAAGCAACGAGTCATTTGCTACATTGAAATTGGTACTGTGTTGTCTGGTATCCTGCTACTCATATAATAGTTGCAATTATTTATCATTTTATAGACCAATTTGTAGCTGAAGATAACATCACTTCTCTGATTATATTGGTCTGAAATGGATAGAATAGATGATGTATTGAAACTACTGAATAATTTAATACTTTCCGCTGTTGATGAGATGGTTAAGATCAACAAAACCTATCTTTCCAATATTAAGATTTGTCTCCAAAATGCATATGAGAATATTGAGTTTTTGCAGCTTGAAACAAAGCTACAACAGGAAGAATTACCGCAGTGGAGTCATCATTCTGAACCTGTTTATGTTCAGAGGATTGAAATAGACTCCCATAAACATCAAGACAATAATATTACAGTTCATTCAGATTTAGTACCCCATAAAGCAGCAGTTGTACATGCAGATGCAGAAACTCAGTCTACGATTCCCAAGCCCATTATCAGACCTTGGGAACAGCTTGTCCACAACAAGCACAGAACTAGTCTTGGATATGACAAGGACTTGTCCTTTCATATTCCAGACTACTCAAAGCCCATTCAGTTTCAGAGTGCTGGATTCATTCATGACAGTTCACCTGCTCCTCATGACAGTTTAGCTTCAGCTGTGCTAGACTCTGCCCCTTTTCCACAGCAACAACAACAACAGATTGTAAAATGTCAACACTGTGACTGAGTTGGCCATCTGAAAGATCACTGTTTTGATCTTCATCCATGTAAGCATTGTCATAAAACTAGCCATTCTTCACACAGATGCTTCAGAAACAGACATCCTGCAAGAACAAAGATTCATCTTGGATGGATCGCTTCTTGGCAATGGGCATCAACAGCCAAGAAGATATTCCAAACACATGTCAAAACTTGTTCCAGAGTATTGAATAGTCTTGCAGTTGAGTTTTCTCCATCATCTCACCTTGTATCTGACAGGGGGGGAAATGATGGTCATATACAAGCTTCAAAGTCACATCAAGCAAGCCTGAGCCACAACCTGCCACACCAGTTTCAGAGTTGTAGCTAGAAACAAAGATGCCCGTGAACATGCCTTCAGTTGGCAATCTGGGACACTTCCTCTAGCAGAAGACTTCAACTTCTTGCTAGCTTCGGAAGAATTCTAGGAACAAAATTGGGGACACTTCCTCTAGCAGAAGACTCCAGTTTCTTGCCAGTTTTGGAAGAGTTCCAGGAATTGCATTAAGCATTCCAGAGTTGTTGGTCATCCTTAAACTATCACAGGTTGAGACTTCCCTTTTCAGGCTGAAGTTCTCCCTTTTATGCGAGGTGAGACCTCCCTTCCATGGTTGAAGGTTTCCCTCTTTAAAACAATAGGAGCACTTCCTCTAGCAGAAAACTTTAGTTTCTTGCCAGTTTTGGAAGAGTTCCGGGAACTGCACTAAGCGTTCCAGTGTTGGTGGTCATCCTTAAACCACCGCCCTTTATACCAACATTTCAGATAGCACATTCAGCCTAGTGCTGCCATGCATTTTTGCACATTTTGTATTACAACTCTCTTCTTGGACTCACACATAACCCTTCGGATTAAGGGGGGAATGTTGGACACCTAATCCTCAATGGGTTAGTGTGGAAGTAGAATGGACAAAAGGAGTCCAAGAGACCTTGGGATGTGAAACCAAACGGTCACCACATGTACTATAAATGTAAATCATTTGTTAATAAAGTTGTATTGTCATGTTTTATCATTCATATTTCTCTTGTTGCCCATGTGTATTTAATAGCACTAAAATATATCTTTCTAATGAGGTATCGTACGCATGAAAATAAGATGATATGTCAAAGTTATGACCCCAGGAAGTTAATTTTCTAGCTAACCCCAACACGAGCCACAAATGTTTGGTAGTTCATATCCCATGGTTAGGTTTTTGGATGTTTATGGTTTTCCATTATTTATCAATAATAAAATTGCCAATGAGCCTCATTGTTACTTTTTTTGGAAGGCATGTAGTTGTCACATCTCTTCTCAAAGATAATATATCTTCGCTTGAGCTAGTTTAGTTGTCTTATGTATGTAAAATGTTTCTGCATTTGCTATTTTATTAATTGAAATTTTCTTTCACTATATCTCTATGTTTTGGATTGAATCTACATTTCAGTTTGTTCTTGCATAAATCTAGATCATGAGGAGACCGAGCACAACAATTAATTTTCTTCTTTGAATAATCTAATTCAATGCTATAATTTTCAGAATTTTTGGTACATAGTAGATGATTGTAGATTTAAGAATAAAAGGTCTCATCCTATTATCACTTAGCAATATTGTTGGAAAATGAGTTGCGAGTCTAGCCATTGGAAAAGGTAAAGCCAAGAATGTTTCATTTGTTGATGGGCTAAATCATAATCTTCTCAGTTTGTCTTAGATGTGTGACCAAGGTTATGATGTGTTGTTTAGAGCTAAGAATTTTCGATACATGTCTGCAGGCACTAAAGAAGATGTAGTTGAAGTTGTGAGAACAAAAAACACTGTATATGTCCTGAAAGAGAAGATATATAGGTGTTTCTTGTCAAATATTGTTGAGAGTTGGCTACAGCATAGAAGATTTGGACATCCAAATTTTGATAATATAGTTAGATTGGGCAAGAATAATATTGTTAGATATCTGCCAGAGCTCTGAAATCTACGAGACATTATTTGCAAGTCCTGTCGAATTTGAAAGCAACTTTCAATTCCATTCAAGCTCAAGGAGAACTCATCAACCAAGACATTGTAGCTAGTTCATATGGATTTGCGTGGACCATCAAGAATGCAAACACCCACAGGTAATTTGTATTTCATGCTTATCATTGATAGTTTCAATAGAATGATGCGGGTTGCATCCCTTAGAGAACAATTAGAATCTCTTGATAATTTTAAAGACTTTAAAGCCATGGATGAGAATGGGACATATTGTAAAATTAAGAGCATAACGTCTGATAATAGAGGTGAGTTTACTTCAAAAGTATTTGATGATTTTTTCAAACAACATGGCATAAAAAAGTAGTTTACTATAGAAAAAACTCCACAACAAAATGATGTAGTAGAAAGGGCTAATAGATATTTTCAACAGTTAGCTAGAGCCATCATTAGGGGAATTTTGAGGTTTGAAATGGGCCTCCTAAGAAAAAAGTACAACCCAAATAAACTTTATAAGAACCAATCGGATTCAAGATGATGATTTCAACCATGGGGGATGATTCACCATTTTTGAAGTAAAAAAGTAAAAATAATAAAAAATAGTAAAATAATAAAACTAGTTTTTCAACTCGTATTTTCAACTTATCTCCCTAAGGTTTTACTCAAATTTATAGCGAGAGTACTCATTCGATGCAAAAAGTAATTCCTCATCCACCCATGTTGCATACGTTCGATGGACCTTGCTACAAAAAAGTATGCAACATGGGTACTCCCTGGATGATGAATCAAATTTTGCATCAAATGAGTGTTTCCGCTCGAAATTTGAGTAAAGCAATAGGGAGATAAGTTGGAAATACGACCTAAAAAAATAGCTTTTTCTTTTTTCCCTCTAAAATTTCATCATGTAATCTAATCTCATTTTATTATTTCCACTATTATTTTATAATTTCCTTAGGAGGCCCATTTTAGACCTCAAAATTTCCCTAATGGATGGGAGAAAGAAATATTCAACAAAGACTTTGGGTTGAAGCCATTCACATAACAGTTGTGATTTTAAATAAATATCTCTTCATACCAAATAGTGATAAAAATCCTTTATGAGATTTGGTATGGCAGAATTGCAACAATTAATTATTTTAGAGTATTTAGAGGAAAATGCTATATCAAAAGGAGGATGAAAATCTTGGTAAGTTTTATGCAAGGGCGAATGAAGGTATTTTTCTTGGATATTCTCATAATAGTAAGTCATATAAATGTTACAACAAGGACACGAATAGGATTATTTATTGTATTGATGTCAAATTGGATGAGTATATTGAATCTTAAGACAATCAACAGATAAATACAAGCTCCACTAATCAAGTTAACAATGATCTGAAATTGGATTAGGTGATTTCTTCCTCATTTCCAAAATCAAATAAAACAGAAATTAGGACCATGTTAACGCTTTGCAAGGTTAAAAAACGGGCCTTGAAATAAACAGGTTTCCAATATCGCTTCAAATCATGAATTAGTCTTCATATGTAACTTAACAAAATGAAAAAAAGAACACATAATCCACATGGGTGTAAAGAAGAGAAAGACAAAGGTTTGTTGATAGACTTCTCCCCTCCTGGGCTACACCTCGAGGCCTGTCAACATGACTAGACCACTCATATATTTTGTATCAAAATGAAGTACATAAACATTTTCTGTAGGTTGATATGTGGCTATTACCTCTACAAGGTAATGTTCTCCTACAGAGAACTCTCACAACAACAACAACTCAAAACATCTCCTAGAAAGATGACATACTCCAACTAAAATGAGTTTAAAACATCATGTGAACCCTTCAATTCCAATAAAAACTTCATATTAATGGAAGTTGAACCTAAGCTGAACCATACAAATTACACCTGCTGCAATATCCTTCTAGAAGTGAGAATACCCCTACAAGGTCTTCTCCATTCCCAAATACCTTCTAGAACTGCTTCCAAACCCTAAGTGATCCATACACATTTAGTCTCAAAACTACAAAAGACTCTACAGTTGTGCTTAAAGTAGAAATTAGAGGTTACCAATGGATTTAGAACATACCAAAACTCTTAAGTAGCCTCTTTATGAGCCCCATTTCGATAAAAACTCAATAAATTATGAGCTTCCAAACTCTCTCCTGAATTTCACTATTAACCATCCTGCAAATTCACTCTTCTGTCTATCAGTTCTACAAATACACCCCAAAAATTTCTAACTAAGAGACAATTTCGCTACCCACCGTTGCATTTTATTCGATGATGAATTTAGCCTCATACCCCTTAAGCCAAAAATCGAGGAAACATGGGCCACATAGGGTGGAGTGCTTGAGGCTTAACACCCACCCCTTAAAACTCGTGCCATGGTCATTTGTGGTGCTAAGTGTCCAAGGGTTGGGCCAATGGACCACCCTACCCATCATAGCCTCCAACCGTTAGTGCACGGTCACGTTAAAGGTCATATGACCCACATATGACCTTGTGTCAGAGCCTAAACCTTAGCACCTTCCTCCTAATGCCTTAACCTCGTGCTTGTTGTCACGTCAAGGGCAATATGGCCTAGGATAGGGCCATATATTAGTGCCCTCCACAAATCTCCACTGAGACCCTTAATCCTTAGTTCTTAGTCATGATGACAGTGATATGACCCAGGGCTGGTCTCCAACTCCGCCGTCGAATGGATAACATGTCTTTCTATTTGGCACTTGGTCTGATGCTGTGGGTTATTGGGGGTGTCAAAACCCTGGGCTGGCGCTAAGCCCATGACCTTAGCTCCCCTACCTGTGGTCCTATGGGCATGGCGTGAATGAGGGCTAAGGCTTAGTCCTAGCCCCATTCGTAAACAACAAAACATATGATATTGAAATATAAATGTGCCACATATATTTCATAAATATTGCCCTTGGCATGACATTAAGGTGTTGTGTTTCTAGAAAAGATGTCTCTTGTTTGATTCATGTGAGGGAAGCTCGGCCCATAACAAATTTTAATGCACCATCGGGAGGCCACATGGCATCCATCCATTGGCCCACGTGGATTCCATCCATTGGACCACTAGAAAACCAATTTGACTGATAAAAACACAATAAATTCGACCAATCCAGAGAGGAAATGTGGCATCCTTTCATCTACCCACATTGTAAATTTAGCCTTCCCAGTCACCTTACCCATTCATCATACAGACTACACAATTATCATACCTGCAATCAATTTCCAAATTTTTTACCTGTTGGGGAAATCGATCCAAACATGATATCGGGGGAATATAATATCAGTTTTAAGTGATTTAAGTTTCTTTGGATTTAGATCAGCGAGCTCTTCGATTTCGAACTGGTTTCAAGAAGTTCTAGGACTCTAATTTTTTATCTCAAAATTGATCACCTGTTCACACCCACCAATTGGAAATTTTGGACTCGAAAATTTGCCTTCCCTAGTCAATATAAAAATGTTGGAACTCAAAAATACCCAAAAAATCAATAAAAAATTCAACATTTTCAATTGGTTCCCTTCAAGCCCCAATCAAGGCACTTCACTTATCATCCTCATGAAGACATGTTGTCCTAGCAAGAATTGAGCCATCATTATTATCGTTATTGTAGGAACAAGATACTAATGAGTGGAATATGAACATTCTCTCTATTCTCATATTTTCACGGTTCCAAGAACACTTCATCTTGAAGTTTAAATTGTTGAAGACAAACTTGACCCTATCTAGGAGTTCAAAAGAAAAATAAACTTTCTTTAATGTCTTCAAGCTGAGATTGTAAATGAAAGGTACATTGCTGCAAAATTTTCCATGATATGATTGACCTTGCCTACAATACATAGTCATATTATACAATCTTGAAAACAAAGATTCAATTCACATAAGTTTCAAATTAAATACCTGTATCAGTGAACATATGACAACTTGTAGATAACTTGAATGAAAACCTTGTACATTCACAAAAGGCCTTAAACATGTGTACTACAACTAGTCAATACATACATTAATGAAAAACATCTACTTGTTGAACATAGTGACAATGAATGTTCACTTTGCAAAAGTTCCTAAACAGATAGTGACAACAAGTACTTAAAAAAATTAGAAAACAACTTTACAATAAGTGTACCCAAACTTGTAATATCCCTGGGGAAAATTCCATGTAATGAAAGTTAATAAAGTTAAAAATAATAACCACGGCTGATGGGACACTTATTCCAAGCTGAATGTTGGGAAAGACATCCTAGGGGGTGTTCATTTGGTTATTTATGGCTAAGGAAATTGGCAAAGGCAATGGCAAAGGCTTTGGAAAGCAAAATGGCATTTTAGGCACATTTATTAATGAAAATAATGGAAATTAGAAGAAAAGAAAGGTGAAAGGTCACAGGTTGCATGTGAGGAGGAAAATGAACGAAAATAATAGAAAATGAAGAAAATAGAGGCCTCATTCATAGTAAGGCTTATGAGGATTAGTTGGTAACCTATTTTCAGTTGAGTTTTGGAGCTCTCTTATTATTCTCTCTCTCTCTCTCATTGTTGGACACTTTAATTTTTCTTGGAGAAATTTTGGCATTGGAGAAAGAAAGGAAAACAAGGCAAAAGGAAGCAAGGATTAAGCAGGGAAAGGCAGAATCAAGCAACTACAATAGGCTTCATTGCAAGTATCAACTTGCATGTTTATTTTCCTTACTAGATGTTGCATGTATGGTATTGCATGTGGTTCTTTTTGTTGGCATTATGATGCATGTGTTGTACTTGATGGCAACCAACTCGTAGAAGATCAACTCACTTATATATATCTAGATGAATCTATGGAAGAGATATCAGATGTGACAAGGAATCAGATGACAATTCTCAGTATGACAAGTCCAAAGGGGGAGACTGTTGGCATTATGAGACAAGTGTTGGCAAATTTATTTGATAAATTATAATGCAACAAAGTTTCCTTCATGTAGAGAAAAGTTCACGCACTTTTATGCAGAGAAAAGTTTATTCCATGTAGAGAAAAGTTCACGCACTTTTATGCAGAGAAAAGTTTATTCCATGTAGAGAAAAGTTCACGCACTTTTATGCAGAGAAAAGTTTATTCCATGTAGAGAAAAGTTCACGCACTTTTATGCAGAGAAAAGTTTTTTTCATGTAGAGAAAAGTTCACGCACTTTTATGTAGAGAAGAGTTTATTTCATGTAGAGAAATGTTCACGCACTTTTATGCAGAGAAAAGTTTATTTCATGTAGAGAAAAGTTTACGCACTTTCATGCAGAGAAAAGTTCCCTTCATGCAAGAGAAAAGTTCACACACTTTCATGGTTGGTTCATGGTATTAGTCCGACAGTTTTTGATCCTATGGTTTTGGTCCGTGGTATTGCATCCAAAAGTGTTGATCTCACGCACTTTCATGGTTGGTTCATGGTATTAGCCCAACAGTTTTTTGATCCTATGGTTTTGGACCGTGGTATTGAGAAAGGACTAAGGCTATAAAAGAGGAAGGAGATCATTTGGCAAAGCATATTCTGAATTAATTGAATATCTGATAAAGTGCTAGATCTGGAATACGGTGATTGGGTTATGGTGCAGATCTAGATCTGAATAAAGAAGGAACCTGAGCGCAAGGAGAAGGATAAGTTCTATTGATGGGTCAAAATCTTAAGGCTGGAATAGTGGTATCTCTATATGATTTTGATCTGTGATATCTGGTCTATAAATATGATAAGCTGGGTTTACTATTATCTCAATGTTTGAAAGAATGAATTTATAGATCTATACGTAGGTTTCTGTTGGTGAAGTTGCAGACTTTACTTGAAATATGTTTTAGCTGTTTTTATCTATTACTGTGGTGTTCGAGGTTCTGATTTGATATCTAGTTGCTGTGTGCTGAGAAAGTATTAATTCAGCTTATGCACAAGGAAGTTGGTTGATTGCAGATCTATTTGATACTTGATGGATCGAGATCTTAAGGATTGGAATGTTTATCATTATCTGGTTTGATAGACTAGATCTGAATTATTGACATATGTTTTATGAATGGTATGATCTGGGTATGTCTAATGTATGGAACAACTGCAAAGTTATAAGGAAATATTTGCAGATCTGTATGCGGGTTGGCTTTGGTGAAAGCATTGATTCAGTATTGGGTAATTTAGAGATTGATGATGCTAGTATTGATTGATTATGAGCTTCAATGATATTAATGGGTCCAGTATGAAAATTGGATGAAACGTGGCCTTTCAGATTATGATGTTGTGCTTCAGTGTATCCAGTCTGAAAATTGATGAAACGTGGTACCTGGAGGAAGAAAGAGAAGGTTGTAGCCTTCGGTAGGTTCGCACCTACGTACTAGTACATCAGCTAGTACAAGAGCCAAGGGGGTGGTAGCTCCGTTCTAGTAGCAGTTGGAAAACAGGTAAAGGTTGGAGCATCTCAGTAGGTAGCAGCCTGCGCAAAGGGGGTCGTAGCTCCCTTCCAGGAGAGTCTGGAGAACGAGAGAAGGTTGTAGCCTTCTGCAGGTAGAAGCCTGTGTACTGGTATAAGTCTGCACCAGTACAAAACTATTGTAAAAGGTATTTCTTATTAAAGAAGATTGAGACGACTTTCAGTAGGTGGTTTTCACCCACATTGGGTTTCCACCTTACATCATGGTGTTCATGTGTGCTTCTTGTGTGTGATGATCTATTCTATTTTACTGCTTTGGTTTACTGCTCATATGGTTAATAATGTTCTGATGCACTCATTAGAGATCAACTAACTGAATCATATGTTTACTGGATATATACTTGTTGCATCACATATGAATCTAAATATGGAAAGAGAAAAAGTTATATTGATCTGATAATACTGATTCACCCCCCCCTCTCAGTATTATTTCCAACAATTGGTATCAAAGCAGGTCCTTTGGTAGAGGCTTGATCGCTTAAAGGAGATCTGTGGAACAATGGGAAAGAAGCTTAAGAAGAAAGCACATAAGCTGAAGAAGACATCTCAGAAGAACTATGACAGTGGGAGAATCGATTGGGGATTAGGTGTAAGAAGCTCTTCAGATTCAGAATCAGATTTAGAATCATTTCAGAATGAAGATGAACTATCAGGTATGAATTTGCTATCCTCTAATGTTCCAGCTATCTATCCATTTGGAAAAGATGAAAGTGATAGTGAAACAACTTAATTTTCTCTTATGGGTGAACAAGAAAGATATCAAATAGAGGCAGAATTCAAAAGGCTTTCAGACAAAATCAGAGATCAACAAGATCTATTGAACAAAAGGGAATCTGACTTCAAGGAAGAAGCTACCAAACTAAAAGCTCAACTAGAGGAAGGAAACAAGGTAAGGAAGTTATTCAAGGAAAAATATCAAAATTTGCAGGATGAAGTAACATCACTAAGAGATGAAGTCAATGAAAGAAGCACAACCATCAAGAAACTCAGAGATAGATCCAGTTACTATGAAAGTCTTGAAGCCACGATCTGCTCGCTAAAAGAAGATCTTGAAGAATCAAAGAAGAAGAATAAAGAACTACTCCAAGCTCATGAAAATGAAGTTCTTGAACTAAGACGTCAGTTGGAAGAAGAAAGAAACGCTGAAGAAAACGTGAAGAAGCAGTATCTTGAAAAGGAAGAGCAACATCAAGTTGAGGTAAATATTCTAAAAGATAAATTAGAAGAAAAGGATAAACTGTTACGATTTCAAGATAGTACTAATGTCTTGGATGATATTCTTAATAGTAAACGGTCTCCTGCTATCAAAACTGGTCTTGGTTTTCATGAATCTATTGAAGGTGAATCTAGTTCATAAAGTAAGACAAGGGACTCGACTGCAAAATCTGAAATGCTCAATAAGGAGATGAAAGGTCAATCTCATCATCAACCAAGGAAAGAAATTCTTCAAAGAAAATCTTTTACTCCTCCTATGAAAAATTTTGAATGTTATGTATGTCATAGTCTTGGACATGTTGCAGCCAGATGTAGAAGAAGAAGGTTTCAAGACCATCATGCAGAAAGATCATCACATTCAAGGTACTTTAATGGATATTGCTTTGCTTGCAATATGTTTGGTCACAGAGCTGTTGATTGCTATAGAAGAAATATGAGACATGTAAGATGTTACACATGTAACAAGCTTGGACATATAGCTAAGGAATGCAGGAACAAAGTATGGGCACCATACCAAAAGGAGAAAACATCATCATCACGCTTGAAGATATGGAAGAAGAAGGAAGTTCAGTCAGAAAGATGTGGCACCACACAATGTACTCAGATGCAGCACAACACAGACATAACAGACTCAGGGGGAGCTGAAAGTGTACAACTTCAGTGTCCTAAATCTCATACGCAAGTTTCATAAAGGGAAGTCGCGTATATACGCAAGTTAGACACTGCAAAGTCACGTATATGTCAGTCTGATGAAAAGCAGTGGGGACAGGCTCAGAAAAAGTGTCTGATATGATTCAGTCCATTATTTGCTCTATTGGTTAATAGTTACAGTCTGCTGAGGATGTGTGGAAATCTCTTGATACTTGTAAGATGTTTAGAAGTATTTTGATCCTAACTTATTGATGATGATGTTTTGATGCTTATTGTTGATATATGCATGATCAGATCTAACAGTGAACATATGGCACAGGTTGAGGGGGAGCATATGCATTTAATAATGCATTGTTGGCATTATGGTTAATAGTCCTTGGTGATGATGCTTATATGGCTAAATGATATATCTTGCTATGATTATGAGTTGTCCATGATAAAATCTCATATGATTCTTGGGGTTACATAGTTGATGTTCAGATCATATTTGTGGATTGATTCTTAGATGGTGCATATATGATGCTTACATGGTGATCTTCATAAGGATAAGGAGAAGTACAAAGCTTGAATACACATCTTCATTACTTGATGATGAGTCACTCATATGCTGCTGTCGTCATATGCATAAAGATCATATAATACAGTTATGATGTAGGATTCCTATAGTTCTTGGTGCTCATGTGGATGAGGATTGTTGATGTTGATGATATAAAGAAGCCTTGACAAATGATCTTGAGCTCAAGATACATAGTGTTGGATACATGCATGATTACTCAAAGTTGCATTGTTGGAGACATGATGATGATGAGTTCTACCTATATGATGATAGGTTGATACTTACATATGTTGATTGATGCAGATATTCCCAAGTGATGATACATGGATGATCTTGATGGCTATGGTGTTTTACACATATGATATAATGTGAGTGATTTTATGATGATGAGTTGTTATCTATCTGCAGACATACCCTGTCATAGGACATTTACAGGTTGTTGATCTGGAATTGGCTGTACGCGAGTTTCATACGGAGTATCCACATATATACGCATGTTTCTGTGGATACAGTCGCGTATATGTTGGTATGAATAAAATCAGTGGGCCAGACTCTGGATGAGAAGAGTCTGATATGGGTCTGAGAGAGACCATCTGGCACAGGTTCAGGGGGAGTAGATTAACTTCTAATAATGCATTGTTGGCATTACCTTAGAAGCTCTTGGTTCATGTACACAAGCTGTTTTGGTTAGAACAGGTGCAAAAGGAGAACAGAAGGAGAGCATGGTTGCTGATCTGAAAAGTGTTTGACAGATGCTACTGCTATCAATTATTGGTGACTTTCATAAGTCTTGCTCTAGATATTTCATCTCTATGTCATGTATCTCTTTTTTTGGTGTCAAGGTCATGTAACGGCCTATCTTGGTTTCCCCACTATGCCTGGGATGAAGATGTAATGTTCTTGTTTTATCATGTGTAAACTTTTGATGTATCCCCACTTGGTTGGATGAGTCAATTCTAGTATATCCCCACTTGGTTGGGAAATGGATGTATGTATGAGTCCTTGGTGATAGGAAGGTCATTTATGATAGAGTCATGTTCTTCTTGTAAAACATCTTTTTGCAGACCTTGCTTATAGTCAGGGGGAGCATGAACAGCACACTTCAGCAGAGCAGAGACTTCAGCATGTACTCAAGGGGAGCATGGACAGATTGGTACACCTTGGCATATACAAAGGGGGAGCTCATTCAGAAATTTCAACAGGCACTCAGGGGGAGTATGGACAGCAAAGGAAGAGAATATCTTGGTCCACCCTTTGCCCTTGATGTCAAAGGGGGAGAGTGATTTGGTATTGTTGCCATCAAGTCCAAAGGGGGAGATTGTTGGCATTATGATGCATGTGTTGTACTTGATGGCAACCAACTCGTAGAAGATCAACTCACTTATATATATCTAGATGAATCTATGGAAGAGATATCAGATGTGACAAGGAATCAGATGACAATTCTCAGTATGACAAGTCCAAAGGGGGAGATTGTTGGCATTATGAGACAAGTGTTGGCAAATTTATTTGATAAATTATAATGCAACAAAGTTTCCTTCATGTAGAGAAAAGTTCACACACTTTTATGCAGAGAAAAGTTTATTCCATGTAGAGAAACGTTCACGCACTTTTATGCAGAGAAACGTTTATTCCATGTAGAGAAAAGTTCACGCACTTTTATGTAGAGAAAAGTTTATTCCATGTAGAGAAAAGTTCATGCACTTTTATGCAGAGAAAAGTTCATTTAATGTAGAGAAAAGTTCACACACTTTTATGCAGAGAAGAGTTTATTTCATGTAGAGAAATGTTCACGCACTTTTATGCAGAGAAAAGTTTATTTCATGTAGAGAAAAGTTTACGCACTTTCATGCAAAGAAAAGTTCCCTTCATGCAAGAGAAAAGTTCACACACTTTCATGGTTGGTTCATGGTATTAGTCCGACAGTTTTTGATCCTATGGTTTTGGTCCGTGGTATTGCATCCAAAAGTGTTGATCTCACGCACTTTCATGGTTGGTTCATGGTATTAGCCCAACAGTTTTTTTATCCTATGGTTTTGGACCGTGGTATTGAGAAAGGACTAAGGCTATAAAAGAGGAAGGAGATCATTTGGCAAAGCATCTTCTGAATTAATTGAATATCTGATAAAGTGCTAGATCTGGAATACGGTGATTGGGTTATGGTGCAGATCTAGATCTGAATAAAGAAGGAACCTAAGCGCAAGGAGAAGGATAAGTTCTATTGATGGGTCAAAATCTTAAGGCTGGAATAGTGGTATCTCTATATGATTTTGATCTGTGATATGTGGTCTATAAATCTGATAAGCTAGGTTAACTAATATCTCAATGTTTGAAAGAATGAATTTATAGATCTATATCCAAGTTTCTGTTGGTGAAGTTGCAGACTTTACTTGAAATATGTTTTAGCTATTTTTATCTATTACTGTGGTGTTCAAGGTTCTGATTTGATATCTGGTCGCTGTGTGCTGAGAAAGTATTAATTCAGCTTATGCACAAGGAAGTTGGTTGATTGCAGATCTATTTGATACTTGATGGATCGGGATCTTAAGGATTGGAATGTTTATCATTATCTGGTTTGATAGACTAGATCTGAATTATTGACGTATGTTTTATGAATGGTATGATCTGGGTATGTCTGATGTATGGAACAGCTGCAAATTTATAAGGAAATATTTGCAGATCTGTATGCGGGTTGGCTTTGGTGAAAGCATTGATTCAGTATTGGGTAATTTAGAGATTGATGATGCTAGTATTGATTGATTATGAGCTTCAATGATATTAATGGGTCCAGTATGAAAATTGGATGAAACATGGCCTTTCAGATTATGATGTTGTGCTTCAGTGTATCCAGTCTGAAAATTGATGAAACGTGGTACCTGGAGGAAGAAAGAGAAGGTTGTAGCCTTCGGTAGGTCCGCACCTACGTACTAGTACTTCAGCTAGTACAAGAGCCAAGGGGGTGGTAGCTCCGTTCTAGTAGCAGCTGGAAAACAAGTAAAGGTTGGAGCATCTCAGCAGGTAGCAGCCTGCGCAAAGGGGGTCGTAGCTCCCTTCCAGGAGAGTCTGGAGAACGAGAGAAGGTTGTAGTCTTCTGCAGGTAGAAGCCTGTGTACCGGTATAAGTCTACACCAGTACAAAACTATTGTAAAAGGTATTTATTATTAAAGAAGATTGAGACGACTTGCAGCAGGTGGTTTTCACCCACATTGGGTTTCCACCTTACATGATGGTGTTCATGTGTGCTTCTTGTGTGTGATGATCTGTTCTATTTTACTGCTTTGGTTTACTGCTCATATGGTTAATAATGTTCTGATGCACTCATTAGAGATTAACTAACTAAATCATATGTTTAATGGATATATACTTGTTGCATCACATATGAATCTTAATATGGAAAGAGAAAAAGTTATATTGATCTGATAATACTGATTCACCCCCCCCCCCTCTCAGCATTATTTCCAACACTTTTATTGTTGTGGCATGGGTTCTAGGTGTGACAATTTTTTCATCATAGCTTTGCCATTTATAGATAACCATGGTGTGATGGCGTTCTCATGTTTTGGTTGAGATGGATTTCAGATGGATCCTAAGCTCAGTGAGGTGGATGTCTGAAGTGATAGAACACATGGCATAGAAACCCCTGAACTGGAATGTGGGTTGCAGTAAAGCCATATTTTTGTGTTGCCTCGGATGGCCTAGGAATCCTTACTGGTGAATGGCAGGATATATGCTAAAGCATAGAGGTGGTTTTATCTCCATTGGGCCTAGTAATCCCGAGTTTGGGATATGTAGTAAATCCTGGAGATTGGGTATTGATTAAGGGCCTAGCGATCTGGGTTTGGATTGCGGTAAAGCCTAAGAGACTAGGAGATAGGAAAATTCCTCATGGTGTAGGTGGCGAAATCTATTGGCATCCATGCTTGTTTGGCCTAGTGATCAGATGGAGATTGTAAATCTTGTTATTCATTGCTTGGCCTAGCAATTAGGTGGAGATCAATGTAAATCCTATTATGATGTGTTCATTGTGTTGGCCTATTGATCCAGGATGGATTATGGTAAAGCCTAGTTTCCATTGATGAGGTTGAGGTGGTTTAGCCTTGATATGCCTTAGTTGGTTCTTTTGGTTTGAGTCCCACATTCATGCTTGGAATATGGCACGGGAGTGATTGGCTGAAGAGAGACTTGGCTTAGCCAGTTTATGGTCAGGTGGAACATGGTAGTCCCATTTCTAGTTGTTTTATTGCATTTTTTAATGAGAAATTCATTCCCTTAATTTTCATGTGTAAATGTACTGATTTATATATGGATTTTGATGGTTGATATTTTTATGGTATTTATCTTCCTATTATGCTGGTGATATGTATATTTTATGATAGCATCTATGTATGGATCGCAACATGTTTTTACGTGTATATAAATAGATAATGTGTGTATGAACTAATGGATGATAATGCAGCAAATGACTTGAGGAAACAATGATTCATAGCAATTCTTAGATAAGTATGAGATACCTACACTTAATTATGTGGTTTATACCTTTAGGTTACATGTTGATGATAGATTTGGTGAAATTTCTGTCATGGCTATTAGGGATCTAGTTATTGTCTAGTTTAGCTGATTGCTTTTGCATATTTGTTTCCTTGTATTTTTACTGATTTTAAGCTATCACTCCATTTTGGGTAGTTACATGGGCTCTAGGCTTGAAAAAGGGGCTTAAATCTCAGGGTCATTGGCATAGAACTATAAACTTTGGTCTCTGGTCACTAGCAGGCAAGCTTGTGAGAACGAATTTGGGTTTATGGTCACTCCCTTGCCCATAGCATGAGAGTGACTATGGCGTAAGAGATGCAAAACAATAGTGGGACCCAGGGATAGGCTCTGTGAGTGGCTCACATGTCCCCTGAGGATTCTGAAGCTAATGTTGGATACTATGTGTGATGTTATGTTGATTCCACTTCCTTAAGGTCACATAGGAGGTTGAATATGATCATAGTAGCCTCTGATCTCATGTTTACCCAAGTTGGCATGGTTACTTGGGTGGATGTGGGAGGAGCGTGTTATAGAGTGGTATTAGAGCATGGTTCACTCCTCAAACTGGATGGATGGTGTGTGTTGGTCATGCATGAAAGTTAGTTGCATGGGTGTCTCTTACACTTGCATTTCATGTGCTTGTTGCATTTGCTTGATGATTGATCATGGTTGAAGTAAGGTTTTCATGAAGAACTTGATCTGATTTTGTGGAATGCATCATCATGAGTATATGACTGGTTTCATATGATTTATGTCAACTACTTACATCCTTATATGTTAGGCTACAATATTATATGTTTTGATTACATGTATTAGTCTTGTAGGTTGATTACAAGAATTCATCGCTCATGCTCAGCTACATATGTTTATGTGTATGTGTAGTTGATTTGGCATTGCATATACATGTTGACAGTTGCATGTGGCAATGTGTACAATGGAGTAATGGTTATTGTCATGCATGAGGTCATAACATGCATTGTTGATATGGCCTTGCATTGATGACTGGACCCTAGCTAGAATGATGTTTATGTGTTAATGCACTTACTTATTATATGTCTACTTTTTATTATGATTTGATAAAATCCTCCCTGAATTACCTTCCCTAGCAGAGAAGGTGTACTCCCTGAATTATGCTAAGGTATGTTGATTTATTGTGATTTGGTTTATCTGAAATATTATGCATTGCAGGAAAGAGATCAAATGGCTAGGTAGGTGGTAGACTACATAGAATCTCCCATTGCATCAGATGAGCAGCGTGGTGCAGAGAAAACTTCTGATTTGGCAGATACATTGAGAAACTTGAAGGAAGAGGTAAGGAGTTGTAAGGGAGATAATGATCAGATCATACAGGCAGAAGAGAAATGATAAGATGTTAATTATATCCTCCTTCAGAGTTTTTTAGACTTGGAGTGACAAGGGCCACTTTGGATCAGACATGGACATGAAGATAGAATTAATGGGTCATATAGCGGTAGATCTCCTAGTAGACACAGATTAGATAGATCTGATATGGTGAGAGATGGAAGGTTGTTGGATACTTTGGATAGGAGAGGAGATGGATACAGGTCTTATTCTAGTTCTAGTTTTGATAGGCATGATGATTGTCATCATTATCATCCCTACAGGAGGAATGATAGGGGATACTTACCAGATGAGTTTAAGAAAGTGAAGTTGGCTAATTTTGATGGAGATATGAAGAAGTCAAAATATGTAGAGGCTTGGATACTTGGGATGAAAAAATTCTTTGAGTTGCATGAGTACACAGATCACATGAAGGCCAAAGTAGCTATCTTCATCTTGAAAAGTAAAGTAGACATTTGGTGGGAAGATGTGAAGCAGGTCAAAGACATCAGGACATATGAATTGAGTTGGCAAGAGTTCAAGAGGATTTTCAGGAAGAAATACTTGTCAGAGAGGTACTACGACAGTAAGGGTAAATAATTCTATGAGCTAAAGATGGGATAAATGACAAATGAAGAGTACACAACCAAGTTTTTGGAGCTATTGAGGTATGAATCGTATCTTACTAATGAGAAGGCTAAATTTCAATAGTTTGTCAGTTATTTGCAATACAAATTTCTAGTGATAAGGGTAAGGAGGTTGAGGATGATAATGTGTTGAGCAAGTACCCAGTTTTGCAATAGTTTTAGGATGTATTTCTTGAGGACATTATAGAGTTGGCACTTCACAGGGAGGTAGAATTTTCTATTTAGTTAGTGTCAGGGATAGGCCCAACATCAAAATCACCTTATAGGATGAGCACACCATAGTTAGTTCAGTTAAATCTATAGTTGAAGGAAATGTTGGACAAGGTATACATTACGCCAATTGTATCACCATGGGGTACACCAGTATTGTTTGTGAGGAGGAAATATGGTACCCTCAAATTATGTATTGATTGCAGGCAGTTGAACAAAGTGACGATCAAGAACAAGTACCCTTTGCCGAGGATTGATGATTTTTCCGATCAACTGAAGGGAGCAATAATGTCCTCGAAGATTGATCTGAGATTCAGATACCATCAGGGACACATCAAAGAGGAGGACATCTACAAGACAAATTTTTGGACCGATTATGGGCATTATGAGTTTTTTTTTCTTCCATTTGCTTAACTAATTCTCCAACCACATTCATGTGTTTGATGAATAGTGTGTTTCTTCCATATTTGGATAATTCTTTTATTGTATTGATTGATGATATACTGGTATATTCTAAAAATGAGAAAGAGCATGCCTAACATTTAACAACAGTGTTGAGGTTGTTGAGAGAGCATCAATTGTATGCTAAGATCAACAAGTGTATTTTCTTTTAGATTAAGGTACATTACTTGGGACATGTGATCTCCAAGGAGGTAATTGCAGTAGATCCAGAGAATATAAGATCCATCATCGAGTGCGTAACTCCTGAGATTGTGGATGAGGTGAGATATTTCATGATTTTGGCAAGCTACTATAGGAGGTTCATTAGGAACTTCTCACAAATTTCTTATCCTATCACATCATTGCAAAGGAAAGGAAAGAAATTTGAATGGACGGAGGAGTGTGAGGCTAGATTTGAGTAAGTTAAGGAACTATATTTGGCAGATGCACTAGTGCTACAGATTGCAGATCTGGACAAGGAATTTATAGTATGTACGAATGCTGGTGAGAGTGGACTTGGTGGAGTTCTTATGTAGGATGGAAAAGTGGTATGCTATGAGTCGCAGAAACTAAACGAGAATGAGAAGAACTACCCCATGCATGATCTTGAGTTAGTAGTGATCATACATGCATTGAATATGTGGAGATATTATCGTTTTGGTAGGAGGTTTGTACTTATGAATGATCACATTAGGTCAAGGTATTTGTTTGACCAACCAAATCTGAAGGCTAGGTAGGCTAGATGGTTGGCCACAATCAGAAATTTTGATTTCGAGATCGAGCACATCAAAGGTAAATACAACAAGGTTGCAGATGCTCTCAGTAGGTAGGTACAGGTAAATCATTTAGCATCCATGAGCTCCTATGGGATGAACTTACATGATAGGGTCTTGTAGGCAGGTTAGCAAGATGTTAGGTGTATGGAGATTGTGTATAGATTGCAGGTAAAGGTATAGCTATAGGTATAGGCACAAGTATAGGTACAAGTGCACATGGTATGGATTATTGTCTTACAACAGATGGATTTGTCAGGTTTCGAGACAGGATATATGTACCAAATAGCAGTGAGCTCAAGAAGGTGATCTCAAGGGCATTCGATGTGAAATCATATTCAGGTCACGAGGTTATCAGAAGATATTGACTGCAGTGAAGAAATTATATTATTGGTCGAATCTGAATAAGGATTTAGCAGAGTGTGTGGCTAGATGTTCTGATTGTCAGTGGGTAAAGGGAAAGTGTAAACATCTAGGTGGACTGAGATAGCCGATCGTGATTCTAGAGTCAAAATGGGAGGTTATTTCCATGGATTTCATCATAGGGTTTCCTAAGACAATGAAGCAACATGATTCCATCACAGTTATTGTGGATACGTTGATAAAAGTTGCACATTTCATTCTAGTGAAGTCTACATTCTCACCTAGTGATGTGGCATAGTTATTCATTAGATATGTGGTTAGACTACATGGTGTTACAAAGAATATTGTGTTAGACAGACATGTGAAGTTAACTTCCTTGTTTTGAAAGTATTTATTTACAGGTTTTGGCACAGAGTTGGCCTTTAGTACAACTTATCATCCACATACCGATGGACAGATAGAGAGGGTCAACAGGATATTGGAGTACATGTTGAGGATGTATGTTATGCATTAGTAGTGGAAGTGGGAAGAGTATCTCCCCTTGGTAGAGTGTAAATACAAAAATGGTTATAGGGAGTCATTGAAGATGAGTTGTTTTGAGGCATTATATGGGTGATTTTATAACACTCCCATCAATTGGAGTGATCTGATTAGCAGGGTATTTTTTCGATCGGATATGTTGGCAGACATGGAATAGGAAATGTAGGTGATCAACAAGAATCTAAAGCCAACACGAGATAGGTAGACGAGTTATGCCGATAGGAACATGTTGTTCAAGGGGTTCTAGGTTGAGGAATAGGTGTACTTGTGCATAAAACCGAAAAATATCTCCTTGTGGAATGGATCATGTGCCAAGAAGGCACCATGGTATTGTGGACCCTTCAGTATCATTGAGAGGATTGGGCTTGTAGCCTATCAACTTGAACTACCTTTGACAGTGAAAGTCCATGATTTTTTCCATGTATCTTTTCTTCAGAATTATGTTAAGGATGTTGATCATGTGATTGGTTGGTCTCTATTGTAGGTGGAATGAGATGGAGAATTACAGTCAGAGCCTCAATGTATATTATAGAAAAAGGTGCTCATGCTCCAGAACCAAGAAATCGAGCAAGGTAAGGTGCATTCGAAGCACTTTTAGCCCAATGAAGCTAAATGGGAGATGGTGGATTAGGTACGAGCTATGTATCCTTCCTTGTTTTCTGGTTGAGGCAAAGCAGTGTTGGCTTGATGTTTTGGTCTGATTTTGGTATATGCTTTGGTATATGTTCCAGTATATGTTATTATGATTTTTCTATATGCACATATGTATATGGATGCAAATGCCACCATGAGCTAAGTTATAAAGCTCCAATAAGCAGTATGGGTGTCATGTTGGTATTATGTCATGTTACTATGTTGTCATGATGGTTTTATTTCAGCATGGTAATCATTGTAAATATTGCATTGAACTATTTTATAAAGTTGCATGGGTACTATGTTTTCTTTTCGATGGTTTTGCTCAGGTCTTGGTGTGGTCTAACACTGAGGATGTTGTTCTCCAAGGGTGAGGTTTATGTAACAACCCTGGTGAAAGTTTCATGTAATAAAAGTTAAAAATAATAACCACCGTTGATAGGACACTTATTCCAAGGTAAATGTTGGGACAGACATCCTAGGGGGGTGTTGATTTGGTTGTTTATGGCTAAGGAAATTAGCAAAGGCAATGGCTAAGGATTTGGAAAGGCAAATTGGCATTGTTGGCACATTTATTTATGAAAATAATGGAAATTATGAGGAAAAGGAAGGTGAAAGGTCATAGGTTGCATGTGAGGAGGAAAAGGAAGCAAAATAATGGAAACTGAAGATAATAGAGGCCTCATTCATTGAAAGGCTTCCAAGGATCAGTTGGTAACCCTTTTCTAGCTGAGTTTTGGAGCTCTCATTATTCTCTCTCTCTCTCTCTCACTCTTAGACACTTAGAGTTTTCTTGTAGAAATTTTGGAATTAGAGCAAGAAAGGAAAACAAGGTAAGAGGAAGCAAAGATCAAGAAGGGAAGGAAGAATCAAGCAGCTACAATAGGTTTCATTGCAGGTATCGACTTTCATGTGTATTTTCCTTGCTAGATGTGGTAAGAATGGTATTGCATGTGGTTCTTTTATTGTTGTGGCATGGGTTTTTCCAGGTG
This sequence comes from Pinus tabuliformis, assembly GCA_031772625.1. Lineage (NCBI taxonomy): Eukaryota > Viridiplantae > Streptophyta > Pinopsida > Pinales > Pinaceae > Pinus > Pinus tabuliformis. The sequence continues at coordinate 1,676,027,887 of CM062819.1, read as the reverse complement.
TGACAATGTTTTCATCCTAGCCTTGCCATTTATAGATAACCATAGTGTGATGGATTTCTCATGTTTTGGTTGAATGAATTTCTAGATGGATTCAAAGTTGAGTGAGGTGGATCTCTGTTATGAAACCAGCTCAAGAAAAGATAGAAAAGAAAGATCAACGCCTTAGAATTCAGCCTCTTCGAGGGGGCAACCTCCTTTACATTACATAAATGAACAATTCTTGGATGATACAAATGACAAAACCTCCTTTATATATATAGGAGTCTAAGGAGTCACAATATAATCCAGCCGACCTAGCAATAATAATATAAAGCCACAAAAATAACAATAGAGGGATTCTATGGGGCACAGAAATAACAATATGGGGGTAATAGGGGCACAACAATATAAATAAGGGGTATAACTACAATAGTAATGGGGTAATCACTAGTATTATAGGGACCCAACATGCCCCTCTCCTTCAAAAAAAGTGTTGTCCTCAACACTTGAGTAGTTCTGGATACTTCTGCATAAATTTCTCATCCTCCCATGTGGAATCTTCAGTGGATAAGTTCTTCCACTTGATAAGATACTCTGAAATTGATCGATTTCGTAGCTGTCGAGTTCTTGTTTTTGTGACTGCTTCCGGTTCCAATATAATTTTTCCTTCCTCGTCAAATTCTGGCAATATTGTTTGAACTGGGAGCTTGTCACCTATAACCTTATTTAAACATGAAACATGGAAAACTGGGTGCAATCGAGAAGCTGCAGGAAGCTCCAATTTGTATGCCATAGTACCAATCTTTTCCAACACCTTGTACGGACCATAATACTTTGGTGATAATTTATTATCCTTCTTAGCTTGCTTTAGGGACATTTGCTTATATGGTTGTAGCCGTAGGAATACCCAATCACCTACATCAAAACTTCTTTCACTGCGATGTTGATCTGCCTATTGTTTCATTCTATTTTGTGCCAACACGAGGTTATCCTTTAAGAGTTGGAGGACTTGTTGTTGATGTTCGATGTGATGTTCCACTGCCTGAACCTTAGAATTTTCTCTTAAATATGATGTGATTGATGGTGGTTGGTACCCATAAAGTGCCATAAATGGGGTCATTTTTGTTGCTGTATGGAAGGAAGTGTTATACCACCATTCAGCCAGAGGCAACCATTTGACCCATTGTGTCTGTTTATCAGATACAAAGCAACGAAGATATCCTTCCAAACATTTGTTTACTATCTCAGTTTGCCCATCAGATTGAGGATGATAAGATGAGCTATGAGCTAACTGAGTACCAAGACAAGAAAATAATTCTGTCCAAAACTTTCCAGTGAAAATGGGATCTCTGTCACTTACAATAATCTTTGGGTTTCCATGTAGCTTTTGAACTGTTTCCATAAATGCAGTAGAAATTGTACTGGCTTTAAATGGATGTGATAATGCACAAAAGTGTGCATACTTGGTAAGTCTGTCAACTACCACCATGATGACACTCTTTCCCTCAGACTTGGGTAAACCTGTGATAAAATCCATTGAAACCTCCTCCCAACATTGGCTTGGAATGGATAAAGGTTGTAATAGACCCGGTGTCTTAATTGTTTCAACTTTATTTTGTTGGCAAACCAAACATTCCGCCACAAACTTTTGAATATCTGATTTAAGGCCATCCCAAAAAAATTCCTTCTTAACCCTGTGGTAAGTTTTTAAAAATCCTGAGTGCCCTCCTAAGGGAGAAGTGTGCAATTCCATAAGAATCTTTTGTTTTAGCTGGGAATTCTTACAGAGGTATAAGCGATCTTTGTACCATAACGAATCATTTTGCCAGCTAAATGTATCAGAAGTACTGGAATCTTGTTGTAGCTTTCGAATAAGTGCCCACACTTCTTCGTCATTCTTCCATTCCTCCTTTGCTTCGTTTATCCAATCTGGTTGGATAATAGAAATGGCACACAACAATGCTTCCATATCCTCATCCTTTCTTGAGAGTGCATCTGCCACCACATTTTGCTTCCCTTTTTTGTAGATGATTTCAAAGTCATAACCCAACATCTTTGTGACCCACTTTTGTTGCTCTTCAGAGGATAATCTTTGTTCTAAAAATTATTTAAGGCTATCATGATCCGTTTTTACCTTGAAGTGTCTTCCCATTAGGTAGGGTCGCCATTTCTTAAGTGCATGGAGTATTGCCAACATTTCCTTCTCATAAATAGCTTTGCTTAAAAACTTTCCCTTGATTGGACGACTTTCAAAAGCAATGGGTCTTTCATCTTACATTAGAACAGCACCAATTCCATTTCCTGAAGCATCACATTCCACAATAAAGGTTTTTGTGAAGTCCGGTGTAGCCATTGGACTCTTAGTACAACATCAGCACCTCCCATTGGAATGGAAAGCATTGGGCTAGTCAATACATATTCTCCCATGGATAGCTTGATATTATGGCACTTTCCAGAACAATTTATTGTTCCTCCATTTGCAATCATCACTTGACACTCTGGTGCTAGATATAGGAAGCAATTCAATTCTTTTGCTACCCTACAATGAATAAAATTGTGGGTGCTTCCTGAATCAATCAACACTATTACCTTTTTCTTCTTGATTTGTCCTTCTATCTTGATGGTTTGAGGAGTGGTAATTCCCGCCAATGCATTACAAGATATGGTTGGATTTATTTGTTCTTCATCTAGGCTTTGTTCCTGGAATATATCCTCTTCTTTTGACCTTTCTTGCTCCTTTTCTTCTTCCTCTTCACAATCTATGTAGAATAATTTCTTCTCAGCACACTTATGACCTTTTGTGTATTTGCTATCACAATTGTAACAAAGCCCTTTTTCTCTTTTTTCTTCCAATTGTTGTGGTGTCAACCTTGTAGATTGTGGAATATTATGGGCAACAACACCTCCGTCTTTATAGTTGTGAATGGTATGCTTCCTAGTTGCCATAATTTTGCTTTCCATTTTTCTTGCTAACCTGAATGCCTTCTCTAATGAATCAGGTTCCCAAAGGCGCACATCATGTTGGATATTATCCTTTAAAGACCCTATGAACACATCAATCCTATGCTCCTCTAGAATATCTTTTACTCTTATGTTCAATTTTTGGAACTCCTCAATGTGCTCCATTATTGAACCCTTTTGTTTGAGACTTATCAATTGGCTAAAAAAAGTGTTGCTTTTTGTATCCTCATAATGTGCTATCAAATCTTCCGTAAAAATTGCCCAAGTGATAAATTGTTTACGAGAACAAAGCCATTGATACCATACAAACTGATTTGGTTCCAAATATAAAGTTGCCATACGTACCTTTTGTGTGTTTTGCACATTATTGAGATCGAAGAATTGCTCCATCTGTAATATCCATGTGGCGGGATCCTTGCCATCAAACTTCCTCATATCGATTTTTGGAACATGGTGAGTCTTTGATCCAACATTAGAGTCTATGGAATCATGAATAACATTTCTTTTGTTCTCATCATGGGTTTCCTTTAGTACTCTTTCACCCTTAGTGACCATTTCTTGTAGCAACTTATTCATATTTATCTTCAATTCTTCCATCTTATCATCCATGCCATCAATTTTAGCGTCCATGCCCTTCACCTTAGCTTCCATGCCATCCATCTTAGCTTCTACGCCTTTCCTTAAAAATTACATCTTAGCTTCTACACCTTTCTTTAAACCATCCATCTTAGATTCTGTTCCTTTTTGTGCAAGGGACAGTTGTTGCACTTGGTCTTGTAATTTTGATATATCATGTTGCATTTCTTCCTCTTCTTCATGAGTCATGCTAGAGCTTTCAGGTTCCTTACTAGGTGTTTGAATTTTCTTTCCTCAGGGAATCCGTTACCGATAATAATGCTCTACTATGCCCTTTGAATTCCTTCAAAATAAATTTTCAAACCAAGCTTAAGCAAAAATTTAAAAAAAATCTACACACCATTTTTCACTTTGTAGGAGCCCGATATTGCCTCTGATGTATCTATGTACTTTCCAATCATCTAGCTCTGAAATTGTGACCTATAGTAGCTCTCTATGTCCTCTTTCCAATGCCACCAGTCTGATCCAAATTGGATTCTCCAAGAAAGCGTTATGCACAATCTCCCAAGATGACCTGATTATAGACCTTTCCAGAAGAGTGAACTTTTATGAAGTGCCACGTGTACAATTTTCGACCTTTGGTTCTGAAAACGATAGACAGGAAACTATAGTCCATCCTCTTTCTATACCTTCTTATGAAATTTCAATCCGATCCCCAGAGAGTAAGTTATGATGATTTTCCCTAGGTCACCTGTTTTGAATGTAATTCAGGAGTCTGCAAAAAGACCAACTTCCTCAGAGCATATCTCCGCAAATATCGCACAAAAAGATCTAAAATTTGGACCCAAGGTTCAGCGAGATTTCTTCTCAAATGGGTTTTTTTTGCGACTTTTGAAACATCACAGAAAAAAAGTTATAGCAAAAATGCCACGATGACCTGTTTGGAGCAGCGAAACCCTAGAATCCAAAGCTCTGATACCAAATGTTATGAAACCATCTCAAGAAAAGATAGAAAAGAAAGATCAACGCCTTAGAATTCAGCCTCTTCGAGGGGGAAACCTCCTTTACATTACATAAATGAACAATTATTGGATGATACAAATGACAAAACCTCCTTTCTATATATAGGAGTCTAACGAGTCACAATATAATCCAGCCGACCTAACAATAATAATATAAAGCCACAAAAATAACAATAGAGGGATTCTATGGGGCACAGAAATAACAATATGGGGGTAATAGGGGCACAACAATATAAATAAGGGGTATAACTACAATAGTAATGGGGTAATCACTAGTATTATAGGGACCCAACAATCTCCAAAATGATAGAACACATGGCCTAGTAACCCCTAAACCAGACTATGGGTTGTAGTAAATATGATTTTTTATGTTGCCTCAAATGGCCTAGTAATCTTTGTTAGTGAATGGTAGGATGTATGGTAAATCCAAGAGGTTCTTTTCTATCGGTTGGGCATACTAATCCCAAATTTAAGTTATGCGGTAAATCCTTGAGAGTGGGTCTCATTTTAGGGCCTAGTGATCTAGGTTTGGATTGCCGTAAAGCCTGAGAGACTAGGAGACAGGAAAATTCCTCATGGTGTAGGTGGAAAAATATCTTGTCTTCCATGCTTGTTTTTCCAATTGATCGAGTGGAGATCACGGTAAAGCCTATTATGATGTGTTCATTGTTTGGCTTAGAGATTAGGTTGATATCACGATAAAGATTGTTATGATGTGTTCATTGTGTTTCCCTAGTGATCGTAGATGGATTATGGTAAATCTTGGTTTATGTTGATGATGGTGAGGTGGTTTAGCCTCGGTATGCCCTGGTTTGTTCTTTTGGTTTGAGTCCCACATTCATGTTTGGAATATGGCACAGGGTTGATTTGCTGAAGAGAGACTTGACTAAGTCAATCTATGGTTGGGTGGAATGTGGTAGTCCCATCTTTGGTTGGTTTATTTCATTCATTAATGAGAAATTCATTCACTTTATTTTCATGAGTAAATGTACTCATGTATATATGGATTTTGATGGTTGATATGTTTATGGTATTTTTTTCCCATTATGCTTTCATCATGTTTTTACTTGTATATGAATGGATAATGTGTTTATGAACTAATAGATGATAATGTAGCAAATGACATGAGGGAACAATGGTTCATAGTGATTCACAGATAATTATGAGATCCATACACTTAATTTTGTTATTTATACCTATAGGTTACATGTTGATGATACGTTTGACGAAATTATTGTCATGACTAGTAGGTATCTGGTTATAGTATTGTTCAACTTATTGCCTTTTCATCATTGTTTCTTTGTACTTTTATTGATTCTAATCTATCACTCCATTCTGGGCATTGACCTGGGCTCTAGGCATGAAAAATTGGCTTAAATTCTGGGGTTGATGACATAGAAAGGGAAACTTTGGTATCTGGTAGCAGGCAAGCAAGCCTATGAGAGGAACTATGGGTTCCTAGTCGCTCTCTTGCCCATAGCATGAGATCAACTACGACCTAAGAGATCCAAAAAAATAGTGGGAATTAGGAATAGGCTGTCTGAGTGGCTGACATCTCCCCTGAGGATTCTAAAGTTGATGTTGGATGACTGTGTGTGATGCTCCATTGATTCCACTTTTTTAAGGTCACATAGGAGGTTGAATCTTATCATTGTTGCCTCTCGTCTCATTTTTACCCCAGTTGGCATGGTTACTTGGGTGGATGTGGGAGGAGGGTGTCACAAAAATTTGTCTCTCCTAGGCTTGTGGGTTCTCTTCTTACACCATCTTGTCTTGAAGGTTGCCTAGGATTTTGGAGAGTCCTCTTTGCCACGTCTTATTGCCTTTACATTATGTAGCATACTCTCTTTCGATTTCTTTGAACGAAGCTTCAGATTCAACTTCCAACATCATTTAGTGTCATGTCCATGCACCTTGCAATGAGAGCAGAAAAACTTCTTCTTGTTTGCTAACATGGAGGATCTTTCATGTGAAGAGAGTCATTCTTCTTGATGCCTAAAATTTGGTTCATTATTTTAACCATTATCATACATTGCTCACATACAACCACGCAATGGTCAAAAGCATCTCAAAATGTACAAGGATACTGATTTCACAAGTATTCAAAATTTCCATGCATAGGAAAACACTCTTGAGAGTTATACATGTCTCTAGAGTTAGAACTTTGATGGTTGTCATAAGGTGGTGACATCTCATGCTTAGATGTTTGATGTACCTCAAGTTGTTTGGAACATTCTCTAAACTACTTTTGACCAATCCCAATCCCAAATACTTCAGTCTCTCTTCAACCATAATTGGATTGGTAATACCTTGGCCATTTATTTTGAGGTCTCCACCTTCATATGCCTTCTTCGGAAGAAACTTCATGCCTATGTCTTTGGTATGTTGCTCGAACATTGAAAAAGAGTTGTTATGCATATAAATGAAAGGAGTGGAACTTAATATGCTAATTACCTCCTTCAATTTGTCATTCATCTTCTCAACTTTTGATGATGACAATGATGGCCAACTTGTAAATGACTCTATCCGCCCACTTGTATCCACTGGTATATAGTGTGATTCTTGAAGACATTTGCAAAATGTACATGAAACATCTTCCACATATGGTCCAAAACCACTATTTGAACCATGACCACACACTGGCCTCATGCTAGAGGTTTTTCTTGCTAGTACAAGAGTCGAGCTTTCTGCAACTTTTTCATCAAGAACTTGCTACAAAAAAAAGCACATGTGTCTCTTCTCCCCTTCAGCTATCTCTGACATCATTCTCAACTCTATGTTCTCCACCCAAAGAGATAAATTATGCTCCTCTAGCCCTTGAAAGCACTTTTTGCTGCCCATTCTTACAACTTAGTCAACTCATGCTTTGATGCCAACTTGATATGAAATTGGATTAGGTGATTTCTTCCTCTTTTCAAAAATGAAATAAAACAAAAAATAAGACTGTGTCAATGCTGTGCAAGGTTAAAAAAGGGCCTTGAAACAAAAAAGTTTCCAATATCTCTTCAAATCATGAATTAGTCTTCATATGTAACTTAGCATAATGCAAAAAGAAACACATAATCCATATGGGCATAAAGAAGAGCAAGACAAAGGTTTGTTGATGGAGTTCACCCCTCGTAGGCTACATCTCTGGGCCTATCAACATGATGAGACCACTCATATATTTGGTATCAAAATGAAGTACATAAACATTTGTTGCAGGTAAATATGTGGTTATTACCCCTACAAGGTAATTTTCTTCTACAAAGAACACTCACAACAACAACAACTCAAAACATCTCCTACAAAGATGGCATACTCGAGCTGAAATGAATTAAAGACATCATGTGAACCCTTCAATTCCACATTGAAGCACATAATCAAAACTTCATATTAAGAAAAGTTGAACTTGAGCCGAACCCTACATGTTACACCTACTGTAGTTGCCCTATGGAAATGAGAATACCCCTACAAGGTCTTCTCCATAACCAAATACCTTCCATAACTGCTACCAAACCCTGACTGATCCATACACCTTTAGTCTCAAACTTACAGAAATACTCTACAGATGTGCTCAAATCCAAAATTAAAGATTATCAATGGATTTACAACATCCAAAAACCACTAAGTAGCCTCTTTCTGAGCCCCATTTGGATAAAATCTCAAAACTTTATGAGCTTCCAAGCTCTCTCCTGAATTTCATTGTTAACCATCCTACAAATTTGCCCTTCTGTCTATCGGTTCTACAAATCTGCCCCAAAAATCACTATCAGAGCTATAATTTCACTACCCACCAGTGAATTTTGTTGGATGATTAATTTAGCCTTGGACCCCTTAATCCGAAAATCAAGGCCACATGGGCCACACAGGGTCGAGGGTTGGGCCTTAACGCCCCCCCTCCCAATTAAGCACCTTAAAAGTTGGTCCATAGTCATTTGTGGTGCCAAGTGTCCAAGGGTCGGGCCAACGACCCACCCTACCCATCACAAGCTCTAAATATTGGCGAGTGGTCATTTTAAAGGTCATCTAACCTCAGGTCTGGTCCTAAACCTTAACACCTTCTGCCTAATGCCTTAAACCCATGCCATTGGTCACGTCAAGGGCCATATGGTCTAGGATGGGGCCACACCTTAGCGCCCTCCACAAACCTCCATTAAGATACTTAATCCTTACCACTCGGTCACGATGATGGTGGTATGACCTAGGGATGGTCCCCAACTCCACCCCCGAACAGTTAACACCTCTGTCTATTTGGTGCTTGGTCCTATGCTATGAGTTGTTGGGGATGCCAAAACTATTGGTCAGGGCTAAGCCCATTCCCTTGGCTCCCCCGCCTGTGGTCCTATGGATGTGGGGTGAGTGAGGGCTAGGGCTTAGCCGTGACCCCATCCTCAAACAAAAAAACATATGATATTGAAATATAAACGTCCCAGAGTTGTTTAATAAGTACCACCATTGGCACGATGATAAGGCATTGTGTTGCTAGAAAAGAGTTCTCATGTTTGATTCCTATGAAGGATGTTTGGCCCATAAAAAAATTTAATGCACCCTTAGGAGGCCACATGGCAGTCATCCATTGGACTAATCAAAAACCACTTCGACCAATAAAAACACAAAAAATTTGACCAATCTAGAGAGGAAAAGTGGTAGCTTGTCACTGGTCCACATTGTATAGTCATCTTGCCCAGTCACCTTGCCTAGTCATCATATGGACTGCATAGTCAACGTACCTGCAACCAATTTTCAATTTTTTTAACTGTTTGGGAAAATGATCAGGATGCAATATTGGGAGCATATGATATTGGTTTTGAGTGATTCAAGTTGCCTTGGATTCAGATCGGCGAGCTCTTTGATTTGGTGCTAGTTTCAAGAAGTTCTGGTCACTTTAATTTTTGAACTTAAAATTTATCACCTAATTAAACAATGATGAGAAGGTTGATGAGCCACTTTGAGATGAACACAATGAAGAACCCCTTTGTTCTGAAACTAAGTCTCCTTCAAGGTATGTGCAAAAATGCCATCCAGATGATAAAATTGTTGGCGATTTAAACACAAGTGTGAAAATTGTAAGGAAGTTGCTAAATACACCCTACTCAAGCACATATAGCTTTGTTATCAATGATGGAGCCAAAGGATATTGGGTAGGCTAGTCAGGATGATCATTATTTATATACATGAAGAACTGGACTAGATGAAGAAGAATCAGACTTGGGATCTTGTTCCTAGACTAACAAACAAGAATCCCATGAGTGTGTTGAAGTCCTCATAAATAAGGAAAGATTAGTGTGCAAAGGCTATGAATAAATTGAATGTCTAGACTTCGATGAAACCTTTGCTCCTATTTCTTCATTGGAGTTTATTATAATTTTTTTGGCATTCGATTATTTCAATAAATTTATGATATATTAGATGGATGCAAAATCTACTTTTCTAAATGGAGAATTAAAGGAAGAATTTTGCATAGAGAAGCCAAATGGTTTTCAATTGTCAGATTAACCCTATTATGTTTGCAAGTTGAGGAAGGCCTTATATGGTGTCAATCAAGCCCCAAGGGCTTGGTATTCAAATTTGGATAGATGTTAATTGCTCAAGTGTGTTTTGAAATAGATGCAACTGATAGTAAATTATATGTCAAATCTAATGATGGAAAATTGTTAGTGGTGCTTGTCTATGTTGATGATATTATTTCTTCCAATGATTCAGATCAACTAACATTCCATTTTTCAGCTCATGTAAAGGATAAATTTGAGATGTGTATGCTTGGACAACTATCTTATTTCCTTGGTTTCATTAGGGGAATTTTGAGGTCTAAAATGGCATTATCGACATATTTGGGCACTGCAACCCCAATCATATATGTCCATAAACCAAGGGCTTCTAAGCCCCTAAAAGTGTTGTTTCCTACCCTAAAGGAGCAAGGTTAGCTGATTACATCATCTCCCAGAAGTTCTCCATGAAAAACTACTCAGAACTGGTCAAAGCAGGACCATACAGACTGCCCAGTGCTAAGGGTGTGATGCATCTCACCTGCCACATGCAAAATGTGCTATGCATACTGGAAAGCCCTTTTGTAGGGTGCAATGAGGGAGAGCAAACAAATGGCACAAGCAGTTCGCTAGGTGGAGACCCTGAGAATATTCTAGAAGTTGCTCATTTGACACTTGCCTCTTTGAATTTGTCCAAGGATGAGTAAGAGATCATGAAATCTCCAAGTGGAACCAAGAACTATCAGAGAGATGACACTAATCAAAATCCCAGAAGCTCACTCACCCCCCTGCAAACATTTATATATGGATCCCTCATCTAAGAGATCCAAAGGCTAGAATTTTGTAATTTGCAAGGAAGTGATGTTGGTTTCTCTTTGAAGACATTTTTGGGTGATCTTGCTTTGTATGAGGTGAAGAGAGCTTTCATGCTGGGAGGATGGCACTGGGTCAGACCAAGTGGTTGTAATTCTCTCTTCTACTACTTCTATCAATAAAGCTATTTGATTTTTCCTCCATATTCTTGTGTATCTCTAAATATTGTGTTGATATATGCATTTGTATGGTCAATATATATCTGATCCTATATTGTTTACAGTGATAGATCTCTATGCATTGACGGTATTATGCTACTTTGACTCTACAGGTGCTCTTTGAAGTGGGACAAGTAAGGAAGGAGTAGCGATATTCTGTCAAAGGGGAAATGAAACAAGTAAGGAGCCAAGCGAAAGACTGAGGTTGGTACTCTCTACTTCTTTCTCATATATCTCTCGTAAAGGAAAACACAAGTGACTTTAGTTTGTTTGTTTCTAAGATAACTACCTATCTTAGTGGGACTAGTAGCTCTGAATGGACACTAGTTTTCCTAATAACAAGATGGAGACTCCGCTGGGGAAAGAATAGTTTGATTTCCTGTCTCTATTTGTTTGCTTCATAAACTACAGAAGGAGCCTGAAGTTAAGCCAGCTAGCCTTCGAACTGCATTTGCTATGCAAGTGAAAAGTAGATCAATGTTGCTTCAGTCAATCTCTGAGCTTTTTTATGAACTGAACAACTAACTTGCAAACATCGTAAGTGCCCTAGAGGTAGCTCAAGTAACCTCATTACATCAGCCTCTATATTTTGTATTTACTGACTATCATTAGCTCGGCCTAAATCCCTGAACTAAGCTGCAAACTGTGACCAAAAACCAAGTTAAAGTCTCGTTCCTAGACCATCGCACTGTCTCCTTTTGGCAGACTGGATGCATCGCACCTCCCATGTGCAGTAGGTGGGATGCATCCCTGTTTCCCTATGTTACAGGTGCGATGATCAGGTAAGACTATTTCTACCTTTAGATTTTGGTTTTTTCTTCACTATCTTCAGCTTTATTCAGGAGTTTTTCTGTCTGTGATCAGTGGACCACTGTGGAAACCCCCTTCCTTTGCATTATTCAGCCTCCATTGTACAAATGAATTTTTTAATGTATTTTTCGCCATTTACAGTTCTCCTTTACAAAACAGTAACTTAATCAAACTGTCGTCTTTTGATTTGAAAGTGTCGCAAGTGTCGTTTTCAGTCAAAGAAAAGAATCCTCCTCTTTTGATAGTCGATTACATTGTTACTCTTGTATTTGATCTGAATTTGTAGCATTTCAAGTGCCGAAAGAAGTTTTCAATTCAAAATCGCAAAGTGTCGTCTTGTCTCCCTTTCGTTTTTTTTGAAAAGAAAATCGTTAGTATTGTCGCTTTGGAAGAAGAAATAATTCAGATTTGTATTGAGCATTCTTTTTTCCATTCACACATTAAGAAAGCGGGAAAAAAATACATGCATGTGCATTTGCATTTAGACTGCTTGTTGATTTTGATTTAGGACAGTGCATCTAGTGTGTGCTCTCTTCTATATGTTGATAGGATTTCGCTTCTCTTTCCTTAGTAGCTAGGATTTTCATTGCAAAAAGAAGAGTAAATGACTATTTATCATCTTAGATTGCATATTTAGGAGTTGTATATCTACATCATGTGGTGAACCTTAAAGGAAAACTTCTTAAGAAAGATCAACTGTAAAATAAATTCAATGAACATAAAAACGCTTTCGAACCTAATGCACAACATCTAGAAGTCTAGGCTAGAGACATATTCCGGTGTCGTAAAGCCTGGTAACTATCACTTTCATCGTAGGTTGGGTGATTCTTCATCTTTGAGATGACAAGTGACAGTACAGAACTGTGCTCCCATGTAGTATCGAGTATATATTGGGAGACCACAATAGGCTATATCCTTTATCCTTAGGAATCTGTGTCTGCGGCCCTATTGATCGCAATGCACTGAACACAACATTTGAGAAGATGGACTGCCGTACCGTAAAAAGTATTCTGCAGTTTTATGATTGGTTTGGTAATCCTTCTATCTAGATTTCGAGAGTAGTCTCTTTCATTCCTTTTCAGACTCCTTAAAGGAAAAGGTCCATCTAAGCGCTTGTCACTTCAGGCTCATTAAAAATCGAAGGCTACTAGAGTCATCTTTAGCTTTTTCTCGACACTTAAAAATTGAAAAAGAAAGTTGTGTCAAAGCGTCTAAAATTTATTTTAAACAGAATAACATCATTGTTCCCTCGCTGATCTTAGGTTAAGAAATGGAGTCCACCAATCAAGGATTCCCCCTCGGGGGAAATCCTAGTCCTTTCTCCTCTTGGGGAGATGTTGGTGCGCCTCATATGGCTACATTGTCCCTTCTAGGATTGACAATTGGCCTGCCAGTATGGCTTTTCTCGACCTCTATTGTTCAAAGCACTATGATTCCTAAGCAATCAAATCAACAACTAGATGATACTAGAGCTACCCCCCAACCTTCTACTTCATTTGTTTCTCCCTCTCCTTCTTCCTCTTTTCTCGGTGAAGATAGTAAAACTAAAAACCAAGTAACTGAGAAGAAGAAGAAAGGGAAGGAGAAGAAGAAGAAGGAGCCAATGGCAAAAAGGGACAACCGTACATCGTCTATTGAAAATCCACACACTGCACCATCCAAGCCTAAATCTGCATGTGTCATCTGCAAAGGGGACCACTATCATCAAGATTGTCCTTGCATCCCACAGATCTTAAGGGAATGGTCTCCCCGCTTGCACAATCTGGTGTCGTCAACCTCTAATGATCATGTTGAGAGTACATAGTCAACTAGTGAAAACAAAGTCACCAGATAAAAAAGGAAGACCTAAATTTCCTTGCAGACTACGTGAAGGCAATCATGCCCTCCACCATTGTCCCTTCTTGGAAGAAGCTAAAAGAGTCTTGGATAACTGCACTGCATCACTACAGCGACTTCCTCCTGGATACAAGAAACTCTTGCCTTGTCCATTGCTAGTTGAAAATCTGACTGACACACCTTTGTTGTCGGTCGAAGCACCTATCATTGAAGATAAACCCTCTGAGTCCACATCAGACCAAATTCAATAGGTCAAGATGGCAGTCGACCCCATCTTGCCTTTAGAGGATTTACCTTCATATGATACAGTCACCAAAGATAATGAGAACAACACCGTTCAAATTTTTTTCGTAAACACAGACTTCGATGAACATGGGGGCAATCTACCCATTCCTTTACCACAGGAAGGAAGTTCGTCAGAGATGTATCCAGCCATTTATTCGGTCCCACCTCTAAACAACCTAGTCATCTCCTTCGATTGGAATCTACTAGGCAGACCCCATCTACCATCTAATGTACCATTTCGAATCATAGTGCAAACTTACAGAATGGTCATGGTTGGTACCATCATAGATGAAGGGGCTTCTGGAGTATCCTTTCCTCAACTTCTTGGAAAGCTCTTGATTCGCCATCGCTTTTTCCTGAGATGTGAAATCTGACAGGCTTCGACAAAGGAGCCAGTTGACCGTTAGGGATCCTTCCAAATTTTCCTATAACTTTGAGAAGGAAAATCGTTTATCTGAATGTAATGGTAGTCCAAGGACCTTTATATTGCAATCTACTCCTTGGGCGCGACTACATTTATAGCATGGGAGCTATTGTTTCCTCACTCTTTCGAGTGATGTGTTTTCCGCATGAAGGCAGAATGGTCTAGCTCGTAGACCAGCTTTCATTCCCTGGTTCACACATAGCTAATAGTCAAATGCCATCCCTAATAGGTCTTTTTACACAAGGAATGTCTCATCAATCTCCAGTCCATCCACCTGATGAGTGCGAGTGATTCGGTGATTGTGACTGAAACCCAGAGGGCATGCACCCTGGTCTGCTTCGGCAGGAAAACTTCAAGTATAGGGTAGGTTTCCGTAGAGGATATATGACTAATCTGACACACCCTTCCATTTAGGAAAATGATATTAGACTAGAATAAGATATCTCCATCAGAAGGTATGCCTTTCGCGACAGAACAAATGTTTTGTCTGCAAATCGAAGGGTAACTTGGAAACTCTAATTTGCTATACCTGGGGGCATGCAAACCCTTTTGCATGAAGTGAAAAGAGACCATTTATTTTCTTAGTTTGTAGATTATTAACCCTTTAAACTCATAGGATTGGTCGTTCCTAGCTTACATAATAAAGGGAGTCCGAGCAAAAATTTCAAATGGTGCAAGCTCCCTAAAAAATGAACCTATCGATGAGACATCCTTATTATACGACTGGCACAAGCAGTTTTATGCTAAGTTCAAGCTCGTTAAAAAATAAACCTAGCAATAATCATATGTTCAACCAGAGTTTAAGCTCATTAAAAAATGAACCCACCTTTGGTAAATAACTAGTGCGATCGCATTATTATCAGCTTTTGAGCCTTGGTCGTGTTCTTACCATCACCTCCACTCTTTTTTTAGCTGATCATATGCCTCCATTTGATTGTTTACCCCTTTTGAGGAACAACTACAATGAGTGATCCTATTAGCCACCTTCTTTACACTGCTGTGATTGAAAAGTTCCAAACATTACCTGGAACCAGCTGCTATTCGAGAAAATGACTCGTTCCTCAAAAAATGAGTCTCCTTTAAGCTCTTTTCATCTGACTCATAAAATATGAAAAGATTGCCAAGCAATTGGCCTCTCCAGCTCGTTAAAGTGATTGGAAGTGCCATCCCTCCTCTAGATTTTAATCTTTTTGGACCTGAGGGATTATTACACAAAAAGATCGAGTGTTTGTCTTGTTCGGCTCGTTAAAACTATCGAAAAGTCATCCCTTTCGCATTGTTTTATACTTTTTCGAACTTAAGGGATTATATTATGAAAAGGAATATTGGAGTTTCCTTTCCGTCTCTTTTCAGACTCTCTAAAATTGAAAAGAACTGAGTTATCCTTGTCGTTAAACTCGTTAAAACAATAGCGACAAACTTGTCCATTCAGACAAGAGTGAGTCTCACTGTCGCTAGGCTCGTTAAAACATAGCGACGGGTTTTCCTGAAGGGAAAATTATAGAACAAGCATATGTTATCCTCCTCAAGCTTGACAAAAATAAAGAGGTACTGGTCAGAAATGACTGGGGAAAATTGGGAAGAAAACTTGAAGAAACTTTATTGGTAGCAGGTCACTCTTGAACATGACACTTTCACTCCATCACCATGATTGAGTCGGGTTGAGTTATTCCATTCACTGGTCATATCACCATTGGTCCACCGTACCATCCACTTTTGGGGTTAATGCTACCAATCCATTTCAGTGTCGCTGATATGTTCAAGAGAATTCGCTCAGAGAATTCACCTACCCAGCTTGTGTCTAATCCGCAAAAATACCTTTATGCTTCATTCTTTCATGACCACCACCTTGAACCTTGTATCATCAGACCATTTTCACCTCCACAAAATCATTTGCTCCATTTCGTGTCGTAGATGTGGGATTCATTAAGGCCCTCCTACGACGGGTCACTTCTTGTCGACATCAGCTCATTATCCAAGAAGTCAACCTAGGAACAACCTTTTCAGTACTTTGAAGCTTGCATGCCTCAATGGAAATTTTCTCACTTCTGGCGACAAGTTTACATTAATGGCCTTCGACCGAAAGATTTTGCATGGTGTTTGACATCGACTCATGTATTCACACCACGTGAATTGTATTGCAGTACCTTGAGGGTCATCATCATCATCGATGATTCCTCTCACGCCTGTTAATAGCTTAATCATTGGCTGGTAATCAGGCGACGTCTTTCCATGTTCGACCTCAAAACATATTTTCACATGGACCGACTTGTACTTTCGGGCGAAGATTGAATGAGTTTTGAAGACCCCGGATCTAGTTTCATCCATCCGGGCTGCAATATATTCAGGAAAATAAATACATCAAATGTACATCATTGCTGCACAGATAATCATCCAAACCAAAGGATGATGGCTCTACCAGAATCGTCAGTCTGCTACATAGACGATTGTCTATCCTATGTACATGAAAATGAATTTATAAAGCTGAGCATGGAAATGCCTGCCTTAGCTAGATCATGAAAATATTATGAAGATAATGTATTGTATTGTATCTTATTACAAGTCACCTTCTAGTTTGAAAAACCTCGGGTCCTCATTATAAAGCATTTCACCCGACATCAAAAGATTTACAACCTCATGCTTTAGGGGGAAACTGTTATCGACATATTTGGGAACTGCAACCCCAATCATATATGTACATAAACCAAGGGCTTCTAAGCCCTAAAAGTGTTGTTTCATACCCTAAAGGAGCAAGGTCAGCTGATTACATCATCTCCCAGAAGTTCTCCATGAAAAACTACTCAGAACTGGTCAAAGCAGGACCATACAGACTGCCCAATGCTAAGGGTGCAATGCATCTCACCTGCCACATGCAAAAAGTGTGATGCATACTAGAAAGCCCTTCTGTAGGGTGCGATGAGTGAGAGAAGACAAATGGCACAAGCAGTTTGCTAGGTGGAGACCCTGAGAATCTTCTAGAAGCTGCTCATTTGACACTTGCCTCTCTGAATTTGCCCAAGGATGAGTAAGAGATCATGAAATCTCCAAGTGGAACCAAGAACTATCAGAGAGATGACACTAATCAAAATCCCAGAAGCTGACTCACCCCCCTACAAACATCTATATATGGATCCCTCATCCTAGAGATCCAAAGGCTAGAATTTTGTAATTTGCAAGGAAGTGTTGTTGGCTTCTCTTTAAAGACATTGTTGGGTGATCTTGCTTTGTATGAGGTGAAGAGGGCTTTCATGCTGGGAGGATGGCGTTGGGCCAGACCAAGTAGTTGTAATTCTCTCTTCTACTACTTCTATCAATAAAGCTATTTGAGTTTTCCTCCATATTCTTGTGTATCTCTGAATATTGTGTTGATATATGAATTTGTGTGGTCAATATATATCTGATCCTATATTGTTTACAGTGATAGATCTCTATGCTTTGATGGTATTATGCTTCTTTGACTCTACAAGTGCTCTCTGAAGTGGGACAAGTAAGGAAGGAGTGGTGAGATTCTGTCAAAGGGGAAAGGAAACAAGCAAAGAGCCAAGCGAAAGACTAAGGTTGGTACTCTCTGCTTCTTTCTCATCTATCTCTTGTAAAGGAAAACACAAGTGACTTTAGCTTGTTTGTTTCTAAGATAGCTACCCATCTTAGTGGGACTAACAGCTCTGAATAGACACTAGTTTTCCCAATAACAAATGGGTCTCCTAAGGAAATTATAAATAATAGTGGAAATAATAAAATAAGATTAGATTACATCATCAAATTTTAGAGGGAAAAAAGAAAAAACTATTTTTTCAACTCGTATTTTCAACTTCTCTCCCTATGGGTTTACTCAAATTTCAAGCTGTAACACTTGTTGGATGTAGAATTTGACTCCTCATCCAAGGAGTACCCATGTTGCATACCTTCAATGGACCCTACTACACAAAAAATGAGAAATACATGAAAAATGTGATTGCAATCATGTTTGTCATGTATATTTCACTTTTCATGTAGCAGGGTCCATAAAAAATATGCAACATGGGTATTTCCTGGATGAGGAATTAAAATTTTTATCCAACAAATACTCTCACTCTAAATTTGGGGAAACACTTTGGGAGATAAGTTGAAAAAGTAGTTTTATTATTTTATTATCTTTTAATATTTTTACTTTTTTACTCCAAAACTGTTGAATCATCCCCATGGTAGACATTGTCATATTGAATCCTATTGGTTCTTATAAAGTTTATTTTGGTTGTACATTTTTCTTAGGAGGCCCATTTTAGACCTCAAAATTCCCCTAATGGTAGATTACACAGTCTTCCAAAGGAATTTTTATCTCATAAAGCAAGTATCTCAAGGAAGTATTGAAGAAATTTAGCATGGAGAAGTGTTCTTTGGTCAACACCCCAATGGTTATAGGATGAAAGATGAGCAAGACCAATGAATCACCTGAAGTTGATGATACTTTATATATATCTATTATTGGTAGCCTCCATTATTTGAAAATTTCATGACCATACATCATGCAAGCATTTGGTATTTTTGGAAGATTTCAAGCAGACCCTAGATAGAGCCATCTTCTAGAAGCCAATAAGATTTGTAGATATCTGGGAGCCATAATGGACTATGCACTTTGGTACCCCATAGGTGAATATGTTTCACTAACTATTGATATTGATGATTATTTAGCAGGTGATGTAGATGATTAGAAGAGAACTACTGGTGTTTCTTTCTTTCCTCGAGAATGTCTAATTTCATGGTTGAGAAAGAAGTAAGATCCAATATCTCTCTCTACTACTAAAGTAGAATATATAGAAAAAACTTATTATTGCACTTGCCTCTTATTGGTGAATCATAATTTTCAAGATGTATATGTGTTTTATGATCAACCTATTCCTATCATCTATGATAATACAACTTCCATCAACATGTCAAAGAATCATGTTTTTCACTCAAAGACAAAACATATTCCAATGAAGTACCATTTCTTGAGAAAGCTAGTTGCAAATTAGATTGTCAAGTTGGAATGTGTACCTACCAAATAAAAGGTAGCTGATATATTCACCAAACCTCTCCCAAGAGATTAATTTGAATATTAAAGGAAAATATTAGTAGTAGATCCTCTTGCCTCCCTCCATTATGTCTTCTTAAAGAAGAAGAGGGGTGGCCAACAAGCACTTGAACATATGACAATAGAGCTTTTAGGTCCACAAGATTAATATGACCTCGCTATATTGTTGACAAGGGGAGCATGTTGGTATTGTTTCCATTGATGTAAAAGGGGGAGACGTATTGGTGATCAAACAAAATAAAGAGAAGTATTGGTGATGAAACAAAAAGAGGCGAAGGATATCATAATTAAATGGAGAAGTATTAGTGATGAAATGAAGGAAGTGTTGTCACTATGATCAACACCCTCCAAAAATTTTCTCGCACTTGAATTTAATATCCAACTGAGGATTTTAAGATTTGTTGTCTTAAGGTTACTCCATGGTCATTTGATGTTTTGTAAGGAATTTAAATATTCTTCTTATTCTAAACTATCAAGTCATTTACACACACATGCTCACTATCTAATGGGTTTATGAGAACACTTTTTTTATGCAAGCTTGAAAAAGCATAACACCGTCTATCAAGATAGTGTTTGTGTGATGCTAAGCTCATGTCGATAGTCATTGCACACATTCATTGATAGACTCCCTCGCTTTGGTTATTTTTGTAGTTCTATTATAGTGAGTTTTATGAGCTATCACTTTGGGGCACTTTCACTCTAAAAAGTGTCTCTTTCACATTCACAATTGTCACTTTCTCCTATTTTCACTTTAATAAGTTTCGTTTCCATGTTATCCTTCTATGACATGTGTCACAATCAATTTATTTAGCTTTTGCAAGTGCCATTTTCATGTTTTCCTAATATTGCAAGTGTTTCTTTTCTATTGTTTCTATGTGACTACTTTTCATAGGTCCTATGCATTCACTTTGGCCTGTATTAATGTAATTTACACTTGTTATCCATGGTTGAGTTGCATTCAGATACATTTTCCTCTCCTACTCTACTTATTCCACACACAACTATTTTTGAGCTCTTCTTGGTCTTCTTGCCTCACAATGCATTATCACTTACTAGGCTAAGTAACATAGCATTTGGTTGGCCCCTCAGTGAAAAAACACACTACAAGAGAACAAGGACATCCTACGCTTTAAAGAAAGTGTACTCGTAGAGCCTAAGCACACTTCGAAACAATGAGTGCACTTTGGGACTTTGAGCATACTCCTTCAGCTCAAAGAAACGAACCCTCCTTAAGAGCGCATGATGCACTCATGAAGCACATTGCCTTTGAGTGAATGGTGCACCCTTGAATTAAAAATCCTTCATCCTTCCCTTAGAGTGCATGGTGCAGTCATGAAACCTGAAGCCTTGAGTGCACTCCTTTGGTACAAAGAACTGTGCCCTATTTGAAGACATGGGCGCATCTTGAAGGCTTGAGTGTTTCTCATTTGTCCCTTTATCATGTGTCAGTTTTCCAACCTTTCCCAAGAGTGCATGAACTCACCTTGAATGCTTGAAGCCTCACTCCTTCTTATCTTTGAAGTACACCCTTGCAACTTCTTAGTCTCTTTGAGTGCACGAGAACAACTTGAATTCCAAAATGCTTGAATCCTCACTCCTTCTCTTTAGATTGTGCCCTTGTGCCCTTAATGTTCTCTCTCCCTATATTGAGTGCACAAGTGCACCTTGAAGGCCTCTTGCAAGACTTGAAATTTCACCATCTTCAGTGAAGTAAAAATGAATAAAGGAGCCTTCCTAAGCCACTGATGATTTTTGTTGCACCTTCCCATTCAAGCCTCTTCCCTTAACCCTCTCACAAGCCTATCATAAGCATATCATTCCATGAGCTAGGTAGTGATAGAATAAATGTTTCAAGACCAATATTTCCTTGTAATGAATGATTTTCATTGGCAAGCATACCTTCCTAGCATAACAAGGTGATACTCAAGAACATATAGCAAGGAGAAGGAAAATTAACAACTATAGAGAAGAAGCACTAAAGAGAGCTATCATGCAGACATGAAGTAGATCATGGACCAAGATAGAAACATGATATTGCATGATGACTCATAGGATTCCAATATTGATCAAAGACCCTTTGGATGGTGAATATGAGAAAAAAAGTGGATCCTTCATGAAGATGAAGAATATATTAGCTTTATCATCAAGAATGTAAGGTGAAGCAACAAGAAAGACAACTTGGCACTACCACCTCGTCATGAAGTCCATGTCATCATTGTCAAGTTGTAACTTATACAAGTGTCA
Source organism: Pinus tabuliformis (assembly GCA_031772625.1). Taxonomy (NCBI): domain Eukaryota; kingdom Viridiplantae; phylum Streptophyta; class Pinopsida; order Pinales; family Pinaceae; genus Pinus; species Pinus tabuliformis. The sequence continues at coordinate 1,676,006,198 of CM062819.1, read as the reverse complement.
TCATAATTGTTAGTGTGTGTCCATGTGCCATGCTGCATAATCATGTGGAATGTAATGATGTATTTTGTAGAAAAGGACAAAATATAATATATGGAAGTCTAAGAGTCATATGTGGAATATGAAAATTCACTTAGTCATATGTGGATAAAATGTCTTTGGGAAAATTCTGAAAGTCATTAGATGTTCAAGAGTCATTTAAAAGTCCAAAGGACACACTAGAAGTCCAAGAGTCATGAGGGTAATCCAAGAGTCATGAGGGCATGAAAGGTCATTCCTCTTGTTACAAAAACAACCTCATAACTCAAGGAGTGGGATTTTGTAGGCTTAAGATTTGGATATCTAATCTTGGCTTCTCTACTTGGCACAAGAGAGAAAACTATTCTTTGGAGAAGAAAGAAGTGACTTAATGTTCCACTATTGGAACTAGTGTCTCATCATTATAAGTGTGTACATGGATCTTTCACCTTATAATTGAATTCAATGAGCCAACACATATTCATGCATGTGTCTCAAATGTTTAAGGACTATTCTTGGTGTGTTTACGGTATATGTTGTGTTCATATGTACTAGATAAATTGAACTATTTCGATGGCTTTGGTACTTATCCTATTGAATGTGTGTTGTAGTTTCTTTGCAATCATTATGTGAACTATTTTTCTCATTAATCCTTTTATGCTGTCATGGGTATCTCTTACCTTAGTACTATTACTGCCTTCTAGAAGCTCACTTTTTGTCTCCCATTGATGAAGGTCTCCTTCTAAACATTGCAATTGGTGTTTCACAATGTCAAATTACTTGCTTATTCAATGTTTATGTATATAATCTCTTATGTTATCCATTGAAACCAAGGCCAACCTTTGTCTTATGGTGGCTAGGTTGATACTTTGTGTTGTAACCTTAGAGACAACTCCTAGTTGAGTAGAGGTGAGTGCCTAATACATCTATTTAGAAATATAACAAGCTTTATTTGTTTTCACATTCTGAAAATTCAGAAGCCTTTTCTTTCAGGTAATAATTAGGAAATCTTCTTGGATGAACACCTTTCAAAGTGGCCTCAATGACAATGAATTTTATTTTAAGTTATATTAAAGTGATGAAATAGATGATTGAAATTCTTAAACAAAACGCTATTTATTGCAGAATATCTTGCTTCAAACTTTAGCATAAATATGGAAGATAGAGGAATGAAAATATAGAAAAGAGAAGAACATATTACGGTTACTTAACTTCAATTTACAGAGATTGTAAATTGTATCATTTAAAAACTAGCAGCTTCATTACTCTTTACCATAGGAGAAAAACATCAAATGATTCCAGCTTCATTACTCTTTCCCATAGAAGAAAAACATCAAATGATTCACAAAGAAATAAGAACATATATCACATTCAAATATCTGTTCAGAATCACCTTGAAAAAGCTTTATTTAAATCTCCAAGAAGATGAAAAACATTACATAGAAAATTTCTTTGCCTTCTGTAGTCAAAATTCAGAACCCTCCATGGTTCTCCAAAATTTCTTTTGTATGATCATTACAATAGTGACAATTATGAAAATGGTTAACTGTCAAAAATTACTAACTACTTGAATTACTTTGTTCTATTCGGTCCTTCGAAGGACTTTATTTATGAGAAACTAATGACAAATTATATTATTATTACAAATACAATTTTGAAAAATCTCATGAAAATAATAGGGGGCCTTTTTCATTGAGCAACTTGTGATTCCTGTGCAAGGTCGTTTGTAGAGGGTCCAACTTTTTTATTGCTGCTATAGGAGACATCCCTTTTTGCATTTCTTCCACACTATCAAATTTGAGCTTTGACTCTTTACAATTTTTTTAAAATTGCAACACAAAATGTTAAAACTAGAAACAAGAAAAACCCTAATTTAATTTGTCCTTGAATAAAATTAGGAATTAAATTGTAATTCTATTCTTAAAGAAATTTTCAGTCATTATCTAAGTTAAGTTGACTTAGTTGGCTCAGTAAATTCTAGTTTTGAAGTCTATCTAGAGTCATGTAGAGTGATCCCTAAATTTTAGGGGCTCGGGTTGAGTTCCTTTTGAGTTGTAATTATTTAATTCAGTTTAACTAAGTTAAATTTAGTTAAACTAGTTCTAACTATTGAAGGAACGAGTGAGTGGTCAAGTGAATTAAATTTGATTTAATTCACATGCAGTGATCAATCAAATAACTAATAATTCACTCAAAAATAACTCATTCATGCCATTTCAGAGGAAGACCCATTTGAGATTATAGTTTAGGGACAATGTACTATTAGTTGTAAAATAATCTAAATTAAACTGCTGGTGCATGCAATTGGAAGAAGGCCTATGGATGGATTGCATGGTTATGAGTGAGGAATTTCCCAATTAAATATGGGCTAATTCCCTAGGAAATTGTTCAACGAATTAGGGACTTTGCAGGAAGAAAAATTTGATAACTATTGTCTTGAGCTGGTCTGTGAAGCAGTGAGATAGTTTGTACTTGTGCATAGATTGTTTTGGGTTGAAAAAGCATTGCATTTTCTTCTCAAATATTTTGGTTAATGTAATATATATGTAGTGGGGTTTTTAGTTGCCACTTTCCCTAGAAAAATATTTTGTTATGTGTGATTGAAATTCTTCCTTTTCTGCTTTGTGATTTCATCGATCAATTTTTGTTTCCTCTTATGAGTATAGGAGATTCAATTCAATTGTTTTAGCATATCACAATTTGTAGTTTGAACATACATGAAAATTATACATGGTATCAGAGTTGAAATCACTTTAGAAGATGAAAATATGAGTTATTTGTGCAGGTGAAATCAAATTTGCAATTTCATACTTCAGAGTCAGCAAGATGTTGTTCTACAGTTTGAGACTTGAGCCTGCCCTTGCAGGCAACTCAAATTACATAGCTTGGAAGGACAAGATGGAGGCAGGTTTGGAAGACAACGAGCTGAAGGAATTCATAAATAATGATATCCCAAAGCCTCCAACATCTGATGCTAAATATCTAGTTGAATGCAAAAAATCTGTGGCAAAGGCAAGAAGGATTATCCTAGAAGGAGTTTAAGATAATATTGTCTTGAATATCCACAGTAAGGAAACTCCATTTGCAATGTGGAAGCCATTGATGGACCTATTTCAAAATAGTAGTGACCGCAAGAGGCTAAAGGACAAACTTAGAAAAATCAATATGAAGAAGTCAATTCCAAAGTACTTAACCAATTTACCCAATTTTGGGATAAGCTTGGAAGTGTCAGGGTTACTATTGTAGAAGACGATATGGTGAGCGTAGCACTTCTAGGACTTTTGAAGAGTTGTCATATCTACCAGGACTCAGTTAATTGGAGGGAGAAGCTACTAAAATGGGAGTGGTTGTGGTCTGACTTGGTAGAAGAAGGGATTCAGTAGAACACCAGAGGTGGGACCTCATCCAAAGAAGTGGAAGAGGACTTTGCATTAGTCAGCAAAGAAAATAAATCCAAGGGAAATGAGTCCCAAGGTAAGGAGGGAGGAAAGAAGAAGGACTTGTTGAATGTCAATTGCTTTCAATGTCATGAGTTTGAGCTCTATGCCATGAAATGGCCACAAAAGAAAGCAATCAAGAAGGAGCCTGTAGTAGCAACAATAGGTGAAGATCTAGCTTTACAATTCAAATTTTATTTCAATATCATTGCATGCATGGAAATAAATGTAATGGGAATCATGTGGTATCTTGAAAACGGTGCCTCATTTCATATGATGACGAATATAGATCTCTTTAGTGACTTAGAGGAGAAATACCTCAAGAAGAACATAGAGTTTGGAGATGATGGGAGGAATAGCACGACCAACATCGGTACTATTACTTTTCAAAGGGAATTTGGCTCCCATCTCAGAATCCCAGATGTGATGTATGTTCTCAGAATATAGAAAAATATTTTTTCTGTCATGGTATTGGAGGATTGTGGCTAAGATGTGATTTTTAGCAAAGGAAAGATTTTCCTTAGACACATCGCCACAAAACAAGTGACACAGATCGATGTGCGGGTCAAGAAACTATATGAATTTGAGTTACAATATGAATGAAAAGACTTGAGGAGAAAGGAACAATTTATAGACTTGGCTTTCAAGAGGGAGCATAAATTACCTCTCAATAAGCATCCTCATATGCAGCCACTGAAGCAGCCGTAGAATCAACCACAGTAAGTTGTATAGCAACCACAATTGAAGAAGCATAGATGAGACCAAGTGGAGACATCCGCTCAAGTAGACACCTCCAGTAGGGGAAATTTTGATCCAAGTGGGCAGAAGGAGCACATGGAGCCATACCTCTAGGTGAGATGTTGTTAGGTCCCTATACTACTAGTGTAACCCCTTATTGTTATTAGTACAACCCCCTTATTATATTGTTGTGCCCATGTAGTCCCCATATTGTTATTATTGTGCCCCATAGAAGCCCACTATTGTTATTATTGTGCCCTTACATTATTATTGTTATGTCAGCTTTGATTGTATTATGACCCCTTAGACTCCTATATATAGAAAGGAGGTCTTGTCATTTGTATCATCTAAGAATTGCTAATTTGTGGGATTAAAAGGAGGTTGCCCCCTTGAAGAGTCTTACTTCTAAGGCGTTCATCTATCTTTTCTATCTTTTTGTGAGATGGTTTCATAACATTTGATATCAAAGATTTGGATTCTAGGGTTTCACTGCTCCAAATAGGTCATCGTGGAATTTTCACTATAACGTTTTACCTAGGAAGGTTCAGAAGCTAAAAACAAAACCCATTTGAGAAGGAATCGGTTTGAACCTCGGGTCCAAATTTCAGATCTTATCTCGCTATATTTTCGGAGATATGGTTTGAGGAAGTTAGGGTTTTTGAAAGCTCTAGAATTTCATCTCAAATAGGTCATCGTGGAATTGTTGCCATAATATTTTTTCTACGAAGGTTCAAATTCTAAAATTAAAAACCATTTGAGCAAAAATCTTGGTAAAGATCGGGTCTGAATTTCAAATCTTGTCTCGGTATACGTTCAGGAGAAAAACATCAAATGATTCACAAAGAAATAAGAACATATATCACATTCAAACATTTGTTCGAAATCACCTTGAAAAAGCTTTATTTAAAATCTTCAAGAAGATGAGAAACATTACACAGAAAATTTCTTTGCCTTTTGCAGTCAAAATTCAGAACCCTCCATGGTTCTCCAAAACTTCTTTTGTATAATCATTACAATAGTGACAGTTATGAAAATGGTTAACTGTCAAAAAACTACTAACTACTTGAATTAGTTTCGTCTATTCGGTCCTTTGAAGGATTTTATTTATGATAAGCTAATGACAAAATTATATTATTATTACAAATACAATTTTGAAAAATCTCATGAAAATAACAGGTGGCCTTTTCCATTGAGCAACTTGTGATTCCTATGCAAGGTCATTTGTAGAGGGTCCAACCCTTTTTGTTGCTGCTATAGGAGTCATCCTTTTTTTTTCATTTCTTCAGCACTATCAAATTTGTGCTTTGACTCTTCACAAATTGTTGAAAATTGCAACATGAAATGTTAAAACTAGAAACAAGAAAAATCCTAATTTAATTTGTCCTTGAATAAAATTAGGAATTAAATTGTAATTCTATTCTCAAAGAAACTTGTAGTCATTATCTAAGTTAAGTTGACTTAGTTGGCTCAGTAAATTCAAGTTTTGAAGTCTATCTAGATTCATGTAGAGTGATCCCTAAATTTTAGGGACCCGGGTTGAGTTCTTATTGAGTACTGGATCAGGATAGAGTTCAATTCCAAAGGCACTGGATTAGGATAGAGTTCAATTCCAAAGGTATTGGATCAAGATAGAGTTGAATTCCTTTCTTGTTGATAGGGAGTGTTGAAAATTGCAACAATAAATGATAAAAATAGCAACAAGAAAGATCTAATTTAATTTGTCCTTGAATTAAATTAGGAATTAAATTGTAATTCTTTTCTCATAGCAACTTGTATCAATTAACTAAGTTAAGTTGACGTAGATGTATTAGTAAATTCAAGTTGGAAGTATATTTAGAGTCATGTAGAATGATCCCTAAATTTTAGGGGCCTAGGTTGAGTTCTTATTGAGTTGTAATTATTTAATTCATATTAATTGAGTTAAATTTAGTTAAACTAGTTCTAACTATTGGAGGAACTAGTGAGTGGTGAAGAAAATTAAATTGGATTTAATTCGCACATAGTCATCGATCAGATAACTGATCATTCACTCAAAAATAACTCATGCATGTCAGTTTAGAGGAAGAGGCAGTTGAGATTAGATTTCAAGGACAATGTACTATCAGTTGTAAAATCATCTAAATTAAACCGATGGCGCATGCAATTAGAGTATTGTGCAATTATGAGTGACAAATTTCCAAATTAAATATTTTCTAATTCCCTAGGAAACTACACAAGGAAGTAGGGGCTTGGCAGGCAAAAGATTTGGCTAAGTATTGGCTTGAGCTGCCTTATGATGTAGTGAGATAGTTTATACTTATGCAGAGATTGTTTGGGTTGAACAAGTATTGTATTTTCTTCTCACGTCTTTTGGTAAATATAATATATAGATAGAGGGGTTTTCATATTTTTCTCTCCCAAAAAAATATTGTCTTATGTGCGATTTAAATTCTTCCTTTTCTGCTTCATGATTTCATCGATAAATTTTTGTTTCCTCTTATGACTAGAGTAGATTCGAGTCAATTTTTTTAGCATATCACAATTTGTAGTTTGAAACTAGAAGAAAATTCTACACAAATATTGTGTGATCCATTTTGAAATTACTAATTTGACTGTAAGTTGGCTTCTCAGTAAAAAGAGTTGTAATCAACCGTAAGACCCGAAAATATATGTGATGATAATTAACAATCGTTGCCCCTTTCATAAATGTTGTTTTTTCATGGGAGGTGTTAATCTTACTATTAGCCTCTAACAACAAGGTTTCATAAGTTTCCCAGGGAAGAAGATTTCCCTATTGATCCCAACATGACATAAATCCTACCCTTGTTCTTTTATCAAAGTTGGTGCTAAATTTTAGAACAACTTCTTTAATTTCTCCTAGTTTTGTCTTAGTTGATTTTCTATATAAATTCTTCAATGCCATTTTATTAATCTCTAGCTCTAACTCTATTCTATCTTCAATTTGCATTTCTCTTAATTCCTGTGATGACTTGGAATTAAGAAAACCAATTATCTTCTTAGCTAGTTGTGCACGTTGATAGATTTTATGTTTGCTGGGAAACAAAACTGCTTCCTCATAGACCAATTCAAAACGTGACTTACCAGCAGACCTCTTAGTAGTCACTCTATTTTCCCATAAGGAAAAATTTAGATGAGAATCCCAATTCTTCTTATTTGCTGCAATTGTTTCGTTGAGTATTCTTACCATAGCTTTGTTTAAATATTTTACCAACCCATTTCCTTGAGGATAATAGGTGGTATAATGGGAGAGTATCACATTGTATTTCTAGAAAAACTCCATCAACTTTGCAAACATGAACACTTGAGCATTATATGCTACTAACTCATTTGAACAACCAAATATTGTGAAGATGTTTTCTTCTAGGAACTTAATAACCACTGAATCAATTGCCCTTTTGGTTGGTATAGCTTCCACCCATTTTGTAAAATAATCGGTACCTTTCAGGATCCATTTGTGTTGTCCACTGGAAGGTCGATTGATTTCTCCTATAAAATATAGACCTCATTATCTAAAAGGTTCCTCAAAAAACACAGGAATCAATGGTAAAGGTGCCAATTTCTTCTTCTTAGCAAATACTTGGCACTTTTGACAACTTCTGAGTAGCCTGAAAACATTTAGAAAAAAATAAGGCTAGTAAAACTAGCTTTCAAAATTTTATGTGTTGTTACTTTCCAATTATATTGATCACCACAAAGACATTCATGATATTCATAAAAACTTCAATATTTTGTCCTTCTGTCAAACAGAGAATCACAACATTCCAATACAATCGGCCATTCGTTATTACATACTTTTGAGCTTTCAATTTGAGGGATTTGTAATTTTTTCTTTCTAAGGAAGTTGGGAAGCTAATAAAATATAAATAATGGAAAATATCCTTATACCATTCAAAGTAGAGGTACTTATATTGAATTTCATTGTTTGGTTCTTTCTCTTTACCTTTTTCTTCTATTGTCTTTGATTCAGAAACTTCATCTAGAAAAATAATCCCCATCGCTTGACAATTTTCTTATGTTAGGATTTTTTCCAGCCCTTTCCCCTTTACTAAATTTGTTGTTTTAATGTCGATATCATACTCTTGGATCTTAGCTATCCATTTTCCCCTTTTTCCTTCACTATCACTTTGAGTCAACAAATATTTGACAACAGAGCTATGTACATATGCAGTGATTTTAGATTATAGGACATATATTCGAAAACCTTTCAAAGCTTTAACTAGAGCATAAGCTTGCTTTTCTATAATTTTATATTTCAATTCAGCATCCCTTCATACCCTGCTAAAAAATTATACTGATTGTTCTTTACTATCCTTATTTATTTGCAAAAAGCACTGATGCAATACTGAAAGGATAAGAAAATGAAAACATTTGAAAAGGCTTTTGATAATCAGGACTCACAGTACTAAAGCTTCTCCAAAATATTCTTTGATTATTGTAAAAGATTCTCTAACAGCTGGGGTCCATTTGAATTTCGCATTCTTTTTCAACATATTAGTGATCTCCTTCATAATCTCTACATAATTAGGGATGAATCTTCTGAGAAAACTTTGAATTTCATTTCTACTTCTAGGCATAGTTATATTCTTAATTGTTTCCACTCATTTTGGATAAATTTTTACTCCCTCCTTTGATACAATATGCCCAAGCAATTTCCCTTATTTCAACGAAAAATGATACCTTTTTGGATTTATTGATAAGCCATATTTTCTACACTTCTCAAAAGTATGTTGAAGGTGTTTCAGATGCTCTTCATTAGCTCTGGAAACCACTGTAATATCATCTAAATAAATGACCATGAACTTATCTTTTTCTCCCACAAAGGCTATATACATAGCCCTTTGAAAAGTAGCACCATCATTCATAAAACTAAATGGAATTTTTGCATACATAAAGGTTACCCATGGGGTTGTGAAAGTAATTTTATTTTGATCTTCTCACTACACTGAAATATGATTATAACCTAAAAAACCATCAACCATAGATAATCTGAAGACCCTGTTACTCTCTGCAAAATGTGACCCATCTTTAGAAGGGGATAATTATCTTTTAGTGATGCTCCATTTAGATTTCGGAAGTCTATACACAATCAAATTTCTCCATTTTTTTCCTCGCATACACTATATTAGCCACCCAACCTGAATATCTAAGAGGAATAATTATCTTTGCTTGTAATAATGTCGTGACTTCCTTTTCTATTGATGGAAAAAGGAGAAGATTAATTTGTCTCGGTTTCTATTTATATGGCTTAACTCCTAGCTTCAAAGGCTTCTTGTGTTGAATGATGTTAGTATAATAAGTTTTGAGGTCTTCATAAGACCATGCAAACACATCAATATATTTTTTGAAAATATCCACATACCTTTGTTTATAATCTTCCGAGATACCATTTTCTAGCTTTACCAATTTTGCTAGATGCTCAGTTCCAAGGGTGCAATCCTCGATATCTTTCTCCCAGGTTTGGTTTGTTTGCATTTATACAACATAATTTGCATTGAATAATTTTTTGAAGGGTACCAAGCCTCTAGGGATCACATTATTCTTTAATTACACAATCTTGTGAACTCGCACAAAGTCTTTCCAAGGAAATTCATTATTAATCTCTTCTTCTTCAAGATCCTCAATACCAACTTCTTGATCCATTTCTAAATTTGAAAATTTTCCTACCATTTCCAGAAATATTTTAATATGCTCTTCATCCCCAAAAACCTATCAATATTTTATATTATCTAGAATGGAAGGTCTACTTCTAATTTCAACTTCATATCTCAATTTGGGATTTAATGGGGGTTTAAATGTGCCACCTTCCACTTCCAATGAATCAACTAATGTGTTCCCTCCCCTTGGGAAGAAATGAATATTAAAAGTTGCAAAGAAACTGTGTACTAAATCCCAAACTTCATTTCGATAGGCTCTAAGCCTTAGATGTTTAGTCTGACACTGATTCTTGATTTTTTTCACAACTAATTTAGATCCTCCAAAAATAGAAATAAATTGTATCCCCATATTTTTAGCAGCTTGTAAACCAAGAACCAAAGCCTCATATTCTGTTATATTATTTTTGGAGTCAATTTCTAATTTGTAAGAAAAGGGGAATAATCTAACCTTTAGGAGAAAATAGAAGAACCCCAGCTCCATTCCCCTTCTTTGAGTATGCTCCATCAAAATATAAATTTTAATCTCCACTTACTATTGCTTCTTTTATTTCAATTGCTGAAGCAACCTACACTTTTGTATCATCAACAATTTCTTGAGATTCTCGAAACATAAGATAGGAAAAATCATATTTTTCCTTATTGTAAAGAGGAGAATTAATTGAATCCTCCTTTGTGATAGTTTTCACAAATCTTGTGTCTCGATAGAATCTCCTTTCTTCTCCACCAAAAACTAGAATGATTGCATAAGTGAAATCCAGTTTCAGCACTCCTCCGAGCTTGGCTCCCCAAGACCTAGAGAGTAGCATTCCAAATCGAGTTGGAATATCTGCAAATACAAAATTTATTAAAATGCTTCTGGTCAGAATCTGAACGAATGACACTACAAGGTCTTTAATAATTCCCACACACTTAACCTTTTTTGAATCAAACAAATACAAATCCTTGTAAGGTTTTGTAATATAAATATTAATATGCTTCATAACTGAGAGAGGCACTAAATTAATATGAGAAGCTCCTGAATCCAACATACAATTGTGAAGAATAAAAGTATGCATTAGAAGAGAAATATAAAAAGGAGGAGTGGAAGAATCATGTTCCTCCACTTGAGTGCCAACCATCACCACTGGCCTCCCTTTTTGTATATTAATTGTATCAGTTACATCATTATTCTAAGATAAATTAATAAAATCTTAAACATGTTTTTTGTTATCAGATTTCATCACTAATTCAGTTAATGGAATATGAATTTTAAGTTTCTCCAATCATTTATGAAGATTGAAAGAATGAGCCTCCCTTACAACTTTTGGTTGTTATTCTTCTACTGGCTTCTCCTTTGGCACATTTTTTTGATTGATGATAGGGTTTTGGGACTATTTTTGCAGCATCCCTCTATCCCGATGGCTTCCTGATCTTTCCCATTGGTGAGTTAGGACTGTTTTTAATGGTTTTTTCCTTTCTCATCTTGCTTTGGGTTGGTTGATGGGTTATCTAGTTTGGTTGGTTCTCTACATGATCTCGAGTCCTTGACCTTTTCCTTGACCTCATATCATACTTTTTGTGTAATCCTGCCTACATAAAATCTCTGAATCTTTTGGAGTATTCATCAATCTCTTAATCATCTAGGGCAATTTGAGGTTCCCAACTTAAATCCTCATTATTCACTATTTCTTCTTTCTATTCAAACAAAGTAGAATATTGGTTTTCCCGCAATCTAAGTGTCATAGACATTTTTGGGCACTGCAACCCCAAACATAAATGTTCATAAACCAAGGGCTCCTAAGTCCCTAAAGGTGTTGTTCCAACCCCTAAATGAACAAGGTCAACTAATTACAGCATCTCCCAGAAGTTCTCCATGAAAAACTACTCAGAACTGGTCAAAACTAGACCATTTCACCTGCTCCATAGGCAAAGTGCGTTGCATCCCACCTGAATACACACAGTAGGTGCAATGCATGTCAAAAATCCCTTCTATGGGGTGCGATGGGTGAGAAGGGACAAATGGCAGGGTCAATCCGCAAGGTGGAGGAGCATGGAATCTTCCAGAAACCTCTCCTGTGACACTTGCCTCTCTGAATTCGACCAGGGATGAGTAAGAGATCATCAATCTCCAAGTGGAATGAAGAACTATCAGAGAGAAGACACTAATCAAATCTCAAAAGCTGACTCACCTCCCTTGTAGACATCTATATATGGATCCCTCATCCCAGAGATCTAGACGCTGGAATTTTGTATCTTGTAAGGAAGTGTTGTTGGTTTCTTGGTGCAAAATCATAGTGTTGGGTGATCTAAGCTTTTGATGAGGTGAAGAAGGGCTTTCTTGCTGAGAGGATGATGCTGGGTCGGAACAATTGGTTGTAATCCTCTTTGCTCTTTCTTGATTATCAATAAAGCTATTCAAGTTTTCCTCCACATTCTTATATGATTGATGATTTATGCATTTGTGTGGTCATTGTACATCTGATCCTATATTGTTTATGATAATAGATCTATGTTCTTGGATAGTGTTATGCTGCTTTGATTCTACAGGTACTCTTTGAAGCTGGGTAGACAAGGAAGCGAGTGGCAAAAACCTACCAGAAGAGAGAGGAATCGAGCAAGGAACCAAGCGCAAGACAGAGGTTGGTCTCCTTATTCTTCTCTTATCTATTTCTCATAAAGGAAAACGAAAGTAGTTTTTAGTCTGTTTGTTTCTAAGGTAGCTACCAGCCTTAGTGGGATTAACAGCTCTGCATAGACACTATTCCCGATAAGAAAATGGCGACTCCACTGGGGAGCGAGTAGATTGTTTGTTCATCTACGTTTGTTTACTTTATAAACTTATAGACGGAGCCTGAAGTCAAGCCAGCTAGCCTTCGAACTGAATTTGCTATGCAAGTGCAAAGTAGATCAACGCTGTTTCAGTCAATCTCTGGGTTTTGTTTATGAATTAAACGATTGATTTACAAGCTCTCTAATTTCCCTCATGGTGGCTCTAGTAACCTCTTTAGATCTACCCCTGTGATTGATTTACTCATTACCACTTGCTCAGCCTAAATCCTTGAACTGAACTGCAAACTGTGACTCGGAATCTAATCAAAGTCTCGTCCCTAGTCCAGCGCACTATCTGTTCTGTGAACTTCAAATGCAGCGCACTTCCCAAGTGTAGTAGGTGCGTTGCATTTTAGTTTCACTGTGTTATAGGTGCGCTGATCAGACAAGGCCTTGTTCCTAAATTTTTGTTTTTGTGTTCACTCTTTTCAGCTCTATTCAGGAGTTTTGCTGCCTGTAATCAATACACCTCTATTTGAAACCCCTTTCCTTGTTGTTATTCCGCCTCCATTGTGCAAGGAATTGTAAATGTTTTTATGTCTTTTTGAGTCATTTTCAGTTCTCCTTTATAGAGAAGTAGCGTAATTGTACTATTGTTTCTTGATTTGAAAGTGTCACAAGTGTCATTTTCAGTCATAGAACAGAATCTAATTGTTCTTGATAGCCGATTACACTGTTACTCTTGTATTTGATCTGAATTAGTAGTTTTTCTAGTGTCGAAAACAAGTTTTCAATTCCAAGTCGTAAAGTGTTGTCATTGTCCTCATTTTGTTTTGAAAAGAAACTTGTTAGTAATTGTCACTTTGGAAAATAATTCAAATTTGTGCTTAGCTTTATTTTTATCATTCACACATTAAGAAGGCTGAAAACAAATACATGCATGTGCATTTGCATTTAGACTGTTTGTTGGTTTGATTTAGGACAGTGCATATAGTGTGTGCTCTCTTCTCTTTGTTGAAAGAACGTTATCTCTCTTTCCTTAGTAGCTAGGATTTTCATTGCAGAAAGAATATTAAATGACTTTTTATCATCTTAGATTGCATTTTAGGAATTGTACATCTACATCATGCGGTGAACCTGAAAGGAAAATTTCTTAAGCAAGATCAACCATAAAATAAATTTAATGAATCTAAAAATGCTTTGGAACCTAAAGCACAACATCTAGAAGTCTAGGCTAGAGACATATTCTGGCGTCGTAAAGCCTGGTAACTATTGTTTTCAAGTTTGTTGGGTGATTCCTCCACTTTGCGATGATAAATGCCAGTACGGACTTGTGCTCCCACGTACTGTCGAGTATATTTTGGGGGACCACAATAGGCTTTATCCTTTATCCATAGGAAGCCGTGTCTGCGCCCTATCGATCGAAATGCACTGAACACAGCATTCAGGAAGATTGACTGCCGTACCGTAAAAAGTATTCTGTAGTTTCTCGATTGGTTTGGTAATCCCTCTGTCTAGATTTCCAGAGCAGTCCCTTTCGTTCCTTTTCAGACTCCTTAACAGAAAAGGTCCATCTGAGCGCTTGTCGCTTCAGGCTCATTAAAAATCGAAGGCGACTAGAGTCATATTTTGTTTTTTCTCGACTCTTAAAAATTGAAAAAACAAGTTGTGTCAAAGTGTCTAAAAATTTATTTTAAATGGAATAATCATCACCTTTCCTATGTTGATCTTAAGTTGAGAAAAATGGAGTCCACCAACCAAGGAGTTCCCCTTGGAGGAAATCCTAGTCCCTTCTCCTCTTGGGGAGATGTTGGTGCACCCCATATGGCCACATTGTCTCTTCTAGGATTGACAATCAGCTTGCCCGTATGGCTCTTCTCGACTTCTGTCGTTCAGAAAACCGTAATTCCTGAACAATCAAGTCAGCAACTAAACGATATTAGAGTTACCCCCCAACCCTCTACTTCGTCCAATTCTTCCTCTCCTCCTTCCTCTTCTCTTGATGAAGCTGGTAAAGCCCAAAATCAAGTAACTGAGAAGAAGAAAGAGAAGAAGAAGAAGGAGCCAAAGGCGAAAAGGGGCAACCAAGCATTGTCTAGTGAAAATCCACACACTACACCGACCAGGCCTAAATCGCCATGTGTCATTTGAAAAGGAGACCACTATCATCGAGATTGTCCTTGCATCCCTCAGATCTTAAGGGACTAGTCTCCTCGTTTGCACGATCCAGTGTCGTCAACCTCTGATGATCATGTTGAAAGTACACCATCAACTAGTGAAAGTGAAGCCCCTGGAAAAAAGGAAAATATAAATTTCCTTGTAAATTGTGTGAATGCGATCATGCCGTCCACCATTGTCCCTTCTTAGATGAAGCTAAAAGATTTTTGGACGACCGTCCGGTTTCACCATTACGGCTTCCTCCTGGATACAAGAAACTCTTGCCGAGTCCGTCACTAGTTGAAAATCCGGCTGACATGCCCTTATGATTGGCCGAAGCGTCTATCATTGAATATAAACCATCTGAATCCATACTAGACAAAAATCAAAAGGTCGAGGCGGTAGTTGACCCAGTCGTGCCTTCAGAGGATCAATCTTCAGATGATATAGTCATCGAAGAGAACAAGAACGACAACGTTCAATTCTCTTCGTAAACATAGACTCCGATGAACATGGGGGTAGTTTACCCGTTCCTTTACCGCCGGAAGGAAGTTCTTCAAAGTCGTACCCGGCCGTCTATTTGGTCCCACCTCCAAGCAACCTAGTTGTTTCCTTTGACCGGAATCTACTAGGTAGACCCCGTTTACCGGCTAGTGTACCATTTCGAATCATCGCTCAAGTATATAGAATGGTTATGGCCGGTACCATCATAGATGAGGGGGCTTCTGTGAGTATCCTTTCTTCAACTGCTTGGAAAGCGCTTCGTTCGCCATCGCTTTTGCCTAAGATGAGAAATCTAAATGGCTTTGACAAAGGAACCAGTCGACCGTTAGGGATCCTTCTCGATGTGCCGATAACATTGAGAAGGAAAATTGTTTACATGAACGTAATGGTAGTCCAAGGACCCCTATTGCATGGGAGCCATTGTCTCCTCACTCTTTAGAGTAATGTGTTTTCCACACGAAGGAAGAGTGGTCAAGCTCGTAGACCAACTTTCATTACCTGGTTCACACATAGCAAATAGTCATATACCAACCCTGAATGGTCTTTTCACGCAAGGAATGTCTCATCAATCCCCAGTCCGTCCTCCTGATGAGCACAAGTGATTCGGAGGGCATGACTGAAACCCAGGGGGCATGCACCCTGGCCTGTTTCGATAGGAAAACTTCAGGTATAGGGTAGGTTTCCGCGAAGGATATCTAACTAGTCTGACACACCCATCCGTTTAGGAAAAGGGGATTAGGCTAGAGTAAGATTCCCTCGTCAAAGTTATGTGAGTGGAGGCGTCCGCGCCACTCACCTTTGTCTATTTCGGTAGACATCGCCGAAGAAGTGTTTTGTTTGTGGCACAAATAGAACAATCTTTGGTGACCTGAAAAAGGTAGGCCTTTCCTGATAAAACAAATGTTTTGTCTGCAAATTGAGGGGTAACCTGAAAAGGTAGGCCTTTCCTGATAAAACAAATGTTTTGTCTGCAAATTGAGGGGTAACCTTGAAACTCTATTTCACTATACCTGGGGGCATGCAAACCTTTTGGCATGCAAGCGAAGAGTGACCATTTATTTTTTAAATTTATAGGCCCTCTAACCCTTTAAACTCGTAGGATTGGTCGTTTCCTAACTTGCATAAAGAAAGGATGTGGGGCAAAGCTTTGAAATAATGTTGTTTTTATATATGAGACATCCTTATTATGCAACTAGATTAATCGAGCAGTTTTAACGTGGAATTCAAGCTCGTTAAAAAATAAACATAAGCAATGAGCAAGTGTTTCCCCCAGCACTTAAGCTCATTAAAAAATGAACCAATTTCCAGTAAATAGCCATCGTGAATGTAGTACTTCAGCCTTTGAATCCTTGGTCATGTTCTCATCATCACCTCCACTCTGTATTGGCCGATCATTCACCTCGACTTGATTGTTTACCCCCTTTGGAGGAACAGCTATTTAGAGTGATCTTGTTAGCCATCCTTGTGACATTGTCATGATTTGAAAATTCCAAACCTTACCTGGAATCAACTGCTACCTGAATCTATCACTCGTTCCTCAAAAACGAGTCTCCTTTAAGCTCTTTTCAACTGACTCATAAAATATGAAAATATTGCCGAGCCATTGGCCTCTCCAGCTCATTAATGTGACTGGAAGTGCTATCCCTCCTTTAGACTTTAATCTTTTTGGACCTGAGGGATTATTACACAAAAAGATCGAGCGCTTGTCTTGTTCGGCTCGTTAAAATTACCGAAAATTCATCCCTTTCGTATTATTTTATACTTTTTTGAACTTGAGGGATTAGATGACAAAAAAGGATTTTTGGAGTTTCCTTTATGTTCCTTTTCAGAATCTCTAAAATTGAAAAGGACCGAGTTATCTTTGTCATTAAACTCGTTAAAACCTAATAGCGACAAACTTGTCCATAACAATACAAGAACGAGTTTCACTATCACTAGGCTCGTTAAAACATAGCGATGGGTTTGCCCGAAGGGAAAATTATAGAACAAGCATATGTTATCCTCCTCAAGCTTGACAAAAATAAAGAGGTACTGGTCAGCAATGACTGGGGAAAATTTGGGAAGAAAAACTTGAAGAAACTTTGTTGGTAGCAAGTTGCTCTTGAACATGACACTTTCACTTCGCATCTGAGTCGGGTTGGGTTGTTCCATTCACTGGTCACATCACCATGGTTCCATCACACCATCCACATTTGGGGTTAATGCTACCAATCCATCATGTCAGTGTCACTGATATGTTCAAGAGAAGTCGCTCAGAGAATTCACCCGTGTCTCACCCACTATAATACATTTTCGCTCCATTCTTTCATGACTGCCACCCTAAACCGTATGTCACCAGATTGTTTTCACCTCCATTAAAATCATTTGCTCCATTCCGTGTCATTAATGTGGGATTCACTAAGGCCCTCCTATGACAGATCACTTCTTGTTGGCATCAGCTCATTATCCAAGAAGTCAATCTAGGAACAACCCTTTCAGTACTTTGAAGCTTGCATGCCTTAATGGCAAGTTTCTCACTTCTGGCGACAGGTTTACATCAATGGCCTTCGACCGAAAGATTTTGCGTTGTGTTCAATGCCAAGTCCCTTATTCACACCACGTGAATTGTACTGTAGTACCTTGAGGATCATTATCATTATCGGTGATTCCTCTCACGCCTGTTAATAGCTTACATCATTCGCTGGTAATTAGGCGATGTCTTTCCATGTTCGACTCCAGAACATCTCTCACATGGATCGACTTGTACTTTGAGTGAAGATCGAACGAGATTGAAGACACCGGATCTAGTTTCATCCATCCGGGCTGCGATATATATTCAGGAAAATAAAGACATCAAATGTACATCATTGCTGCATAGATAATCATCCAATCTAAGGGATGATGGCTCTACTAGAATCATCAGTCTACACTTAGACGATTGTCTATCCTATGTACATGAAAATGAATTTATAAAGCTAAGCATGGGAATGCCCACCTTAGCTAGATCATGAAAATAAAATGAAGATAATGTATTGTATTGTATCTTATTACAGGTCGCCTTCCAGCTCGAAAAAACTTCGTATCCTCATGATAAAGCATTTCACCCGACATCAAAAAGATTAATGACCTCATGCTTTAGGGGGCAACTGTTATAGACATTTTTGGGCACTGCAATCGCAAACATAAATGTCCATAAATCAAGGGCTCTTAAGTCCCTAAAGGTGTTGCTCTAACCCCTAAAAGAACAAGGTCAACTAATTACAGCATCTCCCAGAAGTTCTCCATGAAAAACTACTCAGAACTGGTCAAAACTGGACCATTTCACCTGCTCCATAGGCAAAGTGTGTTGCATCCCACCTGAATACACACAGTAGGTGCAATGCATGTCAAAAATCCCTACCATGGGGTGCGATGGGTGAGAAGGGACAAATGGCAGGGTTAATCCACAAGGTGGAGGAGCATGGAATCTTCCAGAAACCTCTCCTGTGACACTTCCCTCTCTGAATTCGACCAGGGATGAGTAGGAGATCATCAATCTCCAAGTGGAATCAAGAACTATTAGAGAGAAGACACTAATCAAATCTCAAAAGCTGACTCACCTCCCTTGCAGACATCTATATATGGATCCCTCATCCCAGAGATCCAGAGGCTGGAATTTTGTATCTTGTAAGGAAGTGCTGTTGGTTTCTTGGTCCGAAATCATAGTGTTGGGTGATCTAAGATTTTCATGAGGTGAAGAAGGGCTTTCTTGCTGAGAGGATGATGCTGGGTCAGAACAATTGGTTGTAATCCTCTTTGCTCTTTCTTGATTATCAATAAAGCTATTCAAGTTTTCCTCCACATTCTTGTATGATTGATGATTTATGCATTTGTGTGGTCATTGTACATCTGATCCTATATTGTTTATGATAATAGATCTATGTTCTTGGATAGTGTTATGCTGCTTTGATTCTATAGGTACTCTTTCAAGCTGGGTAGACAAGGAAGCGAGTGGCAAAAACCTACCAGAAGAGAGAGGAATCGAGCAAGGAACCAAGTGCAAGACAGAGGTTGGTCTCCTTATTCTTCTCTTATATATTTCTCATAAAGGAAAACGAAAGTAGTTTTTAGTGTGGTTGTTTCTAAGGTAGCTACCATCCTTAGTGAGATTAGCAGCTCTACATAGACACTATTCCTGATAACACTAAGGGCCTCCTCCACTACTTCTTATGGTTCATGTTCAATGTATAAGGGTGGTTGGACCTGATCCTAGTCCTTTTTCTCCCTCTACATAATCTGCAATGGTTGTCTCCTAAATTGAGGATTAAAACTTCTATTATGTGCTTGTTAAATCTTCCTCAGGGGATTTTTCCTATCAAGTTCCAATTTTACCAACTTATTAGACAGATTCGTGATAATGTTAGTCATCTCATCTAACATTTTCTCATGAGAATTTTTTTGCTGATTAGAAGGATTTTCTTCCTCCTTTCCTTTCTTCTTTTCATCAAATTTGTGTTTTTGTTTAATTATTCTTGTTATATATTAATTTGCTTGAATCTCTAATGAATTAGTCTAAATTTGATCCTGATTAGGGTACCATCTTTCCCTCAAAGTAAAGCCAAAATCAGATTCAAACACTCATGCAAAAACCACTTTTGCACTAGCAAGAGCTGGTTTTATTTCTGCAGAGAGACTATTGTATAGCTTGTTGAATCTCTTGATAAATTCAACCACCTCTTCATCTGGTTTCCTCTTTATTGCATTAAATTTAGTCAAGAAATAACCATGATCTTTCTTTTCTCCCCATTTTTGTATAAATGAATTTTATAATTCCTCCCAACTGTTAATTGAATTAGAAGGGATGGTTTTTAAACCATTTCCTCGCTTCTCCATTGAATGACTATACAAAAAGCTTCATTACCACATCCAAGTATTCTACATTCAAATTTCTTCAAAAGCGTAGAAAGTTGTGACATGTTTTTATGTTGTTACTTCATCTTCTCCTATAAATCTCGGAAATAACTTCAAATAGTCCTGAGGTGTGGAATTGATAAGTTGGGGAAGATTCAAAGGAGCATATCTCTTTAAAAGAAACCCCAAAATTTCCATATTTTGATTTTCAGAGGGAATATAAGAATCTTTTTTCTAAAATTAAAAAGGATAAAGTGGAATGACAAATATAGTAATTGGTTTAGAAATAGTAGGGACAATCTGATATGAAATGGATAAATCAACTATTTTAATTTCTTCAACTTCTAGAAAAGAGAGAGAGACAAAATCAAATGACTTTTCTTCAAGAGTGTTATGGGTGAATTCACCCTAGGGTCTTGGGTTGAGAACCCCAACACAGCGAAGGGCATACAACATAAAGAGACATACAAATAGGAAGTCCTAATACTTAAACTATTGAAGTAGGAAGAAGAGGTATTACCGGGATGTCCTATGTTTGAGGTTGTTCCCCTAGGGTCCAAACCCTTTCCTTCTTCCAATGCCTTAAAACCTCCAACTCATTCAAGTAAAGCATACATAACAGTAGTAATAGAAAGCATGTTCATGATATAAGTGTTAGATCATATAAGAATGTAAGAAAATAAGCATTAACATAAGATTTTATAAGAAAATCATAACATAAATTAATGCATAAAGACCATAATCATTAGAAACAATACAACGTCTATTTATGAATGTAATCTAGAGAAAATATGAAAGAAATACAACCTAAATCATCCACCGGCTCCAAGTGAAGCCATCCTCTAGATCCATCCTACCCAGGCCTCAACAATCCTCCTCCATAAGTAAGGATGTCATGAAGGGATGATGGACATCTCAAGAAGGAAACCAAGGCTTGCTATGACTTAGGAGTGTAGAAGGCACAGGGATATCTTCAGACTTGATCAAGGATGTAATCAAGTATAATATCAATATCTAATCTTTTCTCCTCTCTTAGGCCTTCCCATGGAGGTTTATTTATACATCTCCAAATTAGTTTTTTCAGTTGGGAAACAACTGGGCCACGGGGTATAGTAGGTTAGTATCAGGTCGAATCCATAAACTCCACCTGAATTAAGGGAGATTATGTATATTTTAATGTCTCAACACATATATGTGGATTTGGTATAGACTGATGCATGTGTACACGCACTTTATAGAAGGAAAAATCACGTATGGGATTTAAAACATTATTTTTTAGAATTTGGACCAAGTTAGGTAGGGAAGGGTTTCCCTAGGCCCTATCATAGAGCATCAAATCTACCAAGGGTTGTAAATGGTGCTATAACAAAGAGTGGGTTCTAGAAAGGTTCTTCGAGGAGAAAACACAATTTCTTGAGAAAAATACAAGTTTCGTACAACTTCTTCTGAATGATGAACCTTAGAGTGTTGTGAGACAAAACTTGTGCCATGAGATGATAAAGTAGGACTTGGAGTTACTAGAGATTTTTCTCTCCAAATCCTTCAAGAAACTATTCTTTTAGGATCAAAAAGAACATGAGCCTTTTACTATGAGGTATTTGACCTCATGTGAGGTATTCTGGGAGCCAGGATTGCGACCTTTATTTACTTTTGGTGAGAAAACTGAGCCTACACACTTTCTTTTCACACCAAACAAAGAAATGATTTATCAAAGGAAACCTATGGAAAAATGACTTCATTCTTCGTTCCTCGGCAACGATGCCAAATGATGTTGTAACCTTAGATACAACCTCTGGGTGAGTAGATGTTAGTGACTAAGACATTTATTCAGAAAGATAACAAGCTTTATTTGTTGTCACATTGTGAAAATTCAGACATATTTTTTTCAGGTAATAATTATGATATGTTCCTAGAATAAGAACATCTTTCAAAGTAGCTTCCTTGGCAATGAATTTTATTTTAAGTTTAGTAAAGTGATGAAAGAGATGATTGAAAGTCTTAAATAAAAGGCTACTTATTGCAAAATCTCTTACTTCAAAATTTAACAGAACTATGGAAGACAGAGGAATGAAAATATAGAAAAGAGGAGCACATATTAAGGTTACTTAACTTCAATTTACAGATACTGTGAACTATATCATTTAAAAACTAGTAGCTTCGTTACTCTTTCCCATAGCATAAATACATCAAATGATTCACAAAGAAATAAGAACACATATCACATTCAAATATATGTTCGGAATCACCTTGAAAAGCTTTATTTAAAATCTCCATGAAGATGAAAATACATTACATAGAAAGAGAATTTTCCTTCTAAAGTCAAAGTTTGGAACCCTCCATGGTTCTCCAAAATTTATTTTGTATGATCATTACAATAGTGACAGTTATGAAAACTGCTAACTATCAAAAAACTACTAACTTCTTGAACTACTTTGGTCTATTCATTCCTTAGAAGGACTTTATCTATGATAAACCAAGGACAAAATTATATTATTATTACAAATATAATTTTGAAAAATATCATGAAAATAACAAGTGGTCCTTTTACATCGAGTAACTTGTCATTCATGTGCGGGCTCATTTGTAGAGGGTCCAACTTATGTTTTTGTTATTGTAGGAGACATCTAATCTCTACATTTGTTTGACACCCTCAAATTTGAGCTTTCACTCTTTACAAATCTTGTGTGAGCCATTCTGAAATTAGTGGTTGGGCTGTACGTTTGATTCTCAGTAAAAAGAGTCTTACTCAACCATAACGGCTACAAATCTCTATGAAGATAATTAAAAATTATTTCCCCTTTCAAAACTGTTGTTTTTTCATGGGAGGTTCTAATCTTACTCTTAGCCTCTACCAACAAGGTTTCATAAGTTTCCCAAGGAAGAATGTTTCCCTGTTGATCCCAACATGAGGGAAAACCTACCCTTGTTCTTTTATCAAAGTTGGTGTTGAGTTATAGAATAGCTTCTTTAGTTTCTCCCTTCTTTGTCTTAGTTTTTTTCTATAGAAATTATTTAGCGGTATTTTATTAACCTCTAGCACTAACTTTGTTCTTTCTTCAATTTTCATTTCTCTTTATTTTTGTGATGACTTCAAATTAAGAAAATCAATTATCTTCCTAACTAGTTATGCACATTGCTGGATTTTCTATTTGTTGGCAGCAATGATGCCCTCCAAGTCTGTAATAATAGTTTTCTCCTCTACTACAATCAACATGAATTCCCAAATATTTATCATCATGTGAATAATATCCTTCCATATAATTTCCCTGGCTTACATGAGGGAAATTGTCCCCTTTAATTTTTCCTTCAATTCTTTAATTTCATTGCAAGCAGTCTGGTAGTCATTTTGGTATTTTGATGCAGTATCCTTGGCCATGGTCAACTCTCTTTCTTTTACCTTTAGAATCTCCTTTGTATCATCTAGGTTCCTTTTCATTTTCTTCATTTCATCCTATGATATCTTCAGTTCATTCATTACCCTGGTCAATTTTTCAACTGGATCATCAGAATCTGGTTGTACCAAAATAGTACATACATGTGTGTCTAGCTTTTGCTGCAGGCTACAATTCATTTTGATGGAAGTTACTTCATTATTTTTCTGTAGAAGTTCATTTGTCAAAATTTATTTTTGTTTATCTACTTGGGATACCTATGGGGACATGACATGTTCCACAAAAGGTAATTTGAACTTCTTCCTTAGCACTTTAATTTTAGTTTCTACCACCTCCAAGTGTTTCTGTTCAACAATTATATCTTCAAGATTAACACCAATTTTGAAAACCAGATTATTTAACTCTTCATTCTTAGTAAGTAAGGTTCTGGAATTTTCTTTCTCCAACTTCAATTGATTTACAACATTTCCAAATAAATCTTCTGCCTTACTGGCATCCAAAGATGTTTTACTTAGATCTTTGTAAATCAATTCTCTATTTTTCTTGTGCAAATTAATTTTGTTAGGCAATGGAATTTCTTTTGCATCCACAGTTAAATTAACAGTCTTAAAACCTGTTGTTGATGAAACCATTACAATAGAAGGATGAGAAAAACAAAATTTCAATTGATTTCTTTCAATATCCATGGAAGACAACAATATGGTGTGATATTCCGAAATGGATTGTGTTTCAAGATGAGACACAACACTTTCTTTTATCTTCTTATTTATTTCTTCAATTTGACTATACAATTTCTTTAGGACAAGAACAAAGCTTTGAGAAGTTTCTTCAGGCACAGGGGAGGAAGGTGTACAAGTCACTTCTCCCAATTGTAGTTGAAAACCAATTGCAGTTGAGGAGCTTCTATCTAGAGGTTCAGGCTCCTTTTCCTTTTTAGACAACCTTGGATTTTTAGAGCTTTGATTGGTCTCACCCTCCAAATAAATTATTTCTTCATTGCCTCTCTTCAAACCCTTCTCTGTAGGATGTGGAGTTTCAATCTCCATTTTCTCTTGTGCTCCTATCTTTCCACCATTAGCCAATTTTTCAATATCTGGTCGGGGTTCATGTATGTAAGGAGCATATGAGTTCTCCACTCTCCTTTTGGAAATGATATGATGAGGATCATAAAACCATTTCTCGCCCTATTGCAACTGCATGTCTTTGAGGATTTTCTCCACTTCTTCCATGGCCTGTCTATTATTAACAATAAAAGGCCCAACAATTTTGGGCAATTTGAACAAATTCCCCTTCTTTGTTAGTACAAAATGAATTTGGTCAACATTCAAGCTCTGCCTGATAAATTCTAGAGAAAACAGTCTCATGGGTACAAATGTAGGAAGCCTATAAGGGGAAACCTCTGCTCCATACAACCTGATCTCAGCATAATCTTCAAATTGGAACCAATCACCTACTTTAACATATTTACTAAGCTACAGAAGGGATTGGGATTTTGGAAAAATGCAAGGTGGAGCAGAACTATTTATGATGGAGTAGGAAACTGACATAAAATAAGTAGTGAAATATGTGAATCCTTCATAATTGGAATGACTCCTCAGGGTGTCTATCCAATCTACTACTAATTTCTTTTTTCGTTTATGTACATCCATTATATTTAAACCCAAATGCATGAAACTCTCAACATGAACATAAAGGAATAGATAAGTTACTAATGATGGGAATCTAAAACATCCAGTAAGAATTAGGTCTGACAGCTGAGAATTGACCAATCTCTCCCAATAGGTTGGTATATCAAGAATAGTTTCAGGCTGTAAAATTAAATTGAACATCCCCAAAACAACTTGGTCAATGACAATAGTATCTTCCCTTCCTAGAACCCTAGCAATTATTTGTAAAATTGGTCTCACATCTTCAACAAAGGTTTCAAGAGGAAATTGAGTTGGTTCTAAAGGTAAATGTTGTCCTGTAGGCATTAGAAAGAAGGTCATTTGGGCATAATCCTTCCCAGACTCTTGAAAGACTGTCAGTAGGGTTTCCTTTGAAAATGAAGTGTAAAGGTTTGAGGGTGGAAAAACTAGAGCTTGTTGAATTAGAAGAGCAGATATTTGAAAGATATTTTCACCTAAAGAATTCATTACAAAACAATTATTGGGTTATAGAGAAGAAATTAGCCAATAAATAAACTCAGGGAAAACATAAGCCTAGGGAATTATAACAGCAAGAAAACCTGACCTTATAACTACAACGTATAGAGGGGACTCTTTTTGTTTGACTGGAATGTGTTGAAGAAGTTCCATTATTTTCAATGAGAAAATGGATCAAAAATATTCCTCTTCCAAAATTTGGCTCACACTAAGACACCTCAATCTTTCTAGGAGGGACCTATTATTCGTTTCATTCCTTTTCCTCCTCCTTTTCAAGTACCAATTTGGGTACCCCCTAGTGATTATGTTAAAGTTCAGAAATCTAAAAATCAAACTGTTGATCTGTCCATTCAACCTCCATCCAATTCTTATGATCCAAATCCTACTAAAGAAAACTTGGAATAGTTCACTACTTTCATAGAGCCCAAAGTGAAAGTTGATCCCTCAGGTTTTTAAGATCATATTAATGAACATAAGTCCAATCTTGAATCTAATCCAAATGAAAACTTGATTATCTCTGGGGATACTCTGAAACCTCTACCACCTATGTTTCATGATTTGTTTGTTTCACCTACTTCAACTCATAATAATTTTCAATTTATTATCTGAATCAATATTCATGAACAAGGTAGTTGTATTTCATAAGTATAGGAGCAAAGTTTTGAAGATATGTCTTATATTTCCTCTCTCTTTCAAAATTATAATCTTTCCTTTTCAGTTGATCTCTAATCTTTTAATCTTGATAACCTATCTCGTGACTCTAAACCTCGTATCCAAGTTGAGAATTTGGATAACCATCACTGTGATACCCATGTTTCCATTAACACATATGGTGGTGAATATCCAAGTATATGAGATGATACCTTCTCTTCTTGTAAGGGCTCGGATTTGTAAGGTATCCATTCAGAATATGTTTCTCATAGTTTGATATCTCCATTTTTGACTTTGGATGCTATTTTAGTTCATAATAACTCTAAATTTTCTTCAATTCATACATATTTAGGTGACAAATCTGAACTGATAACTTTTTAGGTTCTTGAATCTTCAGAAGATCCTAGTCAATTTGAGTGTCATATTGGTATGCATATCTTTGACCATTATACTGATGAAAATGATGTTGATCCATTGTTTTTTCAAGTTCATTCTGATTTAAGTACAATTGATGCTCCTCCTCCTGAGTTTTTCAATCCTTCTTCACCTCTAGCACACTATTCATTGCACCCATATATGTTTGATAAGTATGTCATACGAGTAGACCCCCTAAGTCCTTTCCATATTTATCTGGCTGATCATGGTGGTAATTAGGCAAAAGATGGTCTGATACTACAATCAGAGGATGAAAATGTTGAATATGTTATTCATAATATATTCAATTGTAAATATTTCGTAAGTTAGAAGGAGGATGTTCCAACCATGAATGATTAAGGGAATTTTCCAATTAATGTATCTCAAATTTCTATCCATCAATAATCTAATATTTTTAATCTTAAATCAGATAAAACTAGTGGCATTAGAAGTGTTTCCATTGATACGTCTATTGATAGTGGTGCATGTCTACTTGTTGATGCTTATAAACCACCCAAATTTGAGGATCCATCATCATAAAGTTCTAAGACCTATCAGGAAGTCGAGGCACTTCAAATCCTACTGATGGTTATGTCAGGTTCTCCCAATCTTACTAAGATCTCCAAATTAAGTTGGATCCATATTTTCACGCATAATTCTTTCCTTAACATTCATCTAGTGGTTATGAATTCATTATTAAATGACTCTTGGTATTTTCAAGTTGATCTCCGTGATCTCTAAGAGATCATTTCTGATCAAATGAAAGTTTCATGTTTGGTTAGTTCCTTTTCATGTCAACCCTTTGAGATAGATCGAGGGTTGGAAAGAACTTCTTTCACATATCCTTACAATTTCAAGGTATTTCATTTTGATTATCAATATAAAGGTGATTTTGGGATTTTTCTCTGTTAAATTCTTCCGAATCGTATCATCTTATTATCTCTTTTCTTCATATCGTGAAACTAATAATCTCCATGGATCATTTCCATTTCTGGAGCAATTTCAATTACTTCAATAATTCATTCAACCAAATCCCTTGTGTTCAAATAAGTATTTGGTTTGATTTGTTACATGTTTTTAATATTTTTTCAACTAAGTATCCTGATTGGTTTCCTCGATTGACAATGTCAAAAATTGTTTTGAATGGTCTAAGGTTTCTTATTGTTAACTTTTCATGTAATTGGATACAAAGGAAACTAATAAAGGCTCGAGAACCTTGTATGTTAATCGACCAATCTGATCATTATACCACACATTCTCTTTGTGATTTGAATGAGAATTTATATTCTTGTCAGTCTCAGCATCTTTAAAATGATTTTCATGAATATCATGATCCCATTGTTGAATGGTAAGAGCAATCTTTCCTAAAAAGCTCCATTGCAAATAATATGTTTCTACCTTTTATGATGTTTACAAGAACTAAAATCAGAAATGACTATGTATTCACAAGAAACCTACAAGGTTTGTATGATCTATATCTAAAACAACAAGGTAAATTTCAAAACTAGATCAAACCAGTTAGTATGGAAAATTATTTTGTTAATAAGCAAGATCTTCTATCAACTGTGCAAGTTTTCAAAGTTATTATCTTTTCCATTGCACATTGTTTTATATTTCTTTTAATTACTCGTATCTTTGTGTTTGTAGGTTGTTACGGGGAAAAGTGTCTACTTAGAATTGCTTATCCCACTAAGGTGTGACAGCTGCCTTAGAAACAAACAGAGTAAAGATACTTTTGTTTTTCCTTTATGAATTATAGATAGGGAGGAACATAAAGACCAACCTCTGTCTTGCGCTAATCTCCTGATTTGATTCCTCTCTTCCTTGATAGTCTTTCGCTACTTGTTCCCTTGCACGCCCAACTTCACCATGTACTTGTAAGATCACAGTAGCATAGCACTATACAAAGACATGGATCTATAATCATAAACAATCTAGGATCAGATGTAAATTGACCATACAAATGCAGCAAATATCAATGACACAAGAGTATGGACGAAAACTTGAATAGCTTTTATTGATAAACAAGAAAGAGCCAAGAGGAGTTACAACCAGTTGTTCTGACCCAGCATCAACCTCTCAGCAAGGAAGCCCCTCTTCACCTCATACAAAGCTTAGATCACCCAACAATCTGATGTTTGTCTCAAGAAACTAACAACAATTCCTTACAATATGCAAAATTCCAACCTCTGGATCTCTGGGATGAGGGATCCATATATAGATATCTGTAATGGAGATGAGTCAACTTATGATTTGATTAGTGTCTTCCCTCTAACAGTTCTTGCTTCCACTTGGAGATTGATGATCTCTTACTCATCCTTGGTCGAATTCAGAGAGGAAAGTGTCACAGGAGAAGTTTCTGGAAGCTTCCATTGCCTCTCCACCTCGCAGAATGACACTGCCATTTGTCATTTCTCACCCATCGCACCCCATAGAAGGGCTTTTTGACATGCAACACACCCACACAATGTATTTAGGTGAGATGCAACGCACTTGGCCAGTGGAGCAACTGAAATGATCCTGTTTTGACCAATTCTGAGTAGTTTTTTATGGAGAACTTCTGGGAGAAGCTGTAATCTGTTGACCTTGTTCCTTTAGGGTTACAACAACATTTTTAGGGACTTAGGATCCCTTGGTTTATGGACATTTCATGCTTGGGGTCGTAGTGCCCAAAAATGTCTATAACAGTTGCCCCCTAAAGCATGAGGTCGTTAATCTTTTGATGTCGGGTGAAATGCTTTATTATGAGGATCCGAAGTTCTTTCAAGCTGGGAGGAGACCTGTAATAAGATACAATACAATACATTATCTTCATAATATTTTCATGATCTAGCTAAGGCGGGCATTCCCATGCTCAGCTTTATAAATTCATTTTCATGTACATAGGACAGACAGTCGTCTAAGTGTAGACTGATGATTCTGATAGAGCCATCATACCTTTGATTAGATGATTATCTGTGCAGCAATGATGTACATTTGATGTTTTTATTTTCCTGAATGTATATTGCAGCCCGGATGGATGAAACTAGATCCGGGGTCTTCAATCTCATTCGATCTTCACTCAAAGTACAAGTCTATCCATGCGAGAAATGATCTGAAGTCGAACATGGAAAGACATCGCTTGATTACCAGCCAATGATATAGGCTGTTAACAAGCGCGAGAGGAATCACCGATAATGATAATGACCCTCAAGGTACTGCAGTACAATTCACGTGGTGTGAATAAAGGACTTGGCGTCGAACACCACGCAAAATCTTTCGGTCGAAGGTCATTGATGTAAACCTATTGCCGGAAGTGAGAAACTTGCCATTGAGGCATGCAAGCTTCAAAGTACTGAATGGGGTGTTCCTAGATCAACTTCCTGGATAATGAGCTGATGTCGACAAGAAGTGATCCGTCATAGGAGGGCCTTAATGAATCCCACATCAATGACACGGAACGGAGCAAATGATTTTAATGGAGGTGAAAACCATCTGGTGATAGAAGGTTCAGGGTGGCAGTCATGAAAGAATGGAGTATAAATGTATTGTAGTGGGTGAGACACAGGTGAATTCTCTGAATGACTTCTCTTGAACATATCGGCAACACTGACGTGATGTATTGGTAGCATTAACCCCAAATGTGGATGGTATGATGGGACCATGTTGATGTGACCGGTGAATGAAACAACCCAACCCGGCTTGGATGCGGAGGGAAAGTGTCATGTTCAAGAGCGACTTGCTACCAACAAAGTTTCTTCAAGTTTTCTTCCCAATTTTTCCCCAGTCATTGCTGACGAGTACCTCTTTATTTTTATCAAGCTTGAGGAGGATAACATATGCTTGTTCTATAATTTTCCCTTCGGGCAAACCCATCGCTATGTTTTAACGAGCCTAGCGATAGTGAAACTCATTCTCATCTATAGACAAGTTTGTCGCTATTCAAATTTTAACGAGTTTAACGACAAAGATAACTTGGTCCTTTTCAATTTTAGAGAGTCTGAAAAGGAACGTAAAGGAAACTCCAAAATTCCTTTTTCATCATCTAATCCCTTAAGTTCGAAAAAGTATAAAACAATACAGAAGGGATGAAATTTCGATACTTTTAACGAGCCGAACAAAACAAGCACTCGATATTTTTGTGTAATAATCCCTCAGGTACAAAAAGATTAAAATTTAGAGGAGGGATAGCACTTCCGGTCCCTTTAATGAGCTAGAGAGGTAAATGGCTCAGCAATCTTTTCATATTTTACGAGTCAGTTGAAAAGAGCTTAAAGGAGACTCGTCTTTTGAGGAACGAGTGATAAAATGGGTAGCAATTAATTCCAGGTAAGGTTTGGAATTTTCCAATCACAGCAGTGTTACAAGGATGGCTAGTGAGATCACTCTTCGTAGCTGTTCCTCAAAATGGGTAAACAATCAAATGGAGGTGAATGATTGGCCAATGAAAAAGTGGAGGTGATGGTGCAAACACGACCAAGGCTTTAATGGTTGAAGTACTACATTCACGATGGTTATTTACCGGGGAATAGTTCATTTTTTAATGAGCTTGAACGTGGGGGGAAACATTTTCTCATGGCTTATGTTTATTTTTTAACGAGCTTGAACTATGTGCTAAAACTGCTCGATTAATCCAGTCATGTGATAAGAATGTCTCATATATAAAAATGGCGATTTTTAGAGTTTTGCCCCACATCCTTTCGTTATGCAAGTTAGGAAACGAACAATCCTACGAGTTTAAAGAGTTAGAGGACCTACAAATTTAAAAAATAAATAGTCGCTCTTCGCTTGCACGCCAAAAGGCTTGCATGCCCCCAGGTATAAAACAGAATTTCAAGGTTACCCCTTCTTCTTTCCTGTAAAACATTTGTTTTACCAGGAGAGGTCTACCTCTTACAGGCTACCAAAGATTGTTCTATTCACAGCGCAAACAAAACACTTCTTTGGCGATGTCTATCGAAATAGACAAAGGTGAGTGGAGGAGGCTACTCCACTCACGTAACTTTGACAAGAGAATCTTGTTCCAGAATAAATCCCTCTTCCAATCGTGGATGGGAGTACAGACCAGTCATATATCTCTCGCGGAAACCTACCCTCTACCCGAAGTTTTCCTGCCGAAGCAGACTAGGGTGCATGCCCCCTGGGTTTCAGTCATATCCCCCGAATCACTCGCACTCATCGGGTGGGCGGACTGGGGATTGATGAGACATTCCTTGTGTGAAAAGACCATTTAGGGATGGTATATGACTATTTGCTATGCGTGATCCGGGAAATGAAAGTTGGTCCATGAGCTTGACCACTCTTCCTTCGTGCGAAAAACACATTACTCTAAAGAGTGAGGAGACAATGGCTCCCATGCAATAAATATAGTCTCGTCCAAGGAGTAGATTATAATCCAGGGGTCCTTGAACTACCATTATGTTCATGTGAAAAGTTTTTCCTCTCAATGTTATGGGCACATTGGGAAGGATCCCTAACGGTCGACTGGTTCCTTTGTCAAAGCCTGTTAGGTTTCTCATCTCAGGCAAAAGCAATGGCGAACCAAGCGCTTTCCAAGCAGTCGAGGAAAGGATACTCATAGAAGCCCCTTCATCTATGATGGTACCAGCCATAACCATTCTATATATTTGAACAATAATTCAGAATGGTACACTAGCTGGTAAATGGGGTCTGCCTAGTTGATTCCAATCAAAGGAGACAACTAGGTTGCTTGGAGGTGGGACCGAATAGACGGCCGGGTATGACTCTGACGAACTTCCTTCCTGCAGTAAAGGAACGGGTAAATTGCCCCCATGTTCATCGGAGTCTGTGCTTATGAAAAGAATTTGGACGGTGTCATCCTTGTTCTCTTTGGTGGCTGTATCATCTGAAGATGGAACCTCTGAAGGCAAGACCGGGTCAACTGCCACCTCGACCTTTTGAATTTCATCTGGTATGGGTTCAGATGGCTTATCTTCAACGATAGATGCTTCAGCCGACCACCTGAGCGGGCCAGCCAGATTTTCAACTACTGACGGATTCGGCAAGAGTTTTTTATATCCAGGAGGAAGTCATAACGGTGAAACCGGACGATCGTCCAAAACTCTTTTAGCCTCGTCTAAGAAGGGACAACGGTGGACGGCATGATCGCCTTCGCATAGTTTACAAGGAAATCTATATTTTCCTTTTTGTCCTGGGGCTTCACTTTCACTAGTCGACGGTGTGTTTTCAACATGATCACCAGAGGTTGATGACACCGAGTTGTGAAAACGATGAGACCAGTCCCTTAAGATCCGAAGGATGCAAGGACAATCTCTATGATAGTGGTCTCCTTTGCAAATGACACATGGCGATTTAGGCCTGGTCGGTGCAGTGTGTGGATTTTCGCTAGACGACGCTCGTTTGCCCCCATTCGCTTTTGGCTCCTTCTTCTTCTTCTCTTTCTTCTTCTTTTCCTTCTTCTTCTCGGGTACTTGACTTTTGGCTTTACCAGCCCCATCAAGCGAAGAGGAAGGAGGAGAGGAAGAATTAGAGGAAGTAGAAGGTTGGTGGGTAACTCTGGACTCGTCTAGTTGCTGATTCAATTGTTCAGGAATTGTGGTGTTCTCAATGACAGAAGTTGAGAAGAGCCATACAGGCAAGCCGATTGTCAGTCCTGGAAGCGACAATGTGGCCATATGGGGTGCACCAACATCTCCCCAAGAGGAGAAGGGACTAGGATTTCCTCCAAGGGGAATTCCTTGGTTGGTGGATTCCATTTTCTCAACCTAAGATCAACGTAGGAAAGGGTAATGAATATTCCATTTAAAATAAATTTTAGACGCTTTGACACAACTTGTTTTTTCAATTTTTAAGAGTCGAGAAAAAAACAAAAGATGACTCTAGTCTCCTTCGATTTTTAATGAGCCTGAAGTGACAAGTGCTCAGATGGACCTTTTCTGTTAAAGAGTCTGAAAAGGAATGAAAGGGACTGCTCTGGAAATCTAGGTAGAGGGATTACCAAACCAATCGCAAAACTGCAGAATACTTTTTACGGTATGGCAGTCAATCTTCCCGAATGCTGTGTTCAGTGCATTGCGATCAATAGGGCGGCAGACACGGCTTCCTATGGATAAAGGATTAAGCCTATTGGGGTCTCCCAAAATATACTCGACGGTACGTGGGAGCACAAGTCCGTACTGGCACTTATCATCTCAAAGTGGAGGAATCACCCAACCATCAGTGAGAACAATAGTTACCAGGATTTACGACGCCGGAATACGTCTCTAGCCTAGACTTATAAATGTTGTGCGTTAAGTTCCAAAGCGTTGTTAGATTCATTGAATTTATTTTATAGTTGATCTTGTTTATGAAGTTTGCCTTTCAGGTTCATCGCGAGATGTAGATGTAATTCCTAAAATGCAATCTAAGATGATAAACAATCTTTTTATCTTCTTTGTGCAATGAAAATCCTAGCTACTAAGGAAAGAAAGACAGAATCTTTTCACAAAGAGAAAAGAGCACACTCTAAATGCACTTTCCTAAATCAAACCAATCAGACTATCTATATGCAAACGCACATGCATGTATTTGTTTTCGACTTTCTTAGTATATGAATGATAAGAAGAAAGTTGATGCACAAATCTGAATTTCTTTTCAAGCGACAAATATCAACAAGTTTCTTTTCGAAATAAAAAATGGAGACGATCACAACACCTTACGATTTTGAAATGAATACTTGTTTTTGACTCTAGAAAAATTACAAATTCAGACCAAAAACAATAGTAACAGGATAATCAACCATCAACAGCAATCAAACTCTTTCCTATGATTGAAATCGACACTTGCGACAGTTTCAAATCAAAGGATGATAGTACGATTATGCTACTTTTGCAAAGGAGAACTAAAAATGACTCAACAAACACACAAAAACATTTACAGTTATTTTGTACAAAGGAGGCGAAATAACAACAAGGAAAAGGGGTTTCAAACAGACATATACTGATCACAGGCAGCAAAATTCAGGAATAGAACTGGGAAGAATGAATCACGGAAACCAACACTGCATAAAGCCTAGACTGATTAGCGCACCTGTAACATGGGGAATTTGAAATGGAGCGCACCTTCTCCACTCGGGAAGTGTGCTGAAGTTTAGATTCTTTGAACAGTACCTGCGTTGGGCCAGAAACGAGACTCTGTTTGGGTTCCGAGTCACAGTTTGCAGTTCAGTTCATGGGTTTTGGCCGAGCAAAAGGTAATCAGTAATGAAACAATCAGGGGTAGATATAAGGAGGATCTAAGAGCTATCACAAGGGAAATCAGAGAGTTTGTGAATCAATTGTTTAAATCATAAACAGATCTCGTAGATGGACTGAAGTAGCATTTATCTACTTTGCATTTGCTATGGAAAATGCAGTTTGAATGCTACTTGTAAGTTTATGAAATAAACAACAAGGAAGATAAACAAACAAACTAATTCGTCCCCAGTGGAGTCGCCATTTTATTACAGGAAAAAGTGTCTACTCGGAACTGCTTATCCCACTAAGGTGTGACAGCTGCCTTAGAAACAAACAGAGTAAGGCTACTTTCGTTTTTCCTTTATGAATTATAGATAGAGAGGAACATAAAGACCAACCTCTGTCTTGCGCTAATCTCCTGATTTGATTCCCCTCTTCCTTGATAGTCTTTCGCTACTTGTTCCCTTGCACGCCCAGCTTCACCAAGTACCTGTAAGATCACAGTAGCATAACACTATACAAAGACATGGATCTATAATCATAAACAATCTAGGATCAGATGTAAATTGACCATACAAATGCAGCAAATATCAATGACACAAGAGTATGGACGAAAACTTGAATAGCTTTTATTGATAAACAAGAAAGAGCCAAGAGGAGTTACAACCAGTTGTTCTGACCCAGCATCAACCTCTCAGCAAGGAAGCCCCTCTTCACCTCATACAAAGCTTAGATCACCCAACAATCTGATGTTTGTCTCAAGAAACCAACAACAATTCCTTACAATATGCAAAATTCTAGCCTCTGGATCTCTGGGATGAGGGATCCATATATAGATATCTGTAATGGAGATGAGTCAGCTTATGATTTGATTAGTGTCTTCCCTTTGATAGTTCTTGCTTCCACTTGGAGATTGATGATCTCTTACTCATCCTTGGTCGAATTCCGAGAGGCAAGTGTCACAGGAGAAGTTTCTGGAAGCTTCCATTGCCTCTCCACCTCGCGGAATGACACTGCCATTTGTCATTTCTCGCCCATCGCACCCCATAGAAGGGCTTTTTGACATGTAACGCACCCACACAGTGTATTTAGGTGAGATGCAACGTACTTGGCCAGTGGAGCAGCTGAAATGATCCTGTTTTGACCAATTCTAAGCAGTTTTTTATGGAGAACTTCTTGGAGAAGCTGTAATCTGTTGACCTTGTTCCTTTAGGGGTTACAACAACACTTTTAGGGACTTAGGAGCCCTTGGTTTATGGACATTTCATGCTTGGGGTTGTAGTGCCCAAAAATGTCTATAACATAGGTTGGTAATGATGATGGATACATTGGAAATATCATTACACTTAGCCCTGACCTTCTAGCCAATTAGGTTAGGAGTAGGCTTAGTTGCATTTAGTTTCCCTTACATTTTATCCTGCCTCTATCTTGCTCTCCGTCAAGTCTCTGCATTTGTTTGTTTCTTTTTATATGCTATTTTACGTTTTTCCTCCATTTTCTTTTTTATTTCAGTTTTGTTTTCTTATATTTTCATGAATTTTTCTTTTGTTTTGTCTAGTAAGATTTCGCATGAAATATTGTGTTGTTGGCTGAAAATACCATGTGGAAAAACATGAAAAGGGAAATTGTGATGGTGAACAATTATTGGGTAATATATTACCTCTTCTCTATCTTGGGTTTACATATATTTAAAGTCAATGGTGTCTTAATGGAAAATACGATCCATTCAAACAGAAAGCCTTTGGTAAAACTATGAAGCCTGTATCTATTCTAGGATCCTCATTCCTCAACTCGGATTTGTAAGTAACTAGTGTATTTTTCTTGCCGATCCAATGAAGTAGAGAAGGGATAATAGGAAAATAAATTAGCAAGAAAACCAATATTAGAGGTCTATAAATACTTCTAGGAAGGGGAAATATCCTTTGCTCTCAATAAGTCTGGACCCCTCTTCCACCTGTTGAAAATACTAAGTGTTGAAACAAAATCCTATTAAATAAATAAATAAAGGGTGAAAGGAGAGAAAGGCTTCCTATACAGGGAGGTGAGTCAAGTGACTTCATTGGGGTACTATCTAGGCTTGATGGAAGTGAAGCAATACTTGTGCTCCTGTAGTGACTCCAGTGGGGTAATTTTTAGCCCTGCTGGTAGTGGAGTAACACTAGAGATGAAACTCATACTCTGAATATCTTAAACTTGATGTGCATACTACCCTTTCCTCAATCGAGGAAATTATGATATGCCATATATCTTTTGTGTTTTAACAAAGGGAATTAAGGGAAATATATCTCTAACTAGGTTAAATAGGAAATCCAAGGTAATTCATTAGATGAATCAATAATAAGTTGGAGTTCTACCAGTGTGTCACCAAGTATTGTCGCTATGATCAACACCCTTGAAAGTTTTTCTCACACTTTAATTTTGGAGCCTACTAAGGATCTTACAATATGTCGTCTTAAGGTTAATCCATGGTCATTTGATATTTTGTAAGGAATTTAAGTCTTCTTCTTATCTTAAGTTGTTAAGTCACATACACGCACATGTTTAGTGTCCAATGGATTCATGACCGCACTTCTTTTATGAAACCTTGAAAAAGCATAGCACCATCCATCAAGATAGTGTCTCTGTGATGTTTACATCATGTCGATAGTCAGTATGCACTTTCATTGAAAACATCCCTCACTTGGGTTTTGTTTTAACTTCTATTACGATGAGCTTTCTCAATTGTCGCTTTGGCACACTTTCACTATCACAAGTGTTGCTTTCACATTTGTGGCTTTTGCTTTTGACTTTTTTCATTTTAATAAGTGGAATTTCTTTTATGTTTCTATGGAATGTTTCACCTTTATTTCTTTAGCTTCTTCAACTCCCGTTTGCATGTTTTCTTACTATCGCAAGTTTTTCTTTGCTATTATTTCTAGGTGACTGCTTTTCATAAGTCCTATGCATTCCCTTTGGATTTATCAATGACATTCATGTGTGTGATTCATGTTTGAGTTGTGTTCAAATTCACTTCTCTCTCCTACTCTATATATTCCACACTTATCCATTTTGGAGCTCTTCCTGGTCTTCCTATGTCACAATGCATTATCACTTACTATGCTAGGTAACCTAGCTTTTGGTTGACCCCCCGAGTGAAAAATTATACTTCAAGAGAACAATGACATCAACCCCCTTAAAAAAAGTGCACTTTGCAAGCTTGAGCACATTTAAAAAAAACAAGCACACTTTGGGACTATGAGCACATTCCTTTGGCTTAAATAACTGCACTGTCCTTAAGAGTGCATGGTGCAGTCATAAAGCATAAAGCCTTCATTAAGAGCACATAGAACACTCTTGAAGCTTGAATCTTTTGATCACACTTCTTCAGCTTGAAGAAATGCACCCTCCTTAAGAGTTCATGGTAGACCCATGAAGCATGAAGTCTTTGAGTGAATGGTGAACCCTTGAATCACAAATCCTTCATCCTTTCCTTAGAGCACATGGCACAGTCATAAAGCATGAAGCCTTGAGCACACTCCTTTGGCACAAATAACTACACCCTATTTGAGCACATGAGCACATATTTAAGGCTTGAGTGTTTCTCCTTTGTCCCTTTTCCATGCACCAGTCTACCCCCCTTGCCCATGAGTGCATGAGTGCACCTTGAAGGCATGAATGCATTAAGCATCAATCCCTCATCTTTTTGGATTTTTCCCTTCCACCTTCTTAGTTGCTTTGAGTGAATGAGCACACCTTCAAGGTTGAAAGGCCTAGAGCCTCACTCCTTCGTCTCTTGGGAGTGTTCCCTTCCACCCTTGATGTTCTCTCTCCTTTTCTTTAGCACACAAGTGAACATTGAAGGCCTCTTGCAAGCCTTAACCTTTCACCACCTTCAGTGCAGTAAAAATGGACAAAGGATCCTTCTTAAGCCAATGATGATTTTTTTTGTACCTTCCTAATCAAGGCTCTTCCCTTAGCACTCTCATAAGCCTATCATGAGCAGATCATTCCATGAGCTAGGTAGTGATAGAATATATATTTTAAGACTAATATTCCCTTGTCATGAATTATTTTCATTGGAAGGAGTACCTTCCTAGCATGACAACGTGATGCTCAAGAGTATATAGGAAGGATAAAGTAAAGGAACACTTGTAGAGAAGAAGCACTAAAGAGAGATATCATGGAAACATGAAGCAAGTCATGGATTGAGATAGAAAGAAGACAATGCATGAAGACTCAAAGGATTCTAATATCGATCAAAGACCCTTTGGAGGGTGAATATGACTAACAAATTGGATCCTTCATGAATATGAAGCATATGTAAGATCTATCATCAAGAATACAATATGAAGTAGCAAGAAAGATAGCTTGGCACTGCCACTTCATCATGAAGTCCAACTCATCATTGTCAAGTTGTAACTTGTACAAGTGTGATAATAATGGTCAATGTGTGTCCATGTGTCATGATGCATCATCATATGGAATGTAATGATGTATTTGCAAGAAAAGCACAAAATTTAATGTGTGGAAGTCCAAGAGTCATATGTGAAATATTGAAAGTCACTTAGTCATATATGGAAAACATATCTTTAGGAGAGGTCCAAAAGTCATTAGAAGTTCCATAGTTATTTAGAAGTATAAAGGACACACTAGAAATCCAAGAGTCATGAGGACATGAAAGGTCATTCCTCTTGTTATAAAATCAACCTCATAACTTAAGTAGTGGGATTTTTTAGGCTTAAGCTTTGGAGAGTTATTCTTGGCTTCTGTATTTGGCATATGAGAGAAAACTATTCTTTGGAGAATAAAGAAGTAACTTAATGTCCAGCTATTGGAACTAGTGTCTCATCATTGAAAGTGTGTACTTGGATCTTTGATCTTATAATTTAATTCAATAATCCAACACATATTCATGCATGTATCACAAATGTTTTAGGACTATTCTTGGGATGTTTATGGTATATGTTGTGCTCATGTGTCCTGAAGAAATTGAACTATTTCATTGGCTATGGTACTTATCATATTGAATGTGTGTTGTAGTTTCTTTACAATCATTATGTGAATTTTTTCACTAATGAATCATTTTAATATCTGGTGGGTCTCTCTTAGGTGGTACAATTACTTCCTTCTAGAGGCTCACTTTTTTTCTCCTGCTCGTGAATTTATCATTTTACACATTAAAATCAATGTTTCACAATATCAAATTACTTTCTTATTCAAGGATTATGTGTATAGTCTCTTATGTTATCCGTTGAAACCAAGAACAACCTTTGTGTTATGGTGGCCAAGCCGATACTCTGAATGGGGCTCCTACTCCAAACAATTTTAGGTCTAATTGGTACTTCACATTTGGGAGACCCCCTATATGTTGGCGATATCAAGCATCATCAACAAGAAGCTATAAGTTCCTCAAAAAAAAAAAGACGAGAGGAAACACCACAAAAAAGGATAATTACACAAGGAAAAGAACACAAGAGTAGTAACACACAAAAGAGAAGTGCATCATAGGAAGAGAAACATATAAAGGATGAGAAGGTAAAGGAGAAATGAGTAGTACACCTTCACATTGTTTTTATTCTTTATCATGCTAATTTTTCTTGATCATGGTGTTGCCACCAATACAAAAGGGGGAGAATGTTCGACAAGTGAATTTTTTTTAGTGATAATAGTGGCTCCACTTGGGATAGTGTGCCCTTGTGATACACTAAGAACTTGTAGGTCCAATGCCTTATCCTCTTATGATGAATGAAAATTTGTTTGACAAGAATCCCCTTTAAGCTTCTTGGACCTTCACCTCAGGCTTTAGCTTGATGATCACTGTAGGAGAAAGAAATCTATATCTACTGAAAAATGCTCAGTCAACCTTAAGCTTATTTTCATTTTCCTACCTACCTACTAGCTACAATTTCCACTTTAGGTCAAGCAAAATGATATTTCCAATAAAGCCAATCAATTGTCCTTTCTGATATTGGAGGCTCTTGACTGCATTTGACCTCAAAATAACCATGGTAGTGAGATGACCAAATCAACTCATAATATACCTACTCTTCGTAATGCAAATGAAAATGAAAAATTGGTGTGCAAAGCTTGGCCATGTATTTATTTATAGGGTCAAAGAGGACATGGTTGTTTTGATGATCATCATAACATTCTACATCTTTAGACATTTGATTCTCAGCCACACACGATTTCTTTGATATGCTATCCCACTGCCTTTCTGAATGATACCCACAAACAATGTAATTTTCTTCATTATTATGATCATTCATTGATGTAAGCTGCTGCAAGGAATTACAAAATTGAACAACCTTTTCCTCTGCCTGAGGGCTATAAAAGCTATTTTCCAGTACTTCTTCTTGATGTTTGTAATCAATTTCATACTCATAATGATCCGAAGCTTGACAAGTCTGTTGCATCTCTACATCAATCTCAGAGGATGTAATATGATTTTCATAAGCCAACCCCTGCTGATCTTCATGCTGCATTTCATGGGATGTTATACGTTCTTGGTGTTGAAATGTATTGTTATGAAGAGCCTCTAAAATTTCTTTATCCATAAACTCATCATCATCATAACAATCCTCCAAATATTGAATAAAACTCGTAGAATGTTTACAACAATCTTTGACCAGCAATAAGGAGGGATGACACTCTTTATACATCTCATAGAATTCATCATGAAAATTAGCAAGTGAATATATTGAACCATTTTCCAAACTTTTATACCAAGACCATGCTTTTCCTTCTAAAGTGGTCATAAACATCCTCATGAGACAATCCTCAGGAAACTGAACCTTAAGATTGCGTACATCCATATGAAACCTAACCAAATGAAGAGAAGCATTGTCTTTCTTTTCATCTTTGAATATTGTAAGATCCGCTAACCAATCAACCTTTGGCATAGGATTTGGAAAACTAGTGATATGAGACCGATACATAGGAGAATACTTGGTATTCATTCTTGCAGTGGAACTCATCTTGAAAATTCATCAAGCTAGTGATCTTCTAGTAGTGGAGTCACCTTCCAATTTCTTATTCGATGTGTGGAGTCACCAAGGTAGTTTTGCAGCCTCAA
This sequence comes from Pinus tabuliformis, assembly GCA_031772625.1. Classification (NCBI taxonomy): domain Eukaryota; kingdom Viridiplantae; phylum Streptophyta; class Pinopsida; order Pinales; family Pinaceae; genus Pinus; species Pinus tabuliformis. The sequence continues at coordinate 1,675,964,247 of CM062819.1, read as the reverse complement.
AAAGATGTCTGAGCTCCTGCTACCTTTAGAAGTTCAGCTTCTTGATTTTGGGAATGAATAGACTTCAGGCTCCTGGCAGACGCACCAAAATGTTATCACAAAATCAGGCCCTGATAGGCTGTTGATTAGGTAGACCTTGTGTAACTCTTTCAAACCAACTTTTGGCTGAGGCTTAGCCTCCTCAACCTGAGAGGGCTCTCTCAAAAGGATTAATGATATTGATAATGGATTAGATGGCTAACTCTAGTAAACAAATGACAAATGAAAGAGGTTGAAATACAATCAGAAAGTATCCATTGGGCTTATGGAGTCAGATATGCTTCAGTATTGACAATAAAGTTAGCTTTGCATAGAAGTCAGGGCATTCAGAATCCAACATATGTAAAACATATCAAACACATAGGGGACCAACATAGTTTACGAATGCATGCAGGAAATTAGAGCACTTTAAGTGATTTCTAAGTGATCATACATTCATAACACTGTAGATAATAGGAAGAAGAAAACACAAGACATTCAGAACATCGAATTCTTCATGATTCCTGAGAAGCAAGGCCAATACTGTATTACTAGAAAACAAAGTTTGTACATAAAGCCAAATAAGAGAGCTTTTCTCAATAATTTTCCAACCCTTTGTACATCAGATGTTCTACTATATATAGATCTCTTTACATACTTGAGATTCCTCTTTACATACTTGATATTCCTCCTCCAGCATGAGGGGAATTCGAATTCCACCTATTATGACACCTATTGACACCTAAAACTAATTATTAAAAGAAACTAACTGTTAACTGGCAGTCTTAGAGACGTAAAACAATTAGGAGTGTAACTCCTCATTATGATTAAAACAACCTTATCTAGGAATTAAACACTCCCTATGACACCTATAACCCCATGAATTCGAATTTGATAGTGTTCATAACCCTCCAGCTGGCCCTTGATGACTCATCCTTTTACTGTTCCTGGAAACTAGGAGGTTGTTCCTTGCTCTATTATGGCTGAACAATGGGTCTTGGGATAGAGCTCATAACCTCTCACAAAAAACGTATTTGGAAAACCTGAAGGAGGCTTTTGTGAACCCATCCATGCTGAAATAAAACCTCTCTTGGGTTTTTTAAACACCTTCCCTACCTCCCAGAATGTGTCTTTGAAAAACAGGTGTAAAACAAAGAAATATGCCTCTGAAAAACTTGCACCTACAGCAGTTTCGTAGTGCAAGTTTAGTCACCCATTCCTCCCGGCTCATAATTATTTTGAAGAAAGTGAAAGAGGTTTTTCTATTTCAGTAGGTTATAAATAAAAACCTCTTTCAATTTCCAAAAATATTCTTTCAGTTTCTATAGCAACCTCCTGGAAGTTGACTACCTAAAACAATTTTTCTCCTGAAAAAGGCTGCTTCAGTGATTTCATAGCGCAAGGTTTGGCATGTGTATATGTCTTCATTTCTTGAATTTTCCCTTTGATTAGGGCTCCAACCTTCTCAAGTGATCTTATTACACCTCTCCAGCAACATCCCTTTCGAAATAATCTTCTTTTTCTTTCAAGGTAGATCCTCAAAAAACAAAACTGTCACCTTCAGCAGTTTCGTAGCGCGCTATGAAACTGCTGTGTGAGTCAAAAACACAGTTTTTTTTTTTTTTTTTTAGCAGACTACCTATTTGAATGCTTCTTCAAACTCTCTATTCCTCATGATAACTTCTAAGCCTTCAGGCTCAAGTATAAGACATCGGCCTGATCTGTGATTCTTCCTTTCTTCAAAAATGTCTATGAAATCCCTACAAGGAAACTTGAAGATGAACCTGCACTGTATTGTTTTGAACACTGCCTCGCTTGAATTTGAAACTAATAGCTCCCTCACTTACAATGGATAAGGAAATATGCCTCGCTTGATCTTCAAAGAATTCAAATTGAACACCTGTCAATGTGCTCCTCATGCATGAACCCAAACCTAACTCATAACTATGAATACTCGGCTCTTTTTTAAATTTGCAACCTAAGCATACCAAGACTCCTAACAAATCTAATAATGAGAATGAATGGCTGCATGTGATAAGAATGGTTCAAGGACTGACACATGGTGATGAAAAATTAACGAATTTTGATGGAAAAGACAGTTAGACCAGATCTGGTACAAATCCCTTATTTCGTAGCGCACATAGTGTATTTTTGTGAGTTTGCGCTGCGAAAACTCCTAGTTGATTTCGTAGTGCATGTAATTTTTGAAACAGCCTTAACACATGACACTATGAATAAATGTGGGACCAATGGTGGGTAAAAAAGGATTTTTTACCATATTTAACAAAGGGAACAAGACTCCCGGATGCAGGTGATACATGGACTCATCAGGGAACATGCGATGGGGGGCAGCTGTGATACTAAGATCGTCTGGCAGGACGGTATATTAATTTTCCCCTGTCAAGCATTAACGCAGTTTATGTCTGAGAGGATGGCTCTGCAGAAGAGGGATGGCCTCACGCGAGGCAAATTGATTTTCCTGTACGCCGATTTATGGAGTTTTGGCTCCATTGCCGCCGGATTGTTTAGATCCGAGTCCTATATAATGATGCTCATGAATTAGGTCAGTTACATGAAGTATTGTGATGTTAATTTGTCTGAGGGAGAGATTGAGCCGAATTCTGGCGACAGGGGTAGATGCCATAGCCTAACCTCTGTTCCGACTGTGTGTTCTGGGCATTCGTGGGAAGAAGGTTTAGTAACACACAAAAATTGGGTAATTGTCATTGAGGAGGAACTGTTAGCTAGTTACAATCCTGAATTTTTACTGTCTCTTGTTTGCAAAGTGCGCTCTCCTAGGCTAATGGCGCCGAGACAGAGGGGAGTCCCAAGGCGTGGAGGAGTATGGGGAATTTGCGGCAGGCAAGAGGCTCAGGCTAGTGCAATTCAGCCAATTGCCATGCTGGAGCCTCCATCCTCTCCCTCTGAAGACTCAGACCAGGTGGATAGTCAAGTCCATACTTCTCGCTGCACTTTTCGCTGCCGGAGAAACTAGACCCATCTCTCTCTGCTCATAACAGTCATCGCCACGGAGGAGGAGGATGATTCGTCCAGTCAGGAAGAGCCTGACAGGGAGCCGAAGCAACTGGATCATCCTCGGGTTCCAGTAGTGGGGGAAATTATGGATAATGAAATTGTTGTTGATGTCAACTTGATGGAGCCTCTTCCGGGTTTAGGCTTGCCTCAGCAACCAGCTCATGATTCGTCTCAGCATCTGGCTCATGGTTCGTCTCAGCATCCTGCCAACTTCGGCAATCAGCTCACCAACCGTCTGGAGATGAATGAAGAGGCTTACAAGCCGGGCACTGAACAAGATGAGCCTTCGAGGGCTTAGTTTATGTTTTCTTCTGCTGCTTAATGAACGCGTTTTGGAATTTTGAGGGGACGCCTTCTGGTTTAGAAGGGTCCAGCAGTCGGTTTTATAGTAGGGAGCCCTCAAGAAATATAAGCTCTTCAAGAAGACTGGAGAATTTGGATTTCCAATTACCGTTTGGTATTTTGTTTTCAGCAGCAAGATACATTCGACAGGCAAACTTCTCAAATCAAGTAACTGCTGTTCTTTTGCATAGTTATCTTTTTGTAAGCCAGAAGGCCATCAGCTACAGCTTTTGTCATGCTCTCTGTTATTATCTCCATCTTTGTAATCCAGGTTGCCTTGAGCACCTGCAGTCTTCTTTGACAGAGGATGCTCCCCTGCATCTTCAGAGGCCTAGGCCTCTTTGTAAATAGTTTTCTTTTTCTTAATACAATAGTTTCGCCTTTATCAAGAAAAAAAAAAACAAAGGGAACAAGACTCTATCCTATGTTTTAGACTCCTTAAATAAAACAATAGAAATGACTTGACCAAGACTGACTTACAACTTTGAAACCATACAAGTTGTCCAATTTGTTTTTTTGAAATTTTTTCAGTGATAATAGTCTGTGAAATCAGACCCTGGAAGGCTGCAGACTAGGAAGACTTCAAGTAACTTTTTCAAACCAATATTTTAGCTAAGGCTTAGCCTCCTTAGCCTGAGAGGGATCTCTCAAAGGATTGAAGGTTTTTTATTATGATTAAGATGGATAACTCTTTGTGAAACAAATAGCAATGAAGCTGGTGGAATCAAAGTTAACAAGCATCCATTGGGCTTATGGAGTTTTATGTCATTTAGCATTAACAGTAGAATTGGCTTTGCAATAAAATCAAGGCATTCAGATTTCAATATAGGTAGAGTACACTAAACACCAAAGGACAATTTACGAGTATATGAAGGAAATTAGAACACTGCAAGTGATTTCTAAGTAATCAAATACTCATAATACTATAGACAACATGAAAAGACAACAAAAGGAACTCATACATTGAAAACTCTATGATTCTTGAGCAGCAGAAGCCAGTACTGTATTACCAAAAGAAACAGAGTCTTTACATAAGCTTAATAACAGAGCTTTTTTACATAAATTTCCAACCCTTATTACATTTCCCTTTCTCCTATATATAGAGTTCTTCTACCTCACTGAGATTCCTCCTTAAACATTAGGGGAACTCGAAATATACTTCTAATGACACCTGTTTAACTTTTAACTGCCTATTAAATGTAACAAACTGCAACTAGAATTTCTAGAGATCTAAATCAAGTAGGAGTCTAACACCATATTATGCTAATAATAGCCTTGATTACAATCATTCTCGTTCTTTGACATTTGGTCCCTTTTTACTTTGGCTGTGGTGGATGTTCAAAGCTCCATGCTGGTCTTCAATGTCACATCTTCTCCATTGCCCTGAAACATAGGAAACTACCCCTGTTTATCGGTCTTTGGTTTGCCTCAAAATGTTTGAATCCAAAGAACCATGCCCTTTATCTTTTATTTTCCAAATATAACAGATTGCCACGTCTTTGATGTGTTGTCAACCTCTTTTATGTGTGAAGGCAATAACTCTTCCATGCTATCTGACATATCTTGGACTGTAGTAAACATGCTTCAGTTTATGACAAAAAGTTTCGATTTGGATTCGAATACATGTTTCCTCCAGCTATCTTGACCTTGTTGAAAGTTGATAGGTTTAGTTGATCCCTTGAAGATATTCCCTTTTCAAAATATCTGCTTGTATTTCAAAATCGGTTGACTGAGATTAGATTGTGTAGCTTCAGCAGTTTCGTAGCGCGCTACGAAACTGTTGAGCGTTAGTCATCATCTTCTGCAGTTTCGTAGCGCGCTACGAAACTGCTATGTTATTCCAAAAACACATTTTCAACCAAAATTTTGCCAGTTTGAGTGTTTTTCTATTTAAACATTCTGTCAACTGCTCCAAGGCCTTTCAAAATTGAATGGAAATGTATGATTCTTCAAGAAATATTATACCAAGCAAAACCATCAAAATTTGAAACATAGCCTTACTTGAAGTGAGATTTCTTTAAGGAGATTCTTTCAGCTGGCTTAACTGTATCTTTAAGTCATCAATTTGTTTCTTCAAGACCTTGATCCCAGATCTAAGGTTTGTGTTGACTTTTCTGATAAATTTAGCTTCCTTTATTGTAGGAACAGTCCAGCTACGGAATTGAACACTAAAATCAACCACCTCGAGAATTTGAAATGTTTGGTCCTCCCACCAAGCTTGCAATTGGTTAAAATAAGCCTCCTTAACTGAAAATTTCCTGGCAGCTTTCTTCAATCTAGCAATTTCAAAGTTGGCAGATTCCAATCTCCTTTTCAAGTCTTCCACACTATCTTCTTCTTGAATGGCAACTGCTTTTCCTTTATCCTTTCTTTCATGATGCCGTGTCACCTCCCCTGTTTCATCTGCTCTTGGAAGTACCTCCTGTACTTGTTTAAACTTCCTCGTTATGGGTCTCCTGGGCTTAAAAACGAATTGCTCAACCTGATCATCAAACTTGAGTTTTTTCGAGGCTTTGACTCTCTTAGCCTTCTCTTTTCCTGACTCTATCAAATCTGCTTGAACTAGTGGGGACTCTTCAATGTCAATGGCTTGCAATAAATCATTTAAGTCTCCCTTTGAAACAGGGCTTTCTTCAATACTCACTGACTTACCTTTTTCTTTAGCCACTTGGCGCCTAGTCCTTCTTCTTTGAACTCCTTCACTTGTGCTTGATTCATGTGCAGTTTCTTTGACTTGAGTTTTCTCTCTAAGGGACTGCTGGGGTGTATCCTAAATAGTCATTGGCCTGGTCGATTCTCTTACTTGTTTCCTTGCCTTTAACTTTTAAAACCTCTTGGATCTTGTTTCTGCCTGATGACCGACTGTTGTTGAAATATCTTTTGCAGCTTGAGGGCTAAGACCAGTCTTGTTCTTGAAACCAGACATGAATATGAATGTGTCCCAGTCCCTACCTACCCTTTGGAGTTCATGCAAAATAATCAACTTAACCAAGCCATGGTGGAACAATGAAGTCTCACAGGCTTCTTTTCTTAGCTGCACCTTGTCACACATTTTGCTTAAGCTGCGGAATAAGTAAAAAGGCAGATCAATAGATGTCTTTCCTTGAAATGCAACAGAAGTTTAAAGTGATATGAATACACTTTGTTATATCTCCCTTCACAGGTAAGGTACTTCTGTATACAAGTAAGAAAATTGGCATATGACTCTTTGACATAATTTCTAGGAACAGACTTGCTTAACTCTGAGTTAATGAACTCCTGCTTTAGAAATTCTTTGCACGGGGTCATATCAAATTTGAAATTCTTGAACCAACTTTCTTGCCCTCTTATAATCTCCATAACTGTGGATATCATGTCTGGTGAGCCCTGCAATTCCAGCATACCAACCTTTGAGTTTAGTCCTATGAAATTCAGGGAAAATTCCTTTGTAACTTGTGCATGACCTCCCTGGAGCTTCTTGCAAAAATTCCAACATCCAACTTGTTTAAATGCATGCTCGACTTCTCTGTTCTTCAAGGTTATGTCTAAACCTTCAGGCTCGTTTCTCAAACATTTGCCTGATCTGTGGTCTTTCCTTTCTGCTGATCCCTCCATGAAGGTTTGAAACACTGTCGCTGCTCCAATTTCAGTCTCTGCCTTATTTGAATGGATGCCTCACTTGATAACTACCTCGCTTGTTAACAATGTATTCAAATTGAAAACTTGTAGACTTGTTCCTCATGCAATGAATACAATCATCATTAAGGCTGTGAATACCTGGCTTTTCTTGGAACTTGTAATCCGTGTGTACCAACGTACCTAGTGGTTGTAATAATGGAGATAAGCGATTGGACATGATATGTGGAGTGCATAAACTGACAATGAATGACGCAACCATATATTAATTTGACAGATTTGACAGTTGGGAAAGATTCGCTGCGGAATGCACGAATCTCCGATTTCGTAGCGCGGTCAGTGTAAATTTTGAATTATGCGCTATGAAATCACCTAAGACGTGTTGCGCTGCGAAATCACCTAAAACACATCACACTGCGAAATCACCTAAAGGACTTTTGTGTTGCGAAACTACTAAAAGGATTTATGCGCTGTGAAAACACTTCGAACTGGTTACATGCGCTACGAAATAACCTAAAAGGCTTTGTGGCACATAGTAATTTTTTAAACCAAACTGACACATGGCTATGAGACCGGTGATGGATGAGAATGACCAGTGATGAATGAGAATGCATATTTGACTCAAGACCCCCTAAGACTCAGACACTAAGGAAAAACAAAATCAAACTTGGACTAGCACCGACCTTTATCATCAAACTAGTATGAAAAATTTGGCATTAGAATTCTTAAGTGATAACAGTGGCTCTAGTTGGGATAGTGTGCTCCTGTAGTACACTAAGAACTCACAGGTCCAGTGCTTTGTCCATTTTATGAAAAACATATATTTTCTTGACGAGCATTTCTTTCCATCTTCTTGGGCCTTCACCTCGAGCTTGAGCTTTCTATTCAGCTTGTCATTATTTGTAACAAAAGAAAAACTGATAAAATGGGTATATACAATGTTGTGAGAAACTAGTAGAATTTTGATCAATAATAATGCTTTAGGAACTTGCCATTGACAGGTCCTCCAGCATATGGTTTTCCATCAACCTCTTGCAGAATGTAAGTATTATTTCCATGGAAAGCATAAATTTGATATGGCCCTTTCCACAAATTTTCAAATTTGCCATGCTTACCTTTTTCTTCAATTCTAGCTTCCCATTTCAACACTCTATCATGGATCTGAAAGGTAACTTCTTTGATCTTTTTATCAAATGTTCTCTTGATTCTGTTCTGACTTTGTTGATGACTGTCAAACACCTCATTTCTTTTCTCCTGCAAGGCTATCAGCTGATTGATTCTTCTTTGTACAGCATTTGGTTCCTCCTCTAATCCTTGAATCAGCTTCATCACAGGCACTCCAAGGGATGTTGGAAATATGGCTTCAGCACCGTATACTAACTCATATGGCGATGTTCCAATGGATCTCTTTGTACAAATCCAATCAGCCCACAAAGCATACTTCAATTTCAAATGCCAAGCTTTCTTATTTTCCTGCAGGAGCGTCTTGATGATTCTTACAAGGCTCTTGTTTGATGATTCAGCAAGGCCATTTCCTTGCCGATAATAAGCAGTAGAGTGTCCAAGAGAAATGTGATACTAATGGAAAAAATTAATCATCTTCTTGGATTTAAAAGCTTGAGCATTGTCAGTTATAATCTTCATTGGGCAACCAAATCTTGATAATATATTATTTTCTAAGAAAGAGATAATCACTGAATCATTTGCTTGCCTTGTTGGGATTACTTCTATCCATTTGGTAATGTAATCAGTCGCTGTGAGAATCCATCGATGCTGACCTGATGAAGGAGGATGAATTTCCCCTATAAAATCTAATCCCCATTGCTGGAAAGGCGCTTCAACATATATAGGAACCAAAGTAAATGGCACAAGTTTCCTCTTTCCTTCAAACACTTGACATTCATGACATGTAGCTATCCTTTTATAGATATCTCTGAACATAGTTGGCCAAAAATATCCAGCCCTCAAGATCTTGTTTGCAGTAGCTTTCCAATAGTGATGTCCTCCACAATCTCCCTTATGGAATTCATCAATTACTTTATCAGCTTCTTCTTCAATAAGACAATTTAACAATATTCCTCCTGCATCCTTCCAAAACAAATTTTGGTCATACACAAAATATCTTAGAGATTTCAGCTTGACAAACCGGGCTTTGGATTTTGAAAGATTAGCAGGGGCTTTATTATGCTGCAAAACAAATGCTACATCCTTGTACCATTCTGAAACCAAGAATTTTTCATTTATTTGGACCAATTCCTCTTCATTTTCAGCAATTTATGAGATCTCTGTACTCAAGTTAATATCAAGACAGTCCAAATTTGATTGTGTCAGCAGCTTGGCTAAGCCTTGACCCTTTACCAACTTTGTGGGTTTAATCTCAATGTCATACTTTAACAATTTTGCTATCCACTTGCCCCTTTTTCCATCTGGATTAGCCTATGTTAGAATATCCTTTATAACAGCATTTGGAACATAGGCAACATTGTGAGAATGCAAAACATAGATCCTAAAATCCTTTATTGCTTTCACCAATGCATAGGCTTGCTTCTCTAGGATATTATACTTCAGTTCAGCATTTGCTAATGTCTTGCTAAAGAAAGAAATAGGTTGCTCAGTGCCTTGGCTTCCCTTTTGCAGCAGAACTCCAACAATTGTATCTTCAGAAGCAAATGTAAAAATAATGAATTCTTTGGTAAAATCAGGGCTGATAAGTACAGGTGCTTGTGTGAGTGTCTTCTTGATCTCCTCAAATGATTTCTTTGCTTCAGCTGTCCACTTAAAGTCCACTCCCCTTTTTAACATCTTTGTTATGCTCTTGACTCTGCAGTAAAGTTAAGAATGAATCATCTAACAAAGTTAACTTTTCCAAGGAAGGATTGAATCTCTTTCCTACTTCTTGGCAGCTCTAATTTTTGAATTGCACCAACTCTATTAGGATCAATCCTAATTCCTTCTTCAAAAATAATATGACCAAGAAAGTTGCTAGAGGTTAAAGCGAAAATACTTTTGGTTGGATTAAGAGAAATACCAAACCTTCTACATTTCAGTAGAACTCTTTCAAGGTGCTTCAAATGATCTTCTTCTCTCTTTGAAAAAACTGTGATGTCATCAAGATAAACCAACATTGATTTGTCCTTTTCTTCAGCAAAAGCAATATCCATTTCTCTCTGGAAAGTGGCTCCTGCATTCATGAGACCAAAAGGCATCTTGGCGTACATGAATGTTCCCCATGGCGTTGTGAAGGCTATTTTCTCTTGATCATCTGGATGAACAAGAATCTGATTGTACCCTGAGAAACCATCAAGCATAGACATCCTTTGTGAACCAACAATATTTTGCAGAATCAAATCTAGCTTGGGAAGAGGATAATTATCTTTCAATGAAGCTTTATTCAGATTTCTGAAGTCTATACAAATCCTAATCTCTCCATTCTTTTTCCTAACTGGGACCAAATTAGCAAGCCAGTTTGAGAATCTGATTGGAACAATAATCTTAGCATCAAAAAAAAATTTCACTTCCTTTTCAATCAATGGCATAAGAAGAGGATTAATTCTTCTTAACTTCTGCTTGAAAGGCTTTTCATTCTCCTTAATAGGAACGGTATGCTGTATAATTGAGGAATCATATTGTTTCAAGTCAGCATAACTCCATGCAAAAACATCAATGAACCTTTTCATCATCTCAACATATTTAGTCTTCATATTAGCTGAAAGAAATTTTGAAATCTTGACCATCTTAGGCACAACTGAGTCTCCTAAATTGCAGCTTTCCACCTCTTCTTCATCAGCTTGTAATTTTGGTGCTTTGAATACATTGTTTTGATCAAACAATTTCTCAAGGGGAATGAGACCTTTTGGAATCAAGTTGTTTTTTAATTGTAAGACTTCAGGCTTTTCATTTGATTCCACAAACATATTTTGCTGATCCATTTGAGTGCTCTGAAATTCTTCCTTTAACTCACTGAAATTCCTCACCTGCTGATCATCCTCAAAGACTTGCCAATTAATGATTTTATCTGGTATAACTGATCTGTGACGAACCTCCACCTCATATTTTTCAGAAGAGTGTGTAGGAATAATAAAAAGGCTGGCAGAAACAGTAAGAGAGTCTGCAATAGAGTTTTGGTCTCTGGTTTTGATACTAAAAGTATGAGCCTGAAACTTTTCCAACATATCCAACACTAAGTTTCTATATGCCCTCATTGTTACATCCTTGGTTTGGTAAGCACCTTCCACTTGTTTTATTACCAATTCAGAATCTCCACAAATAGTAATGTTTCTAGCTTTCAATTTTAACAAAGCTTCTAAACCCAAAATCAGAGATTCATACTTGACCATATTATTAGTGCAATCAAAATTCAACTTGTAGGAGAGAAACTTACTTTCTTTATCAGGACTTGTAATCCAAATCCTAGCTCCTGCCCCCTCTCTTCCTGTTGATCCATCAAAATATAATGACCACCAACCTGTTGTCTCATTTTCATCTCTTTGTTCATCTCCTTGGAACTGGTTTCCTAAAAGTTTATCCTCTGATTCTTCTCCAACTGACTCATTAAAAAGGATGGCTGATCGAAGACCGGTGTCAAATGAATAAATGGGAAAGTTCTGAGGTTTATCTTTGCTGCTTACCATATAATCCATTCTGGTCTCCTGATACAGCCTCCTTTGCTCACCAAAAACAGGGATAGTAGCATAGGTAAGGTCCATTTGCACTGTGCCCTTGATTTTTGCTGCCCACGATCTTGAAAGAAGCATCCCAAACTTAGGTGGAATGTCAGCCACAACAATGTCCATGACAATTGTTTTTGCTGGACTTTGTGTGAGACCCACAACAACATCTTTAATCAAACCAATGCATTGAACTCTTTTTGAATCAAAGGAAAATAAATGCTTATATGGTCTAGTTACCTCTAATCCCAGTCTTTCCATGATCACCTTGGGCATAAGATTATGAGATGCCCCTGAATCTAACATAGCATTATGTAAAGTCATGTCATGAATGCTAATGCTTATGTAGAAAGGAGGAAACTCTTCATTCTATTCATCTTCAAGTATTGGACCCAAGTAAATAATAGGATTATCTTCTCGTACATTTAGGATATCAGCTACTCCTAGTTGTGAATTGAGCATTTCAACGATCTTACTTCTATATTTGTCTACCTTGAGGAGTTCACTAAAGAGGACTAATATCTTGATTTTTGCAATCTCATTCTCAAGGTTAAAAACAAAAAAAGTCTTCTCAATTTCTTTAGTAAGTGATGGAGCTTGAATATCCTTTTTGTCATGTGGAGAATCATTCTTACCTTTAGAAGCCTTTGAGTTGTCCTTCTTATCTTCAACTGCCTTTGAGGCATCCTTCTTGGGTTGTGCTTTTCTTGCTGTAATGGGCACGTTTCTAATCCTGAGATTGTACTGCTTTTGCATCTCAAAGATAGCATGCTGATGGCCCTTTAAATAGTTTGAAGGCTCTTCTCCTGATTTGGTCATACTGGACTCATCATCTTCTTCCTTAGTCAAGAAAATCCCTGACACTTCTTTATCAAGACAATGGATGGACTCCTCAGGAATTTTAGGTTCATCTTCTTCATCCACCAAGTTTTGCTAGAAAGGAGGTCTTACTGGAGGATCTGGCTGTTTATTTCTGTTCTCTCTTGGCCTTTGCTGATTTTGAGGTCTTCTGAACTGAGGATTCCTAAATTGAGGTTCCTATTGTGCTGGGGAAGTAGAGGTATTCCCAAGAGCCAACCGATCCATTAATTTTTCCATGGTCTTCATCATTGTTTCAAACTTATCTTCTGGAGCTGAAGTGGAAGGTTTCTCTTCTTCTTTCAGTTTAGCCTTTGCCATCTTTGATTTCTTAGCAGCAATCATGTTCACCTCCACTTTAATTGCATTTTGCATGTCAGCAAGGGTAATAGAATCCCTTTCTCTGAGTAACAGAGAGAAGTCAGAATCAAATGCTTCGGCATATCTCAGTTGTGCCAAGGCCCCAGGAGGTTTCAAATGGGTTGGAATAGAATTGTATATTTTAGTAAACCTCTTGGAGAAGTTCTAGACAGTGTTAGGCCCCTATACTACTAGTGTAACCCCTTATTGTTATTAGTACAACCCACTTATTATATTGATGTACCCATGTACTGCCCATATTGTTACTAATGTGCCCCATAGAAGCCCACTATTGTTATTATTGTGCCCTTACATTATTATTGTTATGTCGGCTCTGATTATGTTATGACCCCTTAGACTCCTATATATAGAAAGGAGGTCTTTTCATTTGTATCATCCAAGAATTGTTCATTTATGTAATGTAAAGGAGGTTGCCCCCTCGAAGAGGCTGAATTCTAAGGCATTGATCTATCTTTTCTATCTTTTCTTGAGCTGCTTTCATAACATTTGGTATCAGAGCTTTGGGTTCTAGGGTTTCGTTGCTCCAAACAGGTCATCGTGGCATTTTCGATATAAATTTTTTTCTGTGGCGTTTCAGAAGTCGCAAAAAAAACCATTTGAGAAGAAATCGCGCTGAACCTTGGGTCCGAATTTCAGAGCTTTTTGCGCGGTATTTGCGGAGATATGATCTGAGGAAGTTGGTCTTTTTCCAGACTCCGGAATTACATTCAAAATAGGTGACCTGGGGAAAATCGTCATAACTTTCTCTCTGGGGATCAGATTGAAATTTTGTAAGAAGGTACAGAAAGAGGACGGACTGTAGTTTCTTGTATAGATTTTTCAGATCCAATGGTTGAAACAGTGACTCGTGGCACGTCGTACAAGTTCGCTCTACTGATCTAGTCTATAATCAGGTCATCTTGGGAGATTGTGCATAACTCTTTCTTGGAGAATCCAATTTGGGTCAGACTTGTGGCATTGGAAATAGGACATAGAGGGCTACTACAGATCATAATTTCAGAACTTAAAGATCCGAGAGTACAGATTTACAGTCGTTTCAAGGTCGAGCTCCTAAAATCAAGAAAAAGCAAGATGAGGAAGTTTGATGGCAAGGATCCGGTAAATTGGATACTTCAGATGGAGCAATATTTTGATCTACATGGTGTACAACTGTTACAAAAGGTATGTATTGCATCTTCATATTTAGAACTAGATCAATTTTTATGGTACAAAGGGCTTTGTTCTCGTAAACAACTTGTTACGTGGTCAATTTTCACGGAGGAAATGATAGCACATTATGAGGATACAAAGAGCAACACCTTCTTTAGAGAAACACCACAACAATTGGAAAGAGTAAAAGGGATTTGTGACATAGTGGAAAGCAAAATTATGGAACCCAGGAAGCATACCCCTCACAACTATAAAGATGGAAGTGTTGTTTCTCCTAGCCTTCCACAACCTACAAGGATTACACCACAACAATTGGAAGAAAAAAGAGAAAAAGGGCTTTGTTACAATTGTGATAGCAAATGCACTAAAGGTCATAAGTGTGCTGAGAAGAAATTATTTTACATAGAATATGAAGAGGAGGAAGAAAAGGATCAAGAAACAACAAAAGAAGAAGATATATGCTAGGACCCCACCCCAGAGAAAGAAGAAATGAATCAGACCATATCTTGTAAAGCATTGGCAAGAATTACCACTCCTCAAACTCTCAAGATAGAAGGACATATCAAGAAGAAAAAGGTGCAAGAAGTGAAAGATCACATCGAGAAAGAAGAAATGAATCCAACCATATCTTATAATTCATTGTTCGAAATTACCACTCCTCAAACTATCAAGATAGAAGGACATATAAAGAAGAAAAATGTTCAAGAAGTGAAAGATCACATCGAGCATCAAGAAATGAATCCGACCATATCTTGTAAAGGATTGGAAGAAATTACCACTCCTCAAACTCTAGAGATAGAAGGACATATCAAGAAGAAAAAGGTTCAAGCAGTGAAAGATCACATCGAGCATCAACAACAAGTTCTCCAACTTTTAAAGGATAACGCCACTTCGGTGCATAATCAAACGAAGCAACAGGTAGATCAACATCGTAGTGAAAAATGTTTTGATGTAGGTGATTGGGTATTTTTACTACTACATCTCAAGCAAGCTATTTATGAGAAGGAAATGTTGGCAATACTACATGCACTTAAAAAATGGCGACCTTACCGAATGGGAAGACTCTTCAAGGATGAGGATGTGGAAGCATTGTTTTGTGCTATTTCTATTATCCAACTAGATTGGATAAACGAAGCAAGGGATGAATGGAAGAAGGACAAAGAAGTATGGTCACTTATTCAAAAGTTGCAAAAGATCCCAATTCAAACAATATTTCCAGATATTGAAAAGGAAGGAAAAATCATATTGGAACCTGGAGCAGTCACAGAAACAAGAACCCGTCAGCTACGAAATCGATCAATTTCAGAGTATCTCATCAAGTGGAAGAAATTACCCGCTGAAGATTCCACATGGGAGGACAAGAATTTTATACAGAAGCATCAAGAACTACTCAAGTGTTGAGGACAATGTTTTTTGAAGGAGAGGGGCATGTTAGGCCCCTATACTACTAGTGTAACCCCTTATTGTTATTAGTACAACCCACTTATTATATTGATGTACCCATGTACTGCCCATATTGTTACTAATGTGCCCCATAGAAGCCCACTATTGTTATTATTGTGCCCTTACATTATTATTGTTATGTTGGCTCTGATTATGTTATGAACCCTTAGACTCCTATATATAGAAAGGAGGTCTTTTCATTTGTATCATCCAAGAATTGTTCATTTATGTAATGTAAAGGAGGTTGCCCCCTCGAAGAGGCTGAATTCTAAGGCATTGATCTATCTTTTCTATCTTTTCTTGAGATGCTTTCATAACAGATAGTTTCATCAGGAGATCTTCTAAGGTTGTTGAATTCAGTAAGAGCCTGGACAGAGTTAGTTCTATTTCCCCATTTCCTTAGAAAATTATCCTCAAAATCTGGCCAACTGTGAATGCTTCCAGCTGTAAGAGCCTTAAACCATTTTCGAACCTCTCCAATGAAGGTTTGTGCAAACAATCTAAGCTTCACATCCTCATCATCAACTTCCTCTCTGTCCAGAAAATCATTGAATCTGTCTACATGTTCTTCTACTGTGATATTTTCATCCCCACCCCATGTTGGAATTCTAGCAGCATATTTGCTGGGAAGGTCATGTAAAACAGCAAGGAGGGCTAATGGAGCATACCTAGCAGGTACAGCCATAATGAATGGAGGAGAAGTGATGACAGGTACTGTAGGGATAGTGGAACCAGAACTGATATGAGGTGGATTTCCTAGTGTCTAAGAACTACTAGGACTAGTAGAGGCAGAGGATAAAGTGTTGGTGCAAAAAGGACTATTTGGACTTTGCAAACCACTGACAAATGTACTCCAATTTGGAAGGGGTAGACCAGTTTTGGATTTGAGTAAGACTTCAAAAGGATCAAGCTCTTTGAGTTTGTTTAAATCTTCCTCTTCTGACAATAATTCTGAAGTAACAACCTCCCAAAATTCCTCCTTATCTTTTTGTGACACTAAGGACGAAGTATCAATACCTCTTTTTTGTAAATCTAAAATAATTCCAATAACTTCTTCTTCATTTTCAGACCTCAACAACACCTCATGAATCTTATCATAAACAATTTTGTCCTCAGGACTTCTTCAAAATTCAGAGAGAAAAGATTTTGAAAAAGATGGAGTACCTGGTGTTTCAGTAAATCTTTGTCTTCTCCTTGAAATGGTGTTTGGATTGTCCACAAGAGTAGGTGGGTCTGGGTCAGGATTGCTCCGTGTATATCTCCCTCTCGAAGCCACCTTTTAAAATTTGAAATTGTATGGAGTCAGCAAGGTAGAATGTAGCCTCGAAAAGTTTTCTGAGCTCCTGCTACCTTTAGAAGTTTAGTTTCTTGTTTTCGGGAATGAATAATCTTTAGGCTCCCAGTAGATGCACCAAAATGTTGTCTTAAAATTAGACCCTGGAAGGCTGCAAACCAAGAAGACTTCAAGTAATTGTTTCAAACCAATATTTTAGCTAAGGCTTAGCCTCCTTAGCCTGAGAGGGCTCTCTCAAAGGATTGAAGGTTTTTGATAACGATTAAGATGGCTAACTCTTTGTGAAACAAATAGGAATGAAGCTGGTGGAATCAAAATTAACAAGCATCCATTGGGCTTATGGAGTCTTATGTCATTTAGCATTAACAATAGAATTGGCTTTGCAATAAAATCAAGGCATTTAGATTTCAATATAGGTAGAGTACACTAAACACCAGAGGACAGTTTACGTGTATATGAAGGAAATTAGAACACTGCAAGTGATTTCTAAGTAATCAAATACTCATAATATTGTAGACAACATGAAAAGACAACAAAAGGCACTCATACATTAAACTCTCTATGATTCTTGAGCAGCAGAAGCCAGTACTATATTACCAAAAGAAACAAAGTCTTTACATAAGCTTAATAATAGAGTTTTTTTACATAAATTTCCAACCCTTATTACATTTTCCTTTCTCCTATATATAGAGTTCTTCTACCTGACCGAGATTCCTCCTTAAACATTAGGGGAACTCTAAATCTACTTCTAATGACACATGTTTAACTTTTATCTGCCTATTAAATGTAACAAACTGCAACTAGACTTTCTAGAGATCTAAATCAAGTAAGAGTCTAACTCCATATTATGCTAATAATAGCCTTGATTACAATCATTCTCGTTCTTTGACATCTGGTCCCTTTTTAGTTTGGTTGTGGTGGATGTTCAAAGCTCCATGCTAGTCTTCAATGTCACATCTTCTCCATTGCCCTGAAACATAGGAAGCTACCCCTGTTTATCGGTCTTTGGTTTGCCTCAAAATGTTCAAATCCAAAGAACCATGCCCTTTATCTTTGATTTTCCAAAATATAATAGATTGCAACGTCTTTGATGTGATGTCAACCTCTTTTATGTGTGAAGGCAAAAGCTCTTCCATGCTGTCTGACATATCTTGGACTGTAGTAAACATGCTTCAATTTATGACAAAAAGTTTGGATTTGGATTCGAATACATGTTTCATCCAGCTATCTTGACCTTGTTGAAAGTTGATAGCTTTAGTTGATCCCTTGAAGATATTCCCTTTTCAAAATTTCCACTTGTATTTCAAAATTGGTTGACTGAGATTAGATTGTGTAGCTTCAGCAGTTTCGTAGCGTGCTATGAAACCGCTGAGCGTTAGTCATCATCTTCAGCAGTTTCGTAGCACGCTACGAAACTGCTATGTTATTCCTAAAACACATTTTCAACCAAAATTTTGCCATTTTGAGCGTTTTTCTATTTAAACATTCTGTCAACTGCTCCAAGGCCTTTCAAAACTGAATGGAAACGTATGATTCCTCAAGAAAGATTATACTAAGCAAAACCATCAAAATTTGAAACATAGCCTTACTTGAAGTGAGATTTCTTTAAGGAGATTCTTTCAGCTGGCTTAACTGCATCTTTAAGTCTTCAATTTGTTTCTTCATGACCTTGATCCAAGATCTGACGTTTGTATTGAATTTTCTGATAAATTGAGCTTCCTTTATTGCAGGAACAGTCTAGCTACGGAATTGAACACTAAAATCAACCACCTCGGGAATTTGAAATGTTTGGTCCTCCCACCGAGCTTGCATTTGGTTAAAATAAGCCTCCTTAACTGCAAATTTCCTGGTAGCTTTCTTTAATCTAGCAATTTCAAAGTTGGCAGATTCCAATCTCCTTTTCAGGTCTTCCACACTATCTTCTTCTTGAATGGCAACTGCTTTGCCTTTATCCTTTCTTTCATGATGCCGTGTCACCTCCCCTGTTTCATCTTCTCTTGGCAGTACCTCGTGTACTTGTTTAAACTTCCTCGTTATGGGTCTCCTGGGCTTAAAAACGAATTTCTCAACCTGATAATCAAACTTGAGTTTTTTCGAGGCTTTGACTCTCTTAGCCTTCTCTTTTCCTCACACTATCAAATCTGCTTGAACTAGTGGGGACTCTTCAATGTCAATGTCTTGCAATAAATCATTTAAGTCTCCCTTTGAAATGGGGCTTTCTTCAATACTCACTGACTTACCTTTTTCTTTAGCCACTTGGCTGCTAGTCCTTCTTCTTTGAACTCCTTCACCTGTGCTTGATTCATGTGCAGTTTCTTTGACCTGAGTTTTCTTTTTAAGGGACTGCTGGGGTGTATCCTGAATAGTCAGTGGCTTGGTATATTCTCTTACTTCTTTCCTTGCCTTTAACTTTGGAAACCTCTTGGATCTTGTTTCTGCCTGATGACCGGTTGTTGTTGAAAGATCTTTTGCAGCTTGAGGGCTGAGACCGGTCTTGTTCTTGAAACTAGACATGAATATGAATGTGTCTCGGTCCCTACTTACCCTCTGGAGTTCATGCAAAACAATCAACTTAACCAAGCCATGGTGGAACAATGAAGTCTCACAGGCTTCTTTTCTTAGCTGCACCTTGTCACACATTTTGCTTAAGCTGCGGAATAAGTAAAAATGTAGATCAATAGATGTCTTTCCTGTGAAATGCAACGGAAGTTTAAAGTGATATGAATACACTTTGTTATATCTCCCTTCACAGGTAAGGTACTTCTGTATACAAGTAAGAAAATTGCCATATGACTCTTTGACATAATTTCTACGATCAGACTTGCTTAAATATGAGTTAATGAACTCCTGCTTTAGAAATTCTTTGCACGGGGTCATATCAAATTTGAAATTATTGAACCAACTTTCTTCCCCTCTTGGAATCTCCGTAACTATGGATATCATGTCTGGTGAGCCCTGCAATTCCAGCATACCAACCTTTGAGTTTAGTCCTGTGAAATTTAGGGCCAATTCCTTAGTAACTTGTGCATGACCTCCCTGGAGCTTCTTACAAAAATTCCAATATCCAGCTTGTTTAAATGCATGCTCGACTTCTCTGTTCTTCAAGGTTATGTTTAAACCTTCAGGCTCGTTTCTCAAACATTTGCCTGATCTGTGGTCTTTCCTTTCTGTCGATCCCTCCATGAAGGTTTGAAACACTGTTGTTGCTCCAATTTCAGTCTCTGCCTTGTTTGAATGGCTGCCTTGCTTGATAACTGCCTTGCTTGATAACAATGTATTCAAATTGAAAACTTGCAGACTTGTTCCTCATGCAACGAATACAGTCATCATTAAGACTATGAATACCTGGCGTTTCTTGGAACTTGTAATCAGTGTGTACCAACGTACCTAATGGTTGTAATAATGGAGATAAGCAGGCCTGCATGATATGTGGAGTGCATAAACTAACAATGAATGACACAACCATAGATTAATTTGATAGATTTGACAGTTGGGAAAGATTCGCTGCAGAATGCACGAATCTCCGATTTCGCAACACGGTCAGTGTAAATTTTGAATTATGTGCTACGAAATCACCTAAGATGTGTCACACTACGAAATCACCTAGGGGACTTTTGTGCTGCGAAACTGCTAAAAGGATTTATGCGCTGCGAAAACACTTCAAAATGGTTACATGCACTACGAAATCACCTAAAAGGCTTTGTGGCACATAGTAATTTTTTAAACCAAACTGACACATGGCTATGAGACCGATGATGAACGAGAATGACTATTGATGAATGAGAATGCATATTTGACTCAAGACCCCCTAAGATTCAGACTCTAAGGAAAAACAAAATCAAACTTGGACTAGCACCAACCTTTATCATCAAACTAGTATGAAAAATTTTGGCATTAGAATTCTTAAGTGATAACAGATGGAAAAGGTGATGAGGATGAAGGAAAAATATGTGTTTGCAAGGAGGATTAGCTCAAATCATGTTAAATGGAAAGATGGAGAAGGTGCACTAATTTTAAATCCATTTTCAACCCAGCAAATAAGCACAAGAGAACTTGGGATCCACTCATATGGGTAGATATTTGAAAGATATTTTCAATAGTAAATGCAAGTCCAAAAATTCCCTCTTGGAACTTAATTTATTGTTGGTCAAAGTTCAGGTACTTCAAAAGTCAAAATTGCATAGCTAAATTGGGAAAGGACTGATTTGGATAAATTTAAGTTTGGTTTGGTATGATGTCCCAACTAAAACTCACATAGTTTGGAGTAGGATCCCAAGTTGGGAAACAAGGCTAGTTACCATCATTCTTAATAATTTTCCTTCGTTGCAGTTATCAACATAAGAGATTATGCAAACAAACTTTGAAACAAGCAAGTTTAAACTGTCAAGAAAATAATTGCAATGCATCTAAGATACTTTCACGGAAGGGAAAAGAGAGAGTGAACCTCTAGAAGGAAAGTGTTGGGAATCATGATTGCATTAGACCAAAACCCGCAGGTATTAGTCAACGATCGCATCACCAGAGATAAGGATCCATGAGAGGCAGTTATTGCATGTCACGAAACACACTGGGAGTGTTAGTTTATCCAATGTCCAACAATATCCTCCCAACACGAACCAGGTGTGTATCAAACTATTGACCTACACTCTGATACCACATTTTGGGAATCATGATTGTCATTAGACTAAAACCTTCAGGTATTAGTCAATGATTGCACGCTAGAGATACAGATCCACAATAGGTAGTCAGTCCATGTCATGAAACACAAGGGGAGCATTGGTTTATACAATCATAAAGTAATAATACTATCCTAAAAGCGACACACAAGAACATGAAAAGAATCATTAGTTAACCTATAAACTAGTCACGAGATAACATCAATCATGAAAAAAAAGTAACAATGTTCATTCAATAAGATGCATACCAAAGCTAGAGAAATAGTTCATTTTCATTAGTATGTGTTAACATAAATATACACCACAAACAATTAAAGAGTAGTCTCACAATAACTAATGAAATATGCATAAAAGCGCACATGCTCTTAGGGTTTCATATATTAATTAAAAGTCCGAATACACATTATTACAATGCTTCCACACTAGCCCTAACAATGGAACATTAAGTCGCCACTTACGAGTCCAAAGAAATATCCTCTCTCTTATGCCAAACTAAAGAAGCCAAGGTGAAAAATCCAAACTCCCTCTCTTGAGATATGAGGGTGTATTTATAACAAATTAGGTGACTCTCCACCTCCCATATGACTCTTTACCTCCATGAATATTGAGCTTCAACTATGAATTTTGGAATTCTTATGTGACCTTTGAGCTTCTGCATGAATTTAGAACTTTCTAGTGACTTTTCACATTCCATGTGGGACCCTTCAACTTCAACACATTTTAAATTATCTCATTTTGAAAATAAGATAATTACATTCCATATATGATGTGGCAGAATACATTGACACATATGACCTTTATGGTGACGCTTGGATACAACATGACTTGACAATGCTGACATGGAATTTCATTGTGAGGTGTCAAGGAAAAGCTTCTCTTCTTGTTGCTATCTTCACATAAGCATGATGGGACTTGCATGTACTTCATCCTCATCCTCAAAAAATCTAGAATGATAAGGAGTATTTAATGTGATCTTGATCTTCCTTCTTGTATTGTGATCTATTATTGCTTCATATCCTTTCTTCATGGTACTTTTATTGTACTAGGTTCACAAGTGTCTTCTTGCATTATCTCCTTGGCATGCTCCATGAGATTCATCTTGTCATATCAAGATCCTCCAAAAGGCTAGAATGATAGGGAGTCTTTAATGTGATCTTGATCTTCCTTCTCCTGTTGGGATCTAGTGTTCATTCGTCTCTTTTCTTGATGGTCCTTTTAAGGTTCCAGGTTCATAAGTGTCTGCTTGCATTATCTCCTTGGCATCCTCATTTAGCTTCATCTTTTAGTGTCAAGATAGCAACACATACAAAAGGAATTCACTCATGATACAATGAAAATAGTCCCAAAGTCTCCTAGTATATCTTATTCCTCATGCAACATATTTTATTGAGCTAAGACCGAGTGTAGGATTGAGGAAGATAATTAGTGATTGCATAGTGCACAAAAAATAGAGGAAGTGATGAGGGTCTAGTCTCTATAACTACACAATGCGTAGTGACTGAGGGACAGGAAGGAAATATTGCATAGTTGAGGGAGTCAGGGATGTAGTGAGGCAAGCTTTCTCACCATGATTGTGCAATGTAGAGTTATGGAAGGATTGAGATAGTTTATTGAATATAGTTGATCAAGCCAATGACTAAGATGGGGTCTAACCAATAATTGAGAATGCACACTTTGCAGTGGAGTCTTGAATGGTAAAAGATTGCATTGTGAGAACATGAAACAGGTAGGGACTAAACACTGAGATTGCACAAAGTTCAGTTGCAGGGGGTAGTAGTTGCACATTTCTTAGTTCTAGGAGGAAATGATGGTTGACTAGGGTTTGAGACTAAATAGTGCACATTCCAGGAAGGAAATATTAGGAGTGGTTGGTTGAGAAATTTTGGAATAAAAGAGAACTTCAAAAATTGAAAAAGTGTGGGATTAATGAGATAGAAAGGTGAGACTAGAGCATGAAATAGAATTGAACATTATTAATAAAATCATAATGATCAACCACATGATAATGGAACACTAAACACCAAAAATCTACATGAATTCATTGAAGCTACAACAAAGAAAAACTTAGCTCCAAGTGTGAAACTTAATATACACTTTGCGGCACAAGTGTCGACTACAACCAAAAAGTGAAATATAGTTGTGGGAGATTGTGTAGTGCATATTCTTATGATATGTAAGATATACTAATCATAAGTGTGCTAGATATTCCTCTACTTGTTTTCCAAAGTGAAACACATGCAAGAGTGCAAACAGTTAAAAGTGACACTTGCGACAGTAAGAAAAAGTGAAAATGACACTTGTAAAAACTAAAGAAAGTGAAAGTGGCACATGCTAAAGCAAAGAGAAAGAAAAATAAACACTTGTGAAAGCAAAAGAAATAAAAAATAATAGTCACGAAAGTGAAAATGAATCTTATGAAAAAATAAGCGCACAAATGTGACAATTGAGAAAACTCACTTAGATGACAATATAGTTGCAACTAAGAGAGAGAGAGACTGTCAACTGGAATTGCACACTTACTATCCATAGGGATTGCACATTGCATTGTCACTCTTATTGTCAATTGCACAAGCATTGTTAGCAAGGGTTGCACAATTTTTAGGAGTTTCACAATGCCTGCCCTTAAGGACTGCACAATCATTGTTTCTAGAGACCGCACAAGCATTGAACTCAAGGATTGCATAATGCTTGACTTCAAATATAGACATTGATAGTTAAGCTTGTTTGAAATAAGTGCTCTTATAGATGCATTGAATGTTAAGAATGTGTAAGAAAGTGACTTTAACACTTTAGAATCTCATAAGAATACTTAAGCACTTAAAAGAACATCAAGTGACCATGAAGTGATAGCGGAAAACTTGGAATGAAAAATCATAAGATTACAAGGAAGATTTGAAATTAAAGCATAGGAAAAATTTTGAAGGGTCTTTGTCACAATGAAAACACTTGGCGACACACTGGAAGAAATCCAACTTCTTTGCTTAGGTCTACGTTTGAGCACAAAGTCTTAGTCTTTCAAGAAGTATTGATTCACCATGTGGATCATCTCAACTTACCCATTTAACCTAGTTATAGATGTCGTCTCTTTCATCCCCTTTCTCAGCTAAACACATTTACAAAGCATAACCTATCACAATGGTTTCAATCTAATAGAATGGTAATATGTGGTTGCATGTTTGAAATGATCGAATTTTTAGTTTCACCTCTAGTGTTTCTTTGTTGCTAGTAGGCTTGTTTAGTACCCCGACGGTGTCACTACAGGAACAAAAGCATCACCTTTTTGCTAGTGAGCCTATTCAATACCCCATCAAAGTTTCTTGCTTCACCTCTCTACACAAGAATTCTTTCTCTTCTTTCACCCGTTATTTTATTTTCAGTATGCTTATTGGCATTTTATCACTGTTTATATTGCTAGGGCAAAAGGGGGATCCCAACTTATTGAGAGAAAGGGAAGTTATTCCTTCAAATATTATTATATACCTATAACATTAATATGCTCGATTTTAGGTTTCTCCTTTCCCTTCTCTAATTGATTGGATTAGCAAGCAAAAAACCATTAAATTACCATATCGAGTCAAGAAGTGAATATCCTAAAATATATATGAACATCATGGTTTCTTTTACATCTTTTCATTTGAGTGAATTTTATTTTCCATTTAGACATCATAGACCTACAGTTATCGAACCCAAGAAAATAATGGGATTATAGACTAGCCAAGTATTTTTTGACATCATAATTTCCCTTTCAAATATTTTCCACATTGTCTTTCGAGCCAAACAAGAGCATTTTTCATGCATGGTCTTATTGAAAAAAACATGAGAGAAAACACATGACACAATAAGAAAAGAAAAAGCATGAAAGAGAACAAATTTAAGACTGAAACGAGAAGTAGCATGCAAGACAAAAAACAAGAAATCAAATGCAATGACTAGATGAGGAACAAAATTTAGGGTCAATTCAATGCAAAGGAAAAACTAAAATGAAGTTAGGTCTACTCCTAATCTAACTAGATAGAAGGTTGGGGCTAGGTTAAGTGAAATTTCCATTGTAAGCATTCAAGTTTCTCCCAACCAATAAATTGAAACATACAAATAATTGAAAACCATATAAAAAAATGTATAGAAATAAATTTTCTTACTTGAATTACATGTACATAAGAATGAATGTCAAAGATGTAAGCATAAAGGTGTTCTTTAGAAGCTCACTCCAACTAACCTATAGGCTTGCCACAATAACAAGGATGATGAGCATGCATATCTTGAAAACATCTCTCGAACATAAATCCATACATGTTAATTTCAAGATAGCACTAGAACTTATTGTTAACAATCAAACTTTCCAGACATGATTCCTCCAACCAATCGGTGATTGGATCATAAAAACAACCAAAATCAAAATTTTGTGAATATAAATCTTTAATTATTAGATTTTTCTTATGAGAAATATTAGGTTAAGAAAATATAGGTTGATCTTTCTCATATACTTCATCAAGACCATGTGTAATTGACATAACCATCAGCAAATGTTGAAGTGCCCCAACCCCTTGAAAGGTATGTGGACAATGTGGATATGGATTGAATGAAAACCAAAAACTATCACTGAATAAACTATAGGGAAAATAAATGATAAATGACAAGTGTTGATCAGATATTATAGTTGATTCATGAGATGTTCCATTATTTAAAGATAAGGATGTGTTAATTTGAGAGGTTTCAGAAGTGCTTCAAGTTATAAAACCTTCCGCATTGTGTGATGATACTTGGAAATAATTGGTTCCTCTTTTATAATATAGGAGACAATTACTTTGTATCTAATTATAAACTTGACTAGAAATATGAAATTCAAGAGGAATAACACTAATTGGCGATATAAAAAAATCTAAAAACTAATTAGCATACAATAAAATTAAAACCAGGTCGACAAAATATCATAAACATGAGTCAAATCATATCCAAACTTGATATCATCTTGCAGGATTAGATTCAAGCATTGAATCAAACTCGTGAGGATCAATTGTGCCACAAAAATGATTAATTTCATTACATACACTAGAAATATTAGAAGTTGATTATTCACAAAAGGATTCGACCCGGAGAAATATTTTAGTTGGTGATCTTTTTCTTGACGATTAGAGAAATAGGTTATGAAGCTTTGGGATTCCATGAAAGATGTGCACTTGATCCCTAGGTCCGATACAAGGGACTCACATCAAGGATAATTAACCAAATAATAATATTTTATTTGATCAAAATCTCTATTTTGAGGATTAGTAAGATTAACTTTAAAACACCAAGAATCCTCTAAGGTTTGGATCCAATCTATTTTGGGGAACTCATCGAGATTGTGAGACCTAACATAACCAGTAGTGGGAGATGAAGTGCCTTGACTCCCACACAAATTCCTAAACTTTTTGATGGTATATCATCAAATTTGGGTGGATTAGAAGGATCAATAAGTAGATAGACACTAGTGTCATCAAATGTGTCAATGGAAAATTGTTAATGTCATTGGTTTGATTAGATTTAGGATTAAGCATATCAAAAACTCGATAGATAGAGAATTTAGATGCATCAATCAAACAATCCCTTGAACATTTAAAGTTGTAGAATCTTCCTTCCTTCCTAGGAAATATTTACAATTAAACAAGTCATGATCATTGCATTCAATCTCTTCATCATCTCATTGTGAAACTGCACCATCCTATATTGGGTTGTAATCAGGGTTAGTAGTGTTAGCCTCCTGTTGCAACAGGTTTCATATTTCATGATTGACATTTTTACATGCCAAATATGTCATCTTTCTTGCAGCAAGGTTCCATATTTCCAGAGAAGAAAACCAGAGAAGAAGTAATAGAGTATGCCAATACAAATGTTACTGATGTTTCCAATTTTGATGAGTTGCTCCAGTTTTGAAGAAGTTCTTAAAGGAAGGTCCAGACAGTCTAATCCTGGTCTTCCTAGGTTTCAATTTCCTGTTTTAGAATATAGAGAATGACATCTGTCCAAACAGTTTAATCTTGGCAGATTTGTAGATAGGTAGAGAATCAAAGGGACCCAACTGTTTAATCTGGGCCCTGGCAGAAATAAGTGCAGATCTAGTTAGGATAATGCAAAAGAAAAATTGTGAGTCTGGATCTGCAAGTCTAAGTGCACCCAAAAATAAAAAGAAGAGAAAATGTTAGGACAGTAGGCTGGGTAGGTAGCTTTGATGTGGCAGAATCATGACTAGTGATCAATTTTGTATTCCCCAATGTCTTATCTTTTCTGATCACAGTTATCGGGCAGTTTTGCAGTTTCATGAAGGTACTCAGGCTGGAGATTCATTAACATCCCCCTCTTCTCATCCCCCCCCAAGTCACTTACTAACATCCCCCAAGAGGACAAGATCTTCTTGAGCCTCTTAGTTTCATCATCCCCATGACATTTGCCTTAGTGAGGATCTCCTTCACTCAAGGACTACTGACTCATCATCTGTGAGTCTTCTTTTCCCCAAATGGCATAAGGTCTCACACCTTAGCACCCTCTCTTCATCTCCATATTAACTTTTAACTTTATTATCTAGCTCCCTAACAATTTTCCCTTTCCCCTACTAAAAATCATGTATATAACACTCCCCTATGTAAATATCCCATCCCTGGCACTATAGCCATAATTATACTAAGTCAGGGAAATCACAGTCCAACTGGGACTGTTTTTAGCCCATCCGAGTCATTGAGGAACTAGTCTGACATCTGGTCAGCTAGTAACCTCTCCCTTAACCCCAAAAACCCCCAAAAAACCCATGTTTTCGCCTTCCCCCTTGTAAAACTTCACCCCACCGCTGTAAAAACCCACATTCCGCCCCTAACCCAAAGTTCCTGTGCATAATTATTAACCCGCGCCTTTATTTAACCCCGTAAAACCGTTTTCCTAAGTCTATAACCCACCGCGCGCAGTATCAAATTCGAAATATTCCTGCGAATATTCCTGCCCGTTAACCCCACATCCCGTCGCGTCCGCCGCCTGCCGCCCGATCCATAGCCCCGCAGATCTACGGCTGGTGGGCATCCTTATCCCCGACGCACCCAGCCTTTAACGTCCGGGAGTTCGGCGGTTTCGCCGCTGTACTCACGCCACGCGTCAGGCGCCGGGCTGTGGCGGAGCCCTTCCCTCCGAAACCGCCATCCCCCATAAGCGGTGCGCCACATACTGCTTACCACCCAGTGACGTCACCAGCTCACGTCACCCCTTGCACAGTCAACAGCCCACATCACCCCCCTGTACAGTCACCTGATGAGTCACCCGCCTGCGTGGCCTCCTGCCACATCACTGCCACGTGTCCCGGTACCATACTTGCCACGTCATCGATCGTACGTGATGACGTCATGCTGACGTCATCCCGCCATGTCGCCATGCTGACGTCATGCTGACGTCACCCGCCGTACAATGCTGATGTCATGCTGACGTCATCATCCCTTTTTGGACGCAGAGGCGCGAAAATCGCACTTTGGAGCCCCGGAATCGAATTCTAAGGCAGTTTTTGATGAGCAATTTGCGCCTCATCGCAGGATTTTTTGGGCCAAAATGGAGAATCTTCAGGGAATATTTAGGGAATCTTCGCTCCATGCAGCCCCAGGAAGCCTGAAAAGGCGCAGAAATGATCAGTTTTCTTCACAGAGCATGCCTAAAGGATCAGAAAACGATTTCAGAGGTGCAGAGGCCGAACAGCGGCCATTAATTCGTGATTAGACCCGTAGTACATCAGATCAGCAGCCCAGATTTTGTCAAAGAGTATCAGAGAAGGAGAAGACACCAAAGAGTATCAGCCGAAGATATTTTAGTGGCTCGAAGCAGCTAAGAATTAATGAGCCCATCAGGAAGTCAAAATCAGGCAGCTAAAGCCCATTCCTGCACTCAAATCATAGCTTAAACTTAAATGCAGGCAGACTTCAAGGAACAGGGACCCATGCATATTTATTTCAGAAGACACTACAGCAAGCCACCAAGGACCACATCATTCACTTATTTCTGATACGGCGACCCTCAGCGCCGCTCAAGAGATTTTTTTTTCATTTAATTCCAGATAGAGTTAGGTCAAGTAGTCATTTTTATGACCTAATTAGGTCAAGATGTAATAAAGGAACTCTGCAGAGAGTTTTGCCCTATAGATACCACCCTCTGTATAGTTTTAAGGGTTGGTCAATTGAGAATTTCATTAGAGACTCGCATTGTATACCTGAGTTCTTCCATAATCAAAGATTGCTGAAAGCTTGGAGAACGAACTGTCTCTTAGTGATAAATGTTTTGAAGAGTTGAAGATGGAATTCCTGCATTGCGGCTTGAAGCAATAAGTGCCTCTGATCTCTGTTTATGTGTTTGCCATTATCTAAATAGCAGGAAGAAAGAATAGCTTAGAATAAGTTTAGACACTCTCTATGCTCAATTTCTGCTATTTCTCTGTGTTTTCGTCTCAATGAATTGGTTATGAATATGAATTCCTCCCGGCTCATGTTTACCCCAATTTACCTGTGTTCGCCAATTATCTAGGGATTCTTAACTGCCCCTGGGTAGCGCTCTATCATCTCCTCTGTTAGGCCAATCGAGAGATTCTTAACTGCCTCTCATTGCTTGGCATCTCTTCCATCCATAAAACCTGAAAGTTGCTTCGACCTCAGCTATCTTGCTCCATCTTCCCTCTCTGTGTTTAAAGAAATATAACAGCTTTTTTATCCTTGACTCCACGGCCAATGGTTCGAGAAACTTAGATTATACACTGCCTCTCCACCTGAAAAATCAATTTTCCCACCAAAACAAAACAAAGAACTCCCCGAACCCAAGACCTAGCCTAAAATCCTTTCAAACAAAGTTAAATCTAAAAGAGAGAGCCCTCTCTGATTGCAGGTTGTCTAGAACCTGCAATCCAAAGTTGGTTTGTGGTTACCTCGGCCGTATCCCTTTCTTAACCTTCAGGGACAACTGGAGTGATAACATAATGGCGACTCCACTGGGGAGCTTCCTCAGTTAATTTTACAAAGTTTCACAAAGAAGGTTAAAAATCCCTTGTAGACATTGATTTTCTAATTGTTGTATATTTCCTAAAACTACAGATGAAGCCTGAATGTCAGCCAGGAAGCCTTTGAAACTATTTTTGTTTTACATTAATAGCTTTAGATAAAAGCTGCTTCAGTCAATCTTCATGCTAGTTTTAAGATATACACAGCCATTTCAAAATCTTATCTGGCCCCTGTAAATACAAAATATTCCAAAAAAAAATATACCCAAAAAACAGGTTCGGAAGCTGGCTCCCAAGAAAAACCCGCGATATACAAGGTCAAACCCAGACCCAGATCCCCTAGCTGTTTTTCAAAACCCTAACATAATCCCTAAAATCCTTAGGAAGCAACAAAGACAGGAAAATTTTGCTGATTTGAGTCCTAAAACACCTTACCCTAGCTCTGTTCCAACTCCTGTCAAGGTTTTATTCTGGTCCACTCCTGCTTCCCCTAGTTCATCATTTACATCTCAAAGCCCTCCCTTCACACCTTCATTCACTGCACATACTACCATTACCACTACTGTTGTTACTACCCTTCCTATCACCCCTGTTGTACCAGTCGTTCCCGTTGTTCCAGTTATCCCTATCATTCCTATAAACCTCACGAATATGGCTAATAGATATGCACCCCTGCAGTTGCCTACTAACGCTACAGCTTTACCTCAGGACTACCAATCCAAAATCACATATTTTGATTCCACTGGCCCTTTCACAGCTATTCAGCATGCCAAAAAGATGCAAGACCATTTTGAGAACTATGAAATAGATGATGACAGCATGAGAATGAGAATTTTTGTTCAGAGCCTAACAGGTGATGTGAGAACTTGGTTCAGATCACTTGCTGCAAATTCCATAACCACTCCCGATGAGCTATACCTAGCTTTTACCAACAGATGGGAGAAAAAGAAAGATCCTTTGCACATATTAGCTGAATATGATACAATCAAACGAGGTCCTCAAGAGACCGTTTTGGAGTACTGTGCAAGATTCAACAATGTATATAACGCGATACCATAGAATTTAAGACCTCCACCCGATTTAGCCTTATACAAATTTCCCGACGGTTTTGACCCTGATATGGCATATCAGTTGAAAGAAAGAGCTCCCGCAACCCTTGAAGACGCTCAAAAGGTTGCCATCACAGTAGAGGCCAACTTAATTGCCAAAAGAAATAGAGCGAGAATGGAAAAGAGAACCACCTTTAAGGAAGAACCCTCAACCTTTGACCAGAAACTTGATGCTATCATTAATGGCCTGCAAAGACTAGGAGAAAGAGTAGAACATGTTGAGAGAAAAGCATCATGGGAAGGGCAGCAGTCCAACACCATAAGAAACCCGAATTTTAGGAAGACACAGAACATAAATTCTGGTAGGCCTAACCAAGACCAGGATATTAGACCCCCTTTTCAAGATAACTACGTAGAAAGATTCACATCCAGTCAGCCTATAGAAGACGATCACATAAATGTAATGGATCTAAAGGGTGAGCATCAAACTTTCCTGACATAAGACAACCAGAATGAACATGATGATAATCAATTTCAAACTAAAACTGGCGAATCTTTTGATTTTAAACAAGGTTATGATACTGCTGTATATGAAGTACACAAATAGTATAAGCTCAGAACTAGGACCATCGACATCTCTGAGCCCAGCAAGACAAAAGAAACCAAACAACCCAGTAAGATTAAAAACACAGTCGTTATAACCCAACCAGCTAACACAGCTGCCTCAAACTCAACTCAAGTGACCATAGAGGACATAACAGACACGCAGCCTGCTGTTGAGTAGCCTTTGACACCTCCTTTCTCAAAACAAAACTCAAACAACGTCCCAAAGGGTACTCCTAAAATTGCCAAACCGCAAGCAAATACGTCCCATAGAATTGATAAACAAGAGCAAGTTGCTGATAATTCAAATGAAGAGGGAAAAACTACCAATGCAAATACCAAGACTCCCCTGGAGAAGCCTTTTAGTTTAGAAACAGAGATTGGAAAACTCAAGATAGCCATTCCTCTTTCAGAATTGGCTAAACATGATGTGTATAGGCAACAAATTCAAAGATCATTGCAAATGCCAGAAAATAAAGATGATGTAAATGTTTTGGATGATTCCCCTGAACTGCTATTTGGCCCAGAAGTTAATGGAAAATCTACCTATGGACCTGTCCCACCCTTTTATGTCAGCCTGCATATACATGACAAAGTTTTACACAACGCTATGTTTGACTCAGGGGCATCACACAATCTTATGCCCAAAGCAGTGATGGAAAAACTGAACCTCGACATTACAAGACCTTACAAAGATTTATACTCATTTGACTCAAGTCAAGTGAAATGTCTAGGTCTCATCAAAGACCTATGTGTTTCCCTAGTCCAATATCCGAACAAGACCATTCTCATGGATGTAGTGGTCGCTGACATTCCTCCCAAGTACGGTATGCTGCTGTCAAGATCATGGGGAGCAAAACTTCAAGGATCCCTTCAACTAGATCTTTCCTATGCTACCATTTCAGTCTTTGGGCAACCAAAGAGACTGTACAGAGAAACGCTCATGAAATATGTAGTGAGTAGTGAAAAAAAGCCTGAAAATTTTCCCATTTATTCGATCCATTCCGATATGGATTCTTTCATTTTATTTAATCATGATTTGGATCTGCCCATCAATAAGGAGCCTTTCGCTCTAGAACAACAAGTGCACATCAGTCAAGAAGCGGTTACCCACAATAAAGAGATTGTCCAAACAGTAAATGCAACCAGCATGTTACAAGAACCTCCCCAAACAGAAATTCTAAATATGCCCAATCCTAAAACAGCTCAATCCCTTGATACTGATCACAAGCAAGAAATCACATGGTTCTTAGAGTTTGATGGTTCTGTTAACAAGTTAGGAGCAGGGGCAGGTGTCTGGATTCACAATACACACAATAACCATGCAGAAGGACATGCCTATAGACTGAATTTCAAATGCACAAATAACATGGCAGAGTATGAGGCTCTGCTGTTAGGCCTTAAACTGCTGAAAACTCTAGGTGTTGTAAAAATATCTATCTTAGGTGACTCTGATCTAGTCATACAACAGATAAAAGGTAATTTTGTTACCAATGACAATAGAATGAGAGCCTACATAACAGCTGCTATTGACATACTCCAGTCATTCACTGAATTCAATCTTGATAAGATTTCCAGAAATCACAACATTCATGCACACAACCTAGCCACCTTCGCGAGTACATGCAAGCTCCCTTTTGACCCAAATCATCACTTCACAGCCGAAATAAAGCATAGACCCACCGTCCAAAATAATGTAAGAGATTGACAAGTGTTCGAGAGTGATGCCCAGATTAACAATTTCCTTACCCTTGCGCATGAA
The DNA here is from genome assembly GCA_031772625.1 of Pinus tabuliformis. Lineage (NCBI taxonomy): Eukaryota > Viridiplantae > Streptophyta > Pinopsida > Pinales > Pinaceae > Pinus > Pinus tabuliformis. The sequence goes on along the minus strand of CM062819.1, from coordinate 1,675,930,362 downwards.
TTCTCAAATATTCACATTGACACCGATGCCATGACAGATTCTGAACAGCAGAGAAATGAAAGTCAGCAAGCTTTAGATGCTGCAACAGCCAAAATGATTCTGAAGCCAACTGTTTTTGACAATGAAAACATTGAACAGCTAAGACAAACACAGGCAGAAGAAATAGACAAAGCAGAAGTAGAAATCATTGACCTAAAGGATAATTTTCTGCCTGCCGAGCTAACTCCACTAGAAGACATGTTTGACTCAAATGACGTCCCCAGAAAACCAAAATTGCAACCAATAAACACGGAAATTGAAGAACATAACATTGGGACACCAGAGAGTCCAAAAATGGTCAAACTGTCCAAAAACTTGCCACTCGATCAAAAGCCCAAGTACATTGACTTATTCAAAGAATTTCAAGATGTATTTGCTTGGAGCTATGAGGACTTGAAGTCCTATGATACATCAGTGATTTAGCACACTATCCCATTGAAGCCCAATCAGAAGCCCTTCAAACAGAAATTGAGAAGAATCAACCCCATGCTGCTTCCCCCGATTGAAAAAGAAGTAAAAAGGATGTGGGAAGCAGGCATTATAGCACCTATCAGATTCTCTGAGTGGGTGTCCAATCTTGTTCCTACAAGAAAAAAGACAGGAGAAATCAGACTTTGTGTAGACCTCAGAAACTTAAACCAAGTCTCCTTAAAAGACCACTATCCTTTGCCCAAGATGGACCACATATTGCAGAGAGTAGTGGGATCATCTAGAATCTCTTTATTAGATGGATTTTCAGGTTTCAACCAAATACTTGTTCACCCAGATGACCAAGACAAAACAGCTTTTACCACACCCTGGGGAACATTTAAGTATGTAAAAATGCCATTCAGACTTAAAAACGTCGGTGCTACTTTCCAACGAGCAATGGATATTGCATTTGCAAAAGAAATACATGATTTTTTAGTTGTGTACCTCAATGATTTAACCCCATTTTCCAAATCTGATGAAGAACATCTCAAGCATCTTAGGCAAATTTTCATAACAGGCAGAAAATATGGAATTTCATTAAATCCTAAGAAGTCCTTATTTGGCCTTGAGGAAGGAAAATTACTTGGCCACATCATATCAAAAGACGGAATCAGGATTGATCCTGAGAGAATACAGGCCATCCTCCAAATCCCGTACCCCAGAAACATAAAAGAGTTACAAGCATTCCTTGGGAAAATCAACTTCTTGAGAAGATTCATTCCAAATTTGGCTGAATTAATAAGACTGTTAAGCAACATGTTAAAGAAGGATGCCAAGGTAAGATGGTCCCTGGAAGCTAAGCAAGCATTTGAGAGTATCAAATCTGCCTTAACTCAGACCCCTGTCCTAACTAGTCCACAGTTCAATAAAGATTTCATCATATTTTCATTTGCATCCGAGCATACGATAGCTGCTTTCCTGCTACAAAAGGATGAACAGGGAGCTGAAAAGCCAATTGCTTTTTTCAGCTGAGCCTTAAGAGACACCCCATTGAAATACCCGATAATGGAAAAATAGGCCTACGCACTTATCAAGGCCATCAAGGATTTTAGAGTGTATATACTGTACTCACACATGATCGCCTACGTCCCACATGCTGCTGTAAAAGACATACTGACTCAAGACGGATTAGAAGGCAAAAGAGGTAAGTGGATTGCAAGTATCCTTGAATACGACATTGAAATAAAACCAACCAAGCTGATAAAGGGACAAGGTTTAGCTAAACTGATGTCCGAAACAAACTTTCAGGTCTTAGACATTAACCAGCTGGACAATGAACCGGAGCTGGCGACTCCACAGATCAGTGAAATATTTCTGCAATGCCCCTGGTACACTGATATTTGCTTTGTATTGTTAAACCTGTGTGCTCCCCCAGGATTGTCCAGAACAAAGAAAATATTTTTGAAGATGAAAGCTTTGAGATTTTGTGTTGTTGATGGTGCATTATTTTGGAGAAATCATGAAGGTATATTGTTAAATTGCTTAACCATGAATGAAACCAACAATGTCATGAAAGAATTCCATGCAGGTGACTGTGGAGGACATCTCTACTGGAAGTCCACAGCAGACAAAATCCTGAGGGCTGGTTTCTACTGGCCCACTCTTTTTGCGGATGTTAAAAAATTTTCCACAACATGTCATAAGTGCCAAATTTTTGAAGGCAAGAGAAAATTATTGCCCCTGCCCCTTAAACCAATCTCCACCGAAAAACCTTTTCAACAATGGGGTCTTGACTTCATTGGAGAAATCCATCCCTCTTCCTCAGGCCAACACAAATGGATCCTAACAGCCACCGATTATTTCACCAAGTGGGTTGAAGCCATTCCCTGTAGACAAGCCAATGATACCATCATTATCCAATTCCTTGAATGCAACATCCTTTCTAGATTTGGCTGTCCTGAGAAAATCATCACTGATAATGCTGCTGCCTTTAAGTCCAAAAAGATGATCAGTTTCTGCGATAAGTTTCATATCACCTTGGGCCAATCTACAGCATATTACCCTCAAGACAATGGATTGGCTGAATCATCTAACAAGAGCCTCATCAACATCATAAAGAAGATGTTAGAAGAAAACAAGAAAAACTGGCGCAAAAAGCTGGTGAATGCCCTATGGGCAGACAGACTTTCAAACAAAAGATCAATTGGAATGAGCCCTTATGAGCTGGTATATGGCATGGAGGCTAGATTTCCTTCATCCCTGGGCATTCCCACCATCAAGCTGTTACAAGAGATTCAGGCGGAACCAAATGACATTCAAAGAAGAATTAATCAGACGATCCATCTCCAGCAAACCAGAGAACAAGTATATGACAGAGCACAGATTTTGCAAGAAAAGCTCAAAAAGATGTTTGACAAGAGAGCTAAAGCTGAAGATTTCAGAATTGATGACAAAGTTCTAAAGTGGGACTCAAGAAGAGAAGACAAAGGCAAGCATGCAAAGTTTGATTTCCTGTGGAAAGGCCCATTTATTATTTCTGTTGTTCAAGGAAACAACACCTATTTTCTCAAATCTATGGAGGACAACACTGTTGAAGAAGGCCCTGTGAATGGCAGGATGTTGAAACATTATCACGATCCTTGTTGCTAAAACAATGAAAGTCCTGTAAATATTTTTGTACAGTTAAATTGTGTATATACGAGCACTGTTTTTAATTCATTTTGATAAGCAGGCTGATTATTGAAGGAACAGTAGTAAATTCATGGAGGCACAGCCAGTGCTGATTGTCCAGTTTTCAAAGACCCATCTCTGTGTCAATCTAAGCAAGGCAGCAAAAGTAACAGCGTCACAATAGCAATTCAGGTCAAAGAGAAGCTGTTTTGCACTTGCAATTTTCAGGCAAGAAAAGGTTAACAGGAGAGGAAAGATTTCAGCAATTTATTTCACACCTAAGCTGAAGGAAGTACATCAATTTGCAATCCATGTTTTTAAGAGATATATTCTCAGGCAGGATTGTACATGGTAATATAGCATGCAGAAGAAAGCAGGTGTTGCTGAGCAGTTCGCAAAGATTCAATTGAGAAGAAAGTTGTTTTGTCACAAAGTTTCATATTTCTAACAGCCAGAGCAAAGAAGTTTTTTTCAAATTTACAGTGACAACAAAGATCAAGGCAGTCTGACCTGTTGTTCTTGACTTTTCACAAGCAAAAGCCATCCCCAAGTGGAGCCACTGTTAGCCTCCTGTTGCAACAGGTTTCATATTTCATGATTGACATTTTTACATGCCAAATATGTCATCTTTCTTGCAGCAAGGTTCCATATTTCTGGAGAAGAAAACCAGAGAAGAAGTAATAGAGTATGCCAATACAAATGTTACTGTTGTTTCCAATTTTGATGAGTTGCTCCAGTTTTGAAGAAGTTCTTAAAGGAAGGTCCAGACAGTCTAATCCTGGTCTCCCTAGGTTTCAATTTCCTGTTTTAGAATATAGAGAATGACATCTGTCCAAACAGTTTAATCTTGGCAGATTTGTAGATAGGTAGAGAATCAAAGGGACCCAACTGTTTAATCTAGGCCCTGGCGGAAATAAGTGCAGATCTAGATAGGATAATGCAAAAGAAAAATTGTGAGTCTGGGTCTGCAAGTCTAAGTGCACCCAAAAATAAAAAGAAGAAAAAATGTTAGGACAGTAGGCCGGGTAGGTAGCTTTGATGTGGCAGAATCATGACTATTGATCAATTTTGTATTCCCCAATGTCTTATCTTTTCTGATCACAGTTATCAAGTAGTTTTGTAGTTTCATGAAGGTACTCAGGCTGGAGATTCATTAACATCCCCTTCTTCTCATTTCCCCCCAAGTCACTTACTAACATCCCCCAGGAGGTCAAGATCTGCTTGAGCCTCTCAGTTTCATCATCCCCATGACATTTGCCTTAGTGAGGATCTCCTTCACTCAAGGACTGCTCACTCATCATCTGTGAGTCTTCTTTTCCCCAAATGGCATAAGGTCTCACACCTTAGCGCCCTCTCTTCATCTCCATATTAACTTTTAACTTTATTATATAGCTCCCTAACAATTTTCCCTTTCCCCTACTAAAAATCATGTATATAACACTCCCCTATGTAAATATCCCATCCCTGGCACTATAGCCATAATTATACTAAGTCAGGGAAATCACAGTCCATCTGGGACTGTTTTTAGCCCATCCGAGTCATTGAGGAACTAGTTTGACATCTGGTCAGCTAGTAACCTCTCCCTTAACCCCAAAAAACCCATGTTTTCACCTTCCCCCTTGTAAAAATTCACCCCACCGCTGTAAAAACCCACATTCCGCCCCTAACCCAAAGTTCCTGTGCATAATTATTAACCCTCGCCTTTATTTAACCCCGTAAAACCATTTTCCTAAGTCTATAACCCACCGCGCACAGTATCAAATTCGGAATATTTCTGCAAATATTCCCGCCCGTTAAGCCCACATCCCGTCGCGTCCGCTGCCAGCCGCCCGATCCACAGCCCCACAGATCTACGGCTGGCGGGCATCCTTATCCCCGACGCGCCTGGCCTTTAACGTCCGGGAGTTCGGCGGTTTCGCCGCCGTACTCCCGCCACGCGTCAGGCGCCGGGTTGTGGCGGAGCCCTTCCCTCCGAAACCGCCATCCCCCATAAGCGGTGCGCCACATACCGCTTACCGCCCGGTGACGTCACCAGCTCACGTCACCCCTTGCACAGTCAACAGCCCACGTCACCCCCCTGTACAGTCACCCAATGAGTCACCCGCCTGCGTGGCCTCCTGCCACATCACTGCCACATGTCCCACCACCGTACCTGCCACGTCATCGACCGTACGTGATGATGTCATGCTGACATCATCCCACCACGTCGCCATGCTGACGTCACGCTGATGTCACCCGCCGTACAATGCTGACATCATCAGCCCTTTTTGGACGCAGAGGCGCGAAAATCGCACTTCGGAGCCCCGGAATCAAATTCTGAGGCTCATCGCAGGATTTTTTGGGCCAAAATGGAGAATCTTCAGGGAATCTTTAGGGAATCTTTAGGGAATCTTCGCTCCATGCAGCCCCAGGAAGCCCGAAAAGGCGCAGAAATGATCAGTTTTCTTCACAGAGCATGCCAAAAGGATCAGAAAACAATTTCAGAGGTGCAGAGGCCGAACAGCGGCCATTAATTCGTGATTAGACCCGCAGTACATCAGATCAGCAGCCCAGATTTTGTCAAAGAGTATCAGAGAAGGAGAAGACGCCAAAGAGTATCAGCCGAAGATATTTTAGTGGCTCGAAGCAGCTAAGAATTAATGAGCCCATCAGGAAGTCAAATTAGGCAGCTAAAGCCCATTCCTACACTCAAATCACAGCTTAAACTTAAATGCAGGCAGACTTCGAGGAACAGGGACCCATGCATATTTATTTCAGAAGACACTACAGCAAGCCACCAAGGACCACATCATTCACTTATTTCTGATACGGCGACCCTCAACGCCGCTCAAGAGATTTTTTTTGCATTTAATTCCAGATAGAGTTAAGTCAAGAAGTCATTTTTATGACCTAATTAGGTCAAGATGTAATAAAGGAACTCTGCAGAGAGTTTTTCCCTATATATACCACCCTCTGTATGGTTTTAAGGGTTGGTCAATTGAGAATTTCATTAGAGACTCACATTGTATACCTGAGTTCTTCCATAATCAAAGATTGTTGAAAGCTTGGAGAACAAACTGTCTGTTAGTGATAAATGTTTTGAAGAGTTGAAGATGGAATTCCTGCGTTGTGGCCTGAAGCAATAAGTGCCTCTGATCTCTGTTTATGTGTTTGCCATTATCTAAATAGCAGGAAGAAATAATAGCTTAGAATAAGTTTAGACACTCTCTATGCTCAATTTCTGCTATTTCTCTGTGTTTTCGTCTCAATGAATTGGTTATGAATATGAATTCCTCCCGGCTCATGTTTACCCCAATTTACCTGTGTTCGCCAATTATCTAGGGATTCTTAACTATCCCTGGGTAGCGCTCTGCCATCTCCTCTGTTAGGCCAATCGAGAGATTCTTAACTACCTCTCATTGCTTGGCATCTCTTCCATCCATAAAACCTGAAAGTTGCTTCGACCTTAGCTATCCTGCTCCATCTTCCCTCTCTGTGTTTAAAGAAATATAACAGCTTTTTTATCCTTGACTCCACGCCCAATGGTTCGAGAAACTTAGATTATACACTGCCTCTCCACCTGAAAAATCAATTTTCCCACCAAAACAAAACAAAGAACCCCCTGAACCCAAGACCTAGCCTAAAATCCTTTCAAACAAAGTTAAATCTAAAAGAGAGAGCCCTCTCTGATTGCAGGTTGGCTAGAACCTGCAATCCAAAGTTGGTTTGTGGTTACCTCGGCCGTATCCCTTTCTTAACCTTCAGGGACAACCTGAGTGATAACAAGTAGAATAAGGATATAAAGGGTGTAGAGAAGATGTTGGTATAACATACTCATTAAACATATCCGAGTAGAATGAATAGTGTGATAAAGGTGACGAAATATGAAAATACTCACAAGGAAAAGTATTTAAGTTTAGTTTAGAATTTAAAACCTGATCACATATATCAGCTTGTAGAAGCCATGGATCAATATGCATGTTATGCTTCATGAAATTATGTGAACATCCACTATCACCCAGGACATTTCTTGGGTCATGGAAATGAGGTGAATACAATACCATAATATGTGAAAGCTAAATATTAATTGGATAAAAAAAATCCTCATCAACATAATGGTTAAAAAATGGCATACCAATGTCATCCTGAAATTGGCATTTCTCTTATTTAACATGGTATATTAAATATTCAAGAATCTGACCCTTTGATTCTTATTATTTAGTATCAAATAATATATGGATTCAGGGAATATCAAGAGCATCAAAAAATGAAAGATTATCCCAAACCAAAAATGGAGTTTGTAAGCTATGAGAAGGTTTCTTAACAATTAGATCGAAGCCTTGCAAATTCAAGTATTCCTAAGGAAGGGAAAGATCATCCAATGTACTTGGGCACCTATGACTTCTTATATCATTAGAGACATGAATTTCAAGGTGATCATTGTCCAAGGTTTCAACTTGAGTATGGATTTGAATATCATTTGACTGGTTATCAATATCATAATATGATCGATAAACCAAAAGTGTAGAATCATCATTTTGACATGGAGGAATTTGAAACAAGAAATAAATATATAAACTGTCTTCACTCTTTTTCTCCACTACCTATGAGATATATACATGTTATACATGAGCATCATTTGAAAAAGTAAATTGAAAATGAAAAGCATTTGGAGCAATTACTAGTGGAGTGAATTGATTAAGAAAATCAAGGTACACATGTTCATGAAGTGTAAATGATAGATGATGATACGTATCCCTTGCAGAATCACTACTTTCAATAGAATCAAATTCAAGATTAAGATTATGCATGATAGTGTTATTTTGAAGAATCAATGGATCAAACTCCACATTAGATTCAGTTGAATCATGAGAACCATGAATGCTTCTTTGAATGAAAACTAGTTCATGAGAAGAACATGAATGTGAGAGAATCAAATATACAATTTGGTTTTCATGTTTTACAACTCCAACCTCAACACAAGGGGCACATTTGTTTGGTAATGACAAAGGAGGAGGAGAAGGAATAAAATGAGTAATTAATTCCCCCTCTGAGGAAGGTGGTATCTCATGATCTAGAAAAGTTGGAAGAAAAAATTCATTAGAAGAATCTGATATAAATTGTTTCATGGAGATTAGAACAAAATGCTGAAACTTCTTACTAAAGAAATCATAATCCATATCTTCTTCAGGAAAATCATAGCAAAGGTGAAGAAACCAATCAATAAAATCCTCTACTAATTCACCAGGTTTCATTCTAAGTGTATTTATCCTTTTATCTACATATTTTTAATCATATCCTTCAAAAGCTTCAAGAATCTCCTTAACGCATTGCTCAAATGAATGAATAGAAGCAATTGGTAACATATGGCACTAATGCTTAACACAACCTTCAAGTGTAAGGGTAAATAACTTATCCCGAGAATAATTTTAATGTATTTCATTAGGAAAGAAAAAATTAATCAATAAAATCATATTCCCAAGCATGTTTGTTGGACCCTTTTCATCAAACTTAAGATGAGACAGTTATGAATGATTTGCATGGGGATTGTGACATTTTATTTCTCACAAAAGCATCCCGAGATTATGATTTAGGAAGAATAAATTTAATATGAGAGATTCAAAACATATGTAATGGTCTCAACTTGTCTTCTAGACCTCCTTCTAACACCAACCATTGACGATGCTAGAAATATGTCAACCAAGGGGGTCTCCCTCAAATGAAGTCCCAACTAGACCTTGCACTGTTTGGAGTAGGAGCCCCAATCAGGAAACAAGGCTGGTTTCCATCATTCTTAGGAATTTTCCTTGGATGCAATTATTAGCATAAAATATTATGTAAACAATATTTAAAACAAGCAAGTTGACACTGTAAGGAAAAAAATTGCAATGCATATAAGGTACTTTCATGGTAGGGAAAAAAGAGTGAGCCTCTATAAGAAAAGTAATAGTACTGTCCTAAAAGAGGCACACAAGAGCATGGAATGAATTGTTAGTTAACCTGCAAAGTATTTCACAATATAACAATGATCATCAAATTAAATAGCAACACAAATTTAATAATATGCATACCAAACCCAAAGAAACATATCATTTTCATTAGTATGTGTTAACATAAAGTACACTGTAAACAATGAAAGAATAGTCTCACAATCATTCAGGAGATATGCATGAAAGTGCATCGGCTCTTAGATATTCATAATGCTACCACACTAGCCCCAATAGTGGAACAATAAGTCACCACTTTCTCCTTCAAAGAAAGATATTCTCTCTTATGCCAAACTAGAGAAGCCAAGGTGAAGAGTTCACAGTCCCTCTCTTGGGATATGAGGGTGTATTTATAACAAATGAGTTGACTCTCCACCTCCCATGTGACAATTAACCTCCATTATGATTTTTGAGCTTAGACAATGATTTTTTTAATTCCTATGTGGCCTTTGAGCTTTTGCATGACCTTAGAATTTTCTAGTGACTTTTCACATTCCATTTGGAACCATTGGAGTTCAACACATTTTACAATTTCTCATTTTGAAAATACAATAATTACATTCCACGAATGATTTGGCAGAATAAATTGACACATATGACCTTTATGGTGACACTTTTATAGGGCATGACTTGGTAATGATGACAAGTAAATTCATTGTGATGTGTCAAGGATAAGCTTCTCTTCTTGCTGCTATCTTTACATCATCATGATAGGTCTTGCATGTGCATCACCTTCATCCTCCAAAAGGCTAGAATGATAGGGAGTATTTAATGTGACCTTGATCTTCCTTCTTTTGTTGTGATCTAGTATTTCTTCATCTCTTTGCTTGATGGTCCTTTTATGGTTCCAGGTTCATAAGTATCTTCTTGCATTATCTCCTTGGAATCCTCCTTGAGCTTAATCCTATCATGTCAAGATAACATCACCTGTAAATGGAATTCACTCATGACAAGATAACATTACTCCCAAAGTATTCTAGTATATCTTGTTCCTCATGCAACATATTTGATTGAGCTAGGAAAATGTGTAGGATTGAGAAAGAGGCCCAGGGATTGCCTAGTGTGCAGAAATAGGAGGTAGTGATGAGGGTCTAGTCACTGTAACTACACAATGCACAATCACTAAGGGAAGATAAGGAAAGATTGCATAGTATAGGGAGTTAGGGATGCAGTGAGGCAGACTTTCTCATTGTGATTGTAGAATGCACAGTTCTGGAAGGACTAGCCATTGCCAAGGTTAGCCATTTACATCATCGTAAATTCAGGGAGGCCTCGGAAATAAAAAAAAAAGGCGTAATAATTCAAATAGAGACGATGGTTGGAATATTAGCACAAGCTAAGTCCCTATCTTATCCTCCTAGTTTATTTATGTTTGCAGAGTATTTTGTTTTTTAGGGTTTGGAATTTCTATTTATGATTTTTTTCTTCTATGTGGGCATTTGCATTTAATGTTAATATTCTTTTGATTTTCTTTCTCACCTTTAAAAAAAGCATTTTTCCCTCCCTTTTGATTGATTTGTTTCAGTTTTAGTCTCGTAATTATTTTTTTGTTATAGGATATTGACTCATTAATTAGGTATTCATTCCTCTCTCTCTCTCTCTCTCTCTCTCTCTCTCTCTCTCTCTCTATATATATATATATATATATATATATATATATATATATATATATATATAGATATAGATATATATAATTTATTTTTTAATAATTATTATAAATTATAATATTATTATTCCTAAACTAGTCATTGTAGGAATTTGATCTTAATAATCATTATTAAAATATTAATTTTCATAAACTAGCCATTATATGATCTTTTGGTCTCTACATTGCCCTTTATTTAAGCTTGTGCCATGATCTGCATCATCATCTAGTCCTGACGATGAACCACACTAGCTGGTTCGAAATGTGTCAGCAAAATTTCCTCCTATGTGATTTCTACCAAAAAGACTCTTCTTAAGGACTAAGATAGTTTATTGCGTAGTTGACCAAGTCAAGGACTAAGACAAGGCATCAATCCTAACTAAGAATGTGCAGTGTGCAATGGAGGTTTGGCTAGGAAAATATTACATAGTGAGAAAGTGAAAGAGGTAGGGGTTGGACATTAATATTGTGTAAAAAACAATTCATGGAGGCACCAAATGCATAGTGCATAGTTCAAAGAGGAAAGAATAGTTGATTGGAGCTTAAGACCACAGAGTTCACATTTCAAGAAGGAAATATTAGTGGTGGTCAACTGAGAAATTTGTGAATACAAGAGCACTTTAGAAATTGACTGTGTGGGATCAATGAGATTGAGAGCTGATATTGGAGCATTGACAAGTATGTAACATGATCAACACACTCATAACAATCATCCACATGAGAAAGGAACATTAAACACCCAAAATGAACATGCGTCCATTGAAATGACAACAAAATGACACTTACCTCTTGGTGCAACACTTAAGACACACTTTGCAACACAAGTGTCAATTGTAATAAGAAAGTGCGTTGAGTTGTAAGAGAGTGTTTAACACATTTTCTTATGATATATAAGATCATCTAATGCAGATGAGTGAGATAGAGCCACCTATAGTGATGTGCCAAAGTGCGACAGATGGAGTGAACATAGTTAAAAGCGACACTTATGACAGTAAAAAAAAAGTGGAAACAACATTTGAAAAAGCTAAAGAAAGTGAAAGAAAAACATTCTAAAGTGAAGAGAAATAAAAAGAGACAATTTTTAGAGAAGAAACAAGTAAAGGAAATAGTTGAGAAAGTGAAAATGACAATTGTGAAAACCAAAGTGCAAAATCAATAGTTGAGAAAACTCACTCAGATAATAATATAATTGCAACTAATATTGAGAGAGGCTTTCAACCGACACACAATGATTGTCTATAGGGGCTATGCAGTGCATTTTCCTTGACAACAACACAAGCATTGTCAGCAGGGATTGCATAATGTTCAAGAGTTTTGCAATGGCTGTTATAGCACCACATATCACCCTTGATATTTGTGATGCTTAGTTTATGGCCTAAGGAAACCCCTCCTTCCAGAATTGGTCCAAATATTTTAAAAATAGTGTTTTATTCCCTGTACGCTAATTTTCCTTGAGATAAAAGCATGTACATGTGGGTTAGTCAATACCCAACTCGCGTATATGTGTTAAAACACTTAAAATAAATAAATTTCCTTATTATGGGTGGAGTTCATGGTTTTTACCTATTGATTACCTCCTATTGCCCATGGCCCAACTATTTCCCAACTGTTTCCAAACTAAAAAACTAATTGGGAGAAGTATAAATAGACTTTTATGCGAAGGCCTTAAGGAGGAGAAGAGATAGAATTATTATACTCAGATTATCCCTGACTGAGTTTGATGTATCCTTGTGCCTCATGCACTTCCCCAAGCTTCAAGAAACCCTTGTTTCCTTCATTCTAGATATTCTCATTCTTGCTTGAGATATCATGGTGTTGGTTATGGAAGAACATTGTTGAAGGCAGGGATAGGACGAATCTGGAGGAAGGTTCCGCTTGGAGCTGGAAGAAGAAGACTCAAGTGAATTCTCTCCATGTTAATTATAGCTTACTGCAATAAAAGAAATGTTGTCTTGTTTATGAAAATAACATTGTTTATGCATCAAATCGTATTGTAATTCATGTATGAATGTTATTTTGATGTATAACTGATCATTAGTTTATATGATATAAACTTAAATTTCATGAATATGTTTTATCTCTATACTACTATGTATGTTTGGATTGAATGATTTTCAGGTCTGAAGAACATCGGGAGTTGTAGAGGGTCTGAACCCTATGGGACCTACTTGAATGAAGGAAATCCAAGTACGATCGCTCTTGCCTAGTTTGTTTATATAAGCATTTTTCTTGAGTTGTATGATTGTTTCTTGTTGTAGTCTACTTTTGCTCTATTGGGGTTCTAACCCAAAGCCGTAGGGTACTTATTCCCATAATATAATTGGCAACTCCATTGGGGATAACAATCTTGTTATTCCTAGTTTGGGTTGTTCAATGTTAATCAGGGCTCAGTCTTTTGTTTGCTTGTTGTTGCAGTCTTACTTGGTCTAGTAGAGTCTTAGACCTTAAGTCTGATCTTTTTGATCTAGCTTTGTTTTTTGTTTTCTTGCAAAGCTTTGTATACGAACTTTAGTCTATTTATAGTAGCGTACACACGCCAGTTTCTTTGAAGTGAACCCTCTATAGAAGCGCGTGTACATGCCTCTATGCTTGAACATAATCATGTAAACCATTTTTTGCATTACTTTCTCAAATCTCTCTACCCAGAAAGATTTGTTGCTTGGTCTGCTTAGTTGCTAAGTGGTAAATTTTAGTCTAAATAATCTCATTATTCTGCAAGCTTATTGTTTTGATGTCTCTTCCTCATTGAGTAGATTTGGCCTAGGTTTTATTTTTTGAGCGAGTTTGTAATTGGTGTTTTGGCACACAAGACTTTGTCAAGAAGTTCTTGATTGTTCTGGTGCTCTAGAATGGGATATTGATTTCAATCTCAGTGTCAAGCTCGGTTTTTGATCCACTTGCTTTGTTTTCCGTCATTTTGTGGCCTTACAGCTTTTCTTGCTTTTTGAAAGTCTTTTTGATGAATTTGAAAGTATTTCTTCCTTGGATTCTTGGTCAGTTCATCAAGCTCTTTGCTATTATTTGGGTCGTTTAGTATAGGTCGAAGCCTTTTTGTTCAAGTTTTCGTTCATTTTCAAGTTTGTAACTTGCAAAGACTCCTTGTGCTCTTCTTTCAATCTTTGAATTTTAGTGGCATTTAGAGTGATTTCAAAAAGTTGTTTTGGTTATTTCTTGAAAAAGAAAAGACCTCAAAAAACATTGTTTTTGTTTTCTTTTGCCAAGTTTGATTTTGGTTTCTTTTGATTTTTGAAAGTGAATTCTGATCTTTTGTGATTTGTCCTTTTTGTTTGGAGAGAATTTTTTATTTAGAATTTGTATTCTCTTCAATACTTAAGTTGGCTTATTAATAGTTATAAACAATTGCTTTCATTTCTTTTTAGAGTGATTTAGGATCTTGCATCTTCATTACACCTTGCATTAGGGTAGTTTGCATTATTAAAGCATCAATAGTCTTTTTAGTTTTTGCATGTGTGAAGTGTGTTTCAAGAAAAGAAAAGAAAAAATGTTTTTCTTTATAGAAGTTTTGTAGAACCCACATAGAGATCTCTTTTCATCAAAGAACAGAGGATTGCATTCATGTAGTTAGTTTTTCATTGATTTATTTTGTGTCATACAAACACCATTGGTTTCACTTCCATCTATGCCCTTGAATTAAAAGAACAACCATTAAAAATCAAGTGCTTAATTAAAATAAACTAGAACTTTTGTATTGTCATCAAAATACACCAACAAGTTTAGGTTTATTAGCGCCTTGGATTAGGCAAGAGGAGAGTTAACCCTCCAAGGCCACTCTAAATTGTAAAACATAGAAGTTTGATTAATGAACGAAATCTAATAGCATTAGGGAGACCGAGAAATCTCTATGACTAGGAGTAAAGCACAAGGGTTAGTGAAGATAAGGACGAGATATACCCCCTCTCTTACTTGTCGGATCCTACCTCACTACTATTCTGCCTAGCTTTTGATATGAGTTGGTGACCACAGTTGCCTATCCTAGGAACCACACAGGTGGCTGCGAAGGGGAATCTCGTGGCACTTGAGGTTGACGTCGTATCATGTTCGATAGTACTTCTGGAGGGCACCCTTGCGTAGCTTGGTGGCTTGCACTGGCAAAGGCTATTGTCTGGAGGTCAACGTAACTACTTCTGATACCTTTCCTAGTATGCTTGGGGCGTAATTACCCCAGTCTCTTTTCGGAAGGCCATTATCATTAACTTTCTTGTAATTTGGTGTCCGGTCCTAATCACCTGGAGTGGAAATACTTGAGAGCTGTTTGATTGCTGATATCTTTAGTGACATTTTAGTCAGTGTTTTGTGCTCCTAGTCGGCTTAGCTTTATAATTTTTTGAGTCTTTAAGTAGATATTTTAAATCATTCAAAGTGGTTGACCAACCATCTCGACAGTCTAGGAGACTTCGTGGGCTTTCACTTACAAGTCTAGAGCCTTCTCCTAGAAGATGCAGGAGTGATTCTGCCAGTGGTTTCAAACCAGTGGCAGCAAGCGCATCAAAGATTGATCCTCTGCTTGGGGGCACTAGTTCACAAGATAGACATGGTATCAGTATAGAGTTAGAGAGGAACACACAAGTTCTTTCTTGAGTACTCTTCTAGTTGAAAGATAGTATTGAAGTAGAAGAGCTTTCTGAGTCAGTTGCGGCTCCGAATTCTACTCTCCCAGCTAACCATCCAGACGTTTTGTTATACATTGGAACTCCGACTCACAGACCTTTGAGCCTAAGTTTACATACATCTATCCCTTCGATGACCACTGCTGGAAGCATGGCATCTACGATGAGTGTTGCAATCATGTAGACTCCCATATCTATACAAGGGGGATAAATTATTGCCATTCCTTCTAATACTCCCAGCACGACTATATTTGGGTCCACTTCCATTCTGTCAACGAGTGGAAGTTCTCAAGCTACTGCATCCAGTTTTGGATTCTTCCCTTTTGGAATGTTGTCTTAAGGTATTCCTTCAGTTCCTTTGAAAATACCATCTACCGCCTCTACATCCATGATGAGTGGATCAGCTTCTTTTCAGGGTTTCCCATTTGGAAGTGGTCATATACCACATTCCAATCCAAGAGTAGGGTCAATTCCTTTTCCCTTTACAATTTAAGGTAGTAACCCCTTCGAGAGTTGGACAAGCCTTGCGGTTAGTGGGATAGGAGCTAGGAATCAATTTTTCGGCCAACAAGGGAATGTGCCGTATTATTCAGTTAATTCATTTCAAATTTTTCCACCCTTTTCTAATGCATGGAACCCTTATCAAGGGCTGTCAGCTCCTTTCAATACTTCGTTAGGGGGTAACTTCATTGGTTACAGAGGATTTTCGGCAGGAGTTGTTCAAACTCTGAATTTTGTTGGACCAAAAGGATCACCTTTTGGTTCAATAGGCTCTATGAGTTACATCGGGCAACCTGGTGCCTTTCAAAATCCAAGTAATTCTTTTCAGACCTTCAAGAACCCCGCCCGCTCTAGATGGAATTCCCAAGGTCCCCCACGACTTCCTTTTCTAGCCACACTTAATTTTCCAGGCTTAACTAAATTGACAAATCATCCAATTAGGTACAATCTAGCTTGGCCTCTGGTCCCAACTAAGCTTCCCTTGGATATTCCAAAGTTCAAAGGGAAGAACGGTGAAGACCCGGGAGACCATGTGACCACATTTCACTTATGGTGCTCATCCAACTCCCTGATAGATGATTCAATCAGGTTAAGGTTATTTCAGTGCACCCTAACCAAAAATGTGGCCAAATGGTATATAGATTTGCCAAGGGGCACCTATACTTCCTTCAATGATTTGGCTAATATTTTCTTGAACCATTTTCAGTTGTCTATCTGCTATGAAACCGAAACTGAACTTTTGGACAACTTTTAGCGAGACACAACAACTCACATATCAGATCATATCCATGAATGGAGAAAGAGAAAAAGGCTTATCAAAGCCAAAATTCCACCAGAGTTCCTTCTCGAATGGTTTCTCAAATCATTACAACCTGAAATCTCAAAGGATGTTTCTCTTTTTAGTGTTTATTCGGAAGAGCAGGCTATTTTTCAAGCCCATCAATTAGAACTGATATATTCTTAATTTGGGACTCTTCAAAAAATATTACCTGATGCTCCTAGATCTAAGGTTGATTTAGCCAAACTAAAGCCAAGCCCTCACACCGATGGTATAGTTGGATCAATTGACACAAATACGGTGAACCTTTTGAACCAATTGCAGCAGTTGTCTCTACAAATTGCTTCTTCTAACCAGGCAGCACCGTCTACACCTTCACCTTCCCAACCTACCTCTATAAACGTTGTAGAGGCCTCTAACCCCAATGGAAATCAACAATCCGATGGGAAGAGGAAGGTACTAGGTAAGAAGAAGAACTGTTACCGGGAATAGTGTCTATGCAGAACTGCTAATCCCACTAAGGCTGGTAGCTACCTTAGAAACAAACAAAGTAAAACTACTTTCGCTTTCCTTTATGAAAGATAGATGACAGAAGAATAAAGGTGACAAACCTCTATCTTACGCTTGGTTCCTTGCTCGATTCCTCTCTCTTCTGATAGTCCTTTGCTACTTGCTTTCTTGTATACCCAGCTTCACAGAGTACCTGTAGAATCAAAGCAGCATAACACTATACGAGAACATAGATCTATTATCATAAGCAATATAGGATCAGATGTATATTAACCATACAAATGCATAAAACATAAATAATACAAGAGTATGGAGGAAAACTTGAATAGCTTTATTGATAATCAAGAAAGAGCCAAGAGAGTTACAACCAATTGTTCTGACCCAACATCATCCTCTCAGCAAGAAGCCCTTCTTCACCTCATGAAAAGCTTAGATCACCCAACACTATGATATTGCACCAATAAACCAGCAACACTTCCTTACAAGATACAAAATTCCAGCCTGCGTATCTTTGGGATGAGGGATCCATATATAGATGTCTGCAAGGGAGGTGAGTCAGCTTTTGAGCTTTGATTAGTGTCTTCCCTCTGATAGTTCTTGATTCCACTTGGAGATTGATGATCTCTTACTCATCCCTGGTCGAATTCAGAGAGGCAAGTGTCACAGGAGAAGTTTCTGGAAGATTCCATGCTTCTCCACCTCTCAGATTGACCCTGCCATTTGTCCCTTCTCGCCCATCGCACCCCATAGAAGGGATTTTTGACATGAAATGCACCTATTGTGTGTATTTAGGTGGGATGCAACGCACTTTGCCTATGGAGCAGGTGAAATGGTCCAGTTTTGACCAGTTCTGAGTGGCATTTCATGGAGAACTTCTGGGAGATGCTGTAATCAGTTGACCTTGTTCTTTTAGGGGTTAGAACAACACCTTTAGGGACTTAGGATACCTTGGTTTATGGACATTTATGCTTGGGGTTGGAGTGCCCAAAAATGTCTATAACAGTTGCCCCCTAAAGCATGAGGTCATTAATCTTTTTGATGTCGGGTGAAATGCTTTATCATGAGGATCCGAAGTTCTTTCAAGCTGGAAGGAGACCTGTAATAAGATACAATACAATAAATTATCTTCATAATATTTTCATGATCTAGCTGAGGTGGGCATTCCCATGCTCAGCTTTATAAATTCATTTTTCATGTACATGAAACAGACAATCGTCTGAGTGTAGACTGATGATTCTGGTAGAGCCATCATCCCTTAGATTGGATGATTATCTATGCAGCAATGATGTACATTTGATTTCTTTATTTTCCTGAATATATATCGCATCCCAGATGGATGAAACTAGATTCGGGGTCTTCAATCTCGTTTGATCTTCACTCAAAGTACAAGTCGATCCATGTCAGATATGTCCTGGAGTCGAACATGGAAAGACATCGCCTGATTACCAGCCAATGATGTAAGTTGTTAACAGGCACGAGAGGAATCACCGATAATGATAATGATCCTCAAGGTACTACAGTACAATTCACGTTGTGTGAATAAGGGACTTGGCATCAAACACCACACAAAATCTTTCGGTCGAAGGCCATTGATGTAAACCTGTCACCAGAAGTGAGAAGCTTTCCATTGAGGCATGCAAGCTTCAAAGTACTGAAAGGGGTATTCCTAGATCGACTTCTTGGATAATGAGCTGATGTTGACAAGAAGCGATCCATCATAGGAGGGCCTTAATGAATCCCACATCAATGACATGGAACGGAGCAAATGATTTTAATGGAGGTGAAAACGATCTGGTGATATAAGGTTCAGGGTGGCGGTCATGAAAGAATGGAGCGTAAATGTATTGCAGTGGGTGAGACATAGGTAAATTCTCTGCGTGACTTCTCTTGAACATATCGGCGACACTGACATGATGGATCAGTAGCATAAACCCCAAATGTGGATGGTGTGATGGAACCGTGGTGATGTGACCAGTGAATGGAACATCCCAACCCAACTAGGATGCGGAGTGAAAGTGTCATGTTCAAGAGCGACTTGCTACCAACAAAGTTTCTTCAAGTTTTCTTCCCAATTTTTCCCTAGTCATTGCTGACTAGTACCTCTTTATTTTTGTCAAGCTTGAGGAGGATAACATATGCTTTTTCTATAATTTTCCCTTCGGGCAAACCCATCGCTATGTTTGAACGAGCCTAGTGATAGTGAAACTTGTTCTTGTCTGTTATGGACAAGTTTGTCGCTATTAGGTTTTAGCGAGTTTAACGACAAAGATAACTGGGCCCTTTTCAATTTTAGAGAGTCTGAAAAGGGACATAAAGGAAACTCCAAAAAATCCTTTTTCATCATCTAATCCCTTAAGTTCAAAAAAGTATAAAACAATACAGAAGGGATGAATTTTCGGTACTTTTAACGAGCCAAACAAAACAAGCGCTCGATCTTTTTGTGTAATAATCCCTCAGGTCCAAAAAGATTAAAATCTAAAGGAGGGATATCACTTCGGATCACTTTAATGAGCTGGATAAGCCAATGGCTCGGCAATCTTTTCATATTTTACGAGTCAGTTGAAAAGATCTTAAAGGAGACTCGCCTTTGAGGAACGAGTGATAAATTCGGGTAGCAGCTGATTCCAGGTAAGGTTTGGAATTTTCCAATCATGGCAGTGTTACAAGGATGGCTAACAAGATCACTCTTCGCAACTGTTCCTCAAAAGGGGTAAACAATCAAGTGGAGGTGAATGATCGGCCAATACAAAGTGGAGGTGATCATGAGAACACGACCAAGGCTTCAAAGGCTGAAGTACTACATTCACAATGGTTATTTACCGAAAATTGGTTCATTTTTTAATGAGGTTAAACGTTGGGGGAAACATTTTCTCATTGCTTATGTTTATTTTTTAACGAGCATGAAGTCCGCGTTAAAACTACTCGATATAATGGTCATTTCTTGACTTTACCATTAATAGCTTTGTTCCTTCAAAGATTGCACTGCATGCTCAATTGCTTCATCAAACTAGTTAGAAATGAACAATATCTGTTTGAAAAATGAGTTAAGACACTAATATTTTACTTGAATTACGTAAAAGTAATTTAAAAGTGCTTTTACCCTTCATTTTACCATTTCATTTGAACTTTGGCTTGTTGGAGCTTTGGAGGTGCTTTCCCCCCTTGATTTTCACCAGCTGATTCCAGGAGATTCTATGGACGATTTTTGGTGCCGTATGGACCAGGTAGGAGCTAAACTTGAGCTCTTTCATTTCATCTTTTCCATTTTGCATTCTAATCTTGATTTCTGGTTTTTCTGAGCCTCTGGGGTTTGAAAAACTCACTTTGGCTCCAGCGCACCCTTTCTACATCAAAAGGTGTATTGCATGTTGGCCTATCCACTGGACAGTTGGCATGCAACGCACCCAAGACAAAGCCGGAGGTGCGATGGGTGCAAGGAGGGAAATTTGTGCACAATTTTTAATGGAAATTTTTGCCTGTTTCTCACCAAATTAGGATCTAACTCTTCTCTTGTTTGTTTTCAGAGATTTATTGGAGAAAAATGACCATTACATGGCGAGAACATGAGCATGAAGAAGATGACATGCTTTCTTTACATGATCAGGTTACAGTAAATGCACTGCGGAACTGTGGCCTACTGAAATTTTTCCGCATTTCTAGCATGAGGCAACAAATCAACTTACTGCAGTATTTGCTCGATGCTTGGGACCCTACTAGCCAGGTGTTCTAGATTAGGGGCAAATCCATCCCCTTGACTATCGTGGACATCTATTTTTTGACCGGCTTATCGAAGCGGGGTGCCCCTATCTCTTTATTAGGTTCGGCCCGTGGAGGTGAATCTGTGAGAGATTACGTTCGGAGGTATTGCAGAGAGGGATCTCAGCCGAGTAAGGACGGAAAGATCATCATCCAAGATGTCACTGACAGGTCACTGAGGACCATTCTGTTCACCTTTGGTAGGATGGCTGGTGGTGCGGCTCTTCATCTGGCCAACCGGTCTTATATGCAGTACGCCTTAGAATGTCTCGAACCGAAGGTGTTCAACTGGTGTGATGCAGTACTCCTTGTGATGAAAGAACAGTTGACCAAGGTGAAAAATGGAAGATTGAAGAACTTTGGATATGGTTCTATTGTGATACCTTTGCCTTGGAAAAGATACCACTAATGCAGCCGTAGTATATTGCACTTGGTTTACCTCCACCAACTGAACCACGGATGCAGAGATGGGTCGCCCATATGTCCAGGCATGCTGGTCAGTCTCAGATTTCCTTTTCTGATACCTTCTTCAGGTGGTTTGATTGTCAGGAGATGGTTTTTTCCAAGTATCCATATGCTGGTATGGACTTTCGGGGTGACCCGGATTTGGTACTGCCAGGTGGCGAGCAGTGGGGTGCCATTGGTAAATTCTTGACCATATTTTTGTTTATCGTTTCTCTTTTATAATGTCCTTGTGCTTTATTCTATCAAGACTAATCAAAACTCATGTGCTCATGCATATGTTGGTCCCGTTCGGCCAGTAGTACGCCTGAGAGTGCCAGCTGTCACTCCAACAGGAGAGGCTGTGGGAAGGGCTATCCTTCGCGACCTTGATGTGGCCGAGACTCTTTCAGCATTACAAGATCAGGTCAAGGGCCTCACTCTCGGTATTCCAAATCTGAGGACTGACGAGCTGCCTTTGACGTTGCAGCGACATCTTACTGGCGTGCCAAGTTGATGGACTAGGCTTTTACGCATGATTGCACAGGCGATGACTTGTTATCACCAGCATCATTAAACTAGGGTGCCCCCTAGCGTTTTGAGTTTTGAGTCATTTGACCAATTTTGTCTTGGTTACAGAACATTATGTGTAAACCATAAACAGTTATATATATATATATATATATATATATATATATATTTCTTTTCGGAGTTTTATTTTGGTTAAGTTACATGATCTGAATGCAAATATTGACGAGATGCTTCTTTTTATAAATGTTGCAAATGTCTATCTAACACATAATTTGCCAATGAGTCAGTTAATGTGTTTAAGCTTCTGGAAATATGCTGATATTGAATAAAATCAAATTGCCTTTCCAAAATCTTGACCCTTAGGAACATGCGATAGATAGCTGGATTTCAAATGGAGTAGATACCAGTGAGCTGTAGTATGACGAGCTGTGAGTCTAGCCTGATGACCAGTCGGTGTATGCCATGTGTGATGGCATTAGAGAGAAGTTCTATCAATGCACTATATTCAGCGATGTTATTCGTTGCTCGACCAATACATACCCCTCTGAAACTTACTAACTCGCTGCTTGGATAAAAAATGGCCCATGCCACAAAAGATAGGTTCCGTGAACTATGACTTGCTCCGTCGGCATATCCAACAAATGATTCCAATATGTTCGACATCTGCGACAAATGTAAGAAGTGGATTTACTTGACCAAAACAAATACTTTAGCGAAAACAAAAATGTAACAAAAGCATATTGGTTACCACACTGAATCATGCGTAGTAACGCTTAAGGTACAACCTGTTATGAGGTTGTGCCAATGGAATCCCGTCATAATCCATTAACTCGTAGGCTCCTTTTGTTAACACTCGCTTAACAATATAGGGGCCCATCCATAAAGACTTGAATTTACCTGCTCCCAATTTATTGGATTCTTGGTCATAAAGCAAGACCAAGTCACCTTCTCAGAAGACACGGGGTTTGACATTCTTGTCGAATTGCGCCTTGACTCGTTTCTTATGGGCTTCATTAGCCAAAGCGGCATCACGACGGGTTTCATCCAATTGGATTAGTTCCAAGAAATGAGCCTCCTCTTCTGAAGTTCCGGGGAGAAGGTTTATTGCGAGTTTGAGGGACGAGATTTCATACTGAACTGGTAAGATTGCTTCTAGGCCATACACCAGTTGGAAAGGTGTAAACCCGGTTGCATTCCTTACCGATGTTCGGTATGCCCACAAGGCCGAGTACAGGATCAGGTGCCAACTCCTTTTGTGGACTCCAATCATCCTTTGCAGCATGCGCTTCAGGACTTTGTTGATTGCTTCAACTTGTCCGTTGGCCTGCGGGTAGTATGGAGTAGAGCTGTCATGAGACAACCCTAATTTGGCAGCTAATTCGGCCATCATGTGATTGCGAAAATGCGATCCATGATCTGTGACTATAGCCTGTGGAATGCCGAATTTGGCGACTACATGATTGAAAAAGAAAAGGGCAGCTGTTTGACCAGTGTTATCTAATGTAGGCATTGCCTTGGCCCATTTGGTAAAATAGTCCACTACGACTATGATATACCCATGCCCCCTGGTCGAGGTGGGGTTACATGTCATGAAATCGATGCCCCATTTGGCGAATGGCCCAACAACAACTATTGGCTGTAGAGGTGCGGGTGGTCTTCTGGGTTTGCTATCGAAAATTTGACAGGCATGGCAACTTTTGACTGCTGTTATGCAATCTTTGAACATTGTTGGCCAGAAGTATCCTGCTCGTAAAAATTTTTGTGCTGTAGCATAACCGGATTGATGCCCCCCACACACGCCTAAAGGGCAATCATTCAGGACTTTTTCGGCCTCCTCATGGGTAAGGCACCTCCTCAGAACTGTATCGACACCACGACGGTAAAGCATGTCACCGATGATCATGTAGTCTTTTGATTGGTATCAAATACATTTTTGTTCGGAGTGGGAGGTATTAGACCTATATTTTTGGGTTTGGAGATAGATGATTATATCTCCATACCACGGATTGCTTGAAGATATCAGAAACAAAGATTCATCCACGATTGTTTCTTCGGATGTTTCATCGTTGGACGACGATGGGAGATCGCATAATAATTCTGCGAAAACCAGGGCTCTCTTTGATTTGGATTTTGCAAATTCCAGATCAAACTCTTTTAGAATTGCTATCCATTTTGAATACTTTCCCCCTAGCAACTGTCGCGACAATATATAAGTCATGGGGTTGCAATCTGACAGAATGGTAGTTTTTCGGAAGAGGACATAATGTCAAAATCTCTGTATCGCTTGAACAGCTGTGAGCGCTAGCTTTTCAACATAAGAATATTTTCTTTCTGTATCATTTAAGTTCCTACATAAATAATATATAAGATGTTAAATTCTGTTGTCTTCTTGAACTAAAACCACTGCGATGGTTGTATCCACTGCAGCCAGATACAGGTTAAAATCTTTTTGATAATCAGGAGCGTACATTAATGATGCTTTCATTAGGGATTCTTTTAAAGCATCAAAGGAAGCTTACGCGACCTGATCCCAGACGAAGGGCACTTCCTTTTTCAATAGACGTGTATAACCTTTAGCAAGTTCGGCGTAATTTGGAATGAACCTCCTCAGAAAGTTTGCTTTCCCTTGGAGTTTCTGAATCTGAATCAAATTTGAAGGTGGAGGCAAGTTTATGATTGCCTGAACCTTACATGGGTCGAGACGAATCCCATCCTTCGAGAATACAAAGCCAAGTAAGCGACCAGAACTGACACAGAACACACATTTGTGTGGATTGAGTCGTATCTTGTAGTGTCGGCAACGTAGAAATATCACTCTTAAATGTTGTAGATGATCAGTCCGCTTTCACGAATGAGTCGGAAGGTCGTCGAGATATGGTTGAACAATGTTTTTGATCTCATGGAAGGCATAATTCATTGCCCTCTGAAACGTTGCCCCTGCGTTCTTTAAACCAAAGGGTAATTTTCAATATGCGAATGTGCCCCACAGACAAATAAATGCAGTCTTTGACTGGTCCTGTGGGCGGATATTTATTTGATTATACCCGGAGAATCCATCCATAAATTAAAATATTTCACATCCGGTGCATTCATCAATTATCTGGTCAATAAAGGGTGTAGGGTAGTTGTCTTTTGGACAAGCTTGATTTACATCCCTATAATCGACGCACACTCTAATTGTTCCTTGTTTTTTCATAACAGGAACAATGTTCGATACCTAATCGGTTAGAAGAACCAGGTAAATGAAACCAGCATGGAGAAGATTTTCAACTTCTGCCTTGATGGAAGTGGATTTCTTGGGGTGCACCTATCGTAGCCGTTGTCGTACTGGTTTGACATCTTGATACATCTTAATTTCGTGTTCAACTATACTCGAGTCAATGCTTGGAATTTCATCATATGACCAAGAAAAGACATCTCTAAATTCGCGAAAAATAGCGTTATATATTTCCAGTTCTGAAGGAGAACAACATTTGCCAACATAAATATTTTCTACAACATCTATTTTGGTCGAGATATTTATGGCGATAGTCTCTTCAATGTTGGACAAGTTTCGCTCGGAATCCACCGTGTTTACAGTATTTGATAGGAAATCAAAAACTGAACAATGATGAAGGTCATCAGGAGTATCTTCTTTACGATCCAGAAGATGGGAACGATGGTGGTAATCTTCCCATGGCACCCCTTCAATTACCATTGATTGAACAATTCCTTCGTCGGTGTAACGCACTTGCAACCAAGGATCTGAAGGGGTGCCATATTCCTTAGACCTATCTATCCAAACGCTTGATGAGTGTTGATTTGGGTTTGCCTCCCATGCTAGGAACATTGGTTGCTACAATATTTCCATTGGGCTTGGAGGCAATACCTACATATGATCCATGTTTATATCATTTTCTGAGATCTTTTCAATCGAAGATATCATATTGCAGGTTCCTACCGACGCTACTTCCGCCAGATTGATTGGAGGTGGAAGGGAAAAAGTCCCCATTAATATAGGGTCTTTTAGTAGGCCTACTCCGATATTTTGAAGCGAATGGGGGCTTCCATGGATCATAAGAATGCTTCCCGTAACTTGGGAGCCATTGGAGAGGAAAGTTTGTTGATCGACGATTGTAATCCCTCCTTGAAAGGGAAATGCAATCTTCCTAAAATAGGTCGACACAACAGTAGCCATAGCATATATCCATGGTCTTCCCAGTAGGATGTTGTAATCGAGGTTTCCGTCGATTACTTTGACATCTATTTCTACTGTTTTCCCCCCTAGTTCAACTTGCAAGTTACTTAGAATACCATACGGGGTATACGTTCGTCCGTCGAATGCTTTTAATGTTGTCGAAGATCACAACAAGGTTGGAGATCCTAAAGTTTTCCAACAACTCATCGACATAATACATGTAGATGCTCCCTCATCAATAATTGTTTGATGAACAGTTTCGTTGAGGGCTTTCACTTGAATGAGGAAAGCTAGTTGAGATGGTAATTGAGGATCGTATCCTTTATGATTAAAGGACACCAGATTAGAATCCTTTAGGTCTATCCCACCGATAGTTGATAATAAAGCCTGCTTTTAGGATGGGCAATTTTGTAGTACCTCCAGTGTCGACATAGCGGATGGCGATTGAGCTAGATCTTCCACTATATTATAATGTTGTGGTGCTCTAGCACGAGGATTAAATGTCGACTTATGTACTACTCCCTTTGGCGGTTTTATTGTTAGCTCAGGAATGATGGGCGGTGCAACTTCTGTCGAAGTTGTTGTCGAACTACTAGGTTGATCTTTATCCTTGTTGTTCGACAGCTGTGGATTCCCGTAATCTTTGTTCCTTGTCAATATTAAAGCATCATTTTGCTGTTTGGAAACCGACAACATCAGTACTTGGGATGGCGAAGAATTTCCACTATCAACCAGATTTGTTCCTGGATTCGGAAACAGATCAGTTAATACTGCCGAGGTTTTTGAATTCTTGAAGAATTTTCTAATCTCGGCTTTATACGGAAAATCTGATGTCCAATGGTCCTCATCGCATATAAAGCATGGATTTTTTGGTTTCCTATTTCTAGTAGGGTTTGCAGAAGATTTTTCAGGTGATGATTCCTCCTGTTTCTTCTTCTTCCCTTTGTTTTTCTTCTTGCCTCTTGGTTGCTTGGTTTCTTTGCCTTTATCAATTGAGATGGCATTTACTTCTGAGGCAAGAAGTTCTTCTTTTGCATTTTGACTAGAAATCTTACGGGCCTTTTTAGATGTAGCCTTTGTCAATTTCGTGTCTCTCGCGCCAATCACGCCATCACCGGCATGAGAGTCATTGTTTGATTTAGGAGGAGGGGGGACTGAAAATTCCGGTCTGGGAGAGTCAGGTATTTTATCGTAGAGCATGCCAGATTGAGTGTAAATCAAGTCTAAATATTGCACACAAGTGATAACTTGCTCTTCGGTGATGACTCCTCCTTTTGCCACATCTTTTGTAATGGAAGGTAACAAAGACTTAATAAACCATTCAGCTAAAAGCTGATCAAGAACATACGTTTTTACCATTCTACGATGACGTCGCCACTCATGAATATGATCAGATATGTGAGTGGCCGTTGTTTGCTTGAAATTGGTAAGAAGTTCCGTTCCCGTTTTTCACCTTATCGGTAACTAAAAATGGGTTAAAAGGGTTGTGGCTAGAGTACTGAAGTTGTCAAACGAAGCTCTAGGCAATTCGATATACCATTTTGCTGCCAGACCAGTTAATGTCCTCTGAAGAAGGCGAAGTCTAATTGAATCATCGTTTAGGGTGTTTGATGAACACCACAGATGAAAGGTCATCACATGATTCGACGGATCTTCACCCAGATTTCCATTAAATTTAGGAATATCTGACGAAAGTTTATGCGGAATCACTGGCCACCAAGGGGCGTAGGCGATTGGATCATTTGTTAACCGATTTAGATCCGGTAACTCTAAAGTCGCCACAAAGGGTAACTGTTGATTTAGGTTAGGTGAAGCATATCCAAGATAAGATTGAATCCCCTGAACAGTTGGTCTTTGCATACCAGCATAATGCATTTGATGCTAGTAACTTTGGTAAGGTTGATGGGCATAACCATTGTAGAATGGTTGATTTTGACCATTTTGAATATACGGTTGCCCACTATTTGCAAAGATTTGTTGCTCAGATCCTTGGTATACCTATTGGAATTGCGGTTGTTGGTTTTGCACCAGCCATGGTTGCGAAGGCATGTGCTGTTGCCCGATACTAACTGTTTGACCAAGATGAGGGGTAATTGTACCCGTTTAGGACTGTGTCATTCCATTAGTTGGCGATTGTGGTTGAGTCGCAGGGACAAGGGCTGTTGCATTACAACCTGAGAAACTTGAGGTTGACATACAACAGGCAGCACTTGTACTTGCGACATCATCACAATAGTTGGCATAGTTGGTATCTTTGACATAGGTAAACATTGTTGCATTGAATACACAACTCTTGGTTGTTGAGGCAGTATTGGCACCCAACTGCTAGATGTAATTCCAGCATAACCTGAACTTTGTTGTGAACTCCTGTATGGTTGTCCTCCTGGAGGAGACAATGAAAGGGTAGACTACCCCCCATACGGCGGTAATCCGGTACTTAAAGGAATTGCTTGCCCTTGAGGACCGGACTGCCCAAATTGACACCCTGAAGGATCAATTTGTTGAGACTCAACATAAGAGTTTCTGGATACTATTCCGGATGAACAAATAGGAATGGACCATACTGTCGAAATAGCCCCTGAGTGGGCCCCTTCTAGCGATTGAGAGCTAGTTGGGATAGATGGTATCCCAGCGAACATCATTGGAGTGACAACAGGAAGTTCTGCCGTTGTTGTGTCGGATGACACAGTCCTAGATGTCGACGGTTGTTCAGACATTTCTAGTCTATTCGAAAGATTGCCTAGCGATTCTACAGGAGCTTCCGATGGCGGTAGACTAATTTCTGATGAAGAAGGATACAGAGTGATCCCGACTCCAAATTGCGATGGAGTACTAGATGGAGGATCCTCTACAATCTCTTCTATAGCAATCAGACCAGGTGGAAGAGGTAGACCGTCTGGTCCGTAAAATATTTCTGGTGCCAAAGAAGGTATTGAATCTGCAGCGACAGATGCTCGGGAAATAACACCCTCCGAATCAGTTGTAGATGGAACTGGTTCAGTAACACAAGTGTTTACCCTCACACTAGGATCAGTGCTACTGTCCTTCGGTGGATGCTGAACTTCTTTTGTAAAGGCAGGGATACCAGAAAGGTTTGGAGTAACCAGAGTCTCTGATGGTGTTGGAACACTTGTTCTAACTTTACCAGGAGATTTGGAACCGGTTAAACGAGTTCGCTTTGTCTGTAATAGTTTCGATTCTGGAGACAAAGACAATTGACTCGTAAGCCTCCGCGAATGACGGGGTTTCAATTGACTTTCTTCCACGATTGCGGATTACTCGATCAACTAAAAATTAAGGGGAAGTATGTTTCCAAATTAGATAAATTTTAGACACTTTGACACAACTTGTTTTTTCAATTTTTAAGAGTCGAGAAAAAACAAAAGATGACTCTAGTCGCCTTTGATTTTTAATGAGCTTGAAGTGACAAGTGCTTAGATGGACCTTTTCCGTTAAGGAGACTGAAAGGGAACGAAAGGGACTGCTCTCGAAGTATGCCAACTATGCCAACTATGCCAACTATACATCACAAGTCTAGAATGAGGATTATCAACCAACCAACCCCATATACGCTCTGTGGGGAAGTATATATACAAAAAATGAGTTACAAAATATCTAGTTGATGAGTTAATAACTCATAACTTCTTTACCAACTCTTGAGGAATAGTAGATGAAAGAGTAAATGATGCAGTAGATATTTAGGGTATTAGCTATCTGTTCTGTCAGAGAATTTAGACTTTTGGGATCAACTGAGTTGGCTGAGGCTGTGCTTTTAATTTGCGTTTTTTGGGCCTGCTGCCCTGGTGCTTTGCTGAGTCACTGCTTTGTTATCCTACTTTCGGTATGCATACTTGACCTTCTTATAAAATTGTCGTAGTCATATCTTGACTCCCTTTGCCTGCTGTTTTTTCTTTAGTTCTCTATTTCCAGCGTTGCCCCTTCCGAATTTTTGGGTTTTGCAAGTAGCTGAGCAATAGGAAGCTCTCCTTTTTGAGTAATTTTTCTTAGCAAGCACTAATCACGCATCAAAAACTGCTTCTGTTTCTTGATTCAGGCATTCTTTGACACGACTCTCGCCCTTTGCACCTTTTCTGTGATGACATCAACATGATTTCATCGACGGGTCACAGGTACGGCAGGGTGACATGGCAGTGACGTCAGCGGAGGACAGGTGGCAGATGACATGGCAGTATGGCAGGCTGATGTGGCAGTGACTCCAATGAGACGACGTGGCACAGGACATGGTGGCAGGGTGGGGACGCTGACAGACGAGCTGGCGGTGACACGGAGCAGCGGCGGGTTGACGCGGAGGTGGCGTGAGGAGCGACGTGGCGTTGACGTCAGGGGCAGAGAGATAGAAGGCGGTTTGTGGTTTTATCGGACCGCCTTCTGTACGAGAGCGGTAAGTGTCAAAGGGGCTCTGATACAATCGCGTGGAGACACGTGTCTTTTGTATGGTGGAGAAACCGCTAGCCTATCGGAAGCTAACCGGCAGACGTCGGGGTGGCTCCGAAATTGCCGAGGGCCATCGGATGGGGAGGGCCCGATCCGACGGTGGACGGAACTATGAGCTGGTGGGATGTTAACATACGGGCTCATTGCGACTTGGTGGCCCGCCCGAATATTAAATTAATATTGCGCGACGGGGGCTTTCGAACTTTAGTTAACGCAGAATTGTGGGTTTCTGCGCGGACATAGAAAAATAATTTAATGTCTAACAAAGCCTTTAGACACCAATTATATAAAACGAAAGGGGAGGGATAAAATGGGAAAAATACAAGGGTAGAGGGGTAGGTATAGGCTATTAACCTAACCAGAGGTCAGGTTAATTCCAGAGTTAGGATGCGGATGGGTTCATAATAGTCCCAGATGGACTATTATTTCCTGAGACTGCAATATAAGGCTATAGTGCCAGGGGATGGGAATATGTATTATTTTTGGAATTTTATATAGTTTTTTGTATAATAGGGGATAAGGAAATGATCTAGGGAGCTAGATAATAGAGTTAGGAGTTAATGTGACCTTGTGAAGTGAAAGTGTAGGGGCATGAAGCTAAGTTTATGAAATGAAACGTAGGCACAGGAAGTGAATGGAATCCAGAGAAATGATTTTTACACAAGAAATGTGGCTTCTTTTTATTGAAGAAAGTCAAATCTTGACTTAGTATTTTACAAAAATGAAGTGATAACAGGACTGGTTGGGCAGATCCCAAGGTCCTTAAGGGGTGTTAGTAAGAAACTTTGAGGGGGGGGTGAAAGGGAGTTAGACATGCTTCCATAGTTCTGCCACCAAACAACTGCCTTAACATTTCTGTGATTGATGAGATGAGTTTTGTTTTGACCATACAAAAGAGATCCAAACCTTGCTTCTGCAACCTCAAGCTACTTACCTAGCCTAATTCACCTAGCATTTTTTATTCCATTTGATTGGGTGCACTTAGACTTGCAGACCCTGATTATCCTCTTTTCTTTTGACTGCCCTCTTATCTACGTGTACCCTTATCTCCTCCAAGGGCGTAGATTAAGCAGTTGGGCTCCTTCTATTCTCTGCCTAGCTACTCATCTGCCAAGCTTAAGCTGTTTGGACAGGCACTTTTTCTCTTTTCTACAACAACAATTTAAACATGGCATGGTCCAGTTTGCACTGTTGGGCCACCCATCAAGTGTGAAAACAACAATACTTGCACATTGTGGACTTGCAAATAAGGTAGTAGTGGCATTTTGACTGGCCACTTTCTTGGTCTTTCTTTGGGGTTCATTTCTATTATTTTTTCTGACCAATTCATTTTCTTTCCTTTTGATCATTCTTTTAAGGCATACCCTCTTTACATTTTTTAATTTTCTCTGTCTCTTTTGAAATATGGAACCTTTGCAGCATGGAAAGGATGAACATATTTGGCACTTCCCACTCAATCATGAAAAATGACAGATATTGGTATAGGAACCTAACAGTGGCTCCACTTGGGGATGGCTTTCCCTTGTGGAAAGTCAAGAACAGTAGGTTAGAATGCCTCAATCTTCAATTGTTGCTGTAAACTGAAATTCTCCTTCTTCTCAATGCCTTTGACTGAATTCTTATAAGCTGATATGCAGTATCCTTTTGAGCTGAATTGCAGAAAAATTACAGCTCTGCTTCTTGCCTTTTGGGTTCTTGTAAACATATTGAGATCTGCTTGACCACTTCTTTGGAATTATTTCAAAAAATAGAGATCTGAAATAGAGCTTTCTTTCATCTTCCCTTCAAAATTTGTTGTGTTGTTCCCTCTTATTGGCTTGCTATAAGAAAAAGTGCTGAAAATACAAATATTAATGTACAGGTAGTATACAGAGCTGTGTTGCGTTCAAAAAAAGGGATCATGATAGTGCTTTAGCATTCGGCCATTGACAGGGCCTTCTTCAGCTGTGCTGCCATCCAAACTCTTCAGAAAATATGTGTTGTTGCCTGGAACAACAGAAATAATAAAGGGGCCTTTCCACAGGAAATCAAACTTGCCATGCTTTCCTTTGTCCTCTCTTCTTGAATCCCATCTTAAGACTTTGTTGCCTATGTAGAAATCTTCAGCCTTGGTTCTTTTGTCAAACATTTTCTTGAGCTTCTCTTGTAAAATCTTAGCTCTGTCGTACACTTGCTCTCTTGTTTGCTGCAAATGGATGGTTTGGTTTATTCTTCTTTGGATATCATTTGGCTCTGCCTGAATCTCTTGCAGCAATTTGATAACAGGGATTCCCAAAGAAGAGGGGAACTTTGCCTCCATGCCATAGACTAACTCATATGGGCTCATCCCAATGGATCTCTTGGTTTACAATCTATCTACACATAGGGCATTTACAAGCTTTTTGTGCCAGTTCTTCTTGTTCTCCTCCAAGACTTCCTTGATGATGTTAATCAGACTCTTGTTGGATGATTCGACCAAGCCATTACCTTGAGGGTAATAGGTTGTGGAGTGACCTAAGGTAATGTGGAATTTGTGGAAAAAACTGATCATTTTCTTGGATTTGAAGGCAACATCATTATCTGTAATGATCTTCTTAGGACAGCCAAATCTTGACAAAATGTTGGTTTCAAGGAATTGGATGATGGTGGAGTCATTGGCTTGCCTAGATGGGATGGCTTCAATCCACTTGGTAAAGTAATCTGTGGCTGTTAGAATCCACTTATGCTGGCCAGAAGAGGATGGATGGATTTCTCCAATGAATTCAAGACCCCATTATTGAAAAGGCTTCTCAGTTGAAATGGGCTTAAGGGGCAAGGGCAGAAGCTTTCTTTTGCCTTCAAAGATTTGGCATTTGTGGCATGAAACAACAAACTTTCTCACATCAGCAAACAAAAAGGGCCAATAGATAGCAACCCTTAGTATCTTATCAGCAGTGGACTTCCAATATAAGTGCCCTCCATAGTCCCCTGCATGAAATTCATTCATGGCACTGTCAGTTTCATTCATAGTTAGACAATTCAGCGATATTCCTTCACGATTTTTCCAAAACAGGTCACTATCTAAGACACAAAACTTTGATGCTTTCATCTTAAAAATCTCTTTTTGGTTCTGGACAACCCTAGAGGAGCACACAGGTTTAACAATATAAAACATATATCAGCATACCATGGGGATTGCAAAAAAGCTTCACTGATCTGTGGAGTCGCCAGCTCCTGTTCATTGTCCAGTTGATTAATGTCTAAGGCTTGAAAATTGGTTTCAGGACATCAGTTTGGCTAAACCTTGTCCCTTTATCAGCTTGGTGGGTTTTATCTCAATGTCATACTCAAGGATATTGGCAATCCATTTGCCTCTTTTGCCTTCTATGCCCTCTTGAGTTAATATGTCTTTTACGACAGCATTTGGCACATAAGCAATCACATGTGAATATAAAAAGTAAATTCTGAAATCTTTGATTGCTTTAACCAGGGCATATGCTTGCTTCTCCATGATTTGGTACTTCAAGGATGCATCTCTAAGGGCTCGGCTGAAAAATGCAATTGGCTTTTCATTTCCCTGATCATCTTTCTGCAAAAGGACAGCAGCAATGGCGTGTTCAGATGCAAATGAGAAAATGATGAAATCCTTATCAAATTGAGGACTTGTGAGGACTGGGGCTTGGGTTAAGGCAGATTTTATGCCCTCAAAGGCTTGCTTGGCTTCTAAAGTCCATTTTACCTTGGAATCCTTCTTTAACATGTTATTTAGCATTCTTATCAGCTCGACCAAGTTTGGGATAAATCTCCTTAGGAAATTGATCTTTCCTAGGAATGCTTGCAATTCTTTGATGTTTCTCGGATAAGGGATTTGCAAAATGGCTTGGATTCTTTTCAGATCTATTCTAATTCAATCTTTTGAAATGATATGGCCTAGAAATTTGCCTTCTTCTAGGCCGAAGAGAGATTTCTTAGGATTTAAGGAAATGCCATATTTCCTACAGGTTAGGAACACTTGCCTTAGGTGTTTAAGGTGCTCTTGATCAGATTTTGAGAAAGGAGTAAGGTCATCAAGGTAAACCACTAGGAAATCATGGATTTCCTTGGCAAATGCAATGTCCATGGCCCTTTGAAAGGTATCACCTGCATTCTTTAGTCCAAAAGGCATTTTCACATATTTAAGGGTTCCCCACGGTGTTGTAAAGGTTGTCTTGTCTTGGTCATCCGGGTGAACAAGTATTTGATTAAAACCTGAAAAGCCATCTAGCAAAAAAATTCTTGAAGACCCTACTACTCTTTGTAGAATGTGGTCCATTTTTGGCAGTGGGTAGTGATCTTTAAGGGAGACTTGGTTCAGATTTCTTAAGTCCACACATAGTCTAATCTCCCCTGTTTTCTTCCTTGTGGGAACAAGATTGGATACCCATTCTGAAAATCTAATGGGTGCTATGATACCAGCCTCAAACATTCTTTTCACTTCTTTCTCAATCAAAGGGAGAAGCACAGGATTGATTCTCCTTAGTTTCTGTTTGAAGGGCTTTTGATTTGGCTTTAAGGGAATGGTATGTTGAATAACAGAGGTGTCATAGGACTTAAGGTCCTCATAACTCCAGGCAAATACATCTTGAAACTCTTTAAATAAATCAACATATTTTGGTTTTTGATCGGGAGGCAAAGACTTAGACAATTTAATCATTTTGGGCTTTTCTGCTGTCCCAATATTACAGTATTCCATAGCAGTGTTTAATGGCTACATCTTTGGCTTTTTGGGGACATCGTTTGAATCAAATATGTCTTCTAATGGAGTGAGGCCAGCAGGTAGAAAATTGTCTTTTAAATCAATCACTTCGGCCTCTGCTTCAGCTATTTCATCTAAATGCATTTGCTTCAGCTCTTGCATGTTTTTCTCATAAAAAATGGTTGGGTGCAGCATTTGATTTGCTGCTTCAGCTGTTATAGTTTGCTCATTTTGGCTCATTTGTTGTTGTGGGTCATCCATGGCATCTTCATCAATGGTTAAGCTTGAGAATTCTTGCTGGTGGTTAGTATTAAGAATTTCAGTCATTTTAGGATTGGGCGGACCTAGGTTTTGTGCTTCATGTGGTTCTTCTTGTATGCTAGTTGCACTAATTGTTTTAACAGTTTCACAGGTATGGGCAACCGACTCTTGATTGATGCATGTTTCTTGTTCTAAAGGCAAAGGCTTCTCATTAGTGGGAGGGCAGCTATCATCATTGAACAATATAAAGGAATCCATATCAGAATGGATTGAGTAAATGGGAAAGTTTTGGGGTTTTTCCTCACTACTTACCACATACTTCATCAGTGTTTCTCTATACAGTCTCTTTGGTTGCCCAAAGACTGAAATAGTGGCATAGGAGAAGTCTAGTTGGAGAGATCCTTGGATTTTTGCTCCCCAAGATCTTGATAAGAGCATGCCATACATTAGTGGAATGTCAGCAACCACCACGTCCATTAGGATTGTTCTGTTGGGAAATTGGACTAAAGACACACAAAGGTCTTTGATTAAGCCTAAACACTTGGCCTGACTAGAATCAAATGAGAATAAGTCTTTGTAGGGTCTAGTGACATCAAGGTTTAGCTTCTCCATTACAGCTTTGGGCATTAGATTGTGTGAAGCACCTGAATCAAACATAGCATTGTGCAACACTTTATCATGAATGTGCAAACTGACATAAAAGGGTAGAACAGCTCCATGTCCTAATTTACCATTGACTTCAGGACCAAAAAGTAATTCAGGTTGATCATCTAATACATTAACATCATCCTTGTTCTCTAGCATTTGCAGTGATCTTTTGATTTGTTGTCTGTACACATCATGTTTGGCAAGCTCAGAGACAGGAATAGATATCTTTAATTTACCAATTTCTGCTTCTAAATCAAAAGGTTTTTCTGACTGTGTTTTAGTATTGTGACTGGCAGATTTTCCCTTTTCAATTGTATCTTCAATGATGATCTCTTGGTTATCAGTGATTTCATGAGATTGTTCTGTTTTGGGAAGGCTTTGAGGAGTGTTATTTACATTGTCTTTTGAGGGAAAGGATACAAAAGGTTGGTTATTAGAGGGCTGCATGTCAGATACATCCTCTATGGTCACTTCTTTTAATTTTGGGTCTGTTTTATCAGCAGGTTCTGTGATAGCGGCCTTGTCTTTTACTTTCTTAGGCTGCTTGGCATCCTTTGGCTTGATGGGATCAGACACATCAATGGTTCTTGTTCTTAATTTGTATTGTTTATGGACTTCGTAGACAGCTGAATCATAGCCTTGTTTGAAGTCAAATGACTCTCCAGACTTGGTCTGAAATTGATTTATATCATGGTCATCTTGGTCTTCTTGGGTTAGAAATACTTGTTGTTCACTCTTCAAACCCATCAAGTTTATGTGAGTGTCCTCTATCTGCTCACTAGATGTGGATACTTCAGCATAGTTTTCATGAAAAGGAGGTCTTATATTATGGTCAGGACTTGCCCTTCCAATGTTTGGGTTCTGATTTTTTCTAAAGTTTGGATTTCTGATAGGATTGTTTTGCTGTCCTTCCCATGAGGCTTTTCTTTCAATAGTTCCCATTCTATTTTCCAAGCTGTCCATACCTTTGATGACTGTGTCCAATTTTTGCTCAAAGGCTGAAGGTTCATCTTTAAAAGTGGTTCTTCTCTTAGCTCTTGCTCTATTTCGCTTGGCAATTAGATTTGCCTCCACACTAACAGCTACATTCTGCATGTCTGCTAAGGTTTGAGGGGCTCTTTCCCTTAACTGATAAGCCATGTCCGAATCAAATCCATCAGGGAATTTGTATAAAGCAAGATCAGGTGGAGGTCTAAGGTTTTGTGGAATAACATTGTAAACATTGTTAAACCTGGCACAATGGTCTAAGACAGCTTCTTGAGGGCCTGTTTTGATAGTGTCATACTCGGATAATATGTGCAGAGGGTCCTTCTTCTTCTCCCATTTGTTAAGAAATGTTTGGTAAAGGGCCTCTGGGTCAACTATGGAATTTACAGGAAGAGCTCTAAACCAGGGCCTTACATCTCCTGTTAAACTTTGGACAAAAATCTTCAGTCTTACACTATCATCATCTATTTCATAACTCTCAAAATAGTCCTGCATTTTCTTGGTATGTTGCCGGGTTGTGCCAGAACCAGTACCATCAAAATATGTGATTTTGGTTTGATAATCCTGAGGCATAGCCCCCAGATTTGCAGGTAACTGTAAAGGTGCATATCTGTTAGCCATATTTATAGGGATAAGTGGAACGACTGGAATAGCTGGGACAGTTGTAATAACAGTGGTGGTAGTGGTAGTATGCACAGTGAATGGAGGTGTGGAAAAGGTGCTTGGAGAGATGGATGACGAACAAGGGGAAGTAGGGGTTGAATGAAACAAAACTTTAACAGGGGTTGGAAAACAGCTTGGCTGAACTGTTTCAGGACTAGAACCAGTAAACTCTCCTTGTTTTTGTTTGCTAAGGCTTCTAGAGATTAAATTGGGATCTTCAAAAACAGCTGGAGGATCTGGGTCAGGATTTGACCTAGTATAACGAGTTTTCTTTTTTGGAGCCAGCTTCTGAATTTGTTTTTGATATTTTCTGAGAAATTTTTTTTTTTTAGGAAGGAACTGATCAAAATTTTTTGTAACAGCTGTTTAAAGCTTAAAGCTAGACTGAAGATTGATGAATCAGCTTTTATTTAATCCTGTAAATGCAAAGCAAGAACAGTTTCAAAGGCTTCCTGGCTGACATTCAGACTTCATCTGTAGTTTTAAGGAATAGACAGCAATTTGAAAAATTCGTTCTGTCCCCAGCCGAGTCGCCAATGATGTTATCACTTAGGTTGTTCCCTTTGACTCCCAAGGGAATACGGCCGAGGTAACCACTAACCAATCTTTCAGCTACAGGTCCTAGCCAACCTGCAACCAGAGAGGGCTCTCTCTTTATGATTTAACTTTGTTTTCGTGTAATTTTAGGCTAGTTATGGTGCACACGGGTTTTGTTTTGATGTTGGTGGGAAGGATGATGTTTTCAAGC
Organism: Pinus tabuliformis; assembly: GCA_031772625.1. Lineage (NCBI taxonomy): Eukaryota > Viridiplantae > Streptophyta > Pinopsida > Pinales > Pinaceae > Pinus > Pinus tabuliformis. Next base: position 1,675,891,854 of record CM062819.1, on the reverse strand, counting down.
AGAGTTGGGATGCATAGTGTGAGAAGTTCAAACCATTGGGCATGGAGTCATGGATTAGGGCTTGCTGTTGCGTTTTCTTGGTCACAAGAGAAATACAGAGCAGGATAGCTACACGTAGAACAATATCAAGCTGGAATAAACATGGAATGAAGGTCAGAGATGAAAGGCAACTAAGAATATTTCATTAGCTAACAGAGAGGGAAGGTGAATGAAAGTTTGTCTAGGAGCAGTTAAGAATTCCTAAATAACAGTCATATGTGAAAGAAACAAGGTAAACATGATCATTTAAGTATGCATATTCATAACCATTTCTAAAGACAACATATAAAAATAACAAGAACTGAGCATAGAGTGTAGTCAAGCAAAGCCTAAGCTATTCTTCTTTCTTGCTATTTAGATGGTAACACAATGGTGGTGTAAACATATAAAAACTGTAAACAGAGGTAAGAAAACACTTATTGAGCCATGTAGTAACACAGGAATTCCATAGTCACTCTTTGGCCATTAAATAACCCAACAGACAGTTCTTCATCCAAATCATTCCAGCAGTCTTTGATTATAGAGCTCTCAAAGTATACATCGCAAGTATAGAATGAGGATTATCAACCAACCAACCCCATATATGCTCTGTGGGGAAGTATATATACAAAAAATGAGATACAAAATATCTAGTTGATGAGTTAATAACTCATAACTTCTTTACCAACTCTTGAGGAATACTAGATGAAAGAGTAAATGATGCAGTAGATATTTAGGGTATTAGCTATCTGTTCTGTCAAAGAATTTAGACTTTTGGGATCAACTGAGTCGGCTAAGGCTGTGCTTTTAATTTGCGTTTTTTGGGCCTGCTGCCTTGGTGCTTTGCTGAGTCACTACTTTGTTATCCTGCTTTCGATATGCATACTTGACCTTCTTATAAAATTGTCGTGGTCATATCTTGACTCCCTCTACCTGCTGTTTTTTCTTTAGTTCTCTGTTTCCAGCGTTGCCTCTTGCGAACTTTTGGGTTTTGCAGGTAGCCGAGCAATAGGAAGCTCTCCTTTTTGAGTAATTTTTCTTAGCGATGTGCAATTAGCACTAAGCGCTAATCGCGCATCGAAAACTGCTTATGTTTCTTGATTCAGGCATTCTTTGACGCGATTCTCGCCCTTTGCACCTTTTCTGTGATGACGTTAGCATGACATCATCGGCGGGTCACGAGTACGGCAGGGTGACGTGGCAGTGACGTCAGTGGAGGACAGGTGGTGGATGACATGGTAGTACGACAGGGTGACGTGGCAGTGACGCCAGTGAGACGACGTGGCACAAGACACAGTGGTAGGGTGGGGACGCTGACAGACGAGCTGGCGGTGACACAGAGCAGCGGCGGGTTGACGCGGAGGTGACTTGAGCGGTGACGTGGTGCTGACGTCAGGGGCGGAGAGACACAAAGCGGTTTGTGGTTTTATCGGACCACCTTCTGTACAAGAGTGGTAAGTGTCAGAGGGGCTCCGATACAATCGCATGGAGACACGCATCTTTTTTACGGTGGAGAAATTGCTAGCCTATCAGAAGCTAACCGTCGGACGTCGGGGTGGCTCCGAAATTGCCGAGGGCCGTCGGATGGGGAGGGCCCGATCCGACGGTGGACGGAACTGTGAGCTGGCGGGATGTTAACATACGGGCTCATTGCGACTCGGGGGCCCGCCCGAATATTAAATTAATATTGCGCGACGGGGGCTTTCGAACTTTGGTTAACGCAGAATTGTGGGTTTCTGCGCAGACATAGAAAAATAATTTAATGTCTAACAAAGCCTTTAGACACCAATTATATAAAACGAAAGGGGAGGGATAAAATGGGAAAAATACAAGGGTAGAGGGGTAGGTATAGGCTATTAACCTAACCAGAGGTCAGGTTAATTCCAGGGTTAGGATGCGGATGGGTTCATAATAGTCCCAGATGGACTATTATTTCCCGAGACTGCAATATAAGGCTATAGTGCCAGGGGATGGGAATATGTATTATTTTTGGAATTTTATATAGTTTTTTGTATAATAGGGGATAAGGAAATGATCTAGGGAGCTAGATAATAGAGTTAGGAGTTAATATGACCTCGTGAAGTGAAAGTGTAGGGGCATGAAGCTAAGTTTATGAAATGAAACTTAGGCATAGGAAGTGAATGGAATGCGGAGAAATGAATTTTACACAAGAAATGTGGCTTCTTTTTATTGAAGAAAGTCAAAGCTTGACTTAGTAATTTACAAAAATGAAGTGATAACAGGACTGGTTGGGCAGATCCCAAGGTCCTTAAGGGGTGTTAGTGAGAAACTTTAGGGGGGGGGGGGGTGAAAGGGAGTTAGAAATGCTTCCATAGTTCTGCCACCAAACAACTACCTTAACATTTCTGTGATTGATGAGATAAGTTTTGTTTTGACCAAACAAAAGAGATACAAACCTTGCTTCTGCAACCTCAAGCTACTTACCCAGCCTAATTCACCTAGCATTTTTTCTTCCATTTGATTGGGTGCACTTAGAGTTGCAGACCCTGATTATCCTCTTTTCTTTTGACTGCCCTCCTATCTAAGTGTACCCTTATCTCCTCCAAGGGCCCAAATTAAGTAGTTGGGCTCCTTCATTTCTCTACCTAGCTACTCATCTGCCAAGCTTAAGCTGTTTGGACAGGCACTTTTTCTCTATTCTACAACAGCAATTTAAACATGGCATGGTCCAGTTTGCACTGTTGGGCCACCCATCAAGTGTGAAAACAACAATACTTGCACATTGTGGACTTGCAAATAAGGTAGTAGTGGCATTTTGACTGGCCACTTTCCTGGTCTTTCTTTGGGGTTCATTTCTATTATTTTTTCTGACCAATTCATTTTCTTGCCTTTTGATCATTCTTTTAAGGCATACCCTCTTTACATTTTTTAATTTTCTCTGTCTCTTTTGAAATATGGAACCTTTGCAGCATGGAAAAGATGAACATATTTGGCACTTCCCAGTCAATCATGAAAAATGACACCTATTGGTATAGGAACCTAACAGGTACGGCAGTCAAGCTTCCCGAATGCTGTGTTCAGTACATTGCGATCGATAGGGCGGCAGACACGGCTTCCTATGGATAAAGGATAAAGCCTATTGTGGTCTCCCAAAATATACTCGACGATACGTGGGAGCACAAGTCCGTACTGGCACTTATCGTCTCAAAGTGGAGGAATCACCCAACCAATAGTGAAAACAATAGTTACCAGGCTTTACGATGCCGGAATACATCTCTAGCCTAGACTTCTAGATGTTGTGCGTTAAGTTCCAAAGCGTTTTTAGATTCATTAAATTCATTATATGGTTGATCTTGCTTAAGAAATTTGCCTTTCAGGTTCACCGCGTGATGTAAATGTACAATTCCTAAAATGCAATCTAAGATGATAAATAGTCGTTTTATTTTCTTTGTGCAATGAAAATCCTAGCTACTAAGGAAAGAGAGATGGCGTTCTTTCAACAAAGAGCAAAGAGCACACACTATATGCATTGTCCTAAATCAAACCAAAAAACAGTCTAAATGCAAATGCACATGCATGTATTTGTTTTCAGCCTTCTTAATGTGTAAATGATAAGAAGAAAGCTAATGCGCAAATCTAAATTATTTTCCAAAGCGAGAATTACTAACAAGCTTCTTTTCAAAACGAAATGAGGACAATGACAACACTTTGCGATTTGGAATTGAAAACTTGCTTTCGACACTAGAAAAACTACTAATTCAGATCAAATACAATAGTAACAGGGTAATCGACTATCAAGAGAAATCAGATTCTCTTGTATGACTGAAAACGACACTTGTGACACTTTCAAATCAAGAAACGATAGTACAATTACGTTACTTCTTTGTAAAGGAGAACTGAAAATGTCTCAAAAAATACATAAAAACATTTACAGTTCTTTGCACAATGGAGGGGGAATATCAGCAAGGAAAGGGGTTTAAAACAGAGGTGTACTGACTACAGGTAGCAAAGCTCCTAAATAGATCTGAAAAGAGTGAACATAGAAACCAAAATTTAGGAACAAGGCCTTGTCTGATCAGCGCACCTATAACACAGTGAAACTGAAATGCAACGCACCTACTACACTCGGGAAGTGCACAGAATTTGAGGTTCACAGAACAGACAGTGCGCTGGACCACCGATGAGACTTTGATTGGGTCCCGAGTCACAGTTTGCAGTTCAGTTCAGGGATTTTGGCCAAGCAAGTGGTAATCAGTAGATCAATTACAGGGGTAGATCTAAGGAGGTTACTAGAGCCACCACAAGGGCAATTAGAGAGTTTGTAAATCAATTTTTTAATTCATAAACAAAACCTGGAGATTGACTGAAGCAGCATTGATCTACTTTGCACTTGCATAGAAAATGCAGTTCGAAGGCTAGCTGGCTTGACTTCAGGCTCCGTTTATAAGTTTATAAAGTAAACAAATGTAGATGAACAAACAATCTACTCGCTCCCCAGTGGAGTCGCCATTTTGTTACCGGGAATAGCGTCTATGCAGAACTGCTAATCCCACTAAGGCTGGTAGCTACCTTAGAAACAAACAAAGTAAAACTACTTTCCTTTTCCTTTATGAAAGATATATGAGAGAAGAATAAAGGAGACCAACCTCTATCTTGCGCTTGGTTCCTTGCTCGATTCCTCTCTCTTCTGATAGTCCTTTTCTACTTGATTTCTTGTATACCCAGCTTCACAGAGTACCTGTAGAATCAAAGCAGTATAACACTATACGAGAACATAGATCTATTATCATAAGCAATATAGGATCAAATGTATATTAACCATACAAATGCATAAAACATAAATCATACAAGAGTATGGAGGAAAACTTGAATAGCTTTATTGATAATCAAGAAAGAGCCAAGAGTGTTACAACCAATTGTTCTGACCCAGCATCATCCTCTCAGCAAGAAGCCCTTCTTCACCTCATGAAAAGCTTAGATCACCCAACACTATGATATTGCACCAATAAACCAGCAGCACTTCCTTACAAGATACAAAATTCCAGCCTGTGGATCTCAGGGATGAGGGATCCATATATAGATGTCTGCAAGGGAGGCGAGTCAGCTTTTGAGATTTGATTAGTGTCTTCCCTCTGATAGTTCTTGATTCCACTTGGAGATTGATGATCTCTTACTCATCCCTGGTCGAATTCAGAGAGGCAAGTGTCACAGGAGAAGTTTCTGGAAGATTCCATGCTTCTCCACCTCGCGGATTGACCCTGCCATTTGTCCCTTCTCGCCCATCGCACCCCATAAAAGGGCTTTTTGACATGCAACACACCTACTGTGTGTATTTGGGTGGGATGCAACGCACTTTGCCTATGGAGCAAGTGAAATGGTCCAGTTTTGACCGATTCTGAGTGGTTTTTCATGGAGAACTTCTGGGAGATGCTGTAATCAGTTGACCTTGTTCTTTTAGGGGTTGGAACAACACCTTTAGGGACTTAGGAGCCCTTGGTTTATGGACATTTATGCTTGGGGTTGCAGTGCCCAATAATGTCTATAACAAGAACTTGGAAGGGGAGGGCAATGTGACCAAATCCGGCAATGGTGTCGGTGAGGGTAAAAAAGAGTCCAAGAAAAAGGTTAAGTTTTCATGCAAGTTATGCAATGGAGATAATTTGACTCACCTCTTCCCTAAGATACAAGATGCTCAACGCTTGTTAGTGTAGCAATGGTCCTCTAGCTCCCAAGCTATTTTGACTAACCCTTTCCCGCAAGGGTAGCAATTACTTGTTAGCGTGAACTTGAACGCTGGTACCTCCGCAGGGGCCAACCAGGAATGGGAAAATTCCTCAAATGTTTATATGACGAACTCTCATGTCGATGTTGCTACACGAGCACATGATTATGGTGAAACAGAAACATCTAAAGCTAAATCTGTTCCCGAAACCATAGACCCACTCCATATTAAGCGACCCTCTTTTGAATCTATACCTAGGATATTGAAAGGTTTTTCAAAGTTCTCAACTATTAAGCCTAATGCTAGGGTAGTCCAGAACTACTCGATTCTAGAAGATCTGGCTCAAAGTCCTTGTGCTATGTCTACTTTGGAGGTACTCCTGTCATGTCTTGCTCAGAGAAGTTCTTTGCTTTCGGCAATCAGGGTAGTAGATCCAAAGAATTATTTAGTGCTCACTTTTGATATGATGAATGTCAAAAAGAGACTTCCTCACCATATGGCTTTCTAGATAAAGTCTACTTACCGAAAAACCAATATGTTTTGGATAGTTATGGATGAGAGAGCTTCCACATGCATAATGTATATGTCATGTTGGAAGGCCATTGGATCACCTTCAATTGTTCCTTCACTGACTCTCTTAACAACATTTGATGGAGATTCTCATAGGCCACATGGAATTATCCTGGCCTTTCCTATATGTGTTGGGGGAAAGGTCGTAAATATTGAGGTGGAAATCGTTGATGCCAACCTGGATTATAATCTCCTCTTAGGAAGGAATTGGATTTATGAGATGGATGCCACAGTTTCATCTTTATTCCACATCCTCTGTTTTCCTCATGAGGGGAGAATTGTTAAAATTTATCAATTAGATTATTCTCTAGGTGAATTCTAAGCAACTTCAGATTCTGCCATTCCATTGGTGGATAATCCCCATCAACCTATTGAAAATTTAGGAGTTGGGATGTACTCTTTGTTAATGGGTACAATTGATCTTCCTCCTCCTACAACTAGAATAAATTCAATTTCATCCTCCAGGGGCCCTTCACGGAAATAATTCTTTCAAACTCATTATTTTTCAGACCCTTAGACCTTACCTTCATCTACCACCACATTAGATGGAGGGCAGGTTGGTGGAATGGCATCTTCCATGTCTGCAACAGAACATAGCTATCAATCTATCATTAACTCTACAGAAAACCATCCCACTCCTTTTTCACAAGAGGAGTTAGATGGTGATGTGGCTCCATCTTGGACCCTTGACTCTACTTCTCATCTGGATTGCTTAGATACAATTTTACCATCTGAAGAAGCAATTTTGGAGGCAATGATGGTTGTAGATCAACCATGTGAAGATTTACATCATCCTTCATATTTTCTTCCTCCATTGCATGAAGTTGAATCCACGTTCTCCAATATTCTTACTAGTGATGTTTTTACAGTTTCAAACCTTTTGGCTCTAGCACAATTATCTGTCGAAGGTAATATGTCAGTTATCTCAAGAACTGTACCTATAAACATCTCTAGGAATCCTAATGTTATAGAAAATGTCTTCATCGGAGCTAATTCTTCCCTTGAATAAATTCAAATTTACACCGACCTCTTTAAAGAGTTTCAAGATGTGTTTGCTTGGTCTTATGAGGAAACCCCTAGAATTGATCCATCTATAGTCCATCATGATATCAAGACGTATGAAAATGCCAAACCTATTCATCAGAAGCTTCGACTAGTCAATCCTCAGAAAGTAGTAGCTATTAAAATTGAAGTTGAAAAGCTTCTTAAGGTGGGTTTCATGTACTCCGTTCCTCTAATGGAGTGGGTTTCCACTCTAGTCCCAGTAGATAAAAAGCAAGGAACAATCCAAGTATGTATCAACTTTAGGGATTTCAATAAAGCTTGTCCAAAAGACAATTACCCCATGAATTTTTATTGATAAAATTGTTGATGAATGTGCGGGTAATGAAATATTTTCATTCATGGACAAATTCTCTAGTTACAATCAAATTACTGTCCATTTAGAGGACCAGCACAAGACAACCTTTATTTGTCCCTGGGGCACGTTTGCATATAAGAAGATGCCTTTTGGTCTTAAAAATGATGCAGTTGCTTTTCAGTGGGCCATGTCTTATGCTTTCCACGACATCAGACATGTTATCGAAGCATACTTGGATGACTTAGCTACTCATTCTCGAAAGAGAATCGATCATCCTAGCCACCTTTGGTTAGTTTTGGAGAGATGTCAATTTTATAAAATCTGGTTGAATCCGAATAAGTGTGTTTTTGCGGTGACATCTGGTTGGTTGTTAGGATTCATCATATCAGCTGAAGGGATTCTGGTTGATCCCTTCAAGGCTGAGGCAATAATTTAGTTGCCTCTCCCATCTTCAATTCGTCAACTTCAAAGTCTCCAAGGAAAGGCAAATTTCTTAAGAAGATTTATAGCAAATTACGCCTTGATTACCAAGGATTTATGCATTTCCTTAAGAATGGAGTTCCATTTTTATGGGATGACTTTGCGCAATGATCTTTTGATGCCTTGAGCAAGCATTAATCTCTTCTCCATTGTTGAGTCCACTTGATTATGGCAAAGATTTCCTTTTGTATCTCGTTGCAGCAGAATCAACCATAGGTATGGTTCTTGTTCAGGAAGATGATGCTTTCAGTGAGCATGTAATCTACTACTTGAGTCGAGACTTAGTAGGACCTGAGCTACACTATTCTCCTATCGAGAAATTGGCCTTGGAAGCTATCCATGTTGTCCAGTGGCTTCGTCATTATATTCTGCTATGCAAAACATTCGTCTTAGTAGCTGTCAACCCTTTCCAGTTTGTCCTCAGGAGGTGATTGATTGGGGGCAAATATAATTGATGGATTTTTATTTTGCAAGAATTTTATCTTGAGTTCTTGTTAGCCAAATCTAAGAAGTCATTGGTTTTCTCGGAATTAATTTCCGAGCTGCCTTGTGGGGAAGCCATTGTTTATGACGAAAATTTTCCCGAAGAACATTTATTCCTCACTTATTCCCAAGATCCTTGGTACGGAGATATCATTATATATCTCTAGACTTCGAAGTTCCTATTATCTTTGTTGGCATTTGGCTTAAGAATGGATTCAGAACACTCCCAAAGTCTCTAAAGTTTTCTTAAAATCATGCAATGGATCCAAATTTTCTCTTAAAATCTTCAAAATCTTCACTAAGATCATCCAAAGATCAAAAACATCACATGTCGAGAGCCCATGGAAGGGTAGAAATGCACTATGGGGAGGCTAAAATACTTCAAAATCATGAAAAATCATGTAGCGGAGGCCTAGACTCAAGAATGCACAACTTCTGTTAGATCTGACCGATCAATAACCCAAATCTAAGCAGCTAAATCACAAATTGGTAGTCGTAGGCAATGGTAATCGGCCTGGACACTGCCGATCAGTGATTGCTGATGATCGGATCGGCGGGTCACAATCGACAGAGGTGATTCAGCATTATCGGTACAAACCAAGGGGAAGTTGCGACTGCGATCGACAATTAAACATGGACTATTGATCGCGCGCACAGATCAATGGCCCATGTTACATCACGGGATTGCTATTGGCAGAAACCAAGGGGCGGGGCCTTTACATGTATATGTGTGTGACCCAATTTTGTGGACCCGACAGTATTATAAACAATGTTTCATAGGATTTCAGGTTCATGTCAAAGCTAGTTTTAATGGATTTTTTGTGTATTTTGTTATGAAACAAAATACACAGGAAACCTTGGGGCATTGCGATTGTGAAGAAACCCATACCTGAAAGGGTACGGGAAGTGAAATACATAAAATTTGAAGTTTGCAGAAGGCCCATTTTCAATTTTTTTTGCAGTTTTTATGTCTTTTCGTTGTTTAACGAAATACAAAGGGACCGGGCTAAATGCGACTTGCGATAACCCCAAGGGCGGAGTTGATAGATAATTAAACCATACTTGAGGACTTTTGAACTCCAAAACACACAAAGAAGGTGGGATTTATCATTGATTGCAACATTTTCTATGTAAATACTAGAAACAATCAAAGGACACCTTTAAAGGGTTACAGAGGCCCAAAGACCCATTCCACTACATGGCAGAGTCTTGGAGGCAAGCTGCCGGAAAATATAGACCGGAAAGGGAAAGAGAAGGGCCACAGCACACTGAAGCTTGAAAATAGAAAGATCAGGGAGCACAAACAGCGCAACAGCCACATCAACAACTGATCATGGAGAATCAATAGTCCTGCCAGTGCAGCCAAAATATCTTGATGCAGTTACTCTGTTGTCCGAAGAATAATCCTCCAAGCCCATTCTTACCTAGTTAGGGCATCAAACAGTTAAAGGGATAGAGAGGATAGATTAAGAATTCGAGCCTCAGTAGGCTCAAAATCATTGTAAAAGGCCTATAAAAGGTTGAAAGCTAAATTTAATAAGGGTTCAACTTCTAGAGACTGTTCCTTCAAGCTTCTCATCTTCATTTCTAGCAATATAAGCTTATTTTGCTATTATATGTTCAATGTCCATTCGCTTTGCTATTATATGCTTGCACTTGAATAGTTTGTTCATGTTTTCTTTTGTGTCTAAGGCCAGATAACTGTCATCTTATCTCTACTTTGATGAATTATATTTGCAAGCTTCTTTACTGCTTGTAGCTAGTCATTCATATGTGGTCATATATGCATTTGTCGGTACAATCAGTATTATCTTTTGTTACCTGTAGCTAGCCATTCGTTTACGTTTATGTATGCAGTCTGCTAGTGTAGTCAGTATTCTCCATCTACCCATTGAATCTATAAATTATTGAGTATTAGTGGTCTAAAACCTTGTATTTTTGAGAGTGTTGATGCATGTTTTGAGTGAGAATAGAGCTAAAATGGTCATTTGACTTGATCCAAACCATCATTTATTCCAATATTTCAAAGAAAAATATTTAAGATTATATGTTACTAGGCACCTCCAAGCTACATCCTAGGAGAGTTTCTTGGAGTGATAACATAAATGGCGTCGTTGTTGGGGAGAGGAAACTGAAGCTCAGCTTCCCTGGGAAATGACATGGATCCAGCTTTGATGATAGACAAATTTTGGGCACTTTTTTAGTTGTAATCATCTATCTGGTGACTCTACTGGAGGCTGAACCTCTTGGTGACTCTGCTTCATAGTTCTCGCTCAGTTTGTGAGGCATACTAAGAGAAATCCTCAAAATTCACAAGCCGACTCAGTACCTGACCCTGAAAAGATCATCAAAGAAAGAAAGGTATTGCAAAACGGAGCATTAGGTAAACAATCTCCTATATCTCTTCAAGAAAGGCCTGTAATAGAACAAATATATGTTGACAATATAGCTTCTAATACTAGCAGCGAAGAAAAACTCTTAGAGATTCATAAAGCCCCTTATTCTTTAGGTTCTCCTTTTGTTGTATTCCAAAAGGAAACCTCACTTCCTATCCATCATACTCCTTTAGTCTTATTACTGCCAGTATTCTTTTAGCCACCACAACTATGGTAGGCCCACAAGCACCTACCAAAATGGAAAGAATCATAGCTGCTAGGTATGGACCTCTAATACTCCCCACTCCTTTGAATGTTATGCCTACTAGAGAGTATCAGAAGTATATGCCTAAGTTCATTGGGACTGAAGGTGTTTTAGCTAAAGAAAATCTTGAGTCATTCTATAGCTATGCTGATAACTTGGACATTAGTGAGATGATGTCTGGATGAGAGTCTTTGTCCAAAGCCCAGATGGAGAGGCTAGAAAATGGTTTAGGGAACTAACACCAACATCTATACCGGATATTGAGGCCTTAGATGATGGATTCCTAAAGCCTTGGGGGGATAAGAAGGATCTGCTTTACTACCACGCTGAGTTTGGGAACTTACAGAGGGAAAATGGTGAGCTGCTGTATGATTTTAATAAGAGATTTAACCGCATGTACAACAAGATACCAGTTGAAGTAAAACCCGCCACTACCTCTGCCAGACTCATCTATGCCAGTGCCTTCGATTCTGACTTCTGTTTCTTTTTGAGGGAGAGGCGATGTGCTTCTTTGGTTGATATGCAAGATGTAGCCCTGGATGTAGAATCAAACATCATGGTTGCAGAAAATCTCAAAGGTAATGCTGATAGAAGGAGACAGAGGGGCGAGCCTTCATCATCCTCAGATCCAAAGATCGATAAAATGGCGAAGATGGAGTCATTAGCCTCTGAAGTTTCCAAATTAAAGGTTGAGCAACATTCTAGGAAAGGAAGGGTTCCTAAAACCTTTGATCCTCCAAATCCAAATCCATCTAGAAGAGAAAATGAGCAGTTGCAGATTTTGCAAAGAAACAAAGATGCCAATGAAGAACAAAGGGTGAGGACCCCTCTTCAAAATGTAGTCGTGGAGGAAGAGCACTTTGAAGAGGATGATGAGATCCATTATATGGAAGACAAAGGAAGCACCACCTTTTTAACTGAAGATGCCTATGAGAAGTCATTATTCAATTACCAGATCAGCTAAGAATGGGATGGTGAAGCTGTTCTACAAACTAAAGATCAACACCAATATAATATGAGGTCTATGATGAATAATGTCAAAGAAACTCTTGTGCATACATCTGTTGTCCCTGTAGAACAACATCTAATAAGCAGAAGCAACCAGTAGTTGATCATATCATCCTCAAAGCTCTAGCCATAGAGGTGAGAGGCCTTGACAAGTCCCCTTCTTCTTTCAGTTTTCAATCAGAAATTCAGAAGTCAAGAATACCTATGCCTCTCGTTGAACTAGTGACGAATGAGTCCTTCAAAGCATCCATCCTTGAGGCTATTGAACCTAATGCCATCCAAGCTTCCACTGACTATGTAAATCTACAAGATGACCAACCAACTATTATTCTCAGCCCAATGATTGAAAATTGTGAAAAGAGCTCCCCATCATTCTATATTTCTCTATCTATTCATGATAAAATCCTTCATAATTGCCTTCTGGACACTGGAGCCGGCCATAATCCAATGCCCAAGGCTGTCATGGATAAGCTCGGTCTTGACATTACCAAGCCTTATCATTTGGCCTCTACACAGCTTAAAAAACCAGGTTTCCAGATCACAGAGGAAGAAGGCCCATAGATTTGGGACATGATCCTTGATGGGGCTAGCTCTAAGGAAGCTACAGGAATAGGTGAAGTCCTCTTGTCCTCCATAGAGGAATACATTGATTCATCTTTTATATTAACTGTTTAGGTCACAAATGACACAAAACGCTATAAAGAAGACTTTATCATTCAAAAAGTGTACAAAATCTTCCAAGCAAAACATCCACGGCTGAAAGCATACAGAGATGAGGTGAAATATAGACCATCTCTGCCTGATAATACCAAATGCTGGAAATTTTTTGAAGTAGAGGATCAAATCAATAGGATTTTGCAAGTCTTTGATGAATTGGTTGATATGCACATTGACCAAGAGAAAGAAACCTTTCATAGAAAGGTAAAAAGGGTCAATTTTCAGTTTGGTGACTGTTTTCTCAAAAGGGATGCATCAAAGGAAGGAGGAGATGTTTTTGATGGCCCAGTCAATGGGTTGTTCTTCGAACTTTATTTCAGTTAAGGCTTTTAAGCCTTGGTATTGTAAATATGTTGTTTTCAAGTTTTATTTCATGCTAAATCGACTCCATGCCCAATGCAATACTAGAAGGAATATTTGATCTTATTTTTTTACAGGAAAGGCATTTTTCTATACTTCTTGAAACCTCACAGGGAGGCTTTCATCCCCAGAAGGAGCCAGTGTTAGCTTTGTTGGCATTTGGCCCAATAATGGATTCAAAACACTCCCAAAGTCTCCAAAGTTTGCTTAAAATCATGTAATGGATCCAAATTTGCTCTTAAAATTTTCAAAATCTTCACTAAGATCATCCAAAGACCAAAACCGTCACATACCGAGAGCCCATGGAATGGTAGAAATGAACTATCGGGATGCTAAAATACTTCAAAATCATGAAAAATCATGTATCAGAGGCCTAGACTCAAGAATGCACAACTGTCGTTAGATCTAGCCGATCAACAACCCAGATCTAAACGGCTAAATCACAAATTTGTGGTTGTAGGTATTGCAAATCGATGCTGGACACTGTCGATCAACGATCATCGATGATTGGATCGGCAGGTCACAATCGCCGGAGGCGAGTCGACGTTATCGGCACAGACCAAGGGGGAGTTGCGACATGGATCGACAATTAAACGTGGATTGTCGACCTCACGCACAGATTGATGGCCGACATTACATCACTGGATCACTATCAGTGGAAACCAAGGGGCGGGGCCTTTACATGTATATGTGTGTGACCTGATTTTGCAGACCCGACGGTATTATAAACAATGTTTCATAGGATTTCAGGTCTGCCCCAAAGCCAGTTTTAATGGATTTTTTGTGTATTTCGCTATGAAACAAAATACAAAGGAAACCTTGGGGCATTATGATTGTGATGAAGCCCAGACTCGAAAGGGTCCGAGAAGTGAAATACATAAAATTTGAAGTTCGCAGAAGGCCCATTTTTAATGTTTTTTTTTGCATTTTTTACTTATTTTCGTTGTTTAATGAAATACAAAGGGAGAGGGCCAAATGTGACTTGTGATAACCCCAAGGGTAGACCTGATAGATAAATAAACCATACTTGAGGACTTTTTAAGTCAAAAACACACAGAGAAGGCAGGGTTTATCATTGATAGCGTCATTTTCTGTGTAAATACAAGAAATAGTAAAAGGAATCCTTTAAAGGATTATAGAGGCCTGAAGACCCGTTCCACTACATGGCAGAGTCTGGGAGGTAGGTTACTGGAAAACAGAGGCCGAAAAGGGAAAAGGAAGGGCCATAGCATGCTGAAACCCAAAAACAGAAAGATTAGGGAGCACAGATAGCGCAACACCCACAGCAACAACTGATCATGGAGCATCAATAGTCCTGCCAGCGTAGCCAAAATATCCGAATGCAGTTACTCTACTGTCAGAAGAATAATCCTCCAAGCCCATGCAGTCAGAGCATCGAATAGTTAAAGGGAAAGAGAGGATAGATTAAGACTTCGAGCCTCAGTAGGTTCAGAATCATTGTAAAAGGCCTATAAATGGCTGAAGCCAAATGTAATAAGGGTTCAACTTCTAGAGATTATTCCTTCGATGTTCCTTCAAGCTTCTCATCTTCATTTCTAGAAATATATGCTTCTTTTGATATTATATGTTCAATGTCCATTCTCTTTTTTTTTATATGCTTGCACTTGAATAGTTTGTTCATGTTTTCTTTTGTGTCTAAGGTCAGATAACTATCATCTTATGTATGCTTTGATGAATTAGATTTGCAAGCTTCTTTACTAGCTGTAGCTAGCCATTCATATGTGTTCATATATGCATCTATTGGTATAGTCAATATTCTCTTTTGCTACCTGTAGCTAGCCGTTCATTTATGTTTATGTATGCAGTCTGGTGGTACAGTCAGTATTCTCCATCTACCCATTGAATCTATAATTTATTGAGTGTTAGTGGTCTAAAGCCTTGTATCGTTGAGAGTGTTCATGCGTGTCTAGTGTGAGAATAGAGCTAAAATGGTCATCTGACTTGACCCAAACCATCATTTATTCCAATATTTTAGAGAACAATATTGAAGATTATATGTTACCAGGCATCTCTGAGCTACAACCTAGGAGAGTTTCTTGGAGTGATAACAGTTCCCACCTGCTTCCTCCAAGGATAAGCGTCGAAAGTTATGTCACCTTGCCAAAAACTATGTTATCATTGGTGATACATTATATCGCAGAGGGGTTGATTCAATCCTTAGGCATTGCTTAACCTTGGAAGAAGCAGAGTCTGTACTTAATGATTGCCACAATGGAGCTTGATGTGGTCATCTATCAGGGCTTGCAACAACCCAAAACATTTTGTGTGTCGGCTACTTTTGGCCTTCAATTTTCAAATATTGTATTGAAGTAGTCAGACGTTGCCACCTATGACAAATTTATACTCGCAAAATGTGTGCGCATCCAGATCCACTTTTTCCTATTATCACTGTCGGTCCATTTACGAAGTGGGGCGTTGACTTTGCTACATGTAATCCACCTTCGGTGGTGAATCACAAGTACATCATTGTGGTTGTAGACTACTTTACGAAGTGGGCTGAGGCGATGCCTACTTACAAAAATGATAGTGAAAAAACAACCTTGTTTCTCTTCAATCAGGTTATTTCTCGATTTTGTATCCCAAGAGAAATTTTCATTGACAATGGCAGTCACTTCTAGAATCAACTGATGACTGAGTTGGCTCTCAAGTTTGGCTTCCAGCAGGAGCATTCGTCTCCATATTATCCTCAGGTCAATGGGAAAGTCGAAGCCATGAATAAGTCCCTCAAGACTATCCTGTAAAGGACAATTGATAAAAATCACTCCAATTGGCACATCATGTTGTACCCGGCACTCTGGGCATACCAAACCTCATTGAAGATTGCCACCGATTTTACTCCTTTTCAATTAGTTCATGGACTGGAATCTATTTTTCCTATTGAATGTGGAATTCTGTCCCTTAAGCTAGTTGTAGAACTTCTTCTAGAGACATCTAGTCTTGAAGAATGCCTCATTCATTTGGAATATCTCGATGAGTAGCGTCGAGATGCGGCCATAATAAACGAGGCCCATAAGAAGAGGGTTAAAACTTGGTATGATAAAGTTATCTGTCCTTGGGTTTTTTCTGAAGGCGATCTTGTCTTAGTCTATGACCAAGATAAATACCCCTTGGGGGTAGGCAAATTCAAGTCTATGTGATATGGTCCCTTTGTAATCAAGCAAATTTTGGGCAAAGGGGCCTATGTGTTGATTAATTTTGAAGGGAACAAGCTGGTGGAGCCCCAAAATGGGCTCTACCTTAAAAATTATTTTTCTTAGGTTCCGGGCGAGCAATTGCTTGTTTGTATATATTGTATTTTTGTACATATTTGTCTAGGATTTTGTGATATCAACATTTTTTTATCTACTTTGGCAGGTGTTGATGGATGACTTGATATATTTCGGATTCGTCGATGGTGCCAGTTGGCACACTTGAAATCTTTCTTCCACAGCTTGGGTGATTTATTATCCATATGGCCAGTTGATGGTGTCGAGGGGAGTATGTATTGGTCCTGCTTCGAATAACATTGCCAAATATACTGTTGTTATTAATTTACTATCCGAAGCAATTTCTTATGGGATTGATTTGTTGGTAGTTTACTTAGATTCATAGCTGGTGGTGTCACAATTAAATAACATTTATCGGGTTTGAGATCCTTATTTATATGGCCAATTTTTGAGAGTGAGAATGTTGCAATGATCATTTATTTATATTACATATGTTCACATTCCACGATCTGAGAATTCATTAGTAGACTCTATTGCTAATCAAGCATTAGATTGGCATATTAATCATTCATCAAATTAAGAAAACATAAAAAAATTTGAATCTGTATATATATCATCAAATCGCTTGTGTATAGATAAAGTGTTCAAAAACAATATACAAAATTAGGAAGAAATACCCATAATCATGTCCAATTTGCCTATTGACCTAGATCATGATGAGCGGCTAAAAAGTTAACGACTGCATTGGCTACACGCCGAAGTATGCGGACCCAGTCCCGTGGAATGCCTACCACGCGGTGCTGCATCTCCTTAGGTAGATCCTCTATGGCTATCATCGGTACCTGGTGAGTCAGTCTCACCAAGTTTCTTTGAACTGCATATAGGACTCTCTTTCTCTCAGCTGCTACCTCTTTGGTACCTCTTCCACGATGCCTATGCCTCGGAAATCCATCTAGTCTCACTAGACCAATATCTGGAACATGGTCATTTTATCAGTATTTTGTCCCATAAAAAATATTTCTAAATTAATTTCATATTTAAAAAAGAAAAAAAATCTTAAAAGTTTACAGAAACTTAAAAAATTGTTACCTATGTCTCCCCATGCTGCGTTTAGTGGCAACACCAAGTCTGGATCTCCTCAGAAATCCATACCAGCATACGAGTAGTCGTCTATTGTGATGATTTGTTGGTCCCACTAGGCAAAAAACTCATCATTGAAAGTCATCCTAGGCACGTCCCCACCTCCAAGGCATTTCATCAAGTCAACCCATCTACCCATCCGAGGATCTCGAGGGCTGCTGATGGAGACAGATACTTTGGGATGTAGCCCAGGTACCTTCTCGAAGAAGAATGAGCATAAGATAGTCCCATATCCAAAGTTCTTTGTCTAACCCTTCTGAATAGAGGTCAATTGGCTCTTCATGTTGGTCAGAAGAGGCGTGCACCAGTTGAAAACCATGGTAAGGCATTCCACTACCAGGCTCATGGACACTCGTGAAGCCTGGTGTAGTGAAGCTGATCCATTTACCCTCGCAATGGTAAATAGCAGAATCCTCAGAGATAAACTATCCATGTGTTTGATTGGAATCTGACTTCCAATCTTCTCTGGGTGTCCAGGGTAGTATATATGTACATAGTCTTCTACTGAAAGAATACTTCTTATCCTGCTAGTCGAATGCATGACCTCCCCTCTTTGGGAAAGACCTATAATAAAGTAGATGTCTTCAACCTCAATTCATATAGGCATCTGATCTATCATGAAGGCATCATCCTCTACACTCCTTTAATGGATTAGCAGTTCGAGCAGGCGTGTGTTGGCTTTCATGTTTGGAATTTTGAAGAATTTCAATTAGCCACAATATCTCAATGCATCTAGTGCATTTTGGTCATTCATTACCTCATTATCAATTGTGGTATGCTCTCTTTCTCTCCATGTGATGGTCATCCTGAAAAAATTTGAGTTTCAACCGTTAGTTTTTATGTTTAAACTTTAACTCGCGTACACGCGGGTTCCCTTTACACAGAGTTGCGTGTAGGGCTGTTGTATACGTGGGTTGATCACATCCAACCCACGTGTACACAGAGTTGGATTTTTGGGAATAAATTCTCACGGTCAAAACTTAATGAAAACTTCTAAAAGTTATCACAAAACATTACAAGCATGGTTTGAGGGTTACCTGATAACTTTGGTGTGATTTGAATGGTCCAATTGTTTAGAGGCAAGTTTGATCCTTTTTGATCCACAGCTCTTTGCTCCAAATAGAGATAAAAAAAACTGTGAGTCCAAAATTCATTATATAACTTTGAAATTGCAAAATATTTTTTCAAAATTTAATTTTTGTCTCATGGATTTTTTTGACCTGTGGGCTTGGATTGTTGAGAATGGGTTATTTTTTAGGATATTTTGGAGACTTCTTCGAGATTTTTTTTTGTTCCCATGACTGTTGACCAGTCATGGCAGGTATCATTCACTCACTCGCATATAGGTTAGGGAAAACCATTTTTCAATTGCATCTTGCATACTAGCCTCCGTTCAGCAATACACTAGCCATATGGTTGACCCCATCGTATCTTGGTTGGAAAACCATGTTCACTGGTTGATTTTTAAATCATGATGCGATGGTAGAGCCATCCTTTACATGGGCATATTAGTTAGAACCTCGCTGACATTGGTTTTCCATGCTGATATATTGAGCAGGATTGGGAGTCCTCTTTAGTCCCGCCATGAATTGCACATTGAAGACACATTCTCTTTTCTTCTGTACTAATTTATGGCCTTATACCCTAGAGGCTCCTTTGTGTTGAGTTGTACTGCTGCATTGCATTTTGACTATTTGCACCTTTTGGCCTTGAGCTAGCTTCACTTGGACTCGTGTTTAAGCCACTAATTTGACCTTGTCTTTTTCAAAATCAACCATCCAATCACTTAGCTTCTGCAACTTGACGCATCCTTTGACCTATTGAAAGAACATCCCTTTGAGTGTCCTTGACTAGTTTTGCCTCCCTGCAATAAGCATAGGATTGTTCCCATCCCAAGAACTAGATCATCTGTTTCTCTGACACTCGTTCTTTCCACTATACTATAGCATTATTTTATTCTCTTTCCAGCATAAAGACAAAGATAAAAAAAATATATATTCCAGAAAGAGCAGAAATAGGACAACATTTCCATATTTTGTTGGCAGCTAGAGTCAATCATGTCGCCCTTGAACAAAGCACTCAAAAGAAAATCTCTCCTCCATTTTGGGTGGGATTTATTTTGATTTAGGTATGCCTTAACCTTGTTATTAAGTCAGTACTCCTCTGATTGGTTACCTCTTCCATTCATATCGAGAGTTTGCTCATGCCTCCTGCATGGCGAACTTATATAGAGTTATCGTATGCTACCATATAGTCATCATTGAGTCGTGCTTTTGTTCAAGGGAAGTAAGCCTGAGTCGGCCTCTCTGCGGTGTCTCTTGTCCTATTTTTTAGGCGGCCATCCTTGGTTGTCAGTGTCATGTTTGTCATCACATCAGTGATATTGGTCCTTTGCTCGAGCCGGTTTGAGAAGGTCTCCATTGACTTCTTGTTGGTGGGTCTTATTCTTATCGACGACGACATATTTCTCTGAGTGTAGGACTAGAGCCGCACCATGGCCCTATTTTCATTATTGATAGGTCACCTTATCTTAACACCAATCAATATCATGGGTCTTTGACTAAGTGGCTTCCCTTGTGTTCGACATTAGATTTCATTATCACACATTGGGATTTGTGCAGTGCCTTGGTTTCCATTTGACCCTATTGGTGGATTCCTCACCTCTGTGTCAACTTTCATTATTAGTTAGTTTAGAGGGTTACTATCGTGTGCTAGCTACATCTTGTGTACACCGGAAATGTGCTTCAATTGGGTTACTACATATTTTTTGTTTGATTCCTTCCAAATTATTGGCCTATGGGTTATACTCGCGCTAGATTGATGAAGGATGCCTTAATGCCTTCCTTCTAGTGGATCATTTCCTATTGACTACATCTCATTTTCTCTGGGACAAAGATCTAGATTCCATTTGGCAGTACCTTGGGGTTTGCAGTCATCAGTGGCAGATTCCTTCCCTATCGACAGTGGAAAACTATCATTGTCCCCTGATTGATAGATTCTTTCAAGTCTTCGACTTTAGCTCATTTATTCGCACTTTTTAGATTGTACTGGGTACCTTGACTCTCATTTTCATTATCACTGAGTAGCCTCGCGTTTGTTAATGGTATACATCAATGACCAGTAATCAAATGATTTCTCATGTGGTCAACCTCAGATCATTTATTCCCATTGTGTATAAATGTACCACGGTGGTCAATGAAGACCTCAAGTTGCTTTAGCATGTCTTGGTTCACTTGTCAGTTGTTCCTGTTACTGCTAGTTGACACCATCCACCATATATGTTGCAGTTCTTCACAGCGATATTTTATATGCTGGCATCCGAGTTGCGATGTAGTATGATTTTGTTCCATCATGTTCATTTGGTACTATTGGGATCAATTTTTGACATCAACGATTAGCTTCATCTTTCAGCTTCATTGATCGTCTTCTTGTATGTGATATTTAGACATGTAATTTTTCGATCACGATCAGATGATCCATTATGTACTTTTAGTTATTTGTACTTGTATACATATTGGATCCTCCTGTACTTGATATGTGGACATGATTTACTTTCTCTGAGCATGGGTATGCCTGCCTCAGACAACCTTTTCTTTCTGACCTCTTTTTGACGGCTTGGTAGGCTAAATTCTGGTGAGGTCCTTCTCAATTTCGACAAGATTCTTTCCATACACTTAATATATTTCGGCCATCATGTACCCCTTTTGACCTCATATATTAGGGGGAATATGTTATAGCACCATTTATCACCCTTGATATTTGTGATGCTTGGTTTATGACCTAGGGAAACCCCTCCTTCCAGACTTGGTCCAAATATTTTAAAAATAGTGTTTTATTCCATGTACGCTACCTCTCCCTCATATAAAAGTGTGTATACGTGGGTTATTCAATACCCAACCCATGTATATGTGTTAAAACACTTAAAAAAATTAAATTTCCTTAATTACGGGTGGAGTTCACGCTTTTTACCTGTTGATTACCTCCCATTGCCCGTGGCCCAACTGTTTCCCAACTAAAAAACTAATTGGGAGAAGTATAAATAGACTTCTATGGGAAGGCCTTAAGGAAGAGAGGAGATAGAGTTATTAGACTGAGATTATCCCTAACTGAGTCTAATGTATCCTTGTGCCTCATGCACTTCGCCAAGCTTCAGGAAACCCTTTTTTCCTTGATTGTAGATATTCTCCTTTTTGCTTGAGATATCATGGTGTTGGTTATGGAAGAAGATTGTTGAAGGTTGGGATAGAATGAATCCAGAGGACGGTTCCGCTTGGAGCCGAAAGAAGAACACTCAACCGAATTCTCTCCATGTTATTTATAACTTATTGCAATAAAAGAAATGTTGTCTTGTTTTCGAAAATAAATTTGTCTATGCATCAAATCGTATTGTAATTCATGTATGAATGTTATTTTGATGTATAACTTATCATTAGTTTATATGATGTAAGTAATTCAGCACTTTTGTTTTCTAGTTTAGGGACTAAAGATATGTTAAAAGTAAAAAAATGAGAAGTCAAATTCTGGGCTAACGATTGATAATGTTTAAGGTGCCCAGAGACAAAATGAATTGGATTTCTCACCTGTTTCACAATTATTCCAAAATCACCATAGACTTGTAGGTATTTGACATTAAGACCGATGACTTTGTACAGTCCTTAGATCAGTGCTTCATATTGAATGATATTATTAGTGCACTAAAATTCAAGTCTACAGGCTTGCATGGTTTTCTCTCCTTGCAGATCGATCAAAATGCATCCTGTGCCTGCACCGTCTTCAGATTTAGAACCGTCAAAATAGAGAGTTATTTGAAAATTTATCTACTAAATTTAGACATTTGGAAGCATTTGTTTGTGAAAAAATTTCGATTTGAGAAAATACAATGTTATCTAGAAAGGGAGACCTTTGAGCATTAAAGGATCCCAAAAATGACTCGGCTAAGTAATTTCCAATGATATTATTGGTGAAGGAAATAGGTTCGTTGCTTCCCTCAAGGTCAGTGACTGTATATTTCATGAATTTCTCTCGGTCTACCCTGATTTGGTTTGGTTTACCATTGTGTGGCAACCACATGTGAGACCAATTAGTTGTGAAATAACCATGCAAATTTTCAGACCAATCCCTACTGAGAATCAAACCATAAAATTCAGGGATATCAGCCACCAAAATATCAATTATTTGTGAAACTTTTGGATTAGAGGAAAGCCTAATTGAAACTGATGCTATCTCTCCAAGCACCTCTACTTTTTCCCTATCTAACTAAACTATGTGTACTGCATATTTTTGAGGTGTATTGTTCAATTTGGTACACACGGCTCTTGGCATTATATTTGAAGAGGCTCCTAAATCAACAAGGCAGTTATGAACATTCTTGTTGAAAATTTCATAAGTGAGTAGAAATGGAGGAACATGAGAAATAGACCTATCACCAATTAGAACTAGATCTGAAGGATCTACTTTGTTTGAGGATGAGGGAGGTTTTCCCATATTGTAGGCAGCTTGAGTAACGACAACAGATGGAAGAGGAGATATAGGAACTACTTTTAACTCTCTTAATATAATTTTATGTTTCTGCTTGTGTTTAGTGAGCACATGTAATGAGATGTTAGCTTTAGTATTTTTCATGTCTTCCACTATATGGTATTCCTCTGTATCTGAGATTACCAATGTTTTTGAGGCATTTGGGGAATATGGAGGAATAAGATCGGTTTGGCTAGTCTTTGATTTCTTAGCTACTATTTTCTCCTTTGCAAGAGTAGCAGTTTTTTGTTTCTGATTTGTGATAGACATGTCAAGAGAGTTTTTACTTCTTTTAGTCACTAGCATTTCTTGTGCTTCTTCTTCAGTTGGGAGGATGAAATCCCACATTCCATTGAATTCAATTTCTTCTTCCATTAAAACTTTCTCTTCATTTGGTGAATCTTCTTCTGCTTCTTGATAAGACTCGGCATTTGAAATGGTGTTTGGGGGTTGCGATGTAGAATAAGGGTTCCTTTTGAATGATCAAAAAGGTTTCTTGGGAGTAGAGGATTCTGCGACTTGTTTTTTGATTTTAACCATTTCATTAGACATTATTTCTAACACTTTTTAAAGGCCTTCAATATCGAAAGGGTCCTTTGAAGCTTTCTTCTTAGATTCATCCTTAAATGTTACTTTCTTTGACTTTAGTCTATTTTTTATCTCTTTTCCAAAGCTATGATTATTATTTCTACAGATAGGGCTTCTTTCATGTTCTCTACAAGGGTAGCCTTATTGGCTCTATCTACAAAAATTCCAATATTAGAAGGAAGAGATGATATATACCATTCTATTTGTACATCTACACCAGGTTTAGAGGAAGTTGGGATTTTATTTAGCAATTTGTTAAATTTTGAGTTGAAATCTTTGATCTTTTCATCTAGATTAGCTTTCAAATTAGAAAGATCGTTGATCAAGGATGCTATGGTCCTATCATCAACAAATTTTGCAAGAAATACTTCTTGAAAAGTATCCGAGTCTCTAATTGAACTCACTGGAAGGGAAAAATAGCAAGACACAATAGATCCTTGGAAGGTATAAGGAAACATTCTGATTACAACATCTTCATTTGCAACCCCATTAAGATTCATGACTAACATAATATTATTTATATTTTCTTCGGTCGTGAGAGCATCATCAGGATTGTACTTAGGCAACCATGTTTCTGGGTTTGCTAGGAGTGCATTTGGATTTGCAACTAGGATAGCACCAGGATTTGTCCAAGGTTGATTGGCCATAACTTGAGTTGGAAACTGAGAAGATGGGAAGGTCGATCCAGAAGTAGGTATAGATTGCAAAGAACTTACTACTGGGTTAGTACTAATGGTAGTACTAATTGGAGAAATGGACAGTTGAGAAGTCGTGGATTAAGTAGAAGTGGATGGGGAAGTGAATTGATGGAAAGCTGATGAAGTAATGTTCCTATGTCGTGGAGTGATGGGGAACTCAAAAGGGGTGACCCCAAGTCTTTCACTTTGTAGTATAGTCAATACACCAGTTTGTTGTAATAAGGAGGTAACACTTTCTTTAGAGACTTCAGGTCTCTCTGGTTTCTCGGAAGAAATGGATATCTGTTCCAATTTTTGTATCAAAGAATGAACTTTGGGAGACTCAGAAGTGTAATCTGGAGAGGGTGGTTGCCTTACTACTTTAGGAGATGAGGGAGATGTTTCTACAACTTTAGATTTTTGATCAGGAGATTCTGAATGATATTTAGAAGGTGTAGAAATGGTGGAGGGTTTTGACTCTTATGAATGATTTTCGAATGATCGTTAGGTTTATATGCCATTCATAGTCAAATTCCCTCCTTCTAGTGCTAAAATTTTGCAGCCTCAGCATTCTGCTATCGAAACATGGGGGATAACCACCCAGTTCGGACCTTAAGACAACTCCTTTTTCGTTTAAAGTGGTGGCTCTGTTTGGGGATAATGGGACTAGTTTCCTAGTGTGGGTTTCAAGATGAGAGTGGGTGGTTCATGATTGTTTGTAATAGAATAATGATAATCTAAATGACCTATTCGATCATGCAATTCTCTAACTAACTTATTCTAATATAAACCCGAGTATTCCTATGTGGTATGTGATCTAAAAAGATATCTTCTTAACATTTGATAATAAAGATTGAACACAACTAAATAGAGATGATAACGTATAAAGATAATTCCTTTGACTAAATTCTTATTCAAAGAAATTTATAAAATATATCGCATATATGATTATTCATATATGAAAATCAAAATTTCAGCTAGGCATCATACAAAAGTGTAATTAACGCTTAACAAAAAAAATAAATCTCACATACAATTCAGGAAAGTAAATCTTTTCCACTAATTAAATATAAATAGAATCAATCATACAAGATAATAGTACCATATGTGTGAAGTCCTGCTCATTTGACAAATGACATATACCAACTTCTTTCTTCAAATCAAATTGTCTCCCAAGATTACAATAGTGCATCAACAAAGGAAAGTAGTTTAATATCTAAAAGAAACGATCATGTTCCATAATTTCACCAAAGCATTCACAAACTTACAATAGTGCATTCTTTGCAAATGTTTTCATCAAATTTTGGACCCTTCTCTAAATGCATGAGAAGGGTATAAATACTATTCTAACTAATGTGCAAAAATAGATTATACAAAATTTGAGGAGGTTTCAAACAACCTTCCTCCTAACTAGGTAACTAAATCCAAAAATAAACAGAGGCTAAATGAACATAACTAAGAGGATGACTTGTTGTCTACCAGCTTTTCCTTTAAATCGCATATATTGGTCATCAGTTGAATTTGAGGAGGTGCCCCGAAATGTGTCTTGAGCTATCCTGTGAAAATCGCATCGGTGAGAAGTGGCAACATCCATTGAGTTGTATGAAGGGAATAATTGAGAGTCATAATCTGGTTGTGTGGCTTAACAAGATACTGCCAATATGACTCCCAGTCAGTCCTGGTTAATTTTGCAATTGACTCTCTTTGAGTCCCCACCTTTTCCTTCCATCTTTTATACAAAGCATTAAGTTCATGCATTTCTTTCAAATTTCCTTCTTTAATGAGATTGATGGAAAATAGGTGTGATTTACTGCCTTAATGATATTCTTTGATACCCCAGATACCCTTGTGACTGCTAGCTTGTCCTATTTGATTCTCGCATCCCAATCCTTGAAGAGAATGTCTGTATGAGTTTCCTCAATCTCGGGTAGATTGGATTTCCTTCCATCTCCTATTTCCTACCATTCCATGAACTCAGATATTCTAGTGTTTGAATCATTAAACTCAGTTCCTTGGTAGATTACCTTATCTGTCAGCTGGTCCCTAGTAGTAAGATAGGAAGTAATGTGTGACATATTTTAGCAGAAATACTCCTACTGTTTCACCAGAAGGGAATTTAATTCGAATGCCTCTTTAATAAAATCCTCAGTAGTGGGAACACCCTTGTATCTTTCAATGGCTTCCTACATTTCTTGGAGTTGCATGTTTTTGGCCAATATATCGGCTTCATGGCTTATTTTTAGGACTTCCATGTCTTGTTGTAATTATGCGAACTCCTCAGCTGCTTTCTTGTTTACGCCTGCTTTCTCTACTTCAAGCTGTTGTTCGAGCTATGCAATCCTCTCCTCTTTTTCCCTTAACAAAGTAGAGACTTTAGTAGCCATGTCCATAGTGGTCGATGTGTATGCTCCTATGAATTGTGATAGTCTAGTCAAATTCTCAGCTGGATTGAAAGGAATTTCCTTCCAAAAAATGTCCATCGGCTCATTTCTAGGTGGGAATTTGGGTGTGTCTACCCTTTTCCTTATTCTCTGCCTTCTTATTATAGCCTTGTGGAGAGGGCTATAGAACACATCAAGTGGAGGCATTTTAGTTACTTTCAAAACAATTTTTGATGTCGGTAGAACAAGGATAATTTTGGTATGTTGGGACATTGTCTCTTGTTCCTCCATAAGCTTGGACTCTTCACCGATAGACTTGGGCTATGTATCCTTATATACACACAGAGAAGTCTTACATTCCACTGTTTCTTGGGTATTTTTCGCTTTCAGAGTGCCTTGCAATTTCTGATTAAACTAATCCCACTCTTGCTCCAAGCTACTACCTTTGACCTCTGAGCTGATCTCTATAGTTGGGTTGCTCATCACTTGTTTCTCAGCTGACTTCCTGCTCGACTCAGCTGTGTTATCTATCTCTCTGGGTTTCCTTGTGTCTAGTGTCTTCTTAGTGTTTACCTGAGAGTCTACTCGAGAACTAGGACCTTCACCACAGCAGTGACACTTGGTGTAGGCTTATCCTTAGGCTTTAACAAATGCATTGGGATCACTTCAAGCCTCTCATTTTTGAATTCCTGAAAGATTTGGAAATCTTCAAGTTTCAAATTTTCCTTTGACCATTTGAATGCTTATTCGAAGGATACGATTGACTATAACAAGTATTCAAAATAATTATCCTCATGGTTGTATGGCTTGATCTTTACTCCAGTTGTGATATTATATGCCACTTTGTTTGGATCAAATTGCCTCTTGGGCAATGTATGAAGCCTCAGGGCTTCCATACGTGTTGACTCTTTGGTAGCATGACGAAAATTTGCTAAAGCAAAAGAACTGCATTTGAGAGGGAAGGAGGGCCTTAATGACTTCTTTTTCGTCTTTGAGAACTTTAGTCAGGACTTTTCCCATGCTCTAGTAGGCAATATCTCTTGCTAATAATTTATCAGAAACATATAAAGGAAGGACATGTGGATCGGCTATGCTACTAAAAACCCTAATGTAGGTGAACCGTTCTTTAATGAAATATTTTCCAACAGTAAGCAGGTCTACTGCGGCTTCTTGGGAAAACCTGGGGGCTTTCTTATTGAAAATTATTTGATGTAGGGGTAGCACAACAACATGAAATATCTTATAGAAGTGAGGTATGTAATGTGATTCCCATATTTGTTTATGAATAAGATGGATAGGGTAGGGGTCCTGTAAGGTCCATTTCCAACCCATGGTTGGAAATGTCATGGAAGAACATATAACATCCATAATGTAGGCAAAAAATACAATGGAGGGAGGTTATCTGAAGAGGAGGATTTATTTTGTCGATATTTGGTAACGGTGGTGGCTAGGTTATCAGATAGGATGGAGGGCCAATTCATGATGTGTGAATGAACACAGGCATCAATAAGAGGAATCCATTCTATGGAAAACTTAGTATTATTGGGTATCCCATATAATCTACATAACATAGTTGTTGCATAGTTGTAAGGGTTTGCCAAAGAGGCTATAGCATACATACCCAATTTGTCATATTTGAATTTGTTGTCCAACACTCTCCAACCCTAAATCAGCTTGAAGAGGTTTTGGTTTTTCTTTACGAAGTTAGCCACAAATGTGTTGTTGTAGATATCCTACAGGTTAGGTATGTGGTACATTTTCTTCAAGTCCTCTGCTCTGAACGACCCTATGAGCTCCATTATTGAATTCTTGAATTGCCTATCTTCAATGATAAGGTTTTCGATCACCCACCTGATCATATACGTGTATGGGAGGATTTTATATCTTGCTCCTATCTTATGAAGGAAAGAACATGAAGCATCTCTGCAATGGAGTTCTGAAGGCCTTGTTGATTCAGTTGTTTCTCTCATGCCAGTGATTTTAGGATGTTCGTTCTCAAGCCTATTGTATATGACCTCCCAAGATGTTGTGCCTCCAGTAGTGTCGCAAATTGTATTAGCAAAAATAGGAGACATCTCTGTAAACTCGTATTCAACAATGGTATGCTTGCTCTGTTTCTGCATCACCTTTCTTAGTGACATGTATTTTATAGCATGCCTGAAATAGACAAGATATATCAACGCAGATGGTATCAGGTAATTAATACTGAAAGCTTCTCTAAAATGACTTTAGATCATGAGAAATGTTTAATGAGATACTCGATGTTAAATACCCATAAATTGGAAAATCATTATCCTTCCTTGGGCGCTAAATATTTATTAACCTGTCAATTTGTTCATTTTGATATTTAAAACGTAATTATTTCACACATTTTACTGCTCTTAATCGCTCATCGCAATCTTTAAATGGATACAGTATAGCGCTACTAGATGCATAAAGCGAAATGCGATTGTGAATATTGCAATATCACGTTTCACAAATCACAAATGGACATTCTAATGACATAGATAAGTTTCTCATGAAGTTTGCAAAGTGCAAAATGTGATTGTGAATTGACAAGGTACTATTTATCGGGTTATCACAGCGGGAGATTTAATCGAAGATCACAATTTTTTGAATATGTTTTAAGATAGTCACATGGAAAAGTGCAATTTGAGATTTACGATGCAGATTTCATCCTTAATTCATTTTGCAATATTTTGCTAGGTATTTGGTTAGAGTTAGGGATTACTATCCTAAGCCTAAAAATTTAAAAGGGTCCCCATTTATAACTCTAACCTTAGCTATTGTTCTTTAAAAATGGGGGGGTTGTTTCGTAGTACAACAGATCTGTAATTATGGCTTGTGGTACACCAAACCGTCCAACCACATGGTTGAAGAAAAAAAGTGCAGCTGTCTCACCACTGTTGTTTAATGTAGACATCGCCTTGACCCATTTCGTAAAATAGTCAACGATGACAATAATATACCCATGCCCCTCGGCCAAGGGAGGGTTACATGTCATGAAATCAATGCCCCATTTTTCAAATGGTCCAACAATGATGACAGGATGTAGTGGTGTAGGTGGTAATTGAGTTTTACGGTCAAAAATCTGGCATGCATGACAACTTCTGACAGTAGTAATGCAATCGTTAAATATGGTAGGCCAGAAGAAACCAACATAAAGAGTCTTCTTCGCGGTAGGATAACCAGATAAATGTCCACCACTAGCACCAAAATGGCAATAATTTAGAACTTTCTCGGCTTCCTCATGTGTGAGGCACCTCCGTAAAATCGTACTTATACCACGACAGTAAAGGGTGTCGCCAATGATCAGATAAGCTTTGGCTTGATATCAAATTTGTTGCTATTGCGAGCAAGCGGTATCAGGTCAGAAGGTTTGGGTTTGGAGATAGATCAGTATATCTCCATACCAAGGGTAAAATGATGAGATCAGAATAGAGACTCATCCAAATTTGATGGTTTCATTATTGAGTCAATGGCAGTAGAGGGAAGGTCGCAAAGAAGCTCGACAAAAACTAGATATTTTTTTGACTTGGATTTGATGAATTCCAAATAAAATTCCTACAAAATAACGATCCATTTTGAATATTTTCCCCCCAGCAATTGACTTGACAAGATGTATGTCATAAGGTTTCAATCTAAAATCACAGTGGTCTTTCAGAGCAGCATATAATGGCGAAATATCTGTATATCTTGAACAGAAGCCAAACATAGCTTCTCAACTTAAGAACACTTAACTTCCGTATCATTGAGATTACGACTCAAATAATATATCGAATGTTCAATCCCATCTTCTTCTTCGACTAAAACCATAGCAATGGTTGTATCTGCAGTGGCAAGATACAGGAAAAAGTTGTTCTGATTATTAGGGGAAAACATTAATGACACTTGGATCAAGGTATCTTCGAGAGCATCAAAGGAAGATTACAAAACTTGGTCCCAATGGAAGGGAATTACCTTTTTCAAAAGACAAGTGAATCCTTTATCCATTTCATCATAGTTGGGAATGAATCTCCTTAGAAAGTTAGCCTTCCCTTGGAGTTTATGTAACTGAAGTAAATTGGAAGGTGGAGGTAGATCAAGCATTTCCTTAACCTTCAAGGGGTCGAGTCAAATTACTTATTTAGACACTATAAAACCAAGCAAATGACCAGAACCAACACAAAACACACATTTATGTGGATTGAGTCGAATTTTGTAGTGTTGGCACCCTAAAAAGATGGCTCTCAAATGTTGCGGGTGATCAGCCTATTTCCGTGAATGAGCAGGTAAGTCATCTAGATAGGGTTGAATGATGTGTTTGATTTCGTGGAAGTCATAATTCATTGCCCTCTGAAAAGTTGCCCTAGCATTCTTCAAACCAAAAGGGAGTTTCCTATCTGCAAATGTGCCCCAGGGAAAAATAAAGGCAATGTTAGATTGTTCCTTTGGGTGGATATTGATCTAATTATATCTAGAAAAGCTATTCACAAATGAAAATATTTCACATCTGCACATTCATCAATTTTCTAGTTGATAGAGGGAGTGGGATAGTTGTCTTTTGGACAAGCATGATTAACATCCCTATAATCAACACACACTCATATCGTTCCTTGTTTCTTCATGATAGGAACAATATTGGAAACCTAATCGGTAACAAGAACAGGGCCTATGAAACTAGCATGCAAAAGTTTTTCAACTTCTGCTTTTATGGTAATAGCCTTCTTTGGATGAATAGGATAGAGGCATTGTCGTACCGGCTTAACATCAGGATACATTTTAATCTCGTGTTCAACTATACTAGAAATAATACCTGGCATTTCCTCATATGACCAAGAAAATATATCACGGAATTCACAGAAAATAGCACAGTAAGTTTCAAGTTTCGATGGAGAACAAGATTTGCCAACATGGATGCTTCCTACAATTCTAGGTTTGGTCGAAATATCGATAGAAATGGTTTCTTCGATATTCGATAAGTTTCATTCAGAATCGAATGTGTCTATAAATAAAAAATTCGAAAGGAAATCAATGATTTAAGGGTGATTTAGTTCATTTGGAATATCTTCTATGTGATTTGGAAGATGGGATCAATGATGATAATCTACCCATGGTTCTTCTTCTGTCATCATTGATTGGATGATTCCTTCATCAGTAGAAAATGTACATGAAAAAGGATCAGAGGAAGTACCATATTCTAACGAATGATTAACCCATACAATTGGTGATGATGGATTTGGATTTGTCGCACAAGCCAAAAATATTGATTGCTATGCGAGCTCAATTGGGCTTAGTGGCATGGTTTCATTACGCATATCAACTTCAGAATTATTGGAAATCTTCCATGAGTTAGATGAAGTGGAAGATATCATGTTACAGGTCTCAACTTTTGCAACTTCTGCCATTTGTGATGGTGATGGTATTGAAAAGGTGACCATTAGGAAAGAATATTTGAAGATACCTACTCCAATGTTTTGAAGAGATAGTAGAGGTTTGTGAACTAATGGAACGCTTCCAGTTTCCTATGAACTAGAGGCGAAGAAGGCGAGTTGATCAATTACTGTGATTACACCTTTATGAGGGCAAGCGATCATACGAAAGTATGTCGAAACCATAATAGCCATAATGTAAACCCATGTTCTTCCTAGTAAAGTATTGTAGTCAAGTAGTCCATCAATGACCTCAACTTCAACAGTTACAGTCCCCCCCCCCGCAAGTTCTATTTGCAGGTTACTTAAAATTCCACAAGGTGTATAAGTGCGACTGTCAAAAGTTTTTAACGCCATAGGTGATCATGACAAAGGCAGTGATCCAAGTGTTTTCCAGCAATTCATTGACATGATACAAGTAGATGCACCCTTGTCAACAATGGTTCGGTGAATGAGTTTATTCAAAGCATTTACTTGGATCAAGAATGCTAACTGTGCTGGTAATTGTCACATATAAATCACATGGTTAAAAACCACGAGATTGATTGGATCAATTCCACCAATTGCTAACAATAAAGCATGCTTTTGGGAGGGACAATTGTGAAGCACCTCAAGCATCGACATAACAAAAGGAGACTGAGCCAAATATTCTACTATGTTATAATTTTGCGCTGCTCAAGCTCTAGGGTTGAATGTAGATTTATGAACAACTCCCTTAAGCGATTTTATTGTTAACTTTGGTGTAATGGGTGGTGGAATGGAATCAGACGAAGTCGAAGTTGAATTATTTGGTTGATCTATAGCCTGGTTATTCAATGACGACAGTGGATTACCATAATATTTACTTCGTGTAGTCACCAAAACATCAGTCTTAGGCTTAGTGGCTGATAGCATACGCACTTGGGAAGTGGAAGCATGATCTGTAGCAACCAAATGAGTCTCGGGTTTGGAAAAGGGTCTGTCAACACAATGGATGTACTAGAACTCTTAAGAAGTTTTGAGACTTTAGAGCGGTGAGGACAGTCTTGTATAAAGTGCTCATCGTTACAAATTAAACATGGGTAACAAGGTTTCCTAGCTGGAGAAGAGGAATGAGTGTTGGACACAGATTTTCATTGATGTCAATATGGCAATATTCAAGAAGTAGACAGAGCCAAGAGGAGCACACAGATTTATCGGAGCCAAGAGGAGGAGACAGAGCCACCAGAGGAGCAAACAGCACAAAGAGCAGATAGAGCTAATGGAGGCATGCAAATAAGTCATCGGAGAGCTTAAATGCATGCAAGTAACATCTATAAACAGCCATCAGAGCAACAGAGGAACAAGCAGAGCCATTGGAGCAATATATATATATACATATATATATACATATATATATATATACATATATATATATATATATATATATATATATATATATATACATATATATACATATATATATATATATCTATATATATATATACACATATATATACATATATATATCTATATATATATATATATATATATATATATATATATATATAGATATATATATATATATATATATATATATATATATATATCTACACACACAGGGTTAAAGGAAACGGTGGAAAAATATATATATGCAAGGTTAAAGGAGTGGAGAATATATATATGAATAGGAAAATGCATTATCGAAGGAGAAAACCCTATATATATGCGTAACCTTATATATATGTGTTTAACACAAACAGAGGCCATAGCATACATATTACAAATACACTATCGGAGGCGGAGCAGTATATTATATCGGCGAGTTCATTAAGTGTCACACCCAAAACCTCCGATTGCGATAAGGTATGTGGACCTGATTGTCCTATTATATCACACCCTATTGTTATGTCGCATCCGTGGTAGTCGCAATGAATAAAGAGTGGTCACCCCTGAACATGCGATTGCAATTATAACACAGACCCGATGGTCTAACTGTAACACAATTTAATGCTAGATCGCATCTGCTGGAGGATCAACCCGTTGGCCATCAGTGATGTCATGGGGTCGACATATAAAGGACCCCCATAAGTCTTGAACATCGATTACGATTGCAAGTGCAGACCTGCTGTGGAATTGTGTTATGGTTGAATGCTATATCGCATCTGCCCATTGCAACAATACACAAAGGAATTACACTCTCTCGAGCGCCAATTGCGATGTAAGTAACGGACCCGATGGTCCGATTACAACATGGTCCAATGTAATATCGCATCCGCTATGGCGCTAGTCTCGAAGGGATGTTAAATCCACCGATTGCGATGGAGCTATGGACCCAATACAGGAATAGAAGTGGGTAAACTAAATTTGAAATCTGCCATCAGTGTTTCACGCCTATTTTTCATATATTTTCCTGTATAACCATGTTTTTGCTTGCGGGGTGGTTTTAAGCTGAAAGGCTTATGATGGTTGTGTTCGATGGTTTTAGAGGGCTGAACGTCAGGTAAATGGGGTGATTCATGGTGAAATCGATTGCGATTGGACGTGGCTATCCGTTAAATGAAGTTGAACTCTATGCATGCCCATAATCAATGTTAAAGGAGTGATGTTACAGTCTAACCAGTGAGATGTGTTCTCCATGGATTATTTGGCACTCTCTTATGAATTAACATGTGCTATGAGTATGATGAGATAGAGGAAGCTACAACGACAGACAAGCCAATGGTGAGCAAGCTGAAGCAGGCGAGAAGGAAGCCAAAGAGCCAGCGAGTAAGCAAAAACGAATGGACAAAGGCATGAGAATGTATAAAACAGTAAAAATAGAGAAATGTTGGTGTTGTTGTTGTGGTGAAGAACCAGAGTGTGAGGTAGCAGAAGCAGCAAAGGCAGAAGATGCAGCAGAAGCAGCGGAGGCTGTAGAAATAGTAGAGGTAGGAGAGTAGGAGTGAGAGAACCTCAGCTGAATAGAGTGTAGCAACATACCAGTTTATACCAAGGTTGGGTTGGAGCCCAAGAGGTTGGAGCCTTAGAACTGAACAGTACTAAAGTCATTAGGGGTAGGTGCTCCTAAGTTCAGAACCACTGCAAAACAAAGTTGGTGCTCTGGAGGTTGGAGCCTCACTGAAGTACAAGTTGGAGCTTGGCAACTATTCACAATCAGATATATACTTATATTATATTTATTTCATTGCCCTATCTTGAGTTTTAATAAAAGCATTACTTCCAGCTATTGATTTCTATGTTCTGTGTATACATATACATATCGATATATTCTTTTGGCAATCACTAGAACAATTAAAAAATAAGAAACACTGATTCACCCCCCCTCTCAGTATTTCCAACAATTGGTATCAGAGTAGGCTTTTTCATACTAGCCTAACAGCTTGAAGAATGATCCGAAACCATGATAAGAAATCACGAAGCATCAGGAAGACTTCCTTTGTTCGATGGCACTAACTTTGGTTTCTAGAAGAAAAGAATGACCTACTACTTAATGTCCCATGGACCTTGTTAGAGTCCGTCTAGTCATCTCTCCATCAGAGATCAGAACTCTTTTTGCATTTCATGTTTAGGTGTCCCATCTCATTCGATTAGTTGCATTCCATTAGGAGCATGCCATAAATCTGTCAGAAGGGCTTTGTCATTCATACCTCTAATGCTTTGCACTGTTGGCTTAGGTTTGTCCATCAAAATCAAGTTTTAAAAGTCATTTGCAGTCCTGTTTCAGTTTCTAGGTTATAACAGTCATTTTAGTCATTAGGTCTAGGGTTAGCCAATTTGGTCTTTGACAAGGTCTAATAAATCTAGTAGGCCAGAGGGAGGTCCTTGATGAGTTGTTATTTCAAATATTTCTATCGTCATATGGATGGATTATGACTTTTCTTCAAAACTCTGTTTTGAAGACAAGTCGACATTTCGTTTTTTGTAATAATTTTCCAAAAATTTTAGTTCTTGAATTCTCCAAGCGCAGCCCTGGTCTCCTTTGCCAACTCCCATGTCAGCTATTCCTGCAAAAATTTGCCAAAAAATTCATCATTTCAACCAAAAATAAATGAGGAAACAAAAAGTCACAGTTCTATTAATTGTCAAAAAGTCCCAGATTCAAAACATTACAAAATGGGTTTTTAAGAAGTAAAAATCAAAACCATCTCTTGTCAAGATATTTCTCAAAGCTATTTATTCGTTTGCAACAAGTGTCCTTCAGAATCCAAGGGAGAAATCATGTTTTGAAAGTGTAAGAGAAAAACTGTGTTTGAAAGAGGCCGACTGTGTGAGTTGAAGGAAGCGTGGTGCACATAACAGGTGGCGCGGTGCACTGGGAGGTTTTTCTCAGTGTTATTCTGAACGGGCGCGGTGCACAGAGAGTGCACGGTGCACTGGGTTCTTAGCATGGCGCATATAGCCTAAAGCCTGAAAATTGCTTGAAACTTCACCAATTTTCTCATACCTTGCGTGAATTTTGCAGGTAGACCCTTCTTCTTGTTGTTGAATCAAATTTTATGATAAGAGATGGTGGTTTAGGGGTGATAAAGGTTGAAACAAAAATTCAAACCCTCTTTCTATAAACACAAGCAAACTTGCTACCAGGGTTTCAGAACTCACAGTTTTGCCACCAAAATCATTTCTCCTTCCCCTTTCCCTTGTTTTCACCAATCCCTAATTCCCTATCACCTAAATTCATTATTCCCCTCTCCTACATGCTCTATCCCAAATCCTCCAACCTCACACCTCAAAACCTATACAATAAGCCCAAACCCTAAACCCTATTCCCATACATCAATCCCTCAAACCCTCTCCCATATTTCCCTATTAAATTTTTCCCAATAATTCCCATTCCTCACTACTGTTTCCCCTTCCTAACAGTCCCTGTTGCATTGGTTTTTTCCCTTTGGTGGCAGACTTCGCGGGCAGACTTTGCACCCTAAAGAGCAGTCAAAACAGTTTTCATATACAACATCATCTTTCATTCAAGGTATTTTGTACAGCAGTCATGGCATCTGAGCATTCATCGGACTATGAGCTGGAAACCCAAAGTAACTCTCCCTTGGAAGAATAGGCACCCCGTAGACCTCATAAAAGTGGCAGACATGTTAGGGAAGAACTGATCACCCTTACAGAATTGCAGGCCTGCCCTCTTGCTATGCAGTGTTTTCAGCATCAGTCATGCTATGTGTTTTGTCAAAAGGTGGCAAGTGTCCAATTTCATCATGAGTTGGCTCATCTTTTTGTGCTACACTTGCACAGAGATCAAGCTATCTTGGCTGGTGTCACCTTCACACTTACACGAGAATATGTCTCATTAGCAACCGGTATACCAAAAATTGGTGAACCATGGCACAAGAAACAAAAGATTGACCGACAACATTATGAGCCCTACATCAAAACCAGTTTCTTGAGGCAGCTCAAGAGAGTGTTCCCATTCCGATATCTGAAAGATGAATATGCTCCGCTAATGAGATTGATTATGAAATATTTCAGCTGTGAGGGACGGTTCTCTCATCTTTATGCTTATCACATTAGGTTTCTCATGCATTTCACCAGGGTACGGATGATGAACATTCCGTATTTCATTTGTCGGAACATAGAGAGGATGACCACCTTTATACAGCATAAAACCCCTCAGCAGCAACTTAACAGTGTCTATCATTTTGCTCTTATTAAGATTTTGGTGGTTCATCAGCTTGGATTGCAGGGCATCACTTGGGATGATTTCATCTCTCGTGACTTCTTCAGAGCTTCACGGAGATTATCAGAGGTTAGGCATGAAGGTGAACCTTCTCATCGGTATGAGCATCATGAGACTACTAGTGTGCCAGTATTCATCACATATCAGAAAGGCACCAGACGTTTGTTTACAACAGCAAAGTGAGCGTTATCTCCACTCGGGGTGGAAGGGGCCTCGCTTCCTCCATCAACATCATAGGTACAGGACAAAGACAAGGGGAAAATGCAAGATGAGTGTTATACGGAAAAGTGTCTATGCAGAACTGCTAATCCCACTAAGGTGTGGTAGCTACCTTAGAAACAAACAAAGTAAAACTACTTTTGTTTTCCTTTATCAAATATAGATGAGAGAGGAATAAAGGAGACCAACCTCTGTCTTGCGCTTGGTTCCTTGCTTGATTCCTCTCTCTTCTGATAGTCCTTTGCTACTTGTTTTCTGGTATACCCAGCTTCACAGAGTACCTGTAGAATCAAAGCAGCATAACACTATACAAGAACATGGATCTATTATCATAAACAATCTAGGATCAGATGTAAATTGAACATACAAATGCATAAAACATAAATGACACAAGAGTATGGAGGAAAACTTGAATAGCTTTATTGATAATCAAGAAAGAGCCAAGAGAGTTACAACTAGTTGTTCTGACCCATCATCATCCTCTGAGCAAGTGAGCCCTTCTTCACCTCATGCAAAGCTTAGATCACCCAACACTATGATGTTGCCTCAAGAAACCAACAACAATTCCTTACAAGATGCAAAATTCCCACCTCTGGATCTCTGGGATGAGGGATCCATATATAGATGTCTGCAAGGGAGATGAGTCAGCTTGTGATTTGATTAGTGTCTTCCCTCTAATAGTTCTTGATTCCACTTGGAGATTGATGATCTCTTACTCATCCTTGGTCGAATTCAGAGAGGCAAGTGTCACAGGAGAAGTTTATGGAAGATTCCATGCTTCTCCACCTCGCAGTTTGACACTGCCATTTGTCTCTTTTCGCCCATTGCACCCCATAGAAGGGTTTATTGAAATGAAAAGCACCCACTGAGTGTACTTAGGTGAGATGTAATGCACTTTGCCTATGGAGCAGGTGAAATGATCCTATTTTGACCAATTCTGAGTAGTTTTTCATGGAGAACTTCTAGGAGAAGCTGTAATCAGTTGACCTTGTTCCTTTAGGGGTTGGAACAACATTTTTAGGGACTTAGGAGCCCTTGGTTTATGGACATTTTATGCTTGGGGTTGCAGTGCCCAAAAATGTCTATTACAGTTGCCCCTTAAAGCATGAGGTCGTTAATCTTTTTTGACGTCGGGTGAAATGCTTTATCATGAGGATCCGAAGTTCTTTCAAGCTGGGAGGAGACCTGTAATAAGATACAATACAATACATTATCTTCATAATATTTTCATGATCTAGCTGAGGCGGGCATTCCCATGCTCAGCTTTATAAATTCATTTTCATGTACATAGGACAGACAATCGTCTGAGTGTAGACTGATGATTCTGGAGGAGCCATCATCCCATAGAATGGATGATTATCTGCGCAGCAATGATGTACATTTGATGTCTTTATTTTCCTGAATATATATCGCAGCTCAGATGGATGAAACTAGATCTGGGGTCTTCAATCTCGTTTGATCTTCACTCAAAGTACAAGTCGATCCATGTGAGAGATGTTCTAGAGTCGAACATGGAAAGACATCGCCTGATTACCAGCCAATGATGTAAGTTGTTAGCAGGCACAAGAGGAATCATCGATAATGATAATGATCCTCAAGGTACTACAATACAATTCACGTGGTGTGAATAAGGGACTTGGCGTCAAACACCACGCAAAATCTTTCGGTCGAAGGCCATTGATGTAAACCTGTCGCCGGAAGTGAGAAACTTGCCATTGAGGCATGCAAGCTTCAAAGTACTGAAAGGGGTGTCCCTAGATCGACTTCTTGGATAATGAGCTGATGTCGACAAGAAGCAATCCGTCATAGGAGGGCCTTAATGAATCCCACATCAATGACATAGAATGGAGCAAATGATTTTAATGGAGGTGAAAACGATCTGGTGATATAAGGTTCAGGGTGGCGGTCATGAAAGAATGGAGCGTAAATATATTGCAGCGGGTGAGACACAGGTGAATTCTCTGAGTGACTTCTCTTGAACATATCGGCGACACTGACATGATGGATTGGTAGCATTAACCCCAAATGTGGATGGTGTGATGTGACCATGGTGATGTGACCGGTGAATGAAACAACCCAAACCGACTTGGATGCGGAGTGAAAGTGTCATGTTCAAGAGCGACTTGCTACCAGCAAAGTTTCTTCAAGTTTTCTTCCCAATTTTTCCCCAGTCATTGCTGACCAGTACCTCTTTATTTTTGTCAAGCTTGAGGAGGATAACATATGCTTGTTTTATAATTTTCCCTTTGGGCAAACCCATCGCTATGTTTTAACGAGCCTAGCGATAATGAAACTTGTTCTTGTCTACTATGGACAAGTTTGTCGCTATTAGGTTTTAACGAGTTTAACGACAAAGATAACTCGGTCCTTTTCACTTTTAGAGAGTCTGAAAAGGGACGTAAAGGAAACTCCAAAAATCCTTTTTCGTCATCTAATCCCTTAAGTCTGAAAAAGTATAAAACAATATAGAAGGGATGAATTTTCGATACTTTTAACGAGCCGAATAAAACAAGCACTCGATCTTTTTGTGTAATAATCCCTCAGGTCCAAAAAGATTAAAATCTAAAGGAGGGATAGCACTTCCAGTCCCTTTAACGAGCTGGAGAGGCCAATGGCTCGGCAATCTTTTCATATTTTACGCGTCAGTTGAAAAGAGCTTAAAGGAGACTTGTCTTTGAGGAACGAGTGATAAAATTGGGTAGCAGCTGATTCCATGTAAGGTTTGGAATTTTCTAATCATGGCAGTGTTACAAGGATGGCTAATAGGATCAATCTTCGCAGTTGTTCCTCAAAAGGGGTAAACAATCAAATGGAGGTGAATGATCAGCCAATACAGAGTGGAAGTGATGATGAGAACACGACCAAGGCTTTAAAGGCTGAAGTACTACATTCACGATGGTTATTTACTGAGAATTGGTTCATTTTTTATTGAGCTTAAATGCTGTGGGAACCATTTGCTCATTGCTTATGTTTATTTTTTAACAAGCATGAAGTTCGCGTTAAAACTGCTCGATTTGACGGTCATTTTTTGACTTTACCATTAATAGCTTTGTTCTTTCAAAGATTGTACTGCATATTCAATTGCTTCATCAAACTAGTTAGAAATAAACAATATATGTTTGAAAAAATGAGTTAAGACACTAATATTTTACTCAAATTACGTAAAAGTAATTTAAAAGTGCTTTTACCTCTCATTTTACCATTTCATTTGAACTTTGGCTTGTTGGAGCTTTGGAGGTGCTTTTCCCACTTGATTTTCATCAGTTGATTCCGGGAGATTCTGTGGACGATTTTCGGCACCGTCTGGACCAGGTAGGAGCTAAACCTGAGCTCTTTCATTTCATCCTTTCCATTTTGCATTCTGAGCTTGATTTCTAGTTTTTCTGAGCCTCTAGGGTTTGAAAAACTCGCCTTGGCTCCATTGCACCCTTTATGCATCGAAAGGTGCGTTGGATGTTAGCTTGTCCACTGGCCAATTGACATGCAACGCACCCAGAACACTACTGTAGCTGCGATGAGTGTAGGGAAGGAAACTTATACACAATTTTTTGATGGAAATTTCGTTTGTTTCTCACCAAATCAGGATCTAACTCTTCTCTTGTTTGTTTTCAGAGATTCATTGGAGCATATGACCATTACATGGCGAGAATGTGAGTATGAAGAAGATGACATGCTTGCTCTACACGATCTGGTTACAGTAAACGCACTACGGAACTGTGGCCTGTTGAAGTTTTTCTACATCTCTAGCATGAGAAAAAAAATCAACTTGCTGCAGTATTTGCTCGATGCTTGGGATCCTACCAACCAGGTGTTCCAGATTAGGGGCAAATCCATCCCCTTGACTGTAGTGGACATCTATTTTTTGACTGACTTATCGAGGCGGGGTGCCCCTATCTCTTTATCAGGTTCGGCCCGTGGAGGTGAATCTGTGAGAGATTATGTTCACAGTTATTGCAGAGAGGGATCTCAGCCAAGTAAAGATGGCAAGATCATCATTCGAGATGTCACTGACAGGTCTTTGAGGACCATTCTATTCACTTTTGGTAGGATGGCTGGTGGTGCGGCTCTTCATATGGCCAACCGATCTTATATGCAGTACGCCTTGGAATGTCTCGAACCGAAGGTATTCAACTAGTGTGACACAGTACTCCTTGTGATGAAAGAACAGTTGACCAAGGTGAAAAGCGGGAGGTTGAAGAACTTTGGATACGGTTCTATTTTGACCGCCTTCGCCTTGGAAAAGATACCACTGATGCAGTCGCAGTATATTGCACTCAGTTTACCTCCACCGACTGAACCACGTATGCAGAGATGGGTCGACCATATGTCTAGGCATGCTGGTTAGTCTCAGATTTCCTTTTCTAATACCTTCTTCGGGTGGTTTGATCATCAAGAGATGGTTTATTCTGAGTATCCATATGCTGGTATGGACTTCCGGGGTGACCCAAATTTGGTATTGTTGGCTGGCGAACAGTGGGGTGCCATTGGTAAATTCTTGACCATATTTCTGTTTATCATTTTCCTTTTATAATTTCCTTGTGCTTTACTTTGTCAATCAAAACTCATGTGCTCATGCAGATGTTGGTCCTATTCAGCCAGTAGTATGCCTGAGAGTGTCAGCTGCCACTCCAGCAGGAGAGGCTGTTGGAAGGGCTATCCTTCGCGACCTTGATGTGGCCGAGACTCTTTCAGCATTACAGGATCTAGTCGAGGGCCTCACTCTCGGTATTCTAGATGTGAGGACTGACGAGCTGCCTTTGAGGTTGCAGCGACATACTACTGGCGTGCCAAGTCGGTGGACTAGGCTTTTACGCATGATTACACAAGCGGTGACTTGTTATCACCAGCATCATTAGACTAGGGTGCCCCTAGCATTTTTGAGTTTTGGGTCATTTGACCAATTTTGTCTTGGTTACAGAACATTATGTGTAAACCATAAACAGTTATATATATA
The DNA here is from genome assembly GCA_031772625.1 of Pinus tabuliformis. Lineage (NCBI taxonomy): Eukaryota > Viridiplantae > Streptophyta > Pinopsida > Pinales > Pinaceae > Pinus > Pinus tabuliformis. The sequence continues at coordinate 1,675,848,777 of CM062819.1, read as the reverse complement.
TATATATTTTTGATTTTCGGAGTTTTATTTTGGTTAAGTTACATGATCCTGGTGCAAATATTGATGAGATGCTTCTTTTTATAAATGTTGCAAATGTCTATCTAACACATAATTTGCCAATGAGTCAGTTAATGTGTTTAAGCTTTTGGAAATATGCTGATATTGAATAAAATCAAATTGCCTTTCCAAAATCTTGACCCTTAGGAACATGCGATAGATAGCTGGATTTGGGGCAGAGTAGATACCAGTGAGCTGTAGTATGATGAGCTGTGAGTCTAGCCTGACGACCAGTCGACATATGCCATGTGTGATGGCATCAGAGAGAAGTTCTATCAATGCGCTATATTCAGCAATGTTATTCATTGATCGACTAATACATACCCCTCTGAAACTTACTAACTCGCCGCTTGGATTGAAAATGGCCCAGGCCGTAGAAGATAGGTTCTGCAAACTATAACTTGCTCCGTCGGCATATCCGAAAAATGATTCCAATAGGTTCGACATCTACGACAAATGTAAAAAGCGGATTTACTTGACTAAAACAAATACTTTAGCGAAAACAAAAATGTAACAAAATCATATAGGTTACCACACTGAATCATGCATAGTAATGTTTAAGGTACAACCCATTACGAGGTTGTGCCAGTGGAATCCCATCGTAATCCATTAACTCGTAGGCTCCTTTTTCTAACACTCGCTTAACAATATAGGGGCCCATCCATAAAGACTTGAATTTACCTGCTCCCAACTTATCGGATTCTTGGTCATAAAGCAAGACCAAGTCACCTTTTGAGAAGACACGGGGTTTGACATTCTTGTCGAACTATGCCTTGACTCATTTCTTGTGGGCTTCGTTAGCCAAAGCAGCATCACGATGGGTTTCATCCAATTGGATTAGTTCCAAGAAACGAGCCTCCTCTTCTGAAGTTCAGGGGAGAAGGTCGATTGCGAGTTTGAGGGACGAGATTTCACACTGAACTGGTAAGATCGCTTCTAGGCCATACACCAGTTGGAAAGGTGTAAACCCAGTCGCATTACTTACTGATGTTTGGTATGCCCACAAGGCTGAGTACAGGATTAGGTGCCAACTCCTTTTGTGAACTCCAATCATCCTTTGCAGCATGCGCTTCAAGACCTTGTTGATTGCTTCAACTTGTCCGTTGGCTTGCGGGTAATATGGAGTAGAGCTGTCATGCGACAACCCTAATTTGGCAGCTAATTCGACCATCATGTGATTGCGAAAATGCGATCCATGATCTGTGACTATGGCCTGTGGGACGCCGAATCTGGTGACTACATGATTGAAAAAGAAGAGGGCAGTTGTTTCACCAGTGTTATCTAATGTAGGCATCACCTCGGCCCATTTGGTAAAATAGTCAACTGCGACTATGATATACCCATGCCCCTCGGTCGAGGTGGGGTTACATGTCATGAAATCGATGCCCCATTTGGCGAATGGCCCAACAACAACTATTGGCTGCAGAGGTTAGGGTGGTCTTCTGGTTTTGCTATCGAAAATTTGACAGGCATGGCAACTTCTGACTACAGTTATGTAATCTTTGAACATTGTTGGCCAGAAGTATCCTGCTCGTAAAAAAATTTGCGCCGTAGTATAACCGGATTGATGCCCCCCCACATGCGCCTGAATGGCAATCATTCAGGACTTTTTCAGCCTCCTCATGGGTGAGGTACCTCCTTAGAACTGTATCAACACCACGATGGTAAAGTGTATCACCGATGATCATGTAGTCTTTTGATTGGTATCGAATACATTTTTGTTCAGAGTGGGAGGTATTAGGCCTATATTTTTGCGTTTGGAGATAAATGATTGTATCTCCATACCACGGATTGCTTGAAGATATCAGAAACAAAGGTTCATCCACGATAGTTTCTTCAGATGTTTCATCGTTGGATGACGATGGGAGATCGCATAATAATTCTGCGAAAAAAAGGGCTTTCTTTGACTTGGATTTTATGAATTCCAGATCAAACTCTTGTAGAATTGCTATCCATTTTGAATATTTTCCCCCCAGCAACTGTCGTGACAATATATAAGTCATGGGGTTGAAATCTGATAGAATGGTAGTTTTTCGAAAGAGGACATAGTGTCAAAATCTCTGTATCGCTTGAACAGCTGCTAGCGCTAGCTTTTCAACATAACAATATTTGCTTTCTGTATCATTTAAGTTGTTACTCAAATAATATATAGGATGTTCAATTCCATTGTCTTCTTGAACTAAAACCATTGCAATGGTTGTATCTGCTGCAGCCAGATACAGGTTAAAGTCTTTTTGATAATCGGGAGCGTACATTAATGATGATTTCATTAGGGATTCTTTTAAAGCATCAAAGGAAGCTTGCGCAACCTGATCCCAGACGAAGGGCACTTCCTTATTCAATAGACGTGTATAACCTTTAGCAAGTTCGGCGTAATTTAGAATGAATCTCCTTAGAAAGTTTGCTTTCCCTTGGAGTTTCTGAATCTGAAGCAAATTCAAAGGTGGAGGCAAATTTATGATTTCCTGAACCTTACATGGGTCGAGACGAATCCCGTCCTTTGAGACTACAAAGCCAAGTAAACGACCAGAACTAACACAAAACACACATTTGTGTGGATTGAGTCGTATTTTGTAGTGTCGACAACGTATAAATATCGCTCTTAAATGTTGCCGATGATCAGTTCGCTTTCGCGAATGAGCCGGAAGGTCGTCGAGATACGGTTGAATAATGATTTTGATGTCACGAAAGGCATAATTCATTGCCCTCTGAAATGTTTCCCCTGCATTCTTTAAACCAAAGGGTAATTTTCGATATGCGAATGTGCCCCACGGACAAATAAATGCAGTCTTTGACTGGTCCTGTGGGCGGATATTTATTTGATTATACCCGGAGAATCCATCCATAAATGAAAAGATTTCACATCCGGCGCATTCATCAATTATCTGGTCAATGAAGGGTGTAGGGTAGTTGTCTTTTGTACAAGATTGATTTACATCCCTATAATCGACGCACACTCTAATTGTTCCTTGTTTTTTCATAATAGGAACAATGTTCGATACCCAATCGGTTAGAGGAACCGGGTAAATGAAACCAGCATGGAGAACCTTTTCAACTTCTGCATTGATGGCAACAGCTTTCTTGGGGTGCCCCTTCCTTAGTCGTTGTCGTACTGGTTTGACATCTGGATACATATTAATTTTGTGTTCAACGATACTCGAGTCAATGCCTGGCATTTCATTATATGACCAAGCAAAGACATCTCTAGATTTGCGAAAAAGAGCGTTATATATTTCTAGTTCTGAAGGAGAACAACATTTGCCAACATAAATATTCTCTACAACATTTGTTTTGGTCGAGATATTTATGGCGATAGTCTCTTCAATGTTGGACAAATTTCGCTCAGAATCCACCGTGTCTACAGTATTTGATAGGAAATCAAAAAATGAGGGATAATGAAGGTCATCAGGAGTATCTTCTTCACAATCCGAAAGAAGGGAACGATGGTGGTAATCCTCCCATGGTGCCCCTTCAATTACCATTGATTGAACAATTCCTTCGTCGGTGTAATGCACTCACAACCAAGGATCTGAAGGGGTGCCATATTCCTTAGACCTATCTATCCAAATGCTTGATGAGCATTGATTTGGGTTTGCCTCCCATGCTAGGAACATTGGTTGCTACAATATGTCCATTTGGCTTGGAGGCAATACCTTTGTATGATCCATGTTTATATCATTTTCTGAGATCTTTTTAATCGAAGATATCATATTGCAGGTTCCTACTGATGCTACTTTCGCCAGATTTATTGGAGGTGGAAGGGCAAAAGTTCCCATTAATATAGGGTCTTTTAGTAGGCCTACTCCAATATTTTGAAGCAAATGGGGGCTTCCATGGATCATTGGAATGCTTCCCGTAACTTGAGAACCATTGGGGAGGAAAGTCTGTTGATCAGCGATTGTAATCCCTCCTTGAAAGGGAAATGCAATCTTCCTAAAATAGGTCGACACAACAGCTGCCATAGCATATATCCATGGTCTTCCCAGTAGGATGTTGTAATCAAGGTTTCCGTCGATTACTTCAACATCTATTTCTATTGTTTTCCCCCTAGTTCAACTTGCAAGTTACTTAGAATACCATATGGGGTATATGTTCGTCCGTCGAATGCTTTTAATGTCGTCGAAGATTGCGACAAGGTTGGAGATCCTAAAGTTTTCCAGCAACTCATTGACATAATATATGTAGTTGCCCCCTCATAAATAATTGTCTGATGAATAGTTTTGTTGAGGGCTCTCACTTGAACGGGGAAAGCTAGTTGAGCTGGTAACTGAGGATCGTATCCTTTATGATTAAAGGATACAAGATTGGAATCCTTTGGGTCTATCCCACCGATAGCTGATAATAAAGCCTGCTTTTTGGATGGGCAATTTTGCAGTACTTCAAGTGTCGACATAGCGGATCGCGATTGGGCCAGATCTTCCACTATATTATAATGTTATGCTACTCTAGCACGAGGATTAAATGTCGACTTGTGTACTACTCCCTTTGGCAGTTTTATTGTCAGTTCAGGAATGATGGGTGGCACAACTTTTGTCGAAGTTGTTGTCAAACTACTGGGTTGATCTTTATCCTTGTTGTTTGACAGTTGTGGATTCCCATAATCTTTGTTCCTTGTCGATATCAAAGCATCATTTTGCTGTTTGGAAACCGAAAACATCAGCACTTGAGACAGGGAAGCATTTCCACTGTCAACCAGATTTGTTCCTGGATTTAGAAACAGATCAGTTAATACTGCTGAGGTCTTTGAATTCTTGAAGAATTTCTTAAGCTTAGCTCTGTGTGGACAATCTGATGTCCAATGATCCTCATCACATATAAAGCATGGAAGATTTGGTTTCCTATTTCCAGAAGGGTTTGTAGAAGATTTTTCAGGTGATGATTCCTCCTGTTTCTTCTTCTTCTTGCCTCCTGGTTTCTTGGTTTCTTTGCCTTTATCTGTCGTGACGGCATTTACTTCTGAGGCAAGAAGTTCTTGTTTTGCATTTTGACTAGAAATCTTACGGGCCTTTTTAGATGTAGCCTTTGTCGATTTCGTGTCTGTTGTGCCAATCACGCCATCGCTGGCATGAGAGTCATTGTTTGATTTAGGAGGAGGAGGGTGTTATAGACATTTTTGTGCCTTACAACTCCAAGCATGAAATTTCCATAAACCAAGGGCTCCTAAGTCCCTAAAAGTGTTGTTCTAACCCCTAAAGGAACAAGGTCAACAAATTACAGCTTCTCCCAAAAGTTCTCCACCAGAAACTGCTCAGAATAAGTCAAAACAGGATCATTTCAGCTGCTCCACTGGGTAAGTGCGTTGCATAGCACCTAAATCCACTAGCTAGGTGCGTTGCAACACACCTAAATGCACTATGAGGGTGCGTTGGGTGAGAAATGACAAATGGCAGTGTCATTCCGCGAGGTGGAGAGACAATGGAAGCTTCCAGAATCTTCTCCTATGACACTTGCCTCACTGAATTCGACCAAGGATGAGTAAGAGGCCTTCAGTCTCCAAGTGGAAGCAAGAACTGACAGAGAGAAGACGCTAATCAAATCACAAGCTGACTCATCCTCCTTGCACACATCTATATATGGATCCCTCATCCTAGAGATCTGGGGGCTGGAATTTTGCACATTGTAAGGAATTGCTATTGGTTTTGAGACAAATATCAGAGTATTGGGTGATTTATGCTTTGTTGGAGGTGAAGAGGGGCTTCTTTGCTGGGAGGTTGATGATGGGTCAGGAACCATCGGTTGTAACTCCTCCTGGATCTTCTTGTTTATCAATAAAAACTATTTGAGTTTTTCCTCCATGCTTTTGTATCGTTGATGCTTGTTACATTTGTATGGTTAACTTGAATCTGATCCTAAGTTGTTTATGAATATAGATCCATATCTTTCTATAGTTTTCTTCTTCTATGATCTTACAGGTACTTGGTGAAGCTGGACAAGTAAGGGAGCAGGTAGCTGGAAGCTGTCAAAGAAGAGAGGGATTAGAGCAAAGGATTAGCGCAAGACACAGGTCGGTTCTTTCTATTCCTCTCTATCTATAGTTCATAAAGGAAATACAAAAGTAATATTCTCTGTTTGTTTCTAAGGCAGCTGTCACACCTTAGTGGGATAGAGAAGTTCTAAATAGACACTTTTCCCGGTAACAAAATGGCGACTCCGCTGGGGAGAATGTCTAATTAGTTTGTTTGTGTATCTCTTGTTGTTTGTTTCATAAACTTATAAGTAGCATTCGAACTGCATTTACCATAACAAATGCAAAGTAGACATCTGCTGCTTCAATCCATTCACTGGATCTGTTTATGATTTGAACAGCTGATTCACAGACTATCTAATTGCCCTTCTGATAGTTCTTAGACCCACCTTAGATCCACCCCTGATTGTGCATTACTGATTGTTTTCTCAGCCAAAAACCAAAGACTAAACTGCAAACTGTGACCCAGAACCTGGACAGATTCTCGTTTCTGGCCCAGCACAGGTACTGTGAAGAGATCCTACATTTCAACGCACTTCCCAAAAGGGAAACCTGTACTGCAATGCAGTTTCTCTGTGTTACAGGTGTGCTGATCAGCCTAGCCCTGTGCAGCTGAGGTTCTTGTGCTTCATTCTTTCCAGTTTTGTCTCTGAATTTTGCAGCCTGTGATCAGTATATGACTATTTAAAACCCCTTTTCCTTACTGATATTCTGCCTCATTTGTACAAAAGAACTGTAGATGTTTTTGTGTGTTTTTTGAGTCGTTTACAGTTTTCCATTGCAAAAGTAGAATAGTCGTACTGTCGTCCTTTGATTTAGATCTGTCGTAAGTGTCGATTTCGATCATAGGAGAAAGTTTGATTGTTGTTGATGGTCGATTATACTTTTACTATTGCCTTTGGTCTAAATTTGTGATTTTCTAGTGTCAAAATGAGTATTAATTTCAAAATCGCAAGGTGTCGTAATCATCTTTATCTTTTGATTTCGAAAAGAAGCTTGTTTGTGTTTGTCGCTTGAAAGCAAATTCAGATTTGTACATCAACTTTCTTTTTAGCATCAATACTAAGAAAGTCGAAAACAAATACATGCATGTGCATTTGCATATAGACAGTCTATTTGGCTTGATTTAGGAAAGTGCATTTACAGTGTGCTCTTTGCTCTTTGTGAAAAGATTGTGTCTTTCTCTTCCTCTAGTAGCTAGGATTTTCATTGCAGAAAAGAGATAAAAGTTTGTTTATCATCTTTAGATTGCATTTTAGGAATTACATCTACATCTTGTGGTGAACCCAAAAGGCAAACTTCATAAGAAAGATCAACTTCAAATAAATTCAATGAATCTAACAATGCTTTGGAACTTAACACACAACATTTAGAGGTCTAGGCTAGAGACGTATTCCGGCGTCATAAAGCCTGGTAACTGTTGTCCTCACTGATGGTTGGGTGATTCCTCCACTTTGAGACGATAAGTGCCAGTACGGACTTATGCTCCCACTTACCGTCGAGTATATTTTGGGAGACCCCTATAGGCTTAAATCCTTTATCCATAGGAAGTCGTGTCTGCCGCCCTATCGATCACAATGCACTAAACATAGCATTCGGGAAGATTGACTGCCGTACCGTAAAAAGTATTCTGCAGTTTTGCGATTGGTTTGGTACTCCCTCTACCTAGACCTCCAGAGCAGTCCCTTTCGTTCCTTTTCAGACTCTTTAACGGAAAAGGTCCATCTGAGCACTTGTCACTTCAGGCTCATTAAAAATCGAAGGAGACTAGAGTCATCTTTTGTTTTTTCTCGACTCTTAAAAACTGAAAAAACAAGTTGTGTCAAAGCGTATAAAATTTATTTTAAATGGAATATTCATTACCCTTTCCTACATTGATCTTGGGTTGAGAAAATGGAGTCTACCAACCAAGGAATTCCCCTTGGAGGAAATCCTAGTCCCTTCTCCTCTTGGGGAGATGTTGGTGTGCCCCATATGGCCACATTGTCGCTTCCAAGACTGACAATTGGTTTGCCTGTATGGCTCTTCTCGACCTCTGTCGTTCATAACACCACTATTCCTGAACAATCGAATCAGCAATTAGTGTTGGCATTATGATTCAGGTGTTGTCCTTGATGGCAAACCCATTCAGGTGATAAATCAAGAAGGACGCAGGAAATATGTTCAGCACGTGCGTCCCCGCAGGTATACCATACAGAACCCGCGTCCAGGGACGCAGGCCAGCCGTTCAGGAGGTGCGTCCGCCCAGTGCGCACATTTCAAGGCAGAGAAATGCACGTGGGGGTTTCTTGTGTGGTATCTAGCCGACGGTTTTGTGTTTCTATGGTGTCGGCTCGTGGTATTGTTCCATGTTTTGGGGAGAAGCTTGCCTATATAAAGCAAAGGAGTTCATTTGGATTAAGCATCATCTTGGTTGAACATCTCTTGGTGAGATCTAGTCTAGATCTATAAGGGCGAATCTTCTAATGGACTATGATCTCTATGGCGCATGATCAGATCTGTGGATCTGAGTGTTTGGGTTGGTTCTGAAGTCCTCATATTTCTTATATCTGAAGGGACGCAGGTTCAGTGAAGAGCAAGTGCGCCGGGACGCAGTAAAGTAAAAGCTCAGGTGCGTCTCTGAGGCAAGGGACGCGGCGCGACTGTGTTATTGGGTGCGTCTCTGAAGCGAAAGACGCGGCGCGATAGTTCTGCTGGGTGCGTCGGTCGCAGAAAAGCTTAGAAGAATAGTGCGTCTGCACGCAGAACAAAAGAAGGTAGACTGCGTCCAGTCGCAGGCCATAGAAAGAAAATATGCGTCCCTGTCTTAAGATGATCTGTTGACTGTATATTTCTGTTCATAAGGTGTTCTGGGTTGTTTCTGTAATTAGTGATATCTGTAGTGGACTGTATCTGTTGTATACTTGTTGATCATTTGTTTCTTCATGAAAAGAAGTAGGGGGTTGTAGCTCCCTTCCAGGAGAGACTAGAAAACGAGAGAGAGTTGTAGCTCTCTGCAGGTTGCAGCCTGCGTACTGGTAAAGGACTGCACCAGTACAAAATCATTGTAAAAGGAATTTCTTGAAAGAAGATAGAGACATATTGCAGCAGGTGGTTTTCTCCCGCATTGGGTTTCCACCTTACATCTTGTGTTCTTTGGTGTAACTGTCTATTTTCTTTATTCATGCTCATTATTTTATGGTACTGATATGCAAGAATAATTCAAAAGATCAAATAAGGAAGATTTGGTAAATTGCTTGATAATACTGATTCACCCCCCCTCTCAGTATTATTTCCAACAATTGGTATCAGAGCAGGTCCTTCAGAAAAGCTTGATCGCTTGAAGGTAGATCGTTCATCATGAGCAACTACGAGAGAGAAGCATCAATCAGGCCACCAGTTTTTGATGGGACAAACTTCAATTATTGGAAGGTAAGAGTTACTGCATATCTTCAATCCCTTGGTACTGAAGTTTGGAACATTGTAGAAACAGGCTATGCTTTTCCTCCAGCTACTCCTACAGATCCAGCTGAGAAAAAGACATATGAAACAAATGCAAAAGCAGTCAGTACTCTATTAGGAAGTATATCCCAAACAGAATTCATGAAGGTCATGCACTTCAAATCAGCAAAAGAGATATGGGACAAAATGATCACTAGCTATGAAGGAGATGAACAGTTAAAGGAAGCTAAACTTCAAACTCTCAGGATTCAATATGAGACTCTCAAGATGTATAATGATGAAAGTGTGGCTAATTATTTTCTTCGGGTAGATGAGATTGTTAATTGTATGAAAAATTTGGGTGAAGAAATAAAAGAGACTATAGTAGTTCAAAAGATTCTAAGATCATTATCCCCCAAGTTTGAATCTAAAGTATCTGCAATAGAAGAAAAGGAAAATCTCAAAGTTCTCACTATGTCTCAGCTACATGGAATTCTAACTGCTTATGAAATGAGAAAGGGAGGACCATTAGACAGAAGGGAGGCTGCTTTTAAAGCATCAGGCAAAGAAGATTACTATGAAGCAAGCCATGATCCAGAAGAAGAGGAAGAAGAATCAAATTTTGTCAGAAATCTTCAAAGGGGTTCTGGAAGGTTCAGAGGTAAGCTACCCTTCAAATGCTTTGCTTGTGGAAGAGTAGGTCATTATGCTGCAAAATGCTCTTATAAGGATAAAGGAAAGGAACCAGTTAGATGGAACAAGAAACAAAGCGCAAATAAGAAAAGCTACTACACCCATGAAGATAGTGATGGCTTATCAAACAGTGATGAAGATGAACAAGGTAATAAATATAGGTTGTTAATGGCATTTGAAGATGATGATTATGAGGATGCTGTAGATGTGGATAACCTTTATGATGAAATTACTAGACTCAAGAGATGCATAGAAGAAAAGAACATGATTATTGATACTCTACAATTCCAAATTGATGAAAAGGAAAAACATCTTGAAAAATTAGAAGGTGAAATTGTTGGTCTTAGAAAAGAAATTGAGAAAACAAAAACTATTAATCTCAAGTTTGTCAAAGGATCTGAAACTTTGGATGAGATTATCAGTGTGCAGCGGTCTCCACTAAATAAGACAGGTTTGGGCTATAATGGAGAAACTTCTCAAGCATCCACTTCAAAAAGTTATCTTGATGCAGCAAGAAGAAATGAGCAAGAACACAAGGAAGATCATCAGGTAAAGCAGGGACAAATGTCAAACAGAAACTATCAGGGGCAATCCAGCTTAAGGGTGAACAAAAGCCACAACCAGCCACAGGTAAAATCTTCTCAATTTGGTTCAAGAATAGATGAAAATAGAAATTACAATCAGTTGGCTGGTAGATCCAATAATCACAGAAGCTTCTTCAATGGACAATGCTTTTCTTGCCATAACTTTGGTCACAAAGCAGCTCAATGTGTTGCGTATAAAACAATCATGACTAGGGAAGCTCAAAAACAAAGAAGTATGACAGGGATTACAAAAAGGACCTATAACAACTTTTCAGCTCTTGAAAATGAAGTTGAATGTTCTATTTGCAATAATTTTGGACATAAAGACTTTGAATGCAGAAGCAGGTTTCCGGAAAGAAAGGTACAAGAGCAGAAAAAGGAACAAGCCTCAGGCGCCAAAACATGGAGAATAAAGGAACCTCAAACAGAAAGATGTGGGATAGCATTTTATGCAGAAGGACAAGAAAATCTATGGTACATTGACAGTGGATGTTCGAAGCATATGACAGGTGATAAAGAAAAACTTGAGTCTTATTCTAATTTAGAAAAAGGAAAGAAAGTCTCTTTTGGAAATGATACTCCTGCAACTATAAAAGGAAAAGGTATTGCTCCTTTAAAAGAAGATGTTAAGGCTGGAAATGTTTTGTTTGTTGATGGATTGAAGCATAATCTACTAAGTGTCAGCCAAATGTGTGATCAAAGAACCGAGGTTATATTCAGATCAAATGGATGCCTTGTTCGTGATCTTGATACAGGTAAAACAGTTCTCAAAGGAAAGAGAACTCCAAATAATCTATACATATTTGATGAAGGACAACAACAATGCTATCTAAGCAAGAATGAAGAGCACTGGTTATGGCATCGAAGGTTGGGACATCTAAGCTTCTCACAAATAAGGAAAGCTTGCAAATATCAGGCAGTTCGCGATCTTCCAGATATCAAAATTCCTGACAACACCATATGCAGATCATGTCAGTTTGGAAAACAAACCAGAACTAACTTTCCAGAGAAAGAAGGATCAGCCAGCATGCCTCTTGAGCTAGTACATACAGATGTATGTGGACCATTCAGAAAAAGAACACCTAGAGGAGAGGAATACTTGATATTATTTATTGACGATTTCTCCAGGTTTGTTTGGTTAGGACTTATGAAGCACAAAGATGAAGCATTCGAAAAATTCAAAACCTTCAAAGCCTTGGCTGAAAATGAATCAGGTCACAAAATTAAGTGCCTCAGATCTGACAGAGGTGGGGAATTTACTTCAAATGAATTTTTCGATTTCTGTGATGAACATGGGATAAGGAGAGAATTCTCTACAGCTAGAACGCCTCAGCAAAATGGAGTTGTTGAAAGAATGAACAGAACAATCCAACAAATGGCTCGTGCTATGCTTGATGAATCAGGAACCCCCGCAACCTTCTGGGGTGAGGCTGCACATACTGCGGTTATTATTCTCAACAAGACAAATGTCCGGGTGAACAGCACTCAAACCCCTCATGAGCTCTGGAGTGGTAAAACTCCTTCGGTAAAGCACTTCAAAATCTTTGGGAGCAAATGCTATATCAAGAATACTGAGGAGCAGCTTGGCAAACTTGATCCTAGAGCAGATGAAGGCATTCTTCTTGGCTATTCTCCACATAGCAAAGCATACAAATGCTACAATAAAAGACTTGGCAGAATTGTTGACAGCATTGATGTAGTGGTTGATGAAAAGGGATATATTCCTAGGCAAATACATCGTGAAGACATCGAAGAAGATGAGAGCTACCCTCAAAGACAGAATGATGAAGAAGAAGAACCTCAAGAAGAATCTCAAGAAGAATCTCACGAAGAAGCAGAAGAACGGACAAGAATAGAAGAAAAGACTCCATCCAGATATGTTCAGAAGAACCATCCAGAATCTCAGATCATGGGACAAAAAGAAGCAGGTATAAAAACTAGAAGAACAGTTGCAGAAGCTTCAAGCTATTTGGCATTACTTTCCTCCACCGAACCACAAAATGTGAAAGAGGCATGCAAGGATGAATGTTGGGTGAAAGCAATGGATGAAGAACTTGAGCAAATCGAAAAGAACAACACTTGGGAGCTGGTTCCTAGACCAAAAGATAAGAATGTTATTGGAACAAAATGGGTCTTCAAAAATAAATTGAATGAAAATGGAGAAGTAATTAGAAACAAAGCCAGACTCTTTTGTAAAGGGTATGCGCAGCAAGAAGGAATAGACTTTGAAGAAACTTTTGCTCCTGTTGCAAGACTTGAGGCCATCCGAATGTTCCTTGCTCTCTCAAGTTTTCAGAACTTCAAAGTATTTCAAATGGATGTGAAATCAGCCTTTTTGAATGGAGACTTGGAAGAAGAAGTGTACATTGAACAGCCAGATGGGTTCATTCTTGGAAATGATCCAAATCTTGTATGCCGATTGAAAAAGGCTCTCTATGGTCTCAAACAAGCTCCAAGGGCTTGGTACTACCGGTTGGACAAATATCTTCATCAACAAGGTTTCTTAAAAGGTTCAGCAGATAGCAATCTGTATATAAAAGTTGAAAATGACAAATTGCTAATACTTGTTGTGTATGTAGATGACATTATTTTTGGCAGCAATGAAGAAGCTATGAGTCAAAGCTTTGCCTCAGTCATGCAGAAAGAATTTGAAATGTCCTTGCTAGGAGAACTGACATATTTCCTTGGTTTGCAAATCCAACAGAAGGAAGGAGGAATCTTTTTATCTCAAACCAAGTATCTCAAGCAGATTTTGAAGAAATATGGCATGGAAGATGCAAAACCAGTATGTACACCCATGGTCACAGGATGTAGTCTCAGTGCAAATGATGAATCTGCAGCAGTACATCAACCAACCTACAGATCTATGATTGGAAGTTTACTATATTTGATAGGTACCTGACCAGACATCATGCATGCAGTTGGAATAGTTGTACCTGACCAGACATCATCCTTACTGATATTCTGCCTCATTTGTACAAAAGAACTGTAGATGCTTTTGTGTGTTTTTTGAGTCGTTTACAGTTTTCCATTGCAAAAGTAGAATAGTCGTACTGTCGTCCTTTGATTTAGATCTGTCGTAAGTGTCGATTTCGATCATAGGAGAAAGTTTGATTGTTGTTGATGGTCGATTATACTTTTACTATTGCCTTTGGTCTAAATTTGTGATTTTCTAGTGTCAAAATGAGTATTCATTTCAAAATCGCAAGGTGTCGTAATCATCTTTATCTTTTGATTTCGAAAAGAAGCTTGTTTGTGTTTGTCGCTTGAAAGCAAATTCAGATTTGTACATCAACTTTCTTTTTAGCATCAATACTAAGAAAGTCGAAAACAAATACATGCATGTGCATTTGCATATAGACAGTCTATTTGGCTTGATTTAGGAAAGTGCATTTACAGTGTGCTCTTTGCTCTTTGTGAAAAGATTGTGTCTTTCTCTTCCTCTAGTAGCTAGGATTTTCATTGCAGAAAAGAGATAAAAGTTTGTTTATCATCTTTAGATTGCATTTTAGGAATCACATCTACATCTCGTGGTGAACCCAAAAGGCAAACTTCATAAGAAAGATCAACTTCAAGTAAATTCAATGAATCTAACAACGCTTTGGAACTTAACACACAACATTTAGAGGTCTAGGCTAGAGACGTATTCCGGCGTCATAAAGCCTGGTAACTGTTGTCCTCACTGATGGTTGGGTGATTCCTCCACTTTGAGACGATAAGTGCCAGTACGGACTTATGCTCCCACTTACCGTCGAGTATATTTTGGGAGACCCCTATAGGCTTAAATCCTTTATCCATAGGAAGTCGTGTCTGCCGCCCTATCGATCACAATGCACTAAACATAGCATTCGGGAAGATTGACTGCCGTACCGTAAAAAGTATTCTGCAGTTTTGCGATTGGTTTGGTACTCCCTCTACCTAGACCTCCAGAGCAGTCCCTTTCGTTCCTTTTCAGACTCTTTAACGGAAAAGGTCCATCTGAGCACTTGTCACTTCAGGCTCATTAAAAATCGAAGGAGACTAGAGTCATCTTTTGTTTTTTCTCGACTCTTAAAAACTGAAAAAACAAGTTGTGTCAAAGCGTATAAAATTTATTTTAAATGGAATATTCATTACCCTTTCCTACATTGATCTTGGGTTGAGAAAATGGAGTCTACCAACCAAGGAATTCCCCTTGGAGGAAATCCTAGTCCCTTCTCCTCTTGGGGAGATGTTGGTGCGCCCCATATGGCCACATTGTCGCTTCCAAGACTGACAATTGGTTTGCCTGTATGGCTCTTCTCGACCTCTGTCGTTCATAACACCACTATTCCTGAACAATCGAATCAGCAATTAGTGTTGGCATTATGATTCAGGTGTTGTCCTTGATGGCAAACCCATTCAGGTGATAAATCAAGAAGGACGCAGGAAATATGTTCAGCACGTGCGTCCCCGCAGGTATACCATACAGAACCCGCGTCCAGGGACGCAGGCCAGCCGTTCAGGAGGTGCGTCCGCCCAGTGCGCACATTTCAAGGCAGAGAAATGCACGTGGGGGTTTCTTGTGTGGTATCTAGCCGACGGTTTTGTGTTTCTATGGTGTCGGCTCGTGGTATTGTTCCATGTTTTGGGGAGAAGCTTGCCTATATAAAGCAAAGGAGTTCATTTGGATTAAGCATCATCTTGGTTGAACATCTCTTGGTGAGATCTAGTCTAGATCTATAAGGGCGAATCTTCTAATGGACTATGATCTCTATGGCGCATGATCAGATCTGTGGATCTGAGTGTTTGGGTTGGTTCTGAAGTCCTCATATTTCTTATATCTGAAGGGACGCAGGTTCAGTGAAGAGCAAGTGCGCCGGGACGCAGTAAAGTAAAAGCTCAAGTGCGTCTCTGAGGCAAGGGACGCGGCGCCACTGTGTTATTGGGTGCGTCTCTGAAGTGAAAGACGCGGCGCGATAGTGCTGCTGGGTGCGTCGGTCGCAGAAAAGCTTAGAAGAACAGTGCGTCTGCACGCAGAACAGAAGAAGGTAGACTGTGTCCAGTCGCAGGCCACAGAAAGAAAATATGTGTCCCTGTCTTAAGATGATCTGTTGACTGTATATTTCTGTTCATAAGGTGTTCTGGGTTGTTTATGTAATTAGTGATATCTGTAGTGGACTGTATCTGTTGTATACTTGTTGATCATTTGTTTCTTCATGAAAAGAAGTAGGGGGTTGTAGCTCCCTTCCAGGAGAGACTAGAAAACGAGAGAGAGTTGTAGCTCTCTGCAGGTTGCAGCCTGCGTACTGGTAAAGGACTGCACCAGTACAAAATCATTGTAAAAGGAATTTCTTGAAAGAAGATAGAGACATATTGCAGCAGGTGGTTTTCTCCCGCATTGGGTTTCCACCTTACATCTTGTGTTCTTTGGTGTAACTGTCTATTTTCTTTATTCATGCTCATTATTTTATGGTACTGATATGCAAGAATAATTCAAAAGATCAAATAAGGAAGATTTGGTAAATTGCTTGATAATACTGATTCACCCCCCCTCTCAGTATTATTTCCAACAATTAGACGAGTCCAGAGTTGCCCACCAACCTTCTACTTCCTCTAATTCTTCCTCTCCTCCTTCCTCTTCGCTTGATGGGGCTGGTAAAGCCAAAAGTCAAGTTCCTAAGGAGAAGAAGGAAAAGAAGAAGAAAGAGAAGAAGAAGAAGGAGCCAAAGGCGAATGGGGAAAACGAGTGTCGTCTAACGAAAATCCACACACTTCACCGACCAGGCCTAAATCGCCATGTGTCATTTACAAAGGAGACCACTTTCACAGAGATTGTCCTTGCATCCCTCGGATATTAAGGGACTGGTCTCCTCGTTTGCACAACCCGGTGTCGTCAACCTCTGATGATCATGTTGAAAGCAC
This sequence comes from Pinus tabuliformis, assembly GCA_031772625.1. NCBI lineage: Eukaryota > Viridiplantae > Streptophyta > Pinopsida > Pinales > Pinaceae > Pinus > Pinus tabuliformis. Next base: position 1,675,832,175 of record CM062819.1, on the reverse strand, counting down.
ACCGTTGACTAGTGAAAGTGAAGCCCCAGGAAAAAAAGGAAAATATAGATTTCCTTGTAAATTGTGCGAAGGCAATCATGCCGTCCACCGTTGTCCCTTCTTAGACAAAGCTAAAAGAGTTTTGGATGATCGTCCGGTTTCACCGTTACGACTTCCTCCTGGATATAAAAAACTCTTGCCGAGTCTGTCACTAGTTGAAAATCCAGCTGGCCCGCTCAGGTGGTCGGCTGAAGCACCTATCATTGAAGATAAACCATCTGGATCCATACCAGATGAAAGTCAAAAGGTCGAGGCGGCAGTTGACCCGATCTTGCCTTCAGAGGTTTCATCTTCAGATGATACAATCACTAAAGAGAACAAGGATGACACCATCCAAATTCTTTTCATAAGCACAGACTCCAACAAACATGGGGGCAATTTACCCGTTCCTTTACCGCAGGAAGGAAGTTCGTCAGAGTCGTACCCGGCCGTCTACTCGGTCCCACCTCCAAGCAACCTAGTTGTCTCCTTCGACTGGAATCAACTAGGCAGACCTCATTTACCAGCAAGCATACCATTCCAAATTATCGTTCAAATATATAGAATGGTTATGGCTGGTACCATCATAGATGAGGGGGCTTCTGTGAGTATCCTTTCCTCAACTGCTTGGAAAGCGCTTGGTTCACCATCACTTTTGCCTGAGATGAGAAATCTGACAGGCTTTGATAAAGGAACCAGTCGACCTTTAGGGATCCTTCCCGATGTGCCCATAACATTGAGAGGGAAAACCGTTCACATGAACGTAATGGTAGTTCAAGGACCCCTAGATTACAATCTACTCCTTGGACGAGACTATATTTATTGCATGAGAGCCATTGTCTCATCACTCTTTAGAGTGATGTGTTTTCCGCACGAAGAAAGAGTGGTCAAGCTCGTGGACCAGCTTTCATTTCCCAGATCACGCATAGAAAATAGTCATATACCATCCCTGAATGGTCTTTTCGCGCAAGAAATGTCTCAATTTCCAGTCCATCATCCCGATGAGCGCGAGTAATTCGGAGGGATATGACTGAAACCCAGGGGGCATGCACCCTAGTCTGCTTCGGCAGGAAAACTTCGGGTATAGAGTAGGTTTCCGCGGGAGAATATGACTAGTCTGTACCCCCATCCGTGATTGGAAGAGGGGGTTATTCTAGAACAAGATTCTCTTGTCAAAGTTATGTCAGGGATGGTCTCACTATATCATCCGTTCACCTTTGTTTATCTCGGTAGACATCGCCGAAGAAGTGTTTTGTTTACGCCGTGAATAGAACAATCTTTGGGTAACCTGTAAGAGGTAGGCCTCTCTCGGTAAAACAAATGTTTTGGTGGAAAGAAGTAGAGGTAACCTTGAAACTCTGTTTTATACCTGGGGGCATGCAAACCTTTTGGAGTGCAAGCAAAGAGCGACTATTTATTTTTTAAATTTTTAGGACCTCTAACCCTTTAAACCCATAGGATTGGTTGTTTCCTAACTTGCATAAAGAAAGGATGTGGGGCAAAACTCTAAAAGTTGCCATTTTTATATGAGACATTCTTATCATAAGACTGGATTAATCGAGCAGTGTTACCGCAAGGTTCAAGCTCGTTAAAAAATAAACCTGCACCGAGCAAATGTTTCCACCCGCGTTTAAGCTCGTTAAAAAATGAATTATTCCCCGGTAAATAACCACCGTGAATGAAGTACTTCAGCCATTAAAGCCTTGGTCGTGTTTGCACCATCACCTCCACTTTTTCATTGGCCGATCATTCACCTCCACTTGATTGTTTACCCATTTTGAGGAACAGTTGCGAAGAGTGATTTCACTAGCCATCCTTGTGACACTGCTGTGATTGGAAAATTCCAAACCTTACCTAGAATCAGCTGCTACCCATTTTATCACTCGTTCCTCAAAAGACGAGTCTTCTTTAAGCTCTTTTCAACTGACTCGTAAAATATGAAAAGATTGCCGAGCCATTGGCCTCTCCAGCTCGTTAAAGGGATAGGAGGTGCCATCCCTCCTTTAGATTTTAATCTTTTTGGACCTGAGGGATTATTGCACAAAAAGATCGAGCGCTTGTTTTGTTCGACTCGCTAAAACTATCAAAAATTCATCCCTTTTGTATTGCTTTATACTTTTTCGGACTTAAGGGATTAGATGACGAAAAAGGAATTTTGGAGTTACCTTTATGTACCTTTTCAAACTCTCTAAAAATGAAAAGGACCGAGTTATCTTTGTCGTTAAACTCGTTAAAAAGATTAATAGTGACAAACTTGTCTTTAGACGAGAACGAGTTTCACTATTGCTAGGCTCGTTAAAACGTAGCGATGGGTTTGCCCGAAGGGAAAATTATAGAACAAGCATATGTTATCCTCCTCAAGCTTGACAAAAATAAAGAGGTACTGGTCAGCAATGACTGGGGAAAAATTGGGAAGAAAACTCAAAGAATCTTTATTGGTAGCAAGTCGCTCTTGAACATGACACTTCCACTCCGTGCCCGAGTCGGGTTGGGTTGTTTCATTCACCGGTCACATCGCCATGGTCACACCATACCATCCACATTTGGGGTTAATGCTACCAATCCATCACATCAGTGTCGCCGACATGTTCAAGAGAAGTCATCCAGAGAAGCCACCTGTGTCCCACCCACTACCATACATTATACTCCATTCTTTCACGACCGCCACCCTGAACCGTATATCATCAGATCGTTTTCACCTCCATCAAAATCATTTGCTCCGTTCCGTGTCATTGATGTGGGATTCATTAAGGTCCTCCTGTGACAGATCACTTCTTGTCGACATCAGCTCATCATCCAAGAAGTTGGTCTAGGAACACCCCATTCAGTACTTTGAAGCTTGCATGCCTCAATGGCAAGTTTCTCACTTCCGGCGACAGGTTTACATCAATGACCTTCGACCGAAAGATTTTGCATGGTGTTCGACGCCAAGTCCTTTATTCACACCACGTGAATTGTACTGCAGTACCTTGAGGATCATTATCATTATCAGTGATTCCTCTCGCGCTTGTTAACAGTTTACATCATTGACTGGTAATCAAGCAATGTATTTCCATGTTCGACTTCAGAACATTTCTCACACGGATCGACTTGTACTTTGAGTGAAGATCGAACAAGATTGAAGACCCCAGATCTAGTTTCATCCATCCGGGCTGCGATATATATTCAGGGAAATAAAGACATTAAAATGTACAGCATTGCAGCACAGATAATCATCCCACCAAAAGGGTGATGGCTCTACCAGAATCATCAGTCTACAATCAGACGATTGTCTGTCCTATGTACATGAAAATGAATTTATAAAGTTGAGCATGGGAATGCCCACCTCAGCTAGATCATGAAAACAGTATGAAGATAATGTATTGTATTGTATCTTATCACAGGTCTCCTCCTAGCATTGAAAGAACTTCGGATCCTCATAATAAAGCATTTCACCCGATTAACAGCCTCATACTTTAGGGGGCAACTGCTATAGACATTTTTGTGCCTTACAACTCCAAGCATGAAATGTCCATAAACCAAGGGCTCCTAAGTCCCTAAAAGTGTTGTTATAACACCTAAAGGAACAAGGTCAACAAATTACAGCTTCTCCTAGAAGTTCTCCACCAGAAACTGCTCAGAATAAGTCAAAACAGGATCATTTCAGCTGCTCCACTAGCTAAGTGCATTGCATAGCACCTAAATCCACTGGCTAGGTGTGTTGCAATGCACCTAAATGCACTATGAGGGTGCGTTGGGTGAGAAATGACAAATGGCAGTGTCATTCTGCGAGGTGGAGAGACAATGGAAGCTTCCAGAATCTTCTCCTATGACACTTGCCTCACTAAATTCGACCAAGGATGAGTAAGAGGCCTTCAGTCTCCAAGTGGAAGCAAGAACTGACAGAGAGAAGACACTAATCAAATCACAAGTTGACTCATCCTCCTTGCACACATCTATATATGGATCCCTCATCTTAGAGATCCGGGGGCTGGAATTTTGCACATTGTAAGGAATTGTTGTTGGTTTTGAGACAAATATCAGAGTATTGGGTGATTTATGCTTTGTTGGAGGTGAAGAGGGGCTTCTTTGCTGGGAGGTTGATGCTGGGTCAGGAACCATCGGTTGTAACTCCTCCTGGATCTTCTTGTTTATCAATAAAAACTATTTGAGTTTTTCCTCCATGCTTTTGTATCATTGATGCTTGTTACATTTGTATGGTTAACTTAAATTTGATCCTAAGTTGTTTATGAATATAGATCCATGTCTTTGTATAGTTTTCTTCTTCTATGATCTTACAGGTACTTGGTGAAGCTGGGCAAGTAAGGGAGCAGGTAGCTGGAAGCTGTCAAAGAAGAGAGGGATTAGATCAAAGGATTAGCGCAAGACACAGGTCGGTTCTTTCTATTCCTCTCTATCTATAGTTCATAAAGGAAATACAAAAGTAGTTTTCTCTGTTTGTTTCTAAGGCAGCTGTCACACCTTAGTGGGATAGAGCTGTTCTAAATAGACACTTTTCCCTGTAATAGAGGGACTAAGAATTCTTGTCTGGGAGTGTCAGGTATTTTATCGTAGAGCATGCCAGACTGAGTGTAAATCAAGTCTAAATATTGTGCACAAGCGATAACTTGCTCTTCGGTGACGACTCCCCCTTTTGCCACATCTTCTGTAATGGAAGGTAACAAAGACTTAATAAACCATTCAGCTAAAAGCTAATCAGGAACATACGTTTTTACCATTCTACAACGATGTCGCCACTCATGAATATGATCAGATATGTGAGTGGTCGTTGTTTGTTTGAAATTGGTAAGAATTTCTGTTCCCGTTTCGTACCTTATTGGTAACTGAAAATGAGTTAAAAAGGTTGTGGCTAGGGTACTGAAGTTGTCAAACGAAGCTCTGGGCAATTCGATATACCATTTTGCTGCCAGACCAGTTAACATCCTCTGAAAAAGGTGAAGCCTAATCGAATCATCCTTTAGGGTGTTTGATGAACACCACAGATGAAAGGTCATCACATGATTCGACGGATCTTCACCTAGATTTCCATTAAATTTAGGAATATCTAACGGAAGTTTATGCGGAATCGCTGGCCACCAAGGAGCGTAAGGTCTGGTAACTCTAAAGTCACCACGAAGGGTAACTGTTGATTCAGGTTAGGTGAAGCATACCCAGGATAAGATGGAATCGCCTTAGTAGTTGGTCTTTGCATACCAGCATAATGCATTTGATGCTGGTAACTTTTGTAAGGTTGATGGGCATAACCATTGTAGAATGGTTGATTTTGACCATTTTGAATATACGGTTGCCCACTATTTGCAAAGATTTGTTGCTCAGATCCTTGGTATACCTGTTGGAATTGCGGTTGTTGGTATTGTACCAGCCATGGTTGTGAAGCCATGTGCTATTGCCCGATACTAACTGTTTGACCAAGATGAGGGGTAATTGTACCCGTTTGGGACTGTGTCATTCCATTAGTTGGCGATTGTGGTTGAGTCGCAGGGACAAGGGGCTGTTGCATTACAACCTGAGAAGCCTGAGGTTGACATACAACAGGCAGCGCTTGTACTTGCGACATTGTCACAATAGCTGGCATAGTTGGTATCTTTGACATAGGTAAACATTGTTGCATTGAATACACAACTCTTGGTTGTTGAGGCAGTATTGGCATCCAACCACTAGATGTAATTCCAGCATAACCTGAATTTTATTGTGAACTCCCGTATGGTTGTCCTCTCGGAGGAGACAATGAAAGGGTATACTGCCCCCCATACGGCGATAATCTGGTACTTAAAGGAATGGTTTGCCCTTGAGGACCGGACTACCCAAATTAACATCCTAGAGGATCAATTTGTTGAGACTCGACATAAGAGTTTCCGGATACTATTCTAGATGAACAAAAAGGAACGGACCATACTGTCAAAATAGCCTCTGGGTGGGCTCCTTCTAGCAATTGAGAGCTAGTTGGGACAGATGGTATACCGGCGAACATTTTTGGAGTGACAACAGGAAGTTCTGTCGTCGCTGTGTCAGATGACACAGTCCTAGATGTCGACGGTTGTTTAGACATTTATAGTCTATCCAAAAGATTACTTAGCGATTCTACAGGAGCCTCCACTGGCGGTAGACTAATTTCTGATGAAGAAGGATACAGAGTGATCCTGACTCCAAATTGCGATGGAGTACTAGATGGAGGATCCTCCACAATCTCTTCTATAGCAATTAGACTGTTATAGACATTTTTGTGCCTTACATCACTGAGCATGAAATGTCAATAATTAAGGGATCCAAAGTCCCTAAACATGTTGTTCCTACCCCTAGAGGAACAAGGCCAGCAAACCACAGCAATTCACAGAAGTTCTCCACCTGAAAACACTCAAAAACAGGCCAATTCTGGATCATGTCAACTGCTCCACTGAGCATCTGCGCTAAATGTCAACTGCTCCACTATCTACCTGCGTTGAATGTCAACTGCAAAGAAGGCTACCTACGCTGAGCGTAACTGGACAAGTGGCAGACTCATTTCTCAAGGTGTCAATGCCCAGGAAGCTTCCAAAATGACACTTGGGTCAGGGAATTCGACTGGTGATGAGTAAGAGGTTCCAAATCTCCAAGTGGAAGCAAGAACCTCCAAGTGGACTCAAGAACTGAAGTGGGAGAGGACACTAGTCACTTCTCAAGCTGACTCATCCTCTCTCCAAAACTCCTATATATAGATCTCTCTCCATGAGGTCAAGGGAGGCTGGAATATTGTGATTGCAAAGAATTGCTATTGGATTGTGGTTAGATCATTGGGTGTTTATGCTTTGAAAGGGGCTAAAGAAGGAATTCCATTCTGCTGGGAAGGAGATGCTGGGTTGGAACCCTATGGGTTGTATCTCTTCCTGAACCTTGTTTATCAATCAATAAAGCTTCTTGGTTCTTTCCTATATGCTGGTGTTTATTGTATGATTTGCATTAGTGTATTTGATTTACTTCTAATCCTGAATCATTTATGAATATGTATATTTGCCTTTGTGTTGTGTCCTTCTCTCGTTGCAAGTAGCTGTTCTCTTATCACAGGTAGCTGTTCTCTTGTGATCTCGTAAGGAGGCGAGTAGCTGTGGACACCCAAAGAGGAGAGGATCTAGATCGAGGGACAACCGGAAGATAACGGTAAGTCTACCAATCTCCTCTCTTTCATATTTCATAAAGGAAGAAACCGAAGTAGCTGTATTCGTTTGTTGCTAAGGTACTGTCACACCTTAGGTGGATAGGATCGTCCTGCATAGGCATTTTTCCCCACAACAAATTGGCGACTCCACTAGGGAAGAAGTTTGTTTTAGTCATTTTGTTTGTGTTTACATCATTGTTTACCTCATAGACTCAACAACAACAATCGAACTGCTTTTCAAAGTAGAATGTTGCTGCTTTGATCCTTCACTGGGTTTTTGTCTATGATCTCAATAATGGACACACAAATGACTTGATGATCCTTTGTGATAGTCTTTAGTACCCTCTCAAAGCATCCCTCTGTTTATACCTTGCTTGTGTTTCTGATTTGGCCTGAAACGGTTGATTTTTGATAATTTTATGACCCGGAAACCAAGAGAAACGAGAGTTTCTCCTTTCAGCACAGACACGATGAAGGCAGTCTGCATTTATAAGCAGGTCCCGTGAAGGCTACCTGCGCTGAATGTCAAACTGACAGTGTTACACTTGTGCTGAACCAGTGTGGCCTTGTGCAGCTGGGGTTCCTTGCTGCTTTTTGCCCTGTTTGATCTCTGTTTTTGCAGCCTTTAACCAGCATAGGTACCACCTCTGATACCCCTTTTCTTTGCTTGAATTCCGCCTCATTTTTGTACAAAATACTGTAAGTGTTTTTATGTGTTTGTGGCATCATTTACAGTTTTCCTTTGCATGAGAGAAATAGTCATCCTGTAGCCTTGATTCAGATCTGATTGATTGATTGATTGTGATCTTAGGAGAGAGTTCATTGGTTGTTTGCAGTTTGATTATCATTTGCTTTTTCTTATTGGTTTGAATTTGTCACTTTTAAGTGTCGAAACAAGTATTTCTTTCGAAAAATCACAAAGTGATTGTAATCTCTTCTACCCTTGCTGATTTTGGAAAAAATAAACTTGTTTATTTTCAGTCATTTAAAAGCAAATTCAAAGTTGTGCAAAAAGCTTTCTTTGTAGGCATTTATACTAAGAAAGTGAAAACAAACACCTGCATTGTGCATTTGCATTTTGATAAGTTTGCATGTTTGATTTAGGAAGAGTGCATTAGAGTGTGCTGATTGCTCTTTGAGAAAAGATAGTCGCTCTCTTTTCCCTTAGTAGCTAGGATTTTCAAAGTTGAAAGATTATAAAGCTTGCTTATCATCTTAGACTGCATTTAGGAATTTGTACCAATACATCTCGTGGTGATCCTGAAAGACAAACTTTAAGAAGATCAACTTAAAATATATTGAATGAACCTAACAACGCTTTGCAACATAACGCACAACATAGAGGTCTAGGTAGAGACGTGTTCCGGCGTCGTTAAGCCTAGTGACTGTCGATCTCTAAGAAGGTGGGTGATTCCTCCTGAGGGACGATAGCACTAGTACGGATTGTGCTCCCACGTACCGTCGCGTATATATTGGGAGACCCCTATAGGCATATATCCTTTATCCTTAGGAAACCATGTCAGCCGCCATACTGATCGCGATGCAGTGAACACAGCATTCACGAAGATCGACCACCCGTACCGTAAAAAGTATTCTGTGGTTTTGCGAAAGGTTTGGCACACCCTCTGCCTAGATCTCCAGAGCAGTTTATTTTGGCCTTTTTCAGACACTATAACAGAAAAAGTCCATCTAAGCATTTGTCACTTCGGGCTCGTTAAAACATCGAAGGAGACTAGAGTCATCTTTAGCTTTTTCTCGACTCTTTAAAAGTGAAAAAGAAAGTTGTGTCTAAAAGCGTCTAATAAAATTCATTCAATTCGGAAACATAATTTCCCCTTTTTGTATTTTAGTTCATCGAATAATCCGCAACCGTGGAAGAAAGTCAATTGAAACCATGTCGTTCGCAGAGGCTTGCGAGTCAACTATCTTTGTCTCCGGAATCGAAAGTAGTACGGACAAAGCGAACTCATTTAACCGGTTCAAAATCTCCCATTAAAGTTAGAACAAGTGTTCCGACAACATCTGAGATTCCGGTTACTCCAAACATTTCTGGAAACCCTGCCTCTATTGAAGAAGTTCAATAGCCACAGAGGGACAGTAACACTGATCCTAGTCTGAGAACAAATACTTGCGTTACTGAACCAGTTCCATCTGTAACCGGTCCAGAGAGTATTGTTCCTCAAACCACTGTCGCTGTCGAAACAACCCCTTCTTTGGTACCAGAAATATTTTACGGACTTGACGGTCTTCCTCTTCCACCTGGTTTGATTGCGATAGAGGAAATTGTAGAGGACAAGTACTCCAACTCATTTTGGAGTAGGGGTCACTCTTTTTCCTGCAACATCAGAAGTTTGTCCATCACCAGTGGAAGTTCCTGTAGAATCGCTAGGCAATTTATTGGATAGACTTAACTTGTCTGAGCAACCGTCAACATCTAGGACTGTGTCGAACGACACAGCGATGGCAGAACTCCCTGCCGCCACTCCGACGATGTTTGCCGGTGTACCATCTGTCCCAACTAGCTCTCAACAGCTAGAAGGAGTCCACCCAGGGACTATTTCGACAGTGTGGTCTGTTCCAGTTTGTTCTTCCAGAATAATATCTGGTAATTCTTATGTTGAAACTAGACAAATTGATCCCTATGGAGGTCAATTTGGGCCATCCAGTCCCCAAGGGTAAACCATACCCTTGAGTTCCGGATTGCTACCGTATGGGGGGCAGTACGCCCTTTCATTACCCCCTCCGGGAGGATACCCATACGGCAGTTCTCAACCGTATTCAAGTTATACTGGAGTTTCGACAAGTGGTTGGGTACCTATGCTACCCCAACAGCCAAGAGTTGTGTATTCTATGCAACAATGTGTACCTGTATCGAACATCCCGACAACACCAGCTATTGTAACAGTGTCGCAAGTTCAAACGATGCCTGTTGTGTGTCAACCTCAGATCTCTCAGGTTGTAATGCAACAGCCCCTTGACCCTGTGACACAACCATAATTGCCAACTGCCAGGATGACACAGGTCCAACCGGGTACAATTACCCGACTTCTTGGTCCGTCGGTTAGTATAGCACAGCAGAACATGGCTTCACAACCATGGCTAGTGCAATACCAACAGCCACAATTCCAGCAGGTGTACCAAGGATCTGAGCAGCAGATCTTTGCGAATAGTGGACAACCGTATATTCAAAACGGGTTAAATCAACCACTTTACAGTGGTCAAGTCCACCAGCCGTATCAATCATACCAGCATCAATTACATTATGCCGGTATGCAGAGGCCTACTGCTCAGGCGATTCCATCGTATCCTGGGTACGCCTCGCCAAACCTGAGTCAACAGTTACCATTCGTGGCAACTTTAGAATTACCAGATTTACACCGATTAACGAACGATCCAATTGCTTATGCCCATTGGTGGCCAGCGATTCCTCACAAGCTTCCATCGGACATTCCTAAATTCAATGGAAATCCTGGCGAAGACCCGTCGAATCATGTGATGACTTTTCATCTGTGGTGTTCGTCGAACACCTTGAATGATGATTCGATAAGGCTTCGCCTCTTTCAGAGGACATTGACAGGTCGAGTGGCTAAATGGTATATTGAATTACCTAGAGCCTCTTTCGACAATTTCAGTTCTCTAGCCACGACTTTCTTAACCCATTTTCAATTACCTATAAGGTATGAAACTGGAACAGAAATCTTAACCAATTTCAAGCAGACGACGGCCACACATATATCCGATCATATACATGAGTGGCGTCATCGTCGCAGAATGGTGAAGACTTATGTTCCAGATCAGCTATTAGCTGAGTGGTTTATAAAGTCGCTTCTTCCTGCTATAACAGAAGATGTGGCCAAGGGGGGAGTCGTAACAGAGGAGCAAGTTATTGCTCGTGCACAGTATCTAGACTTAGTATATACTCAGTCTGGCACGCTCTATGACAAGATACCTGACGCCCCTAGACCGGAATTTTCAATTCCTCCTCCTCCTGGATCAAATAGTGACTCTCATGCCGGTGATGGCGTGATTGGCACAGCAAACGCAAAGTCGACAAGGGATTCGTCTAAGAAAGCCCGTAAGACTCCGAATCAAAATGCAAATCAAGAAATTCTTGCTTCGGAAATAAATGCCATATCAGCTGATAAAGGCAAAAATTCCAATCAACCAGGAAGCAAGAAGAAGCAAAACAAAGGGAAGAAGAAGAAACAGGGTGAGTCATCCCCTCAAAAAACTTCTTCAAACCCTCCTAAGAAAGGGAAACCAAGAAGTCCATGTTTTATATGTGACGAGGATCATTGGACAGAGGATTGTCCATACAAAGCTGAACTTAAGAAGTTCTTCAAAAGTTCACACACCTCAGCTGTGTTAACTGATCCGTTTCCCAATCAAGGTCAAAATCTGGTTGATAGTGGAAATGCTTCCCCGTCGCAAGTGCTAATGTTATCGATCTCTAAGCAACAGAATGATGCTTTGATTTCGACAAGGAGCAAAGATTACGGGAATCCACCGATGTCGAACGACAAAGGTAAAGATCAACCTGGTAGTTCGACAACGACTTCGGCAGAAGTTGTACCGCCCATCATTCCTGAGTTAACAATAAAACCGCCAAAGGGAGTGGTACACAAGTCGACATTTAATCCTCGCGCCAGGGCGGCGCAGCATTATAACATAGTGGAAGATTTGGCCCAATCGCCATCCGCTATGTCGACTCTTGAGGTACTACAAAATTGCCCATCCCAAAGGCAGGCGTTGTTATCGGCTATTGGTGGAGTGGATCCTAAAGATTCCAATCTTGTATCCTTTGACCACAAAGGATATGATCCTCAGTTACCAGCTCAACTAGCTTTCCTTATCCAAGTGAAAGCCCTCAACAAAATTGTTCACCGAACAATTATTGATGAGGGGGCATCTACATGTATCATGTCGATGAGTTGCTGGAAAACTCTCGGATCTCCAACCTTGTCGCGATCTTCGACGACATTAAAAGCATTTGACGGAAGGACGTACACCCCGTACGGCATCCTAAATAACTTGAAGGTTGAACTAGGAGGAAAAACAGTGGAAATTGATGTTGAAGTCATCGATGGCAATCTTGACTATAACATCCTACTGGGAAGACCATGGATATATGCCATGGCAGCTGTAGTGTCGACTTATTTTAGGAAGATCGCATTCCCGTTTGAAGGAGGGATTATGGTCATCGACCAACAGAACTTCCTCCCTAATGGTTCACAAGTTACAGGAAGCATTCCCATGATCCATGGGAGTGACCATTCAATTCAAGATATCGGAGTAGGACTATTGAAAGACCCCACAATGATGGGAGCTTTCGCGCTACCATCTCCTATCTATATAGGAAATATACCGTTTGTAGCAACCTGTAACATGATATCTTCCATGAAGGTCGCAGAAGACAAAGTTGACATGGATCATTCAATGGTTTTGCCCCCAAGCCCTGTAGAAATATTGTAGCAATCAATGTTTCGGGCATGGGAGGCGAACCCAAATCAACGCTCGTCAAGCGTTTGGGTAGATAGGTCTAGAGAATATGGTACCACATTAGATCCTTGGTCAAAAGTGCATGGGACTGACGAAGGGATCTTACAATCAATGTTGATTGAGGGGGCACCATGGAATGATCACCACCATCGTTCCCTTCTTCCAGAGTGTGAAGAAGATACTCAACACGACCTTTACCACCCTTCAGTTTTTGAATTCCTAACAAATACTGTAAATACGGTGGATTCTGAGCGAAACTTATCCAATATTGAAGAGACTATAGCCATAAATATCTCGACTAAACCCAATGTTGTAGAGAATATTTATGTCGGCAAAGGTTGTTCCCCTTCAGAACTGGAAATATATAACGCTCTTTTTCGCGAGTTCAGAGATGTCTTTGCCTGGTCGTATGATGAAATGCCAGGCATTGACTCGAGTATTGTTGAACATGAAATTAAAATGTATCCTGATGTCAAACCAGTAAGACAACGGCTCCGACAGGTGCACCCTAAGAAGGCCGCTGCCATTAAAGCAGAAGTTGAGAAACTTCTCCATGCTGGTTTCATCTACCCGGTTCCTCTAACCGATTGGGTATCGAATATTGTCCCCGTTATGAAGAAACAAGGGACGATTAGAGTGTGTGTCGACTATAGGGATGTAAACCAAGCTTGTCCGAAGGACAACTACCCTACACCCTTCATCGACTAGATAATTGATGAATGCACCGGATGTGAAATCTTTTCCTTTATGGATGGATTTTCCGGGTATAATCAAATAGATATCCGCCCACAGGACCAGTCAAAGACTACATTTATTTGTCCGTGGGGCACATTCGCTTATCGAAAATTACCCTTTGGTTTAAAGAACGTAGGGGCGATGTTTCAGAGGGCAATGAATTATGCCTTCCATGACATCAAGAACATCGTTCAACCATATCTCGACGACCTTCCGGCTCATTCGCGAAAGCGGACTGATCATCCGCAGCATTTAAGAGCGATATTTCTACATTGCCGACACTACAAGATAAGACTCAACCCACACAAATGTGTGTTTTGCGTCGGGTCTGGTTGTTTACTTGGCTTTGTAGTCTCTAAGGATGGGATTCGTCTCGACCCTTGCAAGGTTCAGGCAATCATTAATTTGCCTCCACCTTCAAATTTGCTTCAGATTCAGAAACTCCAAGGGAAAGCAAACTTTCTGAGGAGGTTCATTCCAAATTACGCAGAACTTGCTAAAGGTTACACTCGTCTTTTGAAAAAGGATGTGCCTTTTGTCTGGGATCAGGTGGCGCAAGCTTCCTTTGATGCTCTGAAAGATTATCTAGTAAGAGCATCATTAATGTATGCCCCAGACTATCAAAGAGATTTTAACCTGTATCTGGCTGCAGCGGATACGACCATTGCGATGGTTTTAGTACAAGAAGACGATGGAATTGAACATCCTATATATTATTTAAGTAAAAACTTAAATGATACAGAAATTAAATATTCTTATGTTGAAAAACTAGCGCTTGCAGCTGTTCAAGCGATTCAAAGGTTTCAACATTATGTCCTCTTTCGGAAAACTACCATTTTATCAGATTGCAACCCCATGACTTACATACTGTCACGACATTTGCTGGGGGGCAAGTATTCAAAATGGATAGCGATCCTTCAAGAGTTTGATCTAGAATTTGTAAAATCCAAATCAAAGAAAGCTCTAGTTTTCGCGGAATTATTGTGCGATCTCCCATCGTCGTCCAACGATGAAACATCGGAAGAGTCAATCGTGGATGAAAATTTGTTTCTGATATCTACAAGCGATGAGTGGTATGGAGATATCATAGTTTATCTCCAAACTCAAAAGTTCAGGCCTAACACCTCTCACTCTGAATAGAAACGTATACGATACCAAGCTAAAGACTACAAGATCGTCGGTGATACGCTTTACCGTCATGGTATCGATACAGTTCTGAGGAGGTGCCTTACCCATGAGGAGGCCGAGAAAGCCCTGAATGAGTATCATTCAGGCGCGTGTGGGGGGCATCAATCTGGATATGCAACAGCACAAAAAATCTTACGAGCAGGATACTTCTGGCCAACCATGTTCAAAGACTGCATAATCGCAGTCAGAAGTTGCCATGCATGTCAGATTTTTTGATAGCAAAACCAGAAGACCACCCGCACCTTTACAGCCAATAGTTGCTGTTGGGCCTTTCGCCAAATGGGGCATCGATTTCATGCAATGTAACCCCACCTCGACCGGGGGGCATGGGTATATTATAGTCGCCGTTGACTATTTTACCAAATGGGCCGAGGCGATGCCTACATTGGATAACACTGGTGAAACAGCTGCCCTTTTCTTTTTCAATCATGTAGTCGCCAGGTTCGGTGTGCCGCAGGCTATAGTTACAGATCATGGATCGCATTTCCGCAATCACATGATGGTTGAATTAGCTGCCAAGCTAGGGCTATCTCACGACAGCTCTACCCCGTATTATCCGCAAGCCAACGGACAAGTTGAGGCAATCAACAAGGTCTTGAAGCGTATGTTGCAAAGGATGATCGGAGTTCACAAAAGAAGGTGGCACCTAATCCTGTACTCAGCCTTGTTGGCTTACCGAACATCGGTAAAAAATGCCACTGGGTTCACACCGTTCCAATTGGTGTATGGCCTGGAGGCAGTCTTACCAATCCAGTGTGAAATTTTGTCTCTTAAACTCGCAATTGACCTCCTCCCCGGAACTTCAAAAGAAGAGGCCCGTTTCTTGGAATTAATCCAATTGGACGAAACCCGTCATGACGCCGCTTTGGCTAACGAAGCCCATAAGAAACGAGTCAAGGCGTAGTTCGACAAAAATGTCAAACCCCGTGTCTTCTCCGAAGGTGACTTGGTCTTGCTTTACGACCAAGAATCAGACAAATTGGGAGCAGGAAAATTTAATTCTTTATGGATGGGCCCCTATATTGTTAAACGAGTGTTAGCAAAAGGAGCCTACGAGTTGATGGATTATGATGGAATCCCACTGGCGCAACCTCACAACGGGTTGTACCTCAAGCATTACTATGCCTAAATAGTAACCTGAGTGCTTTTGTTGTATTTTGTTTTCGCTAAAGTGTTTGTTCTGGTAGAGTAATCCCTCTTTTTTCATTTGTTGCAGATGTCGAACTTTTCTGAGACATGTGTGGGATATGCTGACAGAGCGAGTCGTAGTTCGCGGAATCTATCCCCCGCAGCCTGGGCCATTTTTGATCCAAGCGGCAAGTTAGTGAGTTTCAGAGGTGTGTGTATTGGGCAATCAACGAATAACATCGCTGAGTATAGCGCGTTGATAGAACTCCTCTTTGATGCCATTGCCCATGGTATACGCCGACTAATCGTCAGGCTAGACTCACAACTCGTGATACTACAACTCCATGGTATATATTCTGTCCACAATCCAGCTATTTATCGTATGTTTCTAAGGGTTAAGATTTTGGAAAGACAGTTTGATTTACTTCAATACCAACATATTTCCAGGAACTTAAACACATTAACCGATTCATTAGCAAACTATGTATTAGATAGACATTTACGACATTTATAAAAAGAAATGCATCAGTGTTATGCAAGTGGATCACGCAAATCAACCAGAATAAACCTCGAAAATCAAAATATATAAAAGCTGTTTATCGTTTATACATAATGTTCTGTAACCAAGACAAAAATTGGTCGCATGACCCAAAAACTCAAAAGTGCTAGGGGGCACCCTAGCCTAGTGGTGCTCATGATAGCACGTCACGGCCTGTGCAATCATGCGCAAGAGACGAGTCCATCGTCTAGGCACACCGGTAGTATGCCGCTGCAACTGTAAAGGTAACTCATCGATCCGTACATCTGGAATACCGAGAGTAAGGCTCTCAACCTGCTCCTACACAGCTGTAAGGGTCTCAGCGTCATCAAGGTCACGAAGAATAACTCTCCCAGCAGGCTCCACTGCCGGGGCAGCAACTGGCGGTCTCGGATGAACTGCTGGACGAACAGGACCAACATCTGCATGCACCCAAGAGTTTAATTAAAAGTCTTGATAGAATAAAGCACAGCAACATTATGAATAAAAAATAGTAGACAGTGACATGGTCAGAGATTTTTACCAATAGCACCCCACTGTTCGCCATCCGGTAACACCAAATCCGGATCACCTCGGAAATCCATACCCACATATGGATACTCGGAGAAGACCATCTCCTGGCGCTCGAACCACCTGAAGAAGGCATCAGTGAAAGTAATCTGAGGTTGACCAGCATGCCTAGACATGTGATCGACCCACCTCTGCATGCGTGGCTCGGTCGGAGAAGGCAAGTCGAGTACAATATACTGAGGCTGCATCAGTGGGATTTTCTCCAAGGTGAAGGCAGTCAGAATAGAACCAAATCCAAAGTTCTTCAGCTTCCCGTCCTTTACCTTGGTCAATTGAACAAGTACTGCATCACACCAGTTGAATACTTTCGGTTGGAGACACTCCAAGGCGTGCTGCACATAAGACCTGTTGGCAACATGTAGAGATGCGCTACCGGCCATCCTACCAATAGTATACAGAATGAACCTGAGAGACCTATCAGTAATCTCACGGATAACAACCTTGCCGTCTCTGCTCGGCTGGGAACCTTCCCTACAGTACTGGCGAACATAGTCTCTCACGGAGTCATTCCCCCGGGCCGAACCTGACAAAGAAACGGGGGCACCCCGCCTTGACAACCCAATCAAGAAGTAAATGTCTACTATGGTCAAGGGGATGGATTTTCCCCTAATCTGGAATACTTGGTTGATGGGATCCGAAGCATCAAGCATATACTGCAGCAAAGAAATCTGTGCTCTCATGCTAGAGATACGGAAAAACTTCAGCAGGCCACAGTTCCGCAGAGCGTTCACCGTGACAGGGTCATGGAGAGCAATCATATCTTCTTCTTCATGTTCTCGTTCTTGCCATGTAAGGGAAATTTTGCTCAAATGTTCCTACAAAACAAACAAGAGAATGAGTAAGATCTTGGATTTGATGAGAAACTGGCGAAATTTCATCAGAAACTGTGCTAAAAACTCAGTTTTCTGAGCCCAACGCAGGCAAACAGTGTCCTACCTACGTTGAAGGTCAAGCTGCCTTAAGGCAGCTTGACATTCAATGCAGGTTTCGAATGGGCAACCTGCGCTGATGTTAGGGCGCCCTGGCAAAACCCCTGAGGCTCAGAAAGGCTGGAAAACAGGCACAGAATGGAAAAAGAAAACCATGAAAAGAAAGAGCTAGGATTCAGCTCCTACCTGGTCCAGACGGCGCCGAGAATCGTCCACAGAATCTCCCGAAATCAGCTGGTGAAAATCAAGGGGGAAGAGGCACCTCCAAAGCTCCAACAAACCAAATGCAAATGAAATGGTAAAATGAGAGGTAAAAACACTTTTTAATGGCTTTTTACGTAGTTCAAAGCAAAATATTAGGGTTTTCATCTCATGATTATGTATTTCTAACTAAGTTTGATGCAGCAATTGAAAATGCAATACTATCCTTGAAAAGAGAAAAGCTAGTAATGGTAAAAAATCAAAATTTGACCATATAATCGAGCAGTTTTACCGTGGAATTTATGCTCGTTAAAAAATAGAAAAGCGAGATCTGAGCAGTTTTAGCACATAGTTCATGCTCGTTAAAAAATAAACATAAGATTGAGTAGTGTTTTGGCGCATTCAAGCTCGTTAAAAAATGAACCCATCCCGGTAAATAACCATTGAAGTATGTAACCTGATCAACCATAAAAGCCTTGGTCATGTTTGTGCACCGTCACCTCTACCGTTCATTTGGCTGATCATTTACCTCCATTTGATTGTTTACTCATTTTGAGGAATAGCTGCGAAGAGTGATTTCACCTAGCCATCCTTGTGACACTGCCGTGATTGGAAAATTCCAACCTGTACCTGGAATCAGCTGCTACCCCTGTTCATCACTCGTTCCTCGAAAGACGAGTCTTCTTTAAGCTCTTTTCAACTGACTCGTAAAATATGAAAAGATTACCGAGTTTTGGCCTTCCAGCTCGTTAAACGACCGAAAGAGCTATCCCTCCTCTAGATTTTAATCTTTTTGGACCTGAGGGATTATTGCACAAAAAGATCGAGCGCTTGTTTTGTTCGGCTCGTTAAAACTATCGAAAACTCATCCCTTCTGTATTGTTTTATACTTTTTCGAACTTAAGGGATTAGATGACGAAAAAGGAATTTTGGAGTTAACTTTATGTACCTTTTCAGACTCTCTAAAAATGAAAAGGGCCGAGTTTTCCTTGTCGTTAGACTCGTTAAAATCATTAAATAGCGACAAACTTGTCTTTAGACGAGAACGAGTTTCACTATCGCTAGGCTCGTTAAAACATAGCGATGGGCTTGCCCGAAGGGCAGGTTATAGAACAAGCATATGTTATCCTCCTCAAGCTTGACAAAAATAAAGAGGTACTGGTCAGCAATGACTGGGGAAAAATTGGGAAAAATCAAGAAGTCTTTTGATGATAGCAAGTTGCTCTTGAACATGACACTTTTCCTCCGTACCACATCGGGTTGGGTTGTTTCATTCACCGGTCACATCACCATGGTCTTTGCCACACCATCCGTACTTGGGGTAATGCTACCAATCCATCGCATTAGTGTCGCCATATGTTCAAGAGAAGTCGTTCAGAAAGAGTCAACCAGGTCCCCATCCACTGCCATACATTATCCTTCATCCATTCATGACCGCCACCCTAAATCATATGTCACAGATTGTTTTCACCTCCATTAAAATCATTAGCTCCGTTCCGTGTCACTGATGTGGGATTCATTAAGGCCCTCCTTTGACGGATCGCTTCTTGTCGACATCAGCTCATTATCCAAGAAGTTGATCTAGGAACAACCCCTTTAGTACTTTGAAGCTTGCATGCCTCAATGGCAAGTTTCTCACTTCCGGCGATAGGTATACATCAATGACCTTCGACCAGAAGATTTTGCGTGGTGTTCGACGCCAAGTCCTTTATTCACACCACGTGAATTGTACTGCAGTACCTTGAGGGTCATTATCATTATCGGTGATTCCTCTCGCGCTTGCTAACGGTTTACATCATTGACCGGTAATCAAGCGATGTCTTTCCATGTTCGACTTCAGCGCAATTCTCACATGGATCGACTTGTACTTAGAGTGAAGATCGAACGAGTTTGAAGACCCCGGATCTAGTTTCATCCATCCGGGCTGCGATATATATTCAGGAGAATAAAGACATTTGACATGTACATCATTGCAGCAGATGATCATCCTACTCAAAGGACAATAGTTTCGCCAGAATTATCAGTCTACCATCAGACGATCGTCTGTTCTATGTACCAAAATGTATTTATAAAGGTGAGCATGGGAATGCCCGCCTCAGCTAGATCATGAAAGCTGTATGAATCATAATGTATTGTATTGTATCTTATTACAGGTCTCCTCCCAGCAAATGGATGAACTTCGGACTCCCCTGGGTAAAGCATTTCACCCGATAAATGGCCTCATACTTTAGGGGGCAACTGTTATAGACATTTTTGTGCCTTACATCACTGAGCATGAAATGTCAATAATTAACGGATCCAAAGTCCCTAAACATGTTGTTCCTACCCCTAGAGGAACAAGGCCAGCAAACCACAACAATTCACAGAAGTTCTCCACCTGAAAACACTCAAAAATAGGCCAATTCTAGATCATGTCAACTACTCCACTAAGCATCTGCGCTGAATGTCAACTTCTCCACTGTCTACCTGCGTTGAATGTCAACTGCAAAGAAGGCTACCTGCGCTGAGTGTAACTGGACAAGTGGCAGACTCATTTCTCAAGGTGTCAATGCCCAGGAAGCTTCCAAAATGACACTTGGGTCAGGGAATTCGACTGGTGATGAGTAAGAGGTTCCTAATCTCCAAGTGGAAGCAAGAACCTCCAAGTGGACTCAAGAACTGAAGTGGGAGAGGACACTAGTCACTTCTCAGGCTGACTCATCCTCTCTCCAAAACTCCTATATATAGATCTCTCTCCATGAGGTCAAGGGAGGCTGGAATATTGTGATTGCAAAGAATTGCTGTTGGATTGTGGTTAGATCATTGGGTGTTTATGCTTTGAAAGGGGCTGAAGAAGGAATTCCATTCTGCTGGGAAGGAGATGCTGGGTTGGAACCCTATGGGTTGTATCTCTTCTTGAACCTTGTTTATCAATCAATAAAGCTTCTTGGTTCTTTCCTATATGCTGGTGTTTATTGTATGATTTGCATTAGTGTATTTGATTTACTTCTAATCCTGAATCATTTATGAATATGTATATTTTCCTTTGTGTTGTGTCCTTCTCTCGTTGCAAGTAGCTGTTCTCTTGTCACAGGTAGCTGTTCTCTTGTGATCTCGTAAGGAGGCGAGTAGCTGTGGACACCCAAAGAGGAGAGGATCTAGATCGAGGGACAACCGGAAGATAACGGTAAGTCTACCAATCTCCTCTCTTTCATATTTCATAAAGGAAGAAACCGAAGTAGCTGTATTCATTTGTTGCTAAGGTACTGTCACACCTTAGGTGGATAGGATCGTCCTGCATAGGCATTTTTCCCCACAACACAGACTAGGTGGAAGAGGTAGACCGTTAGGTCCGTAAAATATTTCTGGTGCCGAAGAAGGTATGGAATCTGCAGCGACAGATGTTTGGAGAACAACACTTTCCAAACCGTTTGTAGATGAAACTGGTTCAGTAACACAAGTGTTTACCCTCAGACTAGGATCAGTACTATTGTCCTTCGGTGGTTGCTGAACTTCTTCTGTAAAGGCAGGGATACCAGAAATGTTTGGAGTAACCAGAGTCTCTGATGTTGTCAGAACACTTGTTCTAACTTTACCACGAGATTTGGAACCGGTTAAACGAGTTCGCTTTGTCCGTAATAGTTTCGATTCCAGAGACAAAGACGGTTGACTCGTAAGTCTCCATGAATGACGGGGTTTCAATTGACTTTCTTCCACGATTGAAGATTACTCGATCAACTAAAAATCAAGGGGAAGTATGTTTCCGAATTAGATGAATTTTAGACGCTTTGACACAACTTGTTTTTTCAATTTTTAAGAGTCGAGAAAAAACAAAAGATGACTCTAGTCGCCTTTGATTTTTAATGAGCCTGAAGTGACAAGTGCTTAGATGGACCTTTTCCATTAAGGAGTCTGAAAAGGAACGAAAGGGACTGCTCTGGAAATCTAGGTAGAGGGATTACCAAACCAATCACAAAACTGCAGAATACTTTTTACAGTACGGCAGTCAATCTTCCCGAATGCTGTGTTCAGTGCATTGCGATCGATAGGGCGGCAGACACAACTTCCTATGGATGAAGGATTAAACCTATTGTGGTCTGCCAAAATATACTCGACGGTACGTGGGAGCACAAGTCCGTACTGGCACTTATCGTCTCAAAGTGGAGGAATCACCCAACCAATAGTGAGAACAACAGTTACCAGGCTTTATGATGCCGGAATACGTCTCTAGCCTAGACTTCTAGATGTTGTGCGTTAGGTTCCAAAGCGTTGTTAGATTCATTAAATTTATTTTATAATTGATCTTGCTTAAGAAATTTTCCTTTCAGGTTCACCGCATGATGTAGATGTACAATTCCTAAAATGCAATCTAAGATGATAAACAGTCTTTTTATCTTCTTTGTGCAATGAAAATGCTAGCTACTAAGGAAAGAGAGACAGTATTCTTTCACAAAGAGAATAGAGCACACACTATATGCACTATCCTAAATCAAACCAATCAAATAGTTTAAATGCAAATGCACATGCATGTATTTGTTTTCATCCTTCTTAATATGTGAATGATAAAAGAAAGCTAATGCACAAATCTGAATTATTTTCAAAGCGACAATTACTAACAAGTTTCTTTTCAAAATAAAAAATGAAGATAATGACAACACTTTACGATTTGGAAATGAAAACTTGCTTTCGACACTAGAAAAACTACTAATTCAGATCAAATATGTTGGCATTCTGATACATATGTTGTACTTGATGGCAACCCACTCATCTCAGATGATAAATTATAGTGCAGCAAAGTTCACGCACTTTCATGAAGATAAAAGTTTCTTTCATGAAGAAAAAAAGTTTCCTTCATGTAGAGAAAAGTTCACGCACTTATATGCAGAGAAAAGTTTATTTCATATAGAGAAAAGTTCATGCACTTTTATGCAGAGAAAAGTTTATTTCATGTAGAGAAAAGTTCACGCACTTTTATGCAGAGAAAAGTTTATTTCATGTAGAGAAAAGTTCACGCACTTTTATGCAGAGAAAAGTTTATTTCATGTAGAGAAAAGTTCACGCACTTTTATGCAGAGAAAAGTTTATTTCATGTAGAGAAAAAGTTCACGCACTTTCATGCAGAGAAAAGTTCCTTTCATGAAGAGAAAATTTCACGCACTTTCATGGTTGGCTCACGGTATTAGTCGAACAGTTTTTGATCCTATGGTTTTGGTCCGTGGTATTACATCCAAAAGTGTTGATCTCACGCACTTTCATGGTTGGTTCATGGTATTAGTCCTATATTTTTTGATCCTATGGTTTTGGCTCGTGGTATTGCATCCAAAAGTGTTGATCTCACGCACTTTCATGGTTGGTTCATGGTATTAGTCCAACAGTTTTTTGATCCTATGGTTTTGGACCGTGGTATTGTGGAATGCCTAAGACTATAAAAGAGGAAGGAGATCATTTGGCAAAGCATCATCGAATGAATTGAATATCTAATAAGTGCTAGATCTGAAATATTTGTGATTGGGTTATGGTGCAGATCTGGATTTGAATGAAGGAGGAACCTTAGCGCATAAAGAAGGATAAGTTCTTTTGATGGGTCATAATCTTTATGCTTGAATAATAGTATCTTTGCATGATTTTGATCTGTTATATGAGGCGCATGCTTGATCTATAAATCTGACAATCTGGGTTAATTAGTGTCTGAATATTTGAAAGAAGGAATTATCCTTTATAGATCTGCACGCAGGTTTCAGGTTGTTGAAGTAGCGTATATCTTTAAATTATGATCTAGCTGCCTCTGGCTATTGCTGCAGTATTCTGGGTTCAGAATTTGGCGTGTGGTTACTGTTACTGTGTTCTGGGTATAGCTGTCAGAGAAGTGTTTACTTGATTCAGTGCTAATTGGGAAAGGAGATTGTTTGATGTAGATATACTTGATGATTGATTGATGTTCATGGATCCAGTCTGAAAATTTATGAAACGTGGTCCCTGGAAGAAAGAGAAGGTTGTAGCCTTCAGTAGGCCAGCACCTACGTACTAGTATCTTGGCTAGTACAAGAGCTAAGGGGGTTGTAGCTCCCTTCCAGGAGAAGCTGGAGAACGAGAGAGGGTTGTAGCTCTCTGCAGGTTGTAGCCTGCGTACTGGTAAAGGACTGCACCAGTACAAAATCATTGTAAAAGGAATTTCTAATTGAAAGAAGATAGAGACATATTGCAGCAGGTGGTTTTCACCCACATTGGGTTTCCACCTTATATCTGGTCTTCTTTTGTGTGACTATTTTCTTTTCTTGTTCCTGCTCATTATTTTATGATACTGACATACAAAGTAATGATCAATATTTGAATAATTATTCAAAGTATAAATAAGGAAGATAGATTGATAAGAATTTGATAATACTGATTCACCCCCCCCCCTCTTAGTATTATTTCCAACAATTGGTATCAGAGCAGGTCCTTCTGAAGAAGCTTGATCACTTGAAGGAAGATCTAACATCATGAACAACTACGAGAGGGAAGCATCAATGAGGCCACTGATTTTTTATGGAACAAACTTCGTATATTGGAAGGTAAGAGTTACTTCCTATCTTCAATCTTTGGGTACAGAAGTATGGGACATTATAGAAACAGGGTATACTTTTCCATCAGCTACTCCTACAGATTTAGCTAAGAAGAAGAAATATGAAACAAATGCAAAGGCGGTTAATACTCTTCTAGGATGTCTATCTCATTCTAAATTCGTGAAGGTTATGCAATGTAAATCCGCAAAAGAAACATGGGACAAGATTGTTTTGAGCTATGAAGGAGATGAACAGGTAAAACGTGCAAAACTTCAAACCCTCAGGATTCAGTATGAGAATCTCAGAATGTATAATGATGAAAGTGTGGCTAACTATTTCCTTCGGGTAGATGAGATTGTTAATTGTATGAAAAACTTGGGTGAAGAAATAAAAGAGGCTGTTGTGGTTGAAAAAGTCCTAAGATCATTGTCCTCCAAGTTTGAATCTAAAGTGTCTGCAATAGAAGAAAAGGAAAATCTACGAACTCTTACTATGTCTCAGCTACACGGAATTCTAACTGCTTATGAAATGAGAAAAGGAGGTCCATCAGATAGGAGAGAAGCTGCTTTTAAGGCCTCAGGCAAAGGAGACTACTATGAATCAAGTCACGTGCCAAAAGAAGAAGAAGAATCAAATTTTGTCAGAAATCTTCAACAGGGTACTGGAAGGTTCAGAGGTAAGCTACCTTTTAAATGTTTTGCTTGTGGAAGAGTAGGTCATTATGCTGCCAAATGTCCTCATAAGGATAAGATTGACAAAGGAAAGGAACCTGCCAGATGGAACAAGAAACAGAATGCAAATAAGAAAAGCTACTACACTCATGAAGACAGTGATGGTCTATCAAATAGTGATGAAGATGAACGAGGTAATGACTATAAACTTTTAATGGCATTTGAAGATGATGATTACATGGATGCTATAGATGTGGATAGTTTTTATGAAGAGATTTCTAGACTTAAGACATGTATAGAAGAAAATAATATGATCATTGATACTCTACAATTTCAAATTGATGAAAAAGAAAAATATCTTGAAAAGTTAGAAGGTGAAATTGTTGGCCTTAGAAAAGAAATTGAGAAAACAAAGGCTATTAATCTTAAGTTTGTCAAAGGATCTGAAACTCTGGATGAGATCATCAATGTACAACGTTCTCCGCTAAACAAGACAGGTCTGGGGTATAATGGAGAAACATCTCAAGCATCCATCTCAAAGAGTTATCTTGATGCAGCAAGAAGGAATGAGCAACAGCACAATGGAGATCACCAGGTAAAGCAGGGATGAATTACATCAAAAACGAACAAAGACTATCAGGTAAACCAGGGGCAATCTGTCTTGAGGATGAACAAAAGCTACAACCAGCCACAAGTAAAATCTTCTCAATTTGCTTCAAGAATGGATGACAATAGAAATTACAATCATTTGGCCGGTAGATTTGATAATCGCAGAAGTTTCTTCAATGGGCAATGTTTCTCTTGCCATAACTTTGGTCACAAAGCAGCTCAATGTGTTGCATATAAAACAATCATGACTAGAGAAGCTCAAAAACAAAGAAGTATGATCGGGATTACAAAAAGGACCTATAACAACTTTTCGGCTCTTGAAAATGAAGTTGAATGTTCTATTTGCAATAACTTTGGTCATGAAGATTTTGAATGCAGGAGCAGGTTTCAGCAGATAAAGGAACAAGCCTCAAGCACCAGAACATGGAGAATAAAGGAACCACAAACAGAAAGATGTGGGATAGCATTTTATGCAGAAGGACAAGAAAATCTATGGTACATTGACAGTGGATGTTCGAAACATATGACAGGTGATAAAGAAAAACTTGAATCATATTCTGCTTTAGAAAAGGGAAAGAAAGTCTCTTTTGGAAATGATACTCCTGCAGTTATAAAAGGAAAAGGCACTGCTCAGTTAAAAGAAAAGGTCAAAGCTGGAAATGTTTTGTATGTTGATGGATTGAAGCATAATCTTCTAAGTGTCAGCCAGATGTGTGATCAAGGAACTGAGGTGATATTTAGATCAAATGGATGTCGTGTTCGTGATCTTGATACAGGTGAAACAGTGATCAAAGGTAGAAGAACTCCAAATAATCTATACATATTTGAAGAAGGACAACAACAATGCTATTTGAGCAAGGATGATGAACACTGGTTATGGCACCAGAGGTTGGGGCATCTAAGTTTTTCACAAGTAAGGAAAGCATGCAAATATCAGGCAGTTCGTGGTCTTCCAGATATCAAAATTCTAGACAACACCATATGCGAATCATGTCAGTTTGGAAAGCAAACCAGAACTAACTTTCCAGAGAAGGAAGGATCAGCTAGCATGCCTCTTGAGCTAGTCCATACAGATGTATGTGGTCCATTTAGGAAAAGGACACCTCGAGGAGAAGAATACTTGATATTATTCATTGACGATTTCTCCAGGTTTGTTTGGTTAGGACTTATGAAGCACAAAGATGAAGCATTCAAGAAATTCAAATCCTTCAAAGCCTTGGTTGAAAATGAATCAGGTTACAAAATTAAGTGCCTCAGGTCTGACAGAGGTGGGGAGTTTACCTCAAATGAATTTTTCGATTTCTGTGAAGAACATGGGATAAGAAGAGAATTCTCTACAGCTAGAACTCCTCAGAAAAATGGAGTGGTGGAAAGGATGAACAGAACAGTCCATCAAATGTCTCGTGCTATGTTGGATGAGTCTAGAACTCCCACAACTTTCTGGGGTGAAGCCGCATATGCTGCGGTTGTTATTCTCAACAAAACAAATGTCCGAGTGAACATCACTCAAACTCCTCATGAGCTCTGGTATGGTGAGACTCCTTCGGTAAAGCACTTCAAAATCTTTGGGAGCAAATGCTATATTAAGAATACTGATGAGAAACTTGGCAAACTTGAACCTAGAGCAGATGAAGGCATTCTTCTTGGTTATTCTCCACACAGCAAAGCATATAAGTGCTACAATAAAAGACTTGGAAGAATTGTTGACAACATTGATGTAGTGGTTGATGAAAAGGGATACATTCCTAGGCAAGTAAATCATGAAAATATCGAAGAGGATGAAGACTACCCTCAAAGACAGAATGATGAAGAAGAAGAACCTCAAGAAGCACCAGAGGAACAGATAAGGATAGAAGAGAAGACTCCATCCTGGTACGTTCAAAAGAATCATCTAGAATCTCAGATTTTGGGGCAGAAAGAAGCAGGTCTACAAACAAGAAGAACAATTGCAGAAGCTTCAAGCTATTTGGCATTACTCTCCTCCACTGAACCACAAAATGTAAAAGAGGCATGCAAAGATGAATGTTGGGTCAAAGCAATGGATGAAGAACTTGAGCAGATCGAAAAGAACAACACTTGGGAGTTGGTTCCTAGACCAAAGGATAAGAATGTTATAGGGACAAAATGGGTCTTCAAAAATAAGTTGAATAAAAATGGGAAAGTAATTAGAAACAAGGCAAGACTTGTTTGTAAAGGGTATGCGCAGCAAGAACGAATATATTTTGAGGAAACTTTTTCTCCTGTTGCAAGACTTGAGGCCATCCAAATGTTCCTTGCTCTCTCAAGCTTTCAAAAGTTCAAAGTATTTCAAATGGACGTGAAATCAGCCTTTCTGAATGGAGACTTAGAAGAAGAAGTATACATTGAGCAGCCAGATGGTTTCATTCTTGGAAATGATCCAAATCTTGTATGCAGACTGAAAAAGGCTCTCTATGGTCTTAAACAAGCTCCAAGGGCTTGGTACTATCGTTTGGACAAATATCTTCATCAACAAGGTTTTTCAAAAGGATCAGCAGATAGCAATCTTTATATAAAAATTGAAAATGACAAATTGCTAATACTTGTTGTGTATGTAGATGACATTATCTTTGGCAGCAATGAAGAATCTATGAGTCAAAGCTTTTCCTTGGTGATGCAAAAAGAATTCGAAATGTCCTTGCTTGGAGAATTGACATATTTTCTTGGCCTGCAAATCCAACAAAAGGAAGGAGGGATCTTCTTGTCTCAAACCAAGTATCTCAAGCAGATTTTGAAGAAATATGGCATGGAAGATGCAAAACCAGTATGTACACCCATGGTCATAGGATGTAGCCTCAGTGAAAATGATGAATCAACAGCAGTACATCAACCAACCTACAGATCTATGATTGGAAGTCTACTTTATTTGACAGGTACCCAACCAGACATCATGCATGCAGTGGAAATAGTTGGAAGATTTCAGGCAAATCCAAAGGAAACTCATCTTCAGGAAGTAAAGAGAATCTTCAAATATCTTCAAGGGACTCAAAATTATGGCTTATGGTATCCTAGAGATACAGATCTCACACTTCATGCTTATACTGATGCAGATTGGGCCGGAAGCGTGGATGACAGGAAGAGCACAAGTGGTGGTGCTTTCTTTATGGGTTCCAGATTAGTATCTTGGTTCAGTAAGAAACAGAGTTCGATTGCCTTGTCTACAGCTGAAGCAGAATATGTTGCTACTGCATCTTGCTGCACTCAACTCCTTTGGATGATGCAGACCTTGCAGGATTTTCAAATCACTTGTACACCACCCATCTCCATCTTATGTGATAATACAAGTGCAATCAGCATTTTAAAGAACCCAGTCATGCATTCAAAAACCAAGCACATACCAATCAAGTATCACTTTCTCCAGGAACAAGTGCTTGAACAAAAGGTCAAGTTGGAGTATGTTCCTTCTAAGGAACAAGTTGCTGATATACTCACCAAACCATTACCTAGGGAGACCTTTGAATACCTCAGGAAAAAGCTGGGGGTTGTTGATGCATCATCTTGTTGTTGAATCTCTTTTGATTGTTGGTTGTACATAAGGTTCATCTGAAGTATATGCGTACATGTGCTGGGTTGCGGATTGGTCAAAGATCGAATGGCACAGGTTCAGGGGGAGCATATCATGCATTGTTGGCATTATGGAGGAAGTACAGAAGGAGATCATGGATGCTGATCTGAATATTGCTGCAATACGTCTCTATCTCTTTCATGGTCATTAATGGTGTTTGATGGATTATGGTTCTTCTTTGCAGATCTGGTTTATAGTCAGGGGGAGCATAACCCTTTGCCCTTGATGTCAAAGGGGGAGAATGATTGGTTGTTGTTGCCATCAAGTCCAAAGGGGGAGATTGTTGGCATTATGATACATATGTTGTACTTGATGGCAACCCACTCATCTCAGATGATAAATTATAGTGCAGCAAAGTTCACACACTTTCATGAAGATAAAAGTTTCTTTCATGAAGAAAAAAAGTTTCCTTCATGTAGAGAAAAGTTCACGCACTTATATGCAGAGAAAAGTTTATTTCATGTAGAGAAAAGTTCACGCACTTTTATGCAGAGAAAAGTTTATTTAATGTAGAGAAAAGTTCACGCACTTTTATGCAGAGAAAAGTTTACTTCATGTAGAGAAACGTTCACGCACTTTTATGCAGAGAAAAGTTTATTTCATGTAGAGAAAAGTTCACACACTGGGTTAATTAGTGTCTGAACATTTGAAAGAAGGAATTATCCTTTATAGATTTGCACGCAGGTTTCAAGTTGTTGAAGTAGCGTATATCTTTAAATTATGATCTAGCTACCTCTGTCTATTGCTGCAGTATTCTAGGTTCAAAATTTGGCGTGTGGTTACTATTACTGTGTTCTAGGTACAGCTGTCAGAGAAGTGTTTACTTGATTCAGTGCTAATTGGGAAAGGAGATTGTTTGATGCAGATATACTTGATGATTGATTGATGTTCATGGATCCAGTCTGAAAATTTATGAAACGTGGTCCCTGGAAGAAAGAGAAGGTTGTAGCCTTCAGTAGGCCAGCACCTACGTACTAGTATCTTGGCTAGTACAAGAGCTAAGGGGGTTGTAGCTCCCTTCCAGGAGAAGCTGGAGAATGAGAGAGGGTTGTAGCTCTCTGCAGGTTGTAGCCTGCGTACTGGTAAAGGACTGCACCAGTACAAAATCATTGTAAAAGGAATTTCTAATTGAAAGAAGATAGAGACATATTGCAGCAGGTGGTTTTCACCCACATTAGGTTTCCACCTTATATCTGGTGTTCTTTTGTGTGACTATTTTCTTTTCTTGTTCCTGCTCATTATTTTATGATACTGACATACAAAGTAATGATCAATATTTGAAGAATTATTCAAAGTATAAATAAGGAAGATAGATTGATAAGAATTTGATAATATTGATTCACCCCCCCCTCTCAGTATTATTTCCAACAAAATACAATAGTAACAAGGTAATCGACTATCAAGAGAAATCAGACTTTCTTCTATGACTGAAAACGACACTTGCGACACTTTCAAATCAAGAAATGATAGTACAATTACGTTACTTTTTTGCAAAAGAGAACTGAAAATGACTCAACAAATACACAAAAACATTTACAGTCCTTTGCACAATGGAGGCAGAATAACAGCAAGGAAAGTGGTTTCAAACAGAGATGTACTGACTACAGGCAGCAAAATTCTTGAAT
This sequence comes from Pinus tabuliformis, assembly GCA_031772625.1. Lineage (NCBI taxonomy): Eukaryota > Viridiplantae > Streptophyta > Pinopsida > Pinales > Pinaceae > Pinus > Pinus tabuliformis. The sequence continues at coordinate 1,675,801,225 of CM062819.1, read as the reverse complement.
AGAACTGAAAAGAGTGAACAGAAACCAAAATTCAGGAACAATGCCTAGTCTGATCAGTGCACCTGTAACACAGTGAATTTGAAATGCAACGCACCTACTACACTCAGGAAGTGCGCTGAATTTGAGATTCACAGAACAGAGAGTGCGCTGGGCTAGAAACGAGACTTTGCTTGGGTTTCGGGTCACAGTTTGTAGTTCAGTTCAGGGATTTTGGCCAAGCAAGTGGTAATCAGTAAATCAACAACAGGGGTAGATTTAAGGAGGTTACTAGAGCTACCACAAGGGCAATTAGAGAGTTTGTAAATCAGTTGTTTAATTCATAAACAAAACCTGGAGATTGACTGAAGCGGGAATTATCTACTTTGCATTTTCATAGCAAATGCAGTTTGAAAGCTACCTAGCTCGACTTCAGGCTCCATCTATAAGTTTATAAAGTAAACAAATCTAGTTACACAAACAACCTAGTCGCTCCCTAGCGGAGTCGCCATTTTGTTACAGGGAAAAGTGTCTATGCAGAACTGCTAATCCCACTAAGGAGTGGTAGCTACCTTAGAAACAAACAAAGTAAAACTACTTTTGTTTTCCTTTATGAAAGATAGATGAGAGAAGAATAAAGGAGACCAACCTTTGTCTTGCGCTTGGCTCCTTGCTCGATTCCTCCCTCTTCTGATAGTCCTTTGCTACTAGTTTTCTGGTATACCCAGCTTCACAGAGTACCTGTAGAATAAAAGCAGCATAACACTATACAAGAACATGGATCTATTATCATAAACAATCTAGGATCAGATGTAAATTGACCATACAAATGCATAAAACATAAATGACACAAGAGTATGGAGGAAAACTTGAATAGCTTTATTGATAATCAAGAAAGAGCCAAGAGAGTTACAACCAGTTGTTCTGACCCAGCATCATCCTCTTAGCAAGTGAGCCCTTCTTCACCTCATGCAAAGCTTAGATCACCCAACACTATGATGTTGCCTCAAGAAACCAACAACAATTCCTCACAAGATGCAAAATTCCCACCTCTGGATCTCTGGGATGAGGGATCCATATATAGATGTCTGCAAGGGAGATGAGTCAGCTTGTGATTTGATTAGTGTCTTCCCTCTGATAGTACTTTCTTCCACTTGGAGATTGATGATCTCTTACTCATCCTTGGTCGAATTCAGAGAGGCAAGTGTCACAGGAGAAGTTTCTGGAAGATTCCATGCTTCTCCACCTCGCGGATTGACACTGCCATTTGTCTCTTTTCGCCCGTCGCACCCCATAGAAGGGCTTTTTGAAATGCAACATACCCACTGAGTGTACTTAGGTGAGATGCAACGCACTTTGCCTATGGAGCAGGTGAAATGATCGTATTTTGACTAGTTCTGAGTAGTTTTTCATGGAGAACTTTTGGGAGAAGCTGTAATCAGTTGACCTTGTTCCTTTAGGGGTTGGAACAACATTTTTAGGGACTTAGGAGCCCTTGGTTTATGGACATTTATGCTTGGGGTTGCAGTGCCCAAAAATGTCTATAACAATGAGGGGCCTTTAGGTGATCCATCAGGTGAACGAGAGACTGACTTCATTCTCATTCATGATACAGATACAGATACGGGTCCACAAAGTGCCAAACTTAGAGAGATCATTTAGGAGCAGTAATCAGAGATCGAAGCCCTATCCCTTGAATTGGAGATGGATAAGTGGACCATGAAGTACTTGGAGTAGAGGAACAAACAACTTGAGGATTAGCAAGCGATCATGGAGCTACAAAACATTCATGAGGATCGTCAAGCTGCACAAAGGAGAAGAATTGAGTTCACGTCTTTGGAGCAAGAGATTAATGAGGATCGGGAGGCCAATCTCGAGAGAGTTAAAATGCACTTAGAGAGGCTGTTAGACAACGCTGACAAATACCATGCATTACTGAGACACATGGCTTTCCACTACATGACGCGAAACAAAGTGTGCAAGGCCCGAATCAGGAATTTGAAGGCGAAATTAAGGAAGGTAATCAAGAAGAAAAAGAGGCAAAGGGAGCTCAATCATCTTGAGATATTGGCTGAAGCCTCTTTAGCCCAGCATAACACTTAATGAGGAAGCTCCAGCCCAAATTTCAAGGAATTTGGGGCATTTTTGGCATTTTTGTGCAAAAAACAGGGTTTTTCTCCCTGTGCGCCTCGCCACGTGGCGCGCGCTTATGATAGGAAACTCCAAATGAAAAAAAGTTTATAGTTTTGGATTTTCCATGAAAAATCATGACTGTTGGTGCATGGCCAAGAAGTTTGGGCAAGTTTTGAGTCCTCAGGAGGTCTAAAACACCCTAAAAATGACCTCTCTGCCCCTATTTTCACGCACATGAAGCAGTCTTGGGAGATTGAGGTTTTGGAGGGGAAAATGGGCACCCAATTTAGAAATTCCACTTGGGTTGGAAAGTAGACAGGTAGGGCTTTCCAACAAGCACACTTGGACTCAATTTGGACTTCAGAAAGTGCCTCAAAATCAGAAGAAAAGTGGCATGTTGCATACAGAAATTGGCGCGACGCATAGAGGTTTTTTGACCAATTTTCCACCTTCCAGCTCAGAAATTCGGCCATTTTGACTAGTTTTGCTTTGTGATGTAACTGTTTACTTATCTTGATGTAATTGGGTGAAAATTATGTAATTTTGGCACTTATTTACTTGTTCTAGAGGATTCATTCTCTAAAAAGGTAAAACTTTAATGAATGAATTAGTTTCCTACCTTATAGAGGCAAGTTGTTTTGACTACCTAGATTTTAGTGCTTTGTTTAGAATTGGTTGAAACAGCTCCTAGAATGATGAGATCAACCCCTATAGGCAAGGAAATAGGTTTGGCTTGCCTATATCATGTAATTTCTAAGTCATTTTCAGGGTTGGACTCTTGGGAAAAGTTTGGCACTCTATTGTACATTCACTTCTGCATTTTTGGCAAAGGAAAGATCAGGGTTTTGCAGCACTGTTTGGGATCCATGTGGCTTTATGTTTTGATGGTGTGCTTCTCTAAGTAATTGTAAGTTCATTAATGTTATGTGTATCATTTTCCTGCTTCTTCTTCTGAATTTGAGCAAATGAGTGATTAAGGTAGGATCCATAACTACTATGCTCTGCCTTTGAATTTGTTTAAATTTTCATGTTTTCATCTGTTTAAGGAGAATTTTTTAGACTCTCTTGCTCTCCTTAGCTCCTCACCAGTTTGATCTATCCATCTCAGAGGAAAAAGAGTTTCAGCACTTAGAAGAAGAGGAAGATGGCCTGTGGACCATGGATTTCGATGGCGCAGTAGGAAATGATGGTGCTGGAATGGGAATTTGGGTACGCAGTCCTTTTTCTACTCCAAACAAAGTGCCGAGTAATGTGCGGGTATGTTCTTACAAACTTGCTTTTGATTTCTCAAACAATGAAGTTGAGTATGAGGCTTTGATTGCTGGCCTAAAGATCCTAAGAAAGTTGAATGCTAAGAGGATTGTTGTATATGGCGACTCCGAATTGGTGATTAAACAAGTTAAAGGCGAATATCAAGCAAAGAATCCTCGGATGCGGGCATAGCAGAATGCTATTCTAGACATCTTGAAGTTGTTTTCATATTACACTTTGACATGTGTGCCTTGTATTCAAAATAGTATTGCTGATGCACTTGCTAAGGCAGCAAGTAATTTGAAGATTCCTATGAACTCATGCAATAAATTTGAAATCCATGTGAAGCATCGTCCAACTGTCCCGGACAATTAGAGATATTGGCAAGTTTTCCAAGATGATGAGGAGATTAATGATTTTCTGCAAAACAAAGGTAAGTTCAAAGATACCTCAATTGGTGTACAACATGATGATGGAAAAGATGATGTGCAGATCAATCAAATGGAAGTGTTGCAGCTCAAGGATAATGTGATTCCTAAAGGCTTGATACCCTTAGAAGAACTCTTTGATCATGATGATGTAGCACACAAACCAACATTGTAGCCAACAGAGAAGGGAGTTGAAGACGTGAATATTGGAACAGCCGAGCATCCAAAGATGGTAAAGCTGTCCAAAACATTACCACCAAAGGTAAAGGCCAAATATATCAGTTTGTTGTCATATTTTTCCGATGTGTTTGCTTGGGACTATTTTGATTTGAAAACATATGATACCAATATAATTTAGCACACTATTCTTATTAAGCCTAATCAAAAACCTTTCAGACAGAAGTTAAGAAGGCTTAATCCAAAATTGCTGCCACCAATTGAGAAGGAGATAAACAGGTTGTACAAATCAGGAATCATTGTTCCCATCCATTTTCTGATTGGATATCTAATTTGGTGCCCTTGCACAAGAAGACCGGTGAGATTTGTTTGTGCATTGATTTTCAGAATCTCAACAAAGTTTCATTGAAGGACAATTATCCGCTGCCAAAAATGGATCACATACTTTAGCGAGTAGTTGGAGCATCTCGCATGTCACTACTCAATGGTTATTCCAGATATAACCAAATTTTAGTCTGTGAAGATGACCGAGACAAAACAGTGTTGACCACTCCATGGGGAACATTTCATTATGCAAAAATGCCTTTCGGTTTGAAGAACGTGGGTGCCACTTTTCAGCGGGAAATGGACTTGTCTTTCGCAAATGAGAAGGATGTATTCTTGGTTGTGTACCTTGATGATTTGACCGTGTTTTCCAAATCAGATGTAGAACATTTGTATCCTTTGAAAATTGTCTTTGAAAAGTGCAGAAAATATGGTGTGTCACTGAATCCAAAGAAGAGCTTGTTTGCCATGGATGAAGGCAAACTACTTGGGCACATTATCTCCAAAGGATGGCATCTATATTGATCCAGCACGTGTGGAAGCAATTCAGCAAATTGACCTGCCCCGGAATAAGAAGGAGATTCAATCATTTAATGGTAAGATGAATTTTCTGCGCCGCTTTGTCCCTATTCTTGCTGAACATCTTAGGGAGATTACAAACATGCTTAAGAAATACAGCCAAGTGCCGTGGACGGAAGAGGCTGTAAAATATTTCAATTTAGTAAAATTGGCTCTTTCCTCAGCTCCGGTTCTAATCAGCCCAGATTATACTCAGGATTTTATATTGTTTTCATTTGCTTCGGAGCATACTATGGCAGTTATATTAATGCAGAAAAAAGATGAGCATGAGAGACCCATTGCTTTCTTCAGCCAGACTATAAGAGATGTTTCTTTGAAATACAACATTATCGAGAAGCAATCCCTTTCACTTGTAAAAGAACTGAAAGATTTCCGTGTGTACATTCTGCATTCCCATATTTTAGCTTATGTTCCTAACGCTACTGTCAAATATGTTTTGGTCCAGATCGATCCTGAAGGAAGATGTGGGAAGTGGATAGCAGCTTTGCTAGAGTATGATGTGGAGACAACGCCAACAAAGCTTGTTAAAGGATAGGGACTGGCGAAGTTGATGGCGGAATCAAATCTGCACGTCTTAGACATAAATTTGATCACTACTATGTCCGATGAAAATGAGGAAAGTTTGTCACTTCAAGTATCAGAAATTTTTGTTCTTTCTCCATGGTATTCAGATATTATATATGTCCTTCAAAATTTGTCTGTGCCACTTGGTATGGCTAAAAACAAAGCTAGAACTCTTAAGTTAAAGGCTGCTAAGTTTTGTATTTTGAATTCTGCACTTTATTGGAAAGATCTCGGTGGCGTTTTGTTAAATTGATTGGTGGAAGAAGAAGCGTAGTAGGTCATGGAGGATTTCCATAAAGAAGATTATGGTGGTCAAATTTTTTGGAAAACAACGGCAAATAAAATTTTGAGGGTTGGATACTATTGGCCGACATTGTTTGCTGATGTGTTCAAAACTATTAAGAGCTATCATAACTACCAGATTTTTGAAGGGAAATAGAAATTACAGCCTTTGCCGCTTAAGCCCATTGAGGTGAGTGCCCCTTTTTAGCAGTGGGGGTTGGATTTCATTGGTGAAATTCATCCTTCTTCTTTAGGTCAGCATAGATGGATCCTCACAGCGATAGATTACTTCACGAAGTGGATCGAAGCAATTCCCACTAGGCAAGCTACGGATGCGGTAATAATTTCATTCCTTGAGAATAATATTTTGTCTCGTTTTGGTTGCCCGAATAAGTTAATCACTGATAACGTAGAAGCTTTCAAGTCAAAGTGGATGGTTGAGTTTTGTAGTAAATATCATATTACTTTGGGTCACTCAACCACCTATCATCCACAAGGCAATGGCTTGGCGGAGTCTTCTAACAAATCCTTGGTTAATATCATTAATAAGATGCTAGAAATAAACAAGAAAAGTTGGCATAAGAAGCTGGTCCATGCACTTTGGGCAGATCGAGTGAGTCAAAAGAAATCCATTGGTATGTCCCCCTTTGAGCTAGTTTATGGAGTTGATACAGTTTTCCCTACCTCTCTTGCAGCTCCGGTAGTCAAACTTCTTCAAGAGGCTGGTAGTGAAGAGGACCCAATGCAGAGAAGACTAAATCAAATGATCCACTTACAGCAGACACGGGAAGATGTTTTTCAAAACACATTCAAGTTGGAGGAGAGAATTAAAAGGATTTATGACAGAAAAGCAAAGGTGGACACATTTCAGTTGGATGATGTGGTGTTAAAGTGGGATGCAAGGAATGAGAAAAAGGGCAAGCATGGCAAGTTTGACAATCTTTGGAAAGGTCCTTTTAAGATTGCAGCATATCGGGGTCAGAATGCCTTTCTTTTGAAGGAGATGAATGGGGAAGATTGTCCAGGAGGGCCGGTCAATGGTGGGCTGCTCAAGCGGTACCTTTTCTGAGTTATTTTTGCTATCATCATTGTCATTGTAAATACCATTTTATTTCAGTTTCACTGCAACCATGTGCTGTGATCTTCTCTTCAGTCTAGGGCCCAAGGTGAAGGCTATAATTCTAAAGAAAGATTTTAGTTTTGAGTTCAGTTTGTCGAGTTAGTTTTTCAGTCATTTTACTTTTATTATCGAGTCGTTTTGAGTCATGTTTCAATCAAATAAATTGAGTCAAAATCTTGTATTGTTTGTCTAAATAATGGATCCGTAGCCCAATGGATGAAGGCACTGTCTATCTCTTCCAGAGATCTGTCGTTCTTGGCACCTCCAAGGAGCTACCATGCCCATTGGAGCCAATGTTAGAGTCTATCTGGTCATCCCTCCGTCAAAGATCAAAACTCTTTTTGCATTTCATGTTTAGGTGTCCCATCTCATTCGATTAGTTGCATTCCATTAGGAGCATGCCATAAATCTGTCGGAAGGGCTTTGTCATTCATACCTCTCATGCTTTGCACTGCTGGCTTAGGTTTGTCCATCAAAATCAAGTTTTAAAAGTCATTTGCAGTCTTGTTTCAGTTTCTAGGTCATAACAGTCATTTTAGTCATTAGGTTTAGGGTTAGCCAATTTGATCTTCGGCAAGGTCTAATAAAGCTAGCAGGCCAAAGGGAGGTCCTTGATGAGTTGTTATTTCAAAGATTTTTATCGTCATATGGATGGATTATGACTTTTCTTCAAAACTCTGTTTTGAAGACAAGTCGAAATTTCGTTTTTTGTAATAATTTTCCAAATTTTTCAGTTCTTGAATTCTCCAGGCGCAGCCCTGGTCTCCTTTTCCAACTCCCATGTCAGCTATTCCTGCAAAAATTTGCCAAAATATTCATCATTTCAACCAAAAATCAATGAGGAAACAAAAAGTCAGAGTTCTATTAATTGTCAAAAAGTGCCAGATTCAAAACATTACAAAATGGGTTTTGAAGAAGTGAAAATCAAAACCATCTCTTGTCATGATATTTCTCAAAGCTATTTATTCCTTTGCAACAAGTGTCCTTCAAAATCCAAGGGAGAAATCATGTTTTGAAAGTGTAAGAGCAAAACTGTGTTTGAAAGAGGCCGACTGTGTGAGCTTAAGGAAGCGCGGCGCACATAACAGGTGGCGCAGCGCACTGGAAACGCGCGGCGCACTAGGAGGTTTTTCTCAGTGTTATTTTGAATGGGCACGGCACACAGAAAGTGCATGGTGTACTGGGTTCTTAGCGTGGCGCATATAGCCTAAAGCCCGAAAATTGCTTGAAACTTCACCAATTTGCTCATACCTTGCATGAATTTTCCAGGTAGGCCCTTCTTTTTACTGTTGCATCAAATTTTATGATAAGAGATGGTGGTTTAGGGGTGATAAAGGTTGAAACAAAAATTCAAACCCTCTTTCTATAAACACAAGCAAACTTGCTGCTAGGGTTTCAGAACTCACAGTTTTGCCACCAAAATCATTTCTCCTTCCCCTTTCCCTTGTTTTCACCAATCCCTAATTCCCTATCACCTAAATTCATTATTCCCCTCTCCTACATGCTCTATCCTGAATTCTCCAACCTCACACCTCAAAACCTATACAATAAGCCCAAACCCTAAACCCTATTCCCATACATCAATCCCTCAAACCCTCTCCCATATTTCCCTATTAAATTTTTCCCAATAATTCCCATTCCTCACTACTGTTTCCCCTTCCTAACAGTCCCTGTTGCATTGGTTTTTTCCCTTTGGTGGCAGACTTCGCAGGTAGACTTTGCACCCTAAGGAGCAGTCAAAACAGTTTTCATATGCAGCAACATCTTTCATTCGAGGTATTTTGTACAGCAGTCATGGCATCTGAGCATTCATCGGAATATGAGGTGGAAACCCAAAGTGACTCTCCCTTGGAAGAACAAGCACCCCGTAGACCTCATAGAAGTGGCAGACATGTTAGGGAAGAACCGATCACCCTTACAGAGTTGCAGGCCTGCACTCTTGCTATGCAGCGTTTTTAGCATCAGTCATGCTATGAGTTTTTTAAAAAGGTGGCAAGTCTCCAATTTCATCATGAGTTGGCTCATCTTTTTGTGATGCACTTGCACGGAGATCAAGCTATCTTGGCTGGTGTCACCTTCACACTTACACCGGAATTTGTCTCATTAGCAACCGGTATACTGAACATTGGTGAACCATGGCACAAGAAACAAAAGATTAACCGACAACATTATGAGCCCTACATCAAAACCAGTTTCTTGAGGCAGCTCAAGAGAGTGTTCCCGTTCCGATATCTGAAAAATGAATATGCTTCACTAATGAGATTGATTATGAAATATTTCAGCTGTGAGGGATGGTTCTCTTGTCTTTATTCTTATCACATCAGGTTGTTCATGCATTTCACCAGGGTACGGATGATGAACATTCCGTATTTCATTTGTCGGAACATAGAGAGGATGACCACCTTTATACAGCATAAAACCCCTCAGCAGCAACTTAACAGTGTCTATCATTTTTCTCTTATTAAGATTTTTGTGGTTCATCAGCTTGGATTGCAGGGCATCACTTTGGATGATTTCATCTCTCATGACTTCTTCAGAGCTTCACGGATATTATTAGAGGTTAGGCATGAAGGTGAACCTTCTCATCGGTATGAGCATCATGAGACTGCTAGTGTGCCAGTATTCATCACATATTATAAAGGCGCCAGACGTTTTTTTGTAGTGGCAAAGCGAGTGTTATCTCCACCAGGGGTGGAAGGGGGCTCGCTTCCTCCATCATCATCACAAGTACAGGACAAAGACAAGGGGCCAAAGCAGGATGAGGAGCCTTCAGGTGATGCATCAGGTGAACGAGAGATTGACTTCATTCTCATTCATGATACAGATACAGATACGGGTCCACAAAGCGCCAAACTTAGAGAGATCATTCAGGAGCAGCAATCAGAGATCGAAGCCTTATCCCTTGACTTGGAGAGGGCTAAGTGGACCATGAAGTACTTGGAGCAGAGGAACAAATAGCTTGAGGATCAGCAAGTGATCATGGAGCTACAAAACATTCGCGAGGATCGTCAAGCTGCACAAAGGAGAAGAATTGAGTTCACGTCTTTGGAGCAAGAGATTAATGAGGATCGGGAGGCCAATCTCGAGAGAGTTAACATGCACTTAGAGAGGCTATTGGACAAGGCTAACAAAGACCATGCATTGTTGAGACACATGGCTTTCCACTACATGGCGCGAAACAAAGTGTGCAACGCCCGAATCAGGAATTTGAAGGCGAAATTGAGGAAGGCAATCAAGAAGCAAAAGAGGCAAAGGGAGCTTGATCGTCTTCAGATATTGGCCGAAGCCTCTTCAGCCTAGCATAAAACTTAATGAGCAAGCTCCAGCCCAAATTTCAAGGAATTGGGAGATTGAGGTTTTGGAGGGGCAAATGGGCACCAAATTCAGAAATTCCACTTGGGTTGGAAATTAGACAGGCAGGGATTTCTAAAAAGCACACTTGGGCTCAATTTGGACTTCAGAAAGTGCCTCAAAATCAGCAGCAAAGTGGCACGACGCATACAGAAATTGGCGCGGCGCATAGAGGTTTTTTGACCAATTTTCCACCTTCCAGCTCAGAAATTCAGCCAGTTTGACTAGTTTTTCTTTGTGATGTAATTGTTTACTTATATTGATGTAATTGGGTGAACATGATGTAATTTTGGCACTTAGTTACTTTTTCTAGAGGATTTATTCTCTAAAAAGTGAAAATTTAATGAATGAATCAATTTCCTACCTTATAGAGGCAACTTGTTTTGACTGCCTAGATTTTAGTGCTTTGTTTAGAATTGGTTGAAATAGCTCCTAGAATGATGAGCTCAACCCCTAGAGGCAAGGAAATAGGTTTGGCTTTCCTATATCATGTAATTTCTAATTCATTTTCAGGGTTGGACTCTTGGGAAAAGTTTGGCACTTTATTGTACATTCACTTCTACATTTTTGGCAAAGGAAAGACCAAGGTTTTGCAGCACTGTTTGGGATCCATGTGGCTTTATGTTTTGATGGTGTGCTTCTCTGAGTAATTGTAAGTTTATTAATGTTATGTGTATCATTTTCCTGCTTCTTCTTCTGAATTTGAGCAAATGAGTGATTAAGGTAGGATCCATAACTGCTATGCTCTGCCTTTGAATTTGTTTAAATTTTCATGTTTTCATCTATTTAAGGAGAATTCTTGAGACTCTATTGCTCTCCTTAGCTCCTCACTGGTCTGATCTATCCATATCACTCACTTTAAAGCATCAAAACGATTTCCTTCCTTGCCCCAATCAGAACTCTGCAGAAACTGTGCCTCATCCCCGAGCCCAAATTTGCCTTTCCCATTTTTTCAACAAAACTCACAAAAAACCAAATCAAATCCCTGCACTTAATACCTAGCCTAAGATCAGTTGCAAATTTAGTCATCTCGAGCCTCATCGATTACCTTCTGCCAAGATTGACCCGGAGAGAGTCCTCTCCTGTCCTCATAGGGCTAGCTACGAGGCTGAGCATGGTTTGGTGTGGACCTAGAACTTTGTCTTTTCAGCTTGAGGCAAATCTAGGCTCTAAGAGACCTGAAGCCTAGAATTTTGTTCAAAATGAATATCAAATGACTTCCACTCTTCTAACAGACCCAGATGAGAGGAAAGACTACATCGCAAATGCAAAGGCCATGAACTCCATCACTAATTGAATCACGGTTTCCGAGTTTACAAAAGTCATGCACTGTACTTCTGCCAAAGAAATGTGGGAGAAGATAGTTGGCTTGTATGATGGAGGCTCAAAAGTCAAAAAGGCAAAGCTTCAAACTCACAGAAGACAATTTGAAAGTTTGAGGATGGAAGATGAAGAAGATATTGCAGCATACCTCCTCCGAGTAGTTGAAGTGGTAAATTCCTTGAAAGGATTGGATGAAAAAATTGAAGAAAGTACCATTGTTAAAAAGATATTAAGGTCTCTTCCAGATAGATTTGACTTCAAAATAAGCACTATAGAAGAAGAAAAGGATCTAGATACCCTCAAAATGGATGAACTCCATGGAATTATCACTGCCTATGAAATGAGGAAAGGTGGCCCAAGCTCCAAAGATGCATCATTCAAGGCCTCAAGTCAAAGAAGGGAAAAGAAAGGAATGATTGTAGTGATGAGTCAGATGTGGAATTTGAATTGGCTCAATTTGTACGAAAGCTGAAGAGAGGATCTAAGCTTAAAGGCAAGTATCCTCTTATCTGTTTTAAATGCGGTAAAATAGGTCATTATGCAACAAGATGTCCTCATAAACATGACAGTGATGATGAAGGAAATTCTAAAAGAATGGCACACAAAAAGAAAGGGTTCAATAAGAAAAGCTTCTTCTCCAAGCAAGATGAGTCTGATGAGGATGAGTTTATGGTCATCATAAAGAAATCAGATGAGGAAAGTGATCATGATGAAAGCCAAGAAACATTATTCATGGCAGTCATAGATGATGATGACTCAGGGCTGGAAGGAAAAGTAGATGAACTGTTAATAAGAACCATTGAAGAAAATGAGAAACTACGGAACAAAATCATTTCTCTCAAAGTGGAAAATGAGGGAATAAGAAGGAGAGAAGATCTCTTAGAGGCAAAGCTTAAAGAAAAAGAAGAGACTTGTGAAGAACGTGAGGCCGAAATAGTGTCTCTGAGAAAGGAGTTCAAGCAAATTAAAAAGGGCTGTAAAAGCTCTCAAATACTTGAGACTATTTTGAAAAATCAAAAACCTCAACATGACAAGTCTGGAATTGGTTTCAAAGGAGAATCCTCAAGCACTAAGAATAGTGCAAAAAGCTATGTCGATGCACTTTCCTACAATCCAAAAGATGAAAAATTATGTTATCAAAAGTGCATCCTAGATCCCAAGAACGAAGAGAGAATTACTCCAAAGAAGAATGTGGAGTCGAATCATGGACACTACAACAAATACAAATCTATACTCCACCAAGGGCCCATCGAAAATCCAAAGAATGAGGGAGGAGTAATTCCTAGGAAGGAAATCAACTCAAACCGTGGTTGCTCAATAAGTACAAAACCATCTTTCTTGGACACTGCTTTCACTGTAAAAACTTCGATCATCAAGCCAGACATTGTATGGCTTGCAGAAGTGAAAATACAAAGCTAAAGGACCGAATAATCAACTCATATGGCCCCAAAAGGCAGGGACAAATCAAAACCTTCAATTCATTTGATCCCTTGACCAAATTTTATCTGATTTTCTCTTTCTGCTACAATAATGGACACTATGAACAAGACTGCCCACTCAAAGCAAGAAAGACGAGTAGCAAGAACTCCAGCATGGAAAAATGTGACCTGGCTCTATATGCTCAAAATAATGGAAACCAGTGGCTTGTAGATAGTGGGTGCTCCAGACACATGACAGGAGATAGAAGGAAGTTTGTCTCACTGAGAAAAAAGGAAGGAAATGTGTCCTTTGGAAGCAGATCTGGCAGAATTGCAGGAAAAGGAACAGTTACTCTGATCAATGGAAAAGGAAAGGCTCAAGATGCTTTACTGGTTGACGAACTCAAACACAACCTCCTGAGTGTCAGCCAAATCTGTGATCAAGTACATAAGGTTGTTTTCAGCAACAAAGACTGTGAAATAAGGAACTCTGCCTTAGGGAAAATTGTGACAAAAGGGGTGAGAACACCAGACAACATTTACATTCTGAACAAGATTCAAGAAAATAAATGCTACTTGAGTCAGACAGATGAGAGTTGGCTGTGGTACAAGCGACTTGGACATACAAGCTTCAGAAATCTGATCAATATCAGCAAGATCAAAGCTTTACGAGACATCCCAAGGTTGTTCAAACCAAATCAAGTAGTATGTGGTCCATGTCAACATGGAAAGCAAACCAAAATCAGCCACAAGGCAAGGGAGCTCTCTACATCAAAGCCCTTGGAGATCATCCATGCTGATGTGTGTGGGCCAACTAGAAATCAAGCATTCCAAGGAGAAAGGTACTTTGTGTTATTTGTTGATGATTATACTAGAATGATGTGGATATATTTCATAAAGTATAAATCTAAAACTTTTGAGTGTTTTAAGAATCTAAAAGCCCTTGTAGAAAATGAAAAAGATTCAAAAATTAAGTGCCTCAAAACAGACAGAGGAGGAGAATTCACATCAAATGAGTTTAGTGAGTTCTATAATATTCATGGAATTAAAAGGGAATTATCGACTGCCAGAACACCTCAGCAAAATGGGGTAGTTGAAAGAATAAATCGAATAGTCCAATAAATGGCAAGAACAATGTTATTAGCAGCAGACTTACAGCCTAGATTCTAGAGAGAAGCAGTAGGGACATCTGTCTATACATTAAATTGAACTCAATTAAGACCAAATTGTGGAAAAACTCCTTATGAGCTATGGAAAGGAAGACTTTCTTTGGTGAAGTACTTCAAGATCTTTGGAAGTAAGTTCTTTCATAAAAATAAATGATGGCTCACCCGAAAAGTTTCATTCTTGCATTGATGAAGGGATATTTCTTGGATACTCTACATGGAGCAAGGATTACAAGTGCTACAATTATCGACTGAAGAACATAGTGGAAAGCATTGATGTAAAGGTTGATGAAGATCTTCCAGAAAAGGAAATTGAAGAACATGAAGATGACTCTCTCATCGAAGAAGAAGAACCTAAAGAAGAAGAAATAGAAGAGGAAGAAGAAGAAGAAAGAGAACCACCTAATACCCCTTCAAAGATAAAGTATGTCCAAAGACATCATCCAGAAGAGTAGATCATTGGTGATAGAGATGAAGGCGTGCAGACCTGAAGAAGGATAACAATCACACCCAAGAGAAAATTCATTGCCCTCCTATCTATGATAGAACCAGAAACATTTGTAGAAGCAAGTAAGGATCCTCATTGGGTAAAAGCCATGGAAGAAGAAATGTCCCAAATTGAGAAGAACAAGACATGGGATCTGGTACCTCGTCCAAAGGACAAAAACATAATAGGAACCAAATGGGTGTTCAAAACTAAAATGAATGAGGAAGGACAGGTTATCAGAAACAAGGCAAGACTTGTCTGCAAAGGCTATTCACAAATTGAAGGAGTTGAATTTGAAGAGACATTTTCACCAGTGGCCCATATGGAAGCTATCAGGATGTTCTTGGCATTTTCTTGCTCAAGAGGATTCAAAATGTATCAAATGGATGTGAAATCAGAATTTCTAAATGGGGAACTCAAGGAGGAAGTCTACATGCAGCAGCCAGAAGGTTTTGATCTAACAGCGGAAAAGGAATTAGTTTTTAAGTTGAAAAAGGCTTTATATGGGTTGAAACAAGCTCCTAGAGCTTGGCATGCAAGATTGGATCACTATTTACAACAACAAGGCTTCGAAAAGGGAGTGGTTGGAAGTAATCTATACATAAAGACAGATGAAGGTAAGTTACTAGTTGATCTTGTTTATGTCGATGATCTGATTTTTGCTAGTAATAATGATGAAATGAGCCATGAATTTTCTCAAAGCATGTCAAAAGAGTTTGAGATGTCAATGATAGGAGAGTTGTCCCACTTCCTTGGACTTCAAGTATCCCAAACCAGAGCAGGATTGTGTATATCTGAAACCAAATATCTAAAAGACATGCTCAAAAAATATGGAATGGAGGACTGTGCACCCATGAGCACACCTATGACCACAAACTACAAACTGAGCAAAGATGATGAATCCCCTCCAGTGGATGCAACTCATTACAGGTCAATGATCAGAGCCCTTCTATACATAACAGCTACACGACTAGACATAATGCAAGCAGTAGGAATGGTTGGAAGATTTCAATCTGCTCCCAAACAATCCCATTTATTAGCTATAAAAATAATTCTCAGATATCTGAAGGGAACTTCTGATTTCGATCTTTGGTACCCAAAGAACTCAACACTGACTGTAACTGCATACACCGATGTTGAATGGGTTGGAAGTATAGATGATCGGAAAAGTACTAATGGAAATGCATTCTTCCTAGGAGACTGTTTGGTATCCTGGCTCAGCAAAAAACAGTCATCCATATCATTATCCACAGCCAAAGCCGAGTATATTGTTGCAGCAGACTGTTGTACTTAGATACTATGGATGAAGGAAGCTCTAAAAGATGTCGACATATGTATAGATCAACCGATTACCATCTATTGTGACAACACAAGTGCTATCAGTCTCAGCAAAAATCCAGTGATGCACTCAAGAACCAAACATATACCAATCAAGTATCATTTCCTTTGTGAACAAGTAGTTAAACAAAACATCGTCTTGGAATATATCAGTACTAAGGAGAAGATAGCTAATATTTTCACAAAACCTCTTCCTCGAGAAGCATTCGAAAAACTGCGTCAAAATATGGGGGTTATTTTCTTTATCATCACTCAAGTTCATTCATAAAGATGTAGCAGGATAGGGGGAGCAGGTTGACAGGGGGATTCCATATGCATTCCCTTGCCATTGATGTCAAAGGGGGAGAGAGCAGAAGAATATTGCCATCAATAACAAAGGGGGAGATTGTTGAACATAGATTGTCATTGATGTCAATATGGCAATATTCAAGGAGTAGACAGAGCCAAGAGGAGCACATAGAGTTATCGGAGCCAAGAGGAGGAGACGGAGCCACCAGAGGACCAAACAGTGCAAAGAGCAGACAGAGCCAATGGAGGCATGCAAATAAGTCATCGGAGAGCTTATATTCATGTAGGTAATAGATATAAATAGCCATCGGAGCAACAGAGGTGTAGACAGAGCAAACAAACGAAGCAGAGAGACATCGAAGCAACAGAGGAACAAGCAGAGCCATCAGAGTAATAGAGGACGCAAACAGCCATCGGAGGAAGCAGACATAGCCATTAGAGGAGCAATATATATATACACGGGGTTAAAGGAAATATCGGAACAATATATATATATATATATATATATATATATATATATATATATATATATATATATATATATATATATATATATATATATATATATATATATATATATCTATATATATATATATATATATATATATATATATATGCAGGGTTAAAGGACTGGAGAATATATATATGAATAGGCAAATGCATTATTGAAGGAGAAAACCCTATATATATGTGTAACCTTATATATATGCATTTAACACAAACGGAGGCCATAGCATACATATTACAAATACACTATCGGAGGTGGAGCAATATATTATATCGGCAGGTTCATTAAGTATCACACTCGAAACCTCCGATTGCAATAAGGTATGTGGACCCGATGGTCCTATTATATCACACCCTATTGTTATGTCGCATCCGCGGTAATCGTAATGAATAAAGAGTGGTCACCCTCGAACGTGCGATTGTGATTATAACACAGACCCGATGGTCCAACTGTAACACAACTTAATGCTAGATCACATCTGCTGGAGGATCAATCCGTCGGCCATCAGCGATGTCATGGGGTCAATGTATAAAGGACCCCAAGAAGTCTTGAACGCTGATTGCGATTGCAAGTGCAGACCCACTGTGGAATTGTGTTATGGTTGAATGCTATATCACATCTGCCCATCATAACAATACACAAAGGAATTACAATCTCCCAAGCACCATTTGCGATGTAAGTCACGGACCTGATGGTCCGATTGCAACATGGTCTAATGTAATATCGCATCCGTTGTGTCGCTAGTCTCGAAGGGATGTTAAATCTGCCGATTTCAATGGAGCTATGGACCTGATATAGGAATAGAAGCAGGCAAACTAAATTTGAAATCTGTCATTAGTGTTTCTCACCTGTTTTTCATATATTTTCCTGTGTCACCATGTTTTTGCTTACAGGGTGGTTTTAAGCCGAAAGGCTTACGATGGCTGTGTCCGATGGCTTTAGAACACTGAACGTCAGGTAAATGGGGTGATTTATGGCGAAATTGATTGCGATTGGATGTGGCTATCCATTAAATGAAGCTGAACTCTGTGCATGCCCACAATCATTGTTAAAGGAGCATTGTTACAGTCGTAACCAGTGAGATGTGTTCTCCATGGATTATTTGGCACTCTCTTATGAATTAACGTGTGTTGTGAGCATGATGAGACAGAGGAAGCTACAGTGACAGACAAGCCAGTGGTGAGGATGCTGAAGCAGGTGAGAAGGAAGCCAAAGAGCCAGCGAGTAAGTGGAAACGAATGGACAGAGGCATGAGAATGTATAAAACAGTAAAAAAAGAGAATTGTTGGTGCTATTGTTGTGGTGAAGAACCAGAGCGTGAGGTAGCAGAAGCAGCAGAGGCAGAAGAGGCAGCAGAAGCAACGGAGGTTGTAGAAGAAGCAAAGGCAGGAGAGTAGGAGTGAGAGAACCTCAGCTAAATAGAGTGTAGTAGCATACCAGTTTATACCAAGGTTGGGTTGGAGCCCAAGAGGTTGGAGCCTTAGAACTGAACAGGACTAAAGTCATTAGGGGTAGGTGCTCCTAAGTGTAGAACCACTGCAAAACAAAGTTGGTGCTCTAGAGGTTAGAGCCTCACTGAAGTCCAAGTTGGACCTTGGCAACTATTCACAATCAGATATATACTTATATTGTATTTATTTCATTGCACTGTCTTGAGTTTTAATAAAAGCATTAATTTCAGCTGTTGATTTATGTGTTCTGTGTATACATATACATATCTATATATGCTTTTGGCAATCACTAGAACAATTAAAGCATAAGAAATACTGATTCACCCCCCCTCTTAGTATTTCCAACAATGAGATTATTTTAATGGCAGAAGTGTCCTCAGACATGTAATTTTATTAATCAAAAAAAATAATTACATAATTTGATTTTGCAAGAGTTTACACCCGAACATACAGACACTCTTGCAATGAGCTATTTATAAGCTCCATGTCCTAACTACCTCTAATTATGGATCACTTATTAAATAACAAGTGTCCATTTACAATAAATTTTATTCAAACCAACTAGCTAACAAATCTCCTAAAATAGAGCCTAAGATACAACACATTTGGAGAGTCATATCTAGTTACAACAAAATTCTAAATAATTAAACATTCTAGAATAATAATTATTAATTTAATATCTTAAATTAATAATTATTTTATTCTAATTTTATAACCTATGATAAGATTGTATTTTTGGATCATCTAACATTCCCCCCTATGATCCAAAGATACATTACAACAGATACCAAGTTCATCCCTGAACTTAGTAAATTTTTTTCTGCCAAGCGGTTTCGTGAAAATGTTGGAGATCTGATCTTCAGAAGGACAATAAACTGGCTTGAGGACATCTTTGGCAATGAGAGATCTGATATGATGATACTTGGTGTCCTCATGCTTTGTCTTTGAATAAAAAACTAGGTTCTTGGAAAGTTTGATGGCTAACTAGCTATCAATGAATAATGATGTAGCTTCTGTCTGAGAAATTCCCAAGTCCTGCAAAATTCTACGCAACCAAACAATTTCACACGCTGCTTCCCATGCTGAAATGTACTTTGTTTCTACTGAAGAAGTGGCCACTGTAGCTTGCTTCTCAGAACTCCAAGATACTACTGCTGACTTCATATTCATTAAATAACCTGATGTTGATGCTCGATCATTAATACTTCCAGCAAAGTCGGCATCGGAATATCCACCAAGTACAAAGTTTTTAGTCTTTTTGTAAAGAAGACCAAAATCTTTTGTTCCTTGGATATATCGAAGAACTCTTTTAGCTGCATTCCAATCACTGTCTCGTGGTTGTTTCATAAAACGTGAAAGAATACTGACTGCATCAGATAGATCAAGACAAGTATTTGTCAAATAAATCAAGCTGCCAATCAATTGTCTGTAAGTTGTACTGTCCACCTCCCCCCCCCCCCCCCCCCCCTTCAAATTTTGAAAGCTTCAAGTTTTGCTCCATGGGGGTGAGAACGGGCTTGCAATCTTGCATGCCAAATCGCTGAAGAACCTCTACTACCTACTTACTCTGAGAAATGAAAATATGATGCGGATGTTCGAAGACTTCAACTCCAAGATAGTAGTGAAGTAATCACAAATCTGTCATCTTAAAACCTGCATGCAACTCCTTTTTCACCTGTGCAATATGATCATCATGGTTTCCAGTAATGATCAAATCATCTACATACATAACAAGAATTACCAGATATTTTCCCTGTTGTCGTACATACAAAGTATCATCATATTCACTTCGTTGAAAACCAACTTTCTTAAGGTATTCATCCATATTCGCATACCAAGCTCGAGGAGCTTGTTTTAATCCATAAAAAGCCTTGATCAATTTGCAGACTTTATGTTCTTGTCCTTCAATTTCAAAACCTGGGGGTTGGCTCATATACACTTCCTCCTGTAAATCCCCGTTGAGAAAAGCACTTTTCACATCCATTTTATGAACTTTCCATCCTTTCTGAGTGGCCAATGCAAGGGTTAATCGGATGGTGTTCCATTTAGCTGTAGGAGCAAAAGTTTCCTCATAATCAATGCCTTCCTACTGCACAAATCCTTTTGTGACAAGTCATACTTTATACTTTTCAAGTTCTCCCTTCTGATTATACTTAATTCTGTAAACCCATTTGCATCCTATGGGTTTAACATTTGATGGACAATCAACAAGTTTCCAAGTGTTGTTATCAATTACTACTTGATATTCTTCAACCATAGCCTATTGCCATTCTTTATGTTTTACTACTTCTTTGTATGTGGAAGGTTTAGTAAAATCATTTGATATTAAGGAAAAAATTCTTTCACTTCTATGTGCCATTCTGGTGCCTGTTTTATTTTGCTCATCAGGCTTTACATCTTTCAAAAGTTGAACTGTCCATTTCGGTAGTTGGTGCTCAGTTGTTTGTGCTTCTGTAAAATCGCCATCATTGTAAAGAGGATTAATATAAACTGATGTTCTTTATTCAGGTGAAGAGTGTGGAGAATCACTGTCAGAAGAACTGTTGCTGCTTGGAGATGCGGATGAACTGCTAGAAGACCCAGATGATGTTGTTGATGTAGATGGACTGGATGACTCATCTTCAAAGGAAGGAAAATCAAGTTCATACCAATTTGGTGAAGTTGGTTGACTTTGTATTTTTCCATTTCTTTTACTTTCCTTAGTTTCTAACTTGTGAAGAAGATTTTCAATTTCTTCAGCACTCTTACTCTCAGTTTCATCGAAAATGACATCCCTACTCACAATGAATTTTCCATTGGTCAAAAGACGATACCCCTTCTTCTCATCAGAATAGCCAATCATTGTGCATTTTAAACTTCTTGAGTCAAGCTTAGTTCATTTTTCTTTCCGAATTAAGGCATAACATACTGATCCAAAAACTCTAAGATGTTTAACTCGAGGTTTGAAACCAAAACAAGCTTCATAAGGTGTGATTCCGTCTAAAGAAGTAGTTGGATATCTATTTCTTAAGTAGACAGTTGTATGTATTGCTTCTGCCCAATATGTTGGACTTAACCTATTGAAAGTTAACATGGATCTTGCCATTCCTAACAAGGTGCGATTCATTCTTTCAACTACTCCATTTTGTTGTGGAGTGTAAACATTAGTAAGATTTCATCTTATGCCATTTTCACTGCAATAAGTTTTGAATTCATTTGAAGTGAATTCTCCCCCATTATCTGTCCGGAGAGTACCTATCTTTTCTTTGACTTCATTTTCAAGAAGTTGGCAAAAAATTTTAAACTTATCAAATGCTTCTGACTTGTTCTTCAAGAAGTAAACCCAAGTCATTCTGCTGAAATCATCAATGAATAATAAGAAAAATTTCCATCCACCAAAGGAAGTTTGTAGAGTTCCACAAACATCACTATGAACTAGTTGTAGCCGCCTGTTTGCACGCCATGAACTTGCTGGAAAATTTTCTCAACTTTGTTTGCCATAAATGCAAGCTTCACATTCCCTTTTGAAAGTGGGAATTCCTTTAACCATTCCTTATTTTTGCAATTGAGAAAGAGCCTCAAAATTTAAATGTCCATATCTTACATGCCATATCTTACAGGTGAAATACCTATAGTCACTGCCCCTGCAAAATCAGAAGCCTTGGAATAACTGTCCCTTTCAAATGTAATAGTTGTCCATCTTCATATCCTGTCATGACAGTTTTCAAACTCTGTTTGATTGAATTAATCTTGACTAAACCATCTTCCATAATCACCTGATGTCCTGCTTGTCGAATCGTGACTAAAGAGAGAAAATTTTTCTTAAAACTTGGTACATACCATACATTGGAAATCATTTTTTCTCCAATGTCAGGGAGAAAAACATTAACTGCTCCTTTTCCATAAGGAGTTTTTTTTTATCATCAACGAGAAAAATGGCATTAATTTGGCAATCTTGAAAATTCTAGAAAAAATCACATCGACAAGTCATGTGCTGAGTTGCACCGGAATCCATGATCCAAGCATCTTCATAATCACTTCTAAGATGGGATGAAAGTTGTGATGCTGGCGAGGAAGTAAAAACATATTCTGAGTTATCATCATCTTGATCATTTGCAAATTGCACTGAATGTTGCTGAAACTTGGGAATTTTATTAAGAGATGTTCGACAATCTTCAGCATAATGGCCAACTTTATTACATCTTCGACACACAATTTGACTTAAGTATCTTCCTTTTCCTGAAGATTGTCCTCTGCCTCTGCTTTGAATTCTATGTTGAGATTTTCCTCTACCTTGATTGTTATTCCTTCCTGAACTGTTGCCTCTGTTAAATTTGTTTCCTCTGCTTTGGATTTGACCTCGACTTTGCACTGCTTGATTCTAATTGCCTCTGCCTCGAGAACTGTCTGCTGATGATTTACTAGTGCTGGCCTCTATGAGAAAAAAATCTTCACCAACTTTCTTCTTCTTTCCAAAGGTTTTATCATGTTGACTCAACATTTCACAGAGCTCATCAAACTTTAGTTTCTCTAATTTCCCAGTTAATTGTAGAGTCTCCAAAAACTGTGTGTAGGAAGAAGGAAGTCCAGCAATTACAATTGTTACCATAAAGCTATCATCAATTGCTGGAAACCCAACATTAATGATTTCCTGCCTAATATTCTTAAGTCTTGAGATATATTCAAGAAAATCACCTCCTTCAGTTAATTTTTGTTGCAACAATTTTAATTGTAAATCAACTTTCTTTGATACAAGCTGAGTATCAAAGAGGTCTTTAAAAGTTTTCAAAGCAGACCATGCATCTGTAGCATTTTCTATATGGACATACATTTCATCATTCATAGAATATTTAATAAGAGCTAAGGCTTTGGCATTCTTAACTTCCCATTTTGCTAGTGCAACTGCATCTGTGGGTTTATTCGGCTTAATATCTCCATCACATATACCCTGCCATAATTCATTGTAAATGAGAGTGCTTTCAATGAGACGATGCCATGTTTTATAAGATTTTGTGCCTTCAAGTTTGTTGGAATCAGAAAACAAATTATTCAACTTAGGCATTGCAGCGTTGAAGCTTCGCACCAAGAATTAGAACAAAAATGACAAGATGGACAACACAACACACCACGCAAAAAAACACGATCTATCGGGGCTTGGCCTTGACCCTCGTATAGTTGTTGAAGCAGGAGAAAAATGACTGAGCTTTGCACTTGGCTCTAGTCAATTTCTCAAAAATTACAGGGCAACTTTCAAAATTTGACTTTTACAATGATGCTCTTGCAAAACTTGGTAAAAAAAAGTTACCCCCCCTCAAAGTAAAATTACTTTGAGTTACAATGCCACACTTATCTCTCCAAATAAAATCTCCTTATTACTCCAAAAAAATTACTGCCCTAAACATTTACAAATAACCCCTCACACCTTATTTCTCCAAAAATATTATGTTACAAATAAAAAAAAAATTCCTTATCTCTCCAAATTACAAATTACAAAATATAAAAAAAAAATAAAAAAAAAAAAAACCTTATTTCTCCAAAAGTATTTTATCCCTCCATTATCTTTACCAATAAACTTTCCAAAACTTTTCTCCATATACCTTCATTGAAAATCCACTTAAGTAACGTGCTTTTTTTATAACCATGAACTTTTTATGTGCAAATAATATGCATGTGCGTTTAAATGAATAGCTTCATGATTTAATATCAAAACTCTATATAAATGTGCACTTTTCAAATGCGTTGAGGGATTAATAAATAACAACAAATATTGTGCCTCAATTCCCGTAGCGCTGCATCTTTATTATAAAACTTTTCATTGTTCCACGCAGGCTGGCAACGCTGGAGTTGATGACAGTCTTACTGTAACGCAGAAGAAATGTCATCGGTTACTGTAACGTGAATCACAAACCACCACCAATGCAAATCGTCTAACTGTGAAGAGAGAAAGAACCACCAGTCACTGTAACGCGAACCAAGAGCCACTGTCTAACTGTGAAATTGGATGCAGAGTTGCAGATTCAAGATGCGGAATTCCTCCTCTAGCAAACAAATCCCATCAACCACAGTGTACTGCCTTGCCTTCATGGTGATTGATTAATTCATTTGTTTGACATCAGTTTGTGTCCTCCATCTTAACGTGATCACTCCATCTTAACTGGATTACTCAAAAAGTGGTTGTTGCGGATAAGAAAAGCTTGACATTGGCAAACAATGGTTCAATTTCAGCCAAACGTGGTCTTCTCAGCAGCACCAGTACTGGTTGTCATGTAGAAGCTGCAAATAACAATTTAACAATATCAGATCAGAAAACTACTGGTCTGCACTTCAGGATGCTCGGAATTCCCCCAAAACGTCATTTCCACAAGTATCGTCCACATAGGTTGTTCCGTCTACAGTACCTTTTAAAAAAAACGGCTGACATCACTAGTCCTAGACTTTTAAAGAACACTGTTTTCAATAATCACCAGAAAGAAAATAGTTGGAAGACGTGGGAGTCCTAATGGGATCATGCCACTATTTTCTTCGCCTGGAAATCCTTCATCTTCACAGATTCCCAACAAGCTTTTGCTAGTTTCTAATGTTCGTGTAGACACTGGTTTCAAAGGGAACGGGAAACTACAGTGAAGGGATTTATGCCTATGCTTGGTGGTAATGAGTATACCAGGCCTTCTTTCCAAAAAGAGGGGAAATAATACAGAGAATGAATTTTAGATTTTTTTTAAATCTAAAATCAATGATATAATTGAAGTTCAATAAAGTGTTTTTTTTTTTTTTTCAGAAAAAAATTGATACCAAATCAATAGATTGCATACCAAATATTAACTGACCAAATTAATTGAGTTTTCCATGTGCCTATAGAGCTGGAATCTCCTCTTCACATTCACTACAGCATTACTGGAGCTCTGATACCACAATAGTGACAAAAGTGTCCTCAGACACATAATTTTATTAATCAGAAAAAATAATTAGATAATTTGATTTTGCAAGAGTTTACACCCAAACATCCAAACACTCTTGCAATGAGCATTTTATAAGCTCCATGTCCTAACTACCTCTAACTATGGATCACTTATTAAATAACAAGTGTCCATTTACAATAAATGCTATTCAAACCAACTAGCTAACAAATCTCCTAAAATAGAGCCTAGGATATGACACATTTGGAGAGTCATATCTAGTTACAACAAAATTATAAATAATTAAACACTCTAGAATAATAATTATTAATTTAATATCTTAAATTAATAATTATTTTAGTCTAATTTTATAACCTATGATAATATTGTATTTTTGGATCATCTAATAGATTTCTCTTGAGGGGAATAATTTTGTTTCTTTTTGGTTTTCCCCTTTTTCTTACTTCCAGGTTGCTTTTCATTTTTACCTTTATCAGATGACATGGCATTTATTTCGGAAGCAAGTGTATTTTCAGGTGTATTATAAGTTTGATTTGAAATAGAAATTGTTTGACTAGATGGCCTACTTGGTGTCTCAATGCTTGAAGAACCTATCACACCATCACCGACATGAGAGTCCTTACTAGATGAAGGTGGTGGAATAGTAAAGGCTAGTCTAGGTGAATTTGGAATCTTATCATAGAGCATGCCAAATAGGGTGTAAATCAAGTCTAGGCATTAGGCATGAGCAATTACTTGCCCTTCGGTAACAACTCATCCTTTGGCCACATCCTCGATGATAGATGGAAACAAGGATTTAATAAAACAATCAGTTAAAAGCTGATCAGGAACAAAAGTTTTGACCATTCGACGTAGTCTTACTGAATCATCATTTAGGGAATTAGATGAACACCATAAATGAAAAGTCATAACATGATTGGATGGATATTCTCTAGGGTTCCCATTGAACTTAGGAATATCAGAAGGCAATTTATGTGGAATCACCGGCCACCAAGGTGCATAAAGAATGGGATCATTGGTAATCTCATTTAACTCTGGTAATTCAAGTGTTGCGACAAAAGGAAATTTTTGGTTTAGGTCATGTTGAGTGTAACGAGGGTAAGATGGAATTTCCTGGGAAATAGGACTTTGCATACAACCATAAGGAATCTGCTGCTGGTAACCTTGATAGGGGTAGGTTTGTTGAGAATATCTAGTATAAGGTGATCGTTGGGAACAGGGATAAATTTGTTGTTTTCCAAACCTAGCATAGGTTTGTTGACCAAAACCTAGGTAAGCTTGATGTTGAACGAACCTAGCATAGGCTTTTTGACCAAGTCCAGGATAAGGTTGGTACTGTTGGAATTTTTGTTGTTGATATTATGGCTGCCAGGGTTGTTGATGCAACGATTTTTGCCCACCAATATAAGTTTGACCAGGTTGTGAATAAATTATACCAGTATAAGTCTGAGTCATCCCAGTTAATGGTAAACTAGCCTGAGGTTGTTGGATTCCAGACACAAACGGTTGTTGTAAAATGGCTTGAGAAGACTGAGTCTATAGACCTGAAACTTGAGGGTAAGAGGTTGAAGGACTAGCTTGCAAAGGTTGAGATTCAATCAACTGAGTTTGCGATTGTGGTAAAGTTGTAATGATAGGCGTAGTAGGTATAGATGAAACATGTTGCATTGGTTGCGATGGGTACACAAGCCTTGGTTGAACGGGCATTGTAGGCTGCCATTGACAAACAATCATTCCAGAATAAGTTGGACCTAAAGATGATGGTATACTACCATATGATGGTCCCCCAGAAAATGGAGGATAAGTAGATTGGGCATATTGTTCTCCATATGGAGGTAATATAGTGTAAAGTGGATACATTGGATGATCACCAGATGGAACAGCTTGATATTGACGTGATGGTTCAAACTATTCAGTATCCGTAAGTGATGAACCAAGTAAAATTCCTGTGGAGGACATGGGTGAAGACCATGGACTAGAAGAAACACCAAAGTGAGTTCCAGATAATGATTGGTAACCCAGTGGGATGGATGGACCACCATATAGATGTTACTCAGGTGTTGTGGTAAACATCGAAGAAGTAACGACAGTAGATGTTCTCGTAGCTGTAACTGATGATATAGTCTGAGATGTTGTTTCAGCCATAGTCAAATGACCCAATAAATGTCCTAATGAATCTACAGGAGTTTGAAAGTAAACAGGATCAAAAGGAGCAGTTAACTGAGGACAAGAAGGATAAAGATAAAGCCTTGGTCCAAAACGAGTTGGAGTTCTAGGTGAAGTCTCTTCTTCAGATTCCTCTTCAATAGCAATCAAACTGGGTGGAAGGATTTCACCGTCAGGTCTGTAAGAAATTTCCAGTGTTTGACTCTGTGGTAAAGGAGAAGTCTCAACAGTTACAGATTTCTGAGGATAAATGGGTCAATCATCTTCCAGTATGGAAACAACTTCTGATTTTTCAACTTCGAGATCCAAGTGTTCTGGTAAAAGAACAACAAGTTCAAGATGAATTTCTTGAACAACTTCTGGTTCAGAAGTAACTTCTCGTTGAACTATGATAAGTTCGGGATCAAATTCCGGTTGAACAAATTGAAGTTCAGAAGTAATTTCTTGTTGAACAACTTTGTGTTGAAGATCAACTTCTTGTTGGACAACTTCAATTACCATTTCACTAAGTTCACTTTTAGTGTCCTCAGGTAATTGTAAAGGTTCCACTTCAGTAGCAGATAAACTAGTAATAGTAGGAGTAATTGGAATTGCATTACGTACTAGTATAGGTGACTCTGGTAAATCAGATGAAGAACTAGAAGTTTGTGATGTACTTGACTCAATTAAACGAGACTGCTTTTGCCGACTAGGTGTAGCTTCAGGCAGTAAAGGCGGTTTACTCGCTGTCCTTCGTGAACAACGGGGTACATGTTTATTTTCCACCACAATTGCTGATTGATTTTATTACAAAAAGAAATAAACAAAAAGAGGGTAATCTAGGCAAAAGGATTACCAAGTAACTGTGAACTGCAATATACTGCCTCGGAGAAACCAAGGACTTAACATACGTGTAGGTAATCTCCCCGAATGTTGTTTTCGATGTATCATAGTATACAAGGTAGCTGACTTGGTTACCTATGGATGGATAGCAACCTAATGTAGTCCTCCCAAATATACCTAAAAGTACATGGAGGCCCAATTAGTGTTAGCGCTATCTAATGCGAAACTGCACAGTGAGAGCATTCCTTTATACTTTTCATACTATAACACTGCCTGATATAGCCGAAAGTACGTGGATGAGCTACGATATAATTACGTACGTGGAATGAGGTATCACACTCAGAATGTAACACAGACCATTAATGACATCTGCTATATTTAACGATGCCCGAACACGTCTCTAGCCTAGACCTCTATATGTTATGCATTAAGTTACAATGCTCCATTAGGTTAACTGAGATAAATTTTAGTTGATCTTATTTAAAAGTTTTCCTTTCAGGTTCATCGCGTGATGTTTCTAAAACTCCTAGAATTCAACCAATATGAGAAACATTCTTTTCATTTGATTCAAACAATTAAAACCGTAACTAAAAGGGATAGATCAATCAAAATCTTTAAACAAAGAGCATAGAGCACGTCTAATGCAACTTTCCCTATACCATTCCTACAAGAACACACAAACTTCTAAATTCATTATGCATGTTTTTTTTTCATTTCTTTAATGTTTAGATGAACATAAAGAAACTAAATGTACAAACAATCAATCAATGCTTTTCACAAGAAACGAAGACTTTACGACAGTTTCTTTTTCAAAGAAATGAAGGCTTTAAGAAAATTCTTTTTCATAAAAGTAAAGACTAATCAATATAATCTAACTTTGACAATGAATTGATAATGATAAAGAAATATATTAAGAAACACTAAATAATCAAGGTCAAAGTAGGCCTAGGAAAGGAAATGAAAATTGATTTCAGAGCCATAGAAAACATTGATCTTTCAGCAAACAACATCAGAAGCAACTTTGGAAAAATCAAGAAAAATATGGGTTTATTGGCTTGACAGGGATTAGCGCAACCCTGAGTGGGAGACAGTGCATTGTAGAGCACTGTCTCTAAGTTAAGGTTTCTCTGCATTACACTGTGTCAAGAACAACACTGCGTTGATGCCGGAGAGCACAATCAGCAGACATTTGAGCACACTTTTTTTACCAAAAAATCTTACAAATTACTGAAAAGAGGTCAATGAACTCAAGTCTACTAAGATGTAATATGATAAGGGTAAACTACCAAGAATGATGGTTGTTCCCCCGCAGAGTTTCAAATTTGTTATATGGAATTTATACCTACGGATAAGTACATCTTCCCTAAGTGGGTAGCTACACTTAGAACAACTGAAGTAAATATGTTTAACCTTTTCCTACAATAAACAAATAAGATAAAGGAACCTAGTTTTGATCTGTCGCTTCCTTTGATCTCATTTGAGTTGCTCCTATTTCTCTCGCTCAAACTGAATTTGCTCACTTGGTACCTTCCAACATAAACAAAAGACGACAACAATCAAAGCATATGATCTATTTATTGTAAAAAAAGGAATTGACAACATTTGAACATTCATTCATCATAGATATAGACAAAAGTATGGGAAAAGGAACAAACAACTTTATTGATTGATAAAAGGAGACATTACACCCAATGTGGTTCAATCCCGTGTCACTCATCAAGCTTAGTCCAAACCCTCATCACACAAATAGAAACATCAATCCAGTAGCATAACATTACCCTACAATGATTTCAAGTCTCAAACCAACAGTATTTCTCTATAATATCCAAGTTCCAACCCCCTGATCATTATGATGAGTGGTCAATTAGGGAAATGCAAGTGGTTTTGTCATAAATTGGGTATGGAATGGTTTTCCATAATTGGATAGTTATTTTCCATGGAGAAAGGGATTGGAGGATAGAGGGTTGAATGATCCATAGCCTATCCAAAAATGAGCTCATAGGATGAGATAAGAGATGGGCATCCTTCTAGAATGCTCTAGAAGGAATATTACCATAATCCTATGCCAATTTCACTCATCCTCACCCAGCGCAGGCTTAAGTTGGCCTAAGTGCTCTACAATGTAGGTCTAAATGGGCCTACCTTCTATAAAGAGCAGTTTCCCTTGACCAACGATGCATTGGTGTCCCAAGGAGGCATTTTAGTAGGGTTTCAAACTAGGAAACTTTCATGGCTGAAAACATTCAATATGATGACTTGTGTAAAGCATGTAGCAACTAAAATTAGGGTTTGGTAAGCCCTATTTGTACTGATATGATCGTCAGGAGTGACGTGACAAATAGACCTGTAACAGGGAGAAAGGTCTTTAATCTTCTAATCATCATTGCTTTGAGATGATTTCTTATTCATCTTCCTTCTCTTCTTCTCATCTCCAACAACAACTTCTTTAGGATTTGAATCACTACTTGAACAGTAAGGTTCTTCAAATTTCTCTTGAGCCTCATGATTTTCTTCACCACATATATATTGGAGTTTTTCCCATATTTCTCATGTAGACTCATAATGACTTACTTTATTTGAAACTAAATCTGATGGCCCTTTCAAGAGAATCATTTTATCTTCTTCATTATGCTAACTCTTTTCTTCATTCAATATGGAGCACCATACATCAACATCCAAATCCATTAAGTAGGCTTCCATTCTAACCTTCCAGACCACATAATATGATGTATTAAAAAATGGGACTCCCTTTGGTGTAAACCAAGTTTGATTAGCCATGTTTCCTTTTGATCTACCTTCAATCAATTAAGTTATTTCTTAAGGAACTTGGATCTTATACAAATTATTGGAAACAATGTTTAAGTTGGGGGGGTGTGAATCAGTATTAAGGCTAATAATAACTTTAATGCCAGTTCATATTCTCGTTTCACTTTGGCAACCATTCATGTGAGAAATAATGATCATGTTATGTAAACAACAAATCAACCCAACACATGAAACTATACACAAACAATATGATCAACAAACGCAGAGGATTTAATGTTGAAACCCAAAAGGGAAAAACCACCATTCTTCTTTTTTATCTTGTAAATATGAGCTCCTACTCTATTACATAAATTTTTTTATGAGCCACCACTCACAAGAAACACCAACTCCCTTAGATTATTTGCTAGCATTCATTAGTGGGAAGCACCAACTCCATTCTTCTATAGAAACCTGGTCATCTTACCATAAGCACCAATTGAAGCACAAACTTCTTGGATTTATTACAAGCACCATATTAGAACTTCATGGATTTATGTATGCACCCACTTGAAGGAGGCACCAACCTCCAAGCTCTACCCAGACACCCACTAGATGGAAGCTCCATATCCCTATTTTAGAGGCTCCAACCACATTCAATGAGGAAATATTTTCTCACTGGCCTTGGAACTCACTCTGCCTATTTTTAGCTCTACATTCATCATCTATTCCCTCAGTTCTCAACATTATACACTCACCCTTCTTCTCACTCTTTGTCAACTCTAAAACAACACTTTGTTATCTTCTTTCAGCCATCATACAATCAACATGATCAACATCTCTCGACCTTAATTGTATCTTAGGCTCTCTCTCTACCTCTCTCAGGAACCCTCACACAAACAAGTCTCTTTACATAGCTCTAAAGAACAATGTTTCTTCCCTCCACATTGCATTCCTACAATACGTGGTTTTTTTCCTCTGCTGCACAAGGAACAATTATGGCTTTGTTAACTCGTCACTATGCCCAAAGGAGTACTTCCAACATGGATGACCATTTTGATGATGCATCATGTTTCATAGTCGTTGCAACAACATTAATGAGAGAATGGGCTTTGGAGAGTTTTCACATGCTAAGAATTGAATCTCATTCTACCTATCAACACAACAAGTACCATTGAATTAATTTCTACCTAATAAAATATTTGAACATCAGAATGACACTCCATTGCTACTCTTTAAGGTTCACAAGGATCGAGGAGAATTATTCACAACATTCCCTCAAACTTCTTACTTCCAAAATATGGCATTCCTTTCCTGTTGATGTTTTATTGTACTAATTTTGAGATCAGGAACAACTCCCTTTATTGTTGTCAAGTATCCATTAATTCTCTATTTAGGTTGTGGTCGTTTCTACCTTCTTTTCCTATTCTCTAAAATCCCTATTAACTCCAACAACAAGTTTTAGTATATTTTTCCAACTTTGACGAACCTCCAGATATGACATAACTTCCAAGTATAGAGAGTACCTTCCAAATATGTGGTCGACTCATTCAAGCCTACTAACTCCACCATGGTAAATTGCATATATGGTGGGATCTGCCTAATGTAGTAGCTATTGTCAAATATAGCACTCAGTTCTTAAGAGCTACTAACCCATCCAAGCCTTTTAAACTTGTTCCCGTATTTCTTTAAGTTAGGTCATCGGTGTTTAAGACCTATATATGTGCCCATAGCACCTTTTCATTTAAATATGCCCGAAAGCCCTTGGTAAATTAACCTACAAAACTTCATTAAAAAAATCCTTGATACACCATCGAATGTAGGTCGGGAGGTTAGAGGTCGTGGGTTAGCCTACTTCACCTATTATTCACCTATATTTACCTCCGACTGCCTGACTAAATTGAAGGCCTGACTTAGGGTCATTTCCTTTTTATTTTTTTCAGAAACCAAATACATGGGAAAACTTCGCCAAACCGACCAAACCGAACTTCTAGCATAAACTTCAAATACTTGCCACATCATCATGTTTATGTAACTCAAGCGTCACATTAATGTCATCAGTTCCTATGTGTTGCCACATGTCACTTGAATTTGGCCCACTTGGCCACTTGAAAATGTTGAAAATGCATGACACATGTCCTCTTCTCATGCTAACATTTCACCCTACGCTAACCTCATTGAGACAATGTGGCCATCTCCAAGTGGTGCCACCTATCACCCTTTTCAGTTAATTATTTTTTCCCACCTATATGCCTGAACCAGATCCCACATAGTTTGAGAGTATGAGGTTAGTGGTTGATCAAACCATTTAAATCTCACTTGAAAAACCAACCTCCCAACTAGCCCAAATTCTTGACTAGGTCAAAGGCCCAACTAGAGCGACACACCCAAGAAAACGATTCCACATGGTTGGGGTCAAGGCTCGAGGGTGATTTCATCTTCGAATTTTGTTGCATGGCCTGACTTCACCTTAAAAACTTCCCAAGTAAAAAATTTCTTAAACGAATAAATTTCTTGCAAAACACAAGATATATGTGGAACCTTAAGACCTATAACTTTGAAATTTTACCCTTTTGATCCGCATACTTTTACAGGCCATCTCTTTCACTTCAGGAAGCCTGTTTCAAACCTTCACATATTGTTGGAAATATATTTCCAGGAACTATCCAACTGTGCCATTTCTAGGAGCATATGAACTGATATTCTAAGGAAGATATTCCTTCAAATATTGTGCCACCTAACCACCATAGCTATAATATTTATAACTTCTTTACTTAACTTGCTATATGATGGTTCTCTACAAAAGACTATAGCAACTAGAATATTGTAACTTGACACATCATGCACATCAATTCCTAACACACTATGCATCTAACATTAATTCTAGCCCAATTGACATCAACGCTAATACACTTGATGCCACCTACTATCCTAACAATGCCAATTTTCCAACATATGGAACCCTAAGTTGGTCATGCCACTCTTTATACTTGGAATTGGCCTTTTGTAGAATATCATGAACCTATTGTTGGAGGTGTTAAATTTTTTCAAAAAAATACCTTAACCAAAGCATGGGCCGACTCTACTCGTGAATATGTAATGGGCATAACTATATAAATAGGGGAAAAGGGTTGGAACCCCGAGGATTGTGGCTAATAGATAAATCGAGGGATCTATTATATTTATTTTTAACATGATGGAAGGATTGTGTCCCATGTATGTGGATTCTTGGAGTTGTACATGTGGAAGATATGCACAATCATCCTATTGATCATTTCAATTTTTCCATCTATGTGGGGGTGAAAGATGATGAATTTAGCCAACTTGGTATCCATCACAAACCATAGGCTAGAATATAAGGTACTAAGGAATTTTTTTCCCTATTTGAAACAATGGTACAAGGTATCCCAAAATAACCCCAAACATGCTCTCAAAAATAATTTAACAGTGCCTTCAATTGTAATAATCTTCTTGCATGGTGACAAAATGGCCATCTTGGAGAATGGATCGAAAACCACAATCACACAATCATTACCATGCTCGGTGGAGGTTAAAATTGACATGTAATCCATGGAGACTAACTCGCAAGGCTTGTTTCAGGTTGGTATAGGAGTGTAAATCCCTTACTTCTTGATAATTAGTTTAGTAATGGCATAGGTAGTGCATGATTTGATACATCAATGGGCATCATGTCAAACCTTTGGAAAATAGAAATACTTTAAAAGTTCTACTATTATATTCTCCACACCAAAGTTCCATACCAATTGACTTTAATGTGCCTCTTAGATAAGCTTGGCATGCTTGCTTGATGGAACAAAAGGTGGCCCACATAGCATGAGAGTACATCTTGGAGATGGAAGTATGGAACTTGTTTTTCTACTGATCTGAAATTAAAATTGAAGGTTTCATGTAAATTTTGAAAGATAGTTTATGTCTTATGTGCAATGGCTAGATATTGCAAAAGCACATAAACTAAGTTGAATTTTGCAGATTTTAACAATGAAAAATAAACAAGAAGTAGCATCATGATACAATAATTTGATGACAGAGTTCACCTCTTCTGGCTTACATCTCCAGGCTAGCTTCCAATGTTGGCCCTTTAAATTGTATGCTCAAATTTCAAATTACATCAACATGCGATGCTCAAATTGTAAAATTAACACTACCATTGTGTTTGGAACACCCAAAAACCCCTTTGTAGGCTCTTCTTAGGCTCAAAAATGTTGAAAAATAACCAATTTAGGCATCCTTCTTCATTTCCCTAGTAATTGTTCTAAAAATTCTTCCCTTTGACAAAAGTAGCAACGAAATTCCTCTTTGACAGATATGGAAGGTGACAATTTCACCTGGGTTCAGCCACAAATCTGTCGATTATGGTGAAAATGGTTGGATGGTTAGGTGAACACCACATCCCTATTTCTTTGCCCATGTGTCAGTTGTATGGCACCAATATAAATGGGGAGCATGAGCTAGAGGCCACAAGCCCCACAAACCCTTCTCCTAGTCATGTGAGGTGTAATGTGACTCAGGGTTAGCACAGTCAGGGTGCCACGCGCTTGCCCCTCCCAATGCTCTCATCGGTGTCGATGGTGATGCGAGAAGACCTTAGGTCGGGGCATGGGCCATGTCCTCATACCCCACCTTCTCTACTTAATACATGGCCATGGGTGAATTCATATGCCTTGGGGTCGAGCCAATTAGATGAGCCCATCGGCTCAACCCCCCCCCCAAACGGTGGAACCATTACATAATAAATAAAACTCACCCACTATGTCATAACAAGTAGTATCATGGTGTACTGGTTGGGAATTTAGTTGTGTTTTGTGAGGTAGTGGGGTTGAACCCTACGGAGGTTTGTCGGTCCAACAAAAAAAAATTAACCAATGAACCAGAGCCACATGGCTCTTTTCTACAAGGTCGCGTGTCAGACATTGATTGTTCCATGTGGTGGCCTGCAATTGGCCCAACCAATCAAATCATGCTAAATTCCTTTGTACGATCAAGCCGTGTGTCTATTCTGATTGGCTTTGTCCTACATAGTAACCCTACTAGCTTTAGAACCACATCAGTGTATGGACTACCACGTGGCATCCATACACTACCTAATCAACCATGCAGATTGATTTTTTTAATGTTTTCCAAAAAATTCAGAATGCGATAAATTATTCATACGGTGTCATATTGAGGCGATTATATCATTGTTGGAATATATTCAATGAGATCTACAATTTGGCGTTGGTTTTGGGAGAATTCGAGCACTTTGATAATTAAGTATATTTTTTATTCCTTAGACCATTCCTCCCCACCAAAAGGTTTTGGACCACAAAAAGTTTGTTTTTACTTACAAATAAAGTGAGGGTACAACTCCCTCACATTCCTAATCTCAATCCAATTTGTTTTACTTTGATTGGTACCTTTGAGCCCCACTCAATGATACACCATATTGCCTCTATGTGAAGTCCTTATTTTCCTATCAAGAATTGTGTCTTTCTACAACACATTTAAATATTTAGGAGAAAAACCTTTTGTATATGGAATATGAAAATTATCTTCATGATAATCAATCATTGAAGGCTCATACAATCTCAATTTTTCCATATTCACAATAGAATAAATTTTCATGTAAGGTGGAAAATCTAATCGGAAAGCATTGTTAGCAATCTTCTCCAAAATTTTGAATTGACCATATTTGATTGGCTTGATTTTTTTACCTCCACCTTGTAGTCTTTCCTTTCTAATGTACAACCAAACTTGATCTCCCACTTGGAAATCACAATAAACCCGATGCTTGTCATATCTTTCTTTGTACTTGGCTTTGCTTTTCTCTAGTTGCTCTTGTACTCTTTGATGCACTAGTTGAATTTTTTCAATGAAATGCTTGGATTTGTCCACATCACAATATCCATCCACTACAATATCTTTACTAAAGATGAAATCCAAAGGATGCTTTGGAAAATAACCCAAACATGATTCAAATGGTGATACTTGTGTAGATGAATTCTTGGCACAATTGTAGGCATTTTGGATGTAATGCAAATGCTCATCCCAAATTTTATGATACTCACCATAATATCCTCAAATGAGATGCACTATTATTTTGTTCACTAATTCTATATGGAAGTCAGTTTGTGGGTGAAATGTGGTTCTCTTCTTCAACTTTGTATCCATGAGTTCCCATAAACTTAACCAAAACTTCTTGACAAATCAAAAATATCGATCAGAAATAATAGAAGTGGGTAACCGAAAATTAACCCATACATTTTGGAAGAACATATTTTTCATTTTTTTAGTTGTAACCTATTTCTTACATGGCATCAACACACACAATTTTATGAGATTATCCACAATAACATATAGATAATTATGACCTTTCTTAGACATTAGCAGTCCCCTTACAAAATCCATAGAAATACTTTTCCAAGGACGAGACAGAATAGGAAGTGTAGTGTAAAAACCCAATTTCCTATTTCTATGCTTGCTAGTAGCACAAATGTAACATCCTCTTACATATCTTGAAACAGTTTCATTCATGCGAGACCAATACTAATAACTCTAAATTTGAACAATTGTTTTGCCTACACCAAAGTGACTAGTAATAAGAGAAGTGTGGGATTCCCTTATGACATTGAATCATTCACCTTGTGGAACACATAAATTTCCAAGATGGTACAACAACTTGTTATGAACATGATAATCCAACTCTTCAACATGATTTCTTTGACTCAAAGTGATCCGGATTTAAATAGGAATGCAAGAAAATACAGAGATAACCATATACACAAAGATGCAGTGGAAATAATACTTCATTTCATTAATATAAAAATACAAAAATATGCTTACAAACAAAAATGGAAATAAACCAACTAGGGCAATGGTAGCTTATCTCTGAGAAGAGATGTGGTTACATGCCTCTGAACTGTGTTACAATGAGGCTCGAAGGCCTATTTATTATTGAGAAACAATGGAAAACCCTTAACATCCCAGAATCTAACCCTAGAAAATGAAACGCCAAATTTTGGGCCCCGTTTTGGGTAACTTGGTACATCAACTTCCCGGGGTCGTAACTTTGGCACCCGATCTTCATTTGATGCGTACAATAGCTTGTTAGAAAGATCTATCCGAGCACTACAACTTTTCGAAGATCAACATCAATCCATGGAGCCATGTTGCTCCCATATTTCACAAAAAACATCGTTTAGGGCCTCAAAACGGCTCTGGAAGTTCAAGACCCGAAAAACTACTAAAAATAGTAAATTGTGCTACAAATAAGGAAACTGAAAAGCTAAAAGAGACAGTTGTGGGGGTCCAAGTGGGATAGGTGGTTGGCCACTAAAATCCACCTGGATCATTCCTCCCCCCCAGGAAGCAATGGTCCTCATTGCATTGAGTTCCTCCATCTGCTGAACTTGGTCCCTGGTGAGCTGCTATGCAATCTGTGATGTGTCCAGTAATGGTGGGAAGCATGGTCAACGATGGTCCACATTGAACACTTGGTGCAAGTGAAGGAATGGAGGAATGTTGTGCTCCAAAGCATTATTTCCCACAACCTTGGTAATGGTTTAAGGACCATGTCAGCGTGGTCAAAGCTTCTAATGGGATCTTGTAAGGCGTTCTTTCTGCAGATGCAACCAGACTTTGTTGCCCACCTGAAGTTTATGTGGTACCCCTGTGGGTGAGGAGAAGTTGTTTTTGTGTTATGTCATGACCGTATCCCTTTGTTGCTACTGCGTGGAGGAACTCTTCCCCTTACTTTGGGAGTGAACTAGACAGAAAATGAATTTCCTACTCTGGGAGATGAGCTTGTTGCCTTTTTTGGCAGTGATCAAAGAGGTGGCGGTAGGTGGGGCTACCTCCGGTATCCTGTATAATGAATTGCCCAAAGAAATAATGATAGTGTGAGGCCTTGAACCATACACAGCATGTTGCCTCCATAAGTATGGCTAGCCTAATACTATATCACAAACATCCAGAGCTGTAACATCATACAATACCTCGTTTGTGAAGGGCTTGATGTTGTAGGGAAGGTGGCACAACTAGCGAACTTTGAGATCTCATCCTTCATGAAGCCACTTGATATTGTATGGCTATGGGTGTGGTGTAGTTGATAGGCCCAATCACTTCATGACCTCTACTAAAATGAGGTTCTTCTGGCTGCCACTATCGACAATGAATTGCAGCGGTGAACCCTTCACCCATATCTGTGAGTGGAAAAGACACTCCCCCTCCTCTGGGTCTTCAGGCTCATTCTTCCTGATCTTGTTGGTGGCAACAGTGACGCTAGGCTCTACATCAATGATTTGCTTCCCTTTGCCATTTCCCTTGTTGGGTTCTGACTCAAGTTCGAAACATGCATCTGATTATGAAGCATTCAACTCAGCCACCAACAACTGCTTGGTTCGACACTCACTTGTGTTATGAGTGGGACTCTTGTGGAACTCACACCACTTTCCTGCATCCTTCTTCAACTTCGTGGTGTTATTCTTTTCTTGCAGCTTTGATAGGTTATCTTGGGTCACCCCACCTTGGCTTTGTCCTTTGGTCTTCGGATTCGTAGATCCAAAGTCTCGCTTCTTTTATTTAAACTTTTGCTCGATTTTGACAGTGTATTGGTACGTCGTGCTGAGCGAGGAGATCTTCAAGAACTCCATCTCTTCCTGGATGTACTTGTGTAGGCACCCACAGTACTTGAGTACCAAATGTAGCTCAGAGTCCTTGATACCCAACTGTGTGCGAAGGGTATGAAAAATGTTTGTGAACTCCGGCACATCTTGGTCCCTTCCTTGCCACAGTGTGGTCCATTTGATGTATTTGTCCTCATAGCTTTTGACAGGGTAGTACATCCCCTTGACGGCATCCCAGAATGAATCCCAAGTAGGTGTGACTAAAAATAGTGAGCCCATACTTTCATTCTTCTACTCGCAGTAGGTTTCCCACCAGTCCTTGACATGGGGGGCTGCTTTGAGAAGAGTGAAAACAATCTTTTCCTGACATGAAAATTCATGAAAAGAAAAATAACCATCTAGCATATTTAACCATTTATCTATGGCATCTGTGTCTATTTGACCCTCAAAGATGGGGATTTCAAAATTAACTTGTACCTTAAAGGGTGTGGCATTTCCAGAGTAGCTGTTGGAAGCCGATGCGTCGTCTCTAGGTAGCCGCTCAAGGATCTGCACAAAGTTGTCCATCATTGCATTCCTTTATTGCTCAAGGGCTTCTTCGAGCAAGATTTTTATAGGATCTCCTGCCCCCTGATCTTTCTTTTTATCTGCCATGGGAGGCTGTCGGGATTTGGGAGGCTAGTCTTTGCAAAGGTTTGACCAGTTCAAGCGCTAACTCCTTCTATCCCGACCTTGTTGGGGACATGCAAATAAAATCAGAGAAAAAGCAGGACGCTCTAATACCACTGATCTAGATTTAAATAGGAACACAAGAAAATACAGAGATAACCATATACACAAAGATGCAACAAAAATAATACTTCATTTCATTAATGTAAAATATTGAAATATGCTTACAAACAGAAATGGAAATAAATGAGCTAGGGCGATGGTAGCTTATCTCTGAGAAGAGATGTGGCAGCTACATGCCTCTAAACTATGTTACAATGAGGCTTGAAGGCCTATTTATTATTGAGAAACAATGGAAAACCCTTAACATCCCAAAACCTAACCCTAGCAGTTGAAACGCCAAATTGTGGGCCCTGTTTTGGGTAAGTTGGTACATCAACTTCCCGGGGTCTTAACTTTAGCACCCAATCTTCGTTTGACGCATACAATGGCTCGTTAGAAATATCTATCAGAGCAATACAACTTCGGGAAGAGAAACATTAGTCCATGGACCCATTTTGCTCCTAGATCTCCCAAAAAATGTCGGTTAGGGCCTCAAAATGGCTCTAGAAGTTCAGGACCCAAAAAAGTACTAAAAATAGTAAATTGTGCTACAAATAAGGAAATTGAAAAGCTGAAAGAGACAGTTGCGGGCGTCCAAGTGGGATAGGTGGGTGGCCACCAACATCCACCTGGATCAAAAAGTTTCATAAACATCTATAAAATCTTCATCTTGAGCATATTATTCAATATAAATTTCATGCATGATTGAGTTATGCTTAAGAATAATAGATTCATTAACAATAGCCTTGATAGCATATCTTCAACATGTTGTATATACCTTTCTTATACCTAATTACCAAATGAAATTGTTGTAGGAATCCCATCCACCTGAAATGTCTAGCTTGTTGTAGCTTGGTTTGCAATTGTAAATATTGCAAAGGTTGATGGTCAATATGAATAATCATTTCCTTACCCATCAAATAGTGCTTCTATTTCTTCATGATTTGTACCAAAGCATACAACACTTTATCATAATATGGATAGTTAATTACTGCATTGGTAAAGGTTTCAAAATGATAAAAAATTAGATTAGCATGCTACATCAAAACTATTTCCATAGCATAATCGCTTGCATCAGTTTGAATTTCAAATAGATGCTTAAGATTTGGAAGTGCTAGAACTAGCGTTGTACTGATTTTCTCTTTCAAAGTTTTGAATGATTTCTGATGCTTTCCTCCCCACTAAAATACTTTTTTCACACTTTTAAAAGCATGTAATGGTGTTGCAATGAGTGAGAAGTTAGCGGTAAATTTTCTCCAATATTGGGTTGCTCCCAAAAAACTCCTAACTTCTGTTACATTGTCGGATTTATGACAATTCACAATAACATCAATGTTTGAGGGATCAATCTTCAATTCAACCCCTCCTACAATATGACCCAAATAAAACAAATAGGTTTTCCAAAATTCACACTTACGCATCTTCAAATACAATTTCTCTTTTTTCAAGACATATAAAACTTGTTTCACATGCTTGAGATGCTCTTCACAAGTCTTACTGAAAATCATAATATTATCTAAGTATACAATGAAAAAATCATCAAGGAATGGTCGCAACACATCATTCATAAATCTGATGAATTTTGTAGGTGCATTTCAAATCCCAAACAACATAACTAACCATTCAAACAAACCTTGTTTTGTCTTGAAAGTAGTTTTCCAAATATCATGTTCAACAATCCTTATCTGATGATAACCACTTATAAAATATAACTTAGTAAAGTAAACAACTTATTTTAATTCATCAAACAAATCACCAATGCGAGGAATAGGATAGTAATTCATTGTTGTGGCCTTGTTCAAATCGCATAGATCCACACACATGTGCCATGTACCTTCTTTCTTTGAAACCAAGACAATAGAAGACCCACAAGGAGATGTGTTTGGCTTGATGACCCCTTTATCAAGCTACTCATGAATTTTTTTCTTGATCTCTGCATTCTCCAAAATTGACATTTTATACATGCCAATATTTCAAAGTGTAACATCCTATTGCAAGTGAATCTCATGTTGGATTCCACATTTTGGAGGTAATCCTTCTGGCTCCTGAAACATATTGTCATAAGTCTTAACAAAATTCAACCAATTCATGCTTTATTTTAGAATCACATCCTATGAAAGCTTTAAATTCAGTAGTATATTTAGCTTTAATCATCAACAACACAAAATTCTTACTAGCATTTACAAGCCTTTTCATTTGACCAACACCAACAAGATATAAGTTCATATTCTTGCAATGTGCTCTAAAAGTATATTCAACTCCATGTTTAAAATGATGAAATTTGTTCTCGCAATGATAGAATATGGCTTTATGGTCATACAAGTATGGACTCCATAAAACAATTCTACAAATATCAAGTGGTGCAACATCAAGCTCTTCCTCATCTATAAAATTAGCAATGATGGCGAATTTGAGTTTACATTTTCTTGTCACCTCTAATTTGGAATCATCACATACCCAACCTAAAGGGTAAGGTTTAGTATGAGGTGTAGTTTCTAGAGTAAGTTTCTTGACAATTTCTTCAGAGATAAGATTGACTTGGGATCCCCTATCAAATAATGTATCAACTTTCGTATGTTTTGTAATGACCCTAATATGAAAAATGCCACTTCTTTCTTTATCATTTTGAGATTCAATAGGGTTACTAGAATAACTAGTACTTGCATTAGAAGCTATACCTTTCATTCCCATGGTTGTGATTTTAGTTTCATCACCTGAATTAGATCCTAGATCTTGTTGAGTTGTAACAACCGTCTTTTTTTTCCCTTGTTATTGAACTTCTTTGGTCTCATTTCTAGATGTAATTTCCAATAGTGGTATTCATCATGGCCTTATTTTGAATAATGTTTATAGGTAAGTTTCTCTCCTTCTTTCTTAATAGTAGCATTATTTTTTCCTTTGCCTTTAAACTTCCCCTTTCCTTTGTCTCCACATTTGGAAGGTTTCTTGATAGTCTCTTGAGGAAAATTCTTGCCTCTTGATTCTAAATGAGTTTCATGAACACATACTTCATCTAGATTGGTGGGATTAAACATAACTATAGTATGTCTCAAATAACTATGTAATCCACCTATGTATTTAAGTAGAGTATCTTGTAAAGACAAATCAACAAAAAGATTAAATCGCTTCTTCTAAATTCTTGTGTGTAACTTTGGACACTCTGACCTTTTGCTTGTCTAAAATTTTTCCAATCCATAATTTCTTTTTGCATGTAAGATAATGGATAAAATTTCCTTCTTAATGTAGCTATAAACAAGAAGAGGTAATTTTACCACTTTTCTTCAAATCTTCTTAAGCTTTGGCCTCCCACCAGATGAGGGCTACACTTTCCAAATGAAGATAAATAAGTTGGATCTTACTAAAATCATCATCAATCTTTTGAATCCTGCAATAAAATTCAATTTAATGAACCAAATTATCTAATTTCTCAGCATTTACTTCTCCATTATACATAGGAAAGACAAACTTGACATCAATCTTAATAAAAGGAGACTTAGCATGTCTTTTTGGAGATGGAGGAGGAGTAGGTCTATGAGATGAATGAGGTGGAGAAGGAGGTGAGGCTAGAGGTGGAGGAGGTGGAGGTGGAGGCTTGATCCCATCACCACCATTACGTTTTGGATTCTTGGAAATTTCTCCTTGCAACCTTGTTGTCCTCTCATTGTACAATAATTTCACCATCTCAGACATATCATAGAAATCCTTTCTAAAAGATCTCTCATCCTCAAACATTAGCTCATGTCCTTCTTCATGTGCCATGGCTAGTTGAGTTTGTGGAGTTTGTGACCTCCTTGAACCAATTTGAGGGTTTG
Organism: Pinus tabuliformis; assembly: GCA_031772625.1. Lineage (NCBI taxonomy): Eukaryota > Viridiplantae > Streptophyta > Pinopsida > Pinales > Pinaceae > Pinus > Pinus tabuliformis. The sequence goes on along the minus strand of CM062819.1, from coordinate 1,675,757,231 downwards.
GTTCTTCAAGAACTCCTTCTCCTATTTTCAATTTAGACCTTGTAATCATTCAAGTAAAACACTTGCAAAAGTTTTCAAACCTTGATAAAAACCATGCTATGATATCAAAATGATCTAAAATTAAAATTGAAGGTTTCATGTAAAGTTTGCAAGCTAGTTTATGTCTTATGGGCAATGTATCGATATTGAAAAATCACTTAAACTAAGTAAAATTTTTCATATTTTAATAGTGAAACATAGACAACAAGAAACATCACAAACAACAATTTGATGATGGAGTTCACCCCTCCTGGGCTATGTCTCTGGGTCCAACTTCCAATGTTGGCCCTTTATATTATATGCTCAAATGACAAATTACATCAACACACAATATTAAAATTGCAAACAAAACACTACCATTGTGTCCAAGACACCCAAAAACCCTTGGGTAGGCTCTTTTTGGGCTCAAAAAGGCTGAAAAGTGGAAAATTAGGCCTCCTCCTTCATTTCCCTACTAAATTTTCTGGAAATCCATCACTGTCAAAACTGAAAACAAAATTCCTCTTTGGTAGATATGCAAGGTGAAAATTTTGCGCGGGTTTGACCACAAATCTACCAATTATGGTGCAAATTTTCAAATAGTTAGGCAAACACCACAACCCTATTTCTCTTCCCCCGGGTTGGTCATATGTCGCCAATATGATTGGGGATCATGGGCTAGAGGCCACACTCCCTATTTGCCCCACTCCTAGTTGTGTGAGGTGTAATGTGACTATGGGCTAGTGCGGGTAGTGTGGCACATTCCCTCCCCTCCCAATTCTTCTATCGACCCTTCTCCTAACTGTGTGAGGTGTAATGTGACTGAGGGCTGGCACAAGCAGGGTACCATGTTCCCACACCTCCCAATCCTCTCGTCGCTGGTTATGGTGATGTGATAATACCTTGGGTCGAGGCATGGGCCAGGTGCCTTGCACCCTGCCCTCTCCACTTAATACGCATTCATGCGTGAATGCATATGACTCGGGGTTGGGATGGTCGGGCAAGACCACTGGCACAACACCCCCCCTCCAAATGTGGAACTATTACACAATAAATAGTACTCAACTGCTATGTTATAACAAGTGGTAATGTGGTGTAGTGGTAGGGCGTTCAGTTTTGCATTGTGAGTTCATGAGGTCAAAACCCACAGAGGTATTTCGGTTCAACAACAAAAAATGTAACCAATGGATCAGAGCCGTGTGGTGCCTTTCTAGAGGGCAACATGGTGGCCTATAATCGGCACAACTAAAATTAGCACCAACCAATCAAATCATGCCAAATGCGTCTATATGGTCAAGTCGCATGTCTAGTTCTAATTGGATTTTTGTCGCATAGTCACTCTACTAACATTAACACCACATCAGCTTATGGACTGCCAGTTCTGATTGGATCTTTGTCACATCTGTACAGTGCTCAATCAACCCTACAAGTTGACTTTTTTATCATTTTCCAAAAATTTCATAATGTGATAACTTGTTCATACAGTGTCAGATTGAGGCATTTCAAGCATCATTGGAATCAGAACAATGAGATCTATGTGTTGGCACTAATTTTGGGAGAATTTGAGAACTTTAATTTTTGAGCATATTTTTATCCCTTTGATCATTTGCAATCAATTTATGGTATGTGGTAGTGAATTTAGTTTCCTTTTTGTATGATTTTATCCAAACAAAGGTCTCATTCCCACTAGAGTTAAGAAATGTGGTTAGAACCATAATTGGGGGTTGACTGAGGTAGTATACAACATAATTAGTGTTACAATTCTCATATTTGATGTGTTGAAAATAATACTGAGAGGGGGGGTGAATCAGTATTATTAAGTCAAATTCTTTTTCAATTTATACAAATATTTGTATACGCTACTTCAGTGAATGAAAACAACGTGTATACGCAACTTTGACTAATGAAACTCACATATAACTTCTAGACTTATAATTTAATTTATTCTTCAGATGTTGATCATTAATCTGTGTGTTAGAACCATGTAACAGTAAGAAGGAACAGAAAAGTAGAGCAGACAGTCACACAAAAGAAAATAAGATATAAGGTGGAAACACAATGTGGGTGAAAACCACCTGCTGCAATATGTCGCTATCTTCTTTCAATTAGAAACTTCTTTTTACAATGATTCTGTGTTGGTGCAGTCTTATACCAGCACACAGGCTTCAACCTGCAGAAAGCTACAACCTTCTCTCGTTCTCCAGCTTCTCCTATAAGGGAGCTACAACCCCCTTAGCTCTTGTACTAGCTGAGGTACTAGTACGTAGGTGCTGACCTACAGAAGGCTTCAACCTTCTCTTTTCTTCCAGGGACCACATTTCATAAATTTTCAGACTAAATCCATGAATATCAATCAAACATCAAGTAGATCTGCAACAACCAATCTCCTTTGTACAAATATTGAATCAACCAATAACTTTTCAAAATGTTGTAACCAGAAAAGAGTACCAGTAACCAGACACCAATTCTGAACCCAGAACACTACAGCAATAAACAGAAGCAGCTAAAACATGTTCCAAGAGACGTACACTACTTCATCAATAGAAACCTGTGTACATATGCATCTATGCCAAAGCCAACCAGCGTATACGCAGTCTTTACTTCCTTAACCTACATGTATACGCGGCTCCACTGTGTCGAACCTGCGTATAGGTATATAAAATATAATTTATCCTTTTACTTAATCAAACATCAGTTATACGCAGATTATCAGATTTATATATCTAATCGTGTGCCAAATATAATAGATAAAAATCACACAATGATACTACTATTCACGCCTTGAGATCTCGACCCATCAATAGATCTTAATCGTCGTGTAATGCTCAGGTTCCTCCTTGATTCAGATCCAGCTGTAACTCACCAACCAATCACCAGTAATCTAGATCTTGCTCCTCTCAAGATATTCAACACACCAGTCAATACCCCTGCCAAATGATCTCCTTCCCTTTTTATATTCTTAGGGCTTACTCAAACCATGATCCAAAGCCATTGAGAACTAATACTAGGGACCCAATACTTGGGTTCAACACTTTAAATGCAATACCAAGGACCAAAACCATAGGTTCAAATATGTCAGACTAAATACCATGGACCACCCATAAGTTTTCCCACATGTACGCGCTTTTCTTTGCATGAAAGTGCATGCATACGTATACGTGCCTTTTGATAGGTACATCCGAGTGTATACACGAATTTAATAAGATGAACTTGTGTATACCTCATTATCTTTCATTCTGAGAGCCTGAACTGTGATCTGTCCTTTGAGTGAGTTGCCATCAAGGACAACACCTGTGCCATAATGCCAACAATCTCCCCCTTTGGACTTGATGGCAACCCCAAGTCACTCAGAAACATTTCCCCCCATTGACATAAAGGGAAAAGGGTTATGCTCCCCTTGAGTACATGTTGAATCCTCTAGTCTGTTATGCTGTCAAAGCTCCCCCTGACTGTAGGCAAGGTCTGCAAGAAGATGATCTATACAAGAAACATGACTTTAACAGACCTTCCTATCACCAAAGGCTCATACATACATCCATCTCCCAACCAAGTGGGGATTGACTCATCCACCCAACCAAGTGGGGATACACCAGAAGTTTACACACATGACAAATAGGTACATTACATCATTCATCCCAGGCAAAGTGGGGAAACCAAAAATAGGCCGTTACATGACCTTGATAAAAGAAATATAAGACATAGAGACAAAATATCTACAACAAGACTCTGACAGTTATCAACAACTAACATCAGCAGCATTTGTCAATCATTATTCAGACCAGCACCCATGTTCTCCTTCTGCACTTGTTCCACCTGAAATCAAACCAACTGTGAATTTGAACCAAGATCTTCTAAGATAATGCCAACAATGCATTGTTAGAAGAATATATGCTCCCCCTGAACCTGTGCCAGATGGTCTCTGTCAAACCCATATCAAACTCTTTTCATCCTGAGCCTGGCCCCACTGCTTTTCTTCAAACCAACATATACGCGACTGTTCCTTCATAAACAAGCGTATGTACGTGGATCCTCCTCATTCAACTCGTGTATACCTTCTTTTCTCTAAAACAGACAAGATTCAATAGCAAGATGATGCATCAACTACTCCCAGCTTCTGTCTGAGGTATTCAAATGTCTCCCTAGGTAGTGGTTTGGTGAGGATATCAGCAACTTGTTCCTTAGAGGGAACATACTCCAACTTGACCTTTTGTTCAAGCACTTGTTCTCAGAGAAAATGATATTTGATAGGTATGTGCTTGGTCTTTGAATGCATGAGTGGATTTTTTAAAATGTTTATTGCACTTGTATTATCACATAGAATGGGGATAGGTGGAGTACAAGTGATTTACATGTCTTGTAATGTCTGCATCATCTAGAGGAGTTGTGTTCAGCAAGATGCAGCAGCTACATATTCTGCTTCAGCTGTAGATAATGCAATTGAACCCTGTTTCTTGCTAAACCAAGATACTAACCTAGGACCCATGAAGAATGCACCACCACTAGTGCTTTTTCTGTCATCCACACTTCCTGCCCAATCTGCATCTGTATATGCATGAAGTGTGAGATCTGTACTTCTAGGATACCATAAGCCATAGTTTTGAGTTCCTTGAAGATACTTAAAAATTCTCTTAACTGCCTGAAGATGAGCTTCCTTTCGATTTGCCTGAAACCTTCCAACTATTCCCACTGCATGCATAATATCTAGTCGGGTAGCTGTTAGATAGAGCAGACTACTAATCATGGATCTATAGGTTGGTTGATGCACTGTTGTTGATTCATCATTTGCGCTGAGGCTGCATCCTGTTACCATAGGGGTACATACTGGTTTCGAATCCTCCATCCCATATTTCTTCAAGATCTGCTTGAGATACTTGGTTTGTGATAGAAAAATGTTGTCTTTGTTTTGTTGGACTTGTAAACCAAGAAAATATGTGAGCTCACCAAGCATAGACATTTCAAACTCTTTTTGCATCACCAAGGAAAAATTTTGACTCATGTCTTCTTCATTGCTACCAAAGATGATATCATCAACATACACAACAAGTATTAGCAACTTATCATTGTCAACTTTTATATACAGATTGCTATCTGTGGAACCTTTTGTGAAACCTTGATGATGGAGGTACTTATCCAAGTGATAATACCAAGCCCTAGGAGCCTGTTTAAGGCCATAGAGATCCTTTTGAGTCTACATACAAGCTTTGGATCATTTCCAAGGATAAACCCATCTAGTTGCTCAATATACACTTCTTCATCCAAGTCTCCATTTAGAAAAGCAGAATTCACGTCCATTTGAAATACTTTGAACTTCTGAAAGCTAGAAAGGGCAAGGAACATCCTTATGGCCTTAAGTCTGGAAACTGGTGCAAAATTTTCTTCAAAGTCTATGCCTTCCTGTTGAGCATACCCTTTACAAACAAGTCTGGCCTTGTTCCTAATCACATCTCCATTTTCATTTAGCTTATTTTTTAATATCCATTTTGTTCCTATTACATTCTTATCTTTTGGTCTAGGAACCAACTCCCAAGTGTTATTCTTTTCAATCTGCTCAAGTTCTTCCTCGATGGCCTTTACCTAGCATTCATCTTTGCATGCCTCTCTTACATTTTGTGGTTCAGTGGAGGAGAGTAATGCTAGATAACTTGAAGCTTCTGAAATGGTTCTTCTTTTTTGTACACCTGCCTCCTTTTGCCCCAAAATTTGAGTTTCTGGATGATTCTTCTAAACATACCTGGATGGAGTCTTTTCTTCTATCCTTATCGGTTCTTCTGGTGCCTCACGGGTTTCTTCTTCATCATGAGTCTGGTTTGTTGTAGAAGGATAGTCCTCATCATCTTCGAACTCTTTAGATTTTACTTGCCTTGGAATGTTTCCTTCTTCATCAACCACTACATCAATACTTTCCACAATTTTTCGAAGTCTTTTATTGTAACACTTATATGCTTTGTTGTGGGGAGAATAACCAAGGAGAATGCCTTCATCTACTCTAGATTCAAACTTGCCAAGGTTTTCATCAGTATTTTTTATGTAGCATTTGCTCCCAAAAATTTTGAAGTATTTTACCGTGGGAGTCTTACCATACCATAGTTCATGAGGAGTCTGAGTGCTATTTACCCGGACGTTTGTCTTGTTGAGAGTAGTAATTACAACAAATGCGGCTTCACCCTAGAAGGTTGCGGGAGTTCCAGACTCATCAAGCATAGAACGAGCCATTTGTTGAACCATTCTATTCATCCTTTCCACTACTCCATTTTGCTTAGGAGTCCTTGCAGTAGAGAATTCCCTTCTTATTCCCTGTTCTTCACAAAAATCAAAAACTCATTCGAGGTAAATTCCCCTCCTCGATTAAACCTGGGGCATTTGATTCTGCGATTTGATTCATTTTCCACCAAGGCTTGGAATGATTTGAACTTTTGAAAATCTTCATCTTTATGCTTCATAAGTCATATCCAACACATCCTGGAAAAGTCATCAATGAACAATATAAAAGTATTCTTCTCCTCGAGGTGACCTTTTCCTAGATGGACCACATACATCAATATGGAGAAGTTCAAGTCGCTTGCTAGCTGATCCTTCCTTCTCAGGGAAATTAGTTCTAGTTTGCTTACCAAATTGACATGATTTGCATATTGTATTGTCTGGAATTCTAATGTCAGGTAGATCATGAACCGCTTGATATTTGCATGCTTTCCTTATCTGTGAGAAGCTTAGATGCCCCAATCTTCTGTGCCATAGCTAGTGTTCATCATTCTTGCTCAGATAGCATTGTTGTTGTCCTCCCTTGAGTATATATAAATTATTTGGAGTTCTTATGCCTTTGATCATTGTTTCTCCTGTATCAAGCTCACGAACAATACATCCATTTGATCGAAATATTACTTCATTTCCTTGATCACACATTTGACTGACACTCAATAAATTATGCTTTAAGCCATCAACATACATAACATTTCCAACCTTGACCTTTTCTTTCAAAAGAACAGAACCTTTACCTTTTATGAGTGCAGGGGTGTCATTTCCAAATGAGACCTTCTTTTCTTTTTCTAAGGCACTATATGACTGAAGTTTATCTTTATCACTTGTCATATGTTTAGAGCATCCACTGTCGATGTACGAATGATTTTCCTGTCCTTCCACATATAAGGCTATCCCACATCTTTCTAGTAGCAGTTCTTTCTTTTTCCATGTCTTGGGACTTGATGAAGCTTTCTCCTTCTGAGTTATTTGTCAAAACCTACTCCTGCATTCAGAATCTTCATGACCAAAGTTGTTACAAATAGAACATTTTATTTCATTTTCAAGAGCAGAAAAGTTATTATAGGTCCTTTTCATGATCCCAGTCATAATCCTTTGTTTTTGAGCTTCTCTAGTCATGATTGTCTTGTAGGCAATACATTGAGTTGCTTTGTGACCAAAGTTATGGCAAGAGAAACATTGGCCATTGAAGAAACTCCTGCGATTATCAAATCTACCAACCAAATGATTGTAGTTTCTATTGACATCCATTCTTGAGGTAAATTGAGAATGATTTACCTGTGGTTGGTTGTAGCTTCTGTTCATCCTTGAAGCAGATTGCCCCCGATTTACCTGGTAGTCTTTGTTCATTCTTGAGGTAAATTGTCCCTGATTTCCCTGGTGATCTCCATTGGGCCTTTGTTGTCGATTATCAACCTGCTCACTTCTCCTTGCAGCTTCAAGATAACTTTTGGAGGTAGATGGCTTTTGTGCTTGAGATGTTTCTTTGGTATACCCAAGACCTGTCTTGATTAGAGGAGAACATTGTACTTTGATAATTTCATCTAAAGTTTCAGATCCTTTAGAAAATCTAAGATTAAGAGCTTTCGTTTTTTCAATGTCCTTTCTAAGTCCCACAATTTCACATTCTAACTTTTCATTGTGTTTCTCCATTTCAGTAAGTTGGGATGTCATAGTATCTATAATCATGTTCTTCTCCTCTAAGCAAATTTTGAGTTTAGAAATTTCTTCATGAAGACTTTCTTCATCTATAGCATCCAAGAAATCATCATCTTCAAAAGCCATCAAAAGTCTTTAATCATTACCTTGTTCATCTTCATCGCTATTTGAAAGTCCATCACTGTCTTCATGTGTGTAATAGCTCTTCTTACTTACATTATGTTTTCTGTTCCATCTAATGGGTTCCTTACCTTTGTCAAGCTTATCTTTATGAGGACACTTGGCAGCATAGTGACCGACTCTTCCACAAGCAAAACATTTGAAAGGGAGCTTACCTCTGAATCTTCCAGAACCCTGTTGAAGGTTTTTGACAAAATTTGACTCTTCTTCTTCTTCCGACATATGTCCTAAGTCATTGTAATCTCCTTTTCGTGAGGCTTTGAATGTGGATTTTGTCTTGTCTGATGGTCCCCCTTTTCTCATTTTGTAAGCGGTTAGGATTCCGTGTAGCTGTGACATGGTAAGGCTCTGTAGATTCTGTTTTTCTTCTATGGCGGAAACTTCTGATTCAAACTTAGAATACAAAGATCTTAGAACCTTTTCAACCAAAACAGCTTCGTTTATTTCTTCACCCAAATAATTCATACAATTAACAATCTCATCTATACGTAGGAAATAGTTAGCCACACTTTCATCATTGTACATTCTGAGATTTTCATATTAAATTCTAAGAGTTTGTAGTTTTTCTCATTTTACCTGTTCATCTCCTTCATAGCTTAGAACGATCTTATCCCATATTTCTTTTTCGGTTTTGAGCTGCATAACCTTGACGAATTCTGATTGAGATAGGCTCCCTAATAGATTATTGACCGCCTTTGCATTTGTTTCATACTGCTTCTTACTAGTCGTATCTATAGGAGTTGTTGATGGAAAAGTGTATCCTGTTTCCACAATATCCCAAACTTCTATACCAAGAGATTGAAGATAGGCAGTGATTCTTACCTTCCAATAGACGAAGTTGCTTCCATCGAAAATTGGTGGCCTGATTGATGCTTCTTTTTCGTAGTTGCTCATGATGATAGATCCTCCTTCAAGCGATCAAAATTCTTCTGAAGGACCTGCTCTGATACCAATTGTTGAAAATAATATTGAGAGGGGGGGTGAATCAGTATTATTAAGTCAAATTCTTTTTCAATTTATACAAAGATTTGTATATGCTACTTCAGTGAATGAAAATAGCGTGTATATGCAACTCTGACTAATGAAACTCGCGTATAACTTCCAGACTTATAATTTAATTTATTCTTTAGATGTTGATCATTAATCTGTGTGTCAGAACCATATAACAGTAAGCAAGAATAGAAAAGTAGAGTAGACAGTCACACAAATGAACACAAGATATAAGGTGGAAACCCAATGTGGGTGAAAACCACCTGCTGCAATATGTCTCTATCTTCTTTCAATTAGAGACTTCTTTTTACAATGATTTTGTACTTATGCAGTCTTATACCAACAGGCAGGCTTCAACCTGTAGAAGGCTACAACCTTCTCTCATTCTCCAGCTTCTCTTAGAAGGGAGCTACAACCCCCTTAGCTTTTGTACTAGCTGATGTACTAGTACGTAGGTGCTGACCTACAGAAGGCTTCAACCTTCTTTTTTCTTCCAGGGACCACGTTTCATAAATTTTCAGACTAAATCCATGAATATCAATCAAACATCAAGTAGATCTGCAACAACCAATCTCCTTTGTACAAATACTGAATCAACCAATAACTTTTCAGAATGCTGTAACTAGAAAACAGTACCAGTAACCAGACACCAATTCTGAACCTAGAACACTGCAGCAATAAACAGGAGCAGCTAAAACATGTTTCAAGAGACGTACGCTACTTCATCAATAGAAACCTGTGTACATACGCTTCTATGCCAAAGCCAACCAGCATATACACAGTCTTTACTTCCTTAACCTGCGTGTATACACGCCTCCGCTGCGTCAAACCTGCGTACAGATCTATAAAAGATAATTTATCCTTTTAGTTAATCAAACATCAGTTATACGCAGATTATTAGATTTATAGATCTAATCATGTGCCAAATATAATAGATCAAAATCACACAATGATACTACTATTCAAGCCTTGAGATCTCGACCCATCAATAGATCTTAATCATTGTGTAATGCTTAGGTTCCTCCTTGATTTAGGTCCAGCTGTAACTCACCAACCAATCACCAGTAATCCAAATCTTGCCCCTCTCAAGATTTTCAACACACCAGTCAATACCCTTGCCAAATGATCTCCTTCCCTTTTTATATTCTTAGGCCTTACTCAAACCATGGTCCAAAACCATTGAGAACTAATACTAGGGACCCAATACTTGGGTTCAACACTTTAAATGCAATACCAAGGACCAAAACCATAGGTTCAAATATGTCGGACTAAATACCATGGACCACCCATAAGTTTTCCCACATGTATGCGCTTTTCTTTGCATGAAAGTGTGTGCATACGTATACGCGCCTTTTGATCGATACATCCACATGTATATGCGACTTTAATAAGATGAACTTGCATATACCTCATTTTCTTTCATTCTAAGAGCCTAAACTGTGATCTGCCCTTTGAGTGAGTTACCATCAAGGACAACAGCGATGCCATAGTGCCAAACCTGTGCCATAATGCCAACATGATGTTCAAGTGGTATTTTTTCAAGTATGTGGACCATATTTTATGGAGTTCATTCTATAAATGTCCTTATGTTTGCATGAGTTACATAGGCCTATGATTAGTGTGGATGAACGTCTCCTTCCCTAGAATATAATTCTTCCACTATTGGCATGCCTACATAATGGAATATATTTCCTTGTCATAGGTTGGTTATCTTTAGATAATATTAGAGAGTGTTAACTTTAGTAGTGTGATAAGCCATTTTATGTCCTTTTGTAGGGAGGACTACACTGACAACATAATTAGAGGAATCTAGCTCAATCTCAAATTGCTATTGTAGGTCTAGTACGATGAGGAGTGGTGCGAAGAATAGGTGGTGTTTTATATCCTTGAATATTTATGTGATGACTCAAACTCGAGAATAATTTCTTTAGATACATTCTTTGTCATATGAATTAAGGTCCAATCAATATGAGGGAACTTTACAATGAACCTTTGGTAGAAGTTAGCATGGCCGAAGAAGCTACAAAGATCTTATAGCATCATAAGGGTTGGTTAATTTTGAATGAATTGAACTTGGTTGGGTCCACATGCACCCCATATTCATCCATGATGTATCCCAAATATTAATTCATTACATGTCAAATAATAATTTCTCCATATTGGTATACAACTTACATTTTCGTAGGGAGCTCAAGACTTGCTAAATGTGCTACAAATGTTCTACCTAGATTCTATTTAAGATGAGGATATCATGCAAATATACAACCCAAAAAGAGAATGGCCCTAGGATATCATCCATCATCTCATTAACATTCTTGGAGCATTATTCAATACAAATGGCATGGCCAACTAATCAAAATTTCCTTCTTTAGATTTGAAAGTTGTCATCCATACATTAATTTTTTTAGTTAGAACTTGGTGGTAGCTTGACTTCAAATAATTCTTACTAAATAAATTGTTACCCTTAAGATCATCAAGAATATTCTCAATATATATATATATATATATATATATATATATATATATATATATATATATATATATAGGTAGATATAAGGCCATTAGGTAAAGGAGAAACATGTATCAAGTCAATTGAGTGTTTGACCTAACAGTGTAGAGGCATCCCCATAGGTGAAGTGAAGATATCTTCGTATCCCTCTACAATCTTTTCCACTTACTTTTGCTATGTAGAGAGGTGATGTGTTAAGGTTATGGTGGTTGCAAGGATCTTCCTTTCATATTTTGATGAATCTATGAAGAGGAAAAAATTTGTATTCTAAGAGATTATCTTTTGGCATTGTTTTGCTAAAATTAATGAAATTGTAGTTAGAATTACCTTTGATGCCATATAGATTTTACCTCCTAGATTAATAATGAGAATTTGAGGAAAAGACTCATAAAAATCATGACATTTCCACACATAAGGTTTTCCTAAAATAACATCACAAACCTCAATTGTGGTAACATCACATGGTACCTCATCTTTGAAGGGTTTGATGCCATAGGATTAGAAACATTGTTAACTGGCACAAATGTCTTGTTCATGGTTCAACCAACCAATTGTGTATGGATAAATGTGTGGCACTAATGGTAGATTCAATCTCTTGATGACCTAAGTTGAGATCATTTTTTTTTTGGCTCCCACCATCAATGATGAAATTTAGTGGGGTCATATTTACCCACATCTATGGGAAGAAGTGCTCCCCCTCTTCCATCTCATTTGTCTATATATTTGTAGTGATGATGGTAGCAATGGGTTCTGGTCAATGATACACTTTCCTTTATCTAGTTCCAAGTCAGAATAAAATCCAAAGTTTTGTTTTTTTTCTTCAAGCTCTTCCAACAATGATTATTTTGAGTGACATTCATTAGCATTGTGCCAAGGGATTTTATGGAACTCACATCACTTTCTAGTGTCCTTATTCACTTCTCATAACCCTTATTTACCTTTGACTTGGGTGTTTTTTCTTGTGGTTGGATATCCTTACGTTATCCCTTAATATATGAGTTTAGTACATGTTTTCTACACTTTTGATTTAGTTGCTTTGCAGACAAGAACTCCTACTTAATCCTTTGCTTCAATTTTATGGTAAATTTTGATAACATAGCAATAAGAAACTCCTATTAAGGAGATATCCAATAAATCCATTTCTTTTTCAATGTACATGCGTAGACCATAGAGGACTTCAAAACCAAGTATTGCTAATAACCTTTGATACTTAGCTTTGAGCACAAGATATGGTAAATATTAGTACTACGACACCATCTTGTCTCTCTCTTCTTTTAGGTTTGTCCATATCATGTACTAGTCATCATATTTTTGTACATGGTATAATTCATCCTTAAGGGAATCAACGAAATATTCCCAAGTGGGTCTTGCATTGAATGTCATAGGGTGATCTTTTTTGTATCTTTCTTATTAGCATTCTTGCCAATATTTTACACGGGAAATGGCTTTCAGGGGTGCAAAGATGATATTCTCATTTTTGGAAATATTATGGATAAAGTAATATCCCTCTTCAAGATTTAACCATTTCTCCAAAGCATATACATATATTTGGCCTTTAAATATGGGGATATCAAATTTAACTTGTACCTTAAATGACATCATACCTCCAAAATTGTCGATGGTTGAAAGAACCTCAATCATTGTTGGAAGTTGTCAAAGGATATAGGTAAAATTTTAATCATGTCATTCCTCCATCCTACAAGTGCTTCCTCAATAAAAATCTTGATACGATCTCCTGCTCCATTAACTCTTTTTTCCTCACCATGGGAGGTTGCTTGGGTTTGGGAGAGTGATCATTCCCAAGTGAAAGGTAGGAAAGGAAATCAAACACACACAAAAGAATATAATAGAGAGAACACTAATATTTAAAACCAAAATTATATTAATAAATAACATAACAAAAAATTGTAGAACAAAACCTAGCCAAAACAATCATAAATATCCCTGAAGAGAGAGATTGCAGCTACATGCATCTACAAAAGCTATTACAACACGCGGAAAGAATCACCTTTTAACATAAATAAATAACCCTAGAGGTGATCCAGATTGGATAATTATATTTATTTTCATCCATCTTGATGTTTTAAGTGTGGAAAAAGTGGAGGAATCAACTCTCAGGACCATTTTTATCAGCATAACCCAGTTTGGAAAATTGGGATCTAAAACCTTCTAGGTGTGTCTTAATGCATCAAAGAAATTTTTTTGGGAGTAAAATTTTGTTGCTCTAGTGCAAAACATGTTTTTATATTCTACACAGATACCTTTCCAATGATGAAAGAATCATGTCAATCAGAATTTGTATGCAAAAGTTATTGCACTCATAAATTGACCTTCCTATTTTCACTCCCATAATTCAAGAGGATGTCACAGCAGCCCCAATTTTTCATGGAAATGGGGCTAGCCACATTATTATGATGTATACGACTCTAGAAGAGTCTATATTTTAACTTTGGTTAAGATAGTCAGAACTAACCACTATTAGGCCTTCATGCAGGAGGAAAAGGGGCTCCATTCTTTTGAGAGCATTTGTTCCATAACTGCGAAAAGCTAACCAAGAGGGATAGGAAATAGAGCATACAGAGAGGATTTTTTCATTGTAGTATCCTAGAGGCCACATGACATACTTCTCCATATTCACAAACATTTTCTATTTAGAGAAAGAGAGCAGAGTGACCTCACCTTCCAGCTAGGTTTTTCTCCCGAAAGGGTTTCCTAGGTCATATCTTGTGTTAAAGTGTGTGTGAGATTTTATTTTATTTTTGTCTATTTTCTGAATAGTTTTTAATTTCCAAGCATTCACTATTAATAGTATTAGACCATGTCTAGAAATATAAAAAGAAATACAGTTGTAATAGTGTATAATTTAAAATTCCAAATATAATTTTATTAGATCTTTTGTGACAAACTATTTAGTGGAATACCATGGTAGTTTACAAATCATAGTGGTATTAGTGCAGTTTTCTTTGGGTATATTGTGGATATTTGTAGGGGATCTAGATCGGTTGGGCCAAAATTCATAAAACCCTAATCATGGCTATGAATCTGCGAATAAACTTTACGATCCTACAGAGAAGAGGTCTTTCCAGCTAGAATAACATGTCACAGATATAAATCGTAATGTAAAATCCTCATGATATCCTTAAGAAATAAGCTCATAATATTTAGAGAAGATGGGGGTTCAAATGCAGAATATAAATTATAATGGGGATCAAGAGATCGAGAAGAAATGGATAACTAGCCAAGGAAATAACATGCAAAACATCAACCTAGATCGAGTGTCATGAATCAATCATAAAATATTGATATTTATATGTACCATAGTGATATCAATGCTTTGATGCTAAATCGTTGGTTGCAACAATTGGAAGTGTATTTTAGTGTCCATGAAATTGTGGAATAACAAAAGATTTCATTTGCATGAATGAAATCAGAGGGCCAAGTGTTGACTTGGTGGGAAAGCCACATAGAGACCTTGAGGTTGGAGGGAGAACCTCCAGTGGCTAAGTTGGAGGACTTCAAGACCCTCATAAAGTCACATTTTTACCTTATTGTGTATGTATAAGACTAGTGGATTCCATGGCACTACTGAAGGAAGAAGTCGAGGAAAAGTGTGCAATAGTATACAATAGATTTCAGAAATATGGCCATAATGATGGGCATCTCCCCAAATACACCAGATGTAATCCTCAAGTATTTGGGAGGTTTACACCACCATCTTTTGGAGAAAGTGATGTTTTTCAAGTCCGAATTGATGGATGAGGCTTGTGTACACACATAGTACCTCGGGAACATAGTCTTGAAAAAAGTGCAATCAAGTGGATAGAAGTAGAAGGAGTAACATGATGCTTCTAAGGAGGGAGAAAAGAAGAAAAAATGGGTATAGGATAAAAAGACAACAACCATAACACACTAGTGCAAATTTCCCAACTATCACTGAACCACTACAACATTCATGACCATACAGAGGAGAAGTGTTTGAAGTTGCATCTAGAGCTTAACCCGAAGAACAAAAACAATGAAAATAAGAATAAGAATCTCATGGCCATTGATTCAAGAAATCAAGTTGAAAGCAACTTGAATGTGGATGAGAATATTTTTTTCACATCAGTGTAGAAGGAGGTAAATCTAAGTGGCCTTCAACAATAGGAAGAGAAAGAAATGGCCAAACTTTTGCATATAAATATATAGGTCAAGGAGACCAATATTGATGCTCTGTTTGACTCGTTATCATGGGAGAATCTCATTGTAGCAGAGCTGGTCAAGAAATTGGGATTGGAAATTCATGATCATCCAAGCCCATATCCACTGGCATGGATAAATAAGGATGCATAACTGAAGATAAACATATAGTGCAAAATCAAATTTTCCCTTAGTGCTAATTGTATTCATGAATTATAACTAGATGTGGTTCCCCTTGATGTATGTGGAGTCATGTTTAGGAGTCACTACATGTACATGCGAGATGAAATATTCATGTAGATGACTAACTAGTATCATCTTGTCAAGGATAGAAAATCATTCACCATCAATGCACACAAAGGAAAGTCAAAAATTTCATTGATAAGTTCCAGCCAAGCCTGGAAATTGCTCAGTTCCAACAAGAGGTATGCTTTATTGTTTCTAGGAGAATATCAAAATGTAGAATAGTTAGTAAGAGGCAAGGCATCCCTAAAGGGGTGTACTAAGAAACAAAAACAAGAACTAGAAGAGTTTCTATAGTAATACGGGGATGTGTTCCAAGAGCCTAAAGGTTTATCACCTAAGAGGGAAGTGGAGCACGAGATCCAACTATTGTCAAAATCACCCTTGCCAAACATTGGGTTGTATAGGTAGTCTGTTATAGAAGCAAGTGAGTTGGAGAAATAGTTGTTGCAGATACTAGAGTAGGGTGTCATTCAACTTGAGTACATCACCATGTGGGTCACCCATCATCATTGTGACAATGAAGGATGGGACTTGGTGGATGTGTATAGATTACATGGCATTGAAAAAATCATGCTCAATATTAAGTGACCTTTTCTTAGGATAGATGATCTGTTGGATCAGTTGCAACAATAAAAATACTTCACCAAGATAGACTTAAAGTTTGTATGTCACCAGGTTTGAGTTAGAGAAAAATATACTTGGAAAACCACCTTCAAAACCAGGAAAGGTTTGTATGTGATTAGTCATACCATATGACCTATGAAATGCACCTGCTATGTTTATCAGATTAATGAATGATGTGCTACGCCATTTTATATATTCATTTACTATTGTCTATTTAGATGATATATTGGTATGAAATTCCACCTGGAAGAAGCACATCTCACATTTAACATAGGTGTGGGATACATTAAATAAGGACTAGTTGCTAGAAAATATCAAGAAGTGTGATTTTGTACAATAGTATTTGGTGTATCTTTGGTATGGATAGGTGAAGAAGAGCTAAAGATAGATCTTACCAGGGTGGAGGCCATCATGAAATGATCAATTCTTACCAATGTTTCTCAAGTTAGGATTTTCACTGGGGAAGCACAATACTTGAGGAAATTCATAGCCTCATTTTAAACAGTAGTAACACTTCTCCATGCCATAACGGTAAGTGGAAAGAGTTTCCAGTGGGGAAAGGGTTAACAGAGAATTTCAAGGAGCTAAATAAGAATATCAATTACGCACCAGTTTTGGCATTACTAAACTTGCAATAATCCTTGGAAGTAGAGATAGATGCAAGTGGGTATGTTATGGGAGTGGCCTTGATGCACGGAGGAAGGTATGTATGCTACAATTATGAATTATTTCATGGGACATTTCTCAACTACCCTCCCTACGACAAGGAGATATATTCTTCAATGAAAATTGTGAAGAAGTGGAAGCATTATATAATGGGAAAGGAGACAATAATCCACACATATAATCGGCCATTATGGTACCTCTAAGCCCATAGTAAGCTACAACACACCATGCATTACAAGTGGATGGGGTTTTGACAACAAATTCATTTGGTTATCAAGTATAAGAAGGACAACATAAACAAGTTGGCTCGCATGCTATCAAGGCCACCCACATAAAAGATCATGACTTTGGGGACTCTTGTGCACATGGATCCATTCACCCATGATGCATATAGAGACGCATATTTAGAGGATGGGGACTTCATGGAGGTGTTTTAGTAGTTGCAGAGTCATAGTCATGTGCACAATGGTGATAACATTATTTACTACCATATCTAGGATGGGTTACTCTATATGTTGGATAAGCTATGTGTTCCTAAAGGTGACTGATTGGAGCTTATTAGAGAGGCTTTCACCTCCAAGGTTTCAAGGCACTTTGGTGTAGGGAATACCATGGCCAACTTGCAAAGGTAGATCGGTTCATAGGAGGATGCATGATTTGTTGTACTATAAAGTCTAGCAACAAGAAACATGATCTATATCATTCTTTTCCTATACCCACTCATCATTGGGAAATAATTTCCATGGACTTTGTGGGAGGTTTACCAAAAACCAGGAAGGGACGTGACTACCTATTCATGGTATTAGATAGGTTCAAGAAGATGTGTGTTTTGATGCACTATAAAAATACCATTAGTGGGTAAGAAGTACAAAACATGTTCTTTGGACAAGTGTAGGTGCACTTTGGGATACCAAGCAGCATCATTTCATATAGGGACATAATATTTATTAGTGCATTTTGGACTATTTTGTGGGATAAGATGGACACAAAGTTGAAGATATCTACAACATTCCATCCGCATATAGAAGTAGTCAATAGGAATGTGGTGCAGCTTCAAAGGGGATAAAACCGAGAGAATCCAACAACCTGGGATGAAATCCTAGTATATATATAACATTCTTACAACAAAGAAATCCATACTTTTATATGAATGTCCACATTTGAAACTTTTTTTTGGATTTTTTTTGCATTCACCTTTGGACATTGCATATGGGAAGAAACGAGGAGTGAGGGAATATCTTATAGGATATGCCTTGAGGTTTGAAAAGCTTATATAGAAGATCAAGTAGATCCATATGCAACTACAAAATCCATTGTAAGATTCGTAGGAGAAATATAAGGCCAGGCGTGACCAACATAGAGAAAAGAAATTGTTCAAGGTAGGGGACAAAGTATGTCTATAGTTGAACAAGAAGAGGCTATAAGGTCCTGTTGACAGTGATGTAAATCCATTAACCAAGGCGGTCTCCCCGGTATGAAGTCCAAATTAGACCTCACATCATTTGGAGAAGTATCGACCTCTGAAGTATTGGCCTAACCACCATAATTCTAATGTTTTCCTCAACTAAAATGAATAAAATAAGAGAGTATGCACATAACCTTTGAAATAAATAAGTAAGTTGACAGTGTGAAACACCAATTTCATTGTGTAAAAAGATAATTTCACAAGAGGGAGGTAAGAGTGAGTCTCTAGAAGGAATGCAAGAGTACTATCCTGAGAAAGGAACACGAGAGTAAGAAAAGAGTCATTAATTAACTATCAAAATAGTTCACATAGATAGAATAAACATTAAAGAAAATAAAACACACATTCAACAAGTTAAGCACCAAATCCAATAAAGTAGTTTGATTTATTTAGTGCATGTGAACATAACATATGCCTCAAACATCCAAAGAATAGTCTTACAATATTCACAATACATGCATGAAAATGTGTTGGCTTAATGAGCTTCTGATTATTGGGTGAAAGATCCAAGTACACAGTTACAATGGTGAGCCACTAACTCCAGTAGTGGAACATTAAATCACTTCTTTCTTCTCCAAGGAATGATCTTCTCTCCTATGCCAAGCTAAAGAAGCTAAGGGTATCTCTCCAAAATATATGACTCCAATATCCAATTGATTGAGTTATGAAGGTGTATTTATAATAAGACGAATTACCATTCATATCCTCATGAATCTTGAGCTTCCTGAGACTAAGTGCAAGACAAAGAAGAAGGCTGAGGGATTGAACAATGCATAGTTCTAGGAGGCAGGAGAGATGCTTTGTGATGGGTCCCATCAATAGGTATATTATAAGTCCCATTTTTCTATCCTCCAACCTATAATTTCCTCTTTTCTCACACTAATTAGCATATTTTTTACTATAATGTGTTTAATAAGAAGACTAAAGGATGTTTTCCATACTTCGTGGACTAATATGGTTACTGTGTAGGAAAAATAGCATTTTTTTAGTGCATTACTATGAAAAGGCATGTTGGAGGTAGCTAGAGGATATGCAGGAGGTTTTTCCCCTACATTTAATCTCCCTCAACTCGACTTGATCCCTAAAATCACTCATCTATAACTCAAAGTCTACTAGCAACCAATGCACTCAAGTAATTGTGAGGATCTAAGGGATCTAGATCCACTTTTTTTGAGATTTTGGAGGGAAGCAGTCGTATTTCCAAGGAGGCTGCCCCTTAGTCATGTTTGTATAAATAAACAAGCCTAACGCCTTAATAGGATTCAATTGTTTTAGCAAGGGAAGAGTTATTAAGAGCTAAGAGCTTGATAATATCATTTTCATTTTCCTTTGCATGATGTACTTGAACTTTATTTTATGTCAATGAAAGGTTTATTGTTGTCTCACATCTGAGTTTGTTTTAGAGGGTTGAGTCCCCTTGGGTTAGGGCCCAACCCAGAGGCTCTAGTCTCTCTTTGTGTATCTTATCTATGCATTACTTTTAGTAGTGGCATCTCTTTCTTTATTAAAAGAAGTTTTCTCACAAAATTTCTTGTTGCAAATCTAGTAACCACCTCCCTTGTGGGAAGTGTGTTTGAAGAATATGTAGTAACAAGCCAAAAATATGTAGTTATTTTCCTTTGTAGATTGCTAGACCTTAGCTTATTTCTCTTTTACATACTTTGTTTTTTCATATTTAGGAGTTAAATAATATTCTTCTTTAAGCTTTCATGGATGTACATCATATGCATGCTGCAAGATAGATTGATTTTTTACGAAATAAAATTCATCTCATCATTTTTTGTTATTTTCTTTCATAAAATTCAACTCATCCGTTCTTGTTTAGTTCATTTTACTGCAATTTGATTATTAGTTTTGCATTATTTTCCATTGGAAAAAGGGATTTTTTATTAGTCTGCAGGTACTACCAGTGGATTGCAGGGTTGGAAAACTCATCCTACATTCCTCTTGGCATCATCAAACTCTTCCTTTTCGTCTCACATTTCCCTCAAAACTCTACCACCAAAACCATATGTCTAGATCAATGAAGGACACCATGTGCATTTGATTTTGTGCAAGATGGGCCTTTAAGAGGTGATATGCTTGGAAAAATCCTCACTTTCATATACCTCCATCTACCCTTTCCCACGTTCAGGAAACATTTTCCACCATCAAGATGCTCACGCATCTAATCCTGTAGAAAAAAAATAGTAAACCTATAGCATCCTGTAGCAATCATGTAGTAGTCATGTAGCATCGTATAGAACCATATAAACTTGACGGAATTTGCTCCAAAAGATTTATTTTTGTCTCTTAGGCTTGAATAACGACCCTTAGGCTTTGAATCCTTGATTGAGGAGGACCAAAGACCACTCTAGATCTTCCTTTTCTTCACTACAACTACAATTTTGCAATTAGGGTTAGAGGACAGATTTCCAAATTTGAATAGTAATGATGATTTCCCTATGGTATGTAGATGGATTCTATTACTAAATCTAATTTTCTTTCAAAATAGTGATTAAGAGGTGATTTATCAATGTAAAGAAGATTAGGCTTGTTTTCTTAAGTTTATGTTCTCTTAGGGTTCCAGTTAAAAGCATTTTTATTACATAGGTTAATTTCATTTCCAAAGAAACTTTTCACATTCTCCAATTAGACTAATGATTCACATTATTGCAAGTAGTAGAGTTTACATTATGCAAGTAGACTAGTATTTCCATTTCTGTGAATAGAACAGTGTTTACATTCTTGTAATTAGAGTTATCCTTTACATTTGGATGAATAACATTTTCATTTCTGCAAGTAGACTAATCTTTCAATTCTTGCAATTAGAATATAACTCTCTCCTTTCATGCAATTTCCTTCCTTGGGCTAGCTTAAAAAGTGGTCTATGTGTGCCTTAATCTGGTCCATTGCTTGAAGGTGGCATAAGTAGAACTTGACCTGATGTGCATATAACACTGTCACCTATTAAGTTTTGTATGAACCTCGAGTTAATAATTAAAGTTGGTAGCCTTGGGAGTATCAACATTATTGTCTTGATATTGAGGCTCATCAGTCTGGTGACTATGATTGCACAATGCATAGTATTTGGGGTTCAAAGAAGGAAGATTGTGTAGTTGAGGGAGTTAAGGAGATAGTAGTGAAGGATTTCTTACTAAAACTAGGCAGTGTCAATTTGTTGAAGATAGCAAGGAACAAGGTAGAACAATTGGGAAAGTTAGTGAGATGGTACAGAAGGCTTTTTCACTATGATTGCAAAATGTGTAGTTATGGGAGGCTAGTGACTAAGGATTTCACAGTTGAGAAAGTCAAAGAGATAGAAAAGAAGGGCTTTGTCATTTTGATTACACATTGCATATTACTATAAGGCCAATGACTATGTAATTGGGCAAACTAGTGAGATAAAGAGGCTTGACTGTTGACTGAAACTACGTAGTGTGCAAAGAGACACTGAATGGAGAAGAAATTTGCACATATCTCAAGGGTAGGAGGTTGAATAAGCATTGTGACTACACATTACATAGTCCTTAGAGGCAATGCCTACATAGTGCATAATTCCAAGAGGTAGGACAGTTTTATTGAGGCCTGAGACTATGTAATGCACAATTGAGGGAGGCAAACTAGAGGGTGGCTGATCAAGGAAGGATCATATTCATAAAATGACTAAGTGTGGGACCCAAGAGGTGAGAGATGGTACCATAAGATGACTTGAACATGATCACACACTTATATATGGTAAATTAGTTGACAATGAATCATTTACCACCCAAAATCAACATGTCCTCATCAAAACGACAACAGAAAAGCACTTACCTCCAAGTGTGACACTTGAGGTACATTTTGCAACACAAGTGACGACACTAATGAAATAGTGCTAAAGACTTGGGGAATAAGTTTATTGCATATCACTATGGTATATAAAACACAATAGTACAAGAGATAACATCAATGCTACCCTTCAAGAGTGTATAGATGACTCACTTTCACTAGATACAACACATCCCTTACCAACAAGAGATAGTAGGAAAACGTGAAAATGACACTTTCAAAAGACAAACAAAGTGAAAGTGACTCATTATATAGAGAAAAGAACACAAAATTTCCACTTGTAGAAGTGAAAGCAAGAAAAAATGATATTCACAAAAGTGAAAGAGACACTAATGAAAACTAGAGTGCAGAAAAACGATAATTGAGAAAACTCGCTAGAATAGAAGTACAAATGTATCAAAAAAGAGAGGAAGAATGTAAAGGGATAGTGTGCACTGACTATCGACATAGGTTGCACATTTTATGTATTGATGGACTATGAAGTCATTATCAATAGTGAATGCACAAGCCTTACTTTTAGGAGTTGTGTAATGCCTATGTAAGCTTGCATAAAAAGAAGTACACTTATGAATTCTTCAAGGACTGAGCATCTATAAGCAAGTGACTTTGCCACTTATAATTTGAGGAAACATCGATTGACCATGAAGAAACTATGAGAAATAAAGGAACAAAAAATCCTAGGATCATAAGTAGGCTCCAAAATTCCAGTGTAAGGAAAATTTTAGAGGGTGTTTGTCACAACGATAACACTTGGCGACACACTAGTAGAACTCTAGCTTCTCTATTTAGGTTTTTATTTATGCACAATGTCTAGTCTCTCAAGAAGTATTGATTCATCAAGTGGACTAGTTTGGTTTTCCCTCTTAACTTGGTTATGGATGTAGTCTCCTTTATTCCCTTTCTCGGTTGAACACATTCACAAAGATTGCTATATCACAATTGTTTCGATTTAGGAGAAGGGTAATATAGTTGTGACTTTAAGATGATGAGAGTCTCCATCTACAATGTTAGTCCATTTCCAGTGAGCCTATTAATTACCTCAATTAATTCGCTACAGGAACATAAGCATTACTTTACTACTAGTAGGTTTGTTCAGTACCCCAGCAAAGCTACTTATTTCACTTCCCTACGTAGGAAGCCTTTCCCTTCTTTCACCTCTTATTTATTTTATAATTTATGCACATTGGAATTTTATCAACATTTGTATCGTCATGGTGGATGAGGGATCTCAACTTATTGAGAGAAAGAGAGGTTGTCCCTTCACAGACAATTATGTATACCTCTAATATTGATACGCCAGTTATCAATTTTCCCCTTTCTCATCTTTACTTGATTGGATCGGCAATACAAAACACCATTTAAATACGAGACCAAGTTAGGAATGAGGATCCTAGAATAGATATGGGATTTAATGTTCAACTAAACATTTCCATTCAATATGATTCATATTTTCATCCAAACATAATTGACTTTAAAGATACAAAAACCCAAGATAGAGAAGAGGATAACAGATAAGCCAAGCATTGTTCTTGCAAAGTCTTACTAAACAAAACATGGAAATGAAAGACATATAAAATCAACAAAAAAAAAAAGAAATATATATATATATATATATATATATATATATATATATATATATATATATAGATATATATATATATATATATTTATTTATTTATTTATTTATATATATATATTTATTTATATATATTTATATATATATATAATTGAGCTTAAAATGAGATGTCAGGAAAAGGTAAGAAAACAAAATAAATACTAAAGGAGAGTAAGTTAGGATGAGTGTACAAGGATTCAACTAAAAATGTAGCTAGACCTCTCCTAACATGACCAACTAGAAGGTTAGTGCTAAGTGTAATGAAATTTCCAATGTAACCTCCATAATTGTTCCCAACCTGCAATCACAAATGCACAAGTAATTAAAACTGATGTAAAACAATGTACAAAAGAAAATACAAGAACTTGCACAAATTGCATGAAAGATAGAAGGTATTTGTTCGATGAAGAAAGATGTGCCATAACAACTAACCTTAACCAACCTACAACATGCTGTCATTTTTGTGTTGGAACTAATGTCAATAAGCACATGGTCATCATTATATTTTTCATATGCATGTGTGATGGTTGGGATTGACGTATTGATAGTGAGATGGTTGTGTTGGCATTGACGTCAAATCTAGAGGTCATGCGCTTATGTCAACCTCATGATGATGTAGATTTATGGAACATGTTGTGTGTAGGTTGTGCTTGCATTCATGGAGCTTGATGGTAGCATGATGGTCTTGGAGGAGTTTTCATGTGTTGTCATGTAAATTGATGGACATGTCATGAGTATTTTGGATGTGTATGGGATGGGGGATATTATGTATGGTTTCCTCTTTCTACAGAAATTTTTTGGGAGATTGTGTATGGTTGCCACTTTTTATTCTAGGATCCTCATTCCTAACTTGGTCTTGTATTTAAATACTGTTTTTTATTTCCAAACCAATCAAGTAGAGAATGGAAAGGTGAAAATCGATAGCAGGCATATCAATATCAGAGGTATATATAACAGTCTTTGAAGGGAAAACCTCTCTTGCTCTTAGTAAGTCAAGATCCCTCTTCCACATAGCAACATCCACATGAGGAGAAGAAGAAACCCAAAACCATGTGGAGAAGGAAGGAGTGACAAATCTTCAAATATTGAATAGCATTCCCTCCTATAGTGCATGATTATTCATGCATACTTATAGAGGACTATAGATCATGAGAGGTGCATAACCTCAAGGGGAGAGTATGATGGAGTTTGCAGTAGCATTGATGAGTTCTTTTGGGCCTCATGCACATTCAAGTCCACAGGATCAACCTATCTATTGGAGGTATATTGAGCTCAACGGGAGTTATTCATGGTATGGATTTACATGTATTACTTGGAATTTTATCATTATTTTCACTCAGTATTTTGTGGAATATTTAAATATGTATTCATGAGTGAAAATGGGCACATTTTTCAGCAAACGCTGAAGAAAAAAGAGCTACCAGGGTTTCGGCAGGTTGCGAGATTCTCCATCGATGGACAGAGACAAAGGAGGGAGCCCGTCTCCCTCCTTCAAGGAGGTAGTAGCCAACAAGGGCAAAAAGCCCCCAGAAAAAGTCAGAGAAATAGTGGAAGAAGAAAGGAACAATATGGAAAAGGAAGAGGTGGAGAACAAAATAAGGGAGAACAGCAGCACTAGATACAAGGAGGAAGAGGACAAAAAAAATAGGAAACAAAAGAGAAAAAACAAAAGGGGCCTTATAGACCCAAAGCTGAAATAACACCCAGAGTTATCTTAAATGATCCTGCGCTGCAAGCGCATAGGGAGCACATGCAAACCTATGCAATCATTTGCAAATTCATGGGACTCTAGCCCACTGAAAAAGCCTTATGAACTTGGATCAAGTACCACTGGAAACCCAAAGGAAGCATAGATCTACACCTTGGGTCAAAGGGTTTCTTTACAATGGTGTTCACAAATATCGAGGATAAAGACAGAGTGTTTGAAGGAGGGCCCTACTTCTACATAGCAACAGGTCTCTATATGAGACCATGGAAGATGAACTTTTCCCTGGAGAGGGAAACTTTCACCTTGGTCCCGGTTTGGGTAAGACTCTATTCCTTACCTCTTGATTATTGGCAACCTAAATCGTTCACTGCCATAGGCAACATGTTAGGTAGATTTATCAAGACCTCAGAAGCTACGAGAAGAGGAAAATATACTTCTTTTGCAAGGATTTGTGTGGAGATAGATTTAGCAGGAGCTCTTCTGGATGAGGTAATACTAGATTTTTTTTATGAAGAATGGATTCAAACGGTGGACTATGAACATATTCCGTTCAAATGTCATAAATGTCATGAACATGGGCATCTTCTCAGAGACTGCCCTCTCAGCAAAGCGGAGAATAATAGTAAAACTAACACAATGAAAGACCGGGATAGCTTTCACAAGGTGGTCCATAAAGGAAAAGGCGAAAAAAGAGGGCCAAAGTTGCAACAAAGGGACGGATATCAAAGCAGGCAGAACCGGTTCCAAGTATTGGAAGAGGAGGAAGAAAGAGCAGCAGAAAATCAAGCAAGGGAAGGAAGTATGGGGGAGAAGGAGAAGGAAGGTAACTGTGAGCAAACTCAGGAAAATACTAAGCAAAAAGGAATAATGACGAGTGATACAGAACCAAAAATGGATCAAGAAATGGCACAGAGTGAAATGGATCTGGAGGAGACAGAACTGCAAGAGATTCTAGAAAGAGAAAACTTAGATCTGGAAGGGTTTTTAATTCAAGGAACATCTGGAGGGGTGGAATCGTTACCCCAGGAAGAGCTCAATAGAATAAGGCAACTGTATTTATGGAAAACTCAGGAAAAGGGTCCGGAGAAAGAAAAAAAGAGGAACAGGATGAGCAATGAAGGAGTGAAGACAATAAAATATACTCTGGGATTAGCACCCAAAAACCCAGGAAAAAAGAGAGGCGGAAAAAAGCAAAATGAACTATTGATGGAATGTGGAAAGGTCATGATAGATTCAGGTAAGATGAAAGATCTCTCCAGCTACTGCTTCACAAATATTTAATGATGAAGTTCACTTCTTGGAAGATTAGAGGTCTAGGCAGTAAAAGAAAGCAGAGATTACTAAATAATAGAATGAAACAGGATGCTCCGGATATAATTTTTATCCATGAAATGAAATGTTCCATTCAAAGGTTAAGACAACTTCATAGCAAGTGGCTGAATAAATATGAATATCTAGAAGTTAAAGCAGAGAATACAGCAGGAGGTATTCTCACGCTCTGGAATCCCCAAAGAATGGATGTAATTGATGTAGAAGCTGCACGGAATTATTTATCAGTAGTGATACAACCTGTTGGTGACAGGAGTACCTATCTAGTCACAAATGTGTATGGCCCTCAAAGAATAGATGACAAACTCAAGTTTACAAAATCCCTAATGTATCTCAGGGAAAGACATGTTGGAATACCCTGGATTATGGGAGGAGATTTTAATATGATAAAATCACTTTTGGAAAAAAAAAGGGGGCACCAGAGCCCTTAATAAAGACTCCTTAGCCTTTCAGATCTTCTCAGAAAACATGAAACTAGTGATGTGGATACATGTAATGGCCTCTTCACCTGGAACAAAAAGAGAGGAGTAGAGTCTTAGGTAGCTTCCAGATTGGATAGATTCATTATCTCTGAGAATATCATGCTTTCAGATAAGGAAATAATAGCTAGTGTTCTTCCAGTGGGAGGTTCAGATCACTGGCCAATTCAAATGGAGATCCAGGATATAGGCACCCCCCAGAATAAACCTTTCAGATTTGAGAATATTTGACTTTCACACCCAAACTTCATTAGTAATATTGGGAAATGGTGGCAGAAGATCTACAAATTCAGGGAATGACAATGTTCATGCTTCATAAAAGATTAAAGAACATAAAAATAAGGCTCAAAGAATGGAATAAGAAGAATTTTGGCAACATTTTTGCAGAAAAGAAATTGGTGGAAATTAAAATGCAAATTCTCAACCAAGCTATGATCTCAGAAGGTTTTGATAAAGATAAGAAGGATCTAGTGGAGAAATATCATCAAGATTGGGAAAACTGGTGTAAACGAGAGGAGATATTTTGGAGACAAAAGTCTAGAGTTCAATGGCTCAAAGAAGGGGAGCGTAACACTAGATTTTTTCACAATTCTACCATGGAGAATAGAGCACACAATAGAATATCTTCACAAAAAATGAAAGACAGACAACTTCTTCAATCCCATGAAAGAGGCCGAGTTAGTTCAACACTTTCGTGAAATAGCCCAGGAAAATAATACTGATAGAGAACATTTCATCAAGGACGTCACTAAGCATATACCTAAGCTAGTGACTAGAGAGGATAATTTCAATCTCAACAGAATAGTGACAGAAGAAGGGGTCAGTGAGGTTCTTAATGACATGCAGAATGGCAAAGCACCAGGCCCGGATGGTTTTAATGTAGACTTCTTTAAAGCCCGTTGGAATGTTGTAAAAGGGGACATTTTGAAGGTGGTGAAAGACTCTAGAAGGAACAAAACCATCTTACAAGAGCTCAATACCTCCTTCATCTCTTTGATTCCTAAACAGGATAATGCTCAGACACCAGATAGGTACAGACCCATAGCACTTTGCAATGTGGTTTACAAAATTATTTCCAAGCTTGTAGCCAACAGACTAAAACCTCTTCTCCCCTCTCTGATATTGGGGGAGCAATCAGGGTATGTAGAAGGCAGACAAATTCTGGATAACATTATTCAAGCACATGAAGTGGTTCACTCTTTAACCAGTACAAGAAAATATGGTATGATATTGCAACTAAACATAGCAAAAGTCTATGACAAGGTGAACTGGACCTACATCAGGAATACTCTTAAGGCTTTTGGTTTTGATCACATCTGGGTAGGATGGGTAATGGCCCTAGTCACCTCTTCCAGCTTTTCAATTTTGTTCAATGGCTTTCCTTCTGAGATTTTTATTCCTTCTAGAGGACTAAGGCAGGGGAACTCGCTTTCTCCCTTTCTCTTCATTCTCATGATGGAAGGCCTCGGACGGGCTATCAAGCATGCCAGAGTAAAGGGAATAATTCAAGGTCTCACTCTGAAGGAGAACGGTCAGGCCTTAACTCATCAAAAATTTGTAGATGACACCATGTTACAAGGTATCCCCACTGTCAAAGAGGCTCGGGCATTCAAACAAATTCTGAATGACTTTTCCATGGCCTCGGGTATGGAAGTCAACCTCTCCAAATCCAATTTTTTTTTCTTTAATACCAATATTTAAAGAAACATCTCTAGACTTTTAGGCTTTCAGAGGGATTCCCTCCCTTCCAAGTACGTAGGAGTTCCTTTAACTGCGAAACCTCTCCACAAGAGCATTTGGGAGCCCTTGATCACCAAAATGTAGGATAAAGTTAGAAAATGGATTAGCAGACCGCTAAATCTAGCAGGCAGATTAGTGTTGACAAAGTCTGTGCTCCAATCAATTCCGATTTTCGTGCTTTCAGCATTACCAACCCCCATAGGAGTCTTGCAAAAATTCAGAAACATACAGAGAGACTTCCTCTGAGGCGAGGAGGAAACCAGGAAAAAATGGGCCTTGGTCTCTCTAGGAAAATATTTGCAAACCCAAGAATCATGGGGGCTTAGGCTTAGATGACCAAGAGATCCTAAGTAAAGTGTTAGGAGCCAAACTCTGGTGGCATTGGGTGAGAAATCCTAAGGCACAATGGGCAAACATATGGAAAGAAAAATATGCCAGCTCGTGCCATTACACTAACCTCATAAGAATGTCTAGAAACATAAAAGGCTCAGCTATCTAGAACAAAGCCTAGGCGAACAGAGGTTTAGTTCAAAGAAATAGTTTTTGGGAAATTAGAGAAGGAGACCTGGCTCTTTTCTGGGAGGAAAAATGGCAACAAGAACCAAGACTGCTAGAAGAGGAGTTTTTGAACCTGAAACATGAAACTGACACCCAAGGTCTAAAAAGAGTGAAAGATTTTTGGGATAATGCCCACAACAATGAAAAGTGGAGAAAATGGAAGAATATAGAGTGCAGGAATGATGAAATGCTGACAACAAAGGTAGAGGCTCTTGGGAAAAAGTTGGATCAAAGGATGATCTTAGTTTCTGTTGGGCAGGACCAACTCAGATGGGGAAACAACAATGAAGGCATCTTCAATATCAAGGAAGCAAAAAGTATTCTCCTAGAGTTGGTTTCCCAGGCTCCAAATTGAACCTAGCTGCACCTTTGGAGACACCAAGGGTGGATGAAAATAAAACTCTTCATGTGTTTGGTTCATCACAGGAAAATCTTGACCCGGGACAACATTAGAAAGAGGGGCATGTTAGGTCCTTCCATCTGCAATCTCTTTGAAGCCCAAGAGGAAACTATGGAACACCTTCTCAACAACTGTAATTACACTTCCAAGCTGTGGGATGCTTTTGCCAACATCTTTCAACAGTCAGATAGGGATAAAGAGAGCATTACTAACACCCTTATTAGATGGAGGAGAAACTTTTTGGATAATGAAGTTCTCAACCTTGCTTGGGCTCTCATGCCAAGTTTTATTATTTGGAATATTTGGAAAGAAAGAAACAAGAGAATCTTCAAAGAGGAAAAGAGACATGCTCTTAGCTTGTTTGAGCAGATCTTAAAGCAGATCATGGAAATAGTCAGCTCTTTAATCAGGAATTTTCCCAAAATTCCTCCCTACTGAACTTCAAACTCTCAGGCTGTTAGGTTTGCAGGAGATCATCTTACCATACCAGAACAAATCAGCCAACAAAAAGGATTTTGAAAAGGAGTACTGGCAACCTCCTCCAAGAGGCTTTTTGAAATACAACGTTGATGGGACCTCAAAGGGTAACCCTGGTAAAGCAATATATGGGGGAGTTCTAAGGGATGAAGCAGGTAACATCCTCTCTATTTTCCACTATCATTTAGGAAGAGCTACCGATAACATGGCAGAATTAATGGCAATGGGGCAATGCCTGGAATTTTTGAAGCAGGAGGACTGTCACAATGTAATCATTGAAGCCAACTCATAGTTAGTTATCAACTCGGTAAAAAGAATTTACTATGGCTCAGAGCCTGAGAAAGTCTCACAACACTGGAAATTGATCAGTGTTTTCCAGAGAATTCAAGGTCACCTTCAAGGGCTTAACTCTGTCAGGTTCAATCATGTGCGCAGAGAGGCCAACAAACTGGCGGATTTCATGGCCAACCAAGGGGTTAGATACAAGGATAACAGAACTCCAACGGGCTGGAAATCTCTACCATAAAGCATTTTAAAAGCCCGCAGTCACAACCTGGTGGAAAAGGATAAGGAAGCATTCTGGAATAAAACCCAAAAAGATAGGTCTCGATGATCAGATCTTGGCTAGTTTCTCTATTTTGGGTCAAACAGGTAAAAGGATGGCCCTGGTTAATTATGGCGAATTGGATTATCTATTCTTCTATAATCCTCTGTGTTAGGCAAAAGTTTTCCTCAATTCAGAAAAAAGCTTTAGGGAATAATCATCGGTAGTGGAGATGGGGGCTTCCGCATCCTAATTTCTATGGTCGGGTGAATATTCAGCAGCTTGAGCGGTTTTCAGGAGATCGCACCGCTTTCCAACAGAAAGTGGTTTTGGAGCTGGGGCAGCGATACCATATAAAGCATGACACATGGGGGAGGGTCGGATTCAAATACCACCCCCATCGCGCCTTAAAGGTCGATAACATCTGGCGGTGCGATATCAAGCACAACTGTCCATTTATTCAAAGCCATCTGACGGTCAGGATGGATCGAGCAGTTTAGTGGCGTGGGAGGTTAATTACCTTGCTTCTTTCAGAAGCATTTTGCTTTTCTGCCATCAGATCAAAAGAGGATTTTGAATGGGGGCGAACAAAGAGACTAGCCAATGGGGAGTTTTCGCGGGTTTTTGTGGTTGGCTCATTTGCCCTAATATTCCTGGTTCCCCTTTTTTTGTAAGAAACTAAAAGAGTTTGATGTGTCTTTTTCTGTAGGGCAACGTTCTGGTTGGCCCTAGTCCACAGAGGGTGGTGAATGTTTGTATATATTGTAAATTGCTTACTTACATGAAATAGAAGGTCTGTTTCTTGCTTTAGAAAAAAAAAGAAAATGAGCACATTTTTCAACCATGTGTATGTTTTTGGTTTCCATTACCAGCTAGTTGAAAATATGTGCAACCATGCACAGATTGAGATCATGACTTTAGGATGTATTGTGATGGCATGAGACATGGACAAGCCATGTATAGGTTTATGATGTTTACTATAACCATTCAGTCGCTATTGTATCATCATTAAGTATTGGTATAGAGTCCAGTTAATAATATGTTGAGTGATCATGATGATAGGATTGTTATGGAGGAGTCATATTGCAACCACCATGTTATGAAACCAGCTCAAGAAAAGATAGAAAAGATAGATCAACGCCTTAGAATTCAGCCTCTTCGAGGGGGCAACCTCCTTTACATTACATAAATGAACAATTCTTGGATGATTCAAATGACAAAACCTCCTTTCTATATATAGGAGTCTAAGGAGTCACAATATAATCCAGCCGACCTAACAATAATAATATAAAGGCACAATAATAACAATAGTGGGCTTCTATGGGGCACAATAGTAACAATATGGGCACTACATGGGTACATCAATATAATAAGTGGGTTATACTAATAACAATAAGGGGTTACACTAGTAGTATAGGGGCCTAACATGCCCCTCTCCTTCAAAAAGCGTTGTCCTCAACGCTTGAGTAGTTCTTGATGCTTCTGTATAAAATTATTGTCCTCCCATGTGGAATCTTCAGCGGGTAAGTTCTTCCACTTGATGAGATACTCTGAAATTGATCGATTTCGTAGCTGTCGGGTTCTTGTTTCTGTGACTGCTCCAGGTTCTAATATGATTTTTCCTTCCTCTTCAATTTCTGGCAATATTGTTTGAATTGGGATACTTTGCAACTTTTGAATAAGTGGCCATACTTCTTCGTCCTTCTTCCATTCTTCCCTTGCTTCATTTATCCAATCTGGTTGGATAATATAAATAGAACAAAACAATGCTTCCACATCCTCATCCTTGAAGAGTCTTCCCATTCGGTAAGGTTGCCATTTTTTAAGTGCATGTAGTATTGCCAACATTTCCTTCTCATAAATAGCTTGCTTGAGATGTAGTAGTAATATTACCCAATCACCTACATCAAAAAAAATTTCACTACGATGTTGATCTACCTGTTGTTTCATTTGATTTTGCACCGAAGTGACGTTATCCTTTAAAAGTTGGAGAACTTGTTGTTGATGCTCGATGTGATCTTTCACTGCTTGAACCTTTTTCTTCTTCATATGTCCTTCTATCTCTAGAGTTTGATTAGTGGTAATTTCTTCCAATCCTTTAGAAGATATGGTAGGATTCATTTCTTGATGCTCGATGTGATCTTTCACTTCTTGAACATTTTTCTTCTTGATATGTCCGTCTATCTTGATAGTTTGAGGAGTGGTAATTTCGAACAATGAATTACAAGATATGGTTGGATTCATTTCTTCTTTCTTGATGTGAACTTTCACTTCTTGCACCTTTTTCTTCTTGATATGTCCTTCTATCTTGAGATTTTGAGGAGTGGTAATTCTTGCCAATGCTTTACAAGATATGGTCTGGTTCACTTCTTCTTTCTCTGGGGTGGGGTCCTAGCATATATCTTCTTCTTTTGATGTTTCTTGATCCTTTTCTTCCTCCTCTTCATATTCTATGTAAAATAATTTCTTCTTAGCACACTTATGACCTTTAGTGCATTTGCTATCACAATTGTAACAAAGCCCTTTTTCTCTTTTTCTTCCAATTGTTGTGGTGTAACCCTTGTAAGTTGTGGAAGGCTAGGAGAAACAACACTTCCATCTTTATAGTTGTGAGGGGTACGCTTCCTAGTTTCCATAATTTTGCTTTCCACTATGTCACAAAGCCCTTTTACTCTTTCCAATTGTTGTGGTGTTGCTCTAAAGAAGGCATTGCTCTTTTTATCCTCATAATGTGCTATCATTTCCTCCGTGAAAATTGACCACGTAACAAGTTGTTTACGAGAATAAAGCCCTTTGTACCATAAAAATTGATCTGGTTCTAAATATGAAGATGCATTACATACATTTTGTAACAGTTGTACACCATGTAGATCAAAATATTGCTCCATCTGAAGTATCCAATTTACCGGATCCTTGCCATCAAACTTCCTCATCTTGCTTTTTCTTGATTTTAGGAGCTCGACCTTGAAACGACTATAATTCTATACTTTTGGATCTTTAAGTTCTGAAATTGTGAGCTATAGTAGCCCTCTGTGTCCTCCTTCCAATGCCACTAGTCTGATCCAAATTCGATTCTCTAAGAAAAAGTTATACACAATCTCCCAAGATGACCTGATTATAGATCTTTCCAGAAGAGCAAACTTGTATGAAGTGCCACGTGTCACTATTTCGATCTTTGGATCTAAAAAATGCATACAAGAAACTACAGTCCGTCCTATTTCTGTACCTTCTTACGAAATTTCAATCCAATCCCCAGAGAGAAAGTTATGACGATTTTCCCCAGGTCACCTGTTTTGAATGTAATTCAGGAGTCTGCAAAAAGACCAACTTCCTCAGATCATATCTCTGCAAATATCGTGCGAAAATCTCTAAAATTCGGACCCAAGGTTCAACGCGATTTCTTCTCAAATGGGTTTTTCTTGCGACTTCTGAAACGTCACAGAAACAAAGTTATAGCGAAAATGCCACGATGACCTGTTTGGAGCAGTGAAACCCTGGAATCCAAAGCTCTGATACCAAATGTTATGAAACCAGCTCAAGAAAAGATAGAAAAGATAGATCAACACCTTAGAATTCAGCCTCTTAGAGGGGGAAACCTCCTTTACATTACATAAATGAAAAATTCTTGGATGATTCAAATGACAAAACCTCCTTTCTATATATAGGAGTCTAAGGAGTCACAATATAATCTAGCCGACCTAACAATAATAATATAAAGGCACAATAATAACAATAGTGGGCTTCTATGGGGCACAATAGTAACAATATGGGCACTACATGGGTACATCAATATAATAAGTGGGTTATACTAATAACAATAAGGGGTTACACTAGTAGTATAGGAGCCTAACACACCATGTGTGGGCTAAGGATGATGTAATAATATTGATGTATCATGTATTTGAGACATTGGTCCATAAGAGATGATCATAGCATATATTTATTTCGTTGATGTATTCATGTAAATGTTCATGGATCCATGTACTTATGATGTACTATCGTTTGGGTCATATAGCCATGAGTCATGAGGTAATGTTATGGTCATGTAATAGTCATGCATGAGGTCTTATGTTGATGCTACAACCATGAATTTATCACGTATATGTGACTTGATTCATGGTTATTTGGAGTCCTAGTTCATATGGACATTTTATTTGTCAAGGGAAGCATTGTTTGCAATGAAAGCAGCCATTTCAACCCAACAATTGGTACTTCTACAACTTAGAGATGACATGTGTTTAGGGGAAGCACTATTTTCTCTTATTATTTCAGCCATACATTTTTGGCATTATGATCCGCTTGGAAGTGTTCATGTTGTGCCTCATACTATGCTCTTACACTAGGGTTCTTTTCCTCATTTGATGATATATCTTGATAGTTACTACTATGTAGTCATCGGGGAGATTGAGTATGATTGCCTCATGTGGATGTTTCTATGTGGAGTGTTGGATGATGCATATGCATATTGATGCTATACTTGATGTTGCTCATAATTTCATATTATATGGTGGTTGCTTTATGTTGGCATGATGTTGCTTGATGTTAGAGGTGCTTTGGATATGTTGCTCTAAACGTTGCTTGGAAATATAATTTGCTTGTGTTTATATGGAGGCATGGATGATTTTTTATGCATTATATTTTATCCATGTAAAAATGTATTACTCTAGTGCTTATGATTATGTTCTTGCTACCCATTCATGTGGATTTGACCCTTTGCCATTGATGTCAAAGGGGGAGATTATTCGGAGAGATTTGGATGGATAGAGTGTAGCTTCAATTTTTGGAGAGTGTATGGGGATCAACCTCACATGTTGATTTGGTTGACATTAATTCCAAAGGGGGAGTTTGTTGGCATTATTGTGTTGGAATTTATGTCAACAAGGTCATGGTCATGTTTATATTTTTCATATGCATGTGTGATGGTTGGCATTGATGTATTGATAGTGAGATGGTTTTGTTGCCATTGACGTCAACTCTATAGGTCATGCACTTATGTCAACCTCATGATGTTGTAGATTGGTGGATCATGGTGTGTGTAGGTTGTGTTTGCATTGATGAAGCATGATGGTACCATGATGGTCTTGGAGGAGTTGGCATGTGTTGAAATGTACATTGATGGACATGTCATGAGGATTGTTGATGTTTCTACATGTAGATGTTGTTACTACATGTTGATCATGCATATCTACATGTGATGGAGATCGTTCCTGGCACACTAGTTCAATTGTCAATTAGTTATTCATGTCTATGCCTATGAGGATAATTGTTTTAGTGATGTGATGACTTGATGACTATGCTACAAAGGTTGTAGAGGTGCTTGATATGTGTTTGAGCGTGTTTAGAGATTTGTTGGAGAGTGGAGGACTTGTTGGCATACTTGACAACCTTGTTTATTTTCCCTTCTAGGTCAACTTGGTAGTGACACTTGGGAGGCTTGTTTGATCCACTAGCAGAGGTTTCAGAGGCCATGTTATAGATCTAGAGGCTAGTAACAATGTAGGGGAAGGTGATCCAATAGGTGACAGAGGTTTTGGACTAAAGAATTGATGTTTTTACTAAGCCTAAGCCCCAGTCGCATGCACAAAGGCCTATGGGAGCAATTGGAATGCTCCAACCTCATGGAGGTTGGCCTATGGGAGTAGCTATAGCCCCAGTCAAGTTCAAATAGTGTCAAGGGTGTGACTGGGATATTTGAAAATATTTGATCCACATTCCTCACTTTGTTTGGAAGAAAGTTAGCTTCGAAATTCCCAGAGGCTTCTAGAATTATTTGAAAAGGTATGAAATTGT
Organism: Pinus tabuliformis; assembly: GCA_031772625.1. Classification (NCBI taxonomy): domain Eukaryota; kingdom Viridiplantae; phylum Streptophyta; class Pinopsida; order Pinales; family Pinaceae; genus Pinus; species Pinus tabuliformis. Next base: position 1,675,719,990 of record CM062819.1, on the reverse strand, counting down.
TTGAAAAATTCCTCCCATGATTTGAATTCATTTAGTGCATAGTAGTGACCTTTGTGGATTTATTTGGTCCAATTTTTGCACCCTTGATCCTAGCCCCAAGGTCAAATTCACCCTACATGTTTTATATACTTGATCTTGGAGCTATGTCATGGTTGATTGAGTTGAGGATGTTAGAGAGTGTGTTGGATAAGGTTGCATTGAGTGTTGATGCTTTAGATCTTGTGTAGAGATTATATGCTTCAGTCCATGAGTGTTAATGGTTGAATAATGAGTAGATCTCTAGAATACTACATAATATATCAAAATTAGAACTACTGGTGTAGAGATTGATTAGAGAGTGTTGTATGTTGTTGGATAGAGTTTTTGTGGAGACTCTCACACTTGTTTTATAGGAAATGCTACTATTTTTGGTTCATAAACTTAGTTTTGTATGTTTCTAATTATAGTATGCCGCTACATTTGATGTGAGGGTTTGATATCAAATTTGTGTGGCCACAGTTTTGTATTGGAGAGAACATGTTTTGTGCATTCCTTTTATTTTAATTTATGATGAGATATTGTTATTGAGAGCATGTATGTAGAGCTTATTTCTTGTTGAGCATAGTGCCTTGGGATCCATTTTGAAAATACATGAAAGGAGGTTTGCATAGTGGATAGGAGCATTGACTTCATAAGAGAGGAATAATGATGGTGAAGCTTCAGCGAAGGGAGGAAGTTTCTCAATTCAATGGTGGCTGGATATTCCAATGGTAGCTGGGCAAGGATCAACTAATCATGGTATCCTTCAATGAATGGTAGTCCATATAGATCCATAGGGAATAGACTCCTTCAGTGGATCATTAGTATCGAGTCTCCTAGCCGATCAAAGTTGGAATTTGTATATGAGGTCGAGTCTCCATGTTGATGGTAGTCCACCAACTATGTAAAAGATCAATTTCTTGATATAATATAAATTCAATGAAGAGTAGTGGTGACAACAGTGGTTTTTCTCCTGGAAGGGTTTCCACTAGAAATCTTTTGTCTCATGTGTTATTGATGTGATTGTGTGCATGTTTATTGTTTATATTTCTTCTTATGGTTTTATTTATGTTATGCGATGCACATGTTTAATGAGTAGCTACTAACTTATGTGTGATTCAATTTTTCAGAAGTAATAAAAGGAAAAAAATGTATATAGACCACATTACGGATTGAAACCCCATGGTCAGTGGTGCTCAAAGGTTTCCAACATAATCTTACCTTTACAATTAGAAGAATAATAAAAAAACATTGAAAACTTATGGTGAATGTACCATCAACAATGTGGTCCTCCTTAGCGAACATCATGAAAGATCAAAGCTTATTATTAGAAATAAAGTTTTCTAAGTAATATGTTTCTAGCCAATCGTAAATTCAATCATGAAATCCAAAACACTCCTTTTCAAAACATTAAGATTCCCAAGAGAATGAAATTTCAATTAGAACATATAAATCATGGGAATAATCTTACAATGGAAAGATAGTTTGATCTAGTTTAGAAGCTTTGTCAAAATAGTTGTAAGATAGTTTGATCTAGTTTAGAAGCTTTGTCAAAATAGTGAGAACCTAACATAACCATCAATAAAGATTGAAGTTCCTCAAATATTGGAAACAAATACGAACAATGAAACGATCAATCATAAAGACCACTCGATTCAACTAGATTAAATGATTTAAAACAACCATCATCAAATATACTAGTGGGAAAATAAATATTGAAATGACAGTTGTTATATCCAATGTTATGAACATATTAATAACTTAACATACAAGACTCTTGATTATTGATCAGTTCCATTTGTATCCAATTCATTATGAGATTAGTAATATGAAAGCTCGAGGAATTGAAAGCAATTGTTGGCCATCTAAATTTGGGAAACTCATTAAATTAAAATGGTGAAAAAGGGTTAGAAGGATATCTAAAATCAAATCTAGAATCCATATCAGCATGGGGGTTTTGATCCACTAAATAATTCAAGACTTTAATGTTGCTCAAAAGGGTTAATTTCGCTAGAAAAAAATGATTTGTTTGATAAAATTCATAATCAATATTAGGAGTTGATTGTTCACAAAATCACATAGCAGATATGAATCCTTCAGCCAACGATGATCTTAATATTGATAATTAAAATGATAGGCCTCATAGCTTTGTACATCCCTTAAAGATATACATTCGAAACTTGAATTCGATACAAGCGATTTGCATGGAGATGAAACAACTAAAGAAGAATCGTTAATCTGATCAGAAACCAGATATTGAGAACTAGATAAATTATCTTGAAACAACCAGAAAGCCATCAAGAACAAGTTTTCATCTAGTGAAATAATATGAAGGAAAGAGTTTTGTGAGGAAATTTAGATCTAACATGGTTTGGGGATCTCATCAGGATTGTGAGAACTTGACATAACCATCAACAAAAGTTGAAGTGCATCGATTTCCTAACAAGTTTCGGATCTTTGAAAAGTTGGATAACTAGATTTTGAGAACTGAATCAGATTGCAAATTGCATGTGGAAAAATATTATCATTTAAATAAAAAATATCACTATTATCCAAATGGAATCCATCTACATCATAGGTTTGATCAATATTTTACAACCTAAGAAAAAAAATTAGCCAAGTCATAAGGTTCTTCTAATTGCAAATCTAGAGATAGATAAATAGGAAAAATCTCATGAGAAACTTGATTTGAAGAATTATCCTCATGCAACGATGGAAATGATAAGGAATGGAATGGATGGTGGATGATTTCATTGCTTTCTTATTTATCATGGATAACCTAACTATTTGGGGTCAATTCAAAATTCAACTCATTAGATAATGAACTTGAAGATAATGGATTATCTTCATCACAAGTTAATGCAATACAAGCAGTAGAACCCAAGGTATAGTGAGGTAAAGACGAAGTTTCCATAAGAACATATTCTTTAAGCGAATTGGATTATAGATATAAATCTTTCAAATCAAAATATTCTTGATAAGAAAAAAGAATAGTTTTTGCACGTAGGAATTCATCATCATATACATCAATGGAATCATCATCATCAGAATATTGATTTCCCAAGACTTTAGATGGATTGGGAAAATTGATTTCATTTTATTTATTTATGAGATTAGTAGACTCTAAATCAACCAAGAATAAAGAAGCATTATCTTGACATAGAGGAATTTGAATAAGGGAAGAAAGATTCAAAGAGTCTTCACATTTTTCACCTCTACTTGTGAAATAGGACTACCTTGCACCAAATCACTACATGGATGTGGAAGAGACTGATAAGGTGGATCAAGGGGCAAGTGATTGTAAGAGAGAGATGATAGAGGATGACAAGTATCCAAATCAGATTAAAAAATGAAGCTATGAGTGTTAATATCATATTGAGTAATGGAGGGATTAGTCTTCACCCTAGGCTCCATGAACCACTCCAATCTTTCCTCCATCAGATTAGGATCATGGAAAGTAGATGAAGGTTGAAGAGATGGATCAACAATTCTTTTTCCAAATTTCTTAACTCCAACATCATGACAAGGAGGCACCCATATTGGTACTGAAAAAGGAGGTAGACAAGGAACAAAAGGAATAGTAGGTTCCTCCTTTGAAATTAGGGGTGTCTCCTGCTTCACAAAAGTTAGGAGAATAGAAACATCAAAGGGTTCAGATTCAAAATGTAAAGAGATTTGAGCCAAATGTTCAAACTTCTGTTAAAGAAATCCCAATCCATATCTTCTCCAAAAAAATCATAACATAAGTGCAGGAATCTATTAGAAAAATCCTCAATTGACTGATTAGGCTTCCTTCTTAGTTGATTGATCCTTTTAAGTACATCTCGGTAATCATACCTATCAAAGGCTTGATGAATATCCTTGATGAAGTGTTCAAAAGAATGAATAGAAAAATATAGTAAGGTATGACACCATCAGTTTACTCTACCTTCAAGTGTGAGGAAGAAAATAACACAAGCCACATCTTCACAATCTATTTCATAATGTTCACAGAACTTGAGAAAAAGAGATGCATGATCGGCTATGGATATTTCACCCTCATCATCAAACTTTAATAGAGACAAGTTGTAAAGAGGTTCATCGAGGATTAAAAGTTACCATTGGATCTATTGGAGAAACACTCAAGGACGATAATTTGGGGATGATCCATTTAAGATCAAATATTCAAAATAGATTCAATGGGAATAACTTGTCATATGACCCTCCTTCTAGTGCCAACTACTGACAGTTCTTGAAATCTATTAGTCTAACTCTCTTTATGCAACTCACTAATTTAACCCAAGACTAAGTGTAGGATTGTTATTATGAAAATTCTTAGCAAGTGTACCAAAAATACTTCACTTAATTCACTGCTGACAAGTGACCCTAACAACAAAATGTGGTTGTTCATGCTTCATATTTGCAATAATGAAACGAGAAAACCATGAAATAAAAATATTGTATGTGATCCAAAATAGAAAAAAACAAGAAATATCTGATGTAATAACCCAATAGAATAAGACTTGTATATGAATATTCTTTTATTAAACACCTGGTGAAGGATATCTACAACAAAGTTCTACAAATCTCCCTCCATGGAATGGGTACTTTGATGTCCTTATATTCCAATGATCTATTCTCTCTTAATATGTGAAAAAACCAAAACAAAGAATGGAACTCAAGTGGGAGCTCAGATGTGAGGAGAAGATAATGGTAACAATGATAATGATCATGGTGAAGAATGTATGGAAAACCCTCTCAAAAATGGAAAATAATAAAATAATATTGACCAAATCAAGATCTAACTGTTAGGAATACTGTATTGTATTTTTCAGAGAAGGAAAAGATATTAAAAATGGTCAAATATCTTTATTTAGAAGTAATTAATAAGTAAAATGATTGATTAATTACTTCGCAAGTTTTAAGATATGTGTGAAATTGAAATAATTATTAATTAGTTATTTAAAAAGTATTCCAAAAATAGGATTAAGGAATAATAAATAAATAGTGATTTATTTAATTATTCCAAGGTGATTGAGTCAATTGTCACAAGGAATAATTATCAAATAATGATTTAATAATTATTCCTAGAGAAAATTAAATAAATAATCACTTATTCAATTATTCTCGTGGGGTTTTCTAATTTTAATTAGAAATAATTTAATAAAAGTGGTTTACTAAATTAATTCCTATGGTGAAAGTGATTCTACTATGGTAAAATTAATCCTACATTGTGTATTTCGATCCAACTAGTTAGAAATGGTTAGGTGATTATTTTTTAGGTGATAACAAGGACAGAGGAGAAGGCTCAAAGATTACACAATGTGCAGTTCCAGGGGGTAGGAGAGATGGTCTGGTGACTATGACTATGTTATGCACGGTATCTAGGGGTTAGAGAAGGAAGATTTCACAATTGAGGGAGTTAAGTGTTGGCATTATGGCACAAGTGTGGCGCTATGGTACAGGTGTTGTCCTTGATGGCAACTTACTCTGGTGACAGATCTCAGTTCAGGCTCTCAGGATGAAGGAAATCTTGTATATGCAGGTTCACCTTGCCGAAGATGCGTATACATGCGTGTTAGACGTTCAAAGGTCGCGTATGCGTATACACGTACTTTCACGCACATAAAAGTGCGTACATGGTAGGCAACTTATTTTTTTGGTCCGTGGTCATTAGTCCTTGGAATTTGAACCTATGGTTTTGGACCATGGTATCTCGTCAGAAGTGTCGACCCCAGGTATTGGGCCCTTGGTATTATTTATTATGGTTTTGGACCATGGTATTGTGGAAGGCCTAAGACTATAAAAGAGGAAGGAGATCATTTGGCAAAGGATCATCTGAATTATTGTTGAATATCTGATAAAGTGCTAGATCTGGAAAATTGGTAATTGGGTTATGGTGCAGATCTGGATCTGAATGAAGGAGGAACCTTAGCGCAAAGAGAAGGATAAGTTCTCTTGATGGATCATAATCTTTAAGCTTGAATGATAGTATCTTTGTATGATTTTTATCTATTACATGTGGCGCTTGCTTGATCTATAAAACTGATAATCTGGGTTAATTGGCACTTGAATATCTGAAAGAGCGAATTATTTTTATAGATCTGTACACAGGTTCAGTGAAGCGAAGGTGCGTATACATGTTGGTTCAGTGAATTAAAATAGCGTATACGCAAGTTGTTCCATACACAAAGGCGTATGCATGCAGGTTTCAGGCTGTCAAAGTAGCGTATATATTTTGAGTTGTGATCTTGCTGCTTCTGTTTATTGCTGCAGTGTTCTGGGTTCAGATTTAGTCTGTGGTTACTGTTACTGTGATCTGGGTATAGTCGTCAGAGATGTGTTTATTTTGATTCAGTTTTAATTGGTGAAAAGGTGATTGGGTGATTCTTGATGCTACTTGTGGATCCAGTCTGAAAATTTATGAAACGTGGTCCCTGAAAGAAAGAGAAGGTTGTAGCCTTATGTAGGTCAGCACCTACATACTAGTATCTTGGCTAGTGCAAGAGCAAAGGGGGTTGTAGCTCCCTTCCAGGAGAAGCTGGAAAATGAGAGAGGGTTGTAGCTCTCTGCAGGTTACAACCTACGTACTGGTAAAGGACTGCACCAGTACATTTGTAAAAAGAAGTTTCTAATTAAAGAGAAGATAGAGACGAATTGCAGCAGGTGGTTTTCACCCACATTGGGTTTCCACCTTATATCTTGTGTTCTTGTGTGCGATTGTCTTTCTGCTCTGTTTTACTGTTTCTGGTTACTGGATATTTTCTTCTGAATCACAGATTAACAATCAACATCAAAAAGATAAAGTAAATTAAAAGTTTGCATTATATACGCAGATTTCCTTCTGCATAATTGTGTATATACGCAGGTTTAATTAACAGAAGTAACGTATATCATTTGATTTTGAAAAAGGAATATTTGACTTGATAATACTGATTCACCCCCCCTCTCAGTATTATTTCCAACAATTGGTATCAGAGAGGTCCCTCAGAAGAAGCTTGATCGTTTGAAGGAAGATCGTTCATCATGAGCAACTACAAGATGGAAGCGTCAATCAGGCCACTGACTTTTGATGGGACAAACTTCGTTTATTGGAAGGTAAGAGTTACTGCCTATCTTCAATCTCTTGGTGCAGAAGTCTGGGATATCATAGATACAGGGTATACTTTTCCATCAGCAACTCCTACAGATCCGGCTGAGAAGAAGAAATATGAAACAAATGCAAAGGCGGTCAATACTCTATTAGGATGCCTATCTCAATCAGAATTTGTCAAGGTAATGCAGTTTAAGTCTGCAAAAGAGATATGGGACAAGATTGTTCTGAGCTATGAAGGAGATGATCAGGTAAAATGAGCAAAACTTCAAACCCTCAGAATTCAGTATGAAAATCTCAGGATGTATAATGATGAAAGCGTGGCTAACTATTTTCTTCATGTAGATGAGATTGTTAATTGTATGAAAAATATGGGTGAAGAAATAAAAGGGGCTGTTGTGGTTGAAAAAGTTCTAAGATCTTTGTCCCCTAGGTTTGAATCTAAAATTTCTGCAATAGAAGAAAAAGAGAAACTACAAAGTCTTAAAATGTCACAGCTGCACGGAATTCTAACTGCTTATGAAATGAGGAAAGGAGGTCCATCAGACAGGAGTGAAGCTGCCTTCAAGGCTTCAGGCAAAGGCAAGTACTACGAGTGAGGACACGTGTCAAAAGAAGAAGAAGAATCAAATTTTGTCAGAAATCTTCAACCGAGTACTGGACGGTTCTGAGGTAAGTTACCTTTCAAATGCTTTGCTTGTGGAAGAGTTGGTCACTATGCTTCCAAGCATACCATAGAAGGATAGGAAAATCTATGGTATATCGACAGCGGATGTTCGAAGCATATGACAGGTGATAAAGAAAAGCTTGAATCATATACTGCATCAGAAAAGGGAAAGAAGGTTTCTTTTGGAAACGATACCCCTGCAGCCATAAAAGGAAAAGGCACTGCTCAGTTGAAAGAAAAGGTCAAGGCCGGAAATGTTTTGTATGTTGATGGCTTGAAGCATAATCTACTGAGTGTTAGTCAGATGTGCGATCAAGGAACCGAGTTAATATTTCAATCAAATGGATGTAGTGTTCGTGATATTGATACAGGAAAAACGGTGATCAAAGGCAGAAGAACTCCAAATAATCTATACATATTTGAAGAAGGACAACAACAATTCTATTTGAGCAAGGATGATGAACACTGGTTATGGCACCGAAGGTTGGGGCATCTAAGCTTTTCACAAATAAGTAAAGCATGCAAATACTAGGTAGTTCGCGGTCTTCCAGATATCAAAATTCCAGACAACACCATATGCAAATCATGTCAGTTTGGTAAGCAAACCAGAACTAACTTTCCTCAGAAGGAAGGATCAGCTAGCAGGCCTCTTAAGCTAGTCCATACAGATGTATGTGGTGCATTTAGGACAAGGTCACCTCGAGGAGAAGAATACCTTATATTATTCATTGACGACTTCTCCAAGTTTGTTTGGTTAGGACTTATGAAGCACAAAGACGAAGCATTCAAAAAATTCAAATCCTTCAAAGCCTTGGCTGAAAATGAATCAGATTACAAAATTAAGTGCCTCAGGTCCGACAAAGGTGGGGAATTTACCTCAAATGAATTTTTCAATTTCTGTGAAGAGCATGGAATAAGAAGGGAATTCTCTACAGCTAGGACCCCTCAAAAAAATGGAGTGGTGGAAAGGATGAACAGAATAGTCTAACAAATGGCTCGTGCTATGCTTGATGAGTCTAGAACTCCCTCAACCTTCTGGGGTGAAGCTGCATATGCTGCGGTTGTTATTCTCAATAAAACAAATGTCCGATTGAAGAGCACTCAAACTCCTCATGAGCTCTGGTATGGTGAGACTCCTTCGGTAAAGCATTTCAAAATTTTTGGGAGCAAATGCTATATTAAGAATACTGATGAGAAGCTTGGCAAACTTGAACCTAGAGCAGATGAAGGCATTCTCCTTGGTTATCCTGCCCACAGCAAAGCATATAAGTGTTACAATAAAAGACTTGGAATAATTGTTGACAGCATTGATGTAGTGGTTGATGAAAAAGGATACATTCCTAGGCAAGTAAATCATGAAGATATCGAAGAAGATGAAGACTACTCTCCAAATCAGACTGATGATGAAGAAGAACCTCAAGAGGCACCAGAGGAGCAGATAAGGATAGAAGAAAAGAATCCATCCATGTATGTTCAGAAGAATCATCCAGAATCTCAAATCTTGGGGCAAAAAGAGGCTGGCGTACAAACAAGAAGAACAATTGCAGAAGCCTCAAGCTATTTGGCATTACTCTCCTCCACTGAGCCACAAAATGTAAGAGAGGCATGCAAAGATGAATGTCGGGTCAAGGCAATGGATGAAGAACTTGAGCAGATCGAAAAGAATAACACTTGGGAGTTGGTCCCTAGACCAAAAGATAAGAATGTCATAGGGACAAAATGGGTGTTCAAAAATAAGTTGAATGAGAATGGGGAAGTAATTAGAAACAAGGCCAGACTTGTTTGTAAAGGGTATGCTCAAGAAGATGGAATAGACTTTGAAGAAACTTTTGCTCCTGTTGCAAGACTTGAGGCCATCCGAATGTTCCTTGCTCTCTCAAGCTTTCGGAAGTTCAAAGTATTTCAAATGTTCGTAAAATCAGCCTTTCTAAATGGAGATTTAGAAGAAGAAGTATACATTGAACAACCAGATGGTTTCATTCTTGGGAATGATCCAAATCTTGTATGCAGACTGAAAAAGGCTCTCTATGGTCTTAAACAGGCTCCAAGGGCTTGGTACTACCACTTGGACAAATACCTTCATAAACAAGTTTTTTCAAAAGTATCAGCAGATAGCAATCTTTATATAAAAATTGAAAATGGCAAATTGCTAATACTTGTTGTGTATGTAGATGATATTATCTTTGGCAGCAATGAAGAAGCTATGAGTCAAAGCTTTTCCTTGGTGATGTAGAAAGAATTCGAAATGTCTTTGCTTGGAGAACTGGCATACTTTCTTGGATTGCAAATCCAACAAAATGAGGGCGGTATCTTCTTGTCTCAAACCAAGTACCTCAAGCAGATTCTGAAGAAGCATGGCATGGAAGATTCGAAACCAGTATGTACCCATATGGTTACAGGATGCAGTCTCGGTGCAAATTATGAATCAACAGCAGTACATCAACCAACCTATAGATCAATGATTGGAAGTCTACTTTATTTGATAGGTACCTGACCAGACATCATGCATGCAGTGGGAATAGTTGGAAGATTTCAGGCAAATCCAAAGGAAACTCATCTTCAGGTAGTCAAGAGAATCTTCAAGTACCTTCAAGGAACTCAAAACTATGGCTTATGGTATCCTACAGATACATATCTCACACTTCATGCTTACACAGATGTAGATTGGGCCGGAAGCGTGGATGACAGGAAGAGCACAAGTGGTGGTGCATTCTTTATGGGTTCCATATTAGTATCTTGGTTCAGCAAGAAACAGAGTTCGATTGCTTTATCTACAACTGAAGCGAAATATGTGGCTGTTGCGTCTTGTTGCACTCAACTTCTTTGGATGATGCAAACCTTGCAGGATTTTCAAATCACTTGTACTCCACCTATCTCTATCTTCTGTGATAATACGAGTGCAATAAGCATTTCAAAGAATCATGTCACGCATTCAAAGACCAAGCACATACCTATCAAATATCACTTTCTTCGGGAACAAGTTCTTGAGCAAAAATTCAAGTTGAAGTATGTTTCTTCTAAGGAACAAGTTGCTAATATACTCACCAAACCACTGCCCAGGGAAACTTTTGAATATCTTAGACAGAAGCTGGGAGTAGTTGATGCTTCATCCTACTGTTGAAGCTTGTCCGTTTTCTGAGAAAAGATGGTGTACGTGGGTTGGATGAGGGGCATCCGCATACATACGCCGATTTATGTAGGTGCAGTCGCGTATATGGAGTTTCTGAAGGAAATCAGCAGGGACAGACTTTGGTTGCAGAGAGTCTGATATGGGTCTATCAGAGTTGATCTGGCACAGGTTCAGGGGGAGCAGATAATCTTCTAATAATGCATTGTTGGCATTACCTTAGAAGCTCTTGGTTCAAGTACTCAAGCTGTTTGGTTCAGGTGGATCAGCTGCAGAAAGGAGAACAGAAGGAGAACATGGTTGCTGCTATTGTCAGATGCTGCTGATAGTAGTTATTGGTGATTTGCATAGTCTTGATATTTTGTCTCTATGTCATGTATATCTTCTCTTTATCAAGGTCATGTAACTACCTATTTTGGTTTCCCCACTATGCCTGGGATGATTGATGAACTGTAATTGGTTATCATATGTAAATTTTTGATGTATCCCCACTTGGTTGGGTGGATGATCCCCACTTGGTTGGGTATGTATCGAGTCCTTTGGTGATAGGAAGGTCATTTATGATATGTAAGTCATGATTCTTTTTACAGAACATCTTTTTGCAGATCTTACCTAGAGTCAGGGGGAGCATGTTTAGCATAGCAAAGCAGAGATATCAGCATGTACTCAGGGGAGCACAGCCCTTTGCCCTTGATGACAAAGGGGGAGAATGAGGATATGGGGTTGCCATCAAGTCCAAAGGGGGAGATTTTTGGCATTATGGCATAGGTGTGGCACTATGGTACAGGTGTTGTCCTTGATGGCAACTCACTTTGGTGACAGATCTTAGTTCAGGCTCTCAGGATGAAGGAAATCTTGTATATGCAGGTTCACCTTGCCGAAGACGCGTATACACGCGGGTTAGACGTTCAAAGGTCGCGTATGTGTATACACGCACTTTCACGCACATAAAAGCGCGTACATGGTGGGAAACTTATTTTTTTGGTCCGTGGTCATTAGTCCTTGGAATTTGAACCTATGGTTTTGGACCATGGTATCTCGTCAGAAGTGTCGACCCCAAGTATTGGGCCCTTGGTATTGTTTATTATGGTTTTGGACCATGGTATTGTGGAAGGCTTAAGACTATATAAGAGGAAGGAGATCATTTGGCAAAGGATCATCTGAATTATTGTTGAATATCTGATAAAGTGCTAGATCTGGAATACTGGTAATTGGGTTATGGTGCAGATCTGGATCTGAATGAAGGAGGAACCTTGCGCAAAGAGAAGGATAAGTTCTCTTGATGGATCATAATATTTAAGCTTGAATGATAGTATCTCTTTATGATTTTGATCTGTTACATGTGGCGCTTGCTTGATCTATAAAACTGATAATCTAGGTTAATTGGTGCTTGAATATCTGAAAGAGCGAATTATTTTTATAGATCTGTACGCAGGTTCAGTGAAGCAAAGGCGCGTATACACGCTGGTTCAGTGAATTAAATCAGCATATACGCAGGTTGTTCCATACGCAAAGGCGTATGCACGCAAGTTTCAGGCTGTGAAAGTAGCGTATATATTTTGAGTTGTGATCTTGCTGCTTCTGTTTATTGCTGCAGTGTTCTGGGTTCAGATTTGGTGTGTGGTTACTGTTACTGTGATCTGGGTACAGTCGTCAGAGATGTGTTTATTTTGATTCAGTTTTAATTGGTGAAAAGGTGATTGGGTGATTCTTGATGCTACTTGTGGATCCAGTCTGAAAATTTATGAAACGTGGTCCCTGAAAGAAAGAGAAGGTTGTAGCCTTCTGTAGGCCAGCACCTACATACTAGTATCTTGGCTAGTGCAAGAGCAAAGGGTGTTGTAGCTCCCTTCCAGGAGAAGCTGGAAAACGAGAGAGGGTTGTAGCTCTCTGTAGGTTGCAACCTGCGTACTGGTAAAGGACTGCACCAGTACATTTGTAAAAAGAAGTTTCTAATTAAAGAGAAGATAGAGATGAATTGTAGCAGGTGGTTTTCACCCAGATTGGGTTTCCACCTTATATCCTGTGTTCTTGTGTGCGATTGTCTTTATGATCTATTTGACTGTTTCTGGTTACTGGTTATTTGTTTCTGAATCACATATTAACAATCAACATCAAAAAGATAAAGTAAATTAAAAGTTTTCATTATATACGTGGGTTTCCTTCTGCATAATTGCGTATATACGTGGGTTTAATTAACAGAAGTAGCGTATATCATTTGATTTTGAAAAAGGAATATTTGACTTGATAATACTGATTCACCCCCCCTCTCAGTATTATTTGCAACAATTGGTATTAGAGCAGGTCCTTTAGAAGAAGCTTGATCGCTTGAAGGAAGATCGTTCATCATGAGAAACTACGAGAGGGAAGCATCAATCAGGCCACCGATTTTTGATGGGACAAACTTCATTTATTGGAAGGTAAGAGTTACTGCCTATCTTCAATCTCCTGGCACAGAAGTCTGGGATATCATAGATACAGGGTATACTTTTCCATCAGCAACATCTACAGATCTGGCTGAGAAAAAGAAATATGAAACAAATACAAAGGCGGTCAATACTCTATTAGGATGCCTATCTCACTCAGAATTTGTCAAGGTAATGCAGTTTAAGTCCGAAAAAGAGATATGGGACAAGATTGTTCTGAGCTATGAAGGAGATGATCAGGTAAAATGAGCAAAACTTCAAACCCTCAGAATTCATTATGAAAATCTCAGGATGTATAATGATGAAAGTGTGACTAACTATTTTCTTCTTGTAGATGAGATGGTTAATTGTATGAAAAATTTGGGTGAAGAAATTAAAGAGGCTGTTGTGGTTGAAAAAGCTCTAAGATCTTTGTCCCCTAGGTTTGAATCTAAAGTTTCTGCAATAGAAGAAAAAGAGAATCTACAAAGTCTTAAAATGTCACAGCTGCACGGAATTCTAACTGCTTATGAAATGAGGAAAGGAGGTCCATCAGACAGGAGAGAAGCTGACTTCAAGGCTTCAAGCAAAGGCGAGTACTACGAGTCAGGGCACATGTCAGAAGAAGAAGAAGAATCAAATTTTGTCAGAAATCTTCAACGGGGTACTGAACGGTTCTGAGGTAAGTTACCTTTCAAATGCTTTGCTTGTGGAAGAGTTGGTCACTATGCTGCCAAATGTCCTCACAAGGATAAGATTGACAAAGGGAAGGAACCTGTTAGATGGAACAAGAAACAGAATGCAAATAAGAAAAGCTATTACACTCATGAAGATAGTGATGGACTTTCAAATAGTGACGAAGATGAACGAGGTAATGAGTATAAACTTTTAATGGATTTTGAAGATGATGACTACATGGATGCTATAGATGTAGAAGGTTTTCATAATGAAATATCTAATCTCAAAATTTGCTTAGAAGAGAAAAATGCGATTATTGATTCTCTGCAATGTCAACTGGCTGAAAGGGAAAAACATCTTGAAAAATTGTAATGTGAAATTGTTGGTCTTAGAAAGGAGATTGAGAAAACAAAAGCTATTAATCTTAAATTTGTTAAAGGATCGAAAACTCTGGATGAGATTATCAATGTGCAGCGTTCTCCTCTAATCAAGACAGGTCTGGGATATAATGAAGAAACATCTCAAGCATCCACCTCCAAAAGTTATCTTGATGCAGCAAGGAGGAGCGAGAAAACGTCTAATAGAAATCATCATGTATATCAGGGACAGTTTACCTCAAGAACGAACAAAGACTATCAAGAAAATCGGGGGCAAGCTACCTTAAGGACAAATAGAAGCTACAATCAGCCACAGGTAAAATATTCCCAATTTGCCTCAAGAATGGATGTCAGTAGAAACTACAATTGGTTGGATGATAGATTTGATAATCACAGGAGTTTCTTCAATGGCCAATGCTTCTATTGCCATAACTTTGGTCACAAGGCAGCCCAATGTGTTGCCTATAAGACAATCATGACTAGAGAAGCTCAAAAACAAAGGAATATGACTGGGATCACGAAAAGGACTTATAACAACTTTTCAGCCCTTGCAAATGAAGTTGAATGTTCTATTTGTAATAACTTTGGTCATGAAGATTCTGAATGAAAGAGAAGGTTTTGGAAGACAACTCAGAAGGAACAAACCTCAAGTGCCAGAACATGGAGAATGAAGGAACCACAACCAGAAAGATGTGGGATAGCCTTTTATACAGAAGGACAGGAAAATCTATGGTATATCGACAGCGGATGTTCGAAACATATGACAGGTGATAATGAAAAATGTGAATCATATACTGCATTAGAAAAGGGAAAGAAGGTTTCTTTTGGAAACGATACCCCTGCAGCCATAAAAGGAAAAGGCACTGCTCAGTTGAAAGAAAAGGTCAAGGCTGGAAATGTTTTGTATGTTGATGGCTTGAAGCATAATCTACTGAGTGTTAGTCAGATGTGCGATCAAGGAACTGAGGTAATATTTCGATTAAATGGATGTAGTGTTTGTGATCTTGATACAGGAAAAACAGTGATCAAAGGCAGAAAAACTCCAAATAATCTATAGATATTTGAAGATGGACAATAACAATGCTATTTGAGCAAGGATGATGAAAACTGGTTATGGCACCGGAGGTTGGGGCATCTAAGCTTTTCACAAATAAGGAAAGCATGCAAATACCAGGCAGTTCTTGGTCTTCCAGATATCAAAATTCTAGACAACACCATATGCAAATCATGTCAGTTTGGTAAGCAAACCAGAACTAACTTTGCTGAGAAGGAAGGATCAGCTAGTAGGCCTCTTGAGCTAGTCCTTATAGATGTATGTGGTCCATTTAGGACAAGGTCACCTCGAGGAGAAGAATACCTTATATTATTCATTGAAAACTTCTCCAGGTTTGTTTGGTTAGGACTTATGAAGCACAAAGACAAAGAATTCAAAAAATTCAAATCCTTCAAAGCCTTGGCTGAAAATGAATCAGATTACAAAATTAAGTGCCTCAGGTCCGACAGAGGTGGGGAATTTACCTCAAATGAATTTTTTGATTTCTGTGAAGAACATGGAATAAGAAGGGAATTCTCTACAGCTAGGACTCCTCAGCAAAATGGAGTGGCGGAAAGGTTGAACAGAATAGTCCAACAAATGGCTCGTGCTATGCTTGATGAGTCTGGAACTCCCGCAACCTTCTGGGGTGAAGCTGCATATGTTGCGGTTCTTATTCTCAACAAAACAAATGTCTGAGTGAACAACACTCAAACTCCTCATGAGCTCTGGTATGGTGAGACTCCTTCGGTAAAGCATTTCAAAATTTTTGGGAGCAAATGCTATATTAAGAATACTGATGAGCAGCTTGGCAAACTTGAACCTAGAGCAAATGAATGCATTCTCCTTGGTTATTCTCCCCACAGCAAAGCATATAAGTGTTACAATAAAAGACTTGGAAGAATTGTTCACAGCATTGATGTAGTGGTTGATGAAAACGGATACATTCCTAGGCAAGTAAATCATGAAGATATCGAAGAGGATGAAGACTACTCTCCAAATCAGAATGATGATGAAGAAGAACCTCAAGAGGCACTAGAGGAGCAGATAAGGATAGAAGAAAAGACTCCATCCAGGTATGTTCAGAAGAATCATCTAGAATCTCAAATATTGGGGCAAAAAGAGGTTGGTGTACAGACAAGAAGAACAATTGCAAAAGACTCAAGCTATTTGGCATTCCTCTCCTCCACTGAGCCACAAAATGTAAGACAGGCATGCAAAGATGAATGTTGGGTCAAGGAAATGGATGAAGAAATTGAGCAGATCGAAAAGAATAACACTTGGGAGTTGGTCCCTAGACCAAAAGATAAGAATGTTATAGGGACAAAATGGGTGTTCAAAAATAAGTTGAATGAAAATGGGGAAGTAATTAGAAACAAGGCCAGACTTGTTTGTAAAGGGTATGCTCAAGAAGAGGGAATAGACTTTGAAGAAACTTTTGCTCCTATTGCAAGACTTGAGGCCATCCGAATGTTCCTTTCTCTCTCAAGCTTTCAGAAGTTCAAAGTATTTCAAATGGACGTAAAATCAGCCTTTCTAAATGCAGATTTAGAAGAAGAAGTATACATTGAACAACCAGATGGTTTCATCCTTGGGAATGATCCAAATTGCGTATGCAGACTGAAAAAATCTCTCTATGGTCTTAAACAGGCTCCAAGGGCTTGGTACTACCGCTTGGACAAATACCTTCATCAAAAAGGTTTTTCAAAAGGATCAACAGATAGCAATCTCTATATAAAAATTGAAAATGACAAATTTCTAATACTTGTTGTGTATGTAGATGATATTATCTTTGGCAGCAATGAAGAAGCTATGAGTCAAAGCTTTGCCTTGGTGATGCAGAAAGAATTCGAAATGTCTTTGCTTGGAGGACTGACATACTTTCTTGGATTGCAAATCCAACAAAATGAGGGTGGTATCTTCTTGTCTCAAACCAAGTACCTCAAGCAGATTCTTAAGAAGTATGGCATGGAAGATTTGAAACCAGTATGTACCCCTATGGTTACAGGATGCAGTCTTAGTGCAAATGATGAATCAGCAGCAGTACATCAACCAACCTATAGATCTATGATTGGAAGTCTACTTTATTTGATAGGTACCCAACCAGACATCATGCATGTAGTGGGAATAGTTGGAAGATTTCAGGCAAATCCAAAGGAAACTCATCTTCAGGCAGTCAGGAGAATCTTCAAGTACCTTCAAGGAACTCAAAACTATGGCTTATGGTATCCTAGAGATACATATCTCACACTTCATGCTTACACAGATGCAGATTGGGCCAGAATCGTGGATGACAGGAAGAGCACAAGTGGTGGTGCATTCCTTATGGGTTCCAGATTAGTATCTTGGTTCAGCAAGAAATAGAGTTCGATTGCTTTATCTACAGTTGAAGTGGAATATGTGGCTGCTGCATCTTGTTGCACTCAACTTCTTTTGATGATGCAAACCTTGCAGGATTTTCAAATGACTTGTACTCCACCTGTCTCTATCTTCTGTGATAGTACGAGTGCAATAAGCATTTCAAAGAATCCTATCATGCATTGAAAGACCAAGCACATACCTATCAAATATCACTTTCTTCGGGAACAAGTTCTTGAGCAAAAAGTCAAGTTGAAGTATGTTCCTTCTAAGGAACAAGTTGCTGATATACTCACCAAACCACTGCCCAGGGAAACTTTTGAATATCTCAGACAAAAGCTGGGAGTAGTTGATGCTTCATTCTGCTGTTGAAGCTTGTCTGTTTTCTGAGAAAAGATGGTGTACGTGGGTTGGATGAGGGGCATCCGTGTACATACGCCGATTTATGCAGGTGTAGTCGCATATATGGAGTTTCTGAAGGAAATCAGCAGGGATAGACTCTAGTTGTAGAGAGTCTGATATGGGTCTGTCAGAGTTGATTTGGCACAGGTTCAAGGGGAGCAGATAATCTTCTAATAATGCATTGTTAGAATTACCTTAGAAGCTCTTGGTTCAAGTACTCAAGCTGTTTGGTTCAGGTGGATCAGCTGCAGAAAGGAGAACAAAAGGAGAACATGGTTGCTGCTATTGTCAGATGCTACTGATAGTAGTTACTGGTGATTTGCATAGTCTTGATATTTCGTCTCTATGTCATGTATATCTTCTCTTTATCAAGGTCATGTAACGGCCTATTTTGGTTTCCCCACTATGCCTGGGATGATTGATGCAATGTAATTGGTTATCATATGTAAATTTCTGATGTATCCCCACTTGGTTGGGTGGATGATCCCCACTTGGTTGGGTATGTATTGAGTCCTTTGGTGATACGAAGGTCATTTATGATATGTAAGTCATGAGTCTTTTTACAGAACATCTTTTTGCAGATCTTACCTACAGTCAGGGGGAGCATGTTTAGCACAGCAGAGCAGAGATATCAGCATGTACTCAGGGGGAGCACAGCCCTTTGCCCTTGGTGACAAAGGGGGAGAATGAGGATCTTGGGTTGCCATCAAGTCCAAAGGGGGAAATTGTTGGCATTATGGCACAGGTGTGGTGCTATGGTATAGGTGTTGTCCTTGATGGAAACTCACTTTGGTGACAGATCTTAGTTCAGGCTCTCAGGATGAAGGAAATCTTGTATACACAAGTTCACCTTTCCGAACACGCGTATACACGCGGGTTAGACGTTCAAAGGTCGCGTATGCGTATACACGCACATAAAAGCGCGTACATGGTGGGCAACTTATTTTTTTGTTCCGTGGTCATTAGTCCTTGGAATTTGAACCTATGGTTTTGGACCATGGTATCTCATCAGAAGTGTCGACCCCAGGTATTGGGCCCTTGGTATTGTTTATTATGGTTTTGCACCGTGGTATTGTGGAAGGCCTAAGACTATAAAAGAGGAAGGAGATCATTTGGCAAAGGATCATCTGAATTATTGTTGAATATCTGATAAAGTGCTAGATCTGGAATACTGGTAATTGGGTTATGGTGCAGATCTGGATCTGAATGAAGGAGGAACCTTAGCGCAAAGAGAAGGATAAGTTCTCTTGATGGATCATAATCTTTAAGCTTGAATGATAGTATCTCTGTATGATTTTGATTTGTTACATGTGGCGCTTGCTTGATCTATAAAATTGATAGTCTGGGTTAATTGGTGCTTGAATATCTGAAAGAGCGAATTATTTTTATAGATCTGTATGCAAGTTCAGTGAAGCGAAGGTGCGTATACATGCTGGTTTAGTGAATTAAAATAGCATATACGCAGGTTTTTCCATACGCAAAGGCATATGCATGCAGGTTTCAGGCTGTCAAAGTAGCATATATATTTTGAGTTGTGATCTTGCTGCTTCTGTTTATTGCTGCAGTGTTCTGGGTTTAGATTTGGTGTGTGGTTACTGTTACTGTGATCTGGGTACAGTCGTCAGAGATGTGTTTATTTTGATTCAGTTTTAATTGCTGAAAAGGTGATTGGGTGATTCTTGATGCTACTTGTGGATCCATTCTGAAAATTTATGAAACGTGGTCCCTGAAAGAAAGAGAAGGCTGTAGCCTTCTGTAGGCCAGAACCTACGTACTAATATCTTGGCTAGTGCAAGAGCAAAGGGGGTTGTCGCTCCCTTCCAGGAGAAGCTGGAAAACGAGAGAGGGTTGTAGCTCTCTACTGGTTGCAACCTGCATACTGGTAAAGGACTGCACCGGTACATTTGTAAAAAGAAGTTTCTAATTAAAGAGAAGATAGAGACGAATTGCAGCAGGTGGTTTTCACGCACATTGGGTTTCCACCTTATATCTTGTGTTCTTGTGTGCGATTGTCTTTCTACTCTGTTTTACTGTTTCTGGTTACTGGTTATTTGCTTCTGAATCATAGATTAACAATCAACATCAGAAAGATAAAGTAAATTAAAAGTTTGCATTATATACGCGGGTTTCCTTCTGCATAATTGCGTATATACGTGGGTTTAATTAACAGAAGTAGCGTATATCATTTGATTTTGAAAAAGGAATATTTGACTTGATAATACTGATTCACCCCCCCTCTCAGTATTATTTCCAACATTAAGGAGACAATAGTGAGATCTTTCTCATTGAAACTACGTAGTGTGAAGTTATGGGAGATAGTGAGGTACAAGATAGTTGTTGGTGTTCAGATATGAATCATGAAATTCACCCAATTCCACATTAATTGTCAAACCAGGGCTCTATGAGTTATTTCAAGGCTATCATGCAAAGTATATGTAGGCCACAGTTTCCCTACCCAATACTGAACATTCAACTATAAACATAACAATGTCTAACCACAAGCGATAAATGTAATGGAAAATAAGAGAAACAACATTCATGACTATAACAACAACGAGAGTAACAACAAAGCTGACTCACAACAACACACTAATAATCATTCACAAAGATAAATAAATTAACTGAAATAAGCCTATGCGCACGTCTAACTAACAACGCCTGGTCAGGAGAGTGAGCCCAACTCCCTAATCAGGGTTGTGGCGAGATCAAGAAGTCACAAAATGCTCATAATATCAGAATTTCATTAATCAAAAGGATAATACATGTATGTTACTACAAAATCAAAGTTAATGTAATTCCTTGTGTTCTTAACTGTCAGCTTTCACAACCTCGTAACTCTACTTATACAATTTTTTAACACTAATAGCTCCAAGAATTACAGCAGTTGTCTACATTTAATTACATAGTGGTTTCTTAAGAAAAACAGAACATAATGATAACAATGCATTGATTAAATATTGATCCAATGTTGCCGTTGATGTCTCAAGATAGTGCTACCAGCTGGATGGTCATCATCTGTAGAACCACTGTCTCGATCGTACTTCCTCCAAATATGCAAGAATAATCAAATTGAAGCCACTTAGGCAAAAATCACCTATGACTATGTTTCATTGATTAATTATTCATAACAACATGACAAGAGGTATACCTATGCAGTTTAGAATGTAAATTTACCAACGATGGTGTAAAATGGATATAGGAAACAAGGTCAAAAGGTGTGGAAAAACATTCAAATTCAGCAGCCAACATCTCCCCCGAACTGGTCTTTCTACATGTCCTCATGCAGCCTGTCGCCTGCACAGATTTGGGTTGGAGTTGCGATGATCATCATGAAGTTGTACGAGATCATATTTTGCAGCCATTTCTATCCCCTGAGGCTTATATACATCTGTCTGGAGGAATTCCTTCCACCTATCCTCCCCTACCTTGTAATTTGGAGTATATTCATCGGCTGGCAACCAGATAATGGGGAATCGCAACCTCAAACCCATCCATCAGACCCCACGAAGCTGCATGCATGAAATATGTCGAGGTACCCTGTTTAATTCCAGAGGAAAATTGGGGGCCCCAAAAGGATCACGTATCCTGACAGCTGATGACGATAGCGTCCATCATTTCTGGCAATTATCCCAGGCTTGCTGATGAGCACCAATATTACAGCAAGGATGTTGGAACTCCTGGGCCATGGACTTTCCTTCATCAACCCGGGATTTGTACAAACTTGGAGGTGACAGTGTTGTATACAAAAATAGATGTAATTGGTCTACTCTTTGTCACTGTTGAGGTGGGGTGATAGACCGCTAGGGTTTCTCAAACCAGCCTTCTATTAACTAGAAGAAGTATGATTACCAATTTGGAGAAGGGAAATTTACCCTAATTGGAAGAAAATAAATGTTGTCTATTGCATGAAGGAAAGACTAAAAGAAATGCTTGCAAAACCACATGAAATCGTTAATCTACTTGCTAATCTACTTTGCTTGCAGAAGAACACTATTTTAACACATATGAGGTTTTAACTAGTCGAAGTATGAAATATGATCTAAAGAGTGCTAGCTACTATGTGCAATAACAAATGTAAAAGAACTCTTTTTATTTTTATCTTTTTGCTTAAAAAAAGCAAATGCTAATCTTGCCTGGTTCTTTGGCAGGGGAGACAGGTGTGAAGGAAAAGGAGGAAAATGATTCAGATGATATGGAGGGAAAGTAGGGACCTAATCTAGGCTTTTAGTGATGAATTTTCTCCATTTAGGATCAAAACAAGCCACTACAGGTTTTCCTATATGATGTCTACAGGATGTACTAGTTCACCTACAGGATCCCCTGTTTTACTACAGAAACAGGCCGAAAGTGTAGGGAGTGGTCTAGAAGGTGGGGTGGAGCTTGGAAAATGTGAATAAGGAGGGAATAAGGCATGGGAGTGATAAGCACTTACATAGAACTCAAGCCAAAAACACATATTTCATTTTATTTGGAATTAAATAGTTGATCTAGAATTTCAAAATAACCAAGATACACAATTCTAATGTTTCCCTTGTAATATTTTGTTTTCAATTTTAATGAAATATGTGTTCAAAGCTTTAACATGGTTGGATTTTCTCAATAGAGATGGCTAGTTTTCCTCATAAGATAATAATTGGAATATACACCTTAGTGACTTTTGGAAATCATGGGTGGATATGGCTTCACTGAGGCTGATGAGATAAGGTCTCTCTGTAATTTAGAAACTCATGCAATCAAAAAACATCATTCTTGGCATTCATATATGAACTCATGAAAAACAAGAAAGGTGTATTCGAGTAAACGAAAACAGAGTTATCACCATTTACTTTGCTAAGCTCGTGCATGGAAATTCTTGGAACCAATATGAGAGCGAGATGATATCAGCGAAAAACTGAAGAGATCATAAAGTACCAACTACAACTTATCTAGGAAACTGCAAGATAATGACATAATTGGCAAGAAAACCCTAAATTACACAAGAAAAACCTAGAATTATATCTTTTTGGGTTGCATGAGAAGTATTTCTCCAACCGTGATCCCTGAAAGGGAGAAGTGAGGTGAAAACCACTTGATGTCATCATTTTTGGAATATATTCTTATCACTACAATGATACTATCAGAACTATTCACAAATGGAAGAAAACTAATCAAATCTACCAATACTTGCAAATTAACAATACCAAAATCAGTTTAACAACTAACTATGAGACAACCTAAGCATACATATATAATAAGAGGAACCTCTGTTGCTGGGGTTGGGCCCTAACCCAAGATCATCAGCCCTCTGAGTCAACTCAGTGCTGGATCAAGGGAATGCTGCTCATTTTCATTAAAGAAAACATAAATGCATAAGAGTGCTTGGTTACAATGCTTCAACTCAAAAAATTATTAGCTATCTTTAACAAAAAATATGAATCCTAACGAGGCCCTATGCCTATTCATTCATACAACTAAAGTTACCAACAACTTCCTTAAATTTAGGGAGGCTTGGCTGCAATCTCGAGATCAACTAGTCTTCAACTGTCACTGGCTTGGCTGCAATGAAATTCAAGACTCAGCTTTTTGCAACTCTGAGCTGATGAGATTTGGTTGAAGAATCTTTGAGTGACTGAAGAGTTAAGGAGGGAGATCATGTCTCCTATAATCCCTCTTACTTGTCTCCATTCAAGTTCCTACACTTTAATTAGCCAAAATTTTCTCCAAAATCTGGAATCAATGCACATTAGACCACTAGACATGACATCTCATCTATACTCTCCTCATTAAGCAAAAACATAATTAAAACATGTAAATAATGATGAGAAAAGTTGGTTTTAGTAAGTTGGATGTGCATTAAGGTCCATATAATTTACCCATTAATGAGCCTCATCATCACCCCCTACTGGAAATGTTTCTCATCCTCTAAGCAACTCAATCTATGTCCATGTCTTTCCTTCAGCTCCTTGGCCTCTTCCTCTATTTTTTTCCTGAGTAAATCCTTCCTCTTTTCCTTCCCTTGGTCCTTGCAGCCTTTCCTCATCTCTTTTCTATGTTTCCTGTATGTTTGACAGGGTTTCCTCTAGGATTGTTTCTGCTTTTTATAGGTCTGGTTTTGTCTCCTGTAGGAGACCTCTTCCTTTTGTTGAGGTTGACTTGGTGACAGACCTTCTAACATAGGTGATTGGATTGGGAGAAGCTTGTTTTGATGTTCCCTACCCTTCCTTCTTCCCTAGAGGGACTGGCTTCTCTTGTTGTTTTGCTGAGTCCTCTATGACAATTGGAGTTTTGGTAAGGGTTTGAGGTCTCCCTTGTCTAATCCTGGTGCTCTTCCTTGTCCTGAAGTAAAGTGGAGTTTTCCTTTGCCTCTTTCCCTTTGATTTGACAGGTGTACATAGGGCAGTTAGAGCAATTGTTGCCTCCTTCTCTATAGGCTCTGGAGACACCCTTGGTGATTCTTCTTCTTCCCTGCTCTGTGTTTCCAAATTGTTTTCATCCTTTTGTACTTCATCCTCTTTTCATCTTCCTCTCCATCCATTGTGTCTTCTTCTTTTCCATTCTCTATTTCTTCCTCCTTGTCATCTTATGTTTCTTCTTCTTCCTTGTCATCCTTTGTTTCTTCTTCTCTCTCACTAGTAGTAGGGATTCTGTCATACTCAATGGCTCAAATTACTCCTTCTTCCTGCATGTCTGCAAATGTTGACCATGCAATAGGGATTCTTAAATTGTGTAGAGAATCTTCAAGGATGAGTTTGATCAACCCATGATGGGCTAGCTACTGATGTTTTCCTTCTTTTACCTTGATGCTCATGTCTATCATGGATTGTAATAGAAAATAGGGTATACTAAGTCTGTTATGAGGAGGTATCTCTTCTCCAAATCTTAGCTCATGGAGGAGTCTAAAGTGGTATCCATACACTACACTATATCTACCTTCACAGGAAATATACTTGATGATGTGGTAACTGACTTCATTCTAGGGATATGGAATTCTTTCCCTTCTAACCCCATTTTTGTCTTCAATTCATTCTTATCCCTCCAAGAAAAATATTTTCTTTGCAAGAGTGTTGTTAGTCTTGTCCTATTTTCTCCATTGTAACCCTAGGGGGAGTGTAGTTATTCTTCTAATAATCTCAGGGGTAATTTATACTGACAACCCCTTCACTATAGCATTGGCACTAGCTCTAGTGAGAGGTATGAGTGACATTGCAAACTCTCTTGCCACATCATCATCGTATCTCCTTAGTAGCTCAAAGAAACCCATCCATTGATGCCTTGTAAATATTTCTACCATAGTAGGATGTTGATGTATTCTGGCTATGTTGATGGGCTCTCTCTTGTTGAAACCTCCTACCATAATTTCTGGAAATTCTTGTTTGGGTTAGGTTTGGGTGGCTATAGTTTAGGAGTCCTGGCAGGTGATGCGGTTCCAGCCTTTATCCTTCACTAACCTTCACATAATTCTCTATATGCATATAGAAAATACCAAAAAGAAAGGAGGATTTCTTCGTTTTAGATGAAAAACGCATAAGGTATGGCACCTACCTCCTTTTCCTATGCTCTAGTGGTGAGAAATCTTGAATCAATTCTCCTCGGTGTCCTCTTGCAACTCTTTGTGGTAATTCCCTTTGTATCCTATAACCTTCCTGTATTTTCCTGTAGGTGCTCTTATTTGATGCAGATGCTGATTGTTTCCTGTAGGTTGCCACTATATATTTGCCGAGATAAACTCTTTTAATGACTCCTTGAAGTTTCCTCTTCCTTCATATTTTCAAAATATTAATACTTCACATGGGATTCAGTGATTATTTCCATTTGTGGATGATTTCATTGGGTGATGTGCTCGCTGGCTGAGTACAAATACGTACTTTCAAACCATTGGTCCCACTACCAGTTCATCACATCACCTTGCTTCGTAATCATCTCCCACTTCGTTCTCTGTAACTTAACCACTTTTTGATTCATTCCCCTTGTTTGGATGTGACCTTGCCACGCGTGGAATTGGCTATCCCTTTTTCTTCTTCTTATCTGACTGAGGGTGGCCAAGTTAACAGGCCACCTTCGATTATAAAATCAACTTCCTGCCTCATTCCTACAGTTTAATTATATTCGTACCTATGAGGGAATATTGGTGAGATGACATACCTATTGGTCCTTTGCTTTGCTGATGCATGCTAGAGAATGGTGCTAATTCGTTGTTCTTTGACCTTGCTACATATTCTTCACTATGTTTTTTTATTTTTATTTTTATTTTGTTAATGTGTTTCTCCCTTGATGATGTACAGTTGCTAGATTTTGTTGTTTTTGAGCTCTAGAGGAGCTTCCTCATCACTGTGATCCTTGTGCTAAAGGTGGATTGGTGTTGTTGTGGTATTTTTATGGAATAGGCTGCTACAGGAATTCCTACAGGATGTCTACAAGATGTCTTGTAGCTTCCTTTTCCTTAAACTTTTTCTCTCTTCTCTACTTCCGAGGTTGAATGGGAATTGGAATGAGTATAGGATGTGTTAGTGAGTGGAGGATGAGGTATGTTGTTGTGGCATGCATCTTTTTGATGTTTTGTTTCTCTCTTTTTTATTTTATTTTTTGACTTGATTTCTTTGACAGATGTGGTGGTGACATAGTCATGGAGGGTGTTGGCTGAGATATGGTGAGGTTAATGGCTTGTTTTATAATCCAAAACAAGCTTATGTCCCCATTTTTCCATTGGACTACCTTCCCTAAACCTTTTAAATGCCTCCTGTAAATCTTACCTATAGTATTATAGGGAATCCTGTAGAAAACATAGAGTTGCTTGGAATTGGCATATGGAGTGGAGTATGGATGGAAGAACATGGGGAATATGGAGGAGTGTTACCGGGAATAGTGTCTATGCAAAACTGCTAATCCCACTAAGGCTGGTAGCTACCTTAGAAACAAACAAACTAAAACTACTTTCATTTTCCTTTATGAGAGATAGATGAGAGAAGAATAAAGGAGACCAACCTCTGTCTTGTGCTTGGTTCCTTGTTTGATTCCTCTCCCTTCTGATAGATCTTTTGCTACTCGCTTCCTTGTCCACCCAGCTTCACAGGGTACCTGTAGAATCAAAGCAGCATAATACTATCCAAGAACACAGATCTATTATCATAAACAATATAGGATCAGATGTACATTAACCACACAAATGCATAAAACATTAATCATACAAGCATGTGGAGGAAAACTTGAATAGCTTTATTGATAATCAAGAAAGAGCCAAGAGAATTACAACCAATTGTTCTGACCCAGCATCATCCTCTCAACAAGAAGCCCTTCTTCACCTCATGAAAAGCTTAGATCACCCAACACTATGATATTGCACCAAGAAACTAACAGCACTTCCTTACAAGATGCAAAATTCCAGCCTCTAGATCTTTGGGATGAGGGATCCATATATAGATGTCTGCAAGGGAGGTGAGTCAGCTTGAGATTTGATTAGTGTCTTCCCTCTAATAGTTCTTGATTCCACTTGGAGATTGATGATCTCTTACTCATCCCTGGTCGAATTCAGAGAGGCAAGTGTCACAGGGGAAGTTTCTGGAAGATTCCATGCTTCTCCACCTTGCGGATTGACCCTGCCATTTGTCCCTTCTCACCCATCGCACCCCATAGAAGGGATTTTTGACATGCAATGCACCTACTGTGTGTATTTAGGTGGGATGCAATGCACGTTTCGTATGGAGCAGGTGAAGTGGTCCAGTTTTGGCCAGTTCTGAGTAGTTTTTCATGGAGAACTTCTGGGAGATGCTGTAATTAGCTGACCTTGTTCTTCTAGGGGTTGGAACAACACCTTTAGGGACTTAGGAGCCCTTGGTTTATGGACATTTATGCTTGGGGTTACAGTGCCCAAAAATGTCTATAACAGTTGTGCCCTAAAGCATGAGGTCGTTAATCTTTTTAATGTCGGGTGAAATGCTTTATCATGAGGATCCGAAGTTTTTTCGAGCTGGGAGGTGACCTATAATAAGATACAATACAATACATTATCTTCATTTTATTTTCATGATCTAGCTGAGGCCGACATTCCCATGCTAAACTTTATAAATTCATTTTCATGTACATAGGACAGACAATCGTCTGAGTGTAGACTGATGATTCTGGTAGAGCCATCATCCCTTAGATTGGATGATTATCTATGCAGCAATGATGTACATTTGATGTATTTATTTTCCTAAATATATATCACATCTCGGATGGATGAAACTAGATCCGGGGTCTTCACTCATTCGATCTTTACTCAAAGTACAAGTCGATCCATGTGAGAGATGTTCTGGAGTCGAACATGGAAAGACATCGCCTGATTACCAACCAATGATGTAAGTTGTTAACAGGTGCGAGAGGAATCATCGATAATGATAATGATCCTCAAGGTACTACAATACAATTCACGTGGTGTGAATAAGGGACTTGGCATCGAACACCATGTAAAATCTTTTGATCGAAGGCCATTGATGTAAACCTGTTGCCGGAAGTGAGAAACTTGCCATTGAGGCATGCAAGCTTCAAAGTACTGAAAGGGTTGTTCCTAGATCGACTTCTTGGATAATGAGCCGATGTCGACAAGAAGCGATCTGTCATAGAAGGGCCTTAGTGAATCCCACATCAATGACACGGAATGGAGCAAATGATTTTAATGGAGGTGAAAACAATCTGGTGATATACGGTTCAGGGTGGCAGTCATGAAAGAATGGAGCGAAAATGTATTATAGTGGGTGAGACACAGGTGAATTCTCTGAGCAACTTCTCTTGAACATATCGGCAACACTGACATGATGGATTGGTAGCATTAACCCCAAATGTGGATGGTGTTATGGAACCATGGTGATGTGACCAGTGAATGGAACAACCCAACCCGACTCGGATGCGGAGTGAAAGTGTCATGTTCAAGAGCGACTTGCTACCAACAAAGTTTCTTCAAGTTTTCTTCCCAATTTTTCCCCAGTCATTGCTGACTAGTACCTCTTTATTTTTTTCAAGCTTGAGGAGGATAACATATGCTTGTTCTATAATTTTCCCTTCGGGCAAACCCATCGCTATGTTTTAACGAACCTAGCGATAGTGAAACTCGTTCTTGTCTGTTATGGACAAGTTTGTCGCTATTAGGTTTTAACGTGTTTAACAACAAAGATAACTCGGTCCTTTTCAATTTTAGAGAGTCTGAAAAGGAATGTAAAGGAAACTCCAAAGTCCTTTTTCATCATTTAATCCCTTAAGTCCAAAAAAGTATAAAATAATACGAAAGGGATGAATTTTCGGTAATTTTAATGAGCCGAACAAGACAAGCGCTCGATCCTTTTGTGTAATAATCCCTCAGGTCCAAAAAGATTAAAATCTAAAGGAGGGATAGTACTTCCAGTCGCTTTAACGAGCTGGAGAGGCCAATAGCTCAACAATCTTTTCATATTTTACGATTCTGTTGAAAACAGCTTAAAGGAGACTCGTTTTTTGAGGAACGAGTGATAGATTTGGGTAGCAGTTGATTCCAGGTAAGGTTTGGAATTTTCCAATCACTGCAGTGTCACAAGGATGGCTAACAAGATCACTCTTCGAAGTTGTTCCTCAAAAGGGGTAAACAATCAAGTGGAGGTGAATGATCAGCCAATACAGAGTGGAAGTGACGATGAGAACACGACCAAGGCTTCAAAGGCTAAAGTAATTCATTCACGATGGTTATTTACCGAAATTAGTTCATTTTTTAATGAGCTTAAACACTGGGGGAAACACTTGCTCATTGCTTATGTTTATTTTTTAACGAGCTTGAATTCCGCGATAAAACTGCTCGATATAATGGTCATTTCTTGACTTTACCATTAATGACTTTGTTCCTTTAAAGGTTGCGCTGCATGCTCAATTACTTCATCAAACTAGTTAGAAATGAACAATACATTTTTGGAAAATGAGTTAATACACTAATATTTTACTTGAATTACATAAAAAGTAATTTAAAAGTGCTTTTACCCCTCATTTTACCATTTCATTTGAACTTTGGCTTGTTGGAGCTTTGGAGGTGCTTTCCCCTTTGATTTTCACCAGCTGATTCCAGGAGATTCTGTGGACGATTTTTGGGGCCATCTGGACCAGGTAGGAGCTAAACTTGTACTCTTTCATTTCATATTTTCCATTTTGCATTCTGAGCCTGATTTCTGTTTTTTCTGAGCCTCTGGGGTTTGAAAAACTCGCTCTGGCTCCATCGCACCCTTTCTATATCGAAAGGTGCATTGCATGTTGGCCTACCCATTGGACAGTTGGCATGCAACGCACCCAGAACAATGCTGGAGGTGCGATGGGCGCAAGGAGGGAAATTTGTGCATTGTTTTCAATGGAAATTTTTTCCTATTTCTCACCAAATCAGGATCTAACTCTTCTCTTGTTTGTTTTCAGAGATTTATTGGAGCAAAATGCCTATTACATGGTGAGAACATGAGCATGAAGAAGAGGACATGCTTGCTTTACATGATCCGGTTACAGTAAATGCACTGCGGAACTGTGGCCTGCTGAAGTTTTTCCGTATCTCTAGCATGAGGCAACAAATCAACTTGCTGCAGTATTTGCTCGATGCTTGGGACCCTACCAGCTAGGTGTTCTAGATTAGGGGTAAATCCATCCCCTTGAATTTCGTGGACATCTATTTTTTGACCGGCTTATCGAGGCGGGGTGCCCCTATCTCTTTATCAGGTTCGGCCCGTGGAGGCGAATCTGTGAGAGATTACATTCGCAGGTATTGCAGAGAGGGATCTCAGCCGAGTAAAGACGGCAAGATCATCATCCGAGATGTCACTGACAGGTCTTTGAGGACCATTCTGTTCACCTTTGGCAGGATGGCTGGTGGTGCGGCTCTTCATGTGGCCAACCAGTCTTATATGCAGTACGCTTTAGAATGTCTCGAACCGAAGGTGTTCAACTGGTGTGATGCAGTACTCTTTGTGATGAAAGAACAGTTGACCAAGGTGAAAAGTGGAAGATTGAAGAACTTTGGATATGGTTCTATTTTGACTGCCTTCGCCTTGGAAAAGAACCTGTTGATGCAGCCGCAGTATATTTCACTTGGTTTACCTCCACCGATTGAACCACGGATGCAGAGATGGGTCAACCATATGTCCAGACATGCTGGTCAGTCTTAGATTTCCTTCTCTAATACCTTCTTCGGGTGGTTTGATCGTCAGGAGATGGTTTTTTCCAAGTATCCATATGCTGGTATGGACTTCCGGGGTGACCCGGATTTGGTACTGCCGACTGGCGAGTAGTGGGGTGCCATTGGTAAATTCTTTGACCACTTTTCTATTTATCATTTCTCTTTATAATTTCCTTGTGCTTTATTCTATCAAGACTAATTAGAACTCATTTTCTCATGCAGATGTTGGTCCTGTCCAGCCAGTAGTACATCTGAGAGTGCCAACCGCTGCTCCAGTAGGGGAGGCTGTGGGAAGGGCTATCCTTTGCGACCTTGATGTGGCTGAGACTCTTTCAGCATTACAGGATCAGGTCAAGGGCCTCACTCTCGGTATTCCAGATGTGAGGACTGACGAGCTGCCTCTGAGGTTACAGCGACATACCACTGGCATGCCAAGTCGATGGACTAGGCTTTTATGCATGATTGCATAGGCGGTGACTTGTTATCACCAGCATCATTAGACTAGGGTGCCACCTAGCATTTTGAGTTTTGGGCCATTTGACCAATTTTGTCTTGGTTACAGAACATTATGTGTAAACCATAAATAGTTATATATATATTTTTTATTTTCAGAGTTTTATTTTGGTTAAGTTACATAGTTCGAATGCAAATATTGATGAAATGCTTCTTTTTATAAATGTTGCAAATGTCTATCTAACACATAATTTTCTAATGAGTTAGTTAATGTGTTTAAGCTTCTAGAAATATGCTGATATTGAATAAAATCAAATTGCCTTTCCAAAATCTTGACCCTTAGGAACATGCGATAGATAGCTAGATTTCAGACGGAGTAGATACCAGTGAGTTGTAGTATGACGAGCTGTGAGTCTAGCCTGACGACAAGTCAGCGTATGCCATGTGTGATGGCATCAGAGAGAAGTTCTATCAACGCGCTATATTCAGCGATGTTATTCATTGATCGACCAATACATACCCCTCTGAAACTTACTAACACGCCCCTTGGATCAAAAATGGCCCAGGCCGCAGAAGATAGGTTCCGCGAACTACGACTTGCTCCATCGGCATATCCAACAAAATATTCCAATAGGTTTGACATCTGCGACAAATGTAAAAAGTGGATTTACTTGACCAAAACGATTACCCTTAGCGAAAACAAAAATGTAACAAAAGCGTATAGGTTACCATACTGATTGAGGGACAAGATTTCACACTGAACTGGTAAGATTGCTTCTAGGCCATACACCAGTTGGAAGGGTGTAAACCCAGTTGCATTCCTTACCGATGTTCGATATGCCCACAAGGCTGAGTACAGGATCAGGTGCCAACTCCTTTTGTGGACTCCAATCATCCTTTGCAGCATGCGCTTCAGGACTTTGTTGATTGCTTCAACTTGTCCGTTGGCATACGGGTAGTATGGAGTAGAGCTGTCATGAGAAAACCCTAATTTGGCAGCCAATTAGACCATCATCTAATTGTGAAAATGCGATCCATGATCTATGACTATAGCCTGTGGAATGTTGAATCTGGCGACTACATGATTGAAAAAGAAAAGGGAAGCTGTTTCACCAGTGTTATCTAATGTAGGCATCGCCTCGGCCCATTTGGTAAAATAGTCCACTCCGACTATGATGTACCCATGCCCCCCGGTCGAGGTGGGGTTACATGTCATGAAATCAATGCCCCATTTGGCGAATGGCCCAACAGTAACTATTGGCTGCAGAGGTGCGGATGGTCTTCCAGTTTTGCTATCCAAAATTTGACAGGCATGGCAACTTCTGACTGCGGTTATGTAATCTTTGAACATTGTTGGCCAGAAGTATCCTGCTCGTAAAAATTTTTGCGTCGTAGCGTAACCGGATTGATTCCCCCCACACGCGCCTAAATGGCAATCATTCAGTACTTTTTCGGCTTCCTCATGGGTGAGGCACCTCCTCAGAACTGTATCGACACCACGATGGTAAAGCGTGTCACCGACGATCATGTAGTCTTTTGATTGGTATCGAATACGTTTTTGTTCGGAGCGGGAGGTGTTAGGCCTATATTTTTGGGTTTGGAGATAGACGATTATATCTCCATACCACGGATTGCCTGAAGATATCAGAAACAAAGATTCATCCACGATTGTTTCTTCGGATGTTTCATCGTTGGACGACGATGGGAGATCGCATAATAATTCCGCAAAAACTAGGGCTTTCTTTGACTTGGATTTTACAAATTCCAGGTCAAACTCTTATAGAATTGCTATCCATTTTGAATATTTGCCCCCCAGCAACTATCACGACAATATATAAGTCATGGGGTTGCAATCTGACAGAATGGTAGTTTTTCGAAAGAGGACATAGTGTCGAAATCTCTGTATCACTTGAAGAGCTGCGAGCGCCAGCTTTTCAACATAGGAATATTTGCTCTCTATATCATTTAAGTTTCTACTTAAATAATATATAGGATGTTCAATTTCGTTGTCTTCTTGAACTAAAACCATTGCGATGGTTGTATCTGCTACAGCCAGATACAGGTTAAAGTCTTTTTGATAATCAGGAGCATACATTAATGATGCTTTCAATAGGGATTCTTTTAAGGCATCAAAGGAGGCTTGCGCGACCTGATCCTAGACGAAGGGCACTTCCTTTTTCAATAGACGTGTATAACCTTTAGCAATAGCTGATAATAAAGCCTGCTTTTGGGATGGGAAATTTTGCAGTACTTCAAGTGTCAACATAGCAGATGGCGATTAGGCCAGATCTTCCACTATATTATAATGTTGTGCTGCTCTGGCACGAGGATTAAATGTCGACTTGTGTACTACTCCCTTTGGCGGTTTTATTGTCAGTTCTGGAATGATGGGCGGCGCAACTTCTGTCGAAGTTGTTGTCGAACTACTAGGTTGATCTTTATCCTTGTTGTTCGACAGTTGTGGATTCCCGTAATCTTTGTTCCTTGTCGATATCAAAGCATCATTTTTATGTTTCGAAACTGACAACATCAGTACTTGGGACGGGGAAGCATTTTCACTAACAACCAGATTTGTCCCTGGATTTGGAAATGGATCAGTCAATACTGCTGAGGTTTTTGAATTCCTGATGAATTTTTTAAGCTTAGCCTTATGTGGACAATCTCCTGTCCAATGATCCTCATCACATATTACACATGGATTTTTTGGTTTCCTATCTCCAGGAGGGTTTGCAGAAGATTTTTCAGGTGATGATTCCTCCTTTTTCTTCTTCTTCCTTTTGTTTTTCTTCTTGCCTCCCAGTTGCTTGGTTTCTTTGCCTTTATCTGTCGAGATGGCATTTACTTCCAAGGCAAGAAGTTCTTCTTTTGCATTTTGACTGGAAATCTTATGGGCCTTTTTAGATGTAGCCTTTGTCAATTTCGTGTCTGTTGTACCAATCACACCATCGCCGGCATGAGAGTCATTGTTCGATTTAGGAGGAGGGGGGATAGAAAATTTCGGTCTGGGAGTGTTAGGGATTTTATCGTAGAGTGTGCCAGACTGAGAATAAATCAAGTCTAGATATTGCGCACGAGAAATAACTTGATCTTCGGTGACGACTCCTCCTTTTTCCACATCTTCCGTAATGGAAGTTAATAAAGACTTAATAAACCATTCAGCTAAAAGCTGATCAGGAACATACGTTTTTACCATTCTACGATGACGTCGCCACTCATGAATATGATCGGATATGTGAGTGGCTGTTGTTTGTTTGAAATTGGTAAGAAGTTCTGTTCCTGT
This sequence comes from Pinus tabuliformis, assembly GCA_031772625.1. Lineage (NCBI taxonomy): Eukaryota > Viridiplantae > Streptophyta > Pinopsida > Pinales > Pinaceae > Pinus > Pinus tabuliformis. The sequence goes on along the minus strand of CM062819.1, from coordinate 1,675,684,991 downwards.
TTCATACCTTATCGGTAACTGAAAATGGGTTAGAAAGGTTGTGGCTAGGGTACTGAAGTTGTCAAATGAAGCTCTGGGTAATTCGATATACCATTTTGCTGTCGGACCTGTTAACGTCCTCTGAAAAAGGCGAAGCCTAATCGAATCATCGTTTAGGGTGTTTGATGAACAACACAGATGAAAGGTCATCACATGATTGGACGGATCTTCACCCGGATTTCCATTAAATTTAGGAATATCTGATGGAATTTTATGCGGAATCGCTGGCCACCAAGGGGCGTAAGCAATTGGATCATTTGTTAACTGATTTAGATCCGGTAACTCTAAAGTCGCCACGAAGGGTAACTGTTGATTCAGGTTAGGTGAAGCATACCCAGGATAAGATGGAATCGCCTGAGCAGTTGGTCTCTGCATACCAGCATATTGCATTTGATGCTGGTAACTTTGGTAAGGTTGATGGGCATAACCATTTTAGAATGGTTGATTTTGACGATTTTGAATATACGGTTGCCCACTATTTGCAAAGATTTGTTGCTCGGATCCTTGGTATACTTGTTGGAATTGCGGTTGTTGGTATTGCACCAGCCATGGTTGTGAAGCCATGTGTTGTTGTCCAATACTGACTGTTTGACCAAGATGTGGGGTAATTGTACCCGTTTTGGTCTGTGTCATTCCACTAGTTGGCGATTGTGGTTGAGTCGTAGGGACAAGAGGCTGTTGCATTACCACCTGAGAAACCTGGGGTTGGCATACAACAGGCAGCGCTTGTACTTGCGACACCGTCACAATAGCTGGCATAGTCGGTATATTTGACATAGGTAAACATTGTTGCATCGAATATACAACTCTTGGTTGTTGAGGTAGTATCGGCACCCAACCGCTAGATGTAATTCCAGCATAACCTAAATTTTGTTGTGAACTCCTGTATGGTTGTCCTCCCAGAGGAGACAATGAAAGGTTATATTTTCCCCCATACGGCGGTACTCCAGTACTTAAAGGAATTGTTTGCCCTTGAGGACCGGATTGCCCAAATTGACACCTTGAAGGATCAATTTGCTGAGACTCAACATAAGAGTTTTCGGATACTATTCCGGATGAACAAACAGGAACAGACCATACTGTCGAAATAGCCCCTGAGTGGGCCCCTTCTAGCGATTGAGAGCTAGTTGGGACAGATGGTATACCGGCGAACATTGTTGGAGTGACAGCAGGAAGTTCTGCCGTCGCTGTGTCAGACGACACAGTCTTAGATGTTGACGGTTGTTCAGACATTTCTAGTCTATCCAAAATATTTCCTAGCGATTCTACAGGAGCTTCTGATGGTGGTAGACTAATTTCTGATGAAGAAGGATACAGAGTGATCCCGACTCCAAATTGCGATGGAGCACTCGATGGAGGATCCTCCGCAATCTCTTCTATAGCAATCAGACCAGGTGGAAGAGGTAGACCGTCAGGTCTGTAAAATATTTCTGGTGCCGAACGAGGTATAGAATCTGCAGCGACAGATGCTTGGGGAATAAAACCCTCCGAATCAGCTATAGATGGAACTGGTTTAGTAATACAAGTGTTTACCCTCACACTAGGATCAGTGTTACTGTCCTTCAGTGGCTTCTGAACTTCTTCTGTAAAGGCAAGGATACTAGAAATGTTTGGAGTAACCGTAGTCTCCGATGGTGTTGGAACAGTTGTTCTAACTTTACCAGGGGATTTGGAACTGGTTAAACGAGTTCGCTTTGTCCGTAACAGTTTCGACTTTGGAGACAAAGATGGTTGACTCGTAAGCCTCCGCGAATGACGGAGTTTCAATTGACTTTCTTCCACAGTTGCGGATTACTCGATCAACTAAAAATCAAAGGGGAAGAATGTTTCCGAATTAGATGAATTTTAGACGCTTTGACACAACTTGTTTTTTCAATTTTTAAGAGTCGAGAAAAAACAAAAGATGACTCTAGTCGCCTTCGATTTTTAATGAGCCTAAAGTGACAAGTGCTCAGATGGACCTTTTCTGTTAAGGAGTCTGAAACGGAATGAAAGGGACTGCTCTGGAAATCTAGACAGAGGGATCACCAAACCAATCGCAAAACTACAAAATACTTTTTATGGTATGGCAGTCAATCTTCCCGAATGTTGTGTTCAGTGCATTGTGATCGATAGGGCGGTAGACATGGCTTCCTATGGATAAAGGATAAAGCCTATTGTGGTATCCCAAAATATACTCAACGGTACGTGGGAGCACAAGTCCGTACTGGCACTTATCGTCTCGAAGTAGAGGAATCACCCAACCAATAGTGAAAACAACAGTTACCAGGCTTTATGACACCGGAATACGTCTCTAGCCTAGACTTCTAGATGTTGTGCGTTAGGTTCCAAAGCGTTTTTAGATTCATTAAATTTATTTTATAGTTGATCTTGCTTAATAAATTTTCCTTTCAGGTTCACCGCGTGATGTAGATGTACAATTCCTAAAATGCAATCTAAGATGATAAACAGTCACTTAATCTCTTTTCTGCAATGAAAATCCTAGCTACTAAGGAAAGAGAGATGGTGTTCTTTCAACAAAGAGCATAGAGCACACACTATGTGCATTGTCCTAAATCAAACCAACAAACAGTCTAAATGCAAATGCATGTGCATGTATTTGTTTTCAACCTTCTTAATGTGCGAATGATAAAAATAAAGCTAAGCACAAATTTGAATTATTTTCCAAAGCGACAATTACTAACAAGTTTCTTTTCAAAACAAAATGAGGACAATGACAACACTTTGAGATTTGGAATTGAAAACTTGCTTTCGACACTAGAAAAACTACTAATTCAGATCAAATACAATAGTAACAGTGTAATAGACTATCAAGAACAATTAGATTCTCTTCTATGACTGAAAACGACACTTGTGACACTTTCAAATCAAGAAACGACAGTACAATTACGCTACTTCTTTGTAAATGAGAACTGAAAATGACTCAAAAAATACATAAAAACATTTAGAGTTCTTTGCACAATGGAGGCGGAATAACAGCAAGGAAAGGGGTTTCAAAGAGAGGTGTACTGACTACAGGCAGCAAAACTCCTGAATAGATCTGAAAAGAGTGAACATAGAAACCAAAATTTAGGAACAAGGCCTTGTCTGATCAGCGCACCTGTAACACAGTGAAACTGAAATGCAACGCACCTACTACACTCGGGAAGTGCGCTGCATTTGAAGTTCACAGAACAGACAGTGCGCTGGACCAGGGATGAGACTTTGATTGGATTCCTGGTCATATTTTGCAGTTCAGTTTAGGGATTTAGGCCAAGTAAGTGGTAATTAGTAAATCAATCACAGGGGTAGATCTAAGGAGGTTACTAGAGCCACCACAAGGACAATTAGAAAGCTTGTAAATCAATCGTTTAATTCATAAACAAAACCCGAAGATTGACTGAAGTAGCGTTGGTCTACTTTGCACTTGCATAGCAAATGCAGTTCGAAGGCTAGATGGCTTGACTTCAGGCTCCGTCTGTAAGTTTATAAAGTAAACAAATGTAGATGAACAAACAATCTACTCGCTCCCCAGTAGAGTCGCCATTTTGTTACCGGGAATAGTGTCTATGCAGAACTGTTAATCCCACTAAGGCTGGTAGCTACCTTAGAAACAAACAAACTAAAACTACTTTCATTTTCCTTTATGAGAGATAGATGAGAGAAGAATAAAGGAGACCAACCTTTGTCTTGCGCTTGGTTCCTTGTTCGATTCCTCTCCCTTCTGATAGATCTTTTGCTACTCGCTTCCTTGTCCACCCAGCTTCACAGGGTACCTGTAGAATCAAAGCAGCATAATACTATCCAAGAACATAGATCTATTATCATAAACAATATAGGATCAAATGTACATTGACCACAAAAATGCATAAAACATTAATCATACAAGCATGTGGAGGAAAACTTGAATAGCTTTATTGATAATCAAGAAAGAGCCAAGAGAATTACAACCAATTTTTCTGACCCAACATCATCCTCTCAGCAAGAAGCCCTTCTTCACCTCATGAAAAGCTTAGATCACCCAACACTATGATATTGCACCAAGAAACCAGCAGCACTTCCTTACAAGATGCAAAATTCTAGCCTCTGGATCTCTGGGATGAGGGATCCATATATAGATGTCTGCAAGGGAGGTGAGTCAGCTTGAGATTTGATTAGTGTCTTCCCTCTGATAGTTCTTAATTCCACTTGGAGATTTATGATCTCTTACTCATCCCTAGTCGAATTCAGAGAGGCAAGTGTCACAGGAGAAGTTTCTGGAAGATTCCATGCTTCTCCGCCTTGCGGATTGACCCTGCCATTTGTCCCTTCTCGCCCATCGCACCCCAAGGGATTTTTGACATGAAATGCACCTACTGTGTGTATTTAGGTGGGATGCAACGCACTTTGCCTATGGAGCAGGTGAAATGGTCCAGTTTTGACTAGTTCTGAGTAGTTTTTCATGGAGAACTTCTGGGAGATGCTGTAATTAGCTGACCTTGTTCTTCTAGGGGTTGGAACAACACCTTTAGGGACTTAGGAACCCTTGGTTTATGGACATTTATGCTTGGGGTTGCAATGCCCAAAAATGTCTATAACAAGGAGATGAGATGAATGAAGGAAAACATGGCTTGTGGTAGGGAATGTTGTCCTCTGTAGCATGTGCAGACCATCCTCTTACAAACCTGTAAAAATAGAATTCTTCTTCTTCTTCTTCTTCTTCTTTTGAAAAGACAACTAGGCTGCCTCAGAGGAGGTTTTCATCCTTGTTGCCTACCTTGGGTTCCCCAAAAGAGGTTTTCACCCAGATATCTTTTATTTTTTTCTCTCTTTTTTTTTAATACTCTTGGGCTACCTCAACAGGTTTTCAACCCAAAAGTTGGACTCAAGTGCCTCATGGAGGTTTTTACCCAGGTCCCTTTTTTCCTTTTTTCTTCTTTCTTTTTTCTAAGAACATGGTGAGGTGGAAGATGAAACTTATCCAATCACCATCACTACCTTTCTGATGCTACTGATGAATTCCTACTTTGATAAGGGCTTCTTGTAGATATTTAACCTTTACCCATTAACAAGCAAAGGGATACCTTCTGCATCGATGGTTCTTATCTAACCAACGCCATTGTCATGGCACTTTTTTTATCACATATGGTCTGAACCATTTGGTCATTGACTTGCCTTAGAAATATTTGTATCGAGAGTCATACAACAAGGCCCAATCACCTTCTTGAAACAGTTTGTCCTTGATATTTCTGTCATGCCATATTTTCCTTTATACTTGAATCACTTCTATGTACAGGAGGGCTTGCATCCTAAATTCATCTAACCCATTTAGCTGGAGAAATATTTCCTATTGTGCCCTTGTAATATCTAGATCCAATTGTGCTACCATCCTTAAGGTGTTGTATTCAAATTCAATGGACAGTAGGGCTTTCTTCCCATAGGCCAGCCCATAAGGAGTGAAGTTAGTGGTGGTCTTCTAGGTGATATTGGAGGCCAGGTGGCCTCAACTAATATGTCTGCCTAGTCCTTTCTGTTGCTGCTAATCACCTTGGTGAGAATGCCTTCCAATGTTCGGTTGGTTACTTCCACTTGCCCATTAGCCTGTGGGTGGTAAGCGGTTGATTTTTTGTGCTTGATCTTGTGCTAGCTTAACAAATTTTCAATCATACAGGATGTAAATTGACTGCCTTTATCAATGAACAACTCTTGAGGGAATCCAGACTTATAAATACATTTTCCCTCAAGAATTCAGCCACCTTTTCTTCTGTTGCTACCTTGATAGGTTTGGCTTCGGCCCATTTTGTTAAGTAGTTGGTGCACACAATGATGTACTTCTTCTGTCTAGATGGAGGGTCAATGGACCCAATGAAATCTATGCCCCACCTGTCAAATGGCTTGAAAGTCACTTGAGATTGTAGGGATATTTCATCTGTGGGGGTAGGCTTTCCCATCCTTTGGCACCAATCACACTTGTTAGTATACCTTTTTACATCTTGGTGAAGAGTGGGTGAATAATATCCAGCTTGTAGTACCTTGAATGTTGTTCTTTTGGCTGGAAAGGGACCTCCACAAGGCCCATCATGACAAGCCAAAAGGATGTTGAAGACTTCCTCCTCCCTGACACATCTTCTCATAATTTGATTCGGACCTAGCTTGAAGAGATTTCCCCCAATCCAAGTGAATTGGGCACTTTCTCTTATGATTATGCTCTTTTCCTTGGAGGAAAAATTTGGAGGGAACTGTGCAGATACCAAGTAGTTTTCTATGTCAGAAAACCATGGAGAGAGAACTGAAATGGTGAATAAATGTTCATCTGGTAGATGATCATCAACCATTCCTTCCTCCCCTGCAAGCAGAGTCAATCTGGATAAGAAATCTACAACTACATTCTCCTTGCGAGGCTTGTCAATAATAGTTAAATCAAATTGTTGCAATAAAAGTAACCATCTAATAATTCAAGCATTTACATCAGGTTTGTTCATCAAGTATTTAACTGCAGCATGGTCAATATGTACAAATGTTTGGAAACCAGTAATGTAATGTCTAATTTTATTCAATGAATGTACAATAGCTAGGAGCTCTTTTTCAGTTACTGTGTAGTTCAACTCAGCTTTTGACAGATTCTTACTAATGAAGTAAATGGCATAAGGTAGCTTGTCATATATCTAGACTAGAGTTACTCCTATAAATTTGTGAGAGGCATCAGCTTGAATATGAAAAGAAAGAGCCCAATTTGGGCCTCGAAGTATAGGAGCAGTAGTCAACTTGTCCGTTAGGGTGTCCAGGGGTTCTTGGCAGCTTTCTGACCATAAAAGTTCAAAGTCTTTGGCCAATAACCCAAATAAGGGAGAAGCTAACTTGCTGAAATATTTTATAAATCTCCTATAGTATCCAAAATAAACTAAAAATCTTCTGACATCCCTCTGCTTTTGTTGAGTTGAGACCCTCTTGATGATGGCTATCTTATTTGGGTCTACCTGTAGCCCTTCCTAGGATATTGAGTGACCTAGAACAGTCCCTGCAGTTGTCAAGAACTCACATTTTTCGAGACTAAGGGATAAGTTCATTTCAATGCATTTGTTTAGCACCTTTCCCATGTTACAGAGAGCCTCCTGGAAATCACACCCATAAGCTATGAAGTCATCCATATAAATTTATACTGCATCATGGACTAGCTCTGCAAAGATACTCAGGACTGCTCTCTGGAAAGTGGCAGGGGCATTGCATAGACCAAAAGGAAGGACCCTATAAGCGAAAGTACCCCAAGGATAGGTGAAGGTGGTTTTATCCTGGTCCTCTGGGTTGATTTGGATTTGATTGTACCCGTTGAATCCATCCAAGAAAGAGAAGAACTTCTTTCCTACCAGACCATCTAACACTTGGTCAATGAAAAGTAGAGGAAAATGGTCCTTCTTTGAGGCTTTGTTTGGATCTCCGTAATTGACTCAAATCATTCACTTTCAATTTTTCTTTGGAACCAGCACTAGAGGGGACACCCACTCACTCTCTGAGATAGGGTAAATGAATCTTGCACCCAGTAGCTTCTGTAACTCTTCTTTGACTATATCTTTGAGAGTTGGATTCATTCTCCTTTGGGGTTGTTGGACTGGTTTGCAACCTTCCTTGATGTAAATGTGGTGAGTACACACCGAGGGGTGCACTCCCTTCATTTCTTTGTAATTCCAAGCAAAGGCATCCAAATGCTCTCTTAGCATATTACATAACTCTTCTTCTTAGTGTACAGAGAGAGGGGGGTTGATTTTCAATGCTCTTTCAGGGCCGAATTCTATTGTCTTGACACAAGTAGGGTTTGAGTCATCTAAGCATAGATCAATCCAATGGTTGTCCTTGGTTTCCTTCACTACTTCCTCCAGAGACATGGTGTTGGGAGTTTGATTTTGGAGGACATGTCCAATCAAATCATCTTCATCGGTTGTCCTCCTCCTATGGAAGTTTCTAGGGTATAGATTTGGGAGGAGTAGACTTCATCTTCTTCCTCCTCTTCTAGCCATAAAGGTCAGTCATGTTCTATACATGGTTGAGTAGGAGGGTACAGGACCAACTGCTTGGATAGGCGCCCATTTTTTATAGTCATATTTCCATCCCTGCCGCTTATGTAGGCATCGGTAGTGGCTAACCAATGCCTCCCAAGGATGAGAAGATAACCATTAAATTTGGTCTTAGTATGGAGACTAAAGAAGTCCATAGGGTATTCCCAGGAATCAATGGAGACCATCACATCCTCAACAATCCCCTCAGGGGCTACTGTGGATCGGCCTGCAAGTTGCAAGACTGTCGTGGTCTTCCTTAATGATCCCTTGACATTCATCTTGAGCATAGTGTCCTTAGTAATTACATTGATGGTAGCCCCAAGATCAATCAAGGTATGGGGAACAATGGTTTCATCGATGTGTACATCTACTACGAGGCTCCCAGGATCTAAATACTTCAAGGAAATTACCTGCCCCAACATTAAGTCAGACAATTATCCAATGATATTAATGATAGGGGTGTCTCTTTTTCACCTCCCTGGATGTTTGAAACACTTCTCTTTGATCAAATATTTGTAAATGGGGACATCTTTGATCGCTTGCAGAAGTGTAATTTTAACACACAAATTTTTCAACTCACCTAGAAGTTCAGTTTCTTCTGGGTTGTGTTGGACTAGATGGGTTAACCTTTCAGGAAAGGGTGGTGGATTCATTCTAGGCACACTTTCCTCTCTTTCCTCCTTGCTCTTCCAAGGTGGAGATGGAGGTTGGTTATCTGGGAGCACTCTCCCATATCTAAGGTTAATTTCATGAATTTCCATAGCATAGGCATGATAAGGTGCTTCTCCAATGTAAAGATGTTGTGCTTTTCTGTTGTTCGGGTTTGGTTTGGTTGGGTAGGCATCTGAGGTTGTTTAGGTGGAGCAGGGTATATGAGTTGTGGTTGAGATGGAGGTGAAGGCAATAAATCCAGAGCTTGGTTGTATGGGGGCCTCCACCCCTGGGGTGGTGGATTGTACTGAGGTTGTGGAGGAGTATATGGATGAAATGGTTGGTTGGCTGATTGGGAATGGTATTGAGGTGAAAAAGACTAGGGAGAAGGTGTAGATTAGGAAGCATGAGGTGGGTGGCACCAAGGGGGGATGGATGTGTTTTGATTAGGGTTATAATATGAATAGGATGACTCTTGCATGCCATGCTGGTATGGTCGAGGTCCATGAGGCATCCTTTGATTAATGTAGCAGAGTTGTTTAGTCACCCTTTTGATTCCCCGATACACAACTTTTAATCTAGGCAGAGAAGGGAAATTGTTTGTGTAGTGATTTTCCTCACAGACCGAGCATATTTCTACAATGTTCAATGGACATTCATTCCTAGGGTGCCTCCTTGTGAATCTAGGGAAGAAGATGGCTAATTCTCTCTCTGCTTCCTCCTGCTTCCATTTGATTTGCATAGTGTTTATTTGCAGAGCAAGGGTTTGCCAAATTTCACTCTTAAAGTCTTCCAACATGTTTCCAATTTCACTTTTTATGGATGTGTTGGCAGAGGGTGAACTGGCCACTGCTTGGCTAGCCCTACCCTTCTTTTTAGCTACCCTAGAATGATTCTTGAAAACTATCTTAATATCATCATAGGGTAACTGGTAGATGTCCCCTCCTGATAGTAGGTTGAGGGTTTGTAGAAGGTCTTCCTTGACCCCCCTGAGAAGGAATAACTTAAGTGACTCAAGATCAAGTGTGTACCTAGATTTTTTATAACTGAGCTAGAATATTTCCTCATAATCATGTAAGGACTCATCATGTCCCAAGGTCATTCTAAAAATTTCCTCTTTGGTATCTTTGGACCTGCAGTAGTCCCTATACTTGTTTTTGAAAGCTTGTTGAATCTAAGCCCAAGTGGTGATACTATCCCTAGGTAAACCCATGAACCAGCACAGGGCTGCATCCCTGAGATTGGATGGGAATAATTTCAACTTCTGATCATCAGAGGTGTAATCATAAGTTCTACATATAACAACAGATTCGAACAAAAAAGTATCTGGCTCTTCTGAGATCAAGCCATGGAAGTGAGGAAGAGCAGAGAGGATTATGTTTTTCATCTTGGCATCCCCATTAGTTTCTCTGATGGGAAAAGCACCCTCAATTATTTCCCTATCTCCTCTTTAATTTCTATTTTCAGCCATTATGTCAGTTGGAATGGTTTCTTCTTCTTCCCATATAGACTCTTCAAAAATATCTGGTTTTTCACCTAAGCGGTCCTCTAATTCACAGCCACCAAAGAAGAGGGAAGGTTGGTTGTTTGAAGTGGTGGGGGTATTTTGTAGAAATTTTCCTAAGTTATCCTTATTCCTACGAGGCATGAAAGGAGTTTTTTTTTTCTTTTTGAGTTTAAACTACTTGGAGAATTGAAAGGAAACAAAATTGAATTGCAATTAATTACTAAATGGTACTAATTTCAGAATGAAAGAGATAAGAAAAGAAAGAAAGAAATCATAAATCACATCTACTCAGACAACTCCCCAGCAATGGTGCCAAAAAGTAATGACCACCAGTATTAGAGCAAGGATGTTGCAACTCTTGGGGCTACCAACTTTACTTCATCAACCAGGGGTTCGTACAAACTTGGAGGTGACAGTCTTGTATACACAAATAGATGTAATTGGTCTACTCTTTTTCACTACTCTTTTTGACTCGAAGAAGACTTCAGTGAAAATTTTAAGAATGAAAATTTGTCTTAAATTTTAGAAAACTTGGCGAATCTTACAATTCCCCAAATTGCAATTTATAAATTGTTTGTTGATATATTTGTAAAAATATGCAAATTTCTAATAGTTATATATATAGTCTTTATACAATTTCGGCAATTTTCAAGGTAAAATAATTTTATACTATAAAATTTCGGTGAATCATCTTTAGAAAAAAATGGAAATTGGTGAATTTGTTTTTTGAAAAACGATGGAGAATTAGCCCACTTCCGAATATTAGCCCTTAAAATTTCCATGGAAGAAGTCTGATTAACAATTTGGAGAAGGGAAATTTACCCTAATTCGAGGAAAATAAATGATGTCTATTGCATGAAGGAAAGATTGAAAGAAATGCTTGCAAACCAACATGAAATCCTTAATCTACTTTCTAATCTACTTTTCTTGCATAATAACCCTATTTTAACACATATGAGGTTTTAACTAGTCTAAGAATGAAATCTGATCTAAAAAGTGCTAACTGCAGTGTGCAAGAACAAATGTAAAATAACTCTTTCTTTTTATCTTTCTTATTGAAAAATGCAATTGCTAATCTTGCTTGGTTCTTTGGTAGGGGAGACAGGTGTGAAGGAAAAGGAGGACAATGATTAAGATGACTTGGAGGGAAAGTAGGGACCTAATCCAAGGTTTTAGTGATGAATTTTTCTCATTTCATGCTTAAAACAGGCCACTACAGGTTTTCCTACAGGATGTCTACAGGAAGTACTAGTTCACCTACAGGATCCCCTGTTTTACTACAGGAATAGGCTGAAAGTTTAGGGAGTGGTCTAGAAGGTGGGGTGGAGCTTGGAAAATGTGAATAAGGAGGGAATAAGGCATGGGAGTGATAGGAACTTACTTAGAACTCAAGCCAAAGCTTTAATATGGTTGGATTTGCTCAACAGAGATGGTTATTTTTCCTCATAAGACAGGAATTCGAATTGAGACCTTAGTGACTTTTGGAAATCATGGGTGGATATGGCTTAGTTGAGGCTGATGAGATGAGGTCTCCCTGTAATTTAGAAACTCCTGCAATCAACAAACATCATTCTTTGCATTCATATATGAACTCATAAAAAACAAGAAAGGTGTATTCGAGTAAAATAAAATAGATTTATCACCATTTACTTTGCTAAGCTCATGCATGGAAATTCTTGGAACCATTATGAGAGTGAGATGAGATCAGTGAAAGACTTAAGAGATCAAAAAATACCAACTGCAACTTATCTACAAAACTACAAGATAATGACCTAATTGGCAAGAAAACCCTAAATTACACAATAAAAAACTAGAATTGTGTCTTTTTGAGTTTCATGAGAAGTATTCCTCAAACCATGATCCCTAAAAGGGAGAAATGAGGAGAAAAACACTTGTTGTCATCTTTTTTGGAATGTATTCTTATAACTACAATGCTACTATTAGAACTATTCACAAATGGAAGAAAACTAATCAAATCTACCAATACTGGCAAATTAACAATACCAAAATTAGTTTAACAACTAACTATGAGATAACCTAAGCGTACATATACAATAAGAGGACCCTATGCTGCTAAGGTTGGGCCCTACACAAAATCTTCAACCCTCTAAGTCAACTCAGTGCTAGATGAAGGGACTGTTGCTCATTTTCATTAAAAAAATCAAAAATATATAATAGTTCTTGGTTACAATGCTTCAACTCAAAAATTGCTTAGCTATATTGAACAAAAAATATGAATCCTAATGAGGCCCCAGGCCTCTTGATTTATACAACTAAAGTTACCAACAACTTCCTTAAATTTAGGGAGACTTGGCTCCAATCTCGAGATCAACTGGTCTTCAACAGGCACTGGCTTGGTTGCCAATGAACTTCATGACTCATTTGCTTGCAACTCCGAGCTGATGAGATTTGATTGAGGAATATTTGAGTGAGTGAGGAGTTAAGGAGGGAGATCGTGTCTCGTAGAATCCCTCTAGCTTGTCTCCATTTGAGTTCCTACACTTTAATTAGCCAAAATTTGCTCCAAAACCTACAATCAATGCACATTAGACCACTAGACATGACATCTCATCTTTACTCTCCTCATTAAGAAAGACAGAATTAAAACATGCAAAGAATGATGAGAAAAGTTGATTTTAGTAAGTTCGAGGTGCATTAAGGTCCATATAATTTACCCATTGATGAGCCTCATCACCTGCTCTTCACAAGTAAAAAGAAAAATTTTGCATATGTCAATTTCCAACATCTATCCCTTCCATCCCTCAATCCCTAAGAAGGTTTGGTCTCTATTATAAATGTTCATAGACTGACAGTTCTCTATTCGAAGGATAAGTGGCCTATTTCCTTGATTCTCTTCAAACGTGTCAAAGGCCTTTTCCATTTAACCTGATTAATTATGTAGGAGGTAAAGGCTCTAAATTGAATGTCCCCCACATATGCCACTGGGTTAAATGATTTATCATCTCCCAGAAAATAATCATGCATATAGATTTCACACATTAAGTGTTGATTCAAAATATTGTGGCTTCTCAAGATGCATAGAAACTGTATTAGGTCTTCTATCACATGGCTGAGTTCCTAGCGGACGTTTTCTAAAAAAAAAAGAGATATTTTTCATGGAGGAATAGAGCATAGCTATGGGCAAGGGGTTGGAAATTCATTACCTATTGTGCCAGAAAAAACATTTCTTCCTTATAAGCAATTAGTCGTTGCACTTGCCCTTCCAGATCCTCAAATTTATTATGTTGCTTCCCCTGCTTTCATTTCTCTTTCTCCATTTGCTCCATGTAATCAGTAACCTTTTTCACAGATTTCTCACGAACTCCCTTCACTCCTTCATGTTGGGCTTCTAAAGGAATAGTACCCCATTGAAGGTGACCTGTAGTTGCTCGCCACTTCTGAATGTTTGTAGTCATGAAAAACTCTCATGCCTCGATCACATGCAAAAACGACTTGTTCTATGTAGACGCGGAGGTTGTGGGCCTGTCCTCAATATCCACTACTGCTGAGTTGGTTTCAGCCCCAGGTTTCACAGCATTCTTCTTATGCCTCTTCACTTTCCTTCATAAGCACCGTACATGCGTCCTTAACTTGAAAAATTCCATTTTTAGCTCCATGTTTTCCATAAACTGCAATTAGTACCTCTCTTTAAGAGGAGGCCTTATTTGTGCACATTGTTCAATTAATTCTTGCTTGACAACAACCTCCTCGACTGGTCTCTCAACTAGTGTGGGGTTTGGCGGATTGACGTCGACAAATTCGTCAACCAAATCTTGCTTTACCCTAACCCCCACTATTTGTTCCTCGACTCGGGGAATAGTCCCAATGTCTCCCCCTTCGGGTCTCTGAATCTCCATATCTTCCCTTGGTGGCTCTAGAATCACTGCAGGCCCCTACAGTGTAGTGTCTTCAACACCCTTTTCTTGTGATTTCTCCCTTTGCCAACTTTTTTCTCCTTCAAATCTCAAATCCTCAACACCTTCCTTCAGTGGCTCTGTAGCCACTGCAGGTCCCTGTGGGGTAGCATCAACATCAACATTCTCCTCTAATGTACCTATGGAGGCAGTATCGACCATAGTCTCTTCAGTTTGTTCTTTGGTTGGCACTAGTTCTTGTGTGATAGTGTCGATCACCAATCCCTCAATTTGTGCAATTTGTTCACCAGTCAACACTATTTCTTATGTAACAGTGCTGATGATGGTGCCTTTAACCGCCCCGACAAACTTGAAGATCAGGGGACAGGCTTCTTCCTTCACCAAGCACCTAGGGGAATGAAACTTCCTTGCCCCTCTTGGTAAGGATGCAAGAAGCGAAGAACGAAAAATGTTTTCTTTAGTGTCCATTCTCTCAGTGCCTGCTGCCTCAGGTCATCCTTCCCTTGTGTTCACTAGCTAGTTTGTGCTCCCATTTTATTTTTTTTCTTGTGCTTCTTCTAGTTTTTACTCCTGTTCAACAATCAACACTGGTTCTTATGGAGCAGTGTCAACTGCATCCCCTACTTCTTTCAAGGGTTCCTTAATCACTAGAGAAGGCGATGTTGGTCCTTGTGTGCCACTTGCAGCCTCGTTCAAAGGTTCCTCGATTTCTTGAACATGTGATGCTGGTTCTTGTGTGTCAGTACCACCTACAATTTCATCCAAGGGTGGTGATTCTCTCCTCAGAGTGGCAGTCGCTGCTATTTCTTGTGGAACAACGTCGATTGCATTTTCTTCTATCTCCATTTCTTTTACTCCCATTGGGCCAATAGGCGAAGTTGGTTCTTGTGGAGCAGCGTCAGTTGTGGCTTCTTCTGTCTCCATTTCTTCCACTCCTGTTTAGCTAGTGGGTGACGCTGGTTCTTATGGAGCAACATTGGCTATGGCATCTCCTGTCCCCATTACTTCTACTTTTGTTGAGCTAGTAGGTGATTCTAGTTCTTGTGGAGCAACGTCATCTATGGCTTCTTCTTCTTCTTCCATCAATTCTTCCTCATCCTCCCTTGCAGGCATCATAGCCGCAAGTTCTTCCTCTGCTAGCTCGGTGAATTGTGGCCAAGCCACAGAAGTTTGGGACAAAGCATGCACCACTAATAGTCTGACCAGCCCATGATTTGTAAGGACTGCTAATTCTTGTCGATATTGATGAGTAGACTACGCCATTAGCTGAAGACTATTCCATAGAAAATATGGCATGTCTAGAGAATGAATCTATGCATGCTGAAACCGAAGGCATGCAAGAAGCTTAAAATGATACTTAAACAAAGTAGCAAACCAAACTTCACAAGTAATGTACCTCATGAAAAAATATGCAATCTCGGCCCATGGGTGTGACAAAGACTTTTGATCATAACCCCTACCCTTCTGGACTATTGTTTCTCCAGCATGTAAGAACAATTCTGGGAACTCTAGCAAAGGATATTTCCTTGAAAACCATTTCTACCCTCCTTGCGGGAATCCGATGATAGTCGAAATTACTTCCTCCATGACGGGAATATCCAATCCACACACTCTGTAATGATTTCCATCCAAATTCAATGTGAATTTAACTATGATGGCTTCATCAAATCCCTGCAGCCTATGGAAATACACATGCCATCCTATATCTAAAAAGACCTGCCATATGTCTGGATTGCTTCGGACCTACATTGTTTTCTCTACTTCATGCTTAACTTCTTTCCTGCCCATTCTCCAGTTGCTATGTAGCATCAATTGGAGTAATATTAAGACCGTTGAGGAGGATTGTCGGTAGGTAAATTGCAGTGATAGGGGTGTGGTGGTGATGGGGTGTGGTGATAGTGAAAATTTGGAAGATAATGGTAAAATATGGAAAAATCCATGGCAGATTATGGTAATAATGAGTAATAAGTATGGTAATCATTTCACATCATTGGAAAGAAATTTCCATTAACACAATCATACTTATTCAAGTCCCAATGCATATGGATAACCGTGCAAAGTATGGAGGGGATTGTGGAGTGTATGCACTTGGCACAGGGTTCAATAGTGATACGACAAGTCATTACTTCATTTTAATTATGGCATCTTCATATTTATTATAATACCCCCCCCCAACTAAGGGGATGACCATCCATGGTCATATCGAGTCATGTCAAATGAATTATCGATCAAATCCACAAAGTTGATTGGGGACATACTTGGTGACTTACCTTGACGGAGTAATAACAGTAGAGGGATAATAACACCATAGGGAGTAACAACACCTGAGGAGTAACAACATCGTGGGAGTAACAACACTGCTTGAACACTTAGTTGGAATTGTGACAGAGTAACAGCATCGATGAAGTAACAACATCGAAGGAGTAACAACACCAAAGTACTCAGACGAAATCGCCATCGCCATGGAGTAACAACACTGCTTGAACACTTAGTTGGAATTGTGACAGAGTAACAGCATCGATGAAGTAACAACATCGAAGGAGTAACAACACCAAAGTACTCAGATGAAATCGCCATCGCCATGGAGTAACAACACCAGTGATTACTTAGAGAAAATCACCGCAATCAGAGTAACAACATCGGAGGAGTAACAACACCAGTGAAGTACTTAGACAAAATCACCACGATCAGAGTAACAACACCAGAGGAGTAACATCACCAGTGAAGTACTTAGAAAAAATCACCATGATCAAAGTAACAACACCAGAGGAGTAACAACACCAGTGAAGTCCTTAGACAAAATCACCATGATTAGAGTAACAACACCGAGGAGTAAGAGCACTATTGAAGTACTTAGAAAAAATCACCACGATGAGGGCAACAACACCAAAGGAGTAACAGCACCAGTGAGATACCTGAAGGAAAAAGAATGAAAGAGTATTAACAAAAAAATATTATATATATATATATATATATATATATATATATGTCATTGTGTTTTTTTTAAGATCAGAGGTGCAGAGGAAGAGTTCTATGCACTAATAATTTCAAAACTAGAATTATCAGAGAAATGTTTGATAAAGGAGTCTTTAGAAGCTAGACAGTGGTAAAGTCTAAGGCGATGTCCACTTACAAGAAAAGGAATATGTGCCTCATCAATTGTTAAAAGTATAACAATCCCGTTATCAAACACCTTGTCAACTTCATATGATTGAATCCATCTGGAGCAAAGTTCCCCTTTAAAATAAAATGTCTCAGACAACCTGTTCTATTGCTTTCACAATACCCTTAGCCTCTACCCACTTTGTCACACAATATGTGCAAACCAGAATGTGAACTTTCTGATGTGAAGGTGAATTGAATGGCCCAATGAATTCAATAGGCCATTGTTCGAAGGGCTCAAGAACTAGTTGAGGCTTTAGTGCATCTCATATGCCCGACCAGGCTAACCCATCCATTGGAAACTATCACACCCTCGAACATATTTCCTTGCATCATGAAAAATAGAGGGCCAATAGTACCTCATTTGCAACACCTTATGACATGTCCGCTTATCTGCAAAATTTCCCCAGTAGGGGCCATCATGAGCAGCTTTCAAGACACCACAGATGTCATCCCATCATGAGCATCTTTTAGGACACCATAGATGTCATCCTCACTTATGTAGTGCCAGATTTGTTGGTCATGTCCCGTGTAAAAGAGATATCCTTCTATCCATGAATAGTGGATAATATGATGGATAATCCTTCATTGTTCTCTATAATGTAAGTGTTCATGCACTTTTATTGTAGCAAGATAGTTAGCAATATCTGCATACCACAGAGTGTGAGTAGAAATTGCAAAAAGATGTTCATCTAGAAAACTATCCTCTACAAGGGTACCTTCATCACTAGTATCCATTCTAGACATGAAATCTACAACCACATTATATTTCCCTAGCTTATCTACAATGGTAATATAAAATTCTTGAATTAACAACAACCATCTTGTAATACGACCAGGGGTTATTGGTTTATTCATCAGATACCTGATAGTTGTATGATCAGTGTGAATGAAAGTAGGATACCCTGTAATATAATGTTGAAACTTATTAATAGCATAAATAACAACCAAGAACTCTTTTTCAGTTACCGTATAGTTCAGTTCAACAGGAGTCAAGTTCTTTCTAACATAATATATCGCATACGGTTTCTTATCCTCATGTTTTCCCAGGACCGCCCCTACTTCTGTTTGAGAATCATATGTAGAGATTTGAAATGGTAGCTTCCATTCAAGACCTCATAATATTGGAGCTTTACAAACTAGTTCTTTGATCCCTTTAAAGGTTACTTCACATTCATCTATCCACACAAACTCTGCATTTTTAGGTAATAATTGAAAAAGTGGGAATGTTGTCTTAGAAAAATTCTCTATAAACCACATGTAATAGCTAACATAACCAATAAAGCTACATACCTATGTCTCTATGTTAGGTGTAGGGAAATTCAATATCACCTCTACCTTAGCAGGATCAACCTGAATTCCTACAACTAAAAGCAGGTCTCCCAACACTATTCCTTCCTCCATCATCATATGAAATTTTATTATACTAAGATAAACATGTGCCTGTATACATATTTTAAGTACTTTTGCTACGTTTTCTAGACCTTCTTCAAAAGAATCACCATATGGGGTGAAGTCATCCATGTAAATTTCAAGACTATCATTGATTAGATCAAAAACAATTCCTGTTACTTCCCTTTGAAAGGTAGCAGGTGTGTTACAGAGACCAAATGGGAGAACTCGGTAGGCAAAGGTCCCCCAAGGACATGTGAAGGTGGTTTTATCCTGATCCCGAGGAGCTATTTGTATCTGGTTGTATCAACTAAATCCATCTAGAAATAAGAAAAACTTCTTTCTAGCTAATGTATCAAGGACCTAGTCAATAAAGGGTAGGAGAAAATGATCTTTTAAAGTTTCTTTATTTAGGTCCTTGTAATCCACACAAATCCTCCACTTGCAATTCTTCTTAGGAACAATGACCAGCAAAGAAACCCATTAACTTTCCGATATCGAATAAATCAAACCCACATCTAATAGGTTATGTAATTCATCTTTGACAATGTTTTTTCAGGCAGGGTCATTCTTCTCTTTGGATGCCTAACATGTCGAAATTCTTCTTTAATGTATATGTGATGAGCTCATAAATCAACAAGGATGCCTTTCATATATGTATACTTCCAAAGAAAGGCTCCTTTATGTTCCTGAAGGACCTTTAGTAACTATTCAGTTTGGGAGAGATAAAGGCCAGGATTAATATTCAATGTTTTCCCTGGTTCAATTTCTACAAAAATGTTGTCACGGGGTACAATTACAGGAATATTTCCAACTTTTGTTTCTAGTTCCATATTTTCTTGAATGTTGTAACTCATAACATATTCGAATAGCTGGCAGGTTGGGTCAGAAACGAAGTTGGGACTGCTGAGAAAGGTGTTAATGGCATCATCCTACATTTCATCCTTGAAACAAAGAGCCTCACTGATGGTAAGGATCGGTCTAACTTCTTCATTCTTAGATTCAGGCTCTTTCATAGGTAGAGATTTTTGCATCAAGGTAAATCTTGGTTTATTTGACGAACTTGGTTCGGTAGGGGGGTAGAGGATAACATTCTTTGTAACTTCCCCATTAGATATTACCATATTTCCAGACCGACACCCAATGTAAGCATCTACGGTCGTAAGCCAAGGTCTTCCTAAAATCAAAGGGTGTCCACCGACTGGGGATTGGGTATGTAAAACTAAAAGTAACAGGGTATTTCCATGAGTCTATTAAAATGGTTATATCTTCCAGATTCCCTATTCGTCTTATAGTAGACTGATCTTCCAATTCTAGGATGGTGGGAATTGGTTTAAGGTTCTATAGACCCAAGGTAATCACAATTGCAAAGGTTATAACATTAATTTCTTCCCCCAAATATGCCAGTACATTTGGCATATCAACCCCATTAAACTATACTGTAAGAATTGAGTTCCCCGGATCCTTGTATTTGACAGGTATAGGCTTCCCCAGCATTATGTCTAATAATTTTCCCATAACGTGAATAGTGAGTGGATCCTTTGGTTTTCTACCAAGTTTCTTAGAGAAATATTCTTTAATTGTTTTGGCATAAATCAGTATGTCCTTCATAGCCTGAAGTAACGGGATTTTGACAAATAAATTTTGTAGCTCCCCTAAAAAGTCGAATTCAGGACGAGGACTTGGCTTTCTCAATGTTAATCTCTCAGGATAAGGTGGACCAACCTGACATCCTCTAGTAACAATCATTTGTGAAGGGGTTTGTTGTTTCATAGGAATTTGTATTGACTCATCCCAGTTGTTCTAGTAGAATCTCTAGGTTTTGGTTATGAGACTTCATCATCAGTATGTTCAACAATTATTGGTGAAGTTTGCGTATTCACCACCCAACTGGACTGGAGAGTTAATTTGTTACATTCCGTGATGGCAATACTACATGCATGGAGGTTAAGCCTCTTAACTTGTTGAGCCCCTCTATTGTTTGTATTTGGATTGGATTGAATAGGATGTTGTGGATGAAGAGGAGGATTACTGATGGATGAATTAGAAGGCATTTGTAGCTCTTGTTGTGGCATAGGTTGGGAGAATTGTCTTGAAGGAGGAGGTCCACACCAATTCTGGGTCCATGAATGGTTTCAACTAGATTGAGGGTACCATGGTTGCTAGGGAATTGGATATTGATAATAATGCGACCATGAATGTGAAAAAGGTACAGACTGAGGCCTAGCATTCATATTATTAAAATACTGAGAAGGGTATTGAGGCATATCATGTTCTGTGGTCATGGTTTCCATGGTTTCTTTGATACCATAAAATACAGTTGATCCATTTCTTCATTTATTCCTTGAAAGATTGCCTTCAGCCCAGGAAGATATGGACAAGTGCTAGTGGAATGACTTTGTTCACATATCACACAAGTCTCAATGGAATTCAATGGGCATTCCTTTAGTGTATGCTTCTTCCGGCATTGAGGACAGAAAATGGAAATAACCTTCTCTACTTCTATCTGCATTTGTTTTACCTGTAACATGTCGAACTTTGATAACAGTGTGCTCAGGATATCAATTCTCAAATTATCATACAAGTTCCTAATCTCTGCTTTTGTAACTCCATGGTTGGATTCCTTGAGATTTCACATCCCCTTCTTGTGCCTCACATCACCTCATGAACACTTGATCCATAATTCATAGGTGGTATCAAATTCCTCCTATGATATATCTCCTTTCCCTACCACATTCAATAGTTCCAAATATTCCTACCTCGGTGCCCAAAGAAAGATTATTTTCAAAATATTCTTATCCAGATCACAATGGCCTGATCTCTGCAAACTATATTGAAAGCACTCCACAAATTCCTCCATGTTCTCATACTTGTTTTGCATAATCTTAAAGATTTATTCCTTCACATCTTGGGATTTGTAGTAGTCTTGATATTTCTCGAGGAAAATCATCTTCATATCATGCCATGTAGAAATAGATTTTCCCCCTAAACCCATAAACCATCTCAAAGTTGTGCCCTTCAAAGTAGTGGGGAATATCTTCAATTTATGAGCATTAGAAATATAATCATACCCATGACAAAAAACGTCGAATTCAAAAAGGAATTTTTTTTAATCCTCAAAAGAAATACCATGGAAATTAGGTAACGTGTCAAAGAAATATGCTCCATAGGTGTATCACCTCTTATATATACAATTGGAAGTTCAATCGAAGAGGTTGCAAGAGCCCTGAATATTTTCTAATACCCACTTGGAATCTTAATAAGCTCTGGCTCTAGCTGTTATATAACAAGTGGTTGAGGTTGTTTAACGGTTCTCCCTTAATCAAATGGCACAGAGAATTCCATCAAATCTTCTTCCTCTGAACTTGCAATATGCAGTTCCTCATATCCTCTACTTGCTACTTCTTCTTCCTTGAATTTCACTTCAATTATTGGGGAAGGTTCAGGTTGTGAAACTGATTTCCCCCCAGATCTCATATGAGATCTCACCCTAACAGTGGCTCATGATGATGCTCTTGACTCAACTCTTGAAATGATCTCTTGAATGTAGGTATTTATGCCTAGATCTCTCCCTCTTCTTTTCGGGGGTCTTCCTCTACCCATTTTATTTGTATCTTTGTTCATACAATCAGGAAATAAAAGGAAAACATTCAAGAAAATCGAAATCTCAAGACCTGTTGGAGGGTACATGTTGGGTCCCTATAATACTAGTGATTACCCCATTACTATTATAGTTATACCCCTTATTTATATTGTTGTGCCCCTATTACCCCCATATTGTTATTTCTGTGCCCCATAGAATCCCTCTATTGTTATTTTTGTGGCTTTATATTATTATTGTTAGGTCGGCTGGATTATATTGTGACTCCTTAGACTCCTATATATAGAAAGGAGGTTTTGTCATTTGAATCATCAAAGAATTGTTCATTTATGTAATGTAAAGGAGGTTGCCCCCTCAAAGAGGCTGAATTCTAAGGCGTTGATCTATCTTTTCTATCTTTTCTTGAGCTGGTTTCATAACATTTGGTATCAGAGCTTTGGATTCTAGGGTTTCGCTGCTCCAAACAGGTCATCGTGGCATTTTCGCTATAACTTTTTTTCTGTGACGTTTCAGAAGTCGCAAAAAAAATTCATTTGAGAAGAAATCGCGCTGAACCTTGGGTCCAAATTTCAGAGCTTTTCACGTGATATTTTCGGAGATATGATCTGAGGAAGTTGGTCTTTTTGCAGACTCCTGAATTACATTCAAAACAGGTGACCTGGGGAAAATTGTCATAACTTTCTCTCTGGGAATCAGATTGAAATTTCGTAAGAAGTTACAGAAAGAGGACGGACTTCAGTTTCTTTTATATCTTTTTCAGAACCAAATATCGAAAATTGTACACGTGGCACTTCATACAACTTCGCTCTTGTAGAAAGGTCTATAATCAGGTCATCTTGGGAGATTGTGCATAACTCTTTCTTGGAGAATCCAATTTGGATCAGACTGGTGGCATTGGAAAGAGGACACAGGGAGCTACTATAGGTCACAAATTTAGAACTAGATGATTGGAAAGTACAGAGATACATCAGAGGCAATATCAAGCTCCTACAAAGTGAAAAAAGGTGTGTAGATTTTTTAAAATTTTTGCTTTAGCTTGGTTTGAAAATTTATTTTGAAGGAATTCAAAGGGCATAGTAGAGCATTATTATCGGTAACTGATGCCCCGAGGAAAGAAAATGCAAACACCTAGTAAGGAACCTGAAAGCTCTAGCATGACTCATGAAGAAGAGGAAGAAATGCTACATGATATATCAAAATTACAAGAACAAGTGCAACAAATGTCACGCTCACAAAAGTTAACAGATGCTAAGATAAATGGCGTGGAAGCTAAGATAAATGGCGTGGAAGCTAAGATGAATGGCATGGAAGCTAAGATGGACAATTTGAAGATAGATTTGAACACAAATTTGAAGACAGGCATGGCAGATTTGAAGACAGATTTGACAAATTTTCTACAAGAAATACTTACTAATGGTGAAAAGGTAGTAAAGGAAACTCATGATGAGAACAAAAGAAATGTTAATCATGATTCCATAGACGCTAATGTTGGATCGAAGAATCACCATATTCCAAAAATCGATATGAGGAAGTTTGATGGCAAGGATCCCGCCACATGGATATTACAGATGGAGCAATTCTTCGATCTCAATAATGTGCAAAACGCACAAAAGGTACGTATGGAAACTGTATATTTGGAACCAAATCAGTTTGTATGGTATCAATGGCTTTGTTCTCGTAAACAATTTATCACTTGGGCAATTTTTACGGAAGAATTGATAGCACATTATGAGGATACAAAAAGCAACACTTTTTTTAGCCAATTGATAAGTCTCAAACAAAAGGGTTCAATAATGGAGCACATTGAGGAGTTCCAAAAATTGAACATAAGGGTAAAAGATATTCCAGAGGAGCATAGGATTGATGTGTTCATAGGGTCTTTAAAGGATAATATCCAACATGATGTTCGCCTTTGGGAACCTGATTCATTAGAGAAGGCATTCAGGTTAGCAAGAAAAATGGAAAGCAAAATTATGGCAACTAGGAAGCATACCACTCACAACTATAAAGATGGAAGTGTTGTTGCCCCTAGTCTTCCACAACCTACAAGGTTGACACCACAACAATTGGAAGAAAAAAGAGCAAAAGGGCTTTGTTACAATTGTGATAGCAAATACACAAAAGGTCATAAGTGTGCTGAGAAGAAATTATTCTACATAGATTGTGAAGAGGAAGAAGAAAAGGAGCAAGAAAGGTCAAAAGAAGAGGATATATTCCAGGAACAAAGCCTAGATGAAGAACAAATAAATCCGACCATATCTTGTAATGCATTGGCGGGAATTACCACTCCTCAAACCATCAAGATAGAAGGACAAATCAAGAAGAAAAAGGTAATAGTGTTGATTGATTCAGGAAGCACCCACAATTTTATTCATTGTAGGGTAGCAAAAGAATTGAATTGCTTCCTATATCCAGCACCAGAGTGTCAAGTGATGATTGCAAATGGAGGAACAATAAATTGTTCTGGAAAGTGCCATAATATCAAGCTATCCATGGGAGAATATGTATTGACTAGCCCAATGCTTTCCATTCCAATGGGAGGTGCTGATGTTGTACTAGGAGTCCAATGGCTACAATCCTTGGGTACAATAGCTTTTAATTTTCAAGAACTTTTCATCAAATTTTCTACGGAAGGAAAGGAAGTTGAATTAAGGGGTATTGCAGGGAAACCAGGAAAGATAATCAGCTCTAATGGCATGACAAAGCTTCTAAAAAAGGAGCAAAGAGGTGTAATTGCACAATTATGTTCGCTAGATGTTTCCACATTGGAATCATCTATTTCTCCAGATCTCCAAAAAGTCCTGGACAATCATTCCAAGGTATTTGAGACTCCCAAAGGTCTCCCACCTATGCGTGATCATGATCATGCTATTCATCTGATTCCAGGAAGTGTTCCTCCAAACATCAGGCCGTACAGATATCCCTATGTCCAAAAAAGTGAAATTGAACGTATGGTTGCAGAAATGCTAGAGGCTGGTATAATTCAACCGAGTCAAAGTTCTTTCTCAGCTCCAGTAGTATTGGTGCACAAGAAGGATGGATCATGGCGCATGTGTCCAGATTATAGGGAGCTCAACAAGCTCACTATTAAAGATAAGTTCCCCATTCCTGTCATTGATGAATTACTGGATGAATTGCATGGATCAATTTACTTCACCAAGTTGGATCTTCGTTCGGGATATCATCAAATCAGAATGAAGATTGAAGACATTCCGAAAACGGCATTTAGAACTCATGAGGGTCATTATGAATTTTTGGTCATGCCTTTTGGCCTTACCAATGCACCTTCAACATTTCAAGGTTTGATGAATTCAATTTTCAAACCATTCCTTAGAAAATTTGTGTTAGTATTTTTTGATGATATACTAATCTACAGCAAGTCTTGGAAGGATCATGTTGAACATGTTGACAGGGTGCTACAACTATTGGAGGAGAAACAATTATATGCAAAAAGATCCAAATGTTTCTTTGGAGTCCAGGAGGTGGAATATTTGGGTCATATTGTATCTCATGAAGGAGTTAAGGTAGACCCTAGCAAAATTAAAGCCATTAAGGAATGGAAAATCCCCACATCCATAAAGCATCTGCGAGGATTTCTTGGGTTGACAGGGTATTATCGCAAGTTTGTTAAGAATTATGGGAGAATAGCAGCACCTCTAACAACATTATTGAAGAAAGATTCATTTTCATGGACTCCGGAAGCAACAAAGGCCTTTGAACATCTTAAAGAGGCAATGTGCCAAGCACCGGTCTTAGCTACACCGGACTTCACAAAAACCTTTATTGTGGAATGTGATGCTTCAGGAAATGGAATTGGTGCTGTTCTAATGCAAGATGAAAGACCCATTGCTTTTGAAAGTCGTCCAATCAAGGGAAAGTTTTTAAGCAAAGCTATTTATGAGAAGGAAATGTTGGCAATACTCCATGCACTTAAGAAATGGCGACCCTACCTAATGGGAAGACACTTCAAGGTAAAAACGGATCATGATAGCCTTAAATACTTTTTAGAACAAAGATTATCCTCTGAAGAGCAACAAAAGTGGGTCACAAAGATGTTGGGTTATGACTTTGAAATCATCTACAAAAAAGGGAAGCAAAATGTGGTGGCAGATGCACTCTCAAGAAAGGATGAGGATGTGGAAGCATTGTTGTGTGCCATTTCTATTATCCAACCAGATTGGATAAACGAAGCAAGGGAGGAATGGAAGAATGACGAAGAAGTGTGGGCACTTATTCGAAAGCTACAACAAGATTCCAGTACTTCTGATACATTTAGCTGGCAAAATGATTCGTTATGGTACAAAGATCGCTTATACCTCTGTAAGAATTCCCAGCTAAAACAAAAGATTCTTATGGAATTGCACACTTCTCCCTTAGGAGGGCACTCAGGATTTTTAAAAACTTACCACAGGGTTAAGAAGGAATTTTTTTGGGATGGCCTTAAATCAGATATTCAAAAGTTTGTGGCGGAATGTTTGGTTTGCCAACAAAATAAAGTTGAAACAATTAAGACACCGGGTCTATTACAACCTTTATCCATTCCAAGCCAACGTTGGGAGGAGGTTTCAATGGATTTTATCACAGGTTTACCCAAGTCTGAGGGAAAGAGTGTCATCATGGTGGTAGTTGACAGACTTACCAAGTATGCACACTTTTGTGCATTATCACATCCATTTAAAGCCAGTACAGTTTCTACTGCATTTATGGAAACAGTTCAAAAGCTACATGGAAACCCAAAGATTATTGTAAGTGACAGAGATCCCATTTTCACTGGAAATTTTTGGACAGAATTATTTTCTTGTCTTGGTACTCAGTTAGCTCATAGCTCATCTTATCATCCTCAATCTGATGGGCAAACTGAGATAGTAAACAAATGTTTGGAAGGATATCTTCGTTGCTTTGTATCTGATAAACAGACACAATGGGTCAAATGGTTGCCTCTGGCTGAATGGTGGTATAACACTTCCTTCCATACAGCAACAAAAATGACCCCATTTATGGCACTTTATGGGTATCAACCACCATCCATCACATCATATTTAAGAGAAAATTCTAAGGTTCAGGCAGTGGAACATCACATCGAACATCAACAACAAGTCCTCCAACTCTTAAAGGATAACCTCGTGTTGGCACAAAATAGAATGAAACAACAGGCAGATCAACATCGCAGTGAAAGAAGTTTTGATGTAGGTGATTGGGTATTCCTACGGCTACAACCATATAAGCAAATGTCCCTAAAGCAAGCTAAGAAGGATAATAAATTATCACCAAAGTATTATGGTCCGTACAAGGTGTTGCAAAAGATTGGTACTATGGCATACAAATTGGAGCTTCCTGCAGCTTCTCGATTGCACCCAGTTTTCCATGTTTCATGTTTAAAGAAGGTTATAGGCGACAAGCTCCCAATTCAAACAATATTGCCAGAACTTGACGAGGAAGGAAAAATTATATTGGAACCGGAAGCAGTCACAGAAACAAGAACTCGACAGCTACGAAATCGATCAATTTCAGAGTATCTTATCAAGTGGAAGAACTTATCCGCTGAAGATTCCACATGGGAGGATGAGAATTTTATGCAAAAGTATCCAGAACTACTCAAGCGTTGAGGACAACACTTTTTTGAAGGAGAGGGGCATGTTGGGTCCCTATAATACTAGTGATTACCCCATTACTATTGTAGCTATACCCCTTATTTATATTGTTGTTCCCCTATTACCCCCATATTGTTATTTCTGTGCCCCATAGAATCCCTCTATTGTTATTTTTGTGGCTTTATATTATTATTGTTAGGTCGGCTGGATTATATTGTGACTCCTTAGACTCCTATATATAGAAAGGAGGTTTTGTCATTTGAATCATCAAAGAATTGTTCATTTATGTAATGTAAAGGAGGTTGCCCCCTCGAAGAGGCTGAATTCTAAGGCGTTGATCTATCTTTTCTATCTTTTCTTGAGCTGGTTTCATAATAGTACACAATTCCCTCCCCAGGACGAGAGAGTGACCCCTAAAATGAAAGCAAATAAAGAAAATAAATTAATCACAAAATTATGCTCAGGACCTGAAACAAGGTGACATAAAAACTTCCCTTCCAAGGACAAGAGAGTGGTTCCTATGAAAAAGAAAACAAGACAATCAAAGCAACAAAAAAAAATATAATGCTCAGGACCTAGAGCAAGGTGAAAAATTCCCTCTCTAGGACGAGAGATCAGTTCCATGATCAATATTGGTCATACTTTCGTGCCCTTAAGAGCCTCCCTGACAACGTCGCCAAAATATTGGTGTTTAGATATGAATCATGCAATTCACCCAATTCCAAATTAATTATCAACCTAGGGCTCTACGAGTTATTCTAAGGCTATCATGCAAAGTATATGTAGGCCACAGTTTCCCTACCTAGTACTGAACATTCAACTATAAACTTAACAATGTGTAACCGTAAGCGATAACTGTAATGACAAAGTAGAGTAACAACAGTAATGACTGTAATAACAACAAAATTAACAACAAAGAAGACTCACAACAACACACTGATAATCATTCATATTGATAAATAAATTAGCTGAAATAAACCTATACACACATCTATCCAATAACACTTGGTCGGGAGAGTGGACCCAACTCCCTGATCAGGGTTGTGGAGCTATCAAGAAGTCTCAAAATGCTAATAAGATTAGAATTTCATTAATCACAAGGATAATACATGTATGATGTTACAGACTCAAAGTTAACATAGTTCCTTGTGGTCTTAACTGTTAGCTTTCATGTCCCTATAACTCTACTTATACAATTTGTTAACACTAATAGCTCCTAGAATTACAGTAGTTGTCTACCTACAATTACATAGTGGTTTCTTAAGCGAAACAGAATATAAATATAGAAGTTTGTTGATTAAAATATTGATCCACAGCTGCAGCCGATGTCTTAAGATAGCACTACCATATGGATGGTCACCATTTGAAGAACCATGGTCTTGATCATACTTCCTCCAAATCTGCAAGAATAATTGAGTTAGCAAGCTAGTTAGGCAACAATCCCCTATGACTATGATTCATTGAATAATGATTCATAACGACATGAAAAGAGGTATACATGTGTGGTTTATAATGTAAATTGACCAATGATGGCGTAAAATGGATACATGAAACAAGGTAAAAAGGTGGGTAAAAACATGCAAATTCAGCTACCAAAAATAGTACAGTTTGGTAAGTTAGTGAGACAGTGATGAAGGATTACTCACTGTGATTGTGAAATGCACAGTTCTGGGAGGCCAGTGACTGAGGATTGCACAATTAATAAAGTCAAAGAGATAGACAAGAAGCGCTTGCTCACTATGATTGCTTAGTTCGTAGTCCTCGAAGGCCAATGATTGCGTGATTGGGAAACTCAATGAGACAGGGAGGGAATACTGCTAACTGAAATTGCATAGTGTGTAGAGAGATCCTAATTAGAGAAGAAAGTTATGCAATTTCCAAGGGAAGGAAGCTGATTGATCACTATGACTGTTCACTGCCTAGTCCTTGGAGACAGTGATTGCATAATGGATAGTTCCAAGATGCATGATAAGTTGACTGAGGCTTGAGACTGCACAGTGCATAGTTCAGGGAGGCAGACTTGAGGGAGGTTAATCGTGGAAGGATCTTCTTTAGAAA
Source organism: Pinus tabuliformis (assembly GCA_031772625.1). Classification (NCBI taxonomy): domain Eukaryota; kingdom Viridiplantae; phylum Streptophyta; class Pinopsida; order Pinales; family Pinaceae; genus Pinus; species Pinus tabuliformis. The sequence goes on along the minus strand of CM062819.1, from coordinate 1,675,655,106 downwards.
ATGACTAAGTGTGGGACCCAAGAGGTGAGAGATGGGACTAGAACATGACTTGAACATGATCACACACTTCTAGATGCTCAACAGGTCAACAATGAAGCATTTACCACCCAAAATTTGTCCTCATTGAAACAACAACCGAATAACACTTACCTCCAAGTGCAACACTTGAGATACACTTTGCGCCACAAGTGATGACACTTACAAAAAATACTCAAAACTTCTGTAATAAGTTTAATTCATATCCCTATAGTAGATAAAACACAATAGTGCAAGAGACTGCATGAATGTTTCCCTTCAAGAGTGTACATATGACTCCCTTTCACTAGATGTGACACTTCCCTTACCAAAAGGTGACGGTAAGAAAAAGTGAAAACGACACTTGAAAAATCTATAGCCAAGAGGACACAAAAGTGAAACTTGTATAAGTGAAAGCATGCAAAAATGATACTCACAAAAGTGAAAGTGACACTAATGAAAACCAAAGCGCACAAAAGAGACAGTTGAGAAAACTCACTGGAATAGAAGTACAAATGCAACCAAAGTGAGAGGAAGGTTATCAATGGAGGGTGTGCACTAACTATCAACATAGGTTTCATAGTTTACACACTGATGCACTATGCTATCACTGTCAATAGTGAACGTGAAAGCCTCACTTTCAAGGGTTGTGCAATGCCTACGTAAGGTTCCAATAAAAGAAGTGTACTTGTGAATTATTCGAGGATTGAGCATGTATAAGAAAGTGGTTTTAACACCTAGAGTCTAAGGAAACATTAACAAACCATGAAGCAACTATGTACAATCAAGGAACAACAGATCCTACAAGTAGGCTCCAAAATTCAAATGTAAGTAAAATTTTGGAGGTTGTTCGTCATAGTAACAATAAGGCCTCGTAAGAAAACAAAGGATTTGAGATATGGTCCCTTTGAGATACTAGAAAATGTGGGTGATAATGACTATAAATTCATTTTACCACCATATCTTCACATTTACTCAGTTGTGAATGTAGAGAATATGAAACTTTATGAGCCTTCCATGCTAGATTAGGAAGAGGAATAGGTCATACTTTCTGTGGAGGATTTGGCACCAAATGCTCAAGTAGAGCTGACAAAGGATATGCCTTTGAAAAAGAGCTCTCGGTCTACAATACAAGGGCAACATGAACTTTCACAAATTAGGTTAAAAGGACAGATTACAAGCAAAGCTAAATGGTACGACAGAGAGAAGGTGGAGGAAAGGTTTCCTCACGTCATTCAATAGAAGCTTTTGGGGACTAAAAGCCTCCCAAAATGGGGAGGTGTGATAAATATTGGAGAATTATATTGTTTTCTATCCATATTGATGCTTTTAGAGTGGAAAAGTTGAGGAAATAACTCTCAGGACCATTTTTACTAGCAAGAATCAGTTTGGAAAATTAGGCTCTGAAAACATATGAGAAAATTTTGAGGCATCAAATGACATTTTCTAGGGGTAAAAATTTTCCACTTTATTGTAACATCCTTTTTTCCTATTCTAAACATTACCTTTCCAACGACATAAGCAATGCATCAATTGCAGTATGTATGTGAAAGTTATACCACTCATAAGTTGACCTTCTTGTTTTCACCACTATAATTTGAGAGGATGCAACGTCGTCCCCCATAATTCATGGAAAAGAGGCTATCTATGTGATTATGATGTAGAAGAATATGGAATATTCTATATTGTAACTCTGATTAATAGTTGAGGTGGTCAAACCTAACCACTAGTAGGTTATTGGGTTGTGTTATAACTGGACCACTAGGAGGAAAAGGGGTTTCATTCTTTCAAGTGTATTTGTTCCATAACTGAGAAAAAATAGCCGAGAGGGATAGGAGATAGATAACATAGAGAGGATTTGTGCGCCGTAGTAGCCTAGAGGCCACATGCCATACTTCTTTGTACTCATGGAAATTTTCTATATAGAGAAATAGAGTAGAGCTACCTCACCTTCTAGCTAGGATTTTCTCCCAAAAGGGTTTCCTAGGTCATACCTTGGTACAAATGTGTGTATGAGATTTTATTTCACTGTTATCTACTTTTTGTATAATTTTTACTTTGCATGCATGCACCATTAAAAATATTCTATAGATCCATAAATGTAAAAAGAAATAAAATTGTAATATTGTAGAATTTTAGATTCTAAATATAATTTTGTTAGATCTATTGTGATGAACTATCTAGTGGAATATGAATGAGAGTTTATGGATCAAGGGGTCCAAAACACTAACCCTACGAGATGAAGCACCAAAACATTTGTGGGCCCCAAGGTGGTTAATTGGTACATAAAATTTTTGAGGGTGCAACCTTTTATTACGGTCTCCATTAGGACCCCAAAATGGCTTGAGAAATTTGAGACCCAAAAACCATGTAAAATTTTCCAAAATACATAAAGAATTGTTGATTCAATGGGAGAGGTGGATGGCCACTAATATCCTCCTATATCAAAGTCATGGACATGAATATCAACCCTATTATTTAATAATGCCTCCTAATTCTAGAATTTGGACAAAATTCTAGCATTTAGATGACCTTTTCAAAATATACATATTTTTTTGGACCGTTGTTTATGGGAACATTGCCATAGGTTAAATTTTCTGTAAAAGAGGCATCCATGACTCTTCAAGGTGTGCTTTATTTCCGAATGTATATTTTTCTCACCTTTTTTTGGAATGTGGTTTCACTAGGTTGGTTTGGAACTTTGTATTGTAAGGAATTGGTCATAGATTTCCATGGCCATCTTCATGGTCACGTCTATTTGATAGCTAGAAAATGCACTATATTGGATATTCTTAGGACAAGAACGTATTCAAAAGAGTATGTATTTCCTTACTATAGTTTAATTTCTATAAGGTCTAGTTAGCATGAAACCAAACCATATTTTTTTTAATAATATACAATAGTTGTAGAACACCTTAACTCTCACTAGCTCAATCTTCTAGCTCCTCAAAAATTTGGATAAATTGGAGGAAAGTTGGTTCAAACAATTCATCGTTCAACCTTCCTTATTTCCTCAAGTCAACATCAAATCAAGTTGGAAGCTTCAACTCATGTTAACTAAATTCCAAAAATGGATGCAATACCAATCCTCATATATTTTATGTTTTGATGGAGCATCAAAATGCAACCCCTTGGTGGAAAGTGTGGGAGGGTTTCTCATCAACTTTAGAGGAATCACTAAATTCACCTAGTCATTGAGTCTAGTATTGGCCTCCAATAATCAGAAAGAAGTTTACACTCTCTTATAGAGAGTCAATCTTGTTACCCTTAGAATTCAAAAATTAAACATAATTGGTGATTCACAAATATAATTAGACATCTACAAGCTAGGCCTTCTCCTGAAGCTTCCAAGTTAGGCCCAATATTTCAACAAATTTGGTTGGTGTTGAGATTTATACTATTTGTGGAGTCTTACCATGTGATAAGAAGTAATAATGCTCACATAGACTTCTATGCAAAGGAATAAATAGTTTATATTGTAATTAATTCATAATGTTATTTCCAAATGATACCATGATGTCCCTTACATTAACCATGGTGCATGCATTTCACACGCAAGTAGTGAATACTCAAATCCATGGAATTAAATGGGGGACATAACCTCCATCATTGAGTGATGATGGCACATTTTTCCCACCGGTCTAAGCAATTCACACACTCTCTCCATATTCGTGTGGGTTTCTTCCTTAAGCGAGGAATCTATCTATATGAAGGAACCATCATTTCCTAACATGGATTGAGACATAGGGTGGAGAGGACACAACATATATCCAACCATAATTTAGATTAGGGGGGGTTGCAATATTGCTAGTTTGTTATTCCATTGGAATAGCACCAAGCAACTATTCATCTTTGTTGCTTCTTTTTCATTATCCTTGGTCTTCCCTTGATAGCATGGGGCTTCTCCAACAAAATTAACCCTATGGAGTCACAAAATCAAGGAAATGAGGTAGGTCTCTCATTAACATGAGGAGGTGATAGAGGATTTGTAGACCTCAATTCAATAACTCCAATTCTAAAATGCTAATTTGATGATGCAAGTGGAAATGTCAATGGCCATTTTAATTTAGCAAAGGAATATCATGTAGTAGGCTCAAAGACAATATAAGGTACTCTAGTGCCAAATTGAATTTCTTTAGTTACATCCACCTCCATAATTCTACAATTGTGGACCCTAAAATGGTTTCTTCGACTCTTTTTGTAATTCAACTTCTAGACATGAATGCACATGCCCTCGAGACAAATGAAAAAATAAACAAAACTACCGCAACTCTTTACCAAAAAAATTAATTTAAATAAGATGTGCTTATCTCCTAATTCTCAACACTTAATATTAGGTTTTTGCTATAAAGTTCTTCCATATAATGTTGAATTACTATATTCTAATTATATATAATTACAAATCAAAATCCTTTATTTTAGAGTAAACTACATTAAAAAGTGTTCACTTTTATAATCTTATTATAGCATTTATCACATATTTTTAAAATATAATATTTCCTAATTTATATTCCAAAAACAATATTTTAAAAATAATAAAATTGAGCAAAATTTTATGCATATATAAAAATATACCATCTTTAAAACCATCACAAACGTAATTATAGTTGAATTAATGAATACTAAGGCTATGCTTTGAAAATGGATAACTAAGTTTAAAACATATAGCTAAATGGGGGCCCTACACATCAAAATGGCTAATTTAAAAAAAAATATAACTAAATGCGGGCCTTCCATGCCCTCTTGAGCCTATATTGTTCGCTAACTATATTGATAAAATATTTCAACGGTCATTACCTTGTAACGAGAAACTCTATAACACTACAAACGATATTGTTTCAATCTGTCATGGATATTGTTGGCGTTGAAAAATATGTTTTCAGAGTGTGGACAAATTCAATATGTGGAGGTTACGCACTCACTTGACATTATAATAGGTAATACTTCGCCATGTAGTTTTTGTTTTTTATATTTAAAGTAAAATTGTGGAGATTTAGAAAAATAAAATTATATATATGATGTTATTTTTGTTTCGCTATGTATGCAATAAGTGTTATTAAAGAATATAAATATATATTAAGTTATATTGTTTAAAGTAACAAATAAATTATTTTAAATTCATTTTAATTATGATGTGAAAGTGTGCATATTATTTATTTATATATATATATATATATATTTTGTTTTTATTTCATTTTATTTAGTAAAGGTATATTTTACATTTCATATAGATATGAAAATTTGTGTTAGAAAATTATTTATATATATATCTATATATATATCAAAATTAAAAATTAAAAATTATATTTATTTATTTTATTTTTAAATATATAAATATTGAAAGTATTATTTTTTAAATAGAAATGTGGTATCCCCAAATAATGTAAATATTTAATTCACTATGAATCAAACACACTGTTTACTATTTTAATTATAAAATTATTTCTTGAATTTAATTATGCAGAAGTAAATTAGCAGTGATTTGTAAATATTGTTTTAGTTGTTAAGTAGTTAGGAGAGACACTTATCTATCCCTAACTAATTTCTTGAGGATTTACTCAAGAAGGATTAAGAGGATAGGGGTATCCGAGATCAGGAGGGAATAGTGAGGAATAAAGAAAAGAAAAGGAAGAAAATTTGTGCTGAGACGTCAAACAGTTTTCTGTAGCTACGTCTGGTTAGGACCAAATCGCTGTGAGACTTGTTGTGCTGTACAACAACCCCCCATTTCATAAAATTTTTCTTTAAGAAATCATAATAGGAAATGGGTCCCTTTTAAACTTAGATGTGTGAATAAATTGGTATTAACTCATCATTAGAAAAACCCTCATCAAAAGGTCCAATGGAAATGATATATTTTAAAATAAACCTTTTGAACAATAATAAAATAGGTATTTTAAATAATTATAAAGTTCTTTGTTATTACGATAAAGCGATTGCAATATCGCATATCGCAATAATAAGAAAACATATATAAAAGACCCATTGACTCACTCTGATCCGAAAAAGGAAATCGCTATCGGATATCGGGAAAAGGCAAAACACATAGTATAGAGAAACGCCTCCCTCATTTCTCCGATGCGATAAAGGGTATCGCCATCGGCAGTCGGCCGTAACAACCCAATACATGAATTATGACACGTTCAAATCCTCCAATGCGATAAGGCATATTGCCATCGGCAATTGGCGATTTTGGAATGGCAGAAGTAATATGACCCGGACCCATCCCCAATTGCGATGCATTAAATCAAGGCACATGTTTCGAAACATATTTAAAAGGCTTGCATGCATTGTATCACCTTTTGGTGATCAAAGGATATTTTGGACTATTATTAAAACCTCCCCGTTCACATTACCAATCACCGATTGCAATTTACTTTTGATTATCCGATAAAAAATCTAATCCACACTTGAATGGATCATTCATCATATAAACGATATGATGGGTATTTAAAAACTCCTTTACCATGATTGACAGGTTAAACGGCCAATTAATGAAGCAGTTATGCCGAGATTTTCCCTTAGATTGTATCTGCGGCAGTTTCACTATAATCCTTTATTATCCACTAATCGATATAATTCTTTCATATTGGATCATACTAGCTATTCTCTGTATCATGTTGGTTTCATTCCTTGCATAGAAATCCGCCAAAATAACAAATTTGAAACAAATGGGAAAGAAATCCAAGAGATCCGTAGCAGCAGCGGCTCCTACAGCAACAGTGCAGCCAACCAATGATCCAGGACCAAGTAAAAAAGGTTTAATTTCAGACACTACGTGTCTCGGCCTTGGAAATACAAGTTGGCAAAGTATCTACAATTTAATTGAAGCAGAGGAGCCTGAGGAAGTATCAGAAGAAGCTACTGCAGACTCAACTAATAAATCAGAAGCTTCCCTGAAAGATTTAGCCAACTCATATTTGCACAGGATAGCAGCACGAGAGAAAATTCTTCCATACACTGATGTAGTCAGATGGATGGTTGAAGAAATTCCATTTTCAAATAGAACGTTTTGCACAGTTGACGGAAGAATTTTTGGTTCATTTCAGCCTGATGACTTAAGGAAGATGTATCACTTGCCCGAACCTGAAAAGAAATACAACAAAGCCTTTCTGGAGAAATTCGCAACAGAGAATGAGACTGAATCGGCCCCAATTAAGCAATGGAGATAGAATCCTGCAAAGCACAAACATGAATCATCGGGTAAGTACTCTGTGGATTCATTGTCATCTCCTTACTGTTATGCTGGGGCAATGATGTGTAGAATGTGGGGAATGCATGATTCTGCAAAGTTCACTATTGAAATGGTTCCTTTAATGGAAGTGGCGGTTAATAGTTATGTGATGGATTGGGCAAACATATTGTCCGATAAATTAGCCACTGCAATTCTTGACTTCAGATCAAATGCACGTAAAACCACCAGAACCATTCCCCCTTTTTATTATAGTGCTTATATTATGGATACTCTTTGCTTTAATTCTGAATACCCGGTACTCGGGTGGAGATGGACTTCCCAAGACCCTAAGCCAATCCACATTTATCATCAAATGTTATGGAAGGTGCACTATAAAGACCATTTGTACCAAATATGTAATGGTTTCATGTTACCTATCTATTATGCCATTTTTGATGAGCCTGCCCCAAGGATTTCCGAAGAAGCAGGGATTGGCTTGACTACTGTAGGGAATTGGTTTAGGGAAGGCAAGTTCACATATATAAGGGTTTATGGTAGCCTTGCAAGACCCCATGTCCTTCCTTTGTATGTACCTGATAAGCTGTTGGCTCGAGAATTGGCCTACCAAATAACAACAGCAAGAACATCCAAAACTCTTAGGAATTATAAAAAGTAGTCATGGCCTACATTTCCTTTGAGATGCAGTGTTTACACTCTACATGATTACAAACATGCAGAGAAGGAGGCAGAAAAAATAAACATGCTCAATCTTGCAACCATCCCTAACAGGCAATACGACCCAAGGAAAATTGCCTATAACATGCTTGAACAAGCCAAACTTATAAAGTTTGATCATGAAAAAGATGAATTTGATGTCCTGTTTTCTTCATCAGAATCATTATTTCAGGTAAAAACATTGGCCAAAATGAAATATAAAGATGAAGGATTGGTAGAATTCAATAGGCTCAGAGAACAGAGGTTGCAAACTCTCCCTCTGGACTTATTAGCTACTACCCCAACAACTCAGTCAAGTGAGCCTGAACAACAAATTATTGACAAACCTCCTACTACATAGAAGATTCCCGAGCAGGAAAAGAAACCAGAACAGGTGTCTAGTCAATTGAACGTCTTAAATTTCTCTACATAAAGTATCAATCTGGGTATCGTAAACTGATGAAGTGTGGTGCACCATATGTGCTTAGTTAACCTTTTTCTTACTTCGTTGTTTTATAGATTTTATTTTGTTTTGGGGTTTTGTTCTTGTTGATCTCCTAAAGTATCTAATGAAAATGGAAATCATATTCTAAGGTCTTATGAATACTTTTAAAGGTCAAGTATGGATGTAGATTTCAAAACAAAGTCTATGTCCCTAATGGTAACTTCCAAAACTTAGCACTTCAAAAGATCTTAAAACATGTTATTGATGGAATTAGTACTTAAACAAAAGTGTGAGTATGCAGCTATTTCAATCAAGCAAAAGATGAAACATTGATCATGAAATCACTGTCTCTGCTACTTGTCTAAATACGGAAATATAAAAGAAACTGAACTCAGAGAAATCCAAAAGTTGCAAGCAAAGCAAAGCTAAGATCAAAGTACATCAACTCATATTCTGACCCCTCACCATTTGTCTCACTCTGGTTTTAGGAGGTAATCATAAACAAATTGAGCAATCTGATATCTAATTTGCAGAAATTGAAACTAATATTAAACTACACACTCATACTTCAATCCCTCACCATTTGTCTTGCTCTGGCTTTAGGAGATAACTGAAAATGACATATGCAATTCAATAACTAACTTGCAGAAAAATAAACTAATATCAAACTACGCATTCATACTTCAATCCCTCACCATTTGACTCGCTCTGGCTTTAGGAGGTAACTGAAAATGACATGAGCAATTCAATAACTAACTTGCAGAAAAATAAACTAATATCAAACTACGCATTCATACTTCAATCCCTCACCATTTGACTCGCTCTGGCTTTCGGAGGTAACTGAAAATGACATGAGTAATCTAATATCTACCTTGCAGAAAAGTAAACTTAAAATCAAATCACATCAATTCATAGTCTGATCCCTCGCCATTAGTCCCGCTATGGCTTTCGGAGGTAATCATCAACAACTTGAGCAATCTGATATTTAAACTAACTAATAAAACAAATGAATAAGACTGGAATCAAAGCATAACTAAAATTGAAAACCTAAAAAAAAGGTCAGTAGAGAGGTAAATCTCATGTCACTATTTGATGCAAAAACATGTAAATAAAAACTAATATACAATCAACCGGTTGAACACACTTGCACGAATTAAAATTGCATGAATGAAAAATCTAATTTATCAAACTTGAAAGCAATCAAATGACATAATGAAATCAAAGAAAAATTACAAAATGAAATCTACTCTACCTTACATTCTAATATGCTCCATGACATCTACTTCACATCTCCTTCCATGTTGAGAACATCAAAGCTTTATTCAAATTCTTCCAAATTACAAAGTACAACAAAGCTCTACAAAGCTTTCAAAAGCCATCAAGGAAGAACTACAAACTCCAAGCTAAAGAATTAAAAGCCAAGCCAAGCTAACAAATGAAGGAGAGAGATCTCCTATTTATACAAAAATATGAGAGCCATCTCATTAATGAGAGTCCATAAATCTCTCCCTCTACCTCTAGAGTCCTAATCAAAATAAGAACTGATAAGACACATGTCTTCTTAGAGTTACAATACAATTAGGAGATGTGACACATATCCTCATGATCCCATGATTCTTTCCACTCAAATTCGAATTTGGCCTTAGAGTGCCACATAACGGTCTTCTAGAAGCCTCCTTTTGACCTACACATGTCAACAATCTCAACCCACTTGTTAGGTATAAGCATATACACATTATTTTCTAATTTTTAACCACAAATTCACTTAAAAGGCTTAGAATTAATAAAGATTGGAAAAACATAAATGTGGCCCAATGATAATAAAAGTGGGATGAATGTGGTAACATAGTAGGGAAATGGAGGTGAAATCGAGGTGATATAATGGACATAATAGTGAAAGTGTAATGGAAATGAATGATATTTTCAAGACTCAACATACCCCCCAATTGAAGCTATTGCTTGTCCCCATGCAATATATATTACATTTACTCTTTTGATCCTTAAGCTTCGGCTTAACTTTGCATGATATCATTTGATAACTTCATATTTTTTTGCAAAGTGTTTTACTTGAATTGCAACATGGTTGGTTCTTGTGTTACAACCAGTTTTTTTTTTTGCATTCTATTTTGATCTTTAAACTTTGCATAACGATATTTTGATTATTGTTGCAAAGTATATCTTTATTGGATTGCATGATGGTTGGTTCTTGTGTGACAACCATGATTTTGTTTGTATGCAATTTATCCTTTAAGCACTTTTTCAAAAGCCATTGTATGCTCATAATAGCAATGTAATAATTAATATATGTTGGAAGTATGTGGGCTCCTGAATATGATATGGATATGTAAAAATATGAAGATGAATGTATTCCCCCCCCACCCCCCCCCCCAACTAATGGTATTGACAATTTTATGAAATGAGGAAGAGAAATGTTTTTCCAACAATTATCATTCTAGCTTTTTATGGAATTCTATGGTCAAAAGTTAGAAAATGACGTACCTTCACTTAACCTTTGGAATGGATGAGTTATATGTATGGTGGCTGAAAAATTCTAATCATATTCTTCTTCAAGTGGCTGAATAAGAGGAGTCATGGATAAAGAGTTGAGATGACTTTTTATTGCTTCTACTAAAACTTGCTGAATCTGCTCTAAAATGCTGAAAATAATAGTCTTCATGTCTTCAAAACTCATTAGCACAATTCCTACTATGTGAAAAGATGTTCTGATGTTGAACATAGTAGGAAATTGTTGACTTAGTGGCCATTAATGGATGCCACTAGTCAACATGAGAACTCTCACCATTGATGACAATGAGAGTCAAGATGCCCAAACACATCTTACTAGGTACGAATGATTTTGCTGATGTCGAATCACCTAGAAGATCTAACGAACAAGGGACATTAATGTATTCCCATTGTTTGTTAGCATGAGAACTTGCCATTAAGGCATGCAAGCCTCAAGGTGTTTTTACAAAGAACTTAGACTCAAAGGACTATGGACTCAATAATTTTCATTGAAGTAGGGCTTATTTGCGGAATGAAAATCACAGGAAATGGAAGATGAAAATGGAAGATGGCAATGTAGAGTAGAAATGGCAATGGGCAATAAGCATGTGAATGAGCCTCTTGCTTTTATTTGTGGGCTATGAATGGAGAAAAAGAGATGGAAAGTGTATGTGAATGTAAATGGAAAATATGGAGTGCAATGAGGTGAATGGTTTATTATGAAGTATGGATGTGATGGAGACGATAGTATCTGAAATTTTTTCAAGTGTTTGGATCTGATTTTGCATCAGCATAGTTCCTCTTTGTTGTTGATCATCTTTTTATGAAACAAATTGGTCTCTTAGAGAGACACCATTCTCTTGTAGTCATTTGTCCTTCCTTCTAGAACCTGCAAAAAAACTAATACTTCTTCTGCAATGGAATGTAAGATTATCAAAGGATAGAGATGGCCAATCTCTCTAGTTATGATATTTACACGCAAAACTAAGAATTTGTATTAATGAAACAAGTTCTCAAAGGAAAAATCAAAAAAATTTATACCAGATTTGGAATTAGTGCCTCAAGTTGATGTTGCTTCTTTTCAGCAATTTATTTCATTATTTGCCATTTCAAACTCTAAAGATGGATTTCTCATTGTGTAGATCTTGTTGAGACCTTTCCAACGATACTTGAATCATCAAAATCTAATTTTGTATGAGAAAGTTAGGCTAATTGGAACAATGAGGTTTTTCAGCTGCGGAATTGGACTTCAGCTGCGGAATGTCGACGGTTTTTGTAGCTAAAAATCTTAAATAAAAAAAGTTAGCCATTCATCTTTCATCATTAATCCAAAATTAATCAATACCTTTAGAAAAGTGAGCAAATAACGTATTTATTTCATTGATTCAAAATTATTATTTTTCTTGACATGTAGTGACTTAGTGTGGTGACTCAGTGTGGCGATTCAGTGATAACACACAACTTGACTTCCTTTTGACCGGGGTCTTTTTCATCAAAATGGATCAAATGAATAGGACACCATCCATGTACTGACATTCCCGCAGCTACCCATGTGGCTTGTTTTGCTTGATGACACCTGCAACCTAGAGTTTAACAAAAATAGCTACGGAAAGTGGCATGATTCTGCAGCTAATGAAAACAAAGTGTAGAAATTACTGTGAAATGGAGTGGTTGTGTGCGTGGAAAAGAAAAAAAAATGTGGAGGATGTAAGCAATTGCACACGTAGACAAAGTAGAAGTTAGAGACAAGAAACCAGTGTAATTAGCCCTGCGGTAGTCCCCCCAGAAATGCCTTGGCGTTGTCGAGGCTGGGGAAATAAGGTGGTTCTAAGTATATCTGGGTGAGTCCGTCAGGTCTATAAGAGGATCTCTTCATCTCCACGCCGCCCATTACCATAATCACCAATTGAAAATAGAGTGATGCTGCGAAGAGTGGATAGAAAAACAATGCAGAGTTTTTGGATGAAAATATGGTCAGACTGCCAAGCACGTCATAATAAAATTAAACACGTACATAAAACTTATTAATGAAGACAAGATCCATGAGTATTAGCACTGTGCTGATATTTTAGCAAGTAAAACGCCGAGTCATAGGAATCGTTGTTGGATGGGTGCTTGGAGAAGTGTCGTATGTGATCATCTTACTGTTAAATGGGAAGATGAGTGGCGGAAGACGTGTTCAAACTATTCCCTATTCATTTAATAAAAAACGTTTCCTCTCACGCATTCAATGACACGATGGATGACCTGGCAGCCAAGGAAATCGGATCTGAGAGGATTTCTCAAAGAAATCGAAATATACCTGCAACTATTCAGAAAAACACTGTTTTTTCTCACGCGGCAAGCAAAAATGGGCTCCAAAGAAGCGAGAATTTCTCCCAAACCACCACGAATCTCTTAAAACGGTTTCTAGGTTATCTAATTGACCCTGCTGGAAAAAAAACCCATGTTTTCTTTTTTCCAGATTCGTCTCTGTTTGGCCAAATCATGCTCTCAAAGTTTGACGTTTTTCTTTGTTTACGTTTTTCTGAGTTAATGTCTTTTACTATTTTGCATTTTATGAATTTGTTGCATTCGGCCTTCTGGATTTCATTTGCTGTGTAATGGCTCTTGACCAGATTGTGGATTGGTATAAATTGGCACTAATCCTTCCACCTTTGGGAGAGTCTTAAAGTGTTCAAGCACCTTCATTGCTGCTTTACCATATTTTGGATCACTAGAAATTTTGCTAAGGTACCAAAATTCTAGTTGTACGGAAGTGACTTCTGAAGTGCTACTTAACCCATCTGGTGCTCGATGTGCAAATCTTTCACGAAGAACAACATCTGAGAACGGAATAGCAGTTGGACTAGATGTAAAAGCAGACAATAAGCGATTTGCGAGCTCCTTAGCTCCTTCTAAATATATTGTAGGTTTGGGTCCATGAAGCACAGATCTAGAACCCCATTCTCTAACCATTTCATTTTGTCCATCACTAAGATGATAGGTACTAAGAAGACTACCCAAGATACGAATTGTAGTTTCAAACAAACCTATATTATGATCCTGAGATTGTATGGCTCGCATCTCATTGGGAAGTCACTGATTTCCTTATAAATTTGGCAGACATCTCCACATAGTTATGGTTTCAGTTGGGATGTTACAGCAAGATAGAGAAATGGAAGAAATGATTGAGATGAGAAATAGTAGTTGTAACAATGTTGATGATACTTCAACAATGGATGGAATATGGATAAGTGTTGAAGATTTTTACTAACATTGCCCTGCTACTGTTGATTAAAAAAGTCAGGGAAACAACTAGAGGGGGCTATTGCAGGGTTTTTTTTTTTTTCAAGTGGCCTCATCTTATTTTCTTTACAACAGTCCATGCAATTTGATATGTCGAATTTGCACTTTTGATTTTTTTTTTTTAAATGTAATTGCAGGTTTGTTTTAAGACCAAAGCTCAAGCAGGAATGTAGGTTTTCTACTGAGGCCACAATGAAAGCTAGGATTGAAGATAGCCATAGATTTTTTTGATTTTTTTTTTTTAATCAATTGAAATGATGAAGTTTATTTTGTCTCATTTTTTTTCTTTTTTTTATAACAATTCTTTTTCTGATCCTCCAGATCACACAAAGTGCAGGAGGAGAGCATACTCAAGAATTATTAAAAAAAAAAAATTACATAACAATCCTTTTTCTAATCCTCAAGATCACACAAAGTGCAGGAGGAGAGCATACTCAAGAATTATTATTTTTTTTTAGATGTAAGAAATAAGGTCTCCTAATTACACTTCCCCAGAAATGGCGCCAAAATGTCTAGTCAATTTAACGTCTTAAATTACTCTACATAAATTATCAATCCTGGTATCGTAAACTGATGAAGTGTGGTGCACCATATGTGCTTAGCTAAAATTTTTCTTAGTTCGTTGTTTTATAGATTTTATTTTGTTTTGGGGTTTTGTTCTTGTTGATCTCCTAAAGTATCTAATGCAAATGGAAATCCTATTCTAAGGTCTTATGAATACTTTTAAAGGTCAAGTATGGATGTAGATTTCAAGAAAAAGTCTATGTCCCTAATGGTAACATCCAAAACTTAGCACTTCAAAAGATCTTAAAACATGTTATTGATGGAATTAGTACTTAAACAAAAGTGTAAGTATGCAGCTACTTCAATCAAGCAAAAGATGAAATACTGATCATGAAATCATTGTCTCTGCTGCTTGTCTAAATTCGGAAATATAAAAAAAGCTGAACTCAAAGAAATCCAAAAGTTGCAAGCAAAGCAAAACTAAAATCAAACTACATCAACTCATATTCTGACCCCTCACCATTTGTCTTGCTCTGGTTTTAGGAGGTAATCATAAACAAATTGAGCAATTTGATATCTAATTTGCGGAAAATGAAACTAATATTAAACTACACACTCATACTCCAATCCCTCACTATTTGTCTCGCTCTGGCTTTAGGATGTAACTGAAAATGACATGAGCAATTCAATAACTAACTTGCAGAAAAATAAACTAATATCAAACTACGCATTCATACTTCAAACCCTCACCATTTGACTCGCTCTGGCTTTAGGAGGTAACCGAAAATGACATGAGCAATTCAATAACTAACTTGCAGAAAAATAAACTAATATCAAACTACGCATTCATACTTCAATCCCTCACCATTTGACTTGCTCTGGCTTTCGGAGGTAACTGAAAATGACATGAGTAATCTAATATCTACCTTGCAGAAAAGTAAACTTAAAATCAAATCACATCAATTCATAGTCTGATCCCTCACCATTAGTCCCGCTATGGCTTTCGGAGGTAATCATCAACAACTTGAGCAATCTGATATTTAAACTAACTAACAAAGCAAATGAATAAGACTGAAATCAAAGCATAACTGAAATTGAAAAGCTAAAAAAAAATTCAGCAGAGAGGTAAATCTCATGTCACTATTTGATGCAAAAACATGTAAAGAAAAACTAATATACAATCAACCGGTTGAACACACTTGCATGAATTAAAATTGCATGAATGAAAAATCTAATCTATCAAACTTGAAAGCAATCAAATGACATAATGAAATCAAAGAAAAATTACAAAATGAAATCTACTCTACCTTACATTCTAATATGCTCCATGACATCTATTTCACATCTCCTTCCATGTTGAGAACATCAAAACTTTATTCAAATTCTTCAAAATTACAAAGTACAACAAAGCTCTCCAAAGCTTTCAAAAGCCATTGAGGGAGAACTACAAACTCCAAGCTAAAGAACTAAAACCCAAGCCAAGCTAACAAATGAAGGAGAGAGATCTCCTATTTATACAAAAGGATGAGAGCCATCTTTTTAATGAGAGTCCATGAATCTCTCCCTCTACCTCTAGAGTCCTAATCAAAATAGAAACTGATAAGATACGTCTTCTTAGAGTTACAATACAATTAGGAGATGTGACATATCCTCATGATCCCATGATTCTTTCCACTCAAATTCGAATTTGGCCTTAGAGTGCCACATAAGGATCTTCTAGAAGCCTCCTTTGGACCTACACATGTCAACAATCTCAACCCACTTGTTAGGTATAAGCATATACAAATTATTTTCTAATTTTTAACCATAAATTCGCTTAAAAGGCTTAGAATTAATAAAGATTGGAAAAACATAAATGTGGTACAATGATAATGAAAGTGGGATGAATGTGGTGACATAGTAGTGAAATGAAAGTAAAATAGAGGTGATATAATGGACATAATAGTGAAAGTGTAATGGAAATGAATGACATTTTCAAGACTCAACATACCCCCCAACTGAAGCTATTGCATATCCTCATGCAATATATATTACATTAACTCTTTTGATCCTTGAGCTTTGGCTTAACTTTGCATGATATCATTTAATAACTTTATATTTTTTTGCAAAGTGTTTTACTTGAATTGCAACATGGTTGGTTCTTGTGTTACAACCATTTTTTTTTTTTTTCATTCTATTTTGATCTTTGAACTTTGCATAATGATATTTTGATTATTGTTGCAACGTATATCTTTATTGGATTGCGTGATGGTTGGTTCTTGTGTAACAACCATGATTTTTTTTGTATCCAATTTATCCTTTAAGCACTTTTTCAAAAGCCATTGTATGCTCATAATAGCAATGTAATAATTAATATATGTTGGAAGTTTGTGGGCTCTTGAATATGATATGGATATGTAAAAATATGAAGATGAATGTATCCCCCCCCCCCCCCAACTGATGGTATTGACAAATTTATGAAATGAGGAAAAGAAATGTTTTTCCAACAATTATCATTCTAGATTTTTATGGAATTCTATGGTCAAAAGTTAGAAAATGACGTACCTTCACTTAACCTTTGGAATGGATGAGTTGTATGTATGGTGGCTGAAAAATTCTGATCATATTATTCTTCAAGTGGCTGAACAAGAGGAGTCATGGATAAAGAGTTGAGATGACTTTTTATTGCTTTTACTAAAACTTGTTGAATCTCCTCCAAAATGCTGAAAATAATAGTCTTCATGTCTTCAAAACTCATTGAGACAATTCCTACTATGTGAAAAGATGTTCTGATATCGAACATAATAGGAAATTGTTGACTTAGTGGCCATTAATGGATGCCACTAGTTAACACGAGAACTCTCACCATTGATGACAATGAGAGTCAAGATGTCCAAACACATCTTACTAGGTACGAATGATTTTGCTGATGTCGAATCACCTAGAAGATCTGACGAATAAGGGACATTAATGTATTCCCATTATTTTTCAGCATGAGAACTTGCCATTAAGGCATGCAAGCCTCAAGGTGTTTTTACAAAGAACTTAGACTCAAAGGAATATGGACTCAATAATTTGCATTGAAATAGGGCTTATTTGCGGAATGAAAATAAAAGGAAATGGAAGATGAAAATGGAAGATGGCAATGGAGAGTAGAAATGGCAATGGGCAATAAGAATGTGAATGAGCCTCTTGCTTTTATTTGTGGGCTATGAATGGAGAAAAAGAGATGGAAAGTGTATGTGAATGTAAATGGAAACTATGGAGTGTAATGAAGTGAATGATTTATTATGAAGTATGGATGTGATGGAGACAATAGTATCTGAAAGTTTTTCAAGTGTTTGGATCTGATTTTGCATCAACATATTTCCTCTTTGTTGCTGATCATCCTTTTATGAAACAAATTGGTCTCTTAGAGAGACACTATTCTCTTGTAGTCATTTGTCCTTCCTTCTGGAACCTGCAAAAAAAAACTAATACTTCTTCTGTAATGGAATGTAAGATTATCAAGAGAGAGATGGTCAATATCTCTAGTTATGACATTTACACATAAAACTAAGAATTTGTATGAATGAAACAAGTTCTCAAAGGAAAAATCAAAAGAATTTATACCTGATTTGGAATTAGTGCCTCAAGTTGATGTTGCTTCTTTTCAGCAATTTATTTCATTATTTTCCATTTCAAACTCTAATGATGGATTTCTCATTGTGTAGATCTTGTTGAGATCTTTCCAATGATACTTGAATCATCAAAATCTGATTTTGTATGAGAAAGTTAGGCTGATTGGAACAATGAGGTTTTTCAGCTGCGGAATTGGAGAACAGTTGCGGAATTGGACTTCAGCTGTGGAATGTCGACGGTTTCTGTAGCTAAAAATCTTGAATAAAAAAATTAGCCATTCATCTTTCATCATCAATCCAAAATTAATCAAGACCTTCAAAAAAGTGAGCAAATAACTTATTCATTTCATTAATTCAAAATTATTATTTTTTCTTGACATGCAGTGACTTAGTGTGGTGATTCAGTGATAACACACAACTTGAATTCCCTTTGACCGGGGTCTTTTTCATCGAATTGGATCAAATGAATAGGACACCATCCATGTACTGACATTCCCCTAGCTACCCATGTGGCTTGTTTTGCTTGATAACATCTGCAACCTAGAGTTTAACAAAAACAGCTGCGGAAAGTTGAACCAGCTGCGAAAAGTGGAATCAGCTGCGGAAAGTGGCTGGATTCCGCAGCTAATGAAAACAGAGTGTAGAAAATACTGTGAAATAGAGTGGTTGTGTGCGTGGAAAAGAAAAAAAATGTGGAGGATGTAAGCAATTGCACACGTAGACAAAGTAGAAGTTAGAGACAAGAAACCAGTGTAATTAGCCTTGCAGTAGTCCCCCCAGAAATGCCTTGGCATTGTCGAGGCTGGGGAAATAAGGCGGTTCTAAGTATATCTGGGTGAGTCCGTCGGGTCTATAAGAGGATCTCTTCATCTCCATGCCGCCCATTACCGTAATCACCAATTGAAAACAAAGTGATGCTGCGAAGAGTGGATAGAAAAACAATGCAGAGTTTTTGGCTGAAAATATGGTCAGACTGCCAAGCATGTCATAATAAAATTAAACATGTACACAAAACTTGTTAATGAAGACAAGATCCATGAGTATTAGCATTGTGCCGATATTTTAGCAAGTAAAACGCCGAGTCATAAGAATAACTGTTGGATGGGTGCTTGGAGAAGTGATGTATTTGATCATCTTACTGTTAAATGGTAAGACAGGTGGCAGAAGACGTGTTCAAACTATTCCCTATTCATTTAATAAAAATATTTTCCTCTCATGCATTCGGTGACACAGTGGATGACTTGGCAGCCAAGGAAATCAGATCTGAGTGGATTTCTCAAAGAAATCAAAATATAGCCGCAATTGTTTAGAAAAACACTATTTTTTTCCCACGTGGCAGGCAAAAATGAGCTCCAAAGAACTAAACATTTCTCCCAAACCGCCACGAATATCTTAAAACGGTTTCTGGGTTATCTAACTGACCCTGCTAAAGAAAAAACCCAGGTTTCCGTTTTTCCAGATTCGTCTCTATTTGGCCAAAGCATGCTCTCAAAGTTTGACGTTTTTCTTTGTTTACATTTTTCTGAGTTAATGTCTTTTGCTGTTCTGCATTTTATGAATTTGTTGCATTCGGCCTTTTGGATTTCATTTGCTGTGTAATGGCTCTTGACTAGATTGTGGAATGATATAAATTGGCACTAATCCTTCCACCTTTGGTAGAGTCTCAAAGTGTTCAAGCACCTTCATTGCCACTTTACCATATTTTGGATCACTAGAAATTTTACTAAGGTACCAAAATTCTAGTTGTACGGAAGTGACTTCTGAAGTGCTACTTAACCCTTTTGGTGCTAGATGTGCAGATCTTTCACAAAGAACAACATCTGAGAATGGAATAGCAGTTGGACTAGATGTAAAAGCAGACAATAAGCGATTTGCGAGCTCCTTAACTCCTTCTAAATATACTGTAGGTTTGGGTCCATGAAGCACAGATCTAGAACCCCATTCTCTAACCATTTCATTTTCTCCACCACTAAGATGATAGGTACTAAGAAGAATACCCAAGATACGAATTGTAGTTTCAAACAAACCTATATTATGATCCTGAGATTGTATGGCTCGCATCTCATTGGGAAGTTACTGATTTCCTTATAAATTTGGCAGACATCTCCATATAGTTATGGTTTCAGTTGGGATGTTCCAGCAAAACAGAGAAATGGAAGAAATGATTGAGATGAGAAATAGCAACTGTAACAATGTTGATGATACTTCAACAATAGATGGAATATGGATGAGTGTTGATGATTTTTACTAACATTGATCTGCTACTGTTGATTACAAAAGTCAGGGAAACAACTAGAGGAGGCTATTACAGAGTTGTTTTTTTTTTTTCAATTGGCCTCATCTTATTTTCTTTACAACAATCCATGCAATTTGATATGTCGAATTTGCACTTTTGATTTATTTTTTTTTAAATGTAATTACAGATTTGTTTTAAGACCAAAGCTCAAGCAGGAATGTAGGTTTTCTACTGAGGCCACAATGAAAGCTAGGATTGAAGATAGCCATAGATTTTTTTGATTTCTTTTTTCTTAATCAATTGAAATGATGAAGTTTATTTTGTCTCCTTTTTTTTTCTTTTTTTATAACAATTCTTTTTCTGATCCTCGAGATCACGCAAAGTGCAGGAGGAGAGCATACTCAAGAATTATTAATTTTTTTTTTTTACATAACAATCCTTTTTCTGATCCTCCAGATCACACAAAGTGCAGGAGGAGAGCATACTCAAGAATTATTAACTTTTTTTAGATGTAAGAAATAAGGTCTCCTAATTATACTTCTTCGGCAACACCGCCAAAATGTCTACTCAATTTAACGTCTTAAATTGCTCTACATAGATTATCAATCCGAGTATCGTAAACTGATGAAGTGTGGTGCACCATATGTGCTTAGTTAACATTTTTCTCACTTCATTGTTTTATAGATTTTATTTTGTTTTGGGGTTTTGTTCTTGTTGATCTCCTAAAGTATCTAATGCAAATGCAAATCCTATTCTAAGGTCTTATGAATACTTTTAAAGGTCAAGTATGGATGTAGATTTCAAGACAAAGTCTATGTCCCTAATGGTAACTTCCAAAACTTAGCACTTCAAAAGATCTTAAAACATGTTATTGATGGAATTAGTACTTAAACAAAAGTGTAAATATGCAACTACTTCAATCAAGAAAAAGATAAAACACTGATCATGAAATCACTGTCTCTGCTTCTTGTCTAAAAACGAAAATACAAAAGAAACTAAACTCAAAGAAATCCAAAAGTTGCAAGCAAAGGAAAGCTAAGATCAAACTACATCAACTCATATTCTGACCCCTCACCATTTGTCTCACTCTGGTTTTAGGAGGTAATCATAAACAAATTGAGCAATCTAATATCTATTTTGCAGAAAATGAAACTAATATTAAACTACACACTCATACTCCAATCCCTCACCATTTGTCTCGCTCTGGCTTTAGGAGGTAACTGAAAATTACATGAGAAATTAAATAACTAACTTGTAGAAAAGTAAACTAATATCAAACTATGCATTCATACTTCAGTCCCTTACCATTTGACTCACTCTTGCTTTAGGAGGTAACTGAAAATGACATGAGCAATTCAATAACTAACTTGCAGAAAAATAAACTAATATCAAACTACGCATTCATACTTCAATCTCTCACCATTTGACTCGCTCTGGCTTTTGGAGGTAACTAAAAATGACATGAGTAATCTATGATCTACCTTGCAAAAAAGTAAACTTAAAATCAAATCACATCAATTCATAGTCTGATCCCTCGCCATTAGTCCCGCTATGGCTTTCGGAGGTAATCATCAACAACTTGAGAAATCTGATATTTAAACTAACTAACAAAGCAAATGAATAAGACTGAAATCAAAGCATAACTGAAATTGAAAAGCTAAAAAAAAAGTCAGCAGAGAGGTAAATCTCATGTCACTATTTGATGCAAAAACATGTAAAGAGAAACTAATATACAATCAATCGGTTGAACACACTTGCATGAATGAAAAGTCTAATCTATCAAACTTGAAAACAATCAAATGACATAATGAAATCAAAGCAAAATTACAAAATGAAATCTACTCTACCTTACATTCTAATATGCTCCATGACATCTACTTCACATCTCCTTCCATGTTGAGAACATCAAAGCTTTATTCAAATTCTTCAAAATTACAAAGTACAACAAAGCTCTCCAAAGCTTTCAAAAGCCATCAAGGAAGAACTACAAACTCCAAGCTAAAGAACTAAAAGCCAAGCCAAGCTAACAAATGAAGGAGAGAGATCTCCTATTTATACAAAAGGATGAGAGCCATCTTATTAATGAGAGTCCATGATTCTCTCCCACTACCTCTAGATTCCTAATCAAAATAGGAACTAATAAGACACATGTCTTCTTAGAGTTACAATACAATTAGGAGATGTGACACATATCCTCGTGATCTCATGATTCTTTCCACTCAAATTCGAATTTGGCCTTAGAGTGCCACACAAGGGTCTTCTAGAAGCCTCTTTTTGACCTACACATGTCAACAATCTCAACCCACTTGTTAGGTATAAGCATATACACATTATTTTCTAATTTTTAACCACAAATTCACTTAAAAGGCTTAGAATTAATAAAGATTGGAAAAACATAAATGTGGCCCAATGATAATGAAAGTGGGATGAATGTGGTGACATAGTAGTGAAATGGAGGTGATATAATGGACATAATACTGAAAGTGTAATGGAAATGAATGACATTTTCAAGACTCAACAACAGGAAACAGAGCAGGAGAAAGAAAAGAAACAGGACAGTGAATATATTGATATAGATACTCAGATTGATCCCAAACTCCTCAAAGAATGGCAACAATTTGACTCTATTATAAGCAATCTCGAGACTTCACAAGGTTTCAGCACACCTCAAGTAACAGTCGGTCAAGAGACAACGGCAACTACGGTTCGAATTGAAGGGACCAGCGGTTTACCCACCAGCAAAGATGTAGAAATAATTCCTAAGGATCCATCCGATCAAATTGTTTTGCAGATAGAAGACATACCACCATTAGATGTCTTTTACAGTCCTAAACACAGGGCTGTAGTGAAAAGACAAAGGAAAAGGAGAAGACTTGATCAATCTTCCCTTTTACTAGCATAAACAGAGATGGCTAATGTGGTGTGGAAGGAAGAATTTAATTCTTCCGATGACCTTACAAAACTTTCTCAGTATGCCGGAGCCTATTCAGCAGCCACTATGGATAAATCCTCGGAAGTAAGCCATCAACTTAAGGAAAGAGACCAAACAATTGTTTCATTGCAGTCACAAGTGTCCGAAAGAAAACAAAAAATAGAACAGTTAGAACAACAACTATCAACACAACGACAGATAAACAATCAATTAAATGAGCAATTGCTCAAGGAAAAGCAGAGGATAGACTTAAGCGCAGTACAGAAACAAAAGGAATTATTCGAAGCATTGGCCAGGCTGAAGACAATGAATGAACAAACGAGTAAGACGAAAGATGAGCAAATCGCTCAACTGTCACACAAAGTAGAAAAGTTCAAGACTCTTTCGCAACCAGCTGATTTCAAGTCCGAAGCTCTCCAAATCAATAAAGCATTGATTACACAGCTAAAACTGCTATGTCATAACATTTCTTTGGTTGAGCCCCTTTGTGAGATTACTGCATCAATAGTTGACAAATCAGTCGATGCCAGGCAGGATTTGGAACAGGCCGATGAGACTTTAACCAACTTTCTTGCTTGGCAAGACACCAATGAAGGGCAAGCCGCGAATTTGCCTAAATTTCTAAAGTCACACAAAGAAATCTTGTTCCTAGAATGGCAGTCACAACTGATGAAAGCAAAGAGAGAAACCTCAAGATGCAGATTATCAACCAGTAATTTGATTGAGTTAATCAATGACACACTTTATCTGTCTAACATGATTTCACAGTGCACTCTAGGTAAATTGCCGTCAACCAAAGCATTGGAACAAACATGCAATCAAGAATTGGAAAAGAATGGAAGATTAATCGCCGGCATCCAAATTTTAACTTGGGATACCTTTTGGTTTTTCTTAGTTAAACCATATAGTCAAAGGGCCGCACTCAAATGCTTAGCTGATGCGATCAATTACATGATTCCTGAAATCCATGATGCCACATACTTAGCCCAACTCCATTCTCGTCTGAGTCGCCCTCCAGAATTGCAACCGATGCTTGTTGTCTGTCAACTCAAGCCAAAGGGAGATCATCCGAAATAATGAATCATGCTGTCGACTGCAAACAAGCCTATTTTGAGGAGATACTCATGATTTAGTTGTACCATTTAATAGCATTTTTATTTCGTAATTAGTTAGCCTAGTTAGTATTTATAGGCCCTTTCATGCTTTTAGAAAGGGTCCTCAGTTTTTGTATAAACTCAAATCAGTAAGTCACACTATTGTGCTTCTGATATATTTTTTTATGAAGACTGGGCCAGTATTCTGAATTTTAACGAAGAAAGCTTTGATGATATGTGCACTATTGCCTTGTTGTGGAAGTGTTTCTAAGTTAGAAGAAGGAATTTGAATGCGATTGATATCGGGAGTGATCCAAATAACATATGGTACTATTATCTATGCTCTTGTTTCATTCTTTCATGTGAATTGGCATTTATTTAATCTTGCTATTATTGGATATATATATATATGTGTGTTTTAACAACAGTCCTTATTCTTATCACTATTGAATGTTTAAGGAATGTTATTCTTTCAACCATATATGTATCAATGATATATTAAGAATAGTGTAATAATGTTTTAATGATTACTTTGTTCAACTACTTGAACAAAGTATTTATCTTATGAATAAATGTCTTTGTTTACCAATAGAGTCATCTATATGCCTGTTTGTGGATAAAGATCATCAAAAGTTACACTAAAGTAGAAATTTCCTGGGATAGGATAGTTGTTCATAATTTTATTTTTTAGATTAAATCATTCATCCATTATCATTATATATTAGAGAATCAACCACTTATCCATCCTATTTACCAATCATTGGGAAACTGGTCCCATTATTTCCAGTCGGAGCCACCACACCAAATGGAAAAGGAGCTGCCTTTAATGTCCGGACTGGGTGGTTTTCCCCGATGTTGTTGCAGCGATTTTCGAGGCATCAACATTTTTGGCACTAGAAGGAGGGCATGAACTGTGAATGGTGAGCCAACCCAAACCTATAACCCATTCTAAGAGTAAATCTTCCCCCACCTCACCTCAGACCTCCTGCTTGCATGCTGGAACACCAGTATTCAAAGGAGAAGAAGAGGAGTCAACCACAACTGCTCAAACCCAACATACCATAGAACAATTAAGTCTTGAGTCTCCTGAAGTTCAGTCTCTCATCCATAAACTTCAAGGCTTTTCGATATCACCATAGAAATCTGAGGTATCTCAAGACAGTGAAACTTCGCAATTCAATCCACCTCACCCTCTCACCAGACTTCAAAGTGGAAGGCTCGGTATTGAACCTACTGAGTTTCCTTTACCCAAAAGGAAAAGGGCAAAAAAGACTTCTGAAGGATCTAAAAGTGAGACTTTCTCATCATCATCCTCCATTTCATCTTCTCCGGTGTGAAGTCAACCATCCACTTCTCCATTACACTTTGTTGTACAACAAGGATCGGGAACTTCACCACCTCAAACCTCTATATCAAGTCCTTCCCAAACATCTGGAATTTCATTGGCAATATCATTTATTATTAATCTTACAATGGCTCAGAATCCATGGAACAATCCTGGTGTGGTTACTATGCTTGCACCATTGCATCCATTGCCAGCACATCCTGAGAAATGGTTGCCGAAATTTAATCCAGATGCAGGAATACAAGCCGACGAACATATCAACAATTTCATGTTATCAGTTAATTTGAAAGGAGTGACAAAGGAAGACGTCGTTGTTAGGCTCTTCCCTTATACTTTACAAGGATCAGCTGGGTCTTGGTATTTCTCCCTGCCCTCTGGATCCATTACTAGTTGGAACGTTTTCCAAGAACAGTTTCTGACTAAGTGTGGCGATGATAGATCTTTAGCAACGTTAATTAATTATCTCTCAAATCTTAGGATAGAATCTAAAGAACCTATAAAGGAGTTCAATTCACGATTTAATAAACTCTTGAATAAGATTCCAACTGCCTCTAAACCAAGTGAGCAAATCAAAAGCAAATGGTATATAACAACCCTACCTTCAAATATAGCTATTTTTGTAGATAGAGCTGCAAAACCAACTTTAGCTGAAAACATGAAAGAGGCACTTGTTGTAGAGAAACGCATTATTTATTTATAAAAGAAAGCCACTCTCGAAGATAGAAAATCCAAAAAAGTTTCTTTTAGGGATGATTCAAAGAAGAAAACCCCTAAAGATCCATATGATATGGAGGGTCTACAAAAAGTCCTCAATACTATGTCAAAGGAAATGGTTGAAATTAAAAAGCAAGTAGCTGAAACTTCAACAAAAAGGCCATTTAGAAATTTTAAGAAACCTGAATCAAACCACCAAATACTATATCCAATGTAGACACAGATCCTGAAGAGGAAGAAGAAGATGAAACAGTCTTGTCATCCGAGGAACCAGAAGAAGAGGAGACTGTAGAATGTCATGGGATGTGGGACTTTATTTTACCTAATTCCGATACAGAGAATGAATAGGAAGCTTTCCCTGTGACTACCAGGAGTAAGGGTACTCCTGAACCTGTTCAGACAACTTCAAAGAAAAGGAATGCAGGTACCACTACTACCAAAGAAAAGGTTCCCACAAAGAAAGCTGCAACAATACCATCCCAAAATCAACCATCATCTTCAAACCTACCTTCAACATCTAAGACATTAGTAGTTACAGATTCTATGGACTACAATATTATCGAAGACATGAAGAAGACTAAGGCAAATATTACTATGTTTGAACTTAGAAAACTCAAACATCAACAGAAATTACTTCTTAAGGAACTAAATGTTGTACCTTCTTCACCTCTTCCTAATGCTGTATTGTCCAAAGCTGCTAATGATTCAGGCCAACCACCTCCTAGTAGAGTGGAAGCTACTGATGTTGTTTTAATTGGAGATAGATCGAATTCACATACTCCTCCTTTCCTCTTAACCTATGAGATCTATAATAGAAATCTACACAACTGTTTGATTGACTCAGGGGCTTCCTCTAATATAATGTCAGTTTCAATTTGTTCAAAACTGAACATTGAACCCCAAAATTCTGCAATTCATATTGTACAGTTGGATAGAACTAAGGTCCAGGTTTTAGGCGAAATCAACTCAGTGACTATCAGGTTATCAACTGATCCAAGAGTGGTTTAGAGAATTGATATTTTAATCGCTGATATACCTAAATTCTATGGTTTGATTTTGAATAGAGATTGGTCTGAGAAACTCCATGGTTATATTTCCACCGATTGGTCCCATATGTGGCTACCTTATAAAGGAAAGCCAAATCAAATCAAGATCGATTGGGAGAAACACATGACCCATACTGTTACTAAATTCGAGCAAGAAAATCAACCAATAGTGTTCAATAACAATATTTTGGGGAATTAATCATCCGAATCATTCTTTGGAAATTTCACTGCCAAACCATAGCCTTTCTTAGTTAAAAATTTCACATCTCAAATTGAAAATTTCTCACAAACATATAGATCAAGATTTGTTAATATCGCTAAGGAAACTATAATTAAAATTGTTGATAATTATTTATTTTGGTCCTTATACTTTGATGGGTCTAAATCTAGTGAAGGTACAGGAGCAGAATGTATTTTAGTTAGTCCTGAGGGAGAAAAAACCATGTTATCATGCAGATTGAAATTCGAATGTACAAACAATACAGCTGAATATGAGGCCTTAGTTCAAGGATTATACAAAGCAATTGGCCTTAAAGTTCAATATTTGAAAGTGTTTGGTGATTCTGAAATCATTATAAAACAAGTTAGAAATGCAATTCATTGCCTTTCTAGTCATCTCAAACACTATCAGTCTTTGGTGCAGGAACTCATATCTCAATTTTTAGCATTCAATATTTCTCCCATCCCTAGGTCCCAGAATGTAGCAGCAGATCTCCTAGCTAATGTTGCTTCCAAACTCCTACCATCCAAAGATTACAGCCCAGACAGATTTTTAGTAGAATTAATTTTTAGACCATCAATTCCCGATAACGTCACCAATTGGCGAGTGTTCAATCATGATGAAGATATTTTAAATTTCTTGACTTTAGGCAAGTCCTATGATGGTCAAATCATTGATGAAAGTGATCATGACCTTCAAACGAATGAAAACTAAGAAGAAAACTCAATACCTAAATCAGTGGTCAAACTTAAGGATCTTTATGATATTAAAGACAAGTTTAAACAGGTGACCAATACAAAGCTCCAGAGTTCCACTTTAAGATTTGAATTGATAAACCAAGGTACTGAGGAAAACCCTCAAAACATCAATTTTGGATTAGGACTTTCTTCAGAAGAAAGAACGGCATTCATTAGATTATTGCAGAAAAACAAATATGTCTTCGCTTGGAAATATGATCATTTGAAAACATATGATGCATCAATCATTCAACATACTATTCCAATGCTTCCCGAACAAAAGCCAGTGCAACAGAAATTAAGGAAGATTCATCCTAACCTAGAGAGTCAAATAAAGGCTAAACTAAATAAACTCTTGAAACTAAGATAATTTTTCCTGTCAGACATTCGAACTGGGTGTCCAATATGGTGCCAGTAAGAAAGAAAAGTGGTGACATTAGGATTTGTATCGATTTTAGAAATCTTAACAAGGCAAGCCAAAAGGATAACTTCCCTTTACCTACCATGGAGAAGACACTCCATTAAGTTTATCTGGTTCTAAGTTAATGTCCTTTTTAGATGGTTTTTTAGGATGTAACCAAATTTTGGTCCATCCTGATGACAGGCTTAAAACTGCCTTCAGAACTAAGTGGGGAACTTATGCTTACCAAAAAATGCCTTTTGGACTTATCAATGCAGGAGCTACATTCCAGAGAGCAATGAACATAGCATTCAAAGGATTGATCAATAAATCAGTGGTTGTCTATTTAGATGATATTACTGTATTTTCCAAGAAAAGGTCTAATCATTTACATGATTTAAAACAAATCTTTGAACGCTGCAGAAGGTATGGTATCTCGCTTAACCCAAATAAGTCCTTTTTTTCTCTTAATCAAGGAAAGCTTTTGGGCTTCATTGTTTCAAAGGATGGTATTTATATTGATCCAGATAGAATTAAAGAGATTTCTGATATTCCATTCCCTCATAATAAAAATCCATGCAGTCATTTTTGGGTCAAATTAACTTTCTCAAAAGATTTTTTCCAGATTTTTCCTAGATTATTTTACCATTGCAAAAGATGATTAAGAAAAATGCAGTGTTTAAATGGGGACCTGCAGAGAAAGAAGCTTTTTATTCTATCAAACAATCAATCATTAATTCCCCTGCTTTAAGAACTCCCAATTTTTCAATTCATTTCATGTTATATACCCTCGCATCCGCTTCATCTTATGCAGCAGTGCTGACTCAAATTAATGATCAAAACTTGGAAGCACCAATCTCATTTTACAGCTCAAACCTTCAAGGTGCTGAACTAAATTACTTGAAAGTTGAAAAACAAGCCTTTCCTGTGTACAAAGCCATTAAACACTACAGACCCTTTCTCTTAAAAGCTCACACAAAAGTTATAGTTCCTTTTTCAGCAATAAGACAATTACTAGTTCAAAGGGAATTAGGAGAAAAGAGAGAAAATTGGGTCACAGTATTACAAGAATATGACTTAGAAATCAAACCAGCAAAGATTGTTAAAGGCCAAGGTTTTTGCAGGTTGTTAGTAGGAGCATCCAATATTCAAGAATCTGAAGGTACAGAAGATACTGAAGAAATCAATTAGATAAGTATTACAGATCCTAAATCACAATATGCTGATCTAATTTTCTATTTAAAAAATGGATACACTCCTTCTAATATTTCCTATAAAAACAAATGTGCTATTAGATTGAAAGCGAAAAACCTCATAATTGTAGATGATGCATTGTTTAGACGAAATTATGATTCAATCTTATTAATATGCTTAGAGAAACCTGAAGCACAAAAGGTTTTGCAGGAGCTACATGACGGACCAGCAGGAGGACATTTTGGAGCTGATACAACAGCTCACAAAATCATTCATGCTGGATATTATTGGCCCACCTTGTTCAGAGATACTCATGAATATGTTAGGAAATGCCAAAGTTTTCAAACCTCTAGTAGAAGACAAAGGAAGCTAGCTTTCCCTTTGAAACTAGTGAACATTGAACAACCTTTTGAGCAATGGGGATTGGACATCATTGGGGAAATCACTCCACATTCATCCAAACAACATAAGTATATCCTTACCACCACTGATTACTTTACTAAGTGGGTTGAAGCAATTCCTTCGAAGACAACAAACTCTGAGGGAATTATGGAATTCATAGATCAATTCATTATTACTAGGTTTGGTGTCCCAAACGCTCTTGTTTTTTATAATGCATGTTATTTCTTTGGAAATTCTATATTTGAGTTTGCTATCAAAAGGGGATTAAAATTGAAGTATTTTGAAAATTACTACCCCCAGGGTAATGGTTTAGCAGAATCCACCAATGAAAATCTTATTAGGATTATTAAGAGAACTATTGAGCAAAATCATAAAAACTGGCATAAATCTTTGATATTTGCACTATGGGCTGACAGAATAACACAGAAGGCCTCCATAGGAACTTCTCCATTTAATCTAGTATATGGAAAGGAAGCTGTCATACCAGCAAATTTAGTACTTCCATCCCTAGCTTTAGTGCAGTTTATTGAAGAAAGTCCCTCATCTTCTATTCAACTAAGACATGATCAAATTTTGAAACTAAAAGAAGAAAGGGAAAAAGCTAGAATTATACACCTAAAACATCAGCAAATTATCAAGTCATCTTTTGATACAACTTCAACCAGTTCGAAGCAATTACAAGTTGGTGATCTAGTTTTGAAATGGGACAAAGCCCATGAAGATAAAGGAAAACACACTAAGTTCCAGAAAATGTGGCTTGGACCATTTCAAATCAATGAGAAGATAGGCCCTTCTACTTTCATATTGCAAGATTTATCAAGAAAGAGAGATTCTCTTCCTATTAACGGCCTTATCTTGAAAAAATTCTTCAATTGAGGAGGTAACCCCTTCTCTTTTTGTAAATATTAAATTTTCAGCAAATTTGTGTACATAGTTTATTTGTTATAATTTTAGGAAAATAAAGTTGTATGAAGCCTTCCATTGGTTTTTACTATATTGAAAAGTTACTCAAAAGAAATAGTTTTGATATTTACTTTTGAGAAATGGAAGCCTTAAACGAAAGAAAGATTTCTATGAAATTAGGTATATTTAGATTCTAAAAACCTCATTTTATTTTTGTGAAATATTCTCAAGATTTAGAAGTACTGTAAATCATTTTAATGTTTTCAAGCAGCTTGAAAACGGTTATCAATACAAAATAGAAACTGATTCAATCTTAGCATCTTCAACTCTTACCCTGTCATCCATCTTCTCTTAAGGAGAAAATTGTTCATCCCATTCGTCAAAGTTTATAATTACTCAGAGTGTAATTCTAAAATATGTATGATATAAAAGATAAGAGGTCTTATTACAAGCCTGCTTACCATGATCATTAGGGGAATAGTTCAACTGACATTACCAATACTGCATATCAAAACAGGGTAATGGCTTATAATTATAAGACAAGGGGTCTCATCACGAGCCAGCTTGTTCAGTTAAATTACAACCAGTGAATGGCATTGTCAAACAGCTGGCCATCAAACTAGGACAATGGCTTTTTATCTTAAAAAATAAGGAAAAAAAGAAAAGTAATACAAAATATGGAAACATATTTTTGAATTCATTCTTTTTTATTATAGTCGGAAACGGATGGAATAATGAATGATCAAATGGTTAAAAGGTATCCCTGTCAAGACTATAGACGTTTGCTAGCAGTAGAGGCTCTACCTATGACAGAGGAGTCATTATAAAGCTACGATGCAAAAGTTCTTATTTTATCATTATCAACCAATTAAGGCTAATTTAAAACATAGAATGTATTTAATTTTAACACGAGAAGAAAATAGCAGAAATAGTTATCATTATATTCAGAATTTATGATTGCCTAGTTATATTAGAATTTTTCGCTCAGATAAGATTTCCAGATTAAGAAAGTTTAAGTATTTTAACATTTCTCAGAGATAACTATTTCTCCCAGTGAATCGCCAATTGTTGTGCTGTACAACAACCCCCCATTTCATAAAATTTTTCTTTAAGAAATCATAATAGGAAATGGGTCCCTTTTAAACTTAGATGTGTGAATAAATTGGTATTAACTCATCATTAGAAAAACCCTCATCAAAAGGTCCAATGGAAATGATATATTTTAAAATAAACCTTTTGAACAATAATAAAATAGGTCTTTTAAATAATTATAAAGTTCTTTGTTATTACGATAAAGCGATCACAAGATCACATATCGTAATAATAAGAAAAACATATATAAAAGACCCATTGACTCACTCCGATCCGAAAAAGGAAATCACTATCAGATATCGGAAAAAGCAAAACACATAGTATAGAGAAATGCCTCCCTCATTCCTCCGATGCGATAAAGGGTATCACCATCGGCAGTCGGCCGTAACAACCCAATACATGAATTATAACACATTCAAATCCTCCGATGCGATAAGGCGTATCGCCATCGGCGATTTTTCAATGGCACAAGTAATATGACCCCAACCCATCCCCGATTGCGATGCATTAAATCAAGGCACGTGTTTCGAAACATATTTAAAAGGCTTTCATGCATTGTATCACCTTTTGGTGATCGAAGGATATTTTGGACTATTATTAAAACCTCCTCGTTCACGTTACCAATCACCGATTGCGATTTACTTCTGATTATCCACCAAAAAATCTAAGCCACACTTGAATGGATCATTCATCATATAAACGATATGATGGGTATTTAAAATCTCCTTTACCATAATTGACAGGTTACACGGCCAATTAATAAAGCAATTATGCCGAGATTTTCCCTTAGATTGTATCTGCGGCAGTTTCACTATAATCCTTTATTATCTACTAACCCATATAATTCTTTCATATTGGCTCATACTAGCTATTCTCTGTATCACGTTGGTTCCATTCCTTGCACAGAACTCCACTGAAATAACAAATTTGAAACAAATGGGAAAGAAATCCAAGAGATCCGTAGCAGCAGCGGCTCCTACAGCAACAGTGCATCCAACCAATGATCCAGGACCAAGTAAAAAAAGTTTAATCTCAAACACTACGTGTTTCGGCCTTGTAAATACAAGTTGGCAAAGTATCTACAGTTTAATTGAATCAGGGGAGCCTGAGGAAGTATCGGAAGAAGCTACTGTAGACTCAACTAATAAATCAGAAGCTTCCCTAAAAGATTTAGCCGACTCATATTTTCACAGGATAGCAGCACGGGAGAAAATTCTTCCATACACTGATGTAGTCAGATGGGTGGTTGAAGAAATTCCAGTTTCAAATAGAACATTTTGCAAAGTTGATGGAAGAATTTTTGGTTCATTTCAGCCTGATGATTTAAGGAAGATGTATCACTTACCCGAACCTGAAAAGAAATACAACAAAGCATTTCTGGAGAAATTTGCAGCAGAGAACGAGACTGAATTGGCCCTAATTAAGCAATGGAGACAGAATCCCGCAAAGCACAAACATGAATCATGGGGTATGTACTCTGTGGATTCATTGTCATCTCCTTACTATCATGTTGGGGCAATGATGTGTAGAATGTGGGGAATGCATGATTATGCAAAGTTCACTATTGAAATGGTTCCTTTAATGGAAGCGGCGGTTAATAGTTATGTGATGGATTGGGCAAACATATTGTCTGATAAATTAGCCACTGCAATTGTTGACTTCAGATCAAATGCATGTAAAACCACCAGAACCATTCCCCATTTTATTATAGTGCTTATATTATAGATACTCTTTTCTTTAATTTTGAATACCTGGTACTCGGGTGGAGATGGACTTCCCAAGACCTTAAGCCAATCCACATTTATCGTCAAATGTTATGGAAAGTTCACTATAAAGACCATTTGTACCAAATCTGTAATGGTTTCATGTTACCTATCTATTATGCCATTTTTGATAAGCCTGCCCCAAGGATTTATGAGGAAGCAGGGATTGACTTGACTGTTGTAAGGAATTGGTTTGGGGAAGACAAGTTCACATATATAAGGGTTTATGGTAGCCTCGCAAGACCCTATGTCCTTCCTTTGTATGTACCTGATAAGCTGTTGGCTCGAGAATTGGCCTACCAAATAACAATAGCAAGAAGATCCAAAACTCTTACGAATTCTAAAAAGCAGTCATGGTCTACATTTCCTTTGAGATGTGATGTTTACACTCTACATGATTACAAACATGTGGAGAAGGAGGTAGAAAAAATAAACATGCTCAATCTTGCAACCATCCCTAACAGGCAATACGACCCAAGAAAAATTGCCTATAATGTGCTTGAACAAGCCAAACTTACAAAGTTTGATCATGAAAAAGATGAATTTGACGACCTGTTTTCTTCATCAGAATCATTATTTCAGGTGAAAACATTGGCCAAAATGAAATATAAAGATGAAGGACTGGTAGAATTCAATAGGCTCAGAGAACAGAGGTTGCAAACTCTGCCTCTAGACATATTAGCTACTACCCCAACAACTCAGTCAAGTGAGCCTAAACAACAAATTATTGACAAACCTCCTGCTACAGAGAAGATTCCTGAGCAAGAAAAGCAACTAGAATAGGAAACAGAGCAAGAGAAAGAAAAGAAATAGGACAGTGAATATATTGATATAGATACTCAAATTGATCCCAAACTCCTCAAAGAATGGCAACAATTTGACTCTATTATAAGCAATCTCGAGACTTCACAAGGTTTCAGCACACCTCAAGTAACAGTCGGTCAAGAGACAACGACAACTACAGTTCCAATTGAAGGGACCAGCGGCCTACCCACCAGCAAAGATGTAGAAATAATTCCTAAGGATCCATCTGATCAAATTGTTTTGCAGATAGAAGACATACCACCATTAGATGTCTTTTACAGTCCCAAACACAGGGTTGTAGTGAAAAGACAAAGGAAAAGGAGAAGACTTGATCAATCTTCCCTTTTACCAGCACAAACAGAGATGGATAATGTGCTGTGGAAGGAGGAATTTAATCCTTCCGATGACCTTACAAAACTTTCTCAGTATGTTGGAGCCTATTCGGCAGCCACTATGGATAAAGCCTCAGAAGTAAGCAATCTACTTAAGGAAAGAGACCAAACAATTGTTTCATTGTAGTCACAGGTGTCCGAAAGACAGCAAAAAATAGAACAGTTAGAACAGCAACTATCAACATAGTAGCAGATAAACAATCAATTAAATGAGCAATTGCTCAAGGAGAAGTAGAGGATAGACTTAATCATGGTACAGAAACAAAAGGAATTATCCAAAGCATTGGCTAGGTTGAAGACAGTGAATGAACAAATGAGTAAGACGAAAGATGAGCAAATCGCTCAACTATCACACCAAGTAGAAAAGTTCAAGACTCTTCCGCAACTAGCTGATTTCAGGTCCGAAGCTCTCCAAATCAATAAAGCATTGATTACACAGCTAAAACTGCTATGTCATAACATTTCTCTAGTTGAGCCCCTTTGTGAGATTACTGCATCAATAGTTGACAAATCAGTCGATGCCAGGCAGGATTTGGAACAGGCCGATGAGACTTTAACCAACTTTCTTGCTTGGCAAGACACCAGTGAAGGGCAAGCTGCGAATCTGCCTAAAATTCTAGAGTCACACAAAGAAATCCTGTTCCTAGAATGGCAGTCACAACTGATGAAAGCAGAGAGAGAAACCTCAAGATGCAGATTATCAACCAATAATTTAATTGAGTTAATCAATGACACTCTTTATCTGTCTAACATGATTTCACAGTGCACTCCAGGTAAATTGCCGTCAGCCAAAGCATTGGAACAAACATGCAATCAAGAATTGGAAAAGAATGGAAGATTAATCGCCGGCATCCAAAGTTTAACTTGGGATACCTTTTGGTTTTTCTTAGTTAAGCCATACAGTCAAAGGGTTGCACTCAAATTTTTAACCGATGCGATCGGTTACATGATTCCCAAAATCCATGATGCCACATACTCATCCCAACTGCATTCTCGTCTGAGTCGCCCTCCAGAATTGCAACTGATGCTTGCTATTTGCCAGCTCAAGTCAAAGGGAGATCATCCAAAATGATGAATCATGCTGCCGACTGCAACAAGCCTATTTTGAGGAGATACTCATGATTTAGTTGTACCATTTAATAACATTTTTATTTCGTAATTAGTTAGCCTAGTTAATTTATAGACCCTTTCATGCTTTTAGAAAGGGTCCTCGATTTTTGTATAAACTCAAATCAGTAAGTCACACTATTGTGCTTCTGATATATTTTTTTATGAATACTGGGCCAGTATTCTGAATTTTAACGAAGAAAGCTTTGATGAGATGTGCATTATTGCCTTGTTGTGGAAGTGTTTCTAAGTTAG
Source organism: Pinus tabuliformis (assembly GCA_031772625.1). Taxonomy (NCBI): domain Eukaryota; kingdom Viridiplantae; phylum Streptophyta; class Pinopsida; order Pinales; family Pinaceae; genus Pinus; species Pinus tabuliformis. The sequence goes on along the minus strand of CM062819.1, from coordinate 1,675,618,226 downwards.
AAGAAGGAATTTGAATGCGATTGATATCGGGAGTGATCCAAATAACATATGGTACTATTATCTATGCTCTTGTTTCATTCTTTCATGTGAATCGGCATTTATTTAATCTTGCTATTATTAGATATATATATGTGTTTTAACAGCAGTCCTTATTCTTATCACTATTGAATGTTTAAGGAATGTTATTCTTTCAACCATATCTGTATCAATGATATATGAATAATAGTGTAATAATGTTTTAATGATTACTTTGTTCAACTAATTGAACAAAGTAATTATCATATGAATAAATGTCTTTGTTTACCAATAGAGTCATCTATATGCCTATTTGTGGATAAAGATCATCAAAAGTTACACTAAAGCATAAATTTATCGGGATAGGATAGTTGTTCATAATTTTACTTTTTAGATTAAATCTTTCATCCATTATCATTATATATTAGAGAATCAACCACTTATCCGTCCTATTTACCAATCATTGGGAAACTAGTCCCATTATTTCCATTCGGAGCCACCACACCAAACGGAAAAGGAGTTGCCTCTAAGGTCTGGACCAAGTGGTTTTCCCCGATGTTGTTGCAATGATTTTTGAGGCATCAACAAGACTGTAGGTTCTCATGATAAAAAGAATAAGGTTCCTGCAACGAGGAACAACTCAGGGGGAGACTAACCAACATAGTAGTCTCAAGGTTGGGAGGAAAAGTATCGAGTAGGTCTAGTTGTAGGCCAAATCTGGACAACAACGTGAGCCAAATAAGTGAGAATTATCATAATGGTAGAAATATAATATAAACCTTTATATAAGCTATGCATGTTATTTGCTATTTGATGGTACAAATGGGCGGGTTAACTCGAGAAAATTTATACGAATGATCCATAAGTAATTTTTACATTTCTAGATGACTGGTATGGTAGAAATCTGATATAAATCTTTATAAAGCTATGCCTGTTAGTTGCTATTGGATGGTAGAGAGAAGCGGGTTAACTCAAGAAATTTATATGAATAGTCCATAAGTAATTTTTATATTTCTAGATGAGAGGTAGATTAATTTCTTGCACTAAGTAAAATGTACAGTAAAGTAAAATATAACAGACAAGTGATAAAGAATTTGACAAAGTCTAGATATATATATACCTCATGACAACAAAACAAAACATCTAGAAGAAGATTATTGTCAAGCCTCCACACATATTACATATAAACATGCTAGAAATAGTATGCCAAAACCTTTTATTAGGTAACGGAAAAAGCCTGAGCCCAAGGATAAAAAGAAAAAAAATATCTATACAAGTATACATGATCAATTAAACAATCATAGTGTATACAAAACTAGAAATCGATTTTGGAATGGACCTACCTAAATTAACTGAGAAAGTTGGAAAATAGTAGAACGCAATTAGCCTAGAATATAGAAAACTATGATAGTTATACCTCAAGAATTATCCTTCATTCATGAAATACTGAAACCCCTACCCTCGCGGTCCAGGTCGGATAATAACTATCTTTACAAAACAGAGTCATGAGTTTTACAGTCTCATCTTGGAACTAGAACAAAAAAATCTACTTTTAATTCCTGACAGAAATGTCGAGGTAATTACTGTAAAAAAACTACATTAGCCCAAAGTTGTTGAAAAATAAATAGCTAAATGGTATCCAAGATCTATAAACTAGCCATAAAAAGTGCTACTCACAACAACAGTGTGAGGTTGTCCCAAATCTATCAAGCAAACAGAGTCGACCAGGTTTCAGTCCCTATAATTCTTTCAATTATACAAAATGCATACCACCTGATTAGGGTCGGTGATATTTTTACACAATAAAGATAAAAATGAAATAATTAACTGATAAGTTAACAGTTTACAAATCAATTCTTCCTTTGGAGTCCAAAACGCTCAACAATAAGAAAACACTTCATAGAAAACAGTAGACTAGTGTCAAATACCTGGTAATGCGCTGGGAAATCGTTACTGCACTCCGTGGGCCGAGTGAGGACTTTCTCTAGCTCTTTGCCCAAAACTGTATCACTTGCAAAACCTCCATGCCAACAGGGAGGAGTATTAAGAATTAAAAATCACATACCAATAGCTGGGTAAATGCTGGAGACTAGATAGAAGAAAGGGAAAACCACTCTGAGTTACCTAAATTAAGCCGCATGTAGAAACCCTCTTCGTTGTTGAACACTAAAACCAAAGGCCCAATATGTCTGTCACACGATCCATAGACGAATAGAAGTCCTATCATGATGATGGAGAACAAATATGGGCTCAAACAAAACCCCAACAACAAGCGGAAGACCGAGGAATACCTACATGGAAAACCCCTTACAGAGCAGATTAAAATCCATCCCCATGAGGAAAACAATGAATGTGTAATGAAACTACCCCAGAGGCATAGAAACTTGAGTTTCGTATCCACCATCTGATCAACGAAACAACTGGAGACCGTTGATGTGGAGCAAATCCCAAGGATGACGACAGAGCTGTACATAAATGAAGTCTCTAGAGAGGTGGTCTTATCACCTAGTCCATCACATTAGCCAGAGCATTAATACAACATTAAGGAGGTCGAGTGGTGCAAATAAATGTAATAGTGAAATGACTATAATAAAGTACCGATTTAAATTATAGAGTCATGGCTTAAGCTGATTAGTTTATGTCATAAATAAAGCTTGTATCGGTAGTAGCCAGTGGGCTTGTTGGTATGTTTAGAACTGACTAGTGTTAAATTCCCTTAAAACTTAGTCGTGAGAAGTAAACAAGAATTATGGTTTGAATGTTTGTGAAGGACCATGTCATAATAATAAAGTGTATTGAAGAAATAACAAAAGTAATGATGTTTACAGTTCTATTGAAATCATAGCATCATAATAATAAATATTCTATGTTTTCTATATAGTAAATTATTCAAAATTTTACTTATGCTTATTTAATATGTGGATGTGTGACATATGGTATCAGAGCACTCAGGTTGCAAAACTGAGACCTCTGGAATAAAGAAAATAACAACATCATTAATGTGCACAGAGGAAGAAGGGAAGCACTTAGCATGAGGAGAACTTGAAATCCACCACAAAGGTCCATAATTGGAGCAGCACCAACATCATTTCAAGAATGAAATCATGAGGTATGGGTGCAGTTAGGTGATGAGCCGCGAAACACCAATATTGCTATCATGGAAATTGTACAAGAATTGAAGGATGAGATGTCTCGTCTACGGGCAGATAATGAAAGATTGATTTAGGAGCAGGAAAATATTATGAAGAGTCTATCTAATAGACAGAATCATCGGCCACTAGTCCCTAGCCATGAGCACAGAAATATGACAGGGGAACAAGAATTTCGAACCGAGAATATGGAAACAGAAGGTGTCATGAAGAAGAATCATATCATGTGTCAGATCACAAGACACATAAAAGACAGAAAATGGAACTTCGAGGGGAGTTTCATAAAATAAATCCTCCTATCTTTGATAGTGAATAGGAAGAGGCAGCCGAAGCATGGCTCATCAATATGAACAAGTATTTCCAGCTATACGAGTATGACCATAATTTAAAGGCTCGTTTGGCCATTTTCCAGCTACAAGTGAAAGCCACCCTGTGGTGGGAGGAAGTAAAAACACTTCGCAGAGTAAATGAACAAAGCATAACCTTGGAAAAATTTTAAATATATTTTAAAGAAAAATATTTAACGGAAATATTTTATGACGAAAAGGAAAAAGAGTTTCATGATCTCCGATTGGATCAATTGTCCATGGATGAGTTCATAACAAATTTTATATCATTACCTCAGTATGTCCCTTACATACGCGAAGAAAAGCCAAAGGTACAATAGCTTATCAACAGTGTGCCATTGTTCATGAAAGAATGACTGGAGTTTGATAACCCGAAAACCATGGACGAAGTTATACGTAAGGCGCGGATATGCTACTAGAAAAACAAACCAAAGTGAGATATGGGAAAGAGATGGGCTGACAAAAAGGGAAGTATATTTTCTTCCAACCACAAGGGGAATAGCGGCACAGGTAACAAAGGATTGTATAGAGGTCAAACTAGCCGAAATATGAATAGAAATTAGCCCAGATTTAAATTACCAGACAAAACCAGGATGAATGAGAAATTTGGAAGAACTAAAGTAGAATTAACCAACAGACCACATATACAGTTTTGGGGATGCAGAGGCCTACAATATGTCAAAACCTGCCCAGACCACAAAGGAGCTTATCATATTTCATAGATACAAGAAGCATCTACTGTGGGAGAAGTGGCAAGAAGCATTCCTAAAATTAATGTTGCCCTTGAAGACCATCAGGCAAAATTTCAACCAACCATGGTTGAATTTGAAGGTAAAGTTTTTTACCGAACCATATCTATTTTAATTGATCCCAGAGCTACTTTGAGTTATATTAGCCCCAAGATAGTGGAACAATGTAAATTGCAAGCTGTTAAGTTTAAAAATCCTTGGTTAGTACAACTAGCCATAGGAGCGAAAAGAAGAGTTTTGGCCAAAGTCAATAATTGCCCTCTAATATTAGCTAATCAGTCTATCATGGCAGATCTGAATGTGTTACCCCTGGGGTCATATGACATCCTTATAGGTATGGACTAGTTGGAAAAACATTGGTCCCTCATTAACTGTAAAACCAAAACCATTAATTACCAGGATGAGAAAGGAGAAAGACAAGAAATTCAAGGTATTCAAAAACCTCTGCAATTAAGGCCTGTAACAACCTCCCAATTAGCAAAGTGCATCAGAAAAGGCTGCCAATTTTATGCAATACAAGTAGGGTATGTTTACTATAAGGATAAAATTGTTTCATTAGAGAATATACCAATGGCACAAAATTTTCCAGATGTATTTCTTGAGGAAATTCTGAGCCTATCCCCAAAAAGGGACATAGATTTCACCATTGAGTTAATTTTGGGAGCTACCCCAGTCTCCCAAGCCCCTTACCATATGAGCATACCAGAGCTAATAGAATTAAAAATGCAGCTACAAGAGCTACTTGATAAAAAGTATATCCATCCCAATGTGTCCCCTTGGGGAGCTTTGGTGCTTTTTGCTAAAAAGAAGGATGGAGCCTTGTGAATGTGCTTGGATTACCATCAGTTAAATAAGATGACCATTAAAAATAAATACCCCCTCCCCCATGTAGATGATTTATTTGATCAGGCAAAGGGTGCAACCATATTTTCAAAGATCGATCTCTGCTCGGTTATCATCATATCAGAATAAAAGAGGAAGATATAGCAAAATATGCGTTCAAGACTCGTTATGGACATTATGAGTTCGTAATGCTACTTTTTCGACTGACTAATGCCCCAAAAACCTTCATGTGCCTCATGAACAATATATTTCATCAATTCTTGGACAAGTTTCTGTTAATCTTTATAGATGATATACTGATCTACTCTTGGAGCATAGAAAAACATAAGGACCATACCCATATTGTTATGCAAGTCCTCAGAGAACACCAGTTGTATGCTAAGTACAGTAAATGTGGTTTCTTTAAGTAACAAATCCAATACTTGGGGCATGTCATCACCAAGAATGGAATCACAGTGGACCCAGAGAAAATAAGGACTATCATGGAGTGGCTAGTACTGAAGGATGTAGCTAACATAAGATCATTCATGGGTCTGGCCAATTATTATAGACGATTTGTGGATGGTTTTTTTAAGGTGGCATATCCTATTACCTCTCTGCAAAAGAAAGGAAAAGCCTTTAGGTGGACCTATGACTATTAAAGGAGCTTTGATCAGCTCAAACATCTACTTACCACCGCACTCATTTTGAGCATTGCTGATCCCAATAAAGAATATGTGGTTTGTACGGATGCTAGGCTCAAAGAAGGTGTAGGTGGCATATTAATGCAAGAACTCAAGTTTGTTGCCTATGAATCAAGGAAGCTTAAAGAGTACAAGGAAAAGTATTCAGCCTACAACTTAGATCTAACAATAGTTATCCATGCCTTAAAGATGTGGCAAAATTACTTGATGGGTAAGAAATTTTTGTTAATTGTTGATCATCATAGTCTAACAAACTACTTCAGACAACCCTCTCTGAATGCTAAGCAAGCTCATTAGGTTGACTTCCTAAGCGAATTCGATTTCAAAATCAAACATTTGAAGGGAAAAGAGAACCGGGTTACAGATGCCTTAAGTCGAAAGATAAATTGTTTGTATGAGATTTTTTTCAGTGAATCACAAACCACTTTTTATGAGTAGATCTGTGAGACAGCCATGCAATATTTAGTATATAAACATTTATGGAAGCAAGAAAAAATTTTGAACAACAATGAACAACAATTGGGATATGAGGTAAATTCAGAAGAATTGTTGATTTATAGGAAAAGGTTATATGTGCCTAACCAGAAATATCTTAAAAATTTAATTTTAGACGAATATCATAAGATTCCTTATGCAAGCCACCCCGGATACCAGAAAATGATTTCTACCCTTAGAAAGGAATTTTTTTGGCATGTTATGAAGAAGGAGGCAGCGAAATATTTAGCCTGATGTCTGGAATCCCAGCAAGTAAAGGCGAAGCACCAACACCCAACAGGATTACTCCACCCACTGCCTATTCCTGAATGGAAATGGGAAACCATATCCATTGATTTCATTACCGGACTACCTAAGTCTAAAAGGAAAAATGACTCAATCATGGTGGTAGTGGACAAATTGAGAAAATATTCTCATTTCATACCAGTAGAGTCAACTTCTAAAGTTGTACAAATTGCTAACATTTTTATGCAAAACATTTTTAAATTACATGAAATACCAAAAATGATCAATTCTGGTAGTGATGTGAAATTTACATTAACATTCTAGAAAGCTCTTTTTGAAGGATTGGGCACACAACTACACTTCAACATTGCATATCATCCTCAAACGGATGGACAGATGGAGCAAGTAAATCAAGTAGTAGAAGACATGTTGCGGACTTATGTAATGCAACAACCATCTAAATGGGAGGACTACCTGCACTTGGTAGAGTTTGCCTATAACAACGGATACCATACATCCTTATAGATGAGTCCCTTTGAAGTGTTATATGGGCATAAGTGCAATACACCCTCAAGTTGGAGTGGTCCAAAGGACAAGTTGATGCTAGGACCAGAGATGTTAAAGGAAATGGAGGAGATGGTGAAAAAGGTATGAGCCAATTTGAAAGCTGCTCAGGACCAGAAAAAGAACTTTGTTGATCGGAAGAGAAGTTTCCAGGAATTCCAAGTGGGGGATCATGTTTACATTCGGGTACGAGCCAAGAAAATCACATTGCAATGGACTGGATGTGGTAAACTAGCACCCTGATTCTGCCTCTCTTTCCAAATTTTAGCTCGAATCGGACCAGTGGCTTACAAATAACTGTGAAATCATTATAACATAGTGAACTCATCATAACATAGCTGGCAAACTAGTAGTTGAGACAATCAGTTATTTGCAAATGCATGCTAACTCATCATTGTTATTAAGGGAAAACCATGCCGACTATTTGCAAATGCAAGCTAAATCATCATTGTTATTCAAGGAAAACCATGCTACTTGAAATTACATGTGGTCCTTAAGGGGGTTGAATTTCACTCTTGCTCTTGCCAGATGCCTCTTGGCCTTGGGCCATTAACCTATTTCTTTACATATGAGAAAGACAAGCTCTTAGCCAAACATAAATAATTTTGGTGCTACCTCAATATGTCTACATAGATTATCTTTAAACCAAGCATATTAACCTACTTCCTTACATTTGAGAAAGACAAACTCGTAACTAGAAACAATTTTAATGCTACTTCAAATAAATTATCTTTAAAACAAATATATCTATATATATATATATATATATATATATATATATGCAAATGAAATCTCTTTTTCTTTAAATCGCATTCTTCTGCAGGGGCATACATAAGCTTGGGAATCATTGATCGGCCTTGATCCAGATGGCTCCTAGCTTCGCGAAGATAGCTGCTGGCTCAGTTTCGTCTGCCTCTGGGGGGCAAGCTCCTGCCCATATCATTAGTGAAGCCCTAGCTCCCACTATCCAGGTGGTCCAAGTCTCACTCGATGAGGCTTTGAAGTTTTCTGAAAGTGACCTAATCTGCTGGTTCAATGGTTTTTGGCCGTGGCTAATAGCTTTCCACATTTGGATCTCAGAGGTATGGAAGCCTGTCATTTCTGATGAAATTAATATACCTCTGTGCTAGGGGTTTCTTTATAGTAGATTTTGGAAACCCTAAAAGCAGACAATGCATTCTAGATTCCGACTCTTGGTTTTGGGAAAACTCAGGCCTATTCATGAAGCCATGAAACCCATCATTCGATCCCTCAAAAACAGTCATAACCTCAGCACCGGTATGGGTAAGATTGCCCAACCTACCCTTGCATCTCTGAAATTTCTCCTTGCTAAAAGCCATTGGAAATGAGATTGGGAAATTTTACTGCAGGTGCCTAAAAATAGAGGAATATGCTAGAACCACCTATGCACACATCTGTGTGGAAATGGACTTCAGCGCCGGATTCCCAGCTGAAATAAACCTAACAAGTAAATACTATGTGTGGAACCATAAACTCGATTATGAAAGTGTCCTCTTCAGATGTCGATCCTGCTTTGAGACAGGCCACCTAGCCAAAAATTTCCCAAAAGCCTCCCAGAAAAATTCTGTTAAAAAGAATCACCACAGACCTACATGGTGGGAAGGAGCACAAAAAGAACATTACACTGTCATCAAGGAGGAATACTCTCTAGAAAACTCGGAATCGCAAGAAATCGGGCAAAAAAGAAACAACTCTCAAGACAAGAAGGGGGAAAGCCCCACCCAACAACAAAAGAGTGAACTCGACAACCCCTCAAGCATCAAAAGTTATGAGGATTCAAATACTGCACAAAATAAATCTCCATTTAACAGCAAAGCAGATCTCCCAGACCAAACTTCTTCTCTGACTATCTTCAAAAGGACGAACACAACAAATCGCGAAGCTAAGCCACCAATGTCCCAAGAACCATAAGAGATGAAAGAGATGCAAGATAAAGGAAGTTGGAAGACCATAGAGAAAAAAAAGAAAGCTACAACACCAATCTCACAAAGAAAGATGAGAAGCCAGACAATTAAGAACTAAAAAAATTATAGGTCCGATAAACCAATTTGATCTTAGTGGATATTAATCACCATCTTCATCATATATATATATATATATATATATATAACAATTTAGTAAGTAAACATATATAATTGAGAAGGTATAAGTTCATTGGGGGTATATTAGTTAATTTTCTCAGTTTTAAATGTTAAAAAGTTAATTTTTCTTATTTTATATAAATTTCTAAATAAATTTAATGTAAAAATCACATACGCTGAATTTCTTATTTATTATTGTTGATTTTTTTATTAATTATAAACAACAATTTTGTTATTGAATTTTTTTATTAATTATAAAAAACGATATTAAATTAATATGTTCTATTTTAAAATAAGATGAATAAAGTACTAGAATGATTTTGAAGATATGAATCCTAAGTTTGTTTAAAAGTTTGTGTATAATTATTTGATTTGATAATTTAAAAGTTGTCCATAACTCTTTAATGTGATAGTTTAAAAGTTTGTGTATAACTATTTAATATGATGAGTTTATATTAATTTTATTTTAACAGGATGAAAAGAGATTCAAGATAATTTTAAAGATTTATTTATAATTATTTAAAGTGATATATTTATAAAGTTGTTTATAAATCTGAAGTTTCATCAATACAACATAATAAATATATATAAAAAAAATTAGTTTCATAACAGCTAAATTTACACTTTCTATACATATTATTTAAATTTAAAAATAATTCAATTTAAACTACACAATCATATCCTAACTGATAGGATCCAACATGGACAAATCATACCATATCCTGACTGATATGACCTAACATTGACCAATCATGAGACACATTGGTTAGCTTCCATGAGACATTATCCTTGTATTTAACCTTAGACATGTTTTAACTCTAATTTTAAAGATTTAAATATTATGATTCTTTGCTTGCACCCTACTCCAACGTGATTCTGAAATAATGCATAATACAGTCAGGTTGCATCTAACATTGTACACACGATGTCGGTGGGATATACCTAAAAAGATGTACAACTCAGGCTGATGTGAATTGGTTGATATGACTATTCATTTGTGTTGTAATTAAACTAAGTGAAAAGAAAGGTTCGCTTTGCTTTCCCTTCTCTTGTTTGTACGCATGCATGTGAACAACAGGGGACAAATATAGGTGTACTGATGGGATTGCCACTTCACCTACCTTAGAAGATAGGTGGAATATTAGTATACTTGTAAATTTCATGTGATGAAGTGAAAATGCCCACACAAGTGCTCTGCTATGTGCATCTATGAGATGGGTCAAACATGCTCCATATCATCATATGTTTAGCAGTTATGTCCATACACCAGTGATGCCTGCATGCCTATCTCTCTGTGTATATATATATATATGTATTTTTTTAATATCATAAGATGAATATTAATTTTTAATTTTGTTTTAAGGATATTGTATAAATATGTATTCAATAATAAAGAATAAATATGATAATAACTAATGTGTTAATTTTTATGCTTTGAAATAGTTTTTGTTATTTTAATTTTTTTCGTAATGAAATTATAAATATTTTACAATGGAGATGTAATTTGAAGTTTAGGAATTTAGTTAGGATGTGTAATCAGAGCGTGATAAATCATACTCGTTAAAATCATACTCTAAATAAGGTGAATGTATGGCCAGAGAGACAAGTACATTAAGAAAAGATAAAGAGTTTTACAAATAATACAAATAATTAAATGTGTATTTGAAGTGTCTTAAGGAAAATAGAAAGTTGAAGATAGATATTGAAATGATATTTAGTTAAATTATTTCACTTATCTATAATATACTAAAAATTACTAAAAATTCAATTGTTGTTTCTTAGAAAGCATAATTTCTTATTCTTATTGGAAGAAAAAACATATTTTGTAAGTTTTTAAACAAATTATAAATATAGTGTGAATATAATTGAAAATTATATCAAATATAAAAAACTTATATAATTAATACACTTGTCATTCTTACTTTAAAAAAATTAATCTTCAATCTTTCTCTTTTTCTCCATATTTTTTAACATCATGCCACCCTTGTGAAAAATGATCTATGTTGTTCATTTGTATTCTTTAAAAATAAGTTCTTAAACAACACTTTTTAAATTAATAGGATTAACCTTCTCATAATCATGTGTTTGATAATTTTCTACATCCTTAGATTAATAAGATTATTCTTCTCATAATTTTGTCTTTGATAATTTCTCTTTTCTTCTTTTTATTTAATGGATAGAAATTGGAAATTTTTTAATTTAAATTCAATTTTTTTTTTAATAATTAAAATTAACTCACACCTAAAAACAAAAATACTGAAAGATTATAAATCCATGACTAAAATTATTATTTTAAAAAACTGTATTGAGATTATTGAAATTATTGTCAATAAAATTTATATATATATAATTCACTTTTATAAAATTTAATATTACATAACTATGCAAAATATTTCAATATCCTACCCCAAACATTCAAAAAATTTAACAATTTTACATCGAAATATAATTTAAAAAAAAATAACATCTTTTCCAATAAAATATCTTAATGGTACATATTACATGGCCCACTAAAAACAAAGACATACGCAAGTATCATATTTTTAAATTCTACATGTGTCACACACCATATAAAACAGTAAGAAAAAAACCAAAGAAATGAATAGAGCGTGGAAATAGGAAGTATAATGTGGTGGGGTCCTTAAAGAAGAATGTAGAATAATATATTCCAAGTAAATAGATTGTAGAGTTGTCAAGCACTATTGAAAATGAGGTACACCATGGCCATCTTAATGTACCCCTAGCCTAACATTTTCCAGATAATCATTAGCAAGTGTAGGGAACACATTTGTCAAGCCGAAATAAACAAGACATTCTAGATACTAATAAATTGGCATGTGAGCATGTGAAAGCCATGTTGGAACATTTCTGTTGGATAAGTTGATGATCAAAGTTTGACTAATGATTTTTTCCTTAACTTTTATATAAGCATATAATTAATAGTTTTGATTCATTAAAGTTAATTATATTAAAATTTTTAATTTATTAGAATGGTGTACGGTTTTATTATTTTGATATTTTGATAGCTGACTAATTTTCATATATATATATATATATAATTTTAACATATTTTTAATTTTTGTAATAAATGTATTTTTAATTTTCATTTAATATAAAATTAATAATAAATAAAAAAATTAAACAAGTTTTATTTTAGGTAAATTTATCAAATAATTTTATATTGAAAAAAACATTTCACTCAATAAAGATGGTACCTAATGAAATGTATTCATATATATAAAGATTATATGTCTTTATATTTATATTTTTATATTTTTTATATACTATATTTTGAAAAAATTATATAAATATTTTTAAAATAAAAATATTATAAAAATTCAAAATCAACATAAAAACTGATTAGTGATGTGAATCCAAAATAAAAATAAAAATATGAAGTTATTGAAATCCATATGTTATAACTCTTTTTCCTAATCTTATTTTTCAAATTAAAAAAATTAGTTAGTTATCTAGTTTGTTTATGTATATATTCCAAAATTTTGGCTAATCTAAACCAACCAGGATAGAGAAGTTTCTTAATCGAAATAGTTTAAGCAATATTCTAATAAATAATACTAAAGCGTGAAACCTCAATGTATAGTCTATGAGTCCTAATGGACCTAATAGGCATAAAACTAGTCTTTTGGTTAATAAAAAAAAGATTGCAATTCTATGCATGAAAAAGATCACTTGATGAAGGAGTAGAGCCTCCCATGTGAGAATGACGAGGCCACTAATTTCTATAATGAGGGCTAGGACTTGGCTAAGTTCAAGCTGGTAACATGGCATTGATATATTTGGTTGAAGATTTATCTCATCAATTTATAAAAGAAAATATTTTCTTTGGCTTCATTTTTTTAAAGAGCCTCTAAATCTAGGTCTTAGGTCTTTTTCTTTTTGTGCCAGTAGAGATAAAAACTCTTCCATTATTTCATGTCTTTGGCAGGTAAGAATTTCCTATCAGGTTTTCTAGATCACAGTCAACATCCAAATTGTGAATAACTCACTTTTCTCGCCCCCATAATTCCTCTTTAGTGGTGTTGATTTCCTCTAGTATGGGTTGGGGGACTCATTCCTTGTACATGTAGGCCAACTCCCATGCCTATAATGTTACAAGAATGTCAACGGAATGAACGCTATACCCAAAACATTGACCAACCCAGAGCGACATTTGCGGTGAGCAATTGACGCATCCACAAGGCATGATAGAGTACTAATAGCCAAAGGCCTTCAGAGATTGAAAAACACTACCAAATTAAATGGTGGTCAAGACTTTGACGCCCACTGCTTCACCATTGCATGAAGACCAAATGTGGTGCAAGCTTCCATATTGTGAAATCATTTACATATATCAGTGTCATGATGGTATGGAGAAACCAAAAGTGTATTGGTTGTACGATTAATAACATCTATTTTAAATTCGAGAGATCTAATTTTTTCATGTATATTTTGTAGTTGTAGAATGAGCTTTTCAGCTCAAAAATTGTGAACTGTTTCTTTTAACTCTATATGGAAAACTATTTACTCTATATAGAAAATGGTTTCATTAACCCATTTTTAAGTAAGACATGTCATCACTTCCCATAACAACACATGCCTCATCATAGCTAGTATATGGTATTCTTGTCGGCAGAATTAGGCTCTAGAGACATAGGTACTCTTCCATATTCACCCTTTAAGCAAGTAAATAAGTATTACTAGAGCAACCATATAAATTAAATAACTAATAAACAGTTATAAGTAACAATCCATGATAAACATCAAAACTTTTACCAATTGATACATTTAAAAAAATCATAAAAATTAACAATAATATAACTTTATTTTAAATTATTATTATTAATAATTATAAAAATAATTAACATATGCACTAAACATACATACATTCTAAAAAACATGTAACAATATTCTTAACCATGAAGATTGGCTCTTATTTTACCATGGAAATTCTCAATTTATAAATAGTTTTTATTACAATATCGTTGGTCAATACTATGATGATTTATAAATATCACATGTTCAATATGATACATGTTGACATTTTTTATTTTTTTAATTCAGTAATTTAAGATAAATTCATATTCATTAACCTTAACCTTAACCTTAACCTTAAAATAAATCTTAACCTTTGATATTGATATTTAACTGCTACTATGAATATTCTGTCATATTCTATGTAAGTTAAATATCTACCATCCATATAATAATTATTAAAATTAAAATAAATTATGAAAAAAATACTCTAAAATAAAAATACTTGTAAACTAATGTAATTATTAATTTAATTTAAATTTAATTAAAATTAAAAATAAAACAATATTCATTTTTCAAAAAAAATAAAATTTAAATTAAAAAATATTTTTAATTCATCTTTAAATTATAAAATATAATTTAAATAATAAAATATGATAATTTCATCCCACATAATGTGCCAAGAAATCACTACTCCATAAAAATTCATTTCATTTTTAATTTATGTTATTTAATTTGCAATGTTTTTGAAAATATATATATATTTATAAATATTATAAATAAAATATTTAAATATTACGTTTCAATTATTTACTTTTTCTTTATTCCTCCCTCAATATCTATGTATGTAGCCGGATTTTAATGAAAAACTTCAAAGAATCATTATTCATAATAATTTGATTGTTTTTAATTTATGCCATTTAAATGGTAATGTGTATTTTTTTAATATTTTATATAAGATATAGTTTAACTTATATACGAAATGATTTTTTACATGATTATTTTTCTGGTTAATATTAATCAAAATATGAGGGTGATTTTTAAAGAGTGGAATTTAAATAGTTTAATCTGCATAATTCAAGTGTCTAGAGGTTTTGTAGGGATGTTGAATAAATTTATGCATTCAAAATTATATTTTAGACAAAAAAAAAAACTTGAAATTGTATTGCCAAATTTTAATAAATTCTGGTTAAAAAACTATGCATCTATAAAAACTATCCATCTATAGATATAAAGTGGGCCCTTTTTATAATATTATAAATAAAATAATAAAATATTCATTTTCAATTATTCTCGATATCTATCGACGTAATCGCTCAATATCTATGGACGTAAACCAGGTTTACTGTAGGGACGAATGGCAGTATCTGATTTGATTGATCCAAGGATGCCTTCTCACTTCATTCTTCACGAGTTTTATATGAATTTGGATTCTTGGGTGAGTGCAGAGACTCTGGTACTAGAAGCCTATTTCGCCACAAACATAACAACTGAAAGCGCCAAGACCCTGGAGGCCTGCTGATCGTCAAAGGTGCATGCCACCCCGCCGTCCCCCTCCATCGAGATTCTCGCAGATTTCAGGACGATTGGAGTCACCGGGGATTTAATATTAAAGTACAGGTAGGACTGTTCGTTCCTGGGGAGGCCAGCAGTGTGGACGCGGGTCTCGAAGAGCCACAAGCCGTGATGATGGAAATTATATAGAGATGGAGAATGTTTGGTTGGGCGCGCCCCTTCTCCCCGGACCCAGAGATTTGGCTTCGGTGAATGAGATCGATAGTGATACTTGTTGCTGTCACTTATTCAATTCAATGCTACATTTGTTTACTGCAAATGGTCTTTGTGGGGTTCATGGACTGTCTGGTTGTAGTGGTGACATGATGTATGGCCTAATCATCACTGTTTTTTTAATCCATTGTTTGGAGTAAATAATTGACCAATCTCATTTGATATTCAACTAGTTGAATGAATGTTGTTGTTGTTGGGTGTATTTGATTAATTTTATATTACAATTAAATTTGAATTTATAATATATTAATGTAATGTGGTTGAGTATTTGATTATTTTACATTACTAAGCTATTACTTTATATATTTAAAAAGGAAGTATATAAAATCTTTTGTTAGCCTTTAATAAAAAACTGCTCATAAATGGCATTGATGAGCATTCAATAAAAACTGCCCCTAAGAGGCATTATTTTGCCCGGAATAGATTCCACAAGTAAACATTGTTGGATTGGGAAATAATTAATTAAGCATAATGTGACAAGAAGGCATGGTTGAGCACTATGATGGAGGTGTTCACACATTGTACAGTTGGGCACCATGACAAGTTTGTGTTAGAGGATGACTAGTATGAGAGTGTGCCTTGGCACATCACAGATTGTACAATTGGGCAACATGACAAGTTTGTGTTAGAGGATGACAAGTATGTGAGTGTGCCTTGGCACTTTGTGGCATGCTATTTTTTATTTCACTATTAATATTACATTGCAGCTTTCATGGAATGTGCTTATAAGGTGAAAGTGGATTTTAGTGTTTTGCTTTCATGGAATGTGCTTGAAAGTGTGAAAGTGGATTGTAGTGTTTTGTAAGTTGTTTTGAATAGAATATTTATATTATTTTTTTAAGATAATTTCATAAAATATATTATTTTTTTTTTGAATAATTTCATAAATTATATTATTTTTTAAATAAGGAAAAAATTAAATAGTATTAACATATTATAATTTATAAAAAAAATAATATGTTTTCAAATATACTATAAATTTTATATATTATTTTTCTAAATAAAAACATGGTTCTAGAAAATGCCTTAACCACTGGTGCCAAACATTAAACTTGAAAGCATTTTAAGTCACTATTTAATGAAGACATCGGAGTTGTGAGCACTCATGGAGATTTGAAAGCTAAATTGTCTCCTTTAGTTGAAGGGAGAGAGTTAAGTTTCTTTCTATTACATAGAGTGGAGCATGGAGAAAGCTAAGGCATTATTTAGAAAGTTATTTATATTTGGATAGAAGATTGATAAGGTACTAACGTTGTGATAGGGTGAGTTGTAAGTTGAGTAGTGTTTGTGTTTGAGCAAGTTGAGAGTGTGAATTAAAGAAGAAACAAAGAATATAGATTACATAAATGATTTGATAATTAGAGAGAAGTTGACTTTTATTTATTTATATTAGTTCAATCATATAAATTCAATGGTTGGTAAATGTTACTGACATCAAAACATTTACTTATGATACATCTCAAGTTGCTAAAGTTAAAACAATTCATAAAAATAATTAAATGACAAGTTTATTATTATTATTAAAAATAATAAAAAATAATTAATATAAAAGTTAAAAATATATACATTAAAAAGATGTAATAAATTATTTGAACTATAGAGATCCATACATATTTGTCCATGAAGATTTAATTTTAATTTATAATTAGGCTTTGTTACAATACCATGGGCCAAAACAATGGCTTATCAATACCACATACAAAAAACCAAAGCTCATTTCATATGACACTTGTTCATATGATATTTTTTTAATCCATTAATTAATTAGAAGAGAAAGAAAGACATCACTATTTTGGAAAATGTCATCTTTTAATTTGTGAATAACATTAAGAATATTCTAAAATATTTTAGTGAAATTCCTATCATCTACCTAATAATTATTAATAATTAAATTAAAATTTTGTAGTCCTATTCCAAAAGATATAAACCAGTTAAATAATATAAATAATATGGTGATAGTATAATGGTGATTTGCAAATTCACTAATGTAAAACTCATTTTGTAACATTTATCTAATAAAAAAAATTGAGTTAGCTCAGGCACTTCTTATATTTATTTTATGTTGTGATTTAATTTTGCAGCAATTTAATGAGGTGATGTTTTGACTTTTTCCTTCTAGGTTTTTTATGGTTTAAAAGTAGTTAAAATTAGGTAAATTATGTTTTTGAATTATCAAATCTACAGTGTTAACCATACTTTATTGATTATACATTTTGATTTTCTAAGATGGTGAAGTTATTTATATATTTAAAAACTGTTTTTTTAAACAGTATAAAAACTTTTTATAATTCATTTGTCAAAACAGTGGTGGGACAAGCATAACACTATTTTGAATTACTCACTAGTGATCCATAAAGGGATAGGCTTTCACCAAATCTTAAGCTATTAACCTATTTCCTTAAGTCCAAAAAAACAACAAAAATAATTTTAGGACATACTCCAAACCCAAAAAAATACAATTTAAATAAAAAAATAACTAAAACTCATTTTGCTAAATTCTTAATAAATAAAAAAATCCATTAAACTAAACTTTTAATTTTGATAAAATATTATTAGATAATATAATTTAAAAAACAAGTAATATAATTATATTATTCAAAGTGCTTAAGAGAAAATGATGGGTTAGACTTGGTTGTATAACTTCTAATGATATTCAAGGGGCATTTTGAGTTGGGACCAGTTAACATAGTTGTACACCAAGTGCAAACGTTGCAAGGTGACTAAGTCATGAATCACTGCTAGGCAAATGTCATAGTGTCAAAGATGCTCAATCTAAATATTTTGAGCATGCTTTCAAACAGTGTATATATCTATATAATATATATACCTCAGATTTCTCCACACCATTAATATATATCAGTATATACATATATTATATTATATTGTATTGTATTGTGTATATATCCAATCAAAGGAAACCCTCCAATGTGGTTATTCTCTTCCGTGCCCGTCCTAAGCCTGACACGGAGCTAATAAAAAAGGAAAGAAGGAATCCCGACCGCTCGCATCTGATGATGACAAGAAGGGCCCACCGGGGCGGCGAAGCCCACTGGCCTCCACCGACCCTGCCAACACCGGCCTGCGCGCACTTTCTCTCTCTGAAAATCCACACGACATCTCACAGTCGAGACCGATAGATTTTTAACGGTCCGTTTTGTTTCCCGGCGACGTAATTCGGTTAAGGGAATATGAGCCGCAATAGTTTTGAATTAACAAATGCCATCAACATTATTCTTGTGGGTCTGTCATGTATCTCCGTTCCGTGGAGGTCTACCTCTTATTTCCGCTATAAATACTTCAAGCCTTTATCGCACGAGACATTGTCTGTTTTCTCTGCTGCTTCTTCTTCTTCTGATCTGATTCGCATATCCAGTTTGCTTTAATTCATTCCTCCTGCAATTTTTTTGCCTTCGGCTTCGGTTTTACAGCAACCTCTGTGACCCTCAAATGAGAGATTCTTACAACTCTGAGAAAAGAAGACACGGCAATCTTTTATTGATATACATGTGTCTGCTGATTAACGCCAGAACGTGACCTGTGAAGAATTGGGGGCAGATCTAGAGATCAGTGGTTGGAAATTATTTAGGGTGTCTTTTCACTAGCAAAATGGTGCTCAGTTCTGTTGAAGTTTGCATGGATCCCTCCGACTGGACCCAGGTAAGGTCTTTCTTTAAAGATTGGATTAAGCTGATTGCACTTGAATTCTCCTTTAGCTGTTGTTGAAGCTACAAGATTCATGTTCACGGTCTAAAGATTCTGAATACAGCCACCATTTTCCACAGATCATTTCATGTAACCAATGATTCTGATTTCACAGTATCTTCCCTCATTTCTAGCTGTTAACAATTCTCATCAGATTCTTTGATGTGGCCTAAGGTTTTATAGCACCCTCCCTCACTCAGCTGCAACAAATCCTATCATGTCAGCAAAGATTTCTTGGCATCCTCCTTCACTCATCCTCCCTCACTCAGTCAGGTGTTAACTTGCCAGTTTAAGTGTCATGCCTGGGTTTATGAGCAAAGGCTTCATAGCATCTTCCCTCTCTTAAGCATTAAATTCCCAATTTATGTGTTAAGCTGGACTTTTGGCTTGTGATGGTTGGTGTTTGAAGCTATCTTATACAAGATAATATGAACAGTTGCAGCTATATTATTCTCGTGTTTGATCTGTGAAGTCTTAAACCAGTATATGTTTCTCATCGGTGAGGACTTTGCTTCTAAACAGTATATTTCTTACTGAAATGCTGGAAAAGATCTCAAGAAAAGACATGCCTGCTAGTGTTGAAATTTTGTGAGTACAGCAGGTTGAATTTTTCTAGTTTTTAGAGAGGAAACCAGAGATTTTATTTAGTAAAAGAGAAGAAAACAAAAGATTTTATAAAAGTAGGAGCTATTCCTAATCATTTAATTAGAATATTGTAATTATTGGATAACTAAAACCAGGGTTTATACATATACTACTAGACTAAACGTTATAGCTCAGGGTGACAGTAGATATCACAAACCTTCAGATTCCTGAGATTGTGGCCTTCTTTATGTTCAACTTAGATTATTTTTAGAAGTGAGCTTGTTTTAGTGGTTTATGATAGATTCTCTCACTATTTAGATGTATACAATTTGATTGCAGAATTCCTTTTAGATGCTCCTATGTAGAGAGAACAAGGTGTTTTAAACTCTGGAGATGCAACTGATTTTGTAAAATGGTAAGAATTTAAATACAAATTGGTTTAATATTCAACTCAGATAATTACATGACACCACCTAAATAATGGAAAGTCAAGTAAACAGACATATTATTCCCACACATATTCAACTATATTCATGACTGGAGAGGTGCTAGATGGTATAGAGTCCCTAGTTATTATTTATTTTTTTGGGCCCTAGAAGATCCTGATGGATCTATGATGTTTGATACTTTCAGATTTGTTTTGTCTACAGCTCAAATGAATTAGTGCTTGGGTTTTGATATATTATCTAATCTGATACAAGTCTTTGTCCTGGCCAATTTTTGCAGAGTTTCTTGCAAAACAGTGCACTAAAGCTTCCAGAGGACCTCATGCCATGCCCAAGGGCACCACCTATGATGGAACGGAGAATCAAACCACAGACTGAACAGGCCTTGAAATGCCCCAGATGTGATTCTACAAACACAAAATTCTGTTACTATAACAACTACAATCTTTCACAACCTCGCCATTTCTGCAAGACCTGCAGGCGATACTGGACCAAAGGAGGTGCCTTACGTAACGTTCCTGTTGGTGGGGGTTGCAGAAAGAATAAACGAGCCAAGCGAGCAGTAGACCATCCTGTGTCTGCTCAGAATGAAGCATCCACCTCTGCAGCCCCAGGCATGGAAGTACCTGACCGTTCTCCCTTTGAGCCACCATCTTCAAAATCCATTTACTATGGGGGAGAAAACATGAACTTAACCGGTCTCCCCTTTAGCAGAATTCAGCAGGACCGGGCTGCATTGGCCCACTGCAACTCTTCTTCCTTTCTAGGAATGTCATGTGGCACCCAATCGGCCTCTCTGGAACCACACCTTTCGGCTTTAAATACATTTAATTCATTCAAGTCTAACAATCCTGGTCTGGATTTTCCTAGCTTAAGCACAGACCAGAATTCACTGTTTGAGACCAACCAGCCACAACTGTCAAGAGCAATGGCATCTGCCCTTTTTTCTATGCCAATGGCTCCTGGACTGGATGACCCAGCTGACTTCCAGTGGAAATTGCAGCAGCAGCAGCAACAGCAGCAGAAGCTGTCTTTTCCCTTTGGAGATGGACAGATAGAGAATGGTCCAGGAAGTGAAGGACATGACTTTCTAACTTATGAAGATTCCTCTAAGGATGATCAGAAGCCTGAAGTGGTCACAAAGTTACCATCTTCATCAGTAAAGGTAGAGGAGGATCAAAATGCATTGACAACAGATTGGCAGGTACCTGCATCAGAGCCACTTTTTGCTGGAGATTCAAACAGTTATTGGAATGGAGGATCATGGCCAGATATTACAAGTTATGGATTATCTGTATGCCCACTGATATAGAAGAAAAGGTGTTGTTTGATATCAATTTACAGAAAAGAGATCACTTCCAAGTCCCCTCCAAGTCTGTAGAGTATTCTATTTAGTTTTACTGTATACACATATATAATTGTTTTAGGTAGACGATAATTTCAGGATAGTTGTAGGTATTTCTTCTTTTATGGGGTTTTCGGAATGGCTGTTTGCAGCAGAGTTGAGCAGCATATGTCACCTCTGTCGGTTTATTGGAGACGGTGCAGTGCCATTCCTGCTCTATTACCTGCTGCTGGAGCAGCAGTTTGTTGTTTCAGAGTCGGTGCATGACAATCTGACTATAATCAGCTAAATGCTTGAAGGGATAAAGAATATTTTGAAGCTTCTTTTTTGTTTGGCTTCAAAAGTTCACAAAAGGGAAAGCTTGTGCTGCCTTGCCAATTATTTTTGCATGGACCAGTACAGAACATAGACATTGACAGCTTATTATTGGAAGGACGGTTTTCTGCAAACTATGTATAGCTGTGGTGATTGAGATTGTGAGCTGAGGCAAACTTGACCTACCTTGGTTTTGATCTTATCCATGGGATTTCATTTTCACCACTGCAGTTTCAGTTCTGTAAATATACAGCATACACTGTTGATGCTGACACGTTGGCCCACGTTGTTTGTTTCTTTATTTTAGGTGGGAGGTGGGAAGGGGAATGGAAGAGTAGCTTCCACAGCCGTATGTGATTGGATTTGAGATTTATACTTATGTGAATGGCTGCAGGAGCATTATAGTCCTATAAATAAGCTCCATTTCTGTGGAGTGCTGAGCAGAAACATGAAGGTTTCTGCAATAAAACCTAAGTAACTCTATATAATATTGTGTGCAAGTAACAAGTTTTAAAGTAGATTGTGTGAGTAACATGTCCTTTGTGTGACAGTGTATGTACTACTTATATTTTGAAAATAAAACATGAAAAAATAAAGTTGGTATTTGTTACCATCCTCCTTCTCAGAAGTTGTGGAATGATACTTTGTGTCTTCAATTGTTTTTTCCATCTGTACATTCCTTTAAAGTATATTATACTTGAAAAATCTTCATGATTTTGAATCTACTGAAGCTGCAGAGAAAAATATTGGCAATCCGTATCACATTCTGGTAAAAATAATAATTCTTATTCTAATAGTGGATCATATTCTGGTATAAATAATCATTCTTATTCTAATAGTGGATCATTCTAGGTATTATGATTTTCTGTCATCAGTATTAGAAATGAATTTTCTATATAAAGGAGAAGGAGAGGCATGCTTTTGAGCAAATATTCTCGAGTCAAAATTCCACCAAGTGTGTATCAATATACTCATTGGTCTATAAACATTCATTGGTGCAGTTAGTTGTAAGTAGTAACCCATGGCAGTGGAGGACAACTGACAAACACCAGGAGCATTTTTTACTCAAAAGTATACTTCAATGAGTCAGAAATGCATGTGCCTGCAGATCCAATCGGTGGTCCAAGGAACCACAATAATATGATAGCATATTATATTCTTTAGTGGCTTAAACCCTTCATATGAACATGGCAGCTCAGTTCTACCTTCTGCAAAATCCACTTTGTAGGTTGGCTCTGGATTGGATTCAGAAGACTGCACACTAAATTTCCTGACAAACTTTTAGATGGCCCATCAATTCAGAAGCTGTACACCAAATGGTCTGCAAACTTTTCGATGGGCCACCAGGTCATTTTTCTTGAAATCTCTAGAAACCACGTTGCGTTTGCCATGTATGTTAAGTTAAGAAACTCAAATGGGCTGGGCTATCGTTCTCAGATGCTAAATTTCCTGTTACTTAACGATAAGGAATGTATAATATTGAATTTATCTTCGTAGATACAACCGTTCTTGGAAATGTTACAAAAACAGGCTTGTAGGTCACTGTGCAATACAGTCCATCTTCAAATCAATTCATATATGAATGGGATCGATCCGGAATCTATTACAACACAGTCTCTCTACAAAATTTGAAAAAAAAGAAAAGATTTTGTATATCTAAATTTAGAGGTTTTAGCTGAAAATAAATCCACTTTCGGTTGAATGCTTATGTCCCTGGTTCTTCTATATCACGTAGATCCAACTTTATCACTAAATCTGTTCGAGCCTTTCAGGGAATGGAAGTGCGACAGCTCGATATTTTCTGTTGCATTAGAAAATAATGTGATCGCTAATCAAATACCTCACGCCATTTATAAATAGAAAATAATTGTCCTATTATGTTGTCAGCCTGGGACATAATATCTACTAAGGGAATCTTATTCTGGGTGGTTGATGTGTGGATATTCATAACCCTTCTTCTCAGCAAGGTGATTAAAAGATTATTAAATCTAACTTCACCAGGAAGCACTTTTACTGCACATTGACTAAATTATACAATAAATAAATATGTACAAAGAATGTATAGTGGATTACTTAAGAAAACTATCATAGTTTGGTCAGAATTTACTTTCAAAAACGCGTAAGAATATTTTATAAAATAAAATATATTTATAACTAATTATTTGAAAAAAAGAGGATGGTTATAGCTATCTAACTATCATGGATTGTTGGTCAACATGTGAGTTCCTTGTTCACTGATCTAATAGACTACATGTTTACTACAATCAAACATGCCAAACATATATGTAATCCAAACCCATAAGTATGAACGTGACAATGACAACATACTTAATAAATTTATCACAGAGTTTTATAAGATGTTCAAAAATATTTTTGATTTTACTTTTATTCAAAAAAAAATTTGATTTTACTTTTATTTTTCAAAATTTATTTGAATAAATATATTTTTTATTTAAAATATAATATTAATATTAAATATTATAAATATTTATTTTTCTAATATTTTTGATATATTTTTTATTTATATAAATTTTATAATATATTAATTATAATATATTATAATTTACTTATTTTTATTACTTTTTCTCACTTTTTCACTTTCTTTTCTCTACATTAAATTTTTTAATATTATAAATATTTATTGTTCTAGTATTTTTATATATTTTTTATTCATATAAATTTTATAATATATTAATTATAATATATTATAATTTACTTATTTTTATTACTTTTTCTCACTTTTTCACTTTCTTTTCTCTATATTAAATTTTTTATATTTATTGGTAAGTTAATGTACATCTTACTATCTATAAATAAATTACCTCTCCTCTTAATTAACTAAGTGATATCTTCACTAAATAAATTTCATACATCTCAAAATAATCTATATCAATATTTACTTAAATAATCTTTTCACATTTTAATACCAAATGATATATCTAAAGTGAGTAAGTTTAAAGTCCTTTGTATAAATGAATGTGATAGGGTATTACCATATGATATATCTAAACTTTTGAGTGATTTTAAAGGTAGTACCTACTAACTACAACCTCTATGAAGATATACAAGTACTATTCTTACAATATCTTTGCTAGTTTCAAAATATTTTGATAATGTATAATTTGTAAATCTTCAAAAATTTCAATTTTATACAAATTTTTCAAAATATATTTATAAAGTTTTTTGATAGCAAAAGTTTGAAAAGAAAATGCTATTAGTGAATAAGCCTTGGTGTTCCTTACTTAACAACTAAATGTGGTAGAAAATGTTATCAAAATTGAAGGATTAGATGCAAAATATGTGGCATTTATCTCTTGTTTGGGCATTTGTATAATACCCCATTTTGACTTAGCTAGTTAAACTTCATTACAACTTATTTTGTGTTTATTTGCTATTTTTCTTGGAATTATGTTAAAATTATTGGAATTTATTATATGAACATGTGGACCACATATATGCACAAGTTATGTATAAATTAATGTGTATGTTATGAATAATTATTTTTTAATGTGTTATTTATGTAACACTCCAATTTTGATAACTAGATTAGAAATGTTTAAATGTTTTTAAGATGAAAGATTAAGAGTTGAATGAGAATGCAAATGTGTAAATTATATATTGAATAATTAAGCAATGCATAACTAGCTTCTAATGGAGAAAGAGAAAAAATAAATGAGGGCTTCCACAATAGAGGAATGAAAGGGGGCTTAGGGTTTCAAAAGAGAGTCAAAGGCAAAAAATATTAATTTGATTCTAAGCCTAAGTCCTTATTTGATATTATCCTAATTTATATCAACCTTGGAATTAATTTCCAAGTGAATTACACACACTTTTTAGGAAGATACATGGCTTGATGGGGACATGGAAATATAACCCTTCACTTTTGGTTGTTGGCAGGGAATTTTTCCATTCATTCTTCCCTTGAGGTTGTGAGGAACACCTATGCCACACTATGACTTGTATTAGTAGGAATATGGATATTATGACTGAATTATGCCATGTGCATGAGAAATTATTGTGATTGAGAAAAATCCATTACAACTAAGAATAATTGGTGTCCCTATCATAGAGATTTCATGGTGAACCTATACTAGAACCTTGGAGGGAAGTGTAACGACCTAAGGGACTACATGGAAGAGAAGAGAATCTCATTCCTTGGGTAATGACGGTTGAAAGGAAGGAAAGCTAGTGGATTGGAATTGTTATGAGAGTTTTCAACTTATGAATTATGGGCAAAAATGGGCTTTGTGAGAGAATTAAAGCCAACCATGGGCTAAATTGTCCTTGTGGAATCATAGTCTCAACTCAAGGTTGGCCCTATTGGAGAAATAATACACACACTAGAGAGCCTATAGTTGGGTGGAAAACCATTTATCTATATCTAGTTTGTGAATTACTCCCATAAAGATAAATGTTTATGTTTCATTGCAATTATGTTGACTTTTGTCTATTTTGAATGCTATCATGTTTGCATGTATAAGTTTTCATTTATAATTATGAATTATTTAATTATGTTTAGATAAGCATGCATTTTCATGATTACATTAGTAATTAATTAATAGTATGAAAGAGAGGATCATGGTATCAAAACAAGAAGAGAAATTGATGTGGATGGTTACCAAAATTGAAGTGGTAGTCTAGAATTAGACTAATGGTTCACTTAAAAACCAATCAGTTGCGCATTAATAAGATTATATACATGTATTTCCTCCCAAGGGTCCCGCTAAACTGACCAATCACCGTCGATCCCACTTTGACTTCTTACTCCTTGAGTGCTTCAATCTCCACCGTTGATATGACTTCTTCATATCCAATGAATATCGTGTCGTATCACGCGCCAACTAGCCCAGATGATCTCCACTGTCAATCTGTCTTGTTCGATCCAATGGTTATGGCACAATCTCGTGTGAATTCTTGCACAACCGATATCAGGTTGAGAATGTGTGAGAAAAGTGGTTTTCCCATGCTACGTATCACCAGCTTAGGTTAATCGCACAATTTGGAAAAATACCATTTACCATTTACTTTCCACACAATATACCACTTATTGTTTTCTGAATACTATCCATGTGCTTAATACAGAATCTTTAACAAATGTTTCTAATAAGATTTAACGCCTAATCTCGGTATTAACCCTTAACGCTATTTAGTTGTAATTATAAATGAAACACATAAATGGGAAATAATACCCGATTAGGGTACAGAATGTCGATACATAGATTCAAGAGAAGATATGCACCAGGAATAACACGCAACACCACACTTAATCAATTATTCAATAACATAGAAATTATAGAGTCTTGGCCCTCTCGGCTTGATTACAACAATTTTTCTGACCTCTGTTTCACTCAAAAACCCTATCTTTTTCTCAATTTCTCGCTTACTCCCTCTCTTATTCCATTCCCCTCTATCATTACATTTTTTTCCCTTTCTTTTATGGATTGAATCCTATCCTAACAACATTGACAAATCAATCTCTATTTTTATCAACTCAACTATTAAATCCCTATTCTCAAGCTCTGATACACACCTATCCTAACAACTTATCTCCTATCCTAAAAATAATACCATGGTTTAATTACTACAATAATTCAAGTAAAGATAAATTCGAGAGATCCAAGTCTCTCTATTAAAAATGATTTTGACCACTCAGGTCAATGAAATTCGTGTCATGTTAGCCACAACATGTGAACATACAATCACATTGTTGGCTAAGTCCGGATGCTCCTGCATCAGACTCCCAGGGAAGAAAAGAATCATCCATCAGACTTTTAGGGTTTACTCCATACTTCTGCAACTCTGTTGCTGTCAACCAACTAGCATCCTCTATTGGTTGTCCCTTCCATTTGACTAAATAATTAAAATAAATCTGTCCTCTGGTTCTTTTAGTTACTCTTTTCTCTAGAACAACTTCCACCTCCTTCTTGATTGTTTTAGGCATTTTTTCTTCCCAATTTATAGGCTGTTATTCATCTTTTGTAGGCTCCTTCTATAACTTTGCCTCTGTCTCCTTGTATGGATATAAATATGAAACATTGAAGATAGGTGATATTCCAATCTCTTCTGGCAACTCTATTTCATAAGCATTGGTTGAAAACTTCCCCACAATTATGCATGGCCCTATATTTTTCAGATCTTTAGTTTATTATAAGTCCCAAAAGGAAATCTTTCTTTCCTCAAGTACACCATCACTAGATCACCCACTTGGAATTATTTTTCTTTCCTCCTCATATCAACTCTCTATTTGTATTTGCCACTACTTTCTTGTAATTTGTCTTTAACATATTCTTGTAGTCTCTGCATCTGCTCTGCAAACTCTTCAGCCTTTGCACTTCTTGTTTCCTGTTTGCTCAAATCTCTGAGCTCATACACACCTCTTGGATTCATCCCAAAAACAATCTGAAAGGGACTCATCCCAATACTCTGGTTAGGAGTGTCATTATAAGCAAACTCAGCTTGAGCAAGTGCTAAATCCCACTGCTTAGGATTTTGGTACACTAAACTTCTCAACATGTTTCCCAAACTTCTGTTTACCACTTCAGTCTATCCATCTGTTTGAGGGTGATATGCTGAACTGAAACTAAGGTTGGTACGTAGTTTCTTCCAAAGAGTTCTCCAGAAATGCCCAACAAACTTTGTGTTCCCATCAGACACAATACTTATAGGCAATCCATGTAACCTTACAAGTTCTGAAAAAAATAGATTAGCAATATGTGCTGCATCACTAGTCTTTTTTGCATGCAATGAAATGTGCCATTTTAGAAAATCTATCTACCACAACATAAATGGAATCATTTCCTCTTTGAGCTCTAGGTAATCTCAAAACAAAATCCATACTATCTGCATCCCATGGTCGCTCTGGTATTGGTAATGGCTGGTACAATCCTGTATTTTGGTTTCTCCCCTTAGCATGCTGACATATCCTGCACTTTTCAACAAATCTCTTAACATCAGTTTGCATCTTTGGCCAATAGTAAAAATCATTTACCTAAGAAAAGGTTTTTTCTTGTCGAAAGTGTCCAGATAACCCTCCATTGTGTTTCTCCTTGATTATGTTTTCCCTCATAGAAGATTTGAGAATGCACAATTTGTTACCTTTAAACAGTAAACCTCATTGGATAAGATAATATAACCACTGGATTCTATTATGAATTGCTGGATTTTGTACAACTGCATAAATATCTTTAAATTCTGCATCATCTTTATACATATCAACCATTTCTTCAAATCCTACAACACCAACTCTTAATTCTTGCACAATGAAATTTACCCTGCTTAAAGCATCAACAACTTTGTTCAACTTACCACTTGTATGTTTGATCACAAAAGTAAAACTCTGTAAAAACTCTACCCACTTGGCATGCTTTTGATTCAATTTTGGTTGATTGTTTATAAACTACAATGCATGATTGTTAGAGTACAATACAAACTCTTTTGGTAGTAAATAATGTCTCCATTTTTTTAAAGCTTGCACAATAGCATAAAATTCTTTATCATAAGAAGAATATTTCTTCTTAGCTTCATTTAGTTTCTCACTAAAGTATGCTATTGGTCTTTGTTCCTCACTTAAAACTACTCCAATTGCAACTCCACTAGCATCAATTTGAACTTGAAAAACTTTTCCAAAATCAAGCAAAGCTAAAATTGATTTTTCTGTAATTTTCTTCTTCAACAATTTAAATTTTTTGTTTGCTGCTTCTGTCGACTTGAATGGATGATTATTCTCTTTGATTGTTTCAATAATTGGTGAACAAATCTAACTAAAAATTCTGATAAATTTTCTATAAAAACTTGCATGACCATGAAAGCTTCTTACCTCAAATATGTTTCTTGGAATAGGCCAGTTCCAAATTGCTTGGACTTTCTATAGATCCATTTTGAGTCCTTCTTTAGAAACTACAAACCGCAAATAGATTAATTCTTCTTTCATGAAACTACATTTCTTCAAATTTATCAACAGTTTCTCTTTCTGTAGAGTTCTTAGAACCAACTTAAGATGCTCTAGATGTTCTTCTTTACTTCTACTGAAAACTAGAATATCATCAAGATAAATAATGACAAACTTGCCTGCATATTCCTTCAAGACTTCATTCATCAATCTCATGAATGTGTTGGGTGCATTAGGAGTCATCACTAACCACTCATACAACCCACTGCTTGTTTTAAATGCAATTTTCCATTCATCTCCTTCTCTAATCCTTATTTGATGATATCCACTCTTTAGGTCTATCTTAGTAAAATACTTTAACCCACTTAAACAATCCATCAAATCATTCATGCGTGGTAAAGGAAAATGATACGTAATTGTGATTTTGTTGATGGCTCTGGAGTCTTTGCACATGCGCCACTCACCTCCTTTCTTTGGACTAAGTACTGTTGGTACAACACATGGACTAAGACTCTCTCTGATTAATCCCTTATCCAACAACTCCTGCACTTGTCTCCCAACTTCTGCATTCTCTTGAGGAGTCAATCTATATCATAGAAAATTTTAGGGGCGAATGTTCGCCCTTTGGCGAAATTAAGGGGTTTGAAATTTTTAGTGGGCGAATATTTTGTATCATAGTACATTTTTACAAATCACCTCAAATAGCCCACCTTATTTTAAGGGAGAGGGTAAAAAAGGTAAATTTAGCCCTTGAAATTAGGAGTTACAACCTTCCATTCGCCCATTTTCAAGAATAGGTTTTATTTAAGTGAATCCTATGGGCCAAAGGCCCAAATACCATATTTATAAAAGCAGTATGGTAAATTAATAAAAATATAAATAAATGAGAGGTATGGTAAATAAATAAAACATTTTTTATATTTACTCCATAAGTCACCTTATATACATGCAAGGGTGTAAACAAATAAAAATATAAGTAAAGTGGAGGTATGGTAAATAAATAAAACGTCTTTTTATACTTACTCAAAAGGTATGGTAAATAAATAAAAATATAAATAAACTAGACACATGGTAAATAAATAAAACCTCTTTTTATATTTAGTCCATAACCCTTGTTCTATTTATGAAGGCTCAAGAAAGAGGTTTTATTTAAGTGAATCCTATGGGCCAAATACCATATATGTAAAAGAGGTATGGTAAATTAATAAAAATATAAATAAACTAGAGGTATGGTAAACAAATAAAACATTTTTTTATATTTACTCCATAAGTCACCTTATATTTACGAACACTCAAAAAATGCATTATATTTAGGTGAAACCTATGGGAAAAATACTATGGGACGAATGCCATGGACTAGATTGTTATTAATACCATGCAAAAAAACATTATTAACCCTAATATTAGTATTAATAAAAATAAAAATGGCACATGGTGTTGACCCATGGTATTCACCAAAATGGCACATGGTATTGACCCATGGTATTCACCTGGAATGTAGCATATTTAAATGGGGGAATTAAACCAACATAGATCCATCTTTACTCTGGATCTACTAACCCATCTTTACTCTGGATCTACTAACCCTCGAGATGTATCAAATATCGTGATATGCAAACTAGCATAGAGTGAAAAAATATTTGATCCGATCAAGAGTAAAAATGGATGTTGTAATTTAATGTATGTTAAACATTTTAGCTTGGTTAAAATAAAAAATAAAATAAAAATCAACTATTAATTTTATTAATTTTTATAAATTACTAATAGTAATTTTTAAGCTCCAGGTTTATCATAACCCATGGTATTGACCCATGGTAATACCATGGTATTCATGTGAGCATAGACTATTTAAAGGGGAAATTCTATCATCTTAGATCCATCTTAATTCTGGGTCTACCAAGTGCTGAGAGGGATAAATAGATTTCATCCCCCTAAGAGTGGTAGATGTGGAGTTAAGATGGATATAGGTTGGTTTTTATGATAATGAAGATATTAAATAGACTTAGGAAATTATATTGTAAAAACATCTTAAGGTGAATGGTTAAAGCATAGACATTGGACAAGTATATTTGTATACTTTTGTTTTAAACTGAAACAAAACTAGGGCTAAAAGGAATGGATTGATTGCACTAGTAATCCTTCTATAACTTTCCAACATATGCTGGAGTAAACAGATTGTAATTTGGGTAATTTTTCTAATTGCAAATAGGAACATACTTGTGTATTGGCAGGGTGGTTACGAGGTCCCTAGAAGTGATGAATTTGAATTTTTCTTGGTTTTATATATAGTATTAGGTTTTTTCTCATGCTTTCTGTGAATGGCACGGGTGAATTTTATCCTACGCCCACTAGGTTATCGATATGTAATTTCGGTAATTTTGATTTCAAAGGATATTTTAAAGAAATGCAATGATTTCATTTGTGTATTCAATAAACACAATATTTTATAATTAAGTAAAATATTCACCATGCCTGGTGAGAGATTCACCAAAAAATTATATATACATATCATATTATTGATAAAAGCGCCTTCCATTTTTCCTATATACCATGGAGATTCGCCCATTTATTATACATGTAAATATGGGGGGGGTTCTTAAAATTTTCCCTGATCTATATGCTGCTTTGTTTGGAAAATTTGCTCCAGGTATCAGGTTAATGTGATGACTAATACTCCTGATTGGTGGCAATGCATTTGGAAACTCATCCATAATAATATCAACAAAATCATTCAACAGAGTTTTGATTTCTTCATGTAAATCATCCAAGTTTGTAGAAGTCAAAATTACCTTGGGTCTCCCTATGACAGCAAAACTCATTTCTTCACCTTTTCCAACTTCTTTCAATAGCTCCTTTCCACTCATCAACATAACATTATTTCCAGTTGTTCCTTTGTCAGCTTCATCCTTTAATGGCAGCAATGTATCCTTCACTCCATCGTTCTCCAAGGTATAGGTGTTTCTTCTCCCATCATGTATAGCTTTCTGATCAAACTGCCAAGATCTTCCTAGCATTACATGGCATACATCCATTGGCATTACATCACATAATACCGCATCCTTATAAGTACCAATCTGGATTTCTACTTTGCATTGTTCTGTCACAATAAGTTGATGTCCTTTTTGCAGCCATGATACTTTGTAAGGAGTAGGGTGTACTATTTTCACTAATCCTAACTTGTCCACCATTTCTGTAGAAACCAGGTTATCAGTGCTTCCACTGTCAATTATCACTTTACAACATTTTCCTTTGGACTTGCATGTAGTTCTGAATAAACTCTTTCTCTGAGCTGGTTCTCCTGTCTCTTTCTCTGCTTTAAGCAATACCCTTTTCAATAACAAGGATTCTCCTACTTTGGGTGATTCTTCCTTATTTGCAATTTGAGGATTTTCTTCCTTTGCCTCAGCCACATTCACATTTCACTGATTTGTTGCTTTATTATGAGGACAATCCCATGATCCATGTCCCCATTCTCCACATGTATAACACTGAATTTCTCTTCCTCGGCCTCTTTGTCTAGGTGAAAATCTCCCTCTACTAAAGTCTCCTCTCTGTGGTGGTCTACTACTTGAAACTCCTGCTTCTCCCTAAGGGTGCTGAAATCTTGATCTGGTAGTTCCTCTACCTCTTGCTAAACTTTTCCCTTTGTTCCTCTGATTTTGTTTTCTCGACATTTTCTCCTCTGCTTTCAAAGCTGCTTGATAGGCATCTTCAATTGTCTTCAGACTCAGTAAGATGATTTCATCATGTATGTCATATCTCAAGCCATTGATGTATCTGGCTACCTTTTCTACCTCATCCTCTGCATCTCCTACTCTAACGCTCATCTTATAAAATTATTCTGTATATTCTTTGACAATCATTCCTTTTTGTCTCAAATTTTGTAACTGTTTGAAAAGATTTAACTGATAATCTTTTGGCATGAATTTACCTTTCAATCTACTCACCATTTTATCCCATTGTTTGATCTTGGACTTCCCTTTTCTTGCTCTAGATGTTTGTAGTTCATCCCACCAGATAGCTGCATGACCCTTCAATCTCGTAACTGCAAATTTCACCTTATTTTTGTCATCAACCTCCTCATAGTTGAAATACTTGTCCAATGAACTGATCCAGTCCATCAACTCTTCTACATTGAGATTCCTGTCATACAAAGGTATTTCCACTTTTGGTCTTCCACTTAATTGGCCAACATTTTGGGTATTTTGGTAGCTTCGCTTTCATCCTCTTCTTCTTCCTCAGAAGATTCCTCTATAGCACTAACATCTCCTTCATTAGGTGCTCTCCTTTGAGCAATTTCCATTGTCTCCATCCTTGTGCACAAGTTTCGAATCTCTTCCAGTAGAACTACATTCGCTACAGGTCTCCCTTGACCTATGCCAGCTCCTCTCCTAGGTGGCATGTTTACTGTAGAAGACTTAATCCTTGGGCTCTGATACCAAATGATGTGGATGGTTACCAAAATTGAAGTGGTAGTCTAGAATTAGACTAATGGTTCACTTAAAAACCAATCAGCTGCATGTTAATAATATTATATACGTGTATTTCCTCCCGAGGGTCTCGCTAAGCTGACCAATCACCATCGGTCTCACTTTGACTTCTTACTCCCTGAGTGCTTCAATCTCCACCATTGATCTAGCTTCTTCAGATCTAATGAATATTGCGTCGTCTCATGCACCAACTAGCCCGGACGATCTCCACTGTCGATCTGTCTCATCCAATCCAATGGTTATCGCACAATCTAGCGTGAATTCTTACACGACTGATATCAGGTTGAGAACATGTGAGAAAAGTGGTTTTCCTGTGCTACGTGTCACCATCCTAGGTTAATAGCGCATTTTGGAAAAATACCATTTACAATTTAATTTCCACACGATGTACCACTTACTGTTTTCCGAATACTATCCACATGCTTAATACAGAATCTTTAACAAATGTGCTTAATAAGATTTCATGCCTAATCTTGGTATTAACCCTTAACGCTATTTGGCTATAATTACAAATGAAACACATAAATGGGAAATAATACTCGATTAGGGTATAGAACGTCAATACATAGATTCAGGAGAAGTTATGCAGCAGGAATAACATGCAACACCACACTTAATCAATTATTCAATAACATAGAAATTACTAAGTCTTGGCCCTCTCAGCTCGATTACAACAATTTGTCTGACCTTTGCTTCACTCGCAAACCCTATCTTTTTCTCAATTTCTCGATTACTCCCTCTCCTATTCCATTCCCCTCTATCATTACATTTTTTTTCCTTTCTTTTATGGATCTAATCCTATCCTAACAACACTGACAATCAATCTCTATTTTTTTCAGCTCAACTATTAAATCCCTATTCTTAAGCTCTGATACACACCTATCCTAACAACTTATCTCCTATCCTAAAAATAATACCATGGTTTAATTACTATAATAATTGAAGTAAAGATAAATTCGAGAGATCCAAGTCTCTCTATTAAAAATGATTTTGACCACTCAGGTCAATGAAATTCATCTCATGTTAGGCACAACATGTGAACATACAATCACATTTTTGGCTAAGTCTGGATGCTCTTGCATCAGAAATGGAATTTTCTAGTTTCAAGAAGAATCTACATAGTACTCAATAGTTGAGAGATGGTACTAGGTATGTTACAAAGTTATATTGACACTACAGGTTATAATATTGGGGCTATATGGACCATAACAACTTGTATATGAAGAAATTGTATGTTTCTTGTAAAGTGTTTCACAAAATTTATTAACAGAGATTGGGTAGAGTGTAGGTTGCAAACTATATGTTTGATGTAATTCCATAAGAATATAAATGGGAAAAACTCAAAATTTTGAGAAAAATCCTCAATTTTGGACGAAATCCAAAGGGTGGTTGGCACAATAATGTTAAATTGGCCTAGTATAGGGGTCAAATTCAATTAGGGAAGCTAAGTCTGGAAATTCATTGTGGTTGTATGGAATAAATTGAAATAAAAAAGGAATATTATTAGGACATTGGTGAAAATGTTCATTTTGGATGTTTATAAAAAATACAATGTGGACCATACTAGTGACATGGACCCATATTGGTGATATGGACTAGTATTGGATGATGTGGATGCCTCAGGGTGCTACAAGGTGGAGTCAAGATGCACAAGTGATACTCATGCCCATAGTAGAAATTGGTATTCCAAAGGTATTTTTGGAGATCATAAAGTAGTATCCAAACCCATTTTCCTGTTGCTTCAAAATTTTGTTGTGTACACATGCCATCACATGGTTTATTTAGGGAAATAGTGTCCTTGTTATATATCAAGCACTTTTCACTTTGAAATGAATATGGATTATCTTATCATAGTTTATTTCTATTGTTAGATATTTCAAAATGTCAAATCCTCAACGTAGGTTGATAATTTTCAAGTCCAAAATAAATCTTGACCATTAGATCACATCTAATGTGCAACCACTAGATATTTTAAAATGTTGTAACACTATTAACCCTTAATAACTTAAATTATTCCTCAAAATTAATCT
Source organism: Pinus tabuliformis (assembly GCA_031772625.1). Classification (NCBI taxonomy): domain Eukaryota; kingdom Viridiplantae; phylum Streptophyta; class Pinopsida; order Pinales; family Pinaceae; genus Pinus; species Pinus tabuliformis. The sequence goes on along the minus strand of CM062819.1, from coordinate 1,675,581,713 downwards.
TCGTAATTAGATATCACCCCTTCAAACTGGCCAAGGATAATGTGCCATGCAAAGGATGTAGGGATAGACTAGGACCCTTTGTCACACATATGGCTAATATCATGCCAAGCAGTAGAAAAGGATTAAGCGGTCTAGGTAGTCCATGAATTTAATACAATAAATAGGAGACTGTGAATGATTGACATGGTAGTAGCAGGTAGGGTAAGGTTCCATGGATACACTAATAGTTATTAAGTGAACACTAATGCCACACCATCAGCCAAGTGTGATCCCACATCAACAAGATAAAGATATTGTTAAAAGAAATATAGTCAAAATATTATTTTGGTCATATTAAGAGTAGATTGAATTAAAATTAGCTGAAATTTTATGGGTTATTCCATAGTGAGGAGAACCATAAAAATGATAGTGAGAGTCATTAGTTGTAGGCCCATTATTTTGAAAAAATGAAAACTAGTGGATTTTGAAAAAACATGGTGGTACTCAATCTTAAGAGTATGGAATTTGAATAGTAAGTAACATTAGTAGTAAATACTTTCATATTCAACATTTCCTTTCCTCAACAATCTAGACAACTTTGTCTTTACTGAATTTCTTTTAGTTTGTCTCTATTTCACAAGAAATAATAGTTTTAGCTAAAAGTTCTAAGTCTTGAGAAGCTACAAAAAGGAAAAAACTTGAAAAGTAAAAATCTATGTAGAATTTGACTAGAGCATAGAATCACTAATCTAGAAGTCATTATGTACAAACCATCATAAATATTATCCTCACCTGACAAAAAAATGTCATCATATTTTCTTCTACAAGTGGTAGAAGTTGGCCTATAGGCATGATTTCACTAATGAGAAAAGTTCACAAATTGGGTAGACATGGAAAATTTAGAGAGCCATAACCTTTAACCTAAGACTCAAAATTAAGCATGGTTATGTTTGTTTGAAAGGTAATTCGAAGAAGACTATAATAAAAGGCCTAAATTTTCAAAATATGCATCGAGTTATTTTATAAAGTTGTACAACTAGGATCTCTTAGATTGAATAAACAATACATTCTTCATGGGATTATTGAGCAAGGAATGCTATAAATATTTCAAGATGGTGCATATACAATGGTGTGGATGCACATTTCAGTTGCAACAACATGAAAAAGAGAAAGGGTTGAGTTCTTAATAACAAAGTGATGTTTTTGATGAACAAGGACATTTAAGGAGAGAATTTTATGTCAAGGGTTGTTAATGGAGTGAGTAAATGCCACAAATGGAGATTGATAAGGCATATTGTAGATTGGATTTCAAGTTCAATCATGAATAATATAGGAAACAAGAAGTTGATGTATTGAAAAATAAATAAAGAAGGCATAGAGAATATTTATCGCAATTAATCAATGACATTTAAATTATCAAGGAAGAACCACGGGGGCTTCACTAGGGGAGAAATACCATACCACATGTGTTCATATTTGGGGGTATATATTTAGGAAAAAATAAAAATATATTGAGCATATAAAAGGTGGTAAAGGGTTTTTATATTGGCAGGTATAAAAATGGATCTCAAAGTTAATGAAAAAATAAAAAGGGATACAAAAAATGTTAATGAAAAAATAGATACCTATAATATCTAGTGAAAGTAGGGGTTTATTAAATTGGGAAGGTGTACTGGGTTTGTATTGGTAAAGGGTTAAATAATGTGATTTTTACAGGTATTTTCCAAAATGTAGTTGAATTAAGGGTATTATTTAGTATGCCACAAATGCATGTGATATGTCACAAGCCCTCGTGAGAAGAACTATTGAAATACCTTGATGTGGGGTTGAGAATATATGGAACAAAGGAATGGTGACAAGAATAAATATTCATAGGAAATCTTGGTTATTAGATTAAATATTTTATGGCACAAGAAAATATTTGGCTAAGGTATGGAAGATACCTACATGAAGGGACAACTATGAGAGGCATGCCCATTGTAGTTGGTAATCATGTACTATTACCTTATACTTCTTATTTTTATACTTCTTGAAACCTATTAGACTTGAAATCCATAAAAATTTGGGAATGTGTTGCAAATGGTTAACCTTACTCTAATGTAAATCAACTTTTAAGTAAAACCACCCAACTACAATTGGAAGGTGGGTTTGGACCATCTATTGATTAGGAATATGCCAAATATACAACTATGAGATTTAGAAATAGATTCAACCATTTGTTAACAACTAAGCTAGATGTAACTCCTCATTTCAACTAGATTACAAGTAAAACAATAAAAAACCCTCAAAATTTCTCAATGTTGTGTCAATATAGAGTGAATCCAAAATTAAAACAATTGGGAAACAAATAGAGACTACAAATACGAAGAATATGAAAATGTTACCTTGGAAAGGCTTGAGGTCAAAAGTCCTTGACCTAAAAAAAAACTCAAGACCAAAAATCTTCCTTTCCAATACATTCCTTACATGCATTGAACAAAGTGGGTGATTGGTTACCCTAATTAGTGAGTCGTAACAACGAGGGACTTTAAAATTGACTTGTTTATATTCTCATGCCTAACATTCCTAAAAAATAATATCTCATAGGGTGTGTTATCACCCAAGAAACTCACCTAGGTTGTATATCAGTAATGCTCGGGAACATTACAAACTCAACAAAATGTTGGAAAAATAGGTGGATGAATGAAAGAAATGTTGCATATTCAAGCTAGATAATCACTTCTACTATGATTGACCCCAGACATGGGTCAACACCCCCAGGCTATAAGGCTTTTAACCACCAATTACTCATAGTTTTAGAGACAATGTGATGATGGATAACACTGATCACACCAGCAGATGCACAGGACCATGTGATGGCCAGCTGCAACCAGTTTAAAGGTCTGTAAATCTGTTCTTTAATACACAGACAGGGTGACAGCTCTCTGGCATTAAAACAGCAGAAACCTACAAGCAAATTCAATGATGCATGCTAAATCCTAACATAGAGGTGGGATGATAGCCCCTCTAATGTTAAGTGGAAAGTGGAAAGTGAGCAATTAAAAACAAAAGAAGCTTGTATTAGCTAGAAATGAAGACCAGAAGCTGTAGGTTACAAAGGAGTTACAGTCTCTAGAAGTTGAAGCTTGCAACAGAATAATACTTATCAACCTGATTACATTGTTTTTTTGGGTATATATAGAATCTGTTTACAAAAATATCTATTAGGGTATGCGTGGAGGTGTCTTAATTTACCACTAACCACATTTACAGTTAGATATGGGTCTTCTGCTACAATCTGAATGTTTAAATGAACAAATTTGACATTCTCTGATATTTTGGCATCCTTTCTGAGAAAATGGGATATAATGTGTACAATGCTCCATAACTGATTTATATCTTGATCTACTTGAAGCCGTCCTTCTTGTCCTTGACCGTGTTGTCTTTTAATGCAGGTAGCTGAGAATTTAACGCGCAGAGTACAGGGAGTTGATGGCTTGCTTTCTCCTTTGCACGCACAGAACAGGCCCAAAAACACTGAAGAATACACTGAAAAACACTTTGAAAATGAATAGGAGCTGAGATGAAACATTGGCCGTCGGATGGATTCCATGGACGATCGAGATATGCTGACGGGAGGAAATGTGAAGGCACAAAGATGCAATTTTAACATGAGCTATTAGATTAGACAAATGGACGACAGAGATTTGATCATAGGGAGCTATGGGATGACAGAGAGGCGTGATCAATATACACCATTGGATCTGTCAAATGAATGGCCGAGATCATGCTAGAACGAGCTATCAGGAGGTGGATGATCGGGGTGAATGAGGGCCATTGGATCATGGGATGGGCGATTGGACGGTGATCGCACGCTAAAGTTGTGCGAGTGATAATAGCCGGGGAACACTACGGGAGGTGGAAAGCGGTTTTATCGCATTGCTTATGGCGTTGGAGAGGTTTTCGTACACAGGGAAGCGATGGAATGAAAATGCGATGCGTGTCTGACGGGACAGCGGGAAAACCGCTTCCCCCGCTGCCTAACAGGCATGCAAGTTCACGGGGAAGGGAAAGCGAAAAGCGTTAGATGACTAGGTGGGTACGATCGGCAGGCGGGATTTAATCATACGTTAGCGGATTGATATGACAGGTGAAAGCCGTGGGCCCAGGCTTTATTTAAGCTTAGGGTTATGATTTTATTATGTGCGTGGGGTTATGGATTAAAACTTTAGAGACAGGGATTATACGAAAAATGCGCTTAAACAAGGTTTACACGGGATTTATGGGTTTAGAACAGTTTATAAGGGTTTTAGGGAGTTTATGAAGGGTAGAGGGGTTTAATTAGTATTATAAAAAAAGCGCCCAGGGTTAGAGGAACATGGGTTTAGGCGGGATTTGTAACTAAAACAAGGATAAAGGGGGTTAAATCGAACAAGGGGAATTTAAGGGGAAGGAGGAAACGAAGGTGGTGGGAGTCATAAGAAGAGAATGAAAATGAAGGAGAAAGAAAAAAACGACAGCTGCCAACATTATACAACCAAACCAACGCTCCTCGACACCTATTTTTACCCACCAACTACTGAAGAACATAGCAGAGCTAACACTGGCTCCTTCTGGGGATGAGATCCTCCTTGTGAGGTCTCAAGAACCTGCAGACCACTGCCTTTCCAACTTGAAAACAACCTAATCAAACTCCTAGTGTTCCATTGGGCATGGAGTCTAGTTTGCCTGCAAAAAATTGAGAAAAACAAAATATTCATGGCCTTTACGGCCAAAAGACCTTAAAAAACATAAACTTTCAAAAACCGCCCATTAACTGGGCCATCAAAAACTACTTCTCCCCCATATTTTTTAGTATGAAGGTGTTCTTCCCTTGAACTTGTGAAATGATGAAAGGCCCAGTCCAAAAAGCATCAAATTTCCCATGATTGCTTTTCTTTTCCTTTAGTGCATTCCATTTCAAAACCAAGTCACCAACCTGAAAATTATCTATTTTTGTCCCTTTGTCAAAAGCATCCTTGATCTTCCTTTGATGTGCTGCAGCCTTTTCCACCAGCTCTTCTCTAATTTGATGTAAGTCTATCAAATTAGTGATTCTTCTTTCCATGTCTTCTTCTTCATTCTTCTCTTCTTGAAGGAATTTTGCCACAGGGAGAGTTAACTGAATTGGGAATACAACCTCAGTGCCATATACCAGTTTGAATAGAGAACTCCCTGTGGATTTCTTGATGGTCATTCTATCAGCCCACAGTGCATACTTGAGCTTTGAATCCCAATTCTTTTTATTGTCCTCTAACATCTTTTTGATTATCCTTATCAAACTTTTATTAGAGGATTCTGTCAGACCATTTCCTTGAGGATAATAAGAGGTGGAATGAATCAATTTGATGCCCATTGAATCACACATTTCCACCAGTTATTTTTCCCTGAAAGCTGCTTCCTTATCTATGATTAATTTGTGTGGACACCCAAATCTATTGAAGATATTCTCTGTCAAAAACTTCATGACCACATTATGATCAACCTTCCTTGTAGGGACTACTTCAATCCACTTTGTGAAATAATCAGTGGCTACTAATATCCACCTGTGCTGGCCACTGGAATGTGGATTGATTTCACCAATGAAATCCAAACCCCACTGCTGAAAAGGTCCTTTTGCCTGAATTGGTTTTAGGGGCACGGATTTCAACTACTGTTTTCCTTCAAATCCTTGGCACCTGTCACAAGATTTAACAAAAACAAATACATCAGAAAATAAAGTGGGCCAATAGTACCCAACTCTGAGAATTTTGATGCCCTCCACTACATGCTGTTAGAAATATTCCAGATGGATCCCTCCAGTAGAGCAGGTTTTCCATAATGCAATATTTTGCTGCTCTAAGTTTTAAAGTTCTGGCTTGACTTGTACTTAATTCTGAAGGGATTTCCAACTTCAGCAAGAAGTTAATTATTTCAACATACCAGTTACATGAAGCTAGATTCTTGGCCACTCACTGTTTTTTCTATGTTTCATATGTTTCCTCTTCTTCTGCCTGACCATCTTTTACATTTGCATATAGGAAATCAATTTCCAAAGACCTGCGATTTTCTTCAGCCAATAACTTGGCAAGACCCTGAACTCTGACCAACTTGGTGGGTTTCGGCTCTATGTTAAATTCAATCATTTTAGCAATCCACTTTTCCCTTCTTCTATTAGCATCAGGTTGAGTTAGGACATCTTTTATCGCAGCAGAGGGCACATATGCAATTATTTTTGAATGCAAGATATAAACTTTGAAAGCCTTTAAGGATTTAATAACAGCATATGCCTGTTTTTCTATAATATCATACCTCAATTCAGCATCCCTCAAATTCTTGCTGAAAAATGCCACTGGATGCTCTGAACCTTCTTCATCTTGCTGCAATAGAACAACTGCAATAGTGTCTTCAGAGGCAAAATAAAATATGTGGAACTCCTTGCTGTAGTCTGGACTTATTAATGTGGGAGCCTCCATAATAGCTTTCTTAATTGACTCAAATGATTGTCTTGCTGTATCAGTCCATCTTACCTCTGCTCCTTTCTTCAACATGGAGGTCACATGCTTAACCAATTCTGCAAAATTCGGAATAAACCTCCTGACAAAATTAATTTTGCCCAGAAAGGATTGGATATCCTTCTTTGATCTTGGGATAGACAAAGTCTGTATGGCTTTTACTCTTTCTGGGTCAATCTGAATGCCTACAGCAAACACAATATGTCCTAACAGCTTTCCTTCATTTAAAGCAAATTGAGAATTTTTAGGATTGACTGAAATTCCAAACCTCCTGCACTTCAAGAACACTTTTTTCAAATGCTGTAAATGATTTTTATGGCTACTGGAATAAACAGTTATATCATCAAGGTAGATGAGGACAAATTTGTCCTTCTCTCCCACAAATTCTATATCCATAGCTCTTTGAAAAGTGGCTCCAACATTCATCAATCCAAATGGCATTTTGGCATACATAAAAGTGCCCCAAGGAGTGGTAAATGCAGTCTTTTCTTGGTCATCTGGGTGCACAACAATCTTATTGAAGCTTGAAAATCCATCCAAAAATGACATGACTTTAGCTCCTGAGACCTTCTGCAACAAATGCTCCATCTTTGGCAGAGGATAGTTATCTTTCTTTGAGCATTTGTTTAAATTTCTGAAATCTACACAAAGTCTAATTTCTCCACTCTTCTTCCTCACAACCACCAAATTAGCTACCCATTTAGAATATCTGAGAGGCACTATGATCTTGGCAGCCAACAACTTTTTAATTTCTTTTTCAATCAATGGAAGAAGCATTGGATTTATTGGTCTCAGCTTCTGCTTGAAAGGAACAGTGTCCTTTTCCAGAGGGATTTTGTGCTGAATTATATTCTTGTCATATGTTTTCAGATCACTATATTCCCAGGCAAACACATCAGCAAATTGCCTCATTAAATTGCAGTACTCAGCACTTTGATCAACAGACAAATGAGTGGACAGATTCACATACCTAGGCTGACCTGGACTTCCTATATCATGCTTACAGACTGAAGATTGGTCTTATTTTTGGGCAGCCTTGTAAGGCACATCATTCTGGTCAAACAATCTTTCAAGAAGAATTAGGCCCTTAGGAATATGATTACTAGGAAGCTGGACAATGCTGTTTTTACCAATTTTATTTCTAAGTTGGGATTGGGGATTTTCTAACAGGGCATCATTCTCTTGATCAATTTGCATTTCTTAAAATTCATCAATGACTTGAAGGAACCTACTCAACTCATCATCATCATTAAAAACTTTCCAATGGTGGACATTGTCAGGCAAGGATGGTCTGTACTTCATTTGCACTTCATAAACTAGTTTGGGAGGCATGGGAGGTATAAATAGACTAGCAGACACACAAATGGAATCAACAAGCTAATTTTGACTTCTATTAGTGTATGAAATACAGAGAAAATCAAAAGAGTCTCTGATTCTCCATACCTCATCTCTGTATGCTTTCATCCTTGGGTGCTTTGCCTGGAATGTTTTATTTACTTGCTGCATGATCAGATCAGCATCTCCAAATACCTTTAACCTCTTGATTCCTCTGTCTTTTGCTGCATTAAGGCCCAACAACAGTGCTTCATATTCTACTATATTGTTTGTGACTTTGAAAACCAACTTAAAAGACAGCTGAATGTTTTCTTTCTCTGGAGAGACTAGCACCACCCCTGCTCCTGCAGTCTCCCTGAAACATGCTCCATCAAAGAACATCTCCCAAATCTGAATTCCTTGCTCTTCCTTGGCCTGAACTGTTGGTTTTCTAATCTGCATTACGACTTTCTGAGATTCTTCTATTTGGAGAATACATGCTCCAAAATCAGTGTCCACTACATATATAGGATGATTTGTAGGATTCTTCTCATCACTAATGATGTATGACAACTGTGCTTCTCTGTACAACCTCCTATTTTCTCCTGCAAAAACTGGGACAGTGGCATAAGATAAATTGTTCTGTAACGTCCCACCTAGTCTCTTAATCCATCCTCTGGATAGCAGCATGCAAAACTTAGGAGGGACATCTGCTACCACAATATCCATCATCATGCTCTTCTTGGGCAGCTGAGTTAAGGTAATGGCTAGATCTTTAATCAATCCAAGACATTTGACCTTCCTTGAATCAAAAGAAAATAAATCATGATAGGGTCTAGTGATATCAAGGCCCAACTCTTCCATGACAGCTTTAGGCATCAAAATGTGGCTGGCCCCTGTGTCTAGCAGGCAATTTTGGAGGATTTTGTCATGAATGGTCAATGAGACATAAAAAGATGGAGAATTATTATCAGCGGGCTCAATCATGGGGCTGGGCACAATGGCAAGTTTTTCATCTTGCAAATTAATAGAGTCAGTGGAGGTTTGTTTGGTTTCTAGCTCAAGGGCATCAAAGATAGGCTTTCTAAATAATTCACTCTTCACCAACTCAACCAAAGGCACAGATATTTTCAATTTTTGGACCTCTGACTCAAAGCTGAAAGAAGCAGGTGACTTATCAGAACCTTTTACCTCTTGAACTGGAGCTTTGAAGATGAATGAATCAGTTGCTGGTCTTCTTTGCTTGCCATTCTGAGGTTCTGTTTGGACAACAACTCTTTGTGTAGGATTTTCTTTGACATTCTTTGCACTGGATCTTAGATTATATCTCTGCTGTTGTTCACTAGATTGTAGAACAGCTCCTCTATCCCAATCTTGACTGTTTTGTTCCTGCAGCAATGATTGTTCATACTCAGCTACTGTAAAAAATGCAGCACTGCCTTTATCTTCCATGCAGTGAATTTCATCCTCATCTTCTTCAAATTGTTCCTCCTCCATGACTACATTCTGAAAGGGAGCTTTACTTTCTGTTCATCCTTTTTTTCTTCACCCCTCTGAATAATTTGTAACTATTCAACTGCTCTTCCGAATGAATTGGGGTTTCTTGGAGCAAATGTGTTCTGCTGCCTTGTTTTTCCTGAATTCTGCTCAACCTTTAGCTTAGAAATTTCAACAGCCAATGACTCTATCATCTTAGTCATTTTGTCTAATTTAGGCTCTGAAGATGATGCAGAATAAGTAGAAGCTTGATTTCTCTGTCTTCTTCTTTCAGCTTGACTCTTTAGTTTCTCTGCAACCATAATATTGGATTCTACTTCTAGGGCTACATCCTGCATGTCTGCCAGCGTAGCACATCTCCTTTCTCTCAATAACAGGTAGAAATCAGAGTCAAAAGCATTGGCATAAGTGATTTTGGCAGAGGTGGGAGTAGGCTTTACCTCAGCTGGTATCTTACTATACATTCTATTGAATCTTTTATTGAAATCAGGTATTGATTCACCATTTTCCCTCTTCAGATTACCAAACTCAATATGATAATACAGCAAGTCCTTTTTATCTCCCCATTGCTTAAAAAATGCATCATCTAATGTTTCAATATCTGTTATAGATCTCTAGGGTAACTCTCTAAACCACTTCCTAGCCTCTCCATCAAGGCTCTAGACAAAAACTCTCATCCACACATCATTTTCACTTATATCTAGATTATCAGCATAACTGTAAAAAGCTTCAAGATGTTCTTCTGCTGTTACTCCCTCTGTGCCAGTGAATTTAGGCATATATTTTTGATATTCTCCCACAAGAATAGGATTTAAAGGCACAGGCAACACCAATGGTCCATATCTGGCAGCTACAATCCTTTCTATCCTCGTAGGTACTTGTTGTCCTGCCATGATTGGGATATTTGGAAGAATACTAGCAGATTGAATGGTAGGGAGTAATGTGATGGGTGGCAGAGATAAAGGGATGTTTTGGACTGAATGGGAAGCTTTCTTTGGACTGAGATTCAAAGAGGAACTAACTGCACAAGGGGCTGAACTAATCTCTGAAGGTTTTCCCTTATCAGCAATGTTGTGCTCTGAATCTTCGAATTGCAAATCTTCAGCAATAACTTTATCTTTCACAGATGAATTAGATTTGTTAGGCTTACCTGATCCCGATGCCCCTTTTTGTGAAGATTTCTTCGCTTTAACAGTCCTCTCAAGTTCAGGCAATGGTTCAACTAGATATTTCTGAACTGAGCCAAAACTTCAATGTGGAGTCGCCAAAGGTTGGTCTTCCTCCAATGGAGTCGCTAGACAGATGATTACAACCAGAAACTGTGTTCAAACTTTGTCTGTCATCAAAGCTTGAAGCTATGTCATTCTCCTAGGGAAGATGAGCTTCAATTCTCCTCTCCCCGGCAACGATGCCAATTAATGTTATCACCCCAAGAAACTCACCTAGGTTGTATAGCAGTGATGCTTGGGAACATTACAAACTCAACAAAATGTTGGAAAAATAGGTGGATGAATGAAAGAAATGCTACATATTCAAGCCAGATAACTACTTCTACTATGATTGACCCTAGACATGGGTGAACACCCCCAGGCTACAAGGCTTTTAACCACCAATTACTCATAGTTTTAGAGACAATGTGATGACGGAGAACATTGATCACACCAGCAGATGCACAGGACCTTGTGATGGCCAGCTCTAACCAGTTTTAAGGTCTGTAAATCTATTCCTAATACACAGACAGGGTGACAACTCTCTGGCATTAAAACAACAAAAACCTGCAAGCAAATTCAATGATGCATGCTAAATCCTAACACAGAGGTGGGATGACAGCCCCTATAATGCTAAACATTAACAGGACATGAACAACTGCAAAACAGGTACAGCCTGGAATAAGAAGAAGAAGTGGAAAGTGAGCAATTAATAGCAAAAGAAGCTTTTATTAGCTTGAAATGAAGACCATAAGCTGCAGATTACAAAGTAGTTACAGTCTCCAGAAGTTGAAGCTTGCAACAGAATAACACTCATCAACCTGATTACATTGTTTTTCTGGGTATATATAGAATCTGTTTACAAAAATCTCTGCAAGGGTATGCGTGGAGGTGTCTTAATTTACCACCAACCACATTTATAGTTAGATATGGGTCTTCTGCTACAATCTGAATGTTTAAATGAAAAAATTTGACATTCTCTAATATTTTGGCGTCCTTTATGAGCAAATGGGATATAATGTGTACAATGCTCCATAACTGATTTATATCTTGATCTTCTTGAAGCCATCCTTCTTGTCCTTGACCGTGTTGTCTTTTAATGCAGGTAGCTAAGAATTTAACAAGCAGAGTACAAGGAGCTGATGGATTGCTTTCTCCTTTGCGCGCATAGAACATGCCCAAAAACACTGAAGAATACATTGAAAAACACTTTGAAAATGAACAAGAGTCGAGATGAAACACTGGCCATCAGATGGATTCCATGGATGATCGAGATATGCTGACGGGAGGCAATGTGAAGGCACAAAGATGCAATTTGAACATGAGCTGTTAGATTAGAGAAATGGACGGTGGAGATTTGATCATAGGGAGCTATGGGAGGACACAGAGGTGTGATCAAATATACGCCGTTGGATCTGTCAAATGAACGGCCGAGATCATGCTAGAATGAGCTATCGGGAGGCGGATGATCGGGGTGAATGAGGGCCATTGGATCATGGGATGGGCGATCGGACGGTGATCGCACGCTAAAGTTGCGCGAGTGATAACGGCCGGGGAATGGTACGGGAGGCGGAAAGTGGTTTTATCACACCACTTATGGCGCTGGAGAGGTTTTCGTACACGGGGAAGCGATGGAATGAAAATGCGACGTGTGTCTGACGAGACAGCGGGAAAACCGCTTCCCCCGTTGCCTAACGGGCATGCAAGTTCACGGGGAAGGGAAAGCGAAAAGTGTTAGATGACTTGGTGGGTACGATTGACAGGCGGGATTTAATCGTACGTTAGTGGATTGATATGATAGGTGAAATCCGTGGGCCCAGGCTTTATTTAAGCTTAGTGTTATGATTTTATTGTGTGCGTGGGGTTATGGATTAAAATTTTAGAGACATGTATTATACAAAAAATGCGCTTAAACAAGGTTTACATGAGATTTATGGGTTTATAACAGTTTATAAGGGTTTTAGGGAGTTTATAAAGGGTAGAGGGGTTTAATTAGTATTATAAAAAAAAAGCACCCAAGGTTAGAGGAACATGGGTTTAGGGAGGATTTGTAACTAAAACAAGGATAAAGGGGGTTAATGTTAGAAAATTATATATTATGGAGCAATGGAACACATAAAATATTGCAGAAATATAAACACAGAAAATGCATAAAACAAGAGAGACACAGATATACATGGTTCACCCAGTTTGGGCTACGTCCACCCCGAACAACCAGTCCTTCCTTTCTATTATCCAGCAAAATGAAGAGACACAACCTACAACAGATCCACTGTATTATCCTTTGTTTTCTCTCACAGTCTCACTTCTCTGTTTCTCGCTCACAGAATACACATCTATGACACAGCCTCAAATACAATGCCCTCATACAAAGAGAGGGGTTGCCTTCTAGGGCAAAAAACCCTAAACTAAACATAAGATCTACCGTCAGATCATCCGCCTAATGAACGGCTCAGATTGACAAGTGCCCCCCGCACCCCCCCGCATGGAGGGGTGTGCAAACTTCTTGGGGTATACATCCAGCTGAAACAAAGACCTCTGAAACAATCATGCTCCACACACAACAGTTAAATCGAACAAGGGGAATTTAAGGGGAAGGAGGAAACGAAGGTGGTGGGAGTCATAAGAAGAGAATGAAAATGAATGAGAAAGAAAAAAACGACTACTGCCAACATTTTACAACCAAACCAGCACTCCTCGACACCTATTTTTACCCATCAACTACTGAAGAACATAACAGAGCTAACAAGGTGACTTTCCGTACTTGATGATGCATCTCAATATCATCACGAGTGCAATAAAGGAGTATTCTTTAGGATGTGATGAAGGAAGTTCAAAGGAAGATGAAGTAACAACCTTAATGGAGGGAACTATTGTAAATATATATAGAAGAAAGAACTCCAAAATGGAGAAAAAGACAAGGACGTCAATTAATGGCTTAGTTAGGACAAATTCCCTAGCCATACATTTTTTGTTTGTGTAGGGCTTCATGTTCCATATGAAATAATATAGGTAAGAGAAATATTGTCATGATGGATTGATTTAACTCAGAAAAGAAATCATGTGGAACCTTATCTCAATTTATTTTAACGAGTAACTTGTTTGGAGATCCATTCAACATGATATTATGCACGATGAATGAATTAACTCAATAAGAAAAGGCTCAATTTATCGAGTGCACAATAACATTCTAATAGTTTCAACATGTATAGATTTATGAAAATAACCATAGTCCGAGACAAATAGATGAAGGTGATAATATAGAGGTTGTCAAAAAAATAAGTTGCAATGAGCATACTTGAGTTAGGTCATATTCATTATATCATTGGCATAAAATATGGTTGGTAGATAATGTTGGTCCATTTGGACATTCTACCTTTACATATTGTTGACTTGAGGGGGCCTGACCCAGGTTCAGTGTTAGTTAGCCAAACAAATCCCTACACTACTAGCCCTTTCAGCATTAGCCCACAGAGCGTGGACTGAAGTCTCACTTGAAGAAGTATGAGGGGATGTTAGAACCAAGTTTCCGCACCCAGCAATGGTTGTGATGTCAATTTATTCTTGCTATACCTGCCTTCTTGTAGGTTTCTTAGCCCTTTGTTCTGCCCTTCAGTACCTTCGTGAAAGGGTACAAGTCACCCTAATTTGCAGCTTAGGGACTTTCGCGCTGCTAGGGCAGCGAACTGTGATATCTCCCAAACTAGGCTAAGTGTCTTACTTATCTTATTAACCGATCTTAGTTAGCTTCACGTAAATAGATGTTCTTACTTGCGTTCACTTAACCAACACATTTACATACATTCACGCATCATATAAGCATTATAAGTGAAATTCATACCCAACATAACAAGATGCATAAACAGGAAATAAAGACGCAAAAATTATAGAATACTTATCTTTATTGATAATTCCAGACGATTACAAACTCGACCTATGCACTCAGTTGTAGGGGTCCACGCACTCAGCTGCAAACTTCTACCCTAGGCCTTTGCACACTCAACTGCAGAGCCTCTACCTAGGCTATGCCCCAAACTTAGACTTCTACCTCAGAGCTATCTCTCCTACATCATATCTTTGTGTGTCTATCTTCTTTTCTTCCTATCAAACTACTTAGAGCTTAGCTCTATTTATACAATCCCATTGTCCATGGACCATGGGTATATCTTTTACAACTGACATTACATTTCCAAAATAAGGGCAGACAACCTTATGACTCTTTAACACCTATGCTCTCTACGACCACAAAATGCAGAGTCTTTGCACTTGGATTACAAAATTTGAGAAAAATATGGGCTTTTAGCCCCAAAACTACCCTTGGGGGATCCCGCGCCCAACAGGCCCCCAACACAAACATTGTCACTCACCCTCGAGTCACTATTATGGCGCGAAGATCTTAGCATGAAGACCTCCCAACTTCATTTGGATGACTGCAACCTTGGCAGCGCACTGAGCGACTCCCTGCTGGACTTCTTCCACTCTCTACTCAGTGACTACCGCTGAACTGCCACCTTGAATCTTCTTCTAAATTGCCTGCAGTGTTGTGAGATTTCCTTCAATGGAAGATGTAATTGTATATGCCTCATCTATCCATGGCTGTAGGCACGCTTTTAGGACCACTTCTTTGTTCCAAGCGGCATCCATTTTTTCCTTAAGTGCCTTTTCCTCCTTCATCCGTACGAGCCTCTGTGTAAGGGCGACTGTTTGTGTGGTCCCTTTGACCTCGTCATATATTTGTTGTAGCTCGCGTGCCTCTGTCTCCAAGTGCTCTACATTTGAGTCCTCCTACAGGGTGGTCAGGACCTTGAATGACTGTTTAAAAAGTCATGTGCAGTCTGCCACTGCACTGTCAAGGACCTTTTGAATTCAAATCTAATCATTCCCCCCACATTCAGTCCATTAATTCTAGATTGGCAGTAGATTTTCAAGAATCTAATCCATAAATTTCACCTTTAAGGGCCTGCTGCCCACTCCATTTGGCCACAATCTGATCATCAAATCGTGAACAGTGAATTTAACGGTCACTTTCCGGTGGACTTGCGCACTATTTCCATGAGTAGCATAGCTACCTTCATGCTGTCGTGAACCTTGTGACACTTCCCTGCTTCGCACAGTCTTGAAATCGCGCAACTTCCCAACCCAGGCAATGTACTTTATAGTCCCATGCCTCCTTTCAGCTGCCTGGAGTGTTATGACTATGCTACTTTCATTTAGTCACATGGCCGGGTTGCCGGTGTATGACTTCAAGCAACTGCCATTCACCTTTCTTGGGAAGGGTTCTCCATTTAACTTGACCAGCTGTACCGCTCCTTCATTGGTAATCTTCTTAATAACATAAGGCCCTAACTAGTGCATCCTGAATTTTTCGAGGAATTTATCAAACTTACTATCATATAAAAAAACCATATTGTTTACCTTAAATGTGCGTAGCTTGACGTGTCGATCATGCCATGCCTTTTCACGCTTCTTTTGGACTTATTGGTGAAACCCAACCAAAAATCTTTCTTCTTCGAGGTCATCTAGTTGTGCGAGCCTCTCTTCCAGGGCTCCGTGATCTGTCATACCTATGAGCACTGCTATGCACAGACTAGGCACGATGTATTCCATAGGCATTATAGTTTCCACACCATAGACAAGCCTAAAAGGGGTTTGTCCCATCAGCTTTTTGCATGTTGTTTAATAAGCCCACAATACTTCAGGTATGCATAGGTCCCAATCACTTCGCTGAGCATTGCAAACCTTGGTCAACGCATTTTCAAGCACTTTTTTGGATGCCTCCACTGTCCCATTAGCTTGTGGGTGATAAGGTGTGCTATTTTGGTGATATACTTGAAATTCCTCCATTAGTGCGTTGATCGTCTCATTCAGGAAGTGCGTACCACGATCACTCATCAAGATCCTTGGACATCCAAATCGTGTCAGTACATGCTAAAATAGGAACTTCGCAGTCGTCGCACCTGTGCAATCCTTCACTGGCTACACCTCTAACCAATGGGTCAAATACTCCGTCGCAGTGATAATGTACCTCACCCCTATCTTCCCTTGTGGCTGAATGGGTCCTACAAAATATATTGCCCACTTCTTGAAAGGTTGCAATGTAATTTGTGGATTCAAAGGCATTTCATCCCTCCGCGATGGCTTGCCTATTCTTTGACATACATCACACACCTTGCAATATGCTTTTGAATCCTAATGAAGGGTTAGCCACCACAACCCTGAGCGTGGAATTTTCTGTGCGGTTGCTCTCCCTGCATAATGTCCTCCCGCGGTGTCTCCATGAGCATCTGCAAGGATGCTGCTTCATTCAAACTCAGGTACATATCATCGCAATATCTCATTAGTCCCCATCTTGTATAGATGCCCAACAATGAGAGAGAAATATGTCGCGCGCACCACTAATTCCTTCTTTTGCTGGATAGAGTATCCTTTCGGTGCTCATTCAGGCTGAATTAGGTCGAAAGGATCTTGCGGTATCCTAAAGATGGCCGCTTTCACCTCTTGTAGCGCCTCATCAATATTGTCAAACCCATCCTCAAAACTGAATGTCATCATGAATCCTTCGTGTAGGATATCCTAGTCACCTATCCCATGGTGGAGCTCTGTTTCTATATACCAATTCATTGGGATAACATCCAAGGTATGACAGAACAGGTGCACCCACTCAGGTTGGGGATTTTCTCCATAAGCCTGCATCCATTTGGCCAAGTGTGCGCGCAGATCATTTTTCCCATCGTACTTGTCTGTCAGTTGCATCTTAGGCTTCCCAAATCGTGTTCTCATCATCCTCCTACATTCGTGCCAATCATCAAAGCTTCCCTTGTGTGTACCCCACCATCTTGCGGGCATAGCGTGCAGTGCCCAGTCCAAGGCCTGGAAGTGCTATTTTTCTGGTATCTCCCTTTCAAATGCATCCAAAGAGATATCTACCTCATTTAAACCATCATAAATAGGAATATTTCTTGTCTCTGACAACACACAACGCATCGACTAGGTCATCATGTTGCATTTCAACATAATTACTTCGTGTAACCGATTCTGCCAGCATTCTATTTCTTTGTTGGAATCCGAAGTGTAGGAACTCTCGTGATCCCATGTAATCCATCCATCCGCGGTGGGATTCACCCAGTCTTGGTCTTGCACTGTTATCTTATAGATGCAGTCCAGATCATCATCACTCTCATAATCGTGGATTGGTTCCGTATAGCGCGATCCTTTAGCAGGATTTGGGGGTATTATTACGCGTAGTGATTTCTTCTCAAAGATCATATTTCACTTGTTCAGAATGATTACCCCATTCATATCAGTAGCCCAGTCAATCCCCAGGAGTAGAAGGTAGGGATTGCTATCATCCACTATCTCTATTACTTCAAAATCTGCCAGTGCGCTCACTCCGTCAATGTCCAGGGTGTTACAGGGAAAAGTGTCTACACAGAACTGCTTATCCCACTAAGGTGTGATAGCTACCTTAGAAACAAACAAAGTGAAGCTACTTTCATTTTTCCTTTATGAAGTATAGATGAGAGAAGAACAAAGAAGACCAACCTCTGTCTTGCGCTAATCTCCTAGTTCGATTCCTCTCTCTCTTGATAGTCTTTCGCTGCTTGTTCCCTTGCACGCCCAGCTTAACAGAGTACCTGTAAGATCACAATAGCATAGCACTATACAAGAACATGGATCTATAATCATAAACAATCTAGGATCAGATGTAAATTGACCATACAAATGCATAAAACATAAATGACACAAGAGTATGGAGGAAAACTTGAATAGATTTTATTGATAAACAAGAAGGAGCCAAGGGAGTTACAACTAGTTGTTCTGACCCAGCATCATCCTCTCAGCAAGGAAGCCCCTCTTCACCTCATACAAAGCTTAGATCACCCAACAATCTGATGTTTGTCTCAAGAAACCAACAACAATTCCTTACAATATGCAAAATTCCAGCCTCCGGATCTCTGGGATGAGGGATCCATATATAGATATCTGTAAGGGAGATGAGTTAGCTTGTGATTTGATTAGTGTTTTCCCTCTGATAGTTATTGCTTCCACTTGGATATTGATGATCTCTTACTCATCCTTGGTCGAATTCAGAGAGGCAAGTGTCATAGGAGAAGTTTCTGGAAGTTTCCATGCCTCTCCACCTCATGGAATGACACTGCCATTTGTCACTTCTCGCCCATCGCACCCCATAGAAGGAATTTTTGAAATGCAACGCACCCACACAGTGTGTTTAGGTAAGATGCAACACACTTTGCCTATGGAGCAGCTGAAATGATCCTGTTTTGACCAGTTCTGAGCAATTTTTCATGGAGAACTTCTTGGAGAAGCTATAATCAGTTGACCTTGTTCCTTTAGGGGTTAGAAAAACACTTTTAGGGACTTAGGAGCCCTTGGTTTATGGAAATTTCATGCTTGGGGTTGTAGTGCCCAAAAATGTCTATAACAGTTGCCCCCTAAAGCATGAGGTCGTTAATCTTTTGATGTCGGGTGAAATGCTTTATTATGAGGATCTGAAGTTCTTTCAAGCTGGGAGGAGACCTGTAATAAGATACAATACAATACATCATCTTCATAATATTTTCATGATCTAGCTGAGGCGGGCATTCCCATGCTCAGCTTTATAAATTCATTTTCATGTACATAGGACAGACAATCATATGAGTGTAGACTGATGATTCTGGTAGAGCCATCATCCCTTTGATTGGATGATTATCTGTGCAGCAATGATGTACATTCGATGTCTTCATTTCCCTGAATATATATCGCAGCCTGGATGGATGAAACTAGATCCGGGGTCTTCAATCTCATTCGATCTTCACTCGAAGTACAAGTCTATCCATGTGAGAGATGTTCTGGAGTCGAACATGGAAAGACATCGCCTGATTACCAGCCAATGATGTAAGATGTTAATAGGCGCGAGAGGAATCACCGATAATGATAATGACTCTCAAGGTACTGCAGTACAATTCACGTGGTGTGAATAAAGGACTTGGCGTCAAACACCATGCAAAATCTTTTGGTCGAAGGCCATTGATGTAAACCTGTTGCCGGAAGTGAGAAACTTGCCATTGAGGCATGCAAGCTTCAAAGTACTGAATGGGGTGTTCCTAGATTGACTTCTTGGATAATGAGCTGATGTTGACAAGAAGCGATCCGTCACAGGAGGGCCTTAATGAATCCCACATCAATGACATGGAACGGAGCAAATGATTTTAATGGAGGTGAAAACGATCTGATGACATACGGTTCAGGGTGGCAGTGATGAAAGAATGGAGTATGAATGTATTGTAGCGGGTGAGACATAGGTGAATTCTCTGAATGATTTCTCTTGAACATATCAGCGACACTGACATGATGGATTGGTAGCATTACCCCAAATGTGGATGGTGTGATGGGACCATGGCGATGTGACCGGTGAATGAGACAACCCAACCCGACTTGGATGTGGAGTGAAAGTGTCATGTTCAAGAGCGACTTGCTACCAACAAAGTTTCTTCAAGTTTTCTTCCCAATTTTCCCCAGTCATTGCTGACCAGTACCTCTTTATTTTTGTCAAGCTTGAGGAGGATAACATATGCTTGTTCTATAATTTTCCCTTCGGGCAAACCCATCGCTATGTTTTAACGAGCCTAGCAATAGTGAAACTCGTTCTTGTCTGTTATGGACAAGTTTGTCACTATTACGTTTTAACGAGTTTAACGACAAAGATAACTCAGTCCTTTTCAATTTTAGAGAGTCTGAAAAGGAACGTAAAGGAAACTCCAAAATTCCTTTTTCGTCATCTAATCCCTTAAGTCTAAACAAGTATAAAACAATACAGAAGGGATGAATTTTCGATACTTTTAACGAGCCGAAAAAAACAAGCGCTCAATCTTTTTGTGTAATAATCCCTCAGGTCCAAAAAGATTAAAGTTTAGAGGAGGGATAGCACTTCCGGTCCCTTTAACGAGCTGGAGAGGCCAATGGCTCGGCAATCTTTTCATATTTTACAAGTCAGTTGAAAAGAGCTTAAAGGAGACTCGTCTTTTGAGGAACGAGTGATAAAATTGGGTAGCAGCTGATTCCAGGTAAGGTTTGGAATGTTCCAATCACGGTAGTGTTACAAGGATGGCTAGTGAGATCACTCTTCGCAGCTGTTCCTTAAAAGGGGTAAACAATCAAATGAAGGTGAATGATCGGCCAATACAGAGTGGAGGTGATGATGAGAACACGACCAAGGCTTTTTAAAGGCTGAAGTACTACATTCACGATGGTTATTTACCGGGAAATAGTTCATTTTTTAATGAGCTTAAATGCAGGGGGAAACATTTGCTCATGGCTTATGTTTATTTTTTAACGAGCTTGAACTATGGGCTAAAACTGCTCAATTAATCCAGTCGTATAATAAGAATGTCCCATTTAAAAACAACAATTTTTAGAGTTTTGCCCCACATCCTTTCTTTATGCAAGTTAGGAAACGACCAATCCAAAAAACAGATAAATGATCGCTCTTTGCTTGTATGCCAAAAGGCTTGCATGCCCCCAGGTATAAAATAAAGTTTCAAGGTTACCTTTTGTTCTTACCGACAAAACATTTGTTTTATCAGGAAAGGTAATCCTCTTTCAGGTTACCAAAGATTGTTCTATTCACAGCGCAAACAAAACATTTCTTCGGCGATGTCTACCGAAGTAGACAAAGGTGAGCGGTGCAGATGCCTCCACTCACATAACTTTGACAAGAGAATCTTGTTCCAGAATAACTCCCTCTTCCAATCACGGACGGGAGTATAGACCAGTCATATATCTCTCACGGAAACCTATCCTATACCCGAAGTTTTCCTGCCGAAGCAGACCAGGGTGCATGCCCCCTGGGTTTCAGTCATGTCCCCCGAATCACTTGCGCTCATCAGGCGGACAGACTGGAGATTGATGAGACATTCCTCATGTAAAAAGACCATTCAGGGATGGCATATGACTATTTGCTATGTGTGATCCAGGAAATGAAAGCTGGTCTACGAGCTTGACCACTGTTCCTTCGTGCGGAAAACACATTACTCTAAAGAGTGAGGAGACAATCACTCCCATGCAATAAATATAGTCTCTTCCAAGGAATAGATTATAATCCAGGGGCCCTTGAACTAC
Organism: Pinus tabuliformis; assembly: GCA_031772625.1. NCBI lineage: Eukaryota > Viridiplantae > Streptophyta > Pinopsida > Pinales > Pinaceae > Pinus > Pinus tabuliformis. Next base: position 1,675,560,082 of record CM062819.1, on the reverse strand, counting down.
CATTACATTCATTTGAATGGTTTTCCCTCTCAATGTTATGGGCACATTGGGAAGGATCCCTAACGGTCGACTGGTTCCTTTGTCAAAGCCTGTTAGATTTCTCATCTCAGGCAAAAGCGATGGCGAACCAAGCGCTTTCCAAGCAGTCAAGGAAAGGATACTCATAGAAGCCCCCTCATCTATGATGGTACCAGCCATAACCATTCTATATACTTGAGAAATAATTCGGAATGGTACACTAGCTAGTAAACGGGGTCTGCCTAGTTGATTCCAGTCGAAGGAGACAACTAGGTTGCTTGGAGGTGGGACCGAATAGACGGTCGGGTACGACTCTGACGAACTTCCTTCATGTGGTAAAGCAATGGGTAAATTGCCCCCATGTTCATCGGAGTCTGTGCTTACAAAAAGAATTTGGACGGTGTCATCCTTATTCTCTTCTGTGACTGTATCATCTGAAAATGGAACCTCTAAACACAAGACCAGGTCAAATGCTGCCTCGACCTTTTGAATTTCATTTGGTATGGGTTCAGATGGTTTGTTTTCAATGATAGATGCTTCAGCCGATCACCTGGGTGGGTCAGCTGGTTTTTCAACTAGTGACGGACTCAGCAAGAGTTTTTTATATCCAGGAGGAAGTCGTAACGGTGAAACCGGACGATCATCCAAAACTCTTTTAGCCTCATCTAAGAAGGGACAGTGGTGGACGACATGGTCACCTTCGCACAGTTTACATGGAAATCTATATTTTCCTTTTTGTCCTAGGGCTTCACTTTCACTAGTCGACGGTGTGTTTTCAACATGATCATCAGAGGTTGACGACACCGGGTTGTGCAAACGAGGAGACCGGTCCCTTAAGATCCGAGGGATGCAGGGAAAATCTCGATGATAGTGGTCTCCTTTGCAAATGACACATGGCGATTTAGGCCTGGTCTGTGCAGTGTGTGGATTTTCGCTAGATGATGCTTGGTTGCCCCCTTTCGCTTTTGGCTCCTTCTTCTTCTTCTTCTCTTTCTTCTTCTTTTCCTTCTTCTTCTCAGGTACTTGATTTTGGGCTTTACCAACCCCATCAAGCGAAGAAGAAGGAGGAGAGGAAGAATTGGAGGAAGTAGAAGGTTTGTGGGTAACTCTGGATTCGTCTAGTTGCTGACTCGATTGTTCAGGAATTGCGGTGTTCTGAACGACAGAGGTTGAGAAGAGCCATACGGGCAAGCCGACTGTCAATCTTGGAAGTGACAATGTGGCCATATGGGGTGCACCAACATCTCCCCAAGAGGAGAAGGAACTAGGATTTCCTCCAAGGGGAATTCCTTGGTTGGTGGATTCCATTTTCTCAACTTAAGATCAACATAGGAAAGGGTGATGATTATTCCGTTTAAAATAAATTTTAGACGCTTTGACACAACTTGTTTTTTCAATTTTTAAGAGTCGAGAAAAAACAAAAGATGACTCTAGTTGCCTTCGATTTTTAATGAGCTTGAAGTGACAAGTGCTCAGATGGACCTTTTCCGTTAAGGAGTCTGAAAAGGAACGAAAGGGACTGCTCTGGAAATCTAGGTAGAGGGATTACCAAACCAATCGAAAAACTGCAGAATACTTTTTACAGTACGACAATCAATCTTCCCGAATGCTGTGTTCAGTGCATTGCGATCGATAGGGTGGCAGACATGGCTTCCTATGGATAAAGGATTAAGCCTATTGTGGTCTCCCAAAATATACTCGACGGTACGTGGGAGCACAAGTCCGTACTGGCACTTATCGTCTCAAAGTGGAGGAATCACCCAACCATCAGTGAGAACAACAGTTACCAGGCTTTACGACGCTGGAATACGTCTCTAGCCTAGACTTCTAAATGTTGTGCGTTAGGTTCCAAAGCATTGTTAGACTCATTGAATTTATTTTATAGTTGATCTTGTTTATGAAGTTTTCCTTTCAGGTTCACTGTGAGATGTAGATGTGTAATTCCTAAAATGCAATCTAAGATGATAAACAGTCTTTTATCTTCTTTGTGCAATGAAAATCCTAGCTACTAAGGAAAGAGAGACAATATTCTTTCACAAAGAGCAAAGAGCACACTCTAAATGCACTTTCCTAAATCAAACCAATCAAACAATCTAAATGAAAATGCACATGCATGTATTTTTTTTCGGCTTTCTTAGTATGTGAATGGAGAAAAGAAAGCTATTGCACAAATCTGAATTACTTTTCAAGCGACAATTATCAACAAGTTTCTTTTTGAAATCAAAAAATGGAGGCAATCATAACACTTTATGATTTGGAAATGAATACTTTCTTTCGACACTAAAAAATTTACAAATTCAGACCAAATACAATAGTAACAGGATAATCGACTATCTACAGCAATCAAACTCTTTCCTATGCCTGAAAACGACACTTGCGATGCTTTCAAATCAAAGGACGATAGTACGATTACGTTACTTTTGCAAAGGAGAACTGAAAATGACTCATCAAACCCACAAAAACATTTACAATTATTTTGTACAAAGGAGGCAGAATAACAGCAAGAAAAGGGGTTTCAAATAGAGATATACTGATCACAGGCAACAAAATTCATGAATAGAACTGGAAAGAATGAATCACAGAAACCAAAACTGAACAATGCCTAGTCTGATCAGCGCACCTGTAACACAGGGAATTTGAAATGCAGCGCACCTACTACACTTGGGAAGTGCGCTGAATTTCAGATTCACAGAACAGTACCTGCGCTGGGCCAGAGACGAGACTTTGCTTGGGTTCTGGGTCATAGTTTGCAGTTCAATTCATGGGTTTTGGCTGAGCAAATGGTAATCAGTAATGCAACAATCAGGGGTAGATCTAAGGAGGATCTAAGAGCTATCACAAAGGGCAATCAAAGAGTTTGTAAATCAGTTTTTTAATTTATAAACAAATCCTAGAGATTGACTGAAGCGGCATTTATCTACTTTGCATTTGCATAGCAAATGCAGTTCGAAAGCTACCTGGCTCGACTTCAGGCTCCGTCTATAAGTTTATAAAATAGACAACAAAGAAGATAAACAAACAAACTAATTCTTCCCCAGTGGAGTCGCCATTTTGTTACAGGGAAAAGTGTCTACACAGAACTGCTTATCCCACTAAGGTGTGATAGCTACTTTAGAAACAAACAAAGTAAAGCTACTTTCGTTTTTCCTTTATGAAGTATAGATGAGAGAAGAACAAAGAAGACCAACCTCTGTCTTGCGCTAATCTCCTAGTTCGATTCCTCTCTCTCTTGATATTCTTTCGCTACTTGTTCCCTTTCACGCCTAGCTTCACAGAGTACCTGTAAGATCACAGTAGCGTAGCACTATACAAGAACATGGATCTATAATCATAAACAATCTAGGATCAGATGTAAATTGACCATACAAATGCATAAAACATAAATGACACAAGAGTATGGAGGAAAACTTGAATAGCTTTTATTGATAAACAAGAAAGAGCCAAGGGAGTTACAACCAGTTGTTCTGACCCAGCATCATCCTCTCAGCAAGGAAGCCCCTCTTCACCTCATACAAAGCTTAGATCACCCAACAATCTGATGTTTGTCTCAAGAAACCAACAACAATTCCTTACAATATGCAAAATTCCAGCCTCCGGATCTCTGGGATGAGGGATCCATATATAGATATCTGTAAGGGAGATGAGTCAGCTTGTGATTTGATTAGTGTCTTCCCTCTAATAGTTCTTGCTTCCACTTGGAGATTGATGATCTCTTACTCATCCTTGGTTGAATTCAGAGAGGCAAGTGTCACAACAGAAGTTTCTGGAAGTTTCCATGCCTCTCCACCTCGCGGAATGACACTGCCATTTGTCACTTCTCACCCATCGCACCCCATAGAAGGGATTTTTGAAATGCAACACACCCACACAGTGTGTTTAGGTGAGATGCAACACACTTTGCCTATGGAGCAGCTGAAATGATCCTATTTTGACCAGTTCTGAGCAATTTTTCATGGAGAACTTCTGGGAGAAGCTGTAATCAGTTGACCTTGTTCCTTTAGGGGTTAGAACAACACTTTTAGGGACTTAGGAGCCCTTGGTTTATGGACATTTCATGCTTGGGGTTATAGTGCCCAAAAATGTCTATAACACACGGTCACCCCCTGCAGCCACCCCATGGGGATGATTTTCTACTGATTCGCCATCCTTAGGTCAAATTGGAGACCATTGTAGTGCAGGTATCCCCACTCGCTGCCAAGTCTACTTTGGTAGGACATTCGCATCTGACCCCAGGTCCAAAATGACCTGATCCATTTCATACTCTCCTATTTGTGTGGTCAGTCTCATCTCCCGTCCCGTCCTCATTTTATGCTTGCCAATTTTTCATACTATGCACGGCTCACCTGGCGTGGTCCCAACACATCTATTGATGAGTTCTTGTAACCCTTTCACAACCTTACTATCACGTAGTAACTTCATATAGGTTTCTAGGAAAGTTGTGAGCATAGAAGGGTCCATCTCTGGCTCAGGCTTATCCTTGCTTCCTGAGGTGGAGGCCTCAGTGAAGCTCTTCTTAGCTTCCATGAAGGCTTCATGAGTGCACTCCAAGTCGAATTCAACCTCTTTTGTCGGGGCTTTGCGAACCCATGTACTGTCTTTTGGCTGTTTCCCCTTGTCATCCCCTGTCGCGATCCCACTCTTGAGCACTATGTTTACGTTCGGATCCTCCTCGCGCAGCTTAGACCTCATCATATGTAGGTTCTAAGTCGATGGAGGTGGTAGCGCCCATTTCTCTCGTATCCTAGCTATCAGTGTAGGACAGTCTTTTGTTTCATGATCAAACAACATGCAATACTTGCACAACAGACATGTTGGATTAGTGCAATCATAGGCATAGTGTTCTAGTCCTCCGCAATTGTAGCAAAACAACTGTCCTCGACCTCTACCAGGTCCTCCTTCACCTCGTCCTCATCTGCGCCCATGAAATACCACCCGTGTCATTCCTACATTCTGTTCTAGGGGCCGTATTTCGGCCTGAACCCTGTAGGCAGGAGTTCTATCCATCATCAATTCATAGCTCCTGCAAGTACGCTCATTATGTCCTACTGACCTACAAAAATTGCATAACAGTTGTTGTGGTGCTTTTACATACTTCTGTAGCGAGTGACAGTTATCCGTGGCATGTTTTCTAGCTACCTGATGGATAGTGCACCATAATGCAGGCCCTACGCTAGGTCCTGCTTGAGCTTCCCTCCTTAAAGGCATTTGTCCTCCCCCTACAAGGTAATTTACAAAGACTGGGCAATGGTCTTTTTCGTGACCCTGACTCTTGCATTTCAAGCACCATACTTCCTCGTGTACCTCTGGTCGAATTATCCTGTCCTGCTTCAGACCTTGCATCTCAAGCCACAAATTCTTCAGCTGCACATTGATCTATTGAAATCCTAGATTAGGATCTTGCATCGAAGTCTCATGTAGTCTCATGGAAATCTCCAAGGCCTCTGCCTAAGTTGTTATCTTCTATTGTGACAACGCACTTCTTAAGTGTGGTAGTAGCAAAGCCACAAACCACTTGCGATGTTGTCCATCTTTCAAATTCATGTTGGCTTCGTGGATTGTACATTTCACCCTCTAATCTAGTTCCCAAGGAATCTCATCTAGTCACATTACGATCTCTTTGAATCCCACAATCGATTGTGCCTCATATTTAGGCATGCTAAATTCCCTATTTAGTGTTGCCTAGATGTTTGCTACTCCAAGATTTGGGTTATCATTCGAGTACTTAATATACCAGGTTAGCACGCGATCTTGCGGATCACTAACCAGTGTCGCCTTATTTATGTGATCATCTGTTACATCTTGAGCTTCCCATACTACCTTCACAACGAACCAGAATTGGTCTGGGTCCTCATTTCCCAAGCCTTTGAACAAAGGCAACTTCACTGTATTTTCCATATTGAACCACAGTGGAGGTGGAGGTAGTTCCGGTGAATTTAGAGGTGATGGCGGTGAAGTTGGAGGCAGTGTGGGCAGAGGTGGTATTCGTGGGAATCCTTGTCTTATTAACTGAATAGCACTTCACAGAGAGACCTTCACGATTGCTTCTTCGTCCCTTCGTGGAGGTGAAATCAAGGGGCTATACTCTAGACCCTTATTTCCTTCGTTTCTGTCATTTTTTATGCTTCGCATAGTCTCGAACATCAATGTAGCTGCATAACCCATTTTTCTCACAAGAACATTTTAATCCAAGTATTCAAAGATTTTACGTACTTACCTCGCGGTCCTTTGAAAAAGCGTCACTCCGCCTCACTTTAGCTAATTGAGGTGTCGACCATGAATTCAGTAACAAATTCTCTTATGACGCGATCGAGCCAATGATCGACAGTGCAAGTGATCTTATCCCCCAATGCTTCCAACCTTCACACTAGCTCTGGGGTCCACACAATAGGACCGTCAAGTTTCCACTTTGCTTGGCTATCTATTAGTTTCATGATCCACTCGTATAACTCAATAGGGAAAGAGCAGGAAAATATCTCGTGGATCTCTTTATACAGGTATCGGTCCAACCACTATTCCTTTGTCAGTGATGGGTTTCTGTTCTCCTGTGCTACAAATTCATGGATTTTTCTATCCAAATAGCCTTCAATCTGCTTCTTAGTTGGATTCCAGTGACACAACATCACACATCTCTTATGCAAATTCTGGTCCTCGAAACAAAACCATTTGTTGGCTTAAGGGGGCTTGATCCAGGTTCAATGTTAGTTAGCCAAACAAATCCCCACACTACTAGCCCTTTCAGAATCAGCCCACGAAGCATGGACTAAAGTCTCACCTGAAACAGAATGGGGGGATGCTGGAACCACATTTTTTCACCTAGAGATGGTTGTGATGTCAGTTTATTCCATCTATACCTACCTTCGTGCAAGCTGCTTAGCCCTTTGTTCCACCCTTCAGTACCTTTGCGAAAGGGTACAATTGGCTTTCATGCAACCCTAACCTGCGGCTCAGGTATTTTTGCACTGCTAGGGCAGCGAACTGCGATATATCCCAAGCTAGGCTAAGTGTCTTACTTATCTTATTAACTGATCTTAGTTAGCTTCACGTAAATAGATGTTCTTACTTGCGTTCACTTAACCAACACATTTACATACATTCACGCATCATATAAGCATTTTAAGTGAGATTCATACCCAACATAACAAGATGCATAAATAGGAAATAAAGATGTAGAAATTGTAGAATACTTCTCTTTATTGATAATTTCGGACGATTACAAACTTGACCTGCCCTGCACACTCAGTTGCAAGGGTCCACGCACTCAGCCGCGGACTCCTACCCTAGGCCTCTGTGCACTCAGCTGCAGAGCCTCTACCTACGCTAAGCCCCAAACTTAGACTTCTACCTCAAAGCTATCTCTCCTATATTATATCTTTGTGTGTCTATCTTATTTTCTCCCTATAAAACTACTTAGATCTTAGCTCTATTTATACAATCCCATGGTCTGCGAACCATGGGTAGATCTTTTACAGTCGACATTACATTTCCAAAATAAGGGTGGACAACCCTATGACTCTTTAACACCTACGTGCTCTGAGACCACAAAATGCGGAGTCTTTACACTTAGATTACAAAATTTGAGCAAAATATGGGCTTTTAGCCACAAAACTACTCTTGGGGGATCCCGCACCCAACACATACATATTTGTTGAGTGTGGAGTGAAAAACTCAATCTAGTTCACCATAGAGATGAAGTGATCAACATATTAGCCATGGAGTGTTTAATACTATAAGTATAATCACAAAAAGGCTATTTGTGTTGGAAGGTTAAAGCTAGATAGTAGAGACATTTGGGGTAAATTGTTCAACCAATATGAATGAACAATTTCTTGGTGAAGCAATTTATAGATGTATCAATCTTGACACAAATGGATTATTATTATGAAGTATACCTATTTCATGTATGGTCTCATCATTTAGTTCAAGCTTAGTTACTTGGATAGTTGTTTAAATGTTTTTGCTATCAAGGATCTAGACCAAAACCTCAAGCTCTATTGATGCCAATTATTGGGTCAGGAAAAAGGTATGTTTTCTCTTTGTAAATAGTTTTATTTAGCATTTATCATCACATGATTATCTTTGTTTATGGATCAAAGTAAAGGAAATAACAACTAAAGTTGGGTAAACGCACTTGGTAACAAATTAGATAAAACTAGCACGAGAAACTGACCATTTTCTATCTTTATATGCAGAAGACACGGATTGAAAAATAGATGTTCAATCGACAGAGAAACATCAGGCCGTGAAGGGAAAAAGACAATGTCTGAGGTAGGCAAGGCAACGAGAGACCAGGCAGACTGATGCTATTTCATGACAAAATCATATTATGTATAGAAAAATCCTCAAGATCCCCAAACCTTGAGGATTCACTTTTATCTATTTATTTTCTAAATGTAATATATAAGGCCGAAAGGAAAAACTACACGGAGTTCAAAATTTCATAACTTGTAATTATTTTTTTGAGACATATAATATTGTTACCTTAGTGATGTTGTAATTGTGTTGCTTATTTTAATGAAGAAATATTGTGTTTGATCCATACTTATATTCTGAGTATTTCTTAGCGGAGACTTTTGGTGACTCTGGGCCCAGTCAAGAGAAGTTCTATTGCTTTCTTATGTTATAATATTTTCTATTTAGTCTTTACTGATTGTTACTGTTAAGTTAATATCATTTCGCTTATTGTGAAGATTGATGATTCTGATTCATATTGTTGTTCATTTAGATTCAAACTTAGCTATGTGATATATCTGAGTAATGCTTTGATTGGATTGGTTATGTTGGTTTCAGTAGTAGATTGTTGTTCATTTTGAGTTATGTTATCATAGATATTAGAGATAGCATTAATCGATTTCCATAATTTTCTTATATAAATAATTTGTTGTTTAGATATCATTTATCATTATATGCTCGCTTGTTGTTCAATTATCAGTTGTCATTCAATTGAGATTTTCTGTTCAATTAGGATCTGTCGTTCAATTAGGATTTGTTGTTCAATTCAGATTTGCTATAGATTACCATTGATGTTCAGTTGTTATAGTTCTCTTTCTTGATTGAGTGAGTTAGTATTAATTCTATTTGAAGATTTTTGAGCATGATTCTTTGCACTTACATTCAGATTCATTTGATTTCAGAATAAGTTAAATAGAGTTGCAGAGTGTGTTAAGAGTTCTTTCAAGAGTTATTTCCTCCATAGTTATTTCTTTCAGAATTGTTTGGAGTGAGTTGAAGAAATAGTTATTAGTGATTGCAACAATTTATCATTAGATAACCTCTGAATTCACTGCACATATAGTGCTGACACTCTTGAGATAAAAATACTTACCTTGGGTTGACAATTAATGTAGGAATTAAGATTTCTTGTAAAAAGACATCTTAGTGCACCAACATTTTGGCACCATTGCCAGGGAGAGTGTTTCAAAGTGATTTCCTTTTTATATTGTTATGAAAGAATTGGGTTTTAAAAATAGAAGGTAAGAACCTGTGTACCTAACAAGTAAAGTGCTTGCTTACTAGCCCACTTTTCAGCATAATATTAGAGGTTAAATAGGAATTGGTTTTTATGAATGACTAGGAATAGAAAGATAGAAAGAGCGCAGAACCACCCACCTAAATCCACAAAACCCAAAGGATTAGTGAACCTTGGGAGAACGACCTTTATAGACAAAATCGTGAGAAAAGTAGAGTCTCAAGCATCAGTATGATTTCGTGCAGTAACTAGAAAAAGTCCTACTGTAACCCCTTAGGCAGCAACCTCACCATTTGCAGCTTACGCTAAGATTCAAAGCCAAATTGAAGGATCTAAACAAAGTCTTCAAGCTACAACAAGTTTACATTTTGATCCTCTCCAAGAGGGAAAATCGTGTAAATTAAGAGAAGGAGAAGGAGAAACCAATGGAAGTGCTAAGGAAAAACCACAACTGTCTAAATAGGGTCTCGTGTGATCCTAGATCTAGGCAGTGATGTAAAGCCAACTCGGGTTGCTAATCCCCCGCTTACTCAGAAAGCACCCCTCGAAATCCCTGAAGGCTATTGGCACATCTTTGACCAAATGGAAAACCAACCACCTCATTGTCAAACATCAACATCAGAATATCCCATAGTTGTTCAAGTGGCCAATGCCCCCATGAAGGTTATTCCTCTGCAGAGCATCCCAACTTTTCACGAGATGATCATAGAGGATCCTGATGCTTTCTTATTTGAGTTTGATGTCCTCTGTAGAGGATATGACTACACCACTAACCCCAAAAGCTAAAACTATTCCCTTCTACTCTGAAAGGAGTAGCCTTAAGATGGTTCATGGTGTTGGCATTATGATTCAGGTGTTGTCCTTGATGGCAAACCCATTCAGGTGATAAATCAAGAAGGACGCAGGAAATATGTTCAGCAAGTGCGTCCCCGCAGGTATACCATACAGAACCCGCGTCCAGGGACGCAGGCCAGCCGTTCAGGAGGTGCGTCCGCCCAGTGCACACATTTCAAGGCAGAGAAAAGCACGTGGGGGTTTCTTGTGTGGTATCTAGCCGACGGTTTTGTGTTTCTATGGTGTCGGCTCATGGTATTGTTCCATGTTTTGGGGAGAAGCTTGCCTATATAAAGCAGAGGAATTCATTTGGATTAAGCATCATCTTGGTTGAAGATCTTTTGGTGAGATCTAGTCCAGATCTATGAAGGCGAATCTTCTAATGGACTGTGATCTCTATGGCGCATGATCAGATCTGTGGATCTGAGTGTTTGGGTTGGTTCTGAAGTCCTCATATCTTTTATATCTGAAGGGACGCAGGTTCAGTAAAGGGAAAGTGCGCCGGGACGCAGTACAGTAAAGGCTCCGGTGCGTCTCTGAGGCAAAGGACGCGGCGCGACTGTGTTATTGGGTGCGTCTCTGAAGAAAAATACGCGGCGCGATAGTGTTTCTGGGTGCGCCGGTCGCAGCAAAGCATAGAGGAACAGTGCGTCGGCACGCAGAACAGTGGAAGGTAGACTGCGTCCAGTCGCAGGTCACAGAAAGAAAATATGCGTCCCTGTCTTAAGATGATCTGTTCACTGTATATTTCTGTTCATAAGGTGTTCTGGGTTATTTCTGTAATTACTGATCTGATATCTGTAGTGGACTGTATCTGTTGTATACTTGTTGATCATTTGATTCTTCATGAAAAGAAGTAGGGGGTTGTAGCTCCCTTCCAGGAGAGACTGGAAAACGAGAGAGAGTTGTAGCTCTCTGCAGGTTGCAGCCTGCGTGCTGGTAAAGGACTGCACCAGTACAAAATCATTGTAAAAATAATTTCTTGAAAGAAGATAGAGACATATTGCAGCAGGTGGTTTTCTCCCGCATTGGGTTTCCACCTTACATCTTGTGTTCTTTGGTGTGACTGTCTATTTTCTTTATTCATGCTCATTATTTATGGTACTGATATGCAAGAATAATTCAAAAGATCAAATAAGGAAGATTTGGTAAATTGCTTGATAATACTGATTCACCCCCCCTCTCAGTATTATTTCCAACAATTGGTATCAGAGCAGGTCCTTCAGAAAATCTTGATCGCTTGAAGGTAGATCGTTCATCATGAGCAACTACGAGAGAGAAGCATCAATCAGGCCACCAGTTTTTGATGGGACAAACTTCAATTATTGGAAGGTAAGAGTTACTGCATATCTTCAATCCTTGGTACTGAAGTTTGGAACATTGTAGAAACAGGCTATGCTTTTCCTTCAGCTACTCCTACAGATCCAGCTGAGAAAAAGACATATGAAACAAATGCAAAAGCAGTCAGTACCCTATTAGGAAGTATATCCCAAACAGAATTCATGAAGGTCATGCACTTCAAATCAGAAAAAGAGATATGGGACAAAATGATCACTAGCTATGAAGGAGATGAACAGGTAAAGGAAGCTAAACTTCAAACTCTCAGGATTCAATATGAGACTCTCAAGATGTATAATGATGAAAGTGTGGCTAATTATTTTCTTCGGGTAGATGAGATTGTTAATTGTATGAAAAATTTGGGTGAAGAAATAAAAGAGACTATAGTAGTTCAAAAGATTCTAAGATCATTATCCCCCAAGTTTGAATCTAAAGTATCTGCAATAGAAGAAAAGGAAAATCTCAAAGTTCTCACTATGTCTCAGCTACATGGAATTCTAACTGCTTATGAAATGAGAAAGGGAGGACCATCAGACAGAAGGGAGGCTGCTTTTAAAGCATCAGGCAAAGAAGATTACTATGAAGCAAGCCATGATCCAGAAGAAGAAGAAGAAGAATCAAATTTTGTCAGAAATCTTCAAAGGGGTTCTGGAAGGTTCAGAGGTAAGCTACCATTCAAATGCTTTGCTTGTGGAAGAGTAGGTCATTATGCTGCAAAATTCTCTTATAAGGATAAAGGAAAGGAACCAGTTAGATGGAATAAGAAACAAAGCACAAATAAGAAAAGCTACTACACCCATGAAGATAGTGATGGCTTATCAAACAGTGATGAAGATGAACAAGGTAATAAATATAGGTTGTTAATGGCATTTGAAGATGATGATTATGAGGATGCTGTAGATGTGGATAACCTTTATGATGAAATTACTAGACTCAAGAGATGCATAGAAGAAAAGAACATGATTATTGATACTCTACAATTCCAAATTGATGAAAAGGAAAAACATCTTGAAAAATTAGAAGGTGAAATTGTTGGTCTTAGAAAAGAAATTGAGAAAACAAAAACTATTAATCTCAAGTTTGTCAAAGGATCTGAAACTTTGGATGAGATTATCAGTGTGCAGCGGTCTCCACTAAATAAGACAGGTTTGGGCTATAATGGAGAAACTTCTCAAGCATCCACTTCAAAAAGTTATCTTGATGCAGCAAGAAGAAATGGGCAAGAACACAAGGAAGATCATCAGGTAAAGCAGGGACAAATGTCAAACAAAAACTATCAGGGGCAATCCAGCTTAAGGGTGAACAAAAGCCACAACCAGCCACAGGTAAAATCTTCTCAATTTGGTTCAAGAATAGATGAAAATCGAAATTACAATCAGCTGGCTGGTAGATCCAATAATCACAGAAGCTTCTTCAATGGACAATGCTTTTCTTGCCATAACTTTGGTCACAAAGCAGCTCAATGTGTTGCGTATAAAACAATCATGACTAGGGAAGCTCAAAAACAAAGAAGTATGACAGGGATTACAAAAAGGACCTATAACAACTTTTCAGCTCTTGAAAATGAAGTTGAATGTTCTATTTGCAATAATTTTGGACATAAAGACTTTGAATGCAGAAGCAGGTTTCCGGAAAGAAAGGTACAAGAGCAGAAAAAGGAACAAGCCTCAGGCGCCAAAACATGGAGAATAAAGGAACCTCAAACAGAAAGATGTGGGATAGCATTTTATGCAGAAGGACAAGAAAATCTATGGTACATTGACAGTGGATGTTCGAAGCATATGACAGGTGATAAAGAAAAACTTGAGTCTTATTCTAATTTAGAAAAGGGAAAGAAAGTCTCTTTTGGAAATGATACTCCTGCAACTATAAAAGGAAAAGGTATTGCTCCTTTAAAAGAAGATGTTAAGGCTGGAAATGTTTTGTTTGTTGATGGATTGAAGCATAATCTACTAAGTGTCAGCCAGATGTGTGATCAAAGAACCGAGGTTATATTCAGATCAAATGGATGTCTTGTTCGTGATCTTGATACAGGTAAAACAGTTCTCAAAGGGAAAAGAACTCCAAATAATCTGTACATATTTGAAGAAGGACAACAACAATGCTATCTAAGCAAGGATGAAGAGCACTGGTTATGGCATCGAAGGTTGGGACATCTAAGCTTCTCACAAATAAGGAAAGCATGCAAATATCAGGCAGTTCGCGATCTTCCAGATATCAAAATTCCTGACAACACCATATGCAGATCATGTCAGTTTGGAAAACAAACCAGGACTAACTTTCCAGAGAAAGAAGGATCAGCTAGCATGCCTCTTGAGCTAGTACATACAGATGTATGTGGGCCATTCAGGAAAAGAACACCTAGAGGAGAGGAATACTTGATATTATTTATTGACGATTTCTCCAGGTTTGTTTGGTTAGGACTTATGAAGCACAAAGATGAAGCATTCGAAAAATTCAAAACCTTCAAAGCCTTGGCTGAAAATGAATCAGGTCACAAAATTAAGTGCCTCAGATCTGACAGAGGTGGGGAATTTACTTCAAATGAATTTTTCGATTTCTGTGATGAACATGGGATAAGGAGAGAATTCTCTACAGCTAGAACGCCTCAACAAAATGGAGTTGTTGAAAGAATGAACAGAACAGTCCAACAAATGTCTCGTGCTATGCTTGATGAATCAGGAACCCCCGCAACCTTCTAGGGTGAGGCTGCACATACTGCGGTTATTATTCTCAACAAGACAAATGTCTGGTTGAACAGCACTCAAACCCCTCATGAGCTCTGGAGTGGTAAAACTCCTTCGGTAAAGCACTTCAAAATCTTTGGGAGCAAATGCTATATCAAGAATACTGAGGAGCAGCTTGGCAAACTTGATCCTAGAGCAGATGAAGGAATTCTTCTTGGCTATTCTCCACATAGCAAAGCATACAAATGCTACAATAAAAGACTTGGCAGAATTGTTGACAGCATTGATGTAGTGGTTGATGAAAAAGGATATATTCCTAGGCAAATACATCGTGAAGACATCGAAGAAGATGAGAGCTACCCTCAAAGACAGAATGATGAAGAAGAAGAACCTCAAGAAGAATCTCAAGAAGAATCTCACGAAGAAGCAGAAGAATGGACAAGAATAGAAGAAAAGACTCCATCCAGATATGTTCAGAAGAACCATCCAGAATCTCAGATCATGGGACAAAAAGAAGCAGGTATACAAACTAGAAGAACAGTTGCAGAAGCTTCAAGCTATTTGGCATTACTTTCCTCCACCGAACCACAAAATGTGAAAGAGGCATGCAAAGATGAATGTTGGGTGAAAGCAATGGATGAAGAACTTGAGCAAATCGAAAAGAACAACACTTGGGAGCTGGTTCCTAGACCAAATGATAAGAATGTTATTGGAACAAAATGGGTCTTCAAAAATAAATTGAATGAAAATGGAGAAGTAATTAGAAACAAAGCCAGACTCGTTTGTAAAGGGTATGCGCAGCAAGAAGGAATAGACTTTGAAGAAACTTTTGCTCCTGTTGCAAGACTTGAGGCCATCCGAATGTTCCTTGCTCTCTCAAGTTTTCAGAACTTCAAAGTATTTCAAATGGATGTGAAATCAGCCTTTTTGAATGGAGACTTGGAAGAAGAAGTGTACATTGAACAGCCAGATGGGTTCATTCTTGGAAATGATCCAAATCTTGTATGCCGATTGAAAAAGGCTCTCTATGGTCTCAAACAAGCTCCAAGGGCTTGGTACTACCGGTTGGACAAATATCTTCATCAACAAGGTTTCTTAAAAGGTTCAGCAGATAGCAATCTGTATATAAAAGTTGAAAATAACAAATTGCTAATACTTGTTGTGTATGTAGATGACATTATTTTTGGCAGCAATGAAGAGGCTATGAGTCAAAGCTTTGCCTCAGTCATGCAGAAAGAATTTGAAATGTCCTTGCTAGGAGAACTGACATATTTCCTTGGTTTGCAAATCCAACAGAAGGAAGGAGGAATCTTTTTATCTCAAACCAAGTATCTCAAGCAGATTTTGAAGAAATATGGCATGGAAGATGCAAAACTAGTATGTACACCCATGGTCACAGGATGTAGTCTCAGTGCAAATGATGAATCTACAGCAGTACATCAACCAACCTACAGATCTATGATTGGAAGTTTACTATATTTGACAGGTACCCGACCAGACATCATGCATGCAGTTGGAATAGTTGGAAGATTTCAGGCAAATCCAAAGGAGACTCATCTTCAAGCAGTGAAGAGAATTTTCAAATATCTTCAAGGGACTCAAAATTATGGCTTATGGTATCCTAGAGATACAGATCTCACTCTTCATGCTTACACAGATGCAGATTGGGCCGGAAGCGTGGATGACAGGAAAAGCACAAGTGGCGGTGCATTCTTTATTGGCTCCAGACTGGTATCTTGGTTCAGCAAGAAACAGAGTTCAATTGCCTTGTCTACAGCTGAAGCGGAATATGTTGCTGCTGCATCTTGTTGCACCCAACTTCTTTGGATGATGCAGACTTTGCAGGATTATCACATCACTTGTACACCTCCTATTCCTATCTTATGTGACAACACAAGTGCAATCAGCATCTCAAAGAATCCGGTTATGCATTCAAAAACCAAGCACATACCAATCAAGTACCATTTTCTCCGGGAACAAGTACTTGAACAGAAGGTCAAGTTGGAGTATGTTCCTTCTAAGGAACAAGTTGCTGATATTTTCACCAAACCGTTGCCCAGGGACACTTTTGAATACCTCAGGCAAAAGCTGGGGGTTGTTGATGCATCATCTTACTGTTGATCATCTTCCTATTGGTGGTATAGGCTCAGGGGGAGCACATAATGCATTGTTGGCATTATGGAGAAGGAGATCTTGGAAATAGCTACAATATGTCTCTATCTCCTTCATGATGGATTTCTGGTTACAGATCTGGAGATGCATGAGCATAGGGGGAGCATACCCTTTGCCCTTGATGTCAAAGGGGGAGAATGAAGCTGAAGATTATGTGGTTGCCATCAAGTCCAAAGGGGGAGATTGTTGGCATTATGATTCAGGTGTTGTCCTTGATGGCAAACCCATTCAGGTGATAAATCAAGAAGGACGCAGGAAATATGTTCAGCAAGTGCGTCCCCGCAGGTATACCATACAGAACCCGCGTCCAGGGACGCAGGCCAGCCGTTCAGGAGGTGCGTCCGCCCAGTGCACACATTTCAAGGCAGAGAAAAGCACGTGGGGGTTTCTTGTGTGGTATCTAGCCGACGGTTTTGTGTTTCTATGGTGTCGGCTCGTGGTATTGTTCCATGTTTTGGGGAGAAGCTTGCCTATATAAAGCAGAGGAATTCATTTGGATTAAGCATCATCTTGGTTGAAGATCTTTTGGTGAGATCTAGTCCAGATCTATGAAGGCGAATCTTCTAATGGACTGTGATCTCTATGGCGCATGATCAGATCTGTGGATCTGAGTGTTTGGGTTGGTTCTGAAGTCCTCATATCTTTTATATCTGAAGGGACGCAGGTTCAGTAAAGGGAAAGTGCGCCGGGATGCAGTACAGTAAAGGCTCCGGTGCGTCTCTGAGGCAAAGGACGCGGCGCGACTGTGTTATTG
Organism: Pinus tabuliformis; assembly: GCA_031772625.1. Lineage (NCBI taxonomy): Eukaryota > Viridiplantae > Streptophyta > Pinopsida > Pinales > Pinaceae > Pinus > Pinus tabuliformis. The sequence goes on along the minus strand of CM062819.1, from coordinate 1,675,542,813 downwards.
GGTGCGTCTCTGAAGAAAAATACGCGGCGCGATAGTGTTTCTGGGTGCGCCGGTCGCAGCAAAGCATAGAGGAACAGTGCGTCGGCACGCAGAACAGTGGAAGGTAGACTGCGTCCAGTCGCAGGTCACAGAAAGAAAATATGCGTCCCTGTCTTAAGATGATCTGTTCACTGTATATTTCTGTTCATAAGGTGTTCTGGGTTATTTCTGTAATTACTGATCTGATATCTGTAGTGGACTGTATCTGTTGTATACTTGTTGATCATTTGATTCTTCATGAAAAGAAGTAGGGGGTTGTAGCTCCCTTCCAGGAGAGACTGGAAAACGAGAGAGAGTTGTAGCTCTCTGCAGGTTGCAGCCTGCGTGCTGGTAAAGGACTGCACCAGTACAAAATCATTGTAAAAATAATTTCTTGAAAGAAGATAGAGACATATTGCAGCAGGTGGTTTTCTCCCGCATTGGGTTTCCACCTTACATCTTGTGTTCTTTGGTGTGACTGTCTATTTTCTTTATTCATGCTCATTATTTATGGTACTGATATGCAAGAATAATTCAAAAGATCAAATAAGGAAGATTTGGTAAATTGCTTGATAATACTGATTCACCCCCCCTCTCAGTATTATTTCCAACACATGGATCTAGGTGGACGAACTATTAATTCTTGGGACGATATGAAAACCTCCTTCCTCACAAGATACCAGGACTTTTGCAAGACTAGGGATCCAAAAGATGAAATCTTTAAGATGATTGCAAAAGATAATGAAACTCTAGAAGAGTATGTTGAACAATTTAATTATAATTTACAGAGATCTCCACACACCACCTTACCTAAAGAATCCTAAGAGCTATCTTAATTAAAGGGATGAAAGAGGAATGGTTAGAAAATATAAATTTAATGGGGAAAGGAGATATTTCTCCAGAAGATTATGATGAAATCATCCGTTTGTGTATCAGGTGTTCGCGAGGAAGTGCACACACAGGAGCAGGATGTCGAGATCCCATGAGTAGGGGAAGAAAACCACACAATGGAGGCGTAACATGAATGGAGATTGGAAACATCCTGGAAGACTTCAAAACAGACATCTTGGGCACCCTCACGATGCAGCTGGATGTCTTACAAGCTAAACAAAAGTAAGCCTTAGCAAAACAAAACTTTGCCATCTTCTGTCCATGTTGTCAAAAGAAGCAGAGCAAATGGGAGTGTCCATTAGATATGGTCTAGACATGCACTATCTGCACCAAAGATCACGCCACTGAACAATGTCCATCACTGTCGGCGTTGAAAGCAGTATTCAAGGAAGCAGAAGAAGAGATAGAGTCAGTGTATCTGATGAACCAATGTCGACAATGGCAGGCTAAACCTACAGGTATGTCACAAGACACATCCCATTTCTTTCCTTCTTCAGAGTTTAATCAACAATAGAACCTTGGGGCGGCATGGAAAGGCCAATCACATTATCTAAATTGGAAAACCCAACCATTCCCTATGGCATCTTGGCCAACTCAATCCTTTCCAGGTAATGGCTAGCCAAATTCTCCTTTTACTCCTATTTGGCAGGGCAATCCCTATCAATCCTAGTGGCCTACCTCCACCTCTCAAAATCTGAACTAGTCTCCAAATTGGCAGCGACCGTTGGGGATATCCAATGCACCTATGGGGACAGGTCCTCAGCCTCAACCTACACTATCAACTCCATATACATTACAACAAAATCCTCAACCTCTTTTGCGCCCTCAATTTCCAGCTCAGTCGAATCTGAATCCTAATAATAGACTGGTCTAGTTGGTACAAATTATCGAAAGCTCAGATTATGAGATTGAGAAAAAATAATGTAATGAACTCAGATTGAGGTCAAGGCATATCATCACCCCTGGGGAAAACAAGGATCAGCCATCAATTGAAATTGAAACCCCGCCTCTAATTAATACTAAACTAAACCAAGGGGAAGAGACAGATTAGCGTGAAGACCCTGAAAAACTTATAGTCACTTCTCCCCCATTCCCCGAAAGGTTAACGATACCCAAACCTATTGTTTACCCATATTTTGATCTTGTAGGGGAACTAAAAAATCTTTGTATTAAAATTCCTCTCCTCCAGGCCATTCAAGATATTCCCATCTATGCTAAAACAATCAAAGAGCTATGTGTAAAGAAGCCTGTGAGGAAAGCAAAAACTTCACCCACCATTCACATTGTAGGAACCTTATCTGATTTACTCTTGGGAGGGGAAACTCTGGTAAAGTATGAAGATCCTGGAAATCCCATAGTGACAGTTCAGATATATGGCTGGTCTTCTCCCAATACACTAGTTGATTTGGGTGCAGCCATTAATATTTTAACAACATAAACCTGTGAAAAACTTGTTATTACAGCGCTGGAACCAACCACCAACTTATTAGAACTGGTCGATCATTTGGTGGTAAGGCCAGAAGGGACCTTACAGGGTATTACAGTTTCTATTGATTCATGGGAATATCCAGTAGATTTTCTTATCATAAACCCAAAGAGTTGATTGGATGGGCATCCTATGATTCTAGGCTGACCTTGGCTAGCAACAACTGATGCTTATATCGGCTACTGAGAAGGTGACATGACTATTGCAAAGGGGGATGCTGTAAAAAATCTTGTGTTATATCCTCTTGCCAAGCCTAGTCTTCCCATTGTAAAAATATGTAAACAACCACCAGCATACTTGGAGGAAAGCATCTGCTCACCACTCACAGTAGCAGAGGCACTGGAATTCAAAGATCAGACTGAAGATGACATTATCAACAATTTTATCAATCAACTAGCTGATGTGAGCAATGTAAAGTGTCAAATGTTGAAAGAAATCCTTGATAATGAAGCCATGGAAGATCCTTTGAAGGATACCAATGACCAGCATATCTAGACGACTGTTGTTCATAACAGCAAGCCTATTGAGATCGAACCAGGCAAAGTTCTAAACATTAATGATAGTCTGGATAGCGATTAGCAAGAAAAGTTCATATAGGTCTTGTAGAAATATAAAGGGGCTTTTTCATGGGATTATCCTAACATGAAGGGTATAGACCCACATCTATGTACACATCACATCTATATGGAGAAGGATGCTCAACCCATATGACAGCGTCAACGAAGATTGAATCCACATCTCAAGGTGTTGCACAAAATATTGTCACCATGACATTCTGCAATCTGTGTGAGTCTATCACCACTCATACTTTCCTCCTTTGCAAGTGTTAAACCTCAGTTCTTCATGTCAAGCCTTGAAAAATGAGAGAAAGCCCTTAAAAGTATGTAAAACTCTGGTTCCACACTTTCTCTTAGCATTACCTGTGGTCCCGCACCTATTGGTCATTTCCCCTGTGTACCTGACCGTTCTGTCTCTGTGTAATGGGTGCGGACCCCTGTAAAAGTAAAAAAGATGCAAGTACATTCTTAAAAACTCACTTTGGGTTATTTTTGGAAGCTTCTAGAGGGAATCTTGAGGTGGCAAGTTCACTCCTGTAAAGTTCATGCATCCCATACCTTACGGAGCTAACCCCTTGATGTGAGGAGCTTATCCATTTGAAGGAGGACTCTATCCCTTCATAGGTGGGCTTGTAACTTCCTTCCTCTGCACTATAAAATGAGGCATTAGGTTGGTTACTAAGGAAGTTGAAAGTTGAATATTTTTGAGGTGAAATGCTATTGGAATATAGTCTTCCTAATTGAGCTTGAGAGGAGAGATTACATACCTTTTTTTTATCTCATTAGGAAGAGTGTGAGGCTTGTCAAAGTAGAGGAGATTCCTGCTTGGACCTTGGAAGGAGCTTGTACAACATCAAGGCACCAAAGGTTGTAAAGTTCTTCTATTCTTAAAGTTAATACAATCAAGTTTATTTTTCTCAATAAGCTATGTTTTATGGTTTATTTCATGGATTCCTTGATCACCGTGATGAATATGATTTATTATATTAGCTGTGCAGGTGTTATTTGATGTGTGCTTGTTTGTTATTGCAGGTTCTCAAAAGGAAGCTCATTCGGACGGTCGAAGCATGGCTGCCACAAACTAGCATTGGAATTAAGGTAGGGTCTAAAACACCTCTTGGTTTTTATTAATAAAACACAATATATTTAGATAAAGGTAGATTTGCTTGTTCTGCTTGTCGCTAGATATCTGTTGATACTAGGGAGATCAGTGTTGTCTACAAGAACGATTTATGTAGCTGACAAATTGGCGATTCCAATTCCAAGTTATCCTAGATATCCTCCTCCTGGGGCTGGTATTATGACCCAGGGTTTTCGTGACCCTAACCGTCAGTTACCGTTTATTGCAACTTCGGACTTGTCTGATTTGTTGTGCCTTACGAATGATCTGATTAATTATCTTCCTTTTTGGCCGCCAATGCCGAATAAGTTGCCCAGTGATATCCCAAAGTTTGAAGGTAAATCAGGAGAGGATCCATCAAACCATGTGATGACTTATCACCTCTGGTGTGCATCTAATTCCATTATAGATGATTCAATTCACTTACGTCTTTTTCAACGCACTCTGATTGGTCTTGCGGCCAAGTGGTACATTGAGTTACCGCGAGCCTCTTTTTATAATTTTAGTCAGTTAGCCACTTCGTTCTTAACTCATTTTCAGTTGTTTGTCAGATATGACAATGGCATGGAATTATTAACTTCATTAAAACAGTCAACGTCGACATATATTTCGGATCATATTCATGAATGGCGACATCGACGACGTTTAGTGAAAGTTTTTATTCTGGATCAAATTTTAGCAGAATGGTTTGTTAAATCATTATTACCTAAAATCACTGAGGATGTAGCTAAGGCAGGAGTTGTTACTAAAGAGAAAGTAATTGCTCAAGCTCAGTACCTAGACCTCGTTTATATGCAGTCAGGTACTTTACATGAAAAAATCCTCGACGTTCCAAAACAAAATCAAATAACTGAAGCTCCTTCAGGGTCTCATGCCACTGATGGTATGATTGGTTTTGTTAACACCAAAAGCAAGACAAAATCTTCAAAGAATTCTTCTCCTATTATAACTTTACCAGATTCCCCGACAGGAGACTCTTCCGCTGAAATTCCTGCCGATATTCATGTCGTAGAATCATCTATGACCAAATCAAAATCCGGCGGTAAAAAGAAAGGGAAGAAGAAAAATAAACAAAACTCAAAAGAGAAATCAGATAAAACTGAATCTACTGATGAAAAACGTAAACCTCGCTATCCTTGTCTCATTTGTGACGAGGAGCATTTTACAAGAGATTGCCCACATTGTGCTGAGGTTGTGAAAATCGTCAAAGGTTCTCAAACACCTGTTGTCTTGAAGGATCCTTTTCCCAGTCAAGATAGTAAGATGATCGGTTCTTCTGCAAATGCCTCAGAAGAACCCATAATGATGATGTCTCATGTCAGGATTGCAATGCGATCGCAAGATTATGGTAGTAAAAGTCCTGTTGGTGGCAAGGAAGCAGAATCTTCTAATTCAAACCCATCAACTTCAACTCCTTCCGGTTTTGATCCACTACAGATTGAGAAACCTAACCCAAACTTAGTAATCAAACCGCCTGCTAAAGGTATACTTCGAAAGTCAGCTTTCAATCTGCATGCGAGAGCTACTCAGAATTATAACAGTGTTGAAGATTAAGTTATTTCCCCTTCAGCAATGTCGGCTTGGAAGGTGCTGCAATCATGCCTAGCACAACGTAAACTACTTTTTTTGGCTATAGGAGCTATTGATATTCAGGACTCGAACCTTATAATCTTTGATTTAGAGAATAGGACACCTTGCTTACCTCATCAAATGGATTTCCAGATTCTAGTGTTAGTCAAAAACAAACCTTGCTTTAGGACTGTAATTGATGAGGGAGCTTCTACGTGTATTATGTCAATCCAGTGTTGGAGATCGCTTGGTTCTCCTACACTCAATCAATCCCTGATGATTCTAAAGGCTTTTGATGGCTGTGGGTTCCATCCTTTTGGCATTCTATAGGATTTACCTATAGGGGTTGAAGGAAAAACTATTAATCTAGATGTGGAAGTGGTTGATGCCCCTCTAGATTACAACCTTCTTTTGGGTCGTAGCTGGTCTTATGCTATGACTGTTGTTGTTTCATCGGTCTTTTGGCTTATAAAGTTTCCTCATAATGGAAAGATTGTAACCATAGACCAACTGACTTATTTTTCATCCGACCCAGCCTCTTCTGAAAGTATCTAGCATGTCGATAAAACAACTATCCCTTACAAGGATGTTGGGGTAGGATTAGTTAAAGATTATGGTTTACTAGGAACTTTTTCCTTTCCTCCTCCTAACGTATTGCCTTCTACTGCAACTATTCATATGATTTCATCAAACACTATTGATTTTTATGATCCTTGGATCGTACCTTCCGAATCTGAGGTGGATTCATTTGGTGATGCAATGCCTTTGAGTCCCTATGAAATTTCATATTAGGTTGTACAGTCATTTTCTGACCCTTCTTCAATCGAAATTGATCTAATGAATGTGGTCCATGGAGAATCATTTTCAATGTCAACCTCAGATTCAACAACTTTTTCCGAGCTTGTTCATACTGATGAGCAGATTTGTGAACTTTTGTCTGTTGATGATTTACCATGGGAAGATCTTCATCATCGATCTTCATTTTTACCTGAGCTTGATCACTTTGAAAATGATTTTTCATCTATTTTTACTACTGATTATGTCAAAGAACCACAGAATCCATTGCAACATCCTGATTTTGAGTTAAATTTGGGAAATATTTCTCGAACGGTTCCTATTGACATTTCAGTTAAACCAGGAATTGTTGAAAACATTCATATAGGTGCTTCCTGTATGGACAATGAACTCCAAACTTATAAAGCCCTATTTCAAGAATTCCATGACGTGTTTGCCTGGTCATATGAAGAAATGCCAGGAATCAATCCAGCAATTGTTGTTCATGAAATTAAAACTTACCCGGATGCTAAACCTATCCGGCAACGTTTGTGTCAGATACATCCGCGAAACGCTGCTGCTATTAAAGCTGAAGTTGAGAAATTACTTCAAGGAGGTTTCATTTATCCAATTCCGTTAATGGATTGGGTATCGAATATTGTCCCTGTTAACAAAAAGCAAGGAAAAATAAGAATATGTATCGATTATAGGGATATTAATCGAGCTTGTCCTAAAGACAACTATCCAACCCCCTATATCGATCAAATCATTGATGATTGTGCCGGAAATGAAATTTTCTCCTTTATGGATGGTTTTTCTGGTTACAATCAAATCAACATACACCCTGCTGATCAACCAAAAAAGGCTTTCATTTGTCCATGGGGGACATTTGCTTATTACAAATTACCTTTTGGACTAAAGAATGCCGAGCAACTTTTCAAAGAGCTATGTCTTACACGTTTCATGACATCAAGAACATTGTGCAACCTTATCTCGATGATTTACCTACCCATTCATTACGTAGAGCTGATCATCTCACTCATTTACGAGCAATCTTTATGAGATGTAGGCATTATCGAATTAGGTTGAATCCACACAAATGTGTTTTCTGTATAGAAACGATTCATTTATTGGGATTCATTGTTTCAAAAGCCGGCATTTGTGTCGATCCCCTGAAGGTTGAATCTATTGCCAAATTGCCTCCTCTTCCGACTCTTCGCCAACTCCAAAGTTTACAAGGGAAAGCAAACATTTTACGTTGTTTCATTCCTAACTACACCGAGATAACGAAGGGTTTTACCAGGTTGTTGAAACAGAATACTCCATTCTTTTGGGATGAGATAGCTAACAAATCTTTTGATGCACTTAAACACGCGTTGACCCATGCACCGTTATTGCATCCTCCCAACTACAACCAGGATTACTTCTTGTACCTCGCCGCTTCTCATTCCACCATTGGGATGGTTTTAGTTCAGGAAGATGAATTCAACAGTGAACATGTGATTTACTATCTTAGTCAAACTTTGAATCCGATTGAGCTTAAATATTCGCATGTGGAGAAATTGGCCTTGGCAGCTATTCAAGCTGTCCAAAGATTTCGTCATTACATGTTATTACGCAAAATTATCGTAATTTCTGACTGTAACCGTATGATCTATATTTTGACCAAAAAATTGCTTGGGGGCAAGTATTCCAAATGGATTGTTATCCTACAGGAATTTGACTTGGAATTTGAAAAATCCAAGGCAAAGAAATCTTTGGTATTTGCGGAACTGATGTGTGATTTCCCACGTGTTGATACTGAAACTGTGGCGGAAGAGCCCATCGTGGACGAATCCTTGTTTCTTATCAGTACTCGTGATCCATGGTATGGAGATATCATTGATTATCTCCAAACCTAATCTTTTCAACCTGAAATTTCATGATCTTAGCGACGAAAAATACGTTTCCAATCCCAACAATACAAAATCATTGGAGATACACTCTATCATCGTGGGGCGGATTTTGTTTTCCAACGTTGTTTAACTCATGAAGAAGCTGAAAAGGTTATAAATGACTGTCACTCTGGATCATGTGGCGGTCATATGTCTGGGTATGCCATAGCCCAAAAGATATTGCGCGCTAGTTATTTCTGGTAGTCTTTATTTAAATATTGTATTTACGTGGTCTGAAAATGCCACAATTGTCAAATTTTTGTTCCGAAGATGCGTGCTCCACCTGCTCCTCTCCACCCTATAATTGCCGTCGGGCCTTTTGCAAAGTGGGGTATCGACTTTATTACATGTAACCCTCACTCGTACGGGGAGCATGCGTATATCATCCTTGTGGTAGATTATTTTACTAAGTGGGCCGAGGTGATGCCTCCATTTTCGTCAGATGGCAAAACTACTACAATTTTCATTTTCAATCATATAATTACTAGATTCGGTGTTCCTCAAGCGATTATTACCGATCATGGGAGTCATTTTCGAAACATCATGATGACTGAACTAACAGATCAACTTGGCCTGCGTCACGATAGTTCTACTCCATATTACCCACAGGCTAATGGTCTGGTTGAAGCTATCAACAAAGTTCTAGTCATTATGATCTGATGAATCACTGGTATTCATAGGTCGAATTGGCATAACATGTTATTTTCAGCGCTTTGGGCGTATCGAACCTTAGTAAAAACATCAACTGGTTTCACTCCTTTTCAACTGGTTTACGGTTTGGAAGCTGTGTTACCCATTGAATGCGAAATTCCGTCATTGCAAATAGCCATAGAATTACTCCCAGCCACTTCCGAAGAGGAGAAGCATTTGTTGTACTTAGCTTAGCTATATGAGAATCGACGTGATGCTGCATTAGCAATCGAAACTCATGCCAAACGAATTAAAGCTCAGTATGATTGAAATGTTACACCTCGTAATTTTTCGAAAGGAGACCTAGTCTTACTATATGATCAAGCAAACGATAACCTAGGGGTTGGAAATTTTTTACCTATGTGGCATGGTTCTTAAGTTGTTAAGCGGAAGCTGGCAAAAGGGGCCTATGAATTGGTAGATTTTGATGGTGTCTCTTTGGGTAAACCTATAAATGATATTTATCTGAAGAAATATTATGCTTAAATCTAGGTGTGGAGATTTTAGTTAGATTAGTTTCTTTCTAGCTGGTGTGTTTTAGATTAGAAAAGTGTGCTTAGTTTAGAGAGTGTTTTTATCATTATTCCTACTTATCTTGATTTTACTCTTGATATTGCAGATGTTGACGTCTCCTCAAACATACATTGGTTTCGCTGATGGTGCTTGTCGTAATACACAAAACATTTCTTCCGCAGCTTGGGTTATCTATTCACCCTCTGATGAGTTGGTATCTATGCATGGGGTAAGCCTCGGTCAAACAACAAACAACATTGTAGAGTATAGTGTAGTGATTGAGTTATTATCTGAATCCATCTCATTCAGGATTCAGAGTTTGATTGTTAGGTTAGATTCTGAACTCCTTTTATTGCAGCTTAATAGAGTTTATGCCATTAGAAATCCAGTGTTATTAAGATTATTTTTGAGAGTTCATCTCTTGGAACATGAATTTGACTATATTGAATATTAGCATATTCCAAGATATTTAAATACATTAGCAGATGCAATTGCTTCTTGAATGTTAAATAGACATTTGCAATAATCAAACAGTAAATTTAAAAATATTCCATAACATGTTATACAAGATAGCCAGTAATAGTGATATAGCATAGCATAGAAGTGTGTCAAATATACATCATCTTCGCTCATAGGTTGAAAAACACCTTATGATCGACAAAAATGATAATACAAAAAGCAAAAATGTCGTATGAGTCTACAAAGGCGATCATCCTATCACTGGTGATGATCACGATAAAAAACCACTGCTCGGGCCACCCTACAGAGGAACCTCCTGAAAGGTCTTAGGACCCCAATCACATAGTGCTGTAACCTAAGTGGAATATCATCTATGCTAGTCTCTGGAATATCTGCTGTCAAAAGCTCAAGATGATTTTCCAATTTGGTCAGGGTCTCTGTAGATTCATCCCGTGGGACCGGTACTGCTGTAGTTGGGTGTCTCCTCTCATAGGGCCGGAGAGTGGCTGGTTGCCGTGGACCCAACTTTGCATTTGAAACTTTTATTATCAATTTTGGATGATTTAAAAACAAAAAAAAATTAAAACTTAGAAAATGCTGAGAATGATTTTACCTGAATCATCCCACTACTCTCCTAGTGGAAGAGTCATGTCTGGGTCACCACGATAATCCATCCCAGCATAAGGAAAATCCTGAGTCACGAAAAGTTGGTTCTCCAACCAACAAAAATACTCAGGCGGAAATCGAACAACCTCTGAACCCTCCTCAGGATGACGAGCCAAAACTGTAACCCAATGCATTAGCTTAGGTTCTTGGGGAAGTCCAGCTCCAATGGAAAGCTGCTGTGGGACCAACATCAGAACCCTCTCTAGACCAAAGCTCACAACTAGGAAACCATATCCAAAGTTTTTTAGTTGTCCGTTCTTTGCTCTAGTTAGTTGGCCTTTTACATTCGCCAACACATCTTTGCACCAGTTGAAGATGGTGCCTCGATAACAGTCTACTACTATTCGCATTTGGGATCCGGTAGCTACATGCAGTGTTGCGCTTCTACAGAGTCTGGTGACAATAAATGCAATCACTTTGAGTTCAGGACGGGAGATAGTTTTGATATCAATCCCTTTGTCCTTTGTTTGGTCATTACAAAACTCTAGTCGGAGACTATCGACAGACTAGCCACCTGGCCTAGTCCCGAATAGAGATAATCGTTCACCTCTCTTGGGCAAACCAGTCAGGAAATAAATGTCCTCTAGCTCGATTTCGAGCCGATGGCCACCAATAATGAAACACTGGTCCTGTATATTCCACCTGTCCACCAGCCATTGCAAAAAGTCTACTTGGGCCCTCATGCCAGGTATGCCCCAGAATTTAAATAGCCCGCATGCCCTCAATGCATCCAATGAGGGCTGATGATTAATTGCGGCAAGGTCCACATCTTCGTGCTCCCGTTCCTACCAAATGAGAATTTTGTATATCCTACATTGCAAAAACAACGGATTAGAACATTTTAGTTCAAAAATTTTTGGGCAGAAATGAAAAAATTGAAGTTTTAAAACCTATTTCGCAGGGTCCGCACCCGCTAGTTAGGGACAGTGCGTAGGTTTGCACTCTTCCCAAGCAGCAGGTGCGAGCCCCTAGCTCTTTCCTTTGTAGGAAAAAGTCGGGGTCCGCAGGTTTCGCATGTTGTGCCTGCGGACCCCCACGAGCGGTTTTTTAAACTAATTTTTCCCTTAAAAATCAAAATGGAAGCTTAAAAATGAAATACAAATGGTTGAAATGCAAAATTAAGGTGATGTGGATTACCTGGAGCTGACGGTTTTCCTTTCCAATGAAAATTTTTTCCATAATCTTCACAGGAAGTTTCTTACCCAAAAGCTTTTTTTTTCTCACTCTGAAATCAAATGGTAAAAATGAATTTACAAAAGCCCTTTTTATAAGCTTTTTTGAATAAATGATTTTTTAATTTGTTTATTTTTCACTTTAAAAAGGTAACTTTTGATGCATTTTTATTTATTTTAAACATGTATGAGTAATGTTTGAGTTTTTGTGTAGAATATCGGATTTTTCAGGGAAAATTGATCATTGTCAACAAAAAACATTGGAGTCCTCTTTAAGCTCTTTTCTGACTCGTAAAATATTAAAAGATTGTCGAGTTTTTCTTTTTAAGCTTGTTAAAACGAAATTAAAAGGACGGTCTACTTATAGCTCTTTTCTGACCATATAAACATGAAAAGATTGCCCGGCTTTTTTCGTTTCAAGTTCAATATTGGTTATAAAATGACATGTCGTTGATCGCTTTTTAACGTTTTCGGATCAGAGACACTAATTATGAAAAGTACTCCTTGATTGTAATGGTCAAGCAGTTCTCTCAAGTATTATTTTATACTTTTTTGGGCTTGGGAGACACAAATTTACGAAAAAGGACAACCATGGAGTTCTCTTAAGTTTTTCTTTTGACTCCCTAAAATTGAAAAACGCCGAGTTTCTCCTATACTGGACTCGTTAAAATTTAACAGTAAAGGACCTGTTCAATTTCAAACAGAAACGAACCATTCCTTCTTAGGGTTCGAATTTTAAACTAAGTTGTACTCATCCGAAGGATGAGCTTATAACCAAGCAAATGTTATCCTCCTCAAGCTTGTCAAAAATAAATAGGTACTTGCCAGAAATGGTGGGGGAAGAGAGAGAAAAATGAACCTGTTTGTTATACTTTGTGTTTTAGAAAAGCATTTAACCACTCTTGAACACGACACTTTTTGTTCACCTGGGTTGGGAAATCCTTTGCCTAACAGTTAATCAAACCATATTGAAAGTCTTTAGCCGGTTTCTGGGTATTAGCTTTGGGTCAATTGTCACCAAACCATTTGCAGTGTCATTATGTGTTCAAGAGATCACTTCAAATAAACCATTCATCTGCAAAATATCTGTCATCCATCTTGATCATCCCTGAGTTAGTCCTTGCCAAATATATTTATTCAAACTTGATCTATGATTTCGTGTTGTGGGCTTGCCTACGACGGATCGCTTTCTATCGACTTCAGCTCATTATCTAGAAAGATGATATAGAAATCGTCAGTACCTTGGAATCTGCATGCCTCAATGGTAGGTTTCTTGCCTTTGATGATAGGTTGCATCATTAACCTTCAATCAAAGGATTCTGTGACACGTTCGACATCAACTCATCTATTCACATTTCATGGATTGTACTGAGTACTTTGAGAGCCATTGAAATTACTGCTGGTTTCTCTCACACTTGTTAACAATTCACATCATTGACTGGTAATCAAGTGGTTTCTACCATGTTCGACTTCGACACATTCATTCACATGGATAGAATCGTACTAGTTCGAGAAGCAGAAATCAAGACCCTAGATCTAGTTTCCACCATCTAAGTTGCGAGGAATTTTTTTATTCATTATAGAGTACACTATTCATAAACAGATGGCTGCGCCCATACTGTGTCTACATATGTCTATACTTGTGATGTATTACGAAATCATTCTTATATCAGAGCAGTTTAGTTAATTTTCTAGTCAGTTTTGATCTGAGTATGGGAATGCCTACCTCAGCGATGATATGTTCACATATATATATATTTTGTATTGAATGTTTTTATAGGTTCTGACCAGGGTGTCCACAGGATGATCCTTGAAATGATAAAGTACTTCACACTTCTTAGATGACAAATACTATCCTCATCTATTATAGACTTCGCACTTTAGGGGGAAATTTGTTGCACAAATTATTGTCACCATGACATTCTACAATCTGTGTGAGTCTATCACCACTCATACTTTCCTCCTTTGCAAGTCTTAAACCTCAGTTCTTCATGTCAAGCCTTGAAAAATGAGAGAAAGCCCTTAAAAGTCTCTAAAAATCTGGCTTCACACTTTCTCTTAGCATTACCTACGGTCCTGCACCTATTGGTCATGTCCCCTGCGTACCTGACCGCTCTGTCTCTGTGTAATGGGTGCGGACCCCTGTAAAAGTAAAAAAGGCACAAGTACATTCTTAAAAAATCACTTTGGGTTATTTCTGGAAGCTTCTAGAGGGAATCTTGAGGTGGCAAGTTCACTCCTTTAAGGTTCATGCATCCCATACCTTAAGGAGCTAACACCTTGATGTGAGGAGCTTATCCATTTGAAGGAGGACTCTATCCCTTCATAGGTGGACTTGTAACTTCCTTCCTCTGCACTATAAAATGAGGCATTGGACTGGTTACTAAGGAGGTTGAAAGCTGAATATTTTTGAGGTGAAATGCTGTTGGAATTTAGTCTTCCTAATTGATCTTGAGAGGAGAGATTACATACCTTTTTTTTATCTCATTAGGAAGAGTGTGAGGCTTGTCAAAGTAGAGGAGATTCCTGCTTGGACCCTGGGAGGAGCTTGTACAACATCAAGGCACCAAAGGTTGTAAAGTTATTCTATTCTTAAAGTTAATACAATCAAGTTTATTTTTCTCAATAAGCTGTGTTTTATGGTTTATTTCATGGATTCCTTGATCACCATGATGAATATGATTTATTATATTAGCTATGCAGGTTTTATTTGATGTGTGCTTGTTTGTGATTGCAGGTTCTCAAAAGGAAGCTCATTCGGATGGTCGAAGCGTGGCTACCACAAACTAGCATTGGACTTAAGGTAGGGTCTAAAAAACCTCTTGGTTTTTATTAATAAATCGAAATATATTTAGAGAAAGGTATATTTGCTTGTTCTGCTTGTCGCTAGATATTTGTTGATACTAGGGAGATCGGTCTTGTCCACAAGAACGATTTATCCAGCCGAAACAAGGACATTGTGAAAGAAGAATTACAAAAGATGCTAGATGTGAACTTCATTTATCCTATTTCGGACATTAAATGGGTCTCTCCATTGGTGGTTGTCCCCAAGAAAAATGGGAAGTGGCATATTTGTGTAGACTACTGAGAATTGAACAAGGAAACACAAAAAGATCACTTCCACCTCGCATTCATCGATCAAGTCCTTGATACTTTGGCAGGGAAACAATTCTTTTCCTTCCTAGATGGTTTCAGTAGCTACAACCAGATTCAAATCACCCCTGAAGACCAAGACAAAGCAACCTTCACCTGTCCCTGTGGTACATTCACATACAGAGTATTACCATTTGGCTTGTGTAATGTCCCGACTACATTCCAAAGAGCTATACTCAGCATTTTTGTTGATTTGATAAATGAAGGACTTGAGGTGTATATGAACAAATTTACTCCATATGGGGATGACTTCGACCAAGAATTTAAAACATTAGAAAAAGTTTGAGAACAATGCACTCCAACTAGGTTATGTTTAAGCAATGTCAAGTGTCACATGATGATGACTGAGGGCGTAATCTTGGGACATTATATTTTTGCAGCAGGGATACAGGTAGATCCAGCAAAAATTCAGGTAATTCTTTTACTGCCTACCCCTTCAACTCAGAAAGAGGTACATAGCTTCCTGGGATATGCAAGATATTATCTTAGGTTTATTAAAAACTTTTCACAAATTGCTGCACCTTTATATGCTTTAACTGGAAATGTTGATTTCAAATGGTCTAAGAAATGTGACAACTTTTACAAGTCTAAAGCAACTACTCTCAACAGCACCAATATTACATGGACCAAACTGAGAGCTGCATTTCCACATATCTTTGGATGCATCAGATGTAGCTATAAGCACTGTCCTCGGCTAGGAGGAGGACAAGAAACCATATGCTATATATTATATAGGGCTTCTTCTGAAATCTATAGAAGTTGGCTTGAGCTCCTAGTGATCTCGCACCAGCTGACCAAGTGACAACCTGTAGTGAGAACTAGTACTTGTGCATACAACACCGATTCTTCCAAGTTTGTTATGAACTACCAGGTTGATAAAGTAAAGTTGGCAGCCCAGGAGTTGTAGCATTCTTGCTGCAATACTAGCACTCACCGAGCACATGACTAAAGGATTGATGTTTTACTTTAATTTTAGACCCAATCACATGCATGATTGGTCAAGGGAGTGGTTTTAGGCTCCATTCACTGTTAGGGTAGGCCCAAGGGAGTGATTATAGCTCCAACCGCATGTAGGATAGAGATAAGGGAGAAAATGTGGTATTTTCACTAAAATTTCTTCATATTCCTCGTGTTGTTGAGCTAATGTTTGTGTTCTGGTGACATCCTTGATCAGAAATTTTTAGTTTAGGATCAAAAAAAATTGTGGGACCTCTAGAAGTTGTTTAAAGTTGAAAATATAAAAAACGCTAATGGATTTAGTGGTTGATTGAGCCAATGAGTTGAATTTGGATCAAATCTAACATATAAACAGAGTTGTGATTCCCAATAGTTCTAAGTAATTATTGAGTTGAACACCTGAGTTCATCTACATATTGGAGGAAGCTCATTGTGAGTTGGTTGATTGTCTAGTGATGTTGTGAGATTGTGTGTGTGTGTGTGGAGAAGAGCCTATAAGTTGCATGCGCTCTCTAGTGCAAAATTTCTGAAGTAGATTGCAGTTGTACCAGTAGTGATCTTAAGTATGTTTCAACCATGATGTTTATGCAGTGAGTGAGGTATTGATGTGTGATATGGAGTAGCTTTTTTAGGTAATTGTGTTGGAACTTGTGTGGAGATTTTGTATGGAGTTTTTGATGGAAGTTAGTGCTGCAAATTTGATTGAGCTTTAATGATATGTTGTTGGGGTGCTCATGTTGAGAAATATTTAGTAGTCTAGTTTGAAAATAGATGAAAGGAGGCTCACATGGAGAAAGTGAAGGAAGGGAGGCTTTGAGAAGACAATGACTTGGTGGATTCAATACAAGGAAGAGTTTTCTCCATCTAATAAGAGTTGGATAGTCCAATGGAAATTGGGCGAGGATTAGTGATTGCATTAGCCTTTAGTGGGTCCATAGATATGAGAGAAAAACAAGTTCCTATCACAAAGGACCAAAATAATGTGAAAGAAGTCGAGGCTTTCGTTGCATAGGAGTTAGTTGATCCATGTGTAATTTGTTCAACAGATAATAAAATATTGATCAATGCAGCAGGAGCAGGGTGGGTTTTTGCCTGGTAAAGAGTTTCCACCAGACATACTTGTGCCCATTGTGTTGATTATTTTTATGGTTGCATATCTATTTTGATGCTATAATCTATGGTTGTGTGTTTTAGCTTTTACATGGTAAAAGAGTAATAATTTGGAGAATTTTTTTAAAGTTCCTCACTAATGATTCACCACCCCCCCCCCCCGCTACTCCCGCTCTGAGTAGTGATCTTGTTTCCAAAAAATTAATGGATTTAACTAGGAATTCAGGTATTGTCTAAATAATCAATGCAATCTAACATGTGGCTAAGAAACCCTAAGGCTCACTTAGTCACATTGGTGGTTTCATCTTCCCCAGATAGCACAAAAATTGAGGGTAAGACCTTATGGGCATCTTCAATAGAAATGATATGCATAGGATAGGTCTCGGTCAGCTGCGTTGGTGTCCCTCATAGTAAATTTATTGCAAACAAGGCCAGTTTGTTCTCTTTAGATAATTGAGTGAAGTCTAGAGATAGTGAGTCTTCATTTAATGGCTTTTGATTTTCGAGATTGGGGAAATAGAAAGCCTTGTAAATGAGGTTAGAGGTGACTACAAGGATAACTTATCCTATGGAAGATGCAACAGAGCTTCTCTAAGGGATGTATGCAAAATCCAGCCAAGTTATGAACTCAAGAAAGTGATAAGTGGCTAGGGTTAAGATATAATACAAACCATAATTGACTACGCCAAAATAATCTGGTTTTCTTAGAAAATTTCCAGAAAAGTCACGAAAGAACTAATCGAATTCAAATGGGCACCTTGGGTCATGTATATCTGTTAGAGGTTGAAGTGTTTGGGGCAATTTTCTAAGACTTACTTAACTTCAACATGATGATAATTGGGTTTAGTGAGATGTATAAGTACCTAAACTAGAGAGGAGCAGTGGAAGTCGAACTGTGCTATTCATGGTCTGACTTAGACAACGAAATTAAGGTGGATTGTGGTCTGAAAAGGATGGGGCATAGGCAAGGCTTATAAACAAAGAAATTTTCTCATTTGAGTTCGACAAGAGTGGCAAATTTGATGGAATGCATGTAAGACGGGACTAATGATGTGGTAGGGAAATGGCGTGGGTAATGAGGTAATAAAATGACTTAGTAGGTGGATGACATAGGATGTGAGGTGGAGTGGCTCTGATATGGCAGGGTAAGGTGGTAGGCAGGCTCACTTCGCACACTCTACTAGAAAATGGAAAGACCACATGTCAAGAACGAGGGTGGTTTGGAAAATTGTTTACCAACCTGTGCTACCCCAACTCATGATTTTATGAAAAATGAGTTAAGGTGGTGCAATAGATCATAACTGTTGATTGAATGGTTGACGAGATTACAATCTTGCATTGCATCACCCCTACCCAACTATTGGGACCATGTCCCTTGGGGTCAAAATTTGTTAAGTTTTGTTAAAACTTGTAAAGTCTCTGCATTTTAAGGAGCAGAACACAAGTAGCACAGGTCGAGAGGAGTCAAAGGGGATTTAGGAAGGTCAAATCCCCTTAGTTTGTTGGAAGCCAAGCTATTTTCAGACCCGCCCATGGTTCGTGGACCATGGTATTGTAATGAAGAAGGATATAAAAGGAAGTCATAGAAGAGTCATAAGATAGCCAATAGAAGTAAGGATAGTGCATGATTTGGGTCTAATTTTATCTAGTCTGTACTTGGGTGAAGGGGAAGTCTCCTACAGTTGTGTGTGTAGAGACCTTGGTAAGTCTGCAACTGAGTGTGCAGGAGCCTACAGCTGTGTGTGCAGGGTTGGAAAGATTTGTAATAGAAGATCTGAAACTTAATAAAAACTTATTCTGAAGAACTACCTGTGTATCTGTGTATTACTATTTTAACTCTGAGCTTATTATATTTATGATTTGTTGAATGCCACTAATCAAGAAAAGTACTTAATAGATTCGTGAAGATGTAGATCTGTTTATTTATATGATTTTATGAATGTTTAGCACAACCAACGAAGGACTTAAATCTCCTAACTGTTAATTACTGTAAATTTTGGGTTTCAAAGGTTAGGGTTCACGAAGGTCAAGATAAAGCGCTAAGTTTGGAAGAAACACTCCACATAGTCTTTTGGATGTAGAAACCTGGTTCTAGCATCCCCCAATACTACCTCGAGTGAGACTGTAGCCTGCGCTACATGGGTTGTTTCCGAAAGGTCCGATAGTGTAGGGTTTTGTTCATTAGCGCAGCAAACTACGAACCTGGGTCCAAGCCCCTTCAAGCCAACAAGCGGTGGAGGGGCTACAAGAATTAATAGATAACTGCGTTAGTAAGGGTAATCTAAAGTAGACAGAAGTAAGAAAATGGTTGGTCGAGAAATGAAATTGACTACACAAATCGAAGAATTTGAAATGGACCAGGTGATCCTAGGTTTGGGATCTAATGTGATTTTTTTGCCTAAACAAACCTTGGAAAGAATGGGAAATTTGATGTTGTAGTGATCCCCAATTCATCTGTGAATGAAGAACCATCAGAAAATTATTCCTATGGGGCACTTACATGGAGTATATGTTGACATTGAAGGGTCGTACACTATAGCTGATTTTAAGGTAATTGAAATAGTAGATAATCGTAATCCCTACCTGGTGCTGCTTGGAATTGATTGAGCTTTTGATATGGATATGGTCATCAACCTCAATAAGTGTAGCATGAAGTTTGAAAAGATGGAACTAAGAGTCATTATTTCATTCGACCCGACAGAGGGTGTGTGGTATATTGAACTAGTCTGAGATTACTATGAGGAGGATGATATTGAAAAAGTATAAAAGCTTACTGTATGGAATGAGGATTGGATCAATCCTATGGCGAACATAAGAATTACTTGGGAAAAAGACAACTCTTGCAACTCAGATTCAGATGAGGAGATTGAGAATTGTTAGAATAGATTACATGAAGTGTCAATGCTACGATGTAACAAACTTACTAAATCACTCTAGCGTATATCCAGTGAGGTACGCAATTTACCATATTATGATGCCTTAGAAGATGTAAATTTGTTTCTTGATAAATTTTAAAGGGATGTACCAGAGGAACATCGGTTCCAAGCATTGGACATCGTGTTGAGAGCTACGCTTGCCAAATGGTGGGGTACTCATAAGAACATCTTTGTAGAATGGAAGGAGTACCAAAGAATGATGAAGTTGTGATTTGGCTATGAAATACCCGTATTTTCGAAAAATATACAAGGAAGGATGATCCGCGTGAGCATCTAGCTCATTTGAGGAAGGCTTGGGGAGAGGAACCATAGCCTAAATGGGTGCATATATTCTGCCATACCTGGGATACTATTATGATGAATTGGTATTTAGAAATAGAGTTGCGACATGGAATCATGGAGTTGGACGTTCTAAAGGAAAGATTTCTATTAACATTCTATTTTGAGGATGGATTCGAATGTATTGATGAAGCATTATAGGAAATAAAGGTTGTGATATTTAGAATGCCTATAGAGCCTATCACATGGGTACAACCTGACTGGAGTACGCAGCTGCACCATGCTATGGAGTGCTACAATGTTACTAGAGAAGAAGGCAAGGAAGACCCCAGGAATATTAGCATCCCTGAGTCAGAGGGAGATCACGAAGTCGTTGGGCCTAAGGTAGAGGTTCCTGACATTTCAAAACCATTAAACACCAAGAAAGTGAACATTAGGTTGTAAGCGCAGCCGAAGTTAGCGAATATAAGTGATTATTGGGATAAGGACATAGTTGACAAGGTCGCAGAGTTATTGCAGGAATATCAAGACTTGTTTCCAACAAAGTTCTCTGATCTAAAGGGGATAGTAGGTGATTTGGGCATTATGAAGATCATTTTGAAGCCAAATGCAAAGCCGGTAAAGCAACACCCATACTGATTGAATCCTAAATACAAGAAAAAGGTGCACGAAGAACTGGATAAGATGCTCGCAGTAGGAATTATTGAACCTGTAGAAGAATCAGACTAGGTTAGTCCTATGGTGGTTCAGGAGAAGAAGACAAAGGGAGAAATTAGAATCTACGTATATCTTAGGAAGTTGAACGATGCTTGTGTACATGATCTATACCCTACGTCATTCACAGATGAAGTCTTGGAGAACGTTGGTGGTTAAGAAGCATACTATTTTATAGATGGATTCTCAGGATATCACCAGATCAAGATCGCACCAAAAGATCGAAGTAAGACTACATTTGCCACAGAATGGGGCTCTTTTCAGTATACAGTTATGACCTTTGGACTTAAGAATGACCCTGTGATCTTTTCTAAGGTGGTAATCGTAGCCTTTAAGGAATTTATTCACAAGTTTTTGGAGTTATACTTTGATGATTGGATGGTGTTTGGGTTAGTTAAAATCATATTGCAATCCTTCGTCTAATGTTGGATGCTTGTAGGAAGTATCAGATCTCCCTAAATCTGAAAGAAGTGTATATTTTGCGTACCATATGGGATACATTTGGGCCACGTTGTTTGTAAGCAAGGGTTGATGGTGGACCCTTCTAAAATTGTAGTGATTATCAATTTAGAGCATCCGAGGAATGTAAAATAGTTGCACGCTACATTGGGCCATACAAGATACTATAGAAAGTTCATTAAGGCATATGCACAGAGCACTACACCCATGGAGAAATTATTGAATAAAGATGGGACATTTGCTGGGATGATTATTCCCAGAAGAGCTTAAATGTTTTGAAGGAAAATATGGTTACAACACCTATTCTAGTGTTCCCTAATTGGAAGAAATAATTCCATGTACATGTGGATGTGTCCTGCATAGGGCTAGGAGCAAATTTAACCCAACTAGTCGTAGGACATATCAACCATCTGATTTCATTTGAGAGAAGAAAGTTGTCTAAGGCAGAGAACAATTTTTCAACCACGGAGTGCAAAGGGTTGGCGATGGTATATGTGCTCCAAAAATTCATGTAGGACAGTCTCAAAATGTATACAAACCATTCAACTTTGAAGTACCTAGTCAACAAGCCTATGTTGGGGGAGCAGGGAATCTGTAGGTGGTTACTGCTATTTCAGGAGTACGATTTCAAAGTAATTGTGAAGCCGGGAAGATCAAATGTTGGACCCGATCACCTTTCGCAGATTGAGAATGGCAAGGAACCTACAAGTCTTGATGAAGGATTGCCTAATGCACAACTCTTTGTTGTGCACGTTGCAGATGAACATTTTTCATATATCATCGAATTCCTATCTATAGGTGTAGCCCTTGAAGGATATATGACGTAGCAGAAGAAGGAATTAGTGTTCCGGGCTACGAATTTCTCTATAATTGAAGGGAACTTGTATAAAATGAGCTCAGATGAAGTTTTGCGCATGTATGTATCGAATTATGAAAGACAAAGTATCCTTGTCGAAGCACATGGAGGAGTTGCTGGAGGAAATTATGTTGGAAGAGCGACTGCGCAAAAGATCCTACGAGTTGGGTTGTCGTGGCAAACTATGCACAACAATTCCAAGGGATATTGTAGGGCATGCGATGTCTATCAAAGGACCGAGAATATGTCATCAAGGGATAAATTTCCTTTGAACACGCAAGTCTCATTACAGGCATTAGATAAATGGGTAATAGATTTTGTGTGACCTATTCGACCACTAGGAAAGAAGACAGGAGCACACTACATTATCACGGCAACAAAATACTTGATAGGTGGGCTGAGGCATAGCCTATGAAGGATTGCAGTGCAGCTACAACTACGAATTTTATATTTGAGTACATTTTATCTAGGTTCGGCTGTCCTAAGATTTTGATGAGCGACAATGGTTTGCATTTCCTGGATGAAACAATTGTTGCTTTGCTTGAATAATTATAGATGTATCATTAGAAAATCACACCATATCATCCTCAAGAAAATGGCACAGTTGAAGATTTCAATAAAATCTTGGAGAATGCTTTGACGAAGATCTGTAATGCAAATAGGAAAAATTGGGATGTGTGCATACCAGTTGTTCTTTGGGCATATAGAACTACCTGTAAGAAGTTGACTAGATAGACACCATTTAGGCTAGTTTATGGATAATAAGCAATCATGCCAATAGAGTACAGAGTGCCCAGTTTGAGGATTACTGAAGTCACAGATATGGCACATAGGGATATAATGGAAGAACACCTCGCAAAGATACATGAGTTAGAAGAAGATCACTTCTTGGTGAGATTTCATCAGTAGGTGCAGAAGGCTCGAGAAAAGGTGTGGCACGATCACCACATTAAGCAATACAATTTTAAAAATGGATATTTAGTACTGACGTGTGATAGCAATTTTACGAAGTTTCCAGGAAAGTTTCAGATGCATTGGCTGGGACCATACATTGTCAAGGAGATGATGGATGGAGGTGTAGTTCAGCTTGCGAATCTGAATGGGGATCTATTTCCAAGAAGAATCAATGGGAGCCAGTTGAATTTGTACAAGGGTGATCCAGCCCCTACATAATGACTATATGCATGTAGGATAGTTTTAGTGCTTCAAGAATTTGCAAGGAAGTGCAGGACTATAAGCTACGCTACTTGGAGGAAAGTTTGGCAAAGCAATGGGGCTACATGATGGTTAGGCAAAAGGCGTAGATGGGAGATGCGACGAAGGAGCTATGCTAGCAAGGTGGATCTCATGAAACTTGGCTAGAAATTTACCATTGAAAACACTTTAGATGATTGGATGGCTATTTTTCCGATAAAGGGAGTGGGGGGGAAGCATTTAAGGAGAATATCTTTCGAAATTTCCCTCCAAATGAGAATTAACGAAGGAGATCTAGAGGGAAACAGTGGATTTGAATTTAAAAAGGGTTATAAATACAAAATCCCACTCCACATTTGAACACTTTTCTTCCAGAGAGATTGCCTTGAGATTTTGCACCTAAGTTTGAACCGAGATGATCATTGCATGTCTGGATGCAATTGGCAAGAAGAAGAGAAGGAGTTGTCGCAGAAGGGGCTTGGGTTTGAGGTAGATTTTTCTTAGTGGTAGAAGAAACTATTCTAGGAGAGAATTGACAAGATGATTGCAACACCACTAGTCCCTACCACAACACCCAGGTCATCGAGGCCAAAACCTACTACCTCCGCTACAAGAGAGAAGAAGCAAAAGAAGCCACATAAAATGTCAGTTCAACAATCACCATGCAAAAAACCAACTAGGGTTAGAAAAAAGGGTTGGATGGATAAAAGTAAGAAACCGACATAACCCCTAGACTTGGATGAAGAAGAATTAACTATGGGGGTTGAATATATCAATGCCAAAGAAGCAGTGCCAATTACTCAGCTACCACCTTATGTACCCCCTAGGAAACCTACTGCCAAGGTAACTTATGTAGAGGTTCAAACCAAAGGTGAAGAGGAATGGAGCGTAGACCCCTATCTCGAATCAAAGGACTGAGAGTCTCCCTTCAGGGTTAGGAAGAGGCAGAAGCAAATTTCCACAAGACCTTACAAGAAGCAGAAGTTTGATAAGTCTGCGAGTGTGAAACCATTAGTCCAAACAGAGGGGGACCTTGATGAGACAGGTGATGTTGTCCACTCTACCACTAAAATGATATGGGGACACATTGAGGACTAGTACCACCATGTATTGGACAAAGTGCAGCAGGGCCTAAAGGAATTGCAGGTCCAGACAAGAGTGACCCAGGCAAGCGTGGTTTAAGTGAGCATGTTGAAATTTAGTTTCACTAAAAACACATCTAAGCTCTGAGAAGTACCACTACCATGGGGCTCTCTCTAGTTTGAGGTAACCAAAGATGAGGAGCTCAGGCAATACTGGAAAAATCTAAGCATCAACCTTACAGCACTGTCGATCTAGACCCTACATGAGTTTCACCAAGGAGTTTCAGATGAGCTTCACATCTGGGAGAAACGAGCGTTATTGATTACCAACAAGGTAAAAACTAACAATCAACATATTTTTGCAGAGAAAGCGTGGGCCTTTCAAGCCTGTGACGAGGTAATGCAGTGAAATCAGTAGCTAGAGGCATCCCTTACACAAGTGTGTATCGAGCTCCCTGAGCTCCAAATTGTAGTAGAGGTGGCCTCAGTAGATAAAATTCACAAGTTGGTTGTTGAAGTCAAGGCATCCAAGGAAGAAATTAGAAAGATCTGATTCAAGATGCAGTTGCAAATTTGAGAGCTTCAACTAAAGTTGCAGCCAATCACTCCTCCGAAAGTCAGAGAGCAACACGAGGCTACTATTAAAGCAGACATGACCACTCTGGAAGTTGCAGTCAAGGACTAAAACCAATTATTTGAATAGACAATGGAGATGTTGACCTCACTATAGAAGGATCCTCACTTGCAGACAATCAAAGTAGACATCTGTGGAAAACAACTGCATTTTTATGAGATCAGGGCGACAACGTGGACCTTAGCACATGTGCAAAGGTTCACTAGACTTCAAGAAGGGAAGTTCATACAGACCTAGATTGATGAGCTGTGTCAGAAGGCCACTATTATTTCCTCAAGGATGCATCCATGGGCCAATGAGGCAAACCAATTGTCACAGATAGTCCAAAGCAAGTTAAAGTCTCTACAACAGACACAGAGAACCATGGGCCTTACAGTCGAAGGTCCAACAACAGAGGAATTGGTTGAAGAAGTTCACTAGGCTGCCGCATAGGGGACAACATATCTTCAAGCATTGAATATCAAATTCAGCGGTGTGCAAGAAAATATTGATTCAACACCAGTAAAGTGACTTAGGACGAGTCACGACTTTGTTTTGGGGCCTTGTTGGGACCGAGTCCCCTGGGGTCAAATTTTGTTATTTTTTGTTAAAACTTGTAAAGTATCCACATTTTTAGGAGCGGAACGCAAGTAGCGCGGGTCGATAGGATTCAAAGGGGCTTTAGAAAGGTAAAATCCCCTTATTTTATTAGAAGTATAAGTTCTTTTGAGACCCACCCATGGTTCACGGACCATCATATTGTAATGAATAAGAATATAAAAGGAAGCCATAGAAGAGTCATAAGATAGCAAATAGAAGTAAGAATAGTGCATGATTTGGGTTTGATTTTATCTATTCTGTACTTAGGTAAAGGGGATAGCTCCTGTAGCTGTGTGTGCGGAGATCTTGGTAAGTCTGCAGCTAAGTGCGTAGGGTTAGAAAGAACTGTAATAGAAGATCTGAAACTTAATAAAGACTTATTCTGAAGAACTACCTTTGCATCTGTGTATTATTATTTTATTTATGAATTTATTGTATTTATGATCTGTTGAATGCCATTAATCAGGAAAAGTACTTAATATATTCACGAAGACGCAGATCTGTTTATTTATATGATGTTATGCATGTTTAGCACAATCGGCCAAGGACATAAATATGCTAACTGTTAATTACTGTAAATTATGGGTTTCAAGGGTTAGGGTTTGCAAACATCAAGATAAAGCCCTAAGTTTGGTAGAAACACATCACATAGTCTTATGGATGCAGTAACTTGGTTCTAGCATCCCCGAATACTACCTCGGGTGAGACTGCAGCCTGCGCTACGTGGGTTGCTTCCGAAAGGGCTAGCAGTGTAGGGCTTTTTCGTTAACGTAGCTAACTCCGAACCTGGGTCCAAGCCCCCTCAAGCCAACACCAACATAACCATTTTTCTACTTGGTGAGTTGCATTTGCATATGATGATACTTCCAACAAACCTATGCTCATCCGTTGTTGAAATTACATGGCGCTTAAACATTTGTGCTCATTGATGTGGATGTATTTTTAAAAGCTTGCACATGGGCCTGTTGGTTTGGAAATAGCAAGAAAAAATGCAAATGAGCTAATCAAAATAATTATCCCTCCTTTGTTTTCTTTTTATATTGCCCCCCCTTCCATTTTAGTATAATGTTTTTGGACAAGCTCAAAGATTTAAGTACAACACAATACATAACTCGTAGACAACAAACCTGATTACATGGGATTGATTATGGATGCTTGAGTTGACAACACATTACATGGGATTGAATATGGACCCAAGATATATGTCTGGACGAGCATGGGATGATTGTCTTAGAAAGAAAGAAACCTTGTGATAAAGAACGCTTGACATTGGTAACCTATACTTAGAGAGTGCACCAGCTAAGGATTGGTCTCTTGATGTGTATACTTTGGAGAGAGTGCACTTCACTTAGAGCCCTTATCTTGTGCATTAAATTAAATTGTTTGTGTAATTAGTCCACTTTAGAAATGTTGGCATCCCTCATCTACTTTGTGTAGATGGAACATAATGTCTTTGTCTACATTATACTCATTATTCCATCTATATAATTGTCATGGAGAGTTGTTAGTGCTTGTGTGATGCAATATAGGAAGACCTAGAGTTTGTGATGTAAACCCAAGAGAAGAAATGAAGATGAATGCTAGAACTAGGGATGAATTCAAGTCTTACCACTTGTTTTAGTAATTGTTTTCCATATGGTAGGATGAAGGGTGTATTGAGGTATAAAACATTTGTTGTATCTATCTCTCTCTCTCTCTCTCTCTGTCTCTCTCTCTCTCTCTCTCTCTCTCTCTCTCTCTCTCTCTCTCTGTCTCTGTCTCTCTCTCTCTCTCTCTCTCTCTCTCTCTCTCTCTCTCTCTCTCTCTCTCTCTCTCTCTATATATATATATATATATATATATATATATAGATGAATTAAGAAAACATGCAGGGACATGGCTATTAAAATAGGAACATTTACGATGTAGGCCTATGCTGGAGCATGTTTGAACTTTGAAGGCATGGTTTGAAAGAAAGGACCTGAGTAGAGGGTGTTTTATCTTGTCAAAGGTCTTCTTCCTCCTTGTAACCTCATTAATAAAAGTGAATGTTTATTTTGGGGAGCTTAGGATTTTGGTCCCATAGCATCCTTTATCTCCTTATTTAAAAAGGAGAGCTAACCTAATAACTCACTAGCTTTCTCTTCTTGCATTCCCATTTCTAATATCGTTTAATTTCATTTACATTCTAATTTCATTTCTAACTTTTATTTCCTTTCACTGCTACTTGGTATAAGCTACACTTGAAAAACATGTTGTCTTGTTTCATTGGAAATTTTGATTTTAAGTAGTATTTCTAATCATTGTTAGTAGTCTAATCTACCATTTAACAATTGTGAGATCTCTATAAATTTCTTGCTTGTTCCACTGTCTAAATAAGTGAGAACATCTAATAAACACATTATTACCTAAAGGAATTCTGGGATTTTCTCTAGTATCTCAAAATCTATTAATTCTACTATTGCAATGAGGTAATTTTGTATTGTTTCATTGAGCATTGTTATTTTCTAGAACTCTTGTATATGTGAGTTACCTATCTCATTTGTGATTGCAAACATATTCACATTAATTCTCTTTAAATCAATTTTGATATCATTGTCTCGTTTGAAGCAATTACATTTTCATCCTATAATTTAGTCTTGCATCCTAAATATTTACCTCCAACCCTAATCTTGGTTGATAAAAAATTTTAGGGCCACCTTCTTCATCTAATTTGAGAGGTTAGACCCTCATTCACAATTAACACAGGTGACCTTGTAGTTGTCAGGGCCATAGTCCCTGTAGTGCCAAAGGCACTTGGGTAGTTAGAAGTAAGCGGAGGTATCGTTAATAAAGCCATAGCTTTCTTCCCTAGACCTTCTTTCTAAAACTTATGTTTGTGACTAACTTCAAAACAATTGAGAAGAAGGATTCATCTAGACTAGGCATTTAACTAAAAGTAACCAAAATCTTGCATTCTGCTTAGTTTAGTTTTGCATTCCATCCTTCTAAATTTTCATATCTTGTGGCATAAATGTCATTGTGGGTATTATATCTTCCTTGCAAAATTGTATTTTTATTGTGTAGTCATATTTGATTATATTGTTCATTGTCTATTTACATTGTCATTCATGCCTTGAGAATTTTCTTGAAAATACAAGCTATTTATGATGTGAAAATTATTTGTATATGCTCATATTTGATATTGTACCATTTCTAACACTTCTTGCAACATTGTTGTTAATGTAACTATTGGGATGGGGTCCCCTAGTTCAGATTTGTTAAAAATTTGTTAAGATATTGTAAAGTCTCCACATTTTGAGGAGTGGTGCATGAGTAGCGCAGGTCAATAGGATTTAAAGGGGCTTTAGGAAGGTCAAAGCCCCGTAGTTTGTTAAATTCAACTTGTTTTGAGACCCGCCCATGGTTCGGGGACCATGGTATTTTAATGAAGGAAGAATATAAAAGGAATTCATAGAAGAGTCATAGATAATATAAGTAGAGAAGTACACGAGTTGAGTCTAAATTTATTTATTTTGTACTTAGGCGAAGGGGAAGGCTCCTGCAACTATGTGTGCAAAGACCTTGGTAAGTCTGTAGC
Organism: Pinus tabuliformis; assembly: GCA_031772625.1. Lineage (NCBI taxonomy): Eukaryota > Viridiplantae > Streptophyta > Pinopsida > Pinales > Pinaceae > Pinus > Pinus tabuliformis. Next base: position 1,675,513,452 of record CM062819.1, on the reverse strand, counting down.
TGAATGCACAGGCCCTTGTAGCTGTGTGCACAAGGTTGGAAAGAGTTTGTATCTGAGAATCTAAGAATAATAAAGGCATATTTTGAAGTGATATCTCGATATCTGTGCATCACTGTTTATTTCTAAAGTTACTGTATTTAATTACTGTTGAATATATTTAATCAAGAAAATTACCTAATAGAGTCACGAAGATGTAGATCTGCTTATTTAGATGATGTTATACATGTTTAGCACAATCGGTGAAGGACATAAATCTGTTAACTATTATTTACTATAAATTCTGGATTTCAAGGGTTAGGGTTTGCGAAGGTTAAGAAAAAGCGCTAGATCTATAGAAAACACATCACATATCCCCTGGATGCAGAAACCTAGTTATAGCATCCCCCAATACTGCCTTGGGTGAGAATACAGCCTGTGCTATGCGAGTTGTTGCCGAAAGGGTTGGTAGTGTAGGGTTTTGTTGGTTAGTGCAACTGACTCCAAACATGGGTCCAAGCCCCGTCAAGCCAACAAATGGTTCCATTGTTGAGATCAAGATCTATCTGAGGGACGTGTGGTGTGGGGTTTGTGGAGACCAAAAAAGAAAGAGATTGAAACGTGGATAGATCAAAAGTTGCACGAGTTTGCAGCTCAAGAAAACAAGAATCTGTGCCTGTCGAAAGAAGAGTGGATGCAGATATATATGTATACAAATAAATACAAAACTTTATTTTGCACCTTTCCATGTGAATTATATGAATGGTTGGCTAAATTGGTAGATGGTCAACCTACCTGGAAGCTGGATAACACTATTGTGTGGACTCTAGAGTTAGTGAAGCACCTGGAAGGATCATAACACAAGGTTGCGAAGGCTATCGATTACTGGATCGATAGTATTTTAGGTGGATTTATCACTAAGTTTGCGATTGATATGTCTATCAGTTATAGCAAATTTGAACATCGATTTTTCAAAGGACCAAAAGGTAACTATCTGAAGTCTCTAAAAACTTGGATTAAAATGTTATTGTGCGAGAAACAAGTTATGCCACTAAATTGATGTTTAGAAGAGATTTGATATGAGCTACGCGAACTGGGAAACAATTCAGGAAATATCTAGATACAATTGCTTAGTATAGTCCTCTATTGGGAGCATCTGACATCGAAGAAGAAAGTAATAATTCAAAGACGTCCAGAGGTATGCTACAACCAGTAGATTAGGGCATTGCTAGAATACCACATCCATCGACTCCACCTCCGCCATCACCTCTGCCTCACACACCTACGCCTACACCTCCACCTCCACCTCCACTATTCAGTATGGAAAACACTATGAAGATGCTTATATTCAAGGGTCTAGGGACAAAAGACCCTGATCAATTCTAGTTTATAGTAGATGTTGTGTGGATCTCATAGCAGATAACAGATGATGATCTGAAAAAGCACAATTGGTCAAACATTGGAAGATAGGGTGCTAAGTTGGTATATTAAGTACAATACGACTCATCCAGCTACGTCATTAAAAGATACAAAAGATGCGATGAATAATGAATTCAGAAAGCCAAAGTCTCAAGCCTAGTATGTGACTCACGTTAAAGAAATTAAGCAGAACGTGAATGAATCTGCATAGGATATTGATCAGAGGCTGAAATGTCTTCTAAAATACGCTAATCTATAGATCTCATATGAGCAACATAAGGATTGGTATATAGCTACATTGTTGCCTCATTTAAGATTACAATTATCACAGCGTAAGCTTGGATCACACGCTAAAGCACTTGAAATTTCTATGAGGTTGGAGATTTTGCCTATTTAGGAGGCGAAACTAGGAGTGCAGTAGATTCAAACACAGTTTGCTAGCCTACATATGGAGTTGTAGGATCTCGAAAAGGGAAAGGAGGTAAAAAATGAGACCCATTCGAAAGTGTGGTGCTTAAATGGAAAAGGGAATGGTCATGACAAGGATCATTTCCCAGTATATTAGAACTATCTAATCAAGGGAGGTCCTATCCCCCTAAAGCCAGAAAACTCCACTGGATCAAGTAATGGTGTAGTGCCATGGTGTGTTATCTGCCAAATAATGGGAAAACACTCAACTAACAATTGCCATTTATCGCAGAAGTATGTACAGACTCCCCAACAACTATTCTGCAATTTTTGTAAGTCTGTAGGCCATGATGAGTGCAATTGCTGAAGCTATGAGTTAATGATCAACATGAATCTGACATATAGAGTATAGGTTGAGACACATCCACAACAAGATCAAAGTGTACCTACATCATGCGAAGTATTCCAAGGATGAGGAAGAGGATGAGGGGGAGGAGTTGGAATAAGTCGCGGACAGGTTATTTTTTACAATTGTGGGGAACCAGGCCACTATACGATGGATTGTCAGAACCCGAAACACCCCTCTTGTCAGTGTTGTCGATAGTTTGACCATGTAATAGAGGGCTATCATGTACCCATCACAAATATGCAAGAGAATAAGAACCATAATCCCACTCAAAACATCTCGATGATGAGGTCATAACCACACGAGGATGGCCGAAGAATTAATAGAGTCACGTGGAATGGTATAGCTACCGCAAAAGAAAAAACTCAGGGAAACAACCAGAAGAGAGTCCATGGGTGTGTAAGGCTACTGACAAAGACACTGAATTTGATTTGCATAAGGAAAAACAAACATTTATGGAGCTGAGGAAGAGATTTGTGGATTCAGGGGCTTCTACATCAAAGAATCAGAATGCATGAACAAAGAAGCCTGAACAGGCCATTGCTGCACAGGAAACAGATCCCTCAGTATTGAAATCCATCTTGAAAAACTATATAAAGCTCTTAAGGGAACAAAAAGTAGTAGAGGGAATGCAAGAGCTAATAGAAAATTGTGATGGCAAGGTTAAGTCATTTCCTGAATAGCACACAGTAGATAAAGAAGACAAAAGTAAGAAAATGACTGGTCTAGAAATGACATTGACTGCACAAATTAGAGAATTTGAAATGGACCAATTGATCTTAGATTTGGAATCTAATGCGAATGTTTTTCCTAAACAGACTTGGGAAATAATGGGAAAGTCAATGCTATAGTGGTCCCTAATTCACCTGCGAATGGTGAAGCAACAGAAGATTATTCCCATGGGATGCCTACATGGAGTAACTGTCAACATTGAATTGGTGAGCACTATAGTTAATTTTGAGGTAATTGAAATAGTGGGTGATATAAATCCCTACCCAGCACTGCTTGGTATCGATTGGGAATTTGATATGAATGCGTTCATCAACCTGAAGAAGCACAACATGATGTTTGAGAAGAAGGAATTGAGAGTCATTGTTCCATTGGATCTAGCCAAGGGTGCACGATATACTAAACCATTCTAAGATTACTATGAGGAGGATGATATTGAGAAGATCTATAAGCTTACTGTGTGGAATGAGGATTGGATCAATCCCACACCGGATGGAAGAATTACTTGGGAAAAGGACAAGTCCTGCAACTTGGATTCAGATGAGGAGCTCGAGCATTAGAAGAATATATTACATGAAGTGTCAATGTTGTGATGCAACAGACTTACTAAATCACTCTGGTGTATATCCACTAAGGTATGCAACTTACCTATATTATGATGGCTTACGATCGTAAATTTGTTTCTTGAGAAATTTTAAAGGGATGTACCAGAGGAGCATCGATTCCAGGCATTAGACATTGTGCTGAGAGCTACACTTGCCAGATGGTGGGGTACACATAATAACAAGTTTTCAAACTAGAAGGAGTACCGAAGGATGATGAAGTTGCAATTTGGATATGAAAATACTTGTATCTCTGAAAAATATACAGGGAAGGATAATCTACACGAGCATTTGGCTCATTGGAGGAAAGTGTGGGGAGAAGAACCACATCCTGAATGGGTACATATATTCTACCATACCTTGGATACTATTTTGATGAATTGGTACTTAGAAATGAAGTTGCGACATGGAACTGTGGAGTGGGACGTTCTGAAGGAGAGCTTCCTGCTAACATTTGCTTTTGAGGATGGTTTCGAATGTATTGATGAAGCATTATACAAAATCAAGGCTGTGATATTCAAAATGCCTATCGAGCCTATCACATGGGTAAAACCTGACTAGAGTACGTAGTTGTGCCATGCTCTGGAGTGTTACAATGTTACCACATAAGAGCGCGAGGGAGATCCTAGGAATATCACTATGCCTGAGTCAGAGGGATAACACAAAGTCGCTAGGCCTAAGGTAGAGGTTCCTGACATTTCAAAACCATTTAAGACCAAGCAAGTGAACATTGGGTCGGAAGTGCATCTGAAGTTCATGAATATAGGCGATTACTATGACTAGGACTTGTTTCCAACAACGTTCTATGATCTAAAGGGGATAGTAGGTGATCTAGGTGTTATGAAGATCAATGTGAAGCTAGATGCAAAGCCGGTAAAGAAATGCCCATACTGATTGAATCCTAAATACAAAGAAAAGTTGCGCGAAGAGCTAGATAGGATGCTCGCAGCAGGAATTATTGATCTTGTAGAAGAATCAAACTAGGTTAGTCCTATGGTGGTGCAAGAGAATAATACAAAGGGTGAAATCAAGATCTACGTATATCTAAGGAAGTTGAACGATGATTGTGTACATGACCCATTCCCTACGTCATTCATAGATGAAGTCTTAGAAAACGTTGGTGGTCAAGAAGCATACTCTTTTACAAATGGATTCTCGAGATATTATGAGATCAAGATCGCACAAGAAGATTGATGTAAGACTACCTTTTCTACAGAATGGAGCTCTTTTTAGTACACAGTTATGCCCTTTGGACTTAAGAATTCCCCTGCGATATTTTCTAGGCTGGTAGTCGTCGTCTTTAAGGAATATATTCATAAGTTTTTGGAGGTCTACTTTTATGATTGGACAGTGTTTGGGTTAGTTAAAAAACATGTTGCAAGTCTTCGCCTAATGCTAGATACTTGTAGGAAGTATCAAATCTCCCTAAATCTGAGGAAGTGTATATTTTTCATACCATATGGTATAATTTTCGACCACGTTGTTTGTAAGCAAGGGTTGATGGTGGACGCTTCTAAAATTGCAGTGATTATCAATTTGGAGCCCCCAAGGAATGTAAAATAGTTGCGTGCAACATTACGCCATATAGGATACTATAGAAAGTTCATTAAGGAATACGCACATATAACTACGTCCATGGAGAAATTATTGAAGAGGATGATTACTGCCAGAAAAGCTTAGATGTTTTGAAGGAAAAGATGGTTACAACACCTATTCTAGTGTTCCCATATTAGAAAAAATAATTCCATGTACATGTGGACACATCCTGCATAGCATTAGAAGCATTTTTAACCCAACTAGGTGCAGAAGATATTGACCATCCAATTGCATTTGTGAGCAGAAAATTGTCTAAGGCAGAGAAGAATTATTCAACCAAAGAGCACGAAGGGTTGGTGATGGTATATGCACTCCAAAAATTCAGGCATTATCTATTGGGTGTGCACTTCAAAATGTATACATACCATTCAACTTTGAAATACCTTGTCAATGAGCCTGTGTTGGGGAGGAAAATTTGTAGGTGGTTACTGTTATTTCAGGATTATGACTTCGAAGTAATTATGAAGATAGGAAGATTAAATTTTGGACCTGATCACCTTTCATGGATTGAGAATGGTAAAGAACCTACAAGTCTTGAGGAAGGATTTCTTGATGCGCATCTCTTTGTTGTGCGCGTTGCAGATGAACATTTTGCAGATATAATCCAGTTCTTGTCTACATGTATAGCTCCTGAAGGATATACGACGCAGTAGAAGAAGTAATTGGTGGTCAGGGCTACATATTTCTCCGTAATTGCAAGGAACTTGTATAAAATGGGGTCAGACGAAGTTCTGCGTAGGTATGTATCGGATTATGAAAGACAAACTATCCTCACTGAAGCACATGGAGGATTTGTTGGAGGACATTATGCTAGAAGAGTGACTACATAGAAGATCCTACGAGCTGGGTTGTGGTGGCCAACTATGCACAAAGATTCCAAGGAGTATTGTAGGGCATGCGATGTCTATCAGAGGACCAGGAAGTCGATGTAAAGGGATGAATTACCTCTGAACCCACAAGTCTCGTTACAGGCATTCAACAAATGGGAAATATATTTTGTGGGACCTATTTAGCCACCAAGAAGGAAGACAGGAGTGCGCTACATCATCACAGTGATAGAATACTTGACTAGGTGGGTTGAGGCACAACCCATGAAGGATTACAACACAACTAAAGATGAAAATTTTATATTTGAGTACATTCTACCTAGGTTTGGTTGTCCTAATACTTTAATGAGTGACAGGGGTTTGCATTTCCTGAATGAAACGATTGTTGCTTTGCTAGAGGAATTCCAGGTGTATCATCAGAAAAGCATGCCATACCATCCTTAAGAAAATGGAACAGTTGAAGCTTTCAATAAGATCCTAGAGAATGCTTTGATAAACATCTGTAATGCGAATAGGAACAATTGTGATGTGCACATACCAATTGTTCTTTGGGCATATAGAACTACCTATAAAAATTTGACTGGAAAGACACCATTTCGACTAGTCTATGGACAAGAACCAATGATGCCAATGGAGTACATAGTGTTGAGTTTGAGTATTGATATAGTCACAGAGATGGAAAATTAGGATATAATGGAAGAATGCCTCGTGCAAATACTTGAGTTAGAAGAGGATCGATTCTTGGCAGGTTTCCATTAGCAGGTGCTAAAGGCTAGAGAAAAGGCATGGCATGATCACCACATTATGTAGCGAACCTTTAAAAATGGTGATTTAGTGTTGATTTATGATAACAAGTTTACTAAGTTCCTAGGAAAGATTCAAATCCATTGGCTGGGACCATACATCATCAAGGAGATTATGGATTGGGGTGTAGTTCATCTTGTGAAGCTGAATGGGGATCTATCTCCAGGAAGAATCAATGGGAGCCAAATGAAGTTGTATAGGGGTGATTCTACCCCTGCACGATGACTACATGGATGTAAGACATTCTTAGTACTTTAGGAAAGTTTGGCAAAGAGATTGGGTTGTGTGACGGTTCAGAAGAAGGCACAGATGGAGCTGCGATGAAGGAGTTGTGCTAGCAATGTGGGTCCCATACAACCTGGACATAAAGTGACCATTGGAAGCACTATATATGATTGCATGGCTATTTTTCCATTAAAGGGAGTGGGGCGGAAGCATTTAAGAAGCATATATTTGGAAATTTGCCACCAAAAGAGCATTAATGAAGGAGATTTGGAGGGAATCGATGGATTTGAATTCAAAGAGGGCTATAAATAAAGCATCTTGTTCCATATTTGAACACTTTGCTTTCAGAGAGATTTCCTTCAAATTTTGTGCCTAAGATTGATCATAGACAATTGTTGCATGTCTGGACGAGGTTGGAAAGAGATGGAGAGGGAGTTTTCGCAAAAGGGGCTTAGGTTTGAGGAAGATTTGTTTGAGTGGTAGAACAAACTCTTCTAAGAGAGCCTTAACAAGATGACTACAACACCACTAGTCCCTACCATAGCATCTAGGTCACCGAGGCCAGAACCTAATACCTCCGTGGCGGGAGAGAAAAAGAAGAAGAAACCACAGCAAGCTCTGGTTCAGCAATCACCGTGCAAAAACCCAACTGAGATTAGACATAAGGGTCGTATGGATAAACATAAGCAGCGGATGGAACCCCAGAATCTGGATGAAGAATATTTGACTATGGGGATTGAAAACATCATCGCAGAGGATGTAGAGTCAATTACTTGGCTACCGCTATATATACCCCCCAAGAAATCAACTGCCAAAGTAAGAAAGGACTCTGACTCATTGAAATACAAGGTTTTCATGCCATTGTTACGAGAGGAAGTACCTATTGAGGGTGACATGTTGGCCCAGGTACCATTTATGAAGATGGAGGACTGGGATTTGGGCGATCATGTGAATTTTCTACAGTTAGAACCTAGTAAATTCTTGAAATCGGACTAGTGCGAGGAGGCGGCCCTCACAAGGATTGAAACAATGAAGTGGGCAACCAGTATTAAGCGCACGAGGTTTCTCAACATGCTGTATGTCCCACATTTTAGCTGTAGCATCATTAATACTATCTGCATGTGTCAATTGTTGGCATCGGTTCATGATGGGTGCCTCTGGTTGGGAGGGCTCATCCCAATTGACGATATGTTGGTCCATAGAATCACCGTGCTACCTTATGAGGGCACCAACCCTGTAGACACTTTTGTGGGGAAGTCACTAGAGAAAAATCTCACGGATCATATGAAGAGTGACTTCGGGTTGGTGAAGAAGTTGTGACGCTACACCATTAGCTCTACATCAAATGGAGATATGCGATTTGTTGCACAGATTTTGGCAGGCAAAATAATGCAGAAGTGTCGTGTTGATGAAGTGTCAGCACCAGTGGTATCCTTAGCTGCACAGTCTAGCCAAGGGGTTCAATTTAATTGGGCAAAGTACCTTTGCCAAGAATTCTTAGATGATTGCCGTGAAGCCTAGGAGGACGTAAAAGTGTTCCACTACATGTGGTTGTTGTTATTGATAGCACTGGTAGCTTGGCAGACGCTTGAGGATATCCAGTTCCCAATGCCGGATCCTAACTCGTGTGAGGCTGCAAAAGTCACCTCGCTATGGACGACGAAATACCATGACTGTACCATTGAAACCAAGATGTTATGGGTTCTGTTTGAATCAAAGTTGTGGATGGTGATCAACCAACGACCATGGTTGTCACCTAGTATACATGCGTAGTATAAAAATGTTGTAGACTTTAAATAAGATTTTCACAATCTATCCATGCGCACGAAGAAGGATGCCACTAGAACATGGCACAAGTTTCCATATTTAATCGCAGAGGATCATATTATGGGGGTCATCAGCAAATGGATGATCGATTGGCACGCCCCATCTAGAGAAGCCACAGGAACAAGTAAGGCCACAGAAGTAGAAACAGGGAAAACAACAGTTGTAAAAACCACCAAGAAAGACAAAGAGAAAGAATCACATAAGGCTTCTAGGAAAGAGAAAGAGGCACATAAGGCTTTTACAAAAGAGAAGGAAGTGCAAAAGGAAAAATTTGCACAAGCAGCAACATCACAGGTCATCATTGACCTCGAAGAACTTGAGACAGAGTGCACAAATGTTGAGGTCAAAATCATAGATGAAGACGAAGGGAGCACTAACCCCTATCTCGGATCGAAGGAGTTAGAGACCCCCTTTAGGATCAAGAAGAGACAGAAGCTAAGTTCGGCGAGACCTCCCAAGAAGTAGAAGTCTGATAAGTCTGCAATTACTGCACCATTGGTCCTCACAAAGGGGGACCTTGATGAGATAGGCGATGTTTTCTGCTTTCCCACTGAAACCATATGGGGAAACATCGAAGACCAGTAACGCAAGGTACTGAAAAAAGTGGGTAGGGCCTAAAGGAATTATAGTAGACAAGAGTGATCCAGGCGAGCATGAGTCAGATGAGCAGGACATCAAAGGCAGAACTAACTTCAGACCTCTGCACAGTGATGTTGTTGGAAGGTTCCTTGCATGTTGACACACTTGAGGATCAGGCCAGGTTGTTGCATATGACCAACATGAGTAACAACCTTGCAGCACTGCCTATCCAGACCTTGCACAAGTTGCACCAAGGGATTTTCAACGAGCTCCATATTTAGGAAAAATATCCCTATTGATTATCAATGAGGTAAAACTAACAATCAATAGATTTTTGCAGATAAAATGCAGGCCTTGCATGCATGCAACAAGGTGATACAATGCAACCAATAGCTAGAGGCAACCCTTACCCACATATGCAGTAAGCTCCCTGAGCTCCAAATTCTAGCTGAGGTGGCCTCTATGAAGAAAATTCACAATTTAGGTGCTGCAGTGAAGAAATCTAAGAAGGAAATTAGAAAGGTACAGTATGAGCTGCAGTTTCATTTTTCATAGCTTCAATTGAAGATGCAGCCAACCACACCTCGGGAGGTCAAAGAGTAATGTGCAGTTGCCGTTAAAGCATATATGACAACTTTGGCTGCTACAGTCAAGGACTGCAACCAATTATTTGAGCAAACAATGGAAATGTGGACCTCAATCTAGGAGGATCCACACTTGCAAATGATCGAAGCTAACATCCATGAAAAGAAACTACAATTTGATGAGATTAGGGTGATAGTGCGAACCTTCACACCTATGTAGAGGTTCACCAGACTCCAAGAAGGGAAATTAATACAGCACTAGATTGATGAGTTGCGTCAGAAGGCCTCTATCATTTCCTCAAGGATGCAACCATGGGCCGATGAAGCAAGCCAACTATCATAGACCATCTACAACAAGTTAAAATCTCTTCAGCAGACACAAATAACCATGGTCCTTACAGTCGAAGGTCCAACGACAGAGAAGTTGGTCAAAGAAGTTCACCAATCCGCCATGCAATTAACAGTAGATATTCAAGCGTTGAAGATTGAATACAGTAGCCTACAAGAAAAATGTGAGGCAACACCAGTAGAGTGACTCAGGACAAGTCATGACTATGTGTTGGGGGCTTGTCGGGACGGGGTCCCCTTGGTCAGATTTTGTTAAAATTTTGTTAAGACATTGTAAAGTATCTGCATTTTGAGGAGTGGAGTGTGAGTAGTGCAGGTCAATAGAGTCAGAGGGGATTTAGGAAGGTCAAAGCCCCTTAATTTGTTAAATTCAAGTTGTTTTGAGACCCTCCCATGGTTCATGGACCATGGTATTGTAATGAAGGAACAATATAAAATGAAGTCATAGAAGAGTCATAAATAAGCTAAGTAGAGAAGTACACAAGTTGAGTCTAAATTTATCTATTTTTTACTTAGGTGAAGGGGAAGGCTCCTGCAGTTGAGTTTGTGCGCCCCTGCAGCTGCGTGCAAAGGGTTGGAAAGAGTTTGTATCTAAGAATCTAAGCATAATAAATGCATATTTTGAAGTGATATGTAGATTTCTTGTTCCAACAAGTTCAACCTTTAGTTTTCACCTTTTAGGGACTACCTTGTTTAACCTAGCTAAGAGAAAGTCTAAACAGAATCAATAATGATTAAAGTGACAACCCATGTTCTAAGTGTTTCGCTTAGGTGTACACTTTAGGCGACAACATTTTTTTCAAACCAAGTTTGCAATTTTTTTGCAATGTTACATGGGGGCACGTTCTTGAGGGTAGGAAACATGTTCCCTACACTCCCCACACTCTTGGGACATGGGTACTATTGTATCTTTATATATATTCTTAAGCTAAGGAACTATGCCAAATCATCAATTGTGAGGGGTATATATGAAATGGATGGTCCAAAAATGCAAATACTTGGTGTGCCTATAATCCTTGTTCCTTTTGATCATTCAAAGGGTTAGTGTTCCATTATAACAACATATAATATTTATTATAATTTCTTTGAAAGAAGAATGAAGAAGAACTTAGAATATTAAACATCCTTCCTGAACATCTTAAATCACCTGATATGGAAGGAAACATATAGATGAACCTCTATAGTGAACATAATATATTTAAGTATAGCATAGAAGCAACAATCTATTGATTTTTGAGTGACCAATTAAACATATTGTTTAATTTTTACACAGTGTAGAAAATAACTTTTCTAGGGATGTCGGGGAGACTGATACTCAACCCAACCCTTCCAATTGTCCTACACTACCTCAAAAAATATGCAAAAATAGATTATGAAAATCATTGGAAAAAACTCACAAGTACACAAATGTTGTCACAAATGGAAACCAGAATCCTTTGATTATCTTGAAATTGAAATCATTACAACGGTTTCACCAAGGAATGCTCTAGGTATCAACCCTTCTTACTTCAAATTACAAAGTATATATAGAGTGCTTACAAAATATCTAATCTATTAAAGATTTTACATAAAAAAATAAATCTTTATCCAATATAATTTGGATAATCCTAGTTAAGATGACTCAAAATAGATATCTTTGAATTTCTTTAGTGGAACTATACACTATTCAAGGTTCTAGCTTTTTACTTCTTGCTCCAAATCAATATCCTTCTAATTATGCTCCTAAAATCTCAGTCTTTTACCAAAATGTTGTCTAAAAATTTTGTTTCAAATGATAAGTTCAACAAAATTATCCCATTGCTCTTGATCTGGACATGGAAACTTCATTACTATTCTATAGGCATCATCAACTTCAGTATGCTTTTCAAAAAAAAAATTAGTGACGAAAAATGGTGAACTTCATGAGAAATAAACAAATCATCAGCTATATTTTGAAGAAAACTTTGACCATTGATAATTCCTTTAACCTTAGTAAATTTGGGATTTGTCTATTGCTATATTATGTAATGATCTCTGATAATATTCATCCTGAATTAATCCACCATGAGAATATTTCAATGAGGGTGTTCCCTTTTGTTCAAGAACAAAAAACTTCTAGTGAAACTTCTTTATCTACACCTTCATATTTCACATTTGTTCTCTAACTGTAACATTAAAATTTTCTTGGTTAATACTTTTCTTACTTCAAGAATTGCACATGTCCTATCCTCAGTGCCCATTTCCTCCATCTCTTCTCTAATTTTTGAATTCAAGACCCTAATAATTTTTCCAACTTCTCCTCGTCTGTTGTCTAGCTCTTCTTTAATGTCTTCAATAACTTGTTTAGCTTTCTCTAGTAAGTTCTCTTGTTCAAAACTGATTTATATTGATGGCCAAGAATTAGAAATTATAGAAATTATATCTAACAAGATATGCTCTTTTGCTTCTACTAAACTTTGTGCACTAATAGACTCATTTAAATACTTCTCAAGATTCTTTGTAAGCTTGAAATTCTTTTGTAGTTCTAAAAAATACACATTGTCTAATTTAATCTTGTTTTCTTCTACTTTTTGTAGGGATTTCTTAAGCTTATCTATTTCATCATTTTTCAAAGATAAATCAGACACTGTCTTTGTTAATTTCTTTGTTGAATCATTAGTTGTTGACCCTATCACTACTGCTGGAATTATCGTGCTCCCACACCTCATATGCAACATGGTTTCTTTTTATTTTTCAATTTCCCCCACCTCTTGAGATTGAGTATGCTCTATGTTGGTAACTTAAGTCTCTTACAGAAGGCTTGGATATCAACATTTATATTTTTGATAATTTCCTATGTAGCATCAACATTATTATGATCTAATCCTAACTTAATGATGATATCTTCTAAATATTTAACCCTTGTGTCCTTGGCAAGAGATGACATTCTTTCCATCATTAGTTGATAATGTATATTGTTCAAAGAACTCTTTAGTTTAGAAATGATCATGGCAGAACTTGTTAAGAAATAATATAATATTTCACCCATTTGTTTATGTAAATCTCTTTGGTCTATAGGGAGATTTTTTCTTCTATCAAAAGAGAATAGGGAAGTATTATAATGATCAGAAGTCTTTGGGATTGGGACCTTTAGCTGTAGGAAAACCAACTAAAATCGTCCTCTGTCAAGAGCTAATGCAGACAATAATTTGTTCTAAGTGGATGAGGTCCACTTCCAAAACTGAGAGTAAGTGGTAGATCTTAGAATCTCATTTTTCTTATTTATCTCCAAGAATCTAGAAAATATGCTCTGGCTGCTGGAAGAAGGAGAAGTAGATGGATCAGCTATTGTTGATTCCATTTGTTGTAAAGTAAACATGGGCTCAATTGACATCATCACTACTATTTTTGAAACTTTTGTAGTTCTAGCTTCAGATGACTCTTCCTCTATTACTTTAGTTTTCCTTCTTTTGAAGACTCTGAATTCTAATGACTTTGACCCTAAAGCATTAGGAGAAACACTTTCACTTGGACTTTTGAGGTATTTTTCTTTTGGGTGAGGTGTTTCAAAAATTATCTGACTTGGTATCTATACTTATGAAATCTCTTACAAACTATTCTCTTCCCAAACTTCCCTGTTGGAAAATTGCTCAATCTCTTGATTTGAAACATGAACATGAGCAGAGTTTTCTCAAGTATAATAGATGATTTTCTTCCCATATGATCATAAGGCCAACTGAAACTCATTTTAAACTTCATCCAGGCTAGTAAATTTTCTACCTCTTTATCAGCAGCTCTGGTATTAGCAATGAAAGGACCAACCTGAGCTTTTAATTTAAATTGAACTTTTTGTTTCCTCGACACAAAATGAACTTCATCTACATTTAAATTTTTCCTTGTGAATTCCAGAGAAAAAAATCGCATTGGAAGAAACACTGGTAGCTTATATGGTGGTAACTCAAAACCATAAAATCTGATTTCTCTGAAACTCTAATACAAATACCAATACCCAATTTTGGTCTGCTCACTCAGTTGTAGAATTATTTTAATTTCAGTTGATGCATCACTACTGATCAAACAAAGTGATAGATAAAAAAATTGATCTACAAAATCACTAAAAGAAAGTTCTTCTGAATTTTTTCTAACTAATGAGTCCATTGAATAAAAAACTTTAATTTACCTTATAAATCATACTTTTGTAGTGGAATCTTGAATCTTTCATATTTATGGTATAGGGATAATTAAACTAATACAGACTAATCTTTGAATTCCCTTTCAACACCAAATTTTAAGAACTTCTCATGAATGTTATCAAAAATAATTTGGCTAAAGTTAAATAAAACTAAAGGCTTACCCATTCATCACTATAATAACCTAATAGGCAATAAATCATTGCAATAAGTTGTCTGGTTATTTTAGGAAATGTGGTTGAGGAGTAAGGTGTATTAGGACGAGGCATTTTAACTCCTTCTAGTAGGAAAGACTAAAAAATAAAAGCTCTTTGTTGGAAAGTATGTTTTTGATAATTTTTTAGTAAGGAATCAGTTGAGAGAACATGCAAGGAGCTAGGAACACTTATTTGAAATTCTTGCAGGATAGAATTTGGGGTTATGTAAAACAAGGGTTCACCATTCTTGGCTACAACTGTTCTTTGGGTAAATATCTATTTTTACACCAAGTGACGAATTTATGGAAATGATCAGTTTTGGAAAAGATAAATTGTGGAAATATGGATTCCCAAAGGTTAAATTCATCTCTGGCATCTTCAAACCTTTGGAAATCTCAAATGTGTAGTTTATAGAGGTTGAACTCACACTTGCTTTCCACAATATTGAAATCTAAGTCTGTTAATGGTAATTCATTTATATTAGGGACTACAGAAATATGGTTTTCTATTTGTGATATTCCTTTACCTTTCTAATTGCTCATTCTAAATATTTAACAATGTACAAGGGAACTATAATACGGGGGAAAATCTGAAGACATTGAGGGAATTGATTTTGTAACTCTAAAATTACTTTGATGATCACTTCTTCTGAAAACACTGCAAGCTCCAAGAATAATTGGATGAACAATTGAGAATGAGTTTTGATTTTTAGAGAATATCTAATAACTATGAGAAGATTAAATGATCATAAGTTTTAACATATATTTGAATGTTGGGGGAAAATTAGTGTGAAATATTTGATGGTTATGTAATTGGAAATTGGTGAACAAGATAGTTGAGGATATGTTGGTGAAAGAATGGTGGAAGTATAGTGAATTGGATAGTAAATTGCAACAACTAAATGAAAAAGTAGTTTACAAGGGGGTGAGGTTGTAAGTGTTTTTGAGTGCGAGGGGGTGAAATTCACCAAGGCATGACGCATCACTTTCAACAGTTTCCAGAAACCATGTATTGTGGACCCTCCCCCTAGCTTAAAATTTTGGGATGCGGGTGGGGGTGGGGGGGGGGGGGTGGGTCTTGCAATTCATTTTAACTATCGATCAATATGGATAAAATCACCGTCATTGAAAATTGCATGATGCTTACCATGCACCTTTTCTTTGTAAGAAAATAAAATAAATAATTTTATTTATTTTTGAAAGAAAATATTTCACATGGAATTGATAAGATTATGCCACATTATTACAAAGCAAAAAATAAAACATTTTGAATTTTTTTCTTTTTGGAATAAAAATATAGGGGTAAATTTTTTTATTGCAAGTACTTCAAGAGGGATGTTCCCCGCATCGAACCTGATGAGACTTCAAATGGATAAATTAAAGTTTCATATCTCATTCATAATTCAATGGACCTAATAGTTTTCAAGGTTTGAGAAGATGGTTGCTTGGCATAAGAGGTGGAACTACCTTGGATGATGAGCACTAGGCAATAAGAGGAAAGGAGGATGAGCCTAGGAGGATTGGGATCACATGACATACCTTATGATGATGACAACCTCACTTGAGGATGCTTGGGTTGAGAGAACATTTCATGGGATTGATTATATACCCAAGATACATGTGTTGAGGAGCATGGGATGATTGTCCTAGAAAGAAAGAAGCCTTGTGATTCCTATATCTATGAGCCAGGATCCTTGTCAAAGTTTGGTAATTCATGGATCTCTGAGCTTATTATCACATTTCAAGTCTCGAGGTCAGCTCAAGTGGGGCTTTAGGGACTAATTTATGCTTAATTCTTATGATCGCTACTTTTTGTTTTGGCAACGCCAATTATAATAAAATAAAAGAAGATACTACAAAAGAAAATGATAGTGAATACTATGCATTTTTGTAAGGAAGGTTCTGTCAAATATGCTAATACCATGTGATGTAAAATATCTCATCTGACAGGTGGCATTATCAAAGTCACGTGCTATAATTATTCTTTACCAATCAAATTAGTTTTGCTAATAGAAAATGTTGATGACCGAAGTTAAAATGGGCATGATTGGTATGATGGATGCGTGAGGGGTTTATTCATTTTAACCACTCATCAATTTGAATTTCCATATTTTTATGGCTAAGGTTATAACTTCTTTGTGTTTCGCGTGTTAGGTTTCTGTGGAAGTAGCTCTCAGTTGTTTGTTCCAAAAACAACTCTTGATTAGTTGTTGATTCTTTGACTATTTTGTTATTCCCAAATCTATTTGTGAATATGGGAAAGGGAAGGCCTTTATGTAGGGATGAGCCAAAGGGAGAGGAATTTATTGAATATTATTCAGAAAAATATGAGAATTTTGTGCAGGCGGGTTGGGTAGAGTATTGTCACATACTCTAGGGATTCAATTACAATGTTGCTAGGTCATTCATAGAGGGGTTGATGGGAAGATGTTTACTCTTATTGACATTTTGTTCCCAGTTATGGAGGAATTCATTGATGAGGCAACATGATTTCCTATTGATGGGGATAGATGGTTTAAAAACCAAAACCTTATAGGTATCAAAATCATAGTTTTCCTAAAGGAAGAGCACCAAAATGAAAATTGGAGGATGAATGTATAGAGAACATGGCTCAAACCCACCTGAAACGATGCCCTGAAGTCCATATGGATGTATTTTACATGTGAGGGAAGGTGTGATAGGATTTCCATGTACCACTTCAAGTTTTTGGCTCATTTAGTTGGTCAATTAAAAATGAACATGTCATTTTTCTTAATAAAACTCTTATGAATATGCCTGCAAAAATTAGAGAAAAATCCAAGTCTCCCCCTCATTTCATTTTTCATAAGCGTTTGATTAAAATATTGGTTGTTAACCATCTTAGCAAGATAGGAAGAAATTGGGATCATTTCTTATTCCGGGGAGGGCTTATTGAACGAATCAATGCCAAAACGAAAGTTGTTAAGGGTAAGAAATAGATAAAGGCAAAGAACCCTATCCAAAACCCTGATGCTCCAAAGCAAATAGTTTCCTCTATCCTTATCATAAGGAGACAAGATTTGCTGGGTAAAATAATAGAAAACCTTGTTTCTTTTCCTATGGAAGAAAATGTTTATGTAAGAAGGAATAGGAGGGTTCTTGAGAAAAAAATTCATCTTCTCCTCAAGAACAGTTTCCAAAGGTGCCTGAATATTACCTTGTTGATAAGCCTAGCAGTAATAAACAAGAAAGGAGCTAAAGGGTTAAACTCAGTGAGACAAAGGACTTAAAATATCAATCCCAATCATCCAATCTAGCACGAAAGGAAGACGAAAAAGAGGTTACCCTAGCTGAGATGTATAGGTTGAGAAGACCCCATACAAGGCACATAAATAAGCTTTGGCTCAACTCTAAATTGCAGTGGAACCCAAATTTGAAAGAGCAAGTCATTGTTATTAATGATATACCTATGAAGGATTTTCTAATCAAGAAGGAGGAAGCTTCAAGTTCCTTTAAGAAGAAGAAGACTCAAAAATAGAGTAAAAGAGAAAAACAAGGCCCCAAGGTCAAGAAAAGAAAAAAGACAAAATAGATTGAAACAAGCAACATGGACCTTTTGTTAGCTACGGCAGAAAAACTTAAATAAGTATCCCAAAGATAATGTTGTTAAATGCTATGGCAGCGCTAATTTTGTATTTCTTTTTATAGCACTATCAAATGTTTTGGCAGTGCTGACCTTTGATCTGTTTTTGACATTGCTACCAAATATTTCGGAAACACTTTCATTTTTTTGATTTTGACAAAACATATACCTAGATATTGTGTCAACACCTGAATCATACTCCGTAGAAATAGAGTTTTGAAGGTGATAAGGATGTGGATTTTGCCAAAAAACAATGTTGAATATCTATTGCACAACAAGCACTATCTTGATAAGGACATAATAGAGATCAAAGGGAAATCACCATTTTGAACAGATCAGACAACATCATAGTGGGATTTTGAGGCAACAAATATGGGATTCTATAGATTTTTCTACAAATTATCAGTGACTTGTTTTGATCCACATCTTCAGCAGGGTTCACAGCCACATGGCCACTTTTTGTTGTCATGAATTATCAATGCATCAATTTTTCCTTGTAAATGTATTTTCAGATTTAATTTTAATAGAATAAAGATATATAAATATATCTTTATTGTTTTTTAATTAAAACTACCCAAAAAATATGGATTTCAATTTGAAAACTTTTATAAAGTTGTGAAAAACAAAGAACCAAGGGTTGTTTTTTTTTAAACAAACTCAAATTATGTATGTTTTATTTTTGATATTTTTATTTTTAATATGGTCTCACAATGATGTCTCTAAAACTCAATGATTGTTTCCAATGCAATTCATTAATCAATTGTCAATGCAATGGGATTCATTTTTTAACAAAAATGACTAATTTTTTCATTAAGTCCACACCCAGTCACGACAAATACTTGGGAGAGTTACATTTTTTATTTTCTCTTTGGTATTTGGAATTCCAAATTACATCTATCTATCCCATCCAAAACTACAGAAGAACCCCAAATAAATTAAGTACTCTTATTTTTCTAGATGTATATACACAACAAAATTGGAACATCATCCATGTACACTTAAATCCTACCATTACAACTAAGTCAAATAAGAATCTTCAGCAAGACGTTTGAGATAAAATCCTTGAGGATGATCACCTGGAGGGCTCAAAGGACAATTAGATAGAATTACAAGTCCATGATAATATTGCACAGAGACTCCACATCATCCTCCAACTGACTAATTTTATTTTGTTGGGCCTCCATTGCTTATGTTTGGAATTTATCTGTCTCTTATCACTCATACATTAGGACCTGAAATTCATAGATCTCCACATTCATTTCTTCATGGGCCCTACAATAATTGTCACATATAGTTGAGACAAAAGAGTCAGTCTCAGAACTAGAATCCATAGGTGATAGATGTCACGACGCAAACAAAATACATGCAAAGTAGTTCAGAATGGATGAGGTAACCCATCTACTAGCGTCAAAGGAAAATACACAACCTATCTAGAAAGGAATGAAAGACCAGATCACCCCTTCCCAAAACCCCACTTTGACCTTGCTCTAGATTATAATTTAGAAATTGAAGAGCACCAGGGGTCGTTCAATGGTACACCAAGGAAATGGAGTCAAGAATGGAGAATTTACCCTTGAATCAGAAATAGTAAAGCCTAGAATTTCTCCCAAGATATGAAATACACAAAAGAAAAAGATCCCTTGTAATCTCCACAGAAAATTCCCAATATTCGTAAGTGTTCATCTCGCGGTGAAACGAAGCCACCTTTCTCTCAAGATTCAAAGAGTTGACGAACCTTTCCCAAACACTTCTTATTTGGAATTAAGGAATATGGGTATCCTATCCACCATTTTAACTCCAATTGGAGGAACATCTCCATGCGTGGTTGCAAACTCACCTCACCTAAGACAAGTTCCCAAAGCCATACAATTAACTTCCCATTCCTTGAATAGACATTTTCCTCACTTTCCATGGTATCTGCCTCAATCCTCTATTTAATCTTTATTGAATCCCATGGGAATGGCACACTGGAGAGGGTAACAAAAATGATAATTGTAGATGTTTAATGAAGGATGACGAGAGCCATGGTTAATGCCAATGAATGCCACACATCTACATGCATTTGAGCCTTATCAATTTCCATGATTGTAAGGTACAAGAGGATTCCTTCCATCATTGCATATATCACCATATTTCTAAGGATGCTAATTAAGCCATAGTTTAACCAACCGTAGTCTAACAACGCCAATGATTAAACATTATGGAACGAGGGGGGAGTGAAGGTATGGGAATTGGGGGAACAAATTACCACAAGTTAAATTAGTTTCAAAAAAATGGGGAAGCCATGGGATGAGGGAGGGGTAATAAATATAATTCTTAGACATCGATTAAGGGATGATATTTTTGTCAATGATTACATTTATTTCTAATTATCCTTCTGCCAAGAGGCAGGATTTATTGGCTAGGAGGTTAGCATCACTATTGAGACTCTAGATGATATGGTAGGGGGAGTAATCACATAAAGATCCCAGAATACTAATGATCGAATGAAACAATAGACTTAGAATATTATCAATTATGGGGAGTCTTTGTCCTAATATGGTGAATAATTAGGAAGGAGTCACCCAGGATAGTTATATATTTGATTCCCCTTTTGGATGCTAAGGTTAGCCCCAAGAAAAAATCGTACATCTTCACCTTATCATTGGATTTTGTTGATTGTGCTGGAAATCCGTCAACAAAGGGGGTATCCCCGATGTGAAGTGCCAATTATACCTCACATTGTTTGGATTAGTAGCCCCATCCAGAGTATTGACCTGACTACAATAGCTCTAAGGTTTTCCTTGGCTAAAATGAATCACATAAGAGAGTATACACTTAACCTTTAGAATAAACAAGTAAGTTTACACTATGAAACATGAATTGCAATGTGTAAACATAAACTCTCACAGGAGGGAAATGAAAGTGAGCCTCTAGAAGGAAATTAATAGTTGTCTAGTGAAATAGTCTACACATAAATAATGAACATTAAAGAAAATACAACACACATTCAAAAAGATAAGCACCAAAGCCACTGAAATAGTTCTATTTCTTTAGTATAGATGAGAACAACATATTGCAAACATTCAAAGAATAGTATTACAACATTTACAACATATGCATGAAAGTGTGTTGGCTCAAGCAAGCTTCTGATTATTAGGTGAAAGATATAAGTACACAGTTACAATGGTGAGCCACTAGCTCTAATAGTGAAACATTAATTCACTTCTTGTTTCTCCAAAGAATGATCTTCTTGTTGAGAAATCTATAGGAAAATGATTCGAGTGATTTCTCTTTACTTGATAACTCCTTGTGATGTATTTTTACTTATTAGCTTTGTTATGTATTATTATGTGTGTGTATCATAAAAAAATAACAAAACAAGAAGAAAAAGAACACAGAATATAGGTTGCAAGCCAGGGCCAAAACCTCTCCACTTGAGAGGAAAACCCACAAATATCTTCTCTTCATTATAGATTCTTTAATTGACGAATTCCAAGACCTTAAGGCTAAAAAAATTACCCTCCAATACCAAGACCAACTTCTATGAATGATTTTCTAACCTTGATTTAGTCAAACCTAGTCAAATCTCTTCCATTAGCACTCCCTCAAACTCCAGTTGTAGAATTGCATCCTCAACTGCAGATGAAATCCCCCCCCCCCCAACAATTGATGCTGACACATGTGTGAGCCTTGATTTTCCTTCAAAGCCTTCCTTCAACCTTTGCTTTCCTTTCTCTGAATTTTGGAGCTTGAGGATGACCCTTGGTAACCTTCCATTAACCTTCTTTCCATATTTTCTCTAAGATTGAAATTGTAGATAGAAACCCCAGATCTGTTGTAGAAACCCTAGTCCTCCTTAGCACGTGTGAGAGAGAAATAACCCAAACAAAAGTCTCCTTCATCCTCTTCCTTCTTCGTCACCTTCTTATTCCTCCTTCCTCACTATAATGAATGATGGATGAAGGTATCTCAAGGAGGTCGAGTTTCCTCCTATATATAGGCTCTTTAAGGTGGGTGTGGCTCTTTCTTTTAGGACAACTTGGTCTTGGAGGGTATTTTGATTCTTAATGACAAAAATAATTTTCTTTAAAAGTTACAATGTGCACGAAGGGGTCTTCAACTTATGACAATGAATCTTTTGACATCTTGACCTAAGAAAAACCCTAGAAGCACTCAATGAGTGCTTGACCTATAAAATAAAAGACCTTGAGAATGAAACCCATGCTCCAAAAACAATAATAATAATTTTCTTTCATTTTACAATTCACCAAAATCAAAAGTACATTTCATATTTATGAAGATCGAACATAGTTACACATTTTTCAACACTCCCTCTTAACTAGGGAGGGATTCATAAATGGTACATGGACATTCTCAATCTGAAGAGATATCATAAGAAGATTCAGGTTGGTAACCCATATGTTTAGCATCATACTAACCAACAGTGTCACATAGAAAGGCCTTGACTAACAAATCTATCTCTTTACAAGATAAAAGTACAATGCTGGTGAGACCAATGATTTATGGACACCATCATCATTGTCTCTCTAGGTACATACTCCACTTGAGTGTTCACAGAGTATGACCTTATTTGGTCTATTATTATCTTGGATAGTCATTCCTCAAATAATATTGGTCCATGACTACTCTCATCATGGAAGACCTACCTCATCCTTAGAGAGTATCAGATGTTAGATGATTACCCAATTCTTCATTTTTTCTTCCAAAGTGAAGACAAGAATGGTATGCCTATCTTTCCCTCTCAAGTAGGGAGGATACATCAACCAAGCCAATATTGTTTCTCAAATACACAAGCTTCCTATTAGGAAGATATTTTTTCAATATGTCAGCTACCTACTCATCGGTGGAGATATAATATAGTTGCAGCACACCATCTTATAGTGATACTTGTTGTTGTTATGTTTTGTCTTTCCATGAAACATTGGGTCTTCATGTACTGATATACAACTAGTGTTATCACAATGTATCACTGTAGGGTCCATTGGTCCTGTAAATAGGTCACATAACAACTTCCTCAACCAAAACACTTCTCTTCTTACTTAACAGGATGTAGTATAGTCTACCTAAGCACTACTTAAATAAATTGTATCTTTCTTTCAGCTCATCCATGAGATCGAGGAGGATCCCAAACTGAAACATCCTCCTGTAGTGCTCCTTCCAACTTGCTCATTTCATCCCCAATCAGAATTTGTATATCCAATCTGTTGAACATCATTCCTCCTATCATACTTCAGGCAATAGTGGATGGTTCCCTGCATATATCTCAGAATATATATTTCTTCTATCCAATTATCATGCCTTGGCTCCACTTGGAATTAACGGATAGCATTTACTACGAAGCATATGTCTAGTCAAGTATTCACCAAGTACATCAATGAGCTAATCAATTTTCTATACTTGGAAGGATCTATAAGACTCGATTCAAAACTCCTTAGTCTTTTCAAATTTGTGATCATCGAGGCTTCCATTGGTTTTCAATCCATCATGTCAAACCACTTCAACATCTTGATCTCATCAGGTCCTTGTTAGACTTCCAGTCCCAAAAAATAATGCATTAGTCCTAGATCCTTCATGTCAAATTATGTTGTTAGTTTCTTCTTACATTCTTCAATTTGACCTTCTACACCTCTCAAGAGAATATCATCCACATATAGAAGAATTACTACTAGTTCACCCTTCACAACCTTAATATAAAGGTTCCGATAAAAAAAACTCTTTATGAAGCCTAATCTCTAAACGTATGCATCCATCCTAGCATACCATGCCCTTGGTGCTTGGTTGAGGCCATATAATTCCTTCTTCAATCTACAAACATATTCCTTTATCTTTAACTTCAAATCCCAAGGATTGTTCTATATAGATGTCTTCATCAATTATGTCATTCACAAATGCAGTCTTGAAATCCATTTGATGCATGTTCCATCCCATTGATGTTTCTAAAGAGACCAACGAATGTATAGTTGTATACCTTATTGTCAGAGAAAATGTCTCCTCATAGTCAATGCCTTCTAGTTGAGAAAAACTTTTATCCACAAATATAGCCACAAATCTTTCCTTATACTTGTCAATACTTCCATCTGCTGCATGTTTGAGCTTATAGATCAATTTGAAAGTTACCACAGATTTTTCTTTGGGCCTAGGCATAATCTCCCAAACTCCATCCTTCATTATAGATTGATATTCTTTGTTCATGAAATCCTTCCATTATTGATGATTGACAACTTCTTCAAAAGTGGATGGCTTTGCTTCTATTAGTTTTTTCATGTAGGATGCATACCATTGTTTGAGCTTCTTTCTTTCCTTGAATGTGCCTTGGGCTGCTCCATGACCCTTGACATCCAATAGTGTAGAATTTAACTAGTTAGGTATCTTTCTTAATTTAGGGATGACCACAAGATGAATAGATTCACTAGGAGCTTCATATTCATGATTATATTATTCTTCTTTCCTGGTGACTTCTTCTTCAAATAATGGAATTTATTCACCATTAGAGTCGATAGGGAGTTTCTTAGATTTCTTGAATGCGATGCTTTCATCAAATATAACATCTCGAATTACTTCTATATGGTGTCCTTCCATTATGTAGATGATGTAGGCCTTAGAGGAGTTACTATAACCAAAAAATGTTCCTCTCATGCCTGAAGGGTCCAAATTATTTCTTTTGTCCTTCAGTATATGAATACATATAGGACAACCAAAGATTTAAACATGATCTATAGTTGGTTTCTTCCCAGCGAATACTTCTTCGGGAGTTCTGTTATCTAGCAGCCCATGGGGAATTTTATTTTGAACATATACAACTACCTTTGTGGCTTCTCCCCACAGAAATTTCGGTAGATCTTGATCATGCAACATTGATTTTACACTTTCTTCAATGGATCAGTTGTTTCGTTCTACAACTCCATTTTGTTCCAAATTTTATGGGACTATCAACTCCCTCTTAATCCCAGACTCCTTACAGAAGGTTATGATTTCCTTTGATGTACACTCTCCTCCATTATCAAACCTTAGTATCTTTATTCTCCTTTCTGTAAGGTTCTATCCTTCAACTTTAAATTTTTGAAATTTGGTAAATACTTCATCCTTGGAATTCATTAAATAAACCCAAGTTTTTCTTGAATGACCATTTATAAATGTGACATAATATAGATGACCTCCAAGTGATTTTGGATCCATAGGACCAAAAACATCGAAATGAATAAGATCCAAGATTTCTTTTGGTCATGAAGCACTACTTCCAAATTGTCTCTTGGTGTTCTTACCCAATGAACATCCTTGCATACTCCTTCGTGATCTTATTTCAATTCGGGGATTCCATCTACTATACAACTTGAAGTTGGAAGTATTTTGAAATGGATATGACCAAATCTTCTATGCCATAGTTCACATGGGCTAACTTCAATGTGAACCAAAGCTTGTGCAAGGGGAGATATCAACCTGTAAAGTCTTCCTTCACGAATACTAATAACTCTAACATTCTATATGCTTTAGTTATTACTCCATACAACAAATTTTCCATTAATGAAAGATACTCTATCACCCTTATATTCTAGACTTGAAATGGAAAGTGAGTTCTTATGCAAGCTTGGAACAAATAGGATGTTGTTGATATGAATGTTGCTTCCATTTTCCAACTCTATAGAGGTTGATCCAATTCCTCTTACATGATAGCTCTTATTATCTCCAAGTTCCACTGAGTAAGAAGATTTTCACTTTTGTAATGTTTTCAGTTGTTTGTGATGAACAGTCATGTGTCTAGATGCACCACTGTCGATTACCCAAATGCTCTCATTTTGGAATGTGTTAGTGAGTGGTGAGAAGAGACCTTCATCCTTTGTCTTGATTACTTCCTTATTTGCAGTAAATATAAGTTTCCATGATTCCTTGATGTCTTTCTTGAAATTATTTTCTACCTTTGAACACTTCTTGAGGAACTTCTTCAATGTAGTGGAGATCTTCATAATGCCCTTAGCCAACCTTCGCTCTGATACAATGTTGAGAAATATATAGGGCAATGATTCGAGTGATTTCTCTTTACTTGATAACTTCTTGTGATGTATTTTTACTTATTATATTTGTTACTTATTATTATGTGTGTATACCATCAAAAAACTACCCAAAAAAGAAGAATAAGAACACAAAATATAGGATGCAAGCTAGGGCCAAAACCTCTCCACTTGAGAGAAAAACTCGTAAATTTCCTTTCTTCCTTATAGATATTCTTCAATTGAAAAATTCCAAGACCTTAAGGCTGCAAACGATACCCTCCAATACCAATGCCAACCTCTACGGATGGTGTGCTAACCTTGATCTAGTCAAACCCAATCAAATCTCTTCCAGTAGTACTCCCTTGACCTCTAGCTACCAAATTTCAGCCTCCACTACAGATCTAAAATTTTTGGCACCCTTAGTAGTTGATTCTGCCACACATGTGAGCCTCAATTTTCCTTTAGCTCCTTCCTTTGACCTTTTCTTTCCTTTCCCTAACTTCTGGAGCTTGAGGGTGGCCCTTGTTGACCTTTTCTTTACCTTCTTGCCTTCTTTTCTCCAAGATCGAACTTGTAGATAGAAACCCTAGATCTGTTGCAAAAACCCTAGTCCTCCATGGCATGTGTGAGAGAGAAATATCCCAAACAAAAGTCTCCTTCATCCTCTTCCTTCTTTGTTGCCTTATTCTTCCTCCTTCTTCGCTAGAATGAGTGATGGATGAATGTCTATCAAGGAGGTCAAGTTTCCTCCTATATCTAGGATCTTCAAGGTGGGCGTGGCTCGTTTTTTTAGGCCGACTTTCCAGTTTCCAAGTTGACTTGGTCTTGGAGGGTATTTTTACTCTTTTAATGGCAAAAATAATTTTCTTGTCAAGTTACAATGTGCCTGAAGGGGTCTTCAACTTATGACAATGACTCTTTTGACTTCTTGACCTAGGACAAACCCTAGAATCACTCAATGGGTGCTTGACCTATAAAATGAAAAACATTAAGCATGAAACCCATGCTCCAAAAATAATAATAATAATTTTCTTTCAGTTTACATTTTACAAGGATCAAAAGTACATTTCATAATTATGAAGACTGAACCTAGTTACACATTTTTCAACATGTTTCTCCTATGCCAAGCTAGAGAAGCCAAGGTTAGCTCTCCAAAGGGAAATCCTCCAAAACCCATTTTCTTGAGTTATGAGGATGTATTTATAATAAGAGGAATGACCTTTCATATCCCTATTACTCTTGAGCTTCCCTCATGACTCTTGGACTTCTAATATGACCTTTGAACTTCTATATGACTGTACCTTTCCTAAAGACTCTTTTATCCATATACGACTATGTGACTTCTCATATTGAACATATGACTCTTGGAATTCCACACATTATATTTTGACCTTTCCTTTTGATAATTACATCATTATATCCACAAATAATGTGAAAAGACACATGGAAACACATGAAATTTTGATGGAAGAGGTACAAGTCACAACTTGATAATGATATGGACTCCATGATGAAGTGGCAATGCAAAGCCACTTCTTGTTGCTTTGTCTTCAATATTGATGAGAGGTATGTTTAATACTTTATCTTCATGGAAGATCTGCTTTGTTTTACATCTTCACCCTCCAAGGGGATAAATGGTATGGAGTCTTCATGTGATCCTGATATTTGGTCTTTTGTATCTCTTCTTCTCACTCGATGACCATCTTATCTTTTCAGCTTCACAGGTTTCTCGTAGCATAGTCTCCTTATTCTCCTCCATCATCATCATGTCATGACAAGATATAATACATGTCCACAAGGATCGTCATTGATAGACGATTACATGAAGGCTTATCTTCAAGGGGAGCACAAGAAGATAACAGGTCCACATGAAGAAAGAAAATTCTCAGGGAGGGTAACCCTTTGTCATTGATTCCAAAGGGGGAGAGAAAAACCTGAGAAGGAGATTGAAATCTAGAGAAGGAGGTGAAGCATGAACATAGGGGGAGTACGTGTGTTTCCATAAATGAAAAAGGGGGAGATTGTTGGATGGTATTATCATTGATGTCAACCCATGGAGTTGACTGGGTTTGACTTTGACAAAAACCACCAATCATTGATGTCAAATGGTTAATGAATTCTTCTTATCAATTGTCAAATTACATCAAGATGGTAACTATACTGTTAGATGGTTAAAAACCCATGTCCTAGGGTTTGGGTATCCTGGACTTAAGATATGCCCCAACTTTGTTGAGGGTTTTTGGTAGGTAAGATCATTGATTTTGGGTCAGATATCTATTTAATTAGATTCTCCTCGAAAATATGTTTCCGTTGATATGTGGTACGCCCCAAGAGGCCTCCTAGTTTGAGAGATATTCACAATTGAAGTTAGTGACCATAGTTTCTGGGCTAAAACTCCCAGGGGTAGTGACATGACACCTCCCCCTACAATTGTCAACATATGGAATTGTTTATCATTGTACTCTCACCCCATATAAGTTACATAACTTCAAAAACCAAAGACAATAAATCAATCATTGACTTAATGCACTCTTATGTCACCTACAAAACACACCAAGGGAGGGTTAGTATACAATTTATTGGTATTTAAACAAACTAGTAAATTAAATTAATGTTATTAAGAATATATTTTTTTTAAATTTCCTAAAATCCTCACCTAATGAACCCCTTACTAGCCCCTTCAAAACACTATAAAAAGAGACCTTATTCACCTCACCTAATCCTAAAAGTCAAATCTCTCACAATAAGGGAAACGACTCTTTTCTTAGCACACAAGATATTAATTAAATTAATTTTAATATATTTATGAATCCTCCTAAAAGGCTCTCCAATGTTCACTTTAGGAACCCTTCTTAAGTCCCTTGAAGGTCTATAAAAAGAAGACCTTATACCTTACCTCACATATCAAAAACTCAACAACAATTTTGTGAGAAACCTCTAAAAAAATTTGGCCTATCTGAGGAAGATATTTTGACCTTTCAATTTTGAACAGAACAATGAAAAATTGGTATCAGAGCTTGGTTCCTTCAATAACAGCTTAATCGCTGGAAGGCAGTTCTTAGAGCATAGAAATGGGAAATTCAAAGAAGCGTGTCTTGAAGGCCTTATCATCCAGTTGTACAAGCATATTGACGTTAAAATGGATAGTAGGGTTTCACCAGTTGAGCATTAGTGTTTACATATATGTTGGTAGATTTATGGGGAAAAAGTTTGAGAGAACTGATTTCAGGTCATCTAGATGACCTGAGGCAACTTGGATTTTGCCATTATTTGATAGCAGTACATATGGTTGTAGCATCGAGTGCAGCTTGATGCGATGATGAAAGTGGTTGTGCATTGATGACTATTCATTCATGATCAATGACATTCAGTGGTAGCCAACAGTTTTGCAGTGTGTAGTGACAGTGATGTGTAGTTGAATAGTGACAACTTAATGTGTAGCTTTGTGCAGTGATTAGTTTGTGGGGACAGTTATCAGTGGCTACTTGGATTCGACATTTATTCTACATATTTCTTACAACTATTCTACATTGATTCAGAGTACAGGGGATCCAATCTGAAAATTGTGAAACGTGGTCTTCTGCCTTGTCAAGGCATGTGATTGGAGTCACCTTTAGGTTATGGTTTGAGAACACTTCAGGGTAGCAGGGTAGTGCTAGGGCAAGTTGTGGCTTGCACATGGCATTTTGGCATCCATTCAGTTGTGGCTTATAAACTAACAGGTTAGGGAAGCATCCTTTCCGACAGTAGCTGGTAAACAAAGTGTTGGGGCACTCAAAAGACTCTTTTGTCCATATACGACTATGTGACTTCTCATATTCCACATATGACTCTTGGAATTCCACACATTACATTTTGTACTTTCCTTTTGATAATTACATCATTATATCCACAAATAATGTGACAAGACACATGGAAACACATGAAATTGTGATGGAAGAGGTACAAGTCAAAACTCGATATTAATATGGACTCCATGATGAAGTGGCAATGCCAAGCCACTTCTCTTGTTGCTTTGTATTCAATATTGATGAGAGGTATGTTTTGTACTTTATCTTCATGGAAGATCTTCTTTATTTTTCATCTTCACCCTTCAAGGGGCTAAATGGTATGGAATCTTTAGGTAGTCCTCATATTTGGTCTTTTATATCTGGTCTTCTGACTCAATGACCATCTTATCTTTTATCTTCATAGGTTTCTCGTAACATGGTCTCATTCTTCTTCTCCTCCATCATCATCCCACCATGACAAGATATAATACTTGTAACTGAAAACCACTCATGAAGAGATGACATCAATCTGATAAAATATTAGTCTAACCTGATTCTTGATAATCAATTACTGAGCTAGAACTCAATGCTGGACTAAGAGATAGGCTCAGATATTATGCAGTTCATAGTTCCATAGGCCGGGAGCAAGAACTTAGCCTTGAGACTACAGAGTGCACAGTTCCAAGAACCAAGTGAAAGATGACTACACAGTTGAGGAGGTCAAGGAGGTAGTCTTGAGTCTTGAAGTTACCCACTACATAGTTCTGGAGAGAGAGAGGCCTAGGTATTTCACAATTGTTTAGTTCAAGGAGGTAGGATGGAAGCTTGAAGCTTGAAACTGCATAGTGCACAGAAGAAGGTTGACTAGGAGGCTTATATGCACAGTTGTAGAGCTCAAGGGGCCAAGCTTGAGGAATGAGACTGTGCGGTGTGAAGTTCTAGGAGGTAGAAACTATGCATTGTAAATTTCCAAAGGGGAAAGGCTAAGCTTGAGAGTTGAGACTACACAGTGCATAGTTTCAGAGGGTTGAGTGAAGTCAAGTTTTTCGGGCAAGAACTTTTCTAGGATTTGACTAAGTGCGAGATTAGTGAGGTAAAAATGAGCAAGGGTAAAACATTAACATGATCACACACTTAGAATAGTTAATGACACAAAATTTACCACTCATTTTACAAGAACAACATGATCCCCTTAATGTGGCACCAAATTTACCCCTTGAAAAGAACCATAACTCCATTTATGCAATATGCGACACTTACCATGCCCAAAAGAGGACACTTGCCACAATAAGAGAAAAGTGAAAACAACTCTTGCAAAATTCGAATGACATTGAAAATGACACATGCCAGAGCTAATATAACATGAAAATGACACTTATTAAAATGAAAACAAGCAAAAGAGATAGTTGTAAACATGAAAATGACACTTGCAAAAGCGAAGGTGTGCAAAAGCGATAGTTTGAAAAACTCACCAAAATAGAAGTATAATCCAAATGAAAAGTCAGATATTGGCAATGACAGTGCACATTGATTGTCGACATAGGTTGAGCATTGCATGTGAACTATCTTGATGGAATTGTGCTATGCATGTTCAATCTTGCATAAAATAATGTGCTCATGAACTTGTTGTGGATTGAGAATGTGTGAGTAGGTGACTTCGACACTTACAATCTAAGAAGAAGACTCAAACACTTAACAAAGCATCAAATGACCACAAAAGGAATATAGAATGAATAATCACAAGATCCATAGTAGGCTCCAAAATTCAAGTGTAGAACAAATTTTGGAGGGTGTTTGTCAAAGTGACAACACTTGGGGACATGCTAGTAGAATTCCAACTTCTCTCCCTTGGTATAGCTTTATGCACAGGGTCTAGCTTCATAGGAAGTATTGATTCATTGTGCAAATTACTATGGCTTCCCCACTTAACCCTGTTATCGATATAGTCCCCTTCATCTCTTTCTCGGTTGAACACGTTCATAAGGCCATCTATATCACAATTTTTAGATTCAGGAGGACGATAATGTAATTCAGAAGCTTAAGATATTCAAAGTATGAGGTTTCATCTCTGATATTTCTCTGCTACCAGCAGGCCTAGACAACACCCCGACAGAGTTAATATAGGAACACAAGAATTGCTTTGCTTCCAGAGAGCCTAGATAATACCCTGGAAACATTAATTGCTTCACCTCTCTATGCAAGAAGCCTTTCTCTTCTATCACCCTTTATTTATTTTATATATTTATAGGATTATGCTTCAACACCTATTATTTCATCGGATGGAAGAGGGATCCCGACTTATTGAGAGCAGAAGAGGTTGTTTATTCAAATAAGTATATATAAAACCTCTAATATGATTTTTCTTCTTATATATTTTACCCTTTTCCTTCTCTACTTCATTGGATTAGCTTGCAAAACACTTAAACATTACAATACTGAGCTTAAAAATGAGGTTCCTAAAATAGATACGGGTATCATGGTTCTACAAAAATATTTCCTCACAAAAGGATTATATTTTTCCATTAAAACATCATTGACCAAAAGATATAAACCCAATATAGAGAAGAGGATAACAGATAAGCCAAGCATCGTTCGTCGTCATAATTTCCCTTTTCAAATTTTGCCACATTGCCTTTTGAGCCAAAGGGAAAATCCTTTATGCTTATAGAGAAGATAATAACAGATAAGCCAAGCATCGTTCGTCGTCATAATTTCCCTTTTCAAATTTTACCACATTGTCTTTCGAGCCAAAGGGAAAATCCTTCATGCAAAGTCTTATTAAAAAGAATAAAAAAGAAGAGATAAGACACAGAAGGAAACAAAATCAAAAGGACAAATAAAATGGAAGATAAACCGAAAACATGATGTGAGACAAAAGTAAGAAAAAACAGGAAAGACTACAAAGAGTGAGTGCATGATGAGTGTGCAAGGAAGACTAGTATGTAGCTATACCTACTGCTAACTTAACCAACTAGAAGGTCAGGGTCAAGTATAATAAAATTTCCAATGTAGCCACCAAAGATTCTCCCAACAGGCATATACAAATATTTGAGGAATTAAAACATATATAAAACAATGTGCAATAGAAAAGATAAGTGTTATGAAACTAGCTCACAAAAAGATAGAAAAGATAGATCAACACCTTAGAATTCAGCCTCTTCGAGGGGGCAACCTCTTTTACATTACACAAATGAATTATTCTTGGATGATTCAAATGAAAAAACCTCCTTTCTATATATAGGAGTCTAAGGAGTCACAATATAATCCATCCAACCTAACAATAATAATATAAAGGCACAAAAATAACAGTAGAGGGATTTTATGGGGCACAGTAATAACAATATGGGGACAATAGGGGCACAACAATATTAATAAGGATACAACTACAATAGTAATGGGGTAATCACTAGTATTATAGGGGCCTAACATGCCCCTCTCCTTCAAAAAAGTTTTGTCCTCAACTCTTAAGTAGTTCTGGATGCTTCTATATAAAATTCTCATCCTCCCATGTGGAATCTTCATTGGATAAGTTCTTCCACTTGATGAGATACTCCGAAATTGATTTATTTCGTAGCTGTCGAGTTCTTGTTTCTGTGACTACTTCCGATTCTAATATAATTTTTCCTTTCTCTTCAAGTTATAGCAATATTGTTTAAACTGGGAGCTTGTCGCCTATAACCTTCTTTAAACATGAAACATGGAAAACTGGGTGCACTCGACAAGCTGCAGGAAGCTCCAATTTGTATGACATAGTACCAATCCTTTTCAACACATTGTACAGACCATAATACTTTGGTGATAATTTATTATCCTTCTTAGCTTGCTTGAGGGACATTTGTTTATATGGTTGTAGCTGTAGGAATACCCAATCACCTACATCAAAACTTATTTCACTGTGATGTTGATCTACCTATTGTTTCATTCTATTCTGTGCCAACATGAGGTTATCCTTTAAGAGTTGGAGGACTTGTTGTTGATGCTCGATGTGATGTTCCACTACTTGAACCTTAGAATTTTTTCTTAAATATGATGTGATGGATGGTGGCTAATATCCATAAAGTGCCATAAATGGGATCATTTTTGTTGCTGTATGGAAGGAAGTGTTATACCACCATTCAACATGACCCATTGTGTCTGTTTATCATATACAAAGCAATGAAGATATTCTTCCAAACATTTGCTTACTATCTCAGTTTTCCCATCAGATTGAGGATGATAAGGTGAGCTATGAGATAACTGAGTACTGAGACAAGAAAATAATTTTGTCCAAAAATTTCTAGTGAAAATGGGATCTCTGTCACTTACAATAATCTTTTGGTTCCCATGTAGCTTTTGATTTATTTCCATAAATGCAGTAGAAACTATACTGGATTTAAATGGATGTGATAATGCACAAAAGTGTGCATACTTGGTAAGTCTGTCAACTACCACCATGATGACACTCTTTCCCTCAGACTTAGGTAAACCTGTGATAAAATCCATTGAAACCTCCTCCCAACGTTGGCTCGAAATGGATAAAGGTTGTAATAGACCTGGGGTCTTAATTGTTTCAACTGTATTTTGTTGGCAAACCAAACATTCCGCCACAAACTTTTGGATATCTGATTTAAGGCCATCCCAAAAAAATTCCTTCTTAACCCTGTGGTAAGTTTTTAAAAATCCTGAGTGCCATCCTAAGGGAGAAGTGTGCAATTCCATAAGAATCTTTTGTTTGAGTTGGGAATTCTTACAGAGGTATAAGTGATCTTTGTACCATAATGAATCATTTTTCCAGCTAAATGTATCAGATGTACTGGAATCTTATTGTAACTTTCGAATAAGTGCCCACACTTCTTTATCATTCTTCCATTCCTACCTTGCTTCACTTATCCAATCTGGTTGGATAATAGAAATGGTGCACAACAATGCTTCCACATCATCATCCTTTCTTGAGACTGCATCTACCACCACATTTTGCTTCCCTTTTTTGTAGATGATTTCAAAGTCATAACCCATCTTTGTGACCCACTTTTGTTGCTCTTCAAAGGATAATCTTTGTTCTAAAAAGTATTTAAGGCTATCATGATCCATTTTTACCTTTAAGTGTCTTCCCATTAGGTAGGGTCTTCATTTCTTGAGTGCATGTAGTATTGCAAACATTTCCTTATCATAAATAGCTTTGTGTAAAAACTTTCCCTTGATTGGACGACTTTCAAAAGCAATGGGTCTTTCATCTTGCATTAAAACAGCACCAATTCCACTTCTTGAAGCATCACATTCCACAATAAAGTTTTTTTTGAAGTCCAGTGTAACTAAGACCGGTGCTTGGCACATGGCCTCTTTAAGATGTTCGAAGGCCTTTGTTGCTTCTGGAGTCCATGAAAATGCATCTTTCTTCAATAATGTTGTTAGAGGTGCTGCTATTTTCCCATAATTCTTAACAAACTTGTGATAATACCCTATCAACCCAAGAAATCCTCGCAGATGCTTTATGGATGTGGCAATTTTCCATTCCTTAATGGATTTAATTTTTCTAGGGTCTACCTTAACTCCTTCATGAGATACAATATGGCCCAGATATTCCACCTCTTGTACTCCAAAGAAACATTTGGATCTTTCTGCATATAATTGTTTTTCCTCCAATAGTTGTAGCACCCTGTCAACATGTTCAACATGATCCTTCCAAGACTTGCTATAGATTAGTATATCATCAAAAAATACTAACACAAATTTTCTAAAGAAGGGTTTGAAAATGGAATTCATCAAACCTTGAAATGTAGAAGGTGCATTGGTAAGGCCAAAAGGCATGACCAAAAATTCATAATGACCCTTATGAGTTCTAAATGTTGTTTTCAGAATGTCTTCAGTCTTCATTCTGATTTGATGATATCCTGAACGAAGATCCAACTTGGTGAAGCAAATTGATCCATGCAATTCATCTAGTAATTCATCAAGGATAGGAATGGGAAACTTATCTTTAATAGTGAGCTTGTTGAGCTCCCTATAATCCAGACACATGCGCCATGATCCATCCTTCTTGTGCACCAATACTACTGGAGTAGAGAAAGAACTTTGACTAGGTTGAATTATACCAACCTCTAGCATTTCTGTAACCATACGTTCAATTTCACTCTTTTGGGCATAGGGATATCTGTACAGCCTGATGTTTGGAGGAACACTTCTTGGAATCAGATGAATAGCATGATCATGTTCATGAATAGGTGGGAGACGTTTGGGAGTCTCAAATACCTTGGAATGCTTGTCCAAGACTTTTTTGATATCTGGAGAAATAGATGATTTCAATGTGGAAACATCTAGCGAACATAATTGTGCAATTACGCCTCTTTGTTCCTTTTTTAGAAGCTTTGTCATACTGTTAGAGTTGATTATCTTTACTGGTTTCCCTGCAATACCCCTTAATTCAACTTCCTTTCCTTCCACAAAAAATTTCATGAAAATTTCTTGAAAGTTAAAAGCTATTGTACCCAAGGATTGTAGCCATTGGGCTCCTAGTACAACATCAACACCTCCCGTTGGAATGGAAAGCATTGGGCTAGTCAATACATATTCTCCCATGGATAGCTTGATATTATGGCACTTTCCAGAGCAATTTACTGTTCCTCCATTTGTGACCATCACTTGACACTCTAGTGCTGGATATAGGAAGCAATTCAATTCCTTTGCTATCTTACAATGAATAAAATTGTGGGTACTTCCTGAATCAATCAACACTATTACCTTTTTCTTCTTGATTTGTCCTTCTATCTTGATGGTTTGAGGAGTGGTAATTCCAACCAATGCATTACAAGATATGGTTGGATTCATTTCTTCTTTATCTAGGCTTTGTTCCTGGAGTATATCCTCTTCTTTTAACCTTTCTTGCTCCTTTTCTTCTTCCTCTTCAAAATCTATGTAGAATAATTTCTTCTCAGCACACTTATGACCTTTAGTGTATTTTCTATCACAACTATAACAAAGCCCTTTTGCCCTTTTTTCTTCCTATTTTTGTGGTGTCAACCTTATAGGTTGTGGAAGACTAGGGGCAACAAAACTTCCATCTTTATAGTTGTGAGTGGTATGCTTCCTGGTTGCCATAATTTTTCTTTCCATTTTTCTTGCTAACCTGAATTCCTTCTCTAATGAATCAAGTTCCCAAAGACGAACATCATGTTGGATATTATCCTTTAAAGTCCCTATGAACACATCAATCCTATTCTCCTCTGGAATGTTTTTTACCCTTATGTTCAATTTTTGGAACTCCTCAATGTGCTCCATTATTGAACCCTTTTGTTTGAGACTTATCAATTGGCTAAAAAAAGTGTTGCTTTTTGTATCCTCATAATGTGATGTCAATTCTTCCGTAAAAATTTCCCAAGTGATAATTTTTTTACGAGAGCAAAGCCATTGATACCATACAAACTGATTTGGTTCCAAATATAAAGTTGCAATACGTACCTTTTATGTGTTTTGCACATCATTGAGATCAAAAAATTGCTCCATCTGTAATATCCATGTTGCAGGATCCTTGCCATCAAACTTCCTCATATCGATTTTCGGAATATGGTGGGTCTTTGATCCAACATTAGAGTCTATGAAATCATGATTAACATTTCTTTTGTTCGCATCATGAGTTTCCTTTACTACCCTTTCACCATTAGTAAGTATTTCTTGTAGAAAATTTGTCAAATCTGTCTTCAAATCTGCCATGCCTGTCTTCAAATCTATCTTCAAATCATCCATCTTAGCTTCCACGTCATTTATCTTAGCTTCTACATATTTCTTTAAAATGCGAGTGACATTTGTTGCACTTGGTCTCGTAATTTTGTTATATGATGCTACATTTCTTCCTCTTCTTCATAAGTCATGCTAGAGCTTTCAGGTTGCTTACTAGGTGTTTGCATTTTCTTTCCTCGGGGCATCAGTGACCAATAATAATGCTCTACTATGCCCTTTGAATTCCTTCAAAATAATTTTTCAAACCAAGCTTAAGGAAAAATTTAAAAAAATCTACACACCTTTTTTCACTTTGTAGGAGCTCGATATTGCTTCTGATGTATCTCTGTAATTTCAGATCTTCCAATTCTGAAATTGTGACTTGCAGTAGCCCTCTATGTCCTCTTTCCAATGCCACCAGTCTGATCCAAATTGGATTCTCCAAGGAAGAGTTATGCCAAATCTCCCATAGTGACCTGATTATAGACTATTTCAATAGAGCGAACTTGTATGACGTGCCACGTGTCCCTGTTTCAACCTTTGGCTCTAAAAAATATATACAAGAAACTATAGTCCATCCTCTTTTTGTACCTTCTTAAAAAATTTCAATCCGATGCTCAGAGAGAAAGTTATGACGATTTTCCCCAAGTCACCTGTTTGGAATGTAATTCAGGAGTCTGCAAAAAACCAACTTCCTCAGATCATAACTCCGCAAATATAGCGTGAAAAGCTCTAAAATTTGGACCCAAGGTTAAATGCGATTTCATCTCAAATGGGTTTTTTTTTAGCTTTTGAAACATCGCAGAAAAAAGTTATAGTGAAAATGCCACGATGACCTATTTGGAGTAGCGAAACCCTAGAATCCAAAGCTCTAATACCAAATGTTATGAAACCAGCTCACAAAAAGATATAAAAGATAGATCAACACCTTAGAATTCAGCCTCTTCGAGGGGGAAAACTCCTTTACATTACACAAATGAATGATTCTTGGATGATTCAAATGACAAAACCTCATTTATATATATAGGAGTCTAAGGAGTCACAATATAACCCAGCCGACCTAACAATAATAATATAAAGGCACAAAAATAACAGTAGAGGGATTCTATGGGGCACAGTAATAACAATATGGGGACAATAGGGGCACAACAATATTAATAAGGGATACAACTTCAATAATAATGGGGTAATCACTAGTATTATAGGGACCTAACAATAAGAGCTTGAATAAATTGCACAACAAATTGAAGGTCTTGCTTATCAACAGAAACATATGTCATAGCCACTACTTCCAACCAACTTGCAATCTTACCTTTTTTATGAAAACCATAATAAAACAAACTTCAAAAGCTTCTTGTGAATGCATATTCATCTGTACTAGATTCCTTAGCAAGCATGAGAAAAGATCGAAGATTGTTGCAAGAAAAATGGCTTGCTAAGTATGATATTTGCAATTTATCATGGATTGGATCATGAAATTTGAAACAATCTTCTTGAAAACCCTAAAGTCACTGAA
Organism: Pinus tabuliformis; assembly: GCA_031772625.1. NCBI lineage: Eukaryota > Viridiplantae > Streptophyta > Pinopsida > Pinales > Pinaceae > Pinus > Pinus tabuliformis. Next base: position 1,675,474,208 of record CM062819.1, on the reverse strand, counting down.
AATATGAATTTTCAATTAAAGGTTTGGGATCGGGATGAGAATCTTGTCAGGTAAAATGAATCTGATCATGTTCAAAAGAATTTCCAAGATAGTGAGGGCCTAACATAACCATTAGCAAGGGATGAAATTCCTCAACTGCTTGACAAGTATTTGAATAGGGATATGATAAATGATAAAGATCAAAGGATGTAGAACAAATGTCATGGGATATACTAGTGATAAAATGATAATATGAATGATAGTCACGAAGAACAAAAATATGATCATATGGACTGATTAAAGCATAAGATTCTTGATTAAAATTCCATAAGGATAGGTCAGTTTGAACATGTTTGTAAATTCTTTGAATAATAGAATCATCTTCCTCGCATGATGAATGTAAAAAATTATTACCTTGTAGTTGAACATAGTTACAGATCAAATGAGAAAATGAACTGGTACCCGTTTTTTTGAGGTAGAAAAAAATCACCCAATTTTGAAAAGTGGTGATGTTAGAATGCACTTTTTTTAGCATATTTTTGGCACTTTAATTTTCTTATGTATGAACATTTTTTTAAAACGTTAGTGATTTTCATCTTGATTTTGAAAAGTGTTGATGGAGCATAAACACATTTTTTTAAAGAGTTTATTTTGACACTTTAATTTTTTTTATGTATCAAGTATGAACACCTTTTTTAAATGTTAGTGATTTTCATCTTTATTTTGAAAAGCGTTGATGTAGCATCAACCCTTTTTGTTTAGAGGGCTTATTTTTTACACTTTAAATTTTCTAATGTATTAAATGTGGATTTTTTTTTAAATGTTTGTGATTTTCATGTTGGTAATAAAACATTAAAAAATAAAATAAAAAACATGAACAAAAAAACTCAAATAATAAAAAAATATGTAAAAGACAATCTAAAAAAACACACATAAAAATGTAAAAAGAAAATAAAATAAAATTGTAAAAACAAAAAAAATTAAACAAATAAATAAATAAATCAAACAATAAATAAAAAGGAAAATATTTCAAAAAAACATAAAATTTAAAGAAAAAAATTGAATATTAAACAAACAAACAAAAAAATACATCCATAATGATTTTTTTAAGTTAAAATAAAATACCCCGGATGCGGGTGCTCAGTAGGGACAATGCGGTGGCAGCCGAACAGAATGGCATGTGGCTAAAACACATGGCCCTTCGTAATCTGGCACACTAGTCTAAATATGACATTAATAACAGTCATAAATGGAAATTAAGGGGACACCGTATCCATCCTGACTGCAATCAACTACCTCAGCTCCACGCAAGAATGAATATAGGGGATACTCTTACCCCTGCACCTCCTCTGCCTCTGCAATGCCTCTTCCCACAAGCTGCTGCTGCACCCAATTCTCTCACTTCCACCGAAAGGCGCTGCCATCTTATCTGCTGTATTGACTTAGGCCCAGGATTTCACTTCACCAAGAGTCTGATCTGCCATTATGTCTTCCATTCATCTTCTACAGCTAGCCCCTCCTTAGAGCTGTCCGTTAATTTCATTGAGCCTCTACATCACCCTGAGCCCAATTCCAAAGGAAATTCACAAGCTTCTGGAGCCAACATGACGAGAACGCATCATCGTATGCGCAGTCACCAGGGTGGAAGCAGAGGAAGCCTGGCTCGTCCACCACCTTCCCCAGCCTCAGAGTCCACTTCCTCTGTGGCCCAGCAAATTACAGAGGGTACCCAAACACCCGTAGTGGCAGAGGCAGAGGCCGCTCTCTACCTCACCACCACCACTCAATACCCCTGGCCTCGCCTCCCAGTGGAATTCCTTCCAATCATGCTTCACCCCCCAGGGGCACTCCCTTAAATCCTCATATGCATCTCCAGTCTGCCCAATTCACCTTCCGTTCCTCCGTGAACAGGCCACTCATCACTGCCACTATCTCTATCAGCTTTCATGAGATGGAGTACGAAATTGAGGGATAGACCGTTGCAGGTGGTGGCCTTACTAGCACAGCTGGGGAGCAGGCCACTACTGGTGGTGGCTACAACCGTGCAGCTCTGGACATGGCTCAGATGAGTACCCAAGGAGCAAGGATGCAGAAAATTGAGAAGGAATCAGGACAAACAAGGAAGAAGGTGGACCAGGACCAGAAGGTAGAAGAAGAGGTGGAACATTACAGCTGTTTCATTGAGGAAGAATGATCGGAGCAGCCACTTGACGACACGGAGGCTTTCCACCAGGCAACTGTCGATATGGATGAGTACAGGTGCTTCATTATAGAGGAACACCAGTTGCCTCCTTCTTGCTCCTAGTCTGCCACTCTGCTTGCCACGTATTCGCCACATGGTCTGCCACACAGCATGCCAGGTGTTTGCTTTTTCTCAGGTTTTTACTGGAATTGTGCTTTCTAGCTTAGTCACTGGGGGTGTGGGAAAAACTGATAGTTTTAGGTTCCCTGGATGGTTTTTGTTTAACTTTGAAAAACTATTAAACAATTATGTGCAATTGCTGGTTTCCCCTGCGTGGGCAGCAAGTTAATTTTGCACTTGTTTTTTGATTTGGACTGGTTTCCCATTTTGGGCAGTCAAGACTCTTTATCTGTTGTTTTTTGCCAAATCTCAGGCATGGCTAGGCACAGGTTAAGGCCTCAGTGTACAATATTTTTTCAGTAATAGAATTAGCATAACTTAGAAAAAAAATGTTAAAATAAAATAAAATAAAATACAACCACATCAAAAAAAAAAAAAACTAAAAAAAAAAAAAAAAAAAAAAAAAAAAAAAAAATTAAAATAAAAATTAAAAATTAAAAACTAAAAAAAAAAATCATAAAAATTAAAAAAAATAAAATAATAATAATAATAAAAAAAAAGGGGAAAAAAAAGATTAAAACAAAAAAATGAAAAATTAAATCGAAAAATTAAAATACAAAAAATTAAAAAATTAAAAATTAAAACAAAAAAGTTCAAAAAAAATAAAAAACAAAAAACAAAAGTTGAAAAATAAAAAATAAAAATAAAAAGAAATTAATAAAAAAATAAAATTGGCCACCCATTGGCGAGGTTGGCCGCAGGCGCAAATGAGCCTGCCTTCTCGCCCGTGCCCGCGGCGAACCCTGTCATTGTGTGGCCAAGAAAAAGTAAAAAAATAATAAATAAATAAAAGAAAAGAAAATAATAGTAATAATTTATTATTATTATTATTATTTTGTTCATGACGTTTTGGATTGACGATGAATGGGTGCAATGTTAAAGCACTCCTTGCGATAGGCCACTGGTTCAAATCCCTCGTGGGTGCTTACCTACAAAAAAAAAGAAAATTATTAATTTTTTTATAATTTTTTTTTTTGTTAATTTTTTTTTATATATTTTTTTAACTTTTATTTTTTATTTTTTTTATATTTTTATTTTTATTTTTATGTTTTTATTTTAATAATTTAAATTGTTTTTTTGTTTTAATTTGTATAATTGTTTTGTTTTGATTTTTTTTAATTGTTCTTTTTTTTAATTTAATTTAATTTTTCAGTTATTTTTATTTATTTAAAAAAAATTGTTTTTTATTTAAAAAAATGCTTTTTATTCTTATTTTGTTAATTTGATTTTTTTTTGTTAGATTATGGTTTTTTTTTTTTTTTTTTTTTTTACTTATTTTATGATTTTTTTTTTTTGTCTAAATTTTTATATTTATATGTTACTTTTATGTTGTTTTTAATTTTTTTTTAGGTTTTTTTTGTCTTTTTTTTTATAGTTGAATTTTTAATCATGTTTTTAAGTTTTTTTATGCTTTATTTCCTTAGTATTTAAAAAATAAATAAATAAATAAATATGTTTTTTATTGTTTTTTTTCTATATTTGAATTTTTTGTGTGTTTTTTACTATTTTAAATTTTTTTACTATTTAATTTTTTTTTCTTTTGTATTATTTTTTGTGATTTTTTATTGTTTTTTTTTTCAATATTTGAATTTTTGTTTTCTTTTTTATTATTTTTTGTGTTTTTTTATTGTTTTTATTTTTTTCCAATATTTAAATTTTGTTTTCTTTTTATTAATTTTTTTGTGTTTTTTTCATTGTTTTTTCTTTTTTATCAATATTGATTTTTTTTTCTTTTGTATTATTTTTTTGTGTTCTTTTTTATTGTTTTTATTTTTTTTAATATTTAATTTTTTTTTTTTTTTTTTTTTTCTTTCGTATTTTTCATTTTTATTTCTTTATACATTTATTTTTTATTTTGGTATTTATTTTCATTTTTTTCTACAAGGTCCGTGTCGATGCTCGTCTAACAACCCAATCCCATTATGGATAATTTGATAGTTGATTTTAAATTTTCGTTATAATGAATCAAGTTTTCCCCCACAATGTATCAATTTCATGGTTGGTCTTTAAGTTTTCATTACAACAGGTCGATTTTTAAATTTTTGTTGCAATGTATCGAGTTGTCTTAGGCTAAGATTTTAAAATCCCTATATATTTAGCATTTAAAAAATAAATTACTCTTGGGTGTTTATTTTTAAAGTTTTTTGTCATAAATATTTTTCATAATGTCATGCTTGAAATATTTTGAAAACTTGAGATTTTTTTTGTAGTCATAATCTTTGGTTTTAATTGCATGCTTGAAAAATTGTCAAGATTTTAATGTTTTTCTAAGTCATGATATTTTATCTTTAATGCTATGGTTGAAAACAATTACAATTTCAGGGTGTTTTAGAGTCAAGGCATTTTATTTTTAACAACATGGATGGAAATTGTTGGAATTGTCAGAATTTGAGATATGATGTTCTATCTTTAACATCATGTCCAAGAATTGTTGGAATTTTACAGTTTTTCAAAGTCCAAATATTTTATCTTTAATTCCTTTGCTAAAAAATGTCAAAATTGTAACCCAGTTTTTTTTTGTTATTCGAGAATCAACACTTTTTTTAAGGGTGTTTTTGTCATCCATTTTGAAAAAAAAAATGGTTTTTACTTCCATTTTAAAAAAATGTTGAAAAATTACCCTAAAAAAACATCATTCTAGAATAAACAATTTTCATTTTTGGTTTGTTTTTCCAAGTGTTTTGGGGGGTTTTTGGGCTAGAGTACCTGTTTTGAGTTAATAGTTTTCATTTGATCGGTAACTATATTGTTGGTGACAAACTATACTAGCATCATAATCATCAAAAGAATTGAAAAGGAATGCTAGTATAGAAAATACATGAAACTAGTGAGGATGTAGTGGATGAAAAAGAGGAACTTGATTCACCAAATCTGAAACATTTGGTAACACTCAAGAGGATTTATAGTGCAAAAAATATTGGCAGTACAACATTCACAAGTAAAACTAAGACCTGACTATTCTAGAAAGTATATGATAAACATGATTCCTTTGGCGTGTTGTCCTTTGAGATAACCCTAGGTCAGTTGGTTATGCCAAAGCATTTGGAATATTTTGGGGTTTTTAATTTTGTGGATGACCAGAGAACAGTTAATTAAAACAGGTGTTTCTAAAACTTAGAAAGATCTTAAATATAATGAAGGGTTGTTTTTTATTTGCACATAGTAATTTAAATTTGATGTGTGATGATTTTTAGAAGAAAAAGGAAATGTAAATGATCATATACTCAGACAGAATACTTAAACATTTACAAGAAGAAATCATTAAAACTGTGTTTCAATGATCAACATAATACAACCAAATTATAACAGAAACCTAATGCAATTTAACTTTCAAGAGGAAGTAGTAGAAGCAAACAACTCTGTAACTTAGTCTCTTAATTAAATTACAATTCACAACAAATTAAAAATGAAATTGATACTCAATTAGGATTTTTAATTGGATAACTCTCTATAAGATAAATTATATGAAGAAACAATTATGATAAACACAAAGAAGAACTCACTAGAAGACAAGCCATGTGTAGATAACTCAGAATCCTTTATTGACATTCAAAAAGCTCCAGCTTAGTACAATTTTGTTTAAAAGCTAATTCCAAGGTGCAACCCCTGATTCTTTATCAGAATGAGGTATTTATATAAAAAAAGGAGTTTTACAATTAATGCCTTATTGACTAGGCATGCTAAAATATCTAAAACTAAAATAGAATTGAAGGATTCGATCTAGGAAGAATGCATTTGCATTCTGGCCCTATTCTGCTAGAATTTGTTGCTGAGTCACCTCTTTTTCTGGATATGCTGGCAACTGACTGTTGTGCTAGAGTGATGTGCTGGAATAATATGCTAGCAGGCTTTACTCCTTTTGATATTCTTCCAATTTCTCCCAACGTTCTGAATTTGGAATTGTTACCTTTATAGCCTTTCGGTAGATTTCATCTACCTCAGTGTATTTAGTAAAGGTAGGTTTTACTGGAAAAACATGTTGAATCTCATTTTGAATAAAACAAATATTTCCAACTGCTTCATACAAAGCTCTGCCAGTGATTGATCCTTTCATTGAAGATGATGCAACAATTGAAGTTTTCATCTTTTCCTGTAATCTTTGAAAATAATTTGTTTTGTCCATCAACTTGTCATTCAACACAAAAATAGAAGGCAATCCTTTATTAATTAATGCCTCAATTCTTGATAGAAATCTGTTAATGCCAAATTCCAGAGTATGGCATTTTTCTTCTAGCTGTGTTACTAAGTTCTTCTTAGTAAGAACCTTTTTTACTTCAAGGATTGTTTCAGTTCTGTCTTCTACTCCCAATTCTTCCAGCTCATATTTATCCTTAGAATTCAGAAACTTAATGATTTTGTTTGTTGTTGCAGGCATTGTTCCTAACTAATCATTTATTTTAGAAATAGCTTTGTTGGCTTTTTCTACCAGTTCTCTTTGTTCAAACATAATCTGGATGCAGGGCCAAATTTGTTTCATTTCATTGATGATGTTGTTCCAAATGATTTCTTTAACCTGAGCAAGGGGAGTACCAATGGCATTTTCATTTGCTGACTTCTTCCAATTCTCTATCTGAGTTTGGGCTCTCTGGAGTTCTATTGAATGATTGGTGTCAGACCTACTTTTAATGTCTTCTAGTTGCTTTACCTTTTTCTCCAACTTTTGGATTTCTTCATATTGAAGTGACATCTTCTGAACTGCTTGGGCCAGTTCGATAGCATCTCCTTGAGTGCTTGTGGTAGGTTTAGCTGAAGGAATATTAGTGATTGGAAGTGCTTGTAGAGGAACAACTGATTTCTTGGCTTCATCAATAAGTCTTTCTATTTGAACTTCCATCTACTTTATCTGTGAATTTTGTTCAATAATGATCTTCATCATATCTGCTTTCTGGTTCTCTGTCTCACTTATTTCCTTAGCCAAAGGATCTTCAGTTGCTAGGAGTTTGAGTTGTTTCCTTAGTGCAGCAATATGTTCATTCTTCTTTTTGATTAATTCCTCTACAACTTTAACATTTGCAGGGTCATAACCCAATCTGATTACCAGGTCTTCTAGTGTTTTAATCCTAGAGTCTTTGGCATGAGAAGAAACCCTTTCCATGTCAAGCTATGATCGAATGGTGGCAAATGTAGCCTGTAATCTAGACAATGTCATGGCAGTATTAGTAGCAGAGGAAAATATCATCTCTCCTGTCTATTTGTGCATTTCCATCTGATCAATTAAATGCACATCCTTAATATCAAACTCAAGGGTGTCTTTCTTGTAATCTGCCTCTCCTTTGGGTTGAGGTACTTGAGCTTGGAGAAATGCCATGTGCATTCTTCCTTTCTCTGAATCAAAGGCAGTTAACAATATGCTCTGTGTGTTAGATGTCTGTTTCCATAATTGATTATAGACATTGATTTTTAAAGCTTCATTCTTTAGCTTGATTTCTTTGTAGATGTCCATTCTCAGGCTCGCTTGATGAAGATGCTTCTTTCTGTATGATCTATTGCTGTTGAATTTGAGAAGGTGCTGAAGAATCAAGAGGATCTGTTGATTGCTCTTCTCCTAATATAGTTGCAGGAATTTCCTTTGAAGTGTTAGGCTGCTGCTGTTGTGAATCTTTGCTAAAGTTCAACCTTGAACTAAGTTTTGCCTTTTTTCTATATATGAGTTTGAAACATGAGTTGATAATGTTAGTTTCCATGGGAGACACTTCTTCTCTATTTCTCTTTCCTGTCTTTTCTTCTTGCAGGGAAGGTGTATTCACTGAAGAAGTAGAGACTTGTTGCTCCTCTGATTCGTGTAGAGTATTTGGTAGCCATTATTTTTTATTTTTGTATTGTTCAATCCCTAGCCTTGTTGTATGAAAGTAAGGTGTATATTTGGTGTCCACCCTTAACTTAGAAATGATTCCTAAAGGGTCATAAGACCAAGTAAAACTCAAATCAAAATTCATGGTTTTCAATATCTTCTCTACCTCTTCTCATGTTGCCCTGCTATTACAAATAAACAGACCAACCTGAGTCTTTATTCTGAATTGTGATTTCTTTTTGGCATATGTAAACTGAATCTGGTCCATGTTTATCATCTGTCTGATATATTCAAGTGCAAAAATCCTCATTGGGAAGTCTTTAGGCAGCTTTAAAGGTGGTAGTTCACAGCCAAAGACTCTAATCTCAGTGTAGCACTCATAGAGATACCAATCTCCAGTTTGTGCTTGCTGTGTAAGCTACAAAATGTTCTAAATTTCTTGACTTATTCTGCTCTTAGTACTGCCACTCAAAAGACTCATGGTAGGATGAACAAACATGTCTATGAATTGTTTAAATGAATATTCATTTTGTTCTTTCTTGACCATGGTAGTCCAAAATATTACTGACTGTTGTTCTCCTTTATCATCTAACTTATACAATGACAGATTTAGATGATCTCCTTGGAAGTATATGAACATATAGATCATAACAGAAGTATATTTAAAAACCTCTTGAGTATCAAAGTTAACAAACTGCTGGTGGATAGACTCTGCTAAAAACTGACTGAAATTAAACACAATGGTGGGTTGGGCATCATTAGAAAATATTGACAGGAATCCAATAATGGCATCATTGACCCATTCATCAAAGTAATAGCCAAGTAAATAAGAAATCAGAGTGATAATTTGCCTGGCTCTTTCTGGGAACATGGATGAAGGATAGGGAGGATTCTTTTTAGGCATAGGGGCATCTTTTGAAAGGAATAACTCCAGGGTTTCAGCTCTCTTGGTAAAATCCAGTTTTTGATATAATTCAACTAAGGCTTCATGAGAAAATGGAGTGGTATCTTTGACAGTTGGAGCTTGCATCATCTGGTCAATAGATTTAGGGGTTATGGTAAATAGAATTTGGCCTTGAGGGTTGACAATGGCTCTCTGATCTGGGAGATAAGAAGCTTGACACTTTCTGATAAAGTCTGGAGCACTGAAGGTGAGAGGAAAGATGTAATAGGGGAGGTTTGATTTCCATAGTTGAAGTTCATCAGTTTGGTCGACATATTTATCTTCTAGCCAACAGTATAATTCAAAAAGATCAATCTCACAATTGGTTTCATGAATCATATAGTCTCTATCGGCTAAAGGAATATGGTGAATTTCAACAGAGGGAAAAATGAGAGGGTTAACATCTTCCTATGGTTTCTTCTGTTTAGGAGGCATACTGATAGAAATTTGACAGTGGATTTTAAATTATAATAGAAGAACTGAGTTTTATAATGGAAAGAAGGTTTCTGACCAATATATGAAGAGGGGAAGTGTACTTGTGAATTTAGATGCTGCTCAGATAGGCGATGTAGCTTTGAGAATCAATGGAGTACCTATGATCGAAAATTGACAGCAATTCTGGCTCTGTAGACTATAGTATGAAAACAAGAAGTTCGCGGAGGGTTTGAAATGAGTTTATAACAAAATTATTTTCAAACGTTGACGGTGTGGGGTTAACAGCCAATTGTAAGATATGAATAATGGAAATCTCAAGGGAGGTGATTTTATTCATTGATGAGAAGCTACATGGCAGCGACAGGATGGCGGAGTAATCAACGGTTAATGGTAAGTTGTTTTGGAGAAACAACTTTCGGAGGGGGGGTGAGGCTGTTTATGGTTTTGATGGAGGGGGATCCGAAATCCTGCGATGGTGACATGTAGCAAGCGGGTGGTATGGTAATACAACTTATTTCGGACCCCACCCTTTTGATAAAGGTTGGACGGCAGAGGGGGTCTGAAATCGTATAAGGGATGTTGGATTAGTTTTATCGATCGGGGATGAGCAGAAAAATAGTCAGCTTTTAATGGTAGGGCCTAAAACCACATTAAAACTCTTAATCCAATGTTCACATGACGAGATATATGAGTAAAATGGTAATGTGTCGGGAGTATAACTTAGGAAAGTTATATGGTAGGGAGGTAGGGAATGAAACATAATGTGTCAGGAATAAATTTATGAGAAATAAAACTTAGGATAAAACTATGAGGGGAGTGTGTAATGAAGAAGGGAATTAGGGAAACTAATGTGCATGGGATTATAATGTAGGAAGGGGATTTTTACTGTATGAATGGGAACATGACCTCCTTTGATAATTCTTCCTTACATATACAACATAGGATCAACATGATGATGGTGCATTTGAGCTAGCAACCTTATGTATTCCAAAACCTTTAAATGAAGCTTCTTTTTCTTTTAGCTTGCCTAACATTTTATTCTTCCTTCTTTGTTTAAAGAAACTAACACCTAACATTTTATTGATGTGGATGCCTATCATAATCAATTTTTCCTAACATTTTTAAAACCAATCTTTTTCCTTTTGCATCCACATCCTACCTTAACATTTTCCAAATTCATATATCTAATATACTAACTTATCAAAACTAAATATGTTACAACATCGGCTCCATCTAGGGACTGCTTCCCCCTGTGGGATGTAGAGAACAAGTAGATCCAAGTGCCTTCACCTTGGGCTATGGAGTCTTTGCTGCAAAAGATACTCACTTGTAGATTTTGAAATTAAACCCTATGAATATTTACATATGGTGGATGAAATGAGAAACTAATACTGAATGTAGTGTTTCAAGTATTTCCCATTGACTGGCAATGAGGAATACTCTCCTTCCAGATTCTACAATATAAATGTGTTGTTTCCTTTGACTTCTACAATGCTGAATGGACCAAATAGAGATTTTCAAATTTTTGATGTTTCCCTTTGTCTTATTTTCTTGAATCCCATCTGAGTACAAGATCATCCTTTCTGAAATTTCTTTCTCTTGCCTTTCTGTCAAAAGGTCCTTCATTTTGTTTTGATACTTCTTCAGCTGATACTGAATTCCATTTCTATCTTCATTTAGCTCAATGATTTGATTAATTCTCCTTGAAAAATCATCCTTTCCTTCATAAGATTCTTGAAGAAATTTCATTATAGATAAAGCTAAATGAGTGGGAAAAATATCTTCCTTATGATAAACCAATTGAAAAGGAGACTTGCTTGTTGACCTTTTAGGAGAAACTCTATTTGCCCAAATAGCATGGACCAAATGTGCATCCCAGCTCCTTTTTTCATCCTCAAGAGTATTCTTTATAACCTTAACTAAGCTCTTGTTGGAAGATTTTTCCAACCCATTACCCTGTGGATAGTAAGGTGAAGAATGATGCAATAAAATTGAATATTTTTGACAAAATTCAATCATTTTTATACTACTAAAGTTGCTGCATTATCTGTTACAATTTTCTGAGGACATCCAAACCTTGATAAAATATTTTCCTCAAGAAACTTAATTACAATAGTATCAGTAGCATTCTTTACAAGTATGGCTTCTACCCACTTGGTAAAGTAATCAATGGTAGTTAAAATCCATCTATGTTGGTTGCTTGATGGAGGATGGATTTTGCCAATGAAGTCCAACCCCCATTGTAGGAAAGGAGCTTGAACTGACACTGGAACTAAAGGAAGTGATGACAACTTTTGTTTTCCTGCAAAAAGTTGGCATGGCACACAACTTTTTACCCTTGCTGCAACTTCTTTGAAAAGTGAAGGCCAATAAAAACCTGCCTTCAAAATCTTGTAGGCTATTGCTCTCCAAGCGTAATGTCCACCACAAAACCCTGCATGGAACTGATCTATTATTCCTTCTATTTCATTTTCAGTTAGACAGAGAAGAAGGATGTTTAAAGGATCTTTCCAATACAGGTTTGCATTGATGATGCAGTATTTAACTGATTTTAGTTTTAAAGCTTTGCATTGTTTCAAACTAATATCAGTTGGACATTGAAAATCTCTGAGGAATTGAACAATATCAGAATACCAATCAGAAAGAAGATATTTCTGATCTATATGAATAAGAATATTCTGACCTGAAGGAAGAGGTTCTTGTGGATTCTCTCCTTCTATATAAGGAAGAGGTTCTTGTGGATTCTCTCCTTCTATATGAGAAGGAGGTTCTTGTGGGTTCTCCTTTAATATGAAGGAAGGTTCTTGTGGATTCTTCCCAGGTGACATTTCAGCAACCAAATTAATTCCCAGTACTTTGCAATTAGATTCAACCAACAGTTTGGCTAAACCTTGACCCTTCACAAGCTTTGTAGTTTTGATGTCAAGGTCAAATTCAAGGATTTTGGCAATCCATCTCCCCCTTTTCCCATCAGTATCTGGCTGAGTTAAAACAGTCTTCACAGCATGACTAGGGACATATGCAGTAATGTGTGAATGCAGCACATAAGTTCTGAAAGCTTTGAGGGCTTGAATAAGGGCATAGGCTTGTTTCTCCATGATATCATATCTAAGTTCAGCATCCCTCATGACTTTGGAAAAGAATGCTATGGGTTGATCATCATCATTAATGTTTTTCTGTAGGAGTACAACAGCTAAAGTGGTTTCAGATGCAAAAGAGAATATGTTGAAAGGTAGAGAATAATCAGGACTAGCTAATGTAGGGGCTTCAGAAATAGCTTTTTTGATTTGGTCAAAAGCAAACCTAGCAGAAACTGTCCATTTTACTTTGTTATTTTTCTTAAGCATGTCAGTTACATCCTTTACTATCTCTGCATAATTAGGAATAATCTTCTAAGGAAATTAATTTTTCCAAGGAAAATTTGTATTTCCTTCTTATTTCTTGGTAGAGGCAATGTTTGAATGGCTGATACTCTTTTTGGGTCAATTATGACTCCATCCTTTGAGATAATATGCCCTAGTAATTTCCCTTCCTTGACAGCAAATAAGGATTTCTTAGGATTAAGGGAGATACCAAATTTCCTACATCTGTCAAAAACCTTGCTCAAGTGCTTTAAATGATTTTCATCAAGATCAGAATAGATCATTAAATCATCTAAATATATAACAGTGAATTCAGAAGTTTTACCCATAAATGCTAGGTCCACGGCTCTTTGAAAAGTGGCCCCAACATTGGTCAATCCAAATGGCATCCAGGCATACATAAATGTACCCCAGGGAGTGACAAATGCAGTTTTATCTTGATCCGCTTTGCTCACCATGATTTGGTTATAACCTGAAAAACCATCAAGCATAGATATCCTACTAGATCCTGAAACCTTTTGAAGTAAATGATCCATTTTGGGTAATGGATAATTATCTTTTAAGGATGATTTATTCAGATTCCGGAAGTCTACACACAGCCTAATCTCACCGTTTTTCTTTCTAACTGGAACTAAGTTAGCTACCCAATTTGAATACCTCAGAGGTAGAATAATGTGAGCATCAAGTAGTTTTTTTAGTTCTTTCTCAATAGTTGGGAGTAATATGGGATTGATTCTTCTTAATTTTTGCTGAAAGGGTTTTGCATCTGGTTTTAAGGGAATTTTATGTTCAATCAAAGCTGTGTCATAGGTTTTTAATTCACTATAAGACCAGGCAAACACATCTTTATAGTTTTTAAGAAGATTCAGATATTTAACTTTTACATCCAAAGGTAGGGTTGATGATAGCTTGATATTTCTAACATCCTCTATTGTCCCAATATTACATTCTTCAATTTCTTCATCAGGTGTTTTAGACATAGGTTTCTTAAACACATCATTATCATCAAAAATCTTCTCTAATGGAATCAATCCTTTAGGAATAAAATTATTGGACAGTTGTATGATTTCATGATCAAGAATTTTTTACTCAAGTGGTTTATCAAAATTTTGGTGAATTGTTTCATGGACCTCTTTCTGATCTTCCTCAATCTGCATGTTTGAAAATTCTTCAATGACTTGGAGAAAGGATTTTAGTTGCTCATCGTCTTCAAAAACCTGCCAATATTTTAAATTGTTAGGTATTGGTGGTCTATATTTAACTTGGGTATGATATTCTAATAGTATTGGCTGAGGAGTTTTAAAAGAATTGGCTGAAACAAGTGAATCTGCATGCATGTTTCGATCTCTAGGAATTGCAGTAATGTTGAAACCAAAGAAAAATTGTTCAATGACATCCCAAACTTCATTCCTATAGGATCTTAGTCTTGGGTGTTTGGTTTGACAAAGGTTTCTAACTTGTTTTACAATAAGTTCAGAATCTGAAAACACAGCCAAGTTTTGCACCTTTAATTCTTTAGCCATCTAAAGACCAAGCAGAAAAGCTTCATACTCAGCCACGTTATTAGTTACTTCAAATTCTAGTTTACATGACTGAGTAATATTTTCTTTATTTGGTGATATTAAAACAATTCCTGCTCCAGCTCCATCCTTTGAGCAAGAACCATCAAAGTAAAGTTTCCAAATATCTGATTTTTCAATTTCTGGTTTGGAAACAATAATTTGTATAGCAAGTTGAGAGTTTGATGCATTTTGTGAGGATAACTAAAAAAAAATGAAGTCTTGATCAACAACATAAATAGAGGAACTCCTTTCTTGATCAACTCTACAAACAGTGTGAAGGTATCTAACTTTCATAAATAACCTCAATTGTTCACCACCAAAAACTAGAATAGTTGCATAAGACATTTCCATCTGTAGAGATCCTCCAAGTTTAGCACAACATGATCTAGAAAGAAGCATGCCAAATTTAAGTTGGATGTCAGTGACAACAATGTCTAAGACTATACTTTCAACAATAATTTGATCTAAGGTGACAACTACGTCTTTAATCAATCCTAAGAAAGGTACTTTCTTGGAATCGAATGTGTAAAGGTCATGATAAGATCGTGTGACCTGTAACTGCAACTAGTCCATAATTACCTTAGGCATAAGGTTGTGTGATGCACCAGAATCTAGCATACAGTTATATAACAAATAATCATGAGCTTTCATAGTCACATAGAATGGTGGAACAATCTCATCAATTATGTCAGAACTAGGACCAAAAACCACAGAAGGTTTTTCATCCTGCAAACTAATAACATCTCCTTCAACATCAACACTAGAAGACTGGATCCATTTTGACACTTGGTTTTTGTAACCAAGATTCTTAGAAAGTTCAGCCAGGGGAATGGGAATCTTGACTCTTTCCAACTCTCTTTCAATATGGAAAGTTGTCAGAATAGTTTTATCAGGTGGAAGAGTTTCAGTTGAGGAATCTGTAGTTTGAGGTGTTGGGGTCTGGGTCTGAATAGACTTTACTGCAGGTTCAATGATGGCAGCAGCCTTAGGAGGTCTACCAAGGCCTGCTCTTGGTCTGAGATCATATCTTTTATTTAACTCTGTAATAAGAAATTCAAAGAAAGCTTGATATTTAGAGAGTTGAGTGTCTTCTTGTTCTTGTTCCAAAGATTGAGATGAAGATGAAGGGAAAATGGCTATTTGTACTAGTGGAGAATCAAAAATATTGATATCTTCAGTAATTACAGGGATTGTATCTTGTGGTTGTTGATCATCAATCAACAAAGGAGGATGAATGTTTGAATTTGGTCTTTGAAGAATTTGAAGTTGAGGAGCTCTCTGCTGTTGATTTTGATTTT
The DNA here is from genome assembly GCA_031772625.1 of Pinus tabuliformis. Taxonomy (NCBI): domain Eukaryota; kingdom Viridiplantae; phylum Streptophyta; class Pinopsida; order Pinales; family Pinaceae; genus Pinus; species Pinus tabuliformis. Next base: position 1,675,458,476 of record CM062819.1, on the reverse strand, counting down.
GATTTTGAGGTCTGACAGCAACTTGCTGAGAAGTTCTGGGTTGTGTTTCAATTTTGGAGATCTTATTAGACAAATTTCTGAGTAAAGATGTGATTTCATCAATTTTTTGATCTTCAAGTTTGGATTTAGAAGAGGATGATTCATCAAGTTTAGATTTTAATTTTCTTTGCTCTTTCTCTTCTTTAGCTTTGATTTTACTAGAAGCTGACCTATTAGCTTCTACCTCAATGGCATTTTTTTACATCTCCTGTAATGTATTAGAAACTCTTTCCCTCAGCATAACCGCAAATTCATCATCAAATGCTTTGGAAAATCTGACTTTTGCAGCTGCTACTGGTGGTTTGCAGTTAGCAGGCATTTTGTGGTAGAGTTTATTAAATCTTTTAATAAATTCGACGTCTGGTTCACTAGGATTCCTCTTCAATTCTTCAAATTCAGTGAGAAAATAGGCAGCCTCTTTCTTTACCCCCCATTGGTTTTTAAAGATGAAAATGAGTTCATTCCAATTCTTGATAAAATTAGCAGCAAGTTTTCTAAACGAGACTCTGACATTTCCATAGTCTCATGTAGACATTTTCTTCTTCTATGTTCATATTGTCACCAAAATCTAGGAAGGCTAAAATGGGATCTTCAGCTGAGGGGCCTATTTCTCCATTGAATCTGGGTAAATGTTTAAGGTAACCATCAAGAAAATTACCCAAATTCTGAGGAAGGACTAATGCAACATATCTTGCTTGCACAATAGGCTAAAAAGCCATAATAGCAGGAGGAGTATGTGGTGTATGAGTGGATGATGAAGATGATGATGATGAAGATCTAGGTGATGATAGAGGGGGTGAACTACTATGTGGAGGTGAATTAGGAGGAGATAAAGAAGGTGGAGACTTCCTGAATGATTTCAAAGGAGTTTTAATCACCAACTTGTGGACCTGAGAATGAATATCCTCTTCAGTTTCAAAGAGTGGATTTGAATATATAGAAAAGGACTCTTCAAGTTGTTTAGAAGCAGAAGATTCTGGTGGTTCAGAGGTGGAATGAAATGAATAAGTGGTGGGGGATATAAAGTCTGTAGGTTTGTATGCACGTAGATGAACACCCAGATCAGACACAGATCTAGGTGATTGCAGTGGAAATGGGGGTTATGGATGAGATTCAAGTCAATGAATAAGGAAGGTTGATTTGAAATCAACTCCTCTATCTAAAAGTTCAGCAACCCTAGGTGATAGGTGAGTGTACTCTGGATTGGATGGAATGTTACTATAGGGATCAAATTGTAATATATCTTCAAACTACAAGGCTGGAGTAGAAGAAGATGGTTTATGTCTTCTTCTAGAACTGGCCTCTCTCACAAGTCTTTCTGGATCTAATAGAGGAGTAACTATGTCAGATTCAGAATGGGATCTAGTGTGCTTAGAAGGTGCCAGTTTGATATAGTGGAGTCGCCAGGTGAAGGATTTTGACCAATGATCTAACCTTTATTCACCTTAAAGGAAAGAGGAATTTCGTTGTCCCAGAGAAAATTTTATTTCCCTAGCAACGACGCCAATCTAATGTTGTCCTTTGAGATAACCCTAGGTCAGTTGGTTATGCCAAAGCATCTGGAATATTTTGGGGTTTTTAATTTTGTGGATGACTAGAGAATAGTTAATTAAAACAGGTGTTTCTAAAACTTAGAAAGATCTTAAATATAATGAAGGGCTATTTTTATTTGCACATAGTAATTTAAATTTGATGTGTGATGATTTTTAGAAGAAAAAGGAAATGTAAATGATCATATACTCAGACAAAATACTTAAACATTTACAAGAAGAAATCATTAAAATTGTGTTTCAATGATCAACATAATACAACCAAATTATAACAGAAACCTAATGCAATTTAACTTTCAAGAGGAAGTAGTAGAAGCAAACAACTCTGTAACTTAGTCTCTTAATTAAATTACAATTCACAATGAATTAAAAACGAAATTGATACTCAATTAAGATTTTTAATTGGATAACTGTCTATAAGATAAATTATATGAAGAAACAATTATGATAAACACAAAGAATAACTCACTAGAAGACAAGCCATGTGTAGATAACTCAGAATCCTTTATTGACATTCAAAAAGCTCCAGCTTAGTACAATTCTGTTTAAAAACTAATTCCAAGGTGCAACCCCTGATTCTTTATCAGAATGAGGTATTTATACAAAAAAAAGGAGTTTTACAATTAATGCCTTATTGACTAGGCATGCTAAAATATCTAAAACTAAAACAGAATTGAAGGATTCGATCTAGGAAGAATGCATCTGCGTTCTGGCCCTGTTCTACTGGAATCTATTGTTGAGTCACCTCTTTTTCTGGATATACTAGCAACTGACTATTGTGCTGGAGTGATGTGCTAGAATAATATGCTGGCAGGCTTTACTCCTTTTTATATTATTCCAATTTCTCCCAACGTTCTAAATTTGGAATTGCTACCTTTATAGCCTTTCGAAAGATTTCATCTACCTCAGTGTATTTAGTAAAGGTAGGTTTTACTCAAAAAGTATGCTGAATCTCATTTTGAATAAAACAAATATTTCAAGCTGCTTCATACAAAGCTCTGCCAGAGATTGATCCTTTCATTGAAGATGATGCATCAATTGAAGATGTCATATTTTCTTGTAATCTTTGAAAATAATCTGTTTTGTCCATTAGCTTGTCATTCAACAGAAAAATAGAAGGCAGTCCTTTATTAATTAATGACTCAATTCTTGATAGAAATCTGTTAATGCCAAATTCCAAAGCATGGCATTTTTCTTCTAGTTGTGTTACTAAGTTCTTCTTAGTAATAACCTTTTTTACTTCAAGAATTGTTTCGGTTCTGTCTTGTACTCCCAATTATTCCAACTCATATTTATCCTTAGAATTTAGAAACTTAATGGTTTTGTTTTCTATTGTAGGCATTGTTCCTAACTGATCATTTATTTCAAAAATAACTTTGTTGAATTTTCTACCAGTTATCTTTGTTAAAATACAATCTGGATGTGAGGCCAAATTTGTTTCATTTCATTGATCATGTTATTCCAAATGATTTTTTTAACCTGAGCAAGGGGAGTACCAATGGAATTTTCATTTGATGACTTCTTCCAATTCTCTATCTGAGTTTGGGCTCTCTAGAGTTCTATTGAATTATTGGTGTCAGGCCTACTTTTAATGTCTTCCAGTTTCTTTACCTTTTTCTCCAACTTTTGGATTTCTTCAGATTGAAGTGACATCTTCTGAACTTCTTGGGCTAGTTCGATAGCATCTCCTTGAGTGCTTGTGGTAGGTTTAGCTGAAGGAATATTAGTGATTGGAAGTGCTTGTAGAGGAATAACTAATTTCTTGGCTTCATCAATGAGTCTTTCTATCTGAACTTCCATCTAGTTTATCTGTGAATTTTGTTCAATAATAATCTTCATCATATTTGCTTTCTATTTCTCTGTCTCACTTATTTCCTTAGCCAAAGGATCTTTAGTTGCTGGGTGTTTGAGTTGTTTCCTTAGCGCAGCAATATGTTCATTCTTCTTTTCAATTAATTCCTCTACAACTTTAACGTTTGTAGGGTCATAACCCAATCTGATTACCAAGTCTTCTAGTATTTTAATCCTAGAGTCTTTGGAATGAGTAGAAACCATTTCCATGTCAAGCTATGATTGAATGGTGGCAAATGTAGCCTATAATCTAGACAATGTCGTGGCAGTGTTAGTAGAAGAGGAAAATATCATCTCTCTTGTCTGTTTGTGCATTTCCATCTGATCAATTAAATGTACATCCTTAATATCAAACTCAAGAGCAACTTTCTTGCAATCTACCTCTGTTTTGGGCTGAGGTCCTTGATCTTGGAGAAATTCCATGTGCATTCTTCCTTTCTCTGAATCAAAGGCAGTTAACAATCTACTCTGTGTGCTAGATGTTTGTTTCCAGAATTGATTATAGACATTGATTTTTAAAGCTTCATTCTTTAGCTTGATTTCTTTGTAGATGTCCATTGTGCTTTTCTCAGGCTCACTCAATGAATATGCTTCTTTTTATATGATCTGTTGCTGCTGAATTTGACAAGGTGCTAAAGAATCAAGAGGATCTGTTGATTTCTCTTCTCCTAATATAGTTGCAGGAATTTCCTTTGAAGTGTTAGGTTACTACTATTGTGAATCTTTGCTGAAGTTCAGCCTTGAACTGAGTTTTTCCTTTTCTCTATATATGAGTTTGAAAACTGAGTTGATAATGTCAGTTTCCATGGGAGACACTTCTTCTCTGTTTCTCTTTCCTGTCTTTTCTTCTTGCAGGGAAGGTGTATTCACTGAAGAAGTAGAGACTTGCTGCTCCTCTGATTCCTGTAGAGTATTTGGTAGCCATTATTTTTTATTTTTGTATTGTTCAATCCCTAGCCTTGCTGTATGAAAGTAAGGTGTAGATTTGGTGTCCACCCTTAACTTAGAAATGATTCCTAAAGGGTCATAAGACCAAGTAAAACTCAAATCAAAATTCATGGTTTTCAATATCTTCTCTGCCTCTTCTCCTGCTGCCCTGCTATTACAAATAAACTGACCAACCTGAGTCTTTATTCTGAATTGTGATTTATTTTTGGCAGATGTAAAGTGAATCTAGTCCATGTTTATCATTTGTCTGATATATTAAAGTGCAAAAATCCTCATTGGGAGGTATTTAGGCAACTTTAAAGGTGGTAGTTCACAACCAAAAACTCTAATCTCAATGTAGTCCTCATAAATATACCAATCTCCAGTCTGTGCCTATTGTGTAAGCTGCAAAATTTTCTGAATTTCTTGACTTATTCTGCTCTCAATACTACCACTCAAAAGACTCATGGCAGGATGAACAAACATGTCTATGAATTGTTTAAATGAATATTCATTTTGTTCTTTCCTAACCATGGTAGTCCAAAATATTACTGACTGTTTTTCTCCTTTATCATCTAACTTATACAATGACAGATTTAGATGATCTCCTTGGAAGTTAACTGCTGGTGGATAGACACTGCTAAAAACTAACTAAAATTAAACACAATGGTGGGTTTGGCATCATTATAAAATATTGAGAGGAATCCAATAATGGCATCATTGACCCATTCATCAGAGTAATAGCCAAGTAAATAAGAAATCAGAGTGATAATTTTCTTGGATCTTTCTGGGAACATGGATGAAGGATAAGGATGATTTTTTTAGGCATAGGGGCATATTTTGAGAGGAATAACTCCAGGGTTTCAACTCTCTTGGTAAAATCTAGTTTTTGATATAACTCAACTAAGGCTTCAGGAGAAAATGGAGTGGTATCTTTGATAGTTGGAGCTTGCATCATCTAGTCAATAGATTCAGGGGTTATGGTAAACAAAATTTGGCCTTGAGGGTTGACAATGGCTCTCTGATATGGGAGATAAGAAGCTTGACACTTTCTGATAAATTCTGGAGCACTGAAGGTGAGAGGAAAGATGTAATAGGGGAGGTTTGATTTCCATAGTTGAAGTTCATCAGTTTTGTCGACATATTTATCTTCTAGCCAACAATATAATTAAAAAATATCAATCTCACAATTGGTTTCGTGAATCATATAGTCTCTATTAGCTAAAGGAATATGGTGAATGTCAACAGAGGGAAAAATGAGAGGGTTAACATCTTCCTATGGTTTCTTCTGTTTAGGAGGCATACTGACAGAAATTTGATAGTGGATTTTAAATTATAACAGAAGAACTGAGTTTTATAATGGAAAGAAGGTTTCTGACCAATATATGAAGAGGGAAAGTGTACTTGATAATTCAGATGTTACTCGAACAGACGATGTAGCTTTGAGAATCAATGGAGTACCTGTGATTAAAAATTGACAACAATTCTGGCTTTGTAGACTGTAGTATGAAAACAGGAAGTTTGTGGAGGGTTTGAAATGAGTTTATAACAAACTTATTTTCAACCATTGATGGCGTGGGGTTAATGGGCAATTGTAATAAATGAATAACGAGAATATGGAGGGAGGTGATTTTATTCGTTGATGAGAAGCTACGTGGTAGCGACGGGATGGTGGAGTAATCAACGGTCAATGGTAAGTTGTTTTGGAGAAACAACTTTCGGAGGGGGGGTGAGGTTGTTTACGGTTTTGATGGAGGGGGGTCTGAAATCCTACGATGGTGACACGTAGCGGGTGGGTGGTATGTAATACAACTTATTTCAGACCCCCCTGCTAATAAAGGTCGGACGAAGGAGGGGTTCCGAAATTATATAAGGGGCGTTGGATTAGTTTTATCAGTCGAGGATGAGCAGAAAAATAGTTAGATTGTAATGGCAGGGCCCAAAACCACATTAAAACTCTTAATCCAATGTTCACATGATGGGATATATGAGGTAAAACGTTAATGTGTCGGGAGTATAACTTAGGAAAGTTATATGGTAGGGAGGTAGGGAATGAAACATAATGTGTCGGGAATAAATTATTGGGAAATAAAACTTAGGATAAAACTATGAGGGGAGTGTGTAATGAAGAAGGGAATTAGGGAAATGAATGTGTAGGGGATTATAATGTAGGAAGGGGATTTTTAGTGTAAGAATGGGAACATGACCTCCTTTGATAATTCTTCCTTACATATGCAACATAGGATCAACATGATGATGGTGCATTTGAGCTAGCAACCTTATGTATTCCAAAATTTTTAAATGAAGCTTCTTTTTCTTTTAGCTTGCCTAACATTTTATTCTGCCTTCTTTGTTTAAAGCAACTAACACCTAACATTTTATTGATGTGGATGCCTATCATAATCAATTTTTCCTAACATTTTTAAAACCCTTTTGCATCCACATCCTACCTTAACATTTTCCAAATTCATATATCTAATATACTAACTTATCAAAACTAAATATGTTACAACAGGGCCAACAATAATCTTTGAAATGATCCGCTTCATAGTTTTGTGCTTCTATGAGAGATGCAAACTCCAAACCTGATTTAAATACAAGAACCTTGCATGGAGATGAATTAACTAAAATAGAATCTTGAATCTGATTAGAAACTGAATCTTGAAAGTTAGAAAGAATAAATTTGAAATACCAAACTTCTTTCAAGAAAGAATTTGTATCTAGTGAAACCATGCAAAGAAAAGAACTTTGTGATAAGAACTAGATATGACTTAGTTTAGGGATCTTACCATAGTTGTGAGATCCTGCCATAACCATCAATGGATGTTTAAGCGACTCGACTTCTTGACAAGTCCCAGAACTTTCAAGGAATGTAAAATCACATTTTGAAGATTGAATCATATCATGCATGGTGTGTGGATAGCTATTACAAGTAATTTCAATAGAACTACTACTAACAGGATGGAAAGCATCTCTATCACCGATTTGACTGAATTTTACAACTTCAACAACTAGATTACTCAAGTCTAAAGATTATTCTAAAAGCACATGTAAGGATGAATATGCTTGACAAATTTCATGAGTAATCTGGATAGAATAATTTTCTTCATGCAAAACTAGAAATGACAAGGGTTTCCTTTTTCATCATGGATACTTCACTACCTTGTGTCAATTGAGAAGTCAACTCATTAGATGAAAATTTTGAAGATCATGCATTATCTTCATCTCAGGTTGATGCATTACAAACACTAGAACACAAGGGATAGTGAGATGAAGAGGAAGTTTCCACAAGAACATATTTGTTATAGGCCATTTTGTCACATCTGATCAATAGGCCTCCTAATGGGATCAATCAACATACTATCCACCCTTGTCATCGTCATTGCATAAATCCCTAAGCATGTATATTTCATTCCCCATAATTCCCACCCTAAAATGCATCATCTGAGCAATTTTTAAGTCCAACATACCATGTCCTCTTACTGGAAAATGTTCACCTATAGGTTGCTCTATTGTGGCCTGCGTTGATCACCTACAGGTTGCTCTCCTTTGCACCTATGTTTTTTCTAGAAATTTAGGAAAAAGAGATAAACTTTAGAAGCCTCCTATTCAAGAATATTCTAGAATTTGTTACAACCATTTACCTCAGATAAAACATTCGGATCCTATCCTAGGTGTTATGCAGGATTTATGGCTACGGACAGAAATATCTCCCCTAGTTCTGGTGGCTAACCTAGAGCAATAGAATGAAAAAGGATCCAATGTTTTCCTTAAATTAAGTAGATGATGAGAAGAAACCTACTTGGAATATGTTGTATGTTTCACTCCTTCTTTGGCTTGAATGCTCCAGTCCTAGCTTGAACTTCCAAAATTAGAACCTACACAACTAGACATCACAAGCCAAGAAACTATGAGATCTATGTAGCATCATCTATCTACTTTATTCAACAGATCAACATGGCATTGAAATATATGAAATAATGACATCACATATAGGAAAAAAATAGAACTCTTTGTATTGATATAAATGGAGTGATTTGAAACCATAAAGAGGTGTTGATCTTGTAGAAGAGCTCCTCCAAGTTGTTGACTTGTCCTTCCTTTGTCAAAAAGTGTACCTCTAATCACCCCAATTGCATGAAAGGATAACTCTCACAACAACAACATAAGGGTAGAATCACTCTTCAAAATTCAATGCCTTGCATATGGAAAGCTATAAATATATAGAGGAGTGAGGTAGGTTGGGAGTTCTTATCATTTTACCATTCTTAATATTGAGATCCACTCTTGTTGGGAGGATGAGATCTAAGGATAAGGGATGGAAAATCCAAGTTAGGATAGGATAGGATTTGGAATTGTTTTCTAAGGTAAATGGTTACAACATATCCTAGAAGCTTCTGGACATGGAGGCTTCAATATTCTCTCTCTTTTTCCTGAATTTATAGAACCAATGCAGGTGCAAAGAGGGAAACCTATAGGTTATCAATGCATGCGACAATCGAGAAACATGTAGGTGAACGTTGTCCAACAAGAGACTAGGGTGCATTGGGCTTGAAGCTAGCTTAGATGATGCAGTTTAGGGCATAAATTGTGGGGAATGAGAGAGTCATGAATAGGAATTTGTGTAGTGATGATGTAAAGGGAGCATAGGATGTGAATGATCCCATTAGGAGGTTGATTGATCAGATGAGATGAAATAGGCTATAAAAAAGTGCCCCATAAAGCACAAAGTCAAAGATGATGACTGATGACTAAAGTGATTTACCTTGTGACAAGTCAGGATCAAGAAAAATCAGTGATATTCATCTTCTATTACAATACATTTACGTCATGACATCTTTTTGGTGAGGGAGGCATACCCATACTCAACACATCAGATAAAAATACATGTCCACCAATGGCTGATGGTCAACCCATGACTGGATGACTATCAATATGATCATAACCATCATACATCGTGATCTTGTATAATCCTAAAATCACGGCCTAGATGGTGGAAACTAGATTTGGGGTCTTCTATCTCGTTCACACGACCAACCAATGTACAAGTCCAACCATGTGAATCAAGGAGCTAAGATTGAACATGGTAGACACCATCTGATCACTGGATGATGATGTAATTCGTTAACAGATGAGAGAGAAACCACCGATTATGTTAATGGCCCTCAAGGTACTGAAGAACAATTTGTATGGTGTGAATAAATGAGTTGATGTCGAACAACACACAAAATATTTTGTTTGAAGGCTAATGATGTAAACATGTCATCGATAGAGAGGACACTCTTCATTGATGTATGTAAGAACCAAGGTAACGATGGGTGTTTCTAGGTCAACTTCTTGTATAATTTGTTGATGTCGACAGGAAGAGACCCATCACAAAAGGACCTTGATGTATCCCCATGAATGACACAAAACAGGTATCATGATTGAGACATAATGATCATAATGATGTTGATATGGAACTAGGTCAGGAAAGGAAAACATGGAATGAAGGCTTAAGAGTATTGTAATGGATATCGACTAAATGACTTCTCGTGAACACAACAATGACACTAAAATGGAGTCGGCAACATTAACCCAAAACTGAAATGGAGGTTTTTTGAAGGTATGATGAACTAAAAGACAAGAAGATTACCCAACCCAACAATCATGGATATGAGGTGGAAGAGTGTCATGTTCATGAGAAACGCACTGCCATTAACAAATGGAGTACCCTATTTTCCCAATTTCCCCAACCATACTAGTCAGTACCTCTTTATTTTTTAACATGCTTGATGAGGATAACATATGTTTGATCTATAATTCTATCCTTCGGATGAATCTCTCCAAGTATATTTAAAAAACCTTGAGAAGGAGTGGTTCAACCCCATCATGATCGATGAGTCCATCACTGTTTGATGATTTTACAAGTCCAACGAAGGTAAAAATCAAATCCTTTTTCATGTTTAGGGAGTTTGAAAAAGAGGTGAAAAGGAAAACTCCATATGTCCTTTTTTGTAGGTAGTCTCTTAGGTCATAAAAGGTAAAAAACAATACCCAAGAGAACCTCTTAGCCATGTTTGACTGAGGTATTCATTTTTCGTAGTTAATCTATCTCAGTCTGGAAAAGGGTTAAACTTATACTAAGTAGGTGTCTTTTCACTTACTTTTACGAGTTAGAAAAGACAAGTGCTCGACAATCTCTTCATGTTTTGCGAGTATGAAAAGATTTGAAAGAGGAATCTAACGGGTTCATTTTTCGTTGGTTTAAAGAGTCTAAAAAAAAGATAAAAGTTTACTCTTTCGTCAAAATCACCTATGTGAAGCACAACAAAATCCATTAACAACTGTTAACCTGCTTAAAACAACACAGAAAGGATTAAACATACCTGTTTCTTAGAAAAATGAATTGTCACTAGGTCAAAACGTTAAATATGAATAAAATAATGAAAAATATGGTCACCATATATACTAAAAAATGATCATTCATTTTTACCATTTCACATTTACCTCTAACGGTGCGAGTTCTGAGTACTTTTTCCCTCGATCTTCTGCAACTGATTGCGATACATCCAGTGGACAATTTTGAGCACCATCGCTTCCTGGTAGGAGAGAAAACCTTTCTCTTTCTTTTAGTGGTTCCATTTTATTATTTCAAGAAAAATTTATGAGTTTTTGAGGGCCCTATGGTTACAAAATTTCACCCTCAGACCAACGCAGGCCCAAAGGGTTGAAAAGTGTGTTGCACCTAAGTAATCATACACTGCAAGTAAAGGTGAAACACTCCGGTCTTCTCTTCTAGGGCACATTGGGCGTAAATCAAAATATTGTTTATCATTTTTCCCTCAAAATTTTACAAGTTTGTTTCATGAAAAGGATTCTAATGAATCTCTTGTTGATGTTTCAGGGGTTCATCAGCACAAAATGGCTTTCGTATGGAGAGAAAGAGAACATGAGGAACATGATTTAAATGTAGCAAATGATCCTGCTACCATCCAAGCATTAAAGAACTATGGATTACTAAAATTCTTCTGGCTTCCTGGTATGAGGCAATAGATGGAGTTGTTGAAATACCTTATTTGTTCATGGGATGTTCAAGCACAAGCGTTCAGGTTTGGGGAACATCTACTCAAGATAAAGTTAGAGGATATCTACTTTCTAACATGCCTTTCTATGAGGGGTGCCCCCATATCTCTCCTAGGTGGGAGAAGTGGTGGGGAGAGTGTGAAATATTATATCACCATCTATTGTGGACCTCGAGCCCAACCAACAAAGGATGGAAGGATCAAGATAAAAGATGTGACTCGGTTACATTTGAGAACGATCACATTCATTATTGCAAGATTGGAAGGTAGCTACACAATTGCATGTGGCAAGAAAATCATATATGCAATATGGATTGGAGTGTTTAGAGCCAACACTCTTCAACTGGAGCAAGGGATTTCTGTTCAATACGAAAGAATAACTGAATAAGGAAAAATAAGTAAAAGTAAAGAACTTAGAATATGGTGTAATCTTAGTTTCCTTTGCACTAGAATAGGTTCCATTATTTCATCCTCAACATATCATACTCGAGCCTATCAATCTAAGGGTGCCACGAATGTGGAGGTGGATAGATCACATGTCTCAACATGCAGGGACATTGATGATTAGCTGCTCACCAACCTTATTTGGATTTTTATGTAGATAGTTTATCATGATCAATGACTATCCTTATGTAGGCATTGATTTCCGCAATGACCCTGAGCTTGTGCTTTCTAAGAGTGAGGAATAGAGTGCTTCAGGTAAGAAATTTTAACCTTTTAAGTTATGAAAGTTTTCCATTTTTTTTTTTTTTGATGTTTCCAAGACTAAACTGTTGATGTTTCATGCATATGTGGGACCAGTTCGACCTATTGGTGTTCCATATCTCCATCATGCAGAGGAACGACAACAAGAGGCAGCACTAGAACCAGCACAGGTCGTTGCGATGGGACGGGATATGTTATGGGATCTAGAAGTAGCAAAGGTCCTATCAAAGATGGAGCACCACATGGAATGGTTGACACATGGAATTGATGATACCATGGTCAACCAACTTCCACTTAAACTTCAACGATATACCATAGGAGTGCCTAATCATATCAGTTGACTACTAGACAATATGGCTCATACAGTTTCATTCTATCATGAGCACCTTTGATTTGTCTATTTAGATAGTTGCATGTCGTTTCTATATGGGTGATACATGCCATATGTGTCTCGGGTACAAATTTTTATAAAACCAAACTTATATATATCTATCTATCTATCTATATATATATATATATATATATATATATATATATATATATATATATATATATATATTGTTTTTTCAATATGATGTGATGAGAATTGAAAAATAATTACATTCATTGCAAATGTCTATCTAAAACATGATTAGCTAGGGCATTTGTCAATTTATTTAGATTTCTAGAAATGTGTTCATATTGTATGAAATTGAAATGTATTTCTAGAAGGTGTACTCTTAAAACCATGTGTAAGATGGTGGGACTTCTAACTGAATATATATCGCCAAGTTGTAGTATTATGAGTTGTGAGTCAAGTCTGACAACTAAGCGGTGGATACCATGTGCAATAGAATCAAACAGTATCTCAACCACTGCTCTATACTCAACGATGTTGTTGGTGGAGTGACCAATAAAAATCCCTTGCAGACTCACTAACTTGCCATTTGGAGAAAATATATCCCATGTTGCAGAGGATAAGTTCTGAGTACTACGACTAGCACCATCAACATAACCGATCATGGTTTCAAGGGATACAAACATCTACAAAACAAACGCAAAATGGAATCAACAGAAATCATGTGAAACTCTGAAAAGACACACTACAAACACACTCAACACACCTATAGATAGTATGTACACAGTGAAAACTACACCTGAGATCAAGCGTAGTAATTTTTGAGGTATAACCCATTTATAGGCTCTACCAAGGGAATTCCATCAAAATGTACTAACTCATAGGCCCATTTTGCAAGGAATCACTTGACAATGTATGGACCTAACCACATGGGTTGAAACTTCCCTAGACCTAGCTTATTAGACTGCTGGTCATATAACAGGATAAGGTCTCCTTCCAAGAAAACACGAGGCTTGACACTTTTTTCATACTACACCTTGATGCATCTTTTATGAGCTTCATTAGTTATAGCAGCATCGTGTCGGGTTCCATCTAAATGAGTCATATGTGAAATACACTCCTCCTCTACGGAAGTGGAAGGAAGAAGTTCGATGGCTAGTTTTAATGATGGAATTTTTCATTCAATTGGGAGGATAGCTTCTAGACCATATGCCAACTGGAAGGGTGTGAATCTGGTAGCCATCCTAACTGAGGTTCGGTATGCCCACAAAGCAACATAAATGAGAAAATACCAGTTTGATTTATGGACCCCTACCATGCGATGAAGTGTCGTCTTAATAACTTTTTTGATGGCCTCAACCTGTCCATTAGCCCGAGGATAGTAGGGAGTGGAACTTTCATGAGAAATTCCTAGCTTAGCAGTTAGTTTAGTCATCATATGATTCCAGAATTTTTTTTTGTGATCCGTAACTATTGCTTGTGGAACACCAAACCATGTGATGACATGGTTAAAAAAGAAGAATGCAGTTGTTTCGCCAGTGTTGCTAAATGTAGGCATCACCCTGGCCCACTTAGTAAAGTATTCAACTATGAAAATAATATAGCCATTCCCCTTGTCCGAGTGAGGGTTACATGTCATGAAGTCGATACCCCATTTCGAAAAAAGACCAACAACAATAATGGGGTGCATACAAGGCTCGAGCAATTTAGACAAACATACATCAATGAGATTATCCTCAATGGAATCCATTAAAGAGGAACTATAGTTATGTTCATCCCACAGCACATCATTTGACATCATTATTTCCATGATGATTTAATCAGTAGGGAATACACACAAGAAAGGATCAGACGATGTACCATAGTCTAGTGATTTTTCTACCAAATTAAGTGAATCAAAAGAAGAAACCACACAAGATGAATAAATGGCTTCGTAATCTATTAGCAACATTTGGTCGCCAAAACTTTGCATGTCAGTTTCATCTAGTGCAATCCATGGATCAGATAGGATAGTAGAACACAATATCATGTTGATATAGGCTACCAAAGGTCAGTTGTTGGAAAGGAGAGGAGGAGGGAGTGAAAATATCCCCATAAGTTAAGAATCTTTCAACAATCCAACTCCCACAAGAGGGACACTTCTAGTAACATGTGAATTGAAGGTGAAATTGGTGAGTTGGTCTATGATTACAATCCTGCCTTTATGAGTAAAGACGATCATACATAAGTAAGTTGATAAAAAAGCTACCATGGCATAAACCCACATATGTACTAATAGAATATTATAATCAAGAGGTTCGTCAATAACGTTGACTTCTATGGACACAGTTTTCCCCCCTAATTCAAATTGCAGGGAGTTCAAAATCCCACAAGGTTTATATGTTCTCCAATCAAAGGCCTTCAATGTAGTAGGTGCCTAACTAAGTTGAGGAGAATGAATCACCTTCCAACAAGACATGGACATAATTAAAGTTGAGGCTCCCTCATCAGTGATATAAAGATGAATGTTGTTACCACGAACAATGACTTGGATTATAAAAGCTAACTGACTTGGAAGCCAAGGGATATAGTTTTCATGAGAGAAAATAACAAGGTTGGAATCTGATGGATCCACACATCCAATAGCTAAAAGTAAAGCCCTCTTTTGGTCTGGGCAGTTTTGCAACACCTCAATAGTCGACATAGTCGATGGAGACTGAGCCAAATCTTCAATTACGTTATAATTCTGAGCATCTCTTGCACGAGGGTTGAAATATGACTTATGAATAATTCCCTTTAGAGGTTTAATAGTCAATTCAGTGGGAATCAATGGCAGAGTGGGATATAACGAGGATGGTTTTGAACTAGTAGGTTTATCAGTAGCCTGACTGTTCAGTAGATTTGCATTACCATAATCCTTGTTCCAAGTAGCTACCAAAACATCACATCTCTGCTTTGAAGAGGAAAGAATAAAAAATGTGTTAGAGGAAGAGGGGTCCCAATAACCATATGAGTCTCTTGATTAAGAAATGGGTTGGTCAACACTACAGGAGAAGTGGAGGACTTAAGAAATTTATTCACTTCGGTGCGGTGAGGAAAAAAATGTTTAATGTGCTCCTTGTTGCAAATCAAGAAAGGATATTGAGGCTTCCATTTCTCATTAGAAGACTGATTTGTTTATTTATCCTGTGGAGAGGGATATCTTTTTTCTTACCTTTTTCTTTCTTCTAACTTCCAAGTTGTTGTTGAGATTTTCCTTTATCATATGAAATAAAATTTATCTCAGAAGCAGAAGCTACAATAGGGTGGGATTGAGGGCTTTCAACAGATGTGAGTGGAGAAATACCAAATGGTTTACTCATTTTCTGCATGCTGGTAGAACCAATAATTCCATCACTAGCATGATATTCTTTACCAGGCATAAGAGGAGGAACAATATTCGAAGGTCTTCAAGTGTTGGGTATCTTATCGCATAGCATGTTAGATTGGGTATAAACCAAATCCAAATATTACGCACGAGAAATTACTTGCTCTTCAGTCACGACTCCACCTTTGGCCACATCTTCTATTATAGGTTCCAACAGAGATTTGGTAAACCATTCCATGAGAAATTGATTAGGAACATAAGTTTTGACCAACTGGTGACGACGCCTCCACTCATGAATGTGATCTGAAATGTGAGTGGAATCTGATTGTTTGAAGTTGGTTAACAGTTTCGTTCCAGTTTTGTATCTGATGGGAAACTGGAAATGCATGAGGAAGGTTGTGGCTAAGGTGCTGAAATCATGGAATGAAGCTCTGGCTAACTCAATATACCATTTAGCAGTGGTACCCATACGCGTTCCTTGGAAAAGGCAAAGTTGAATATAATCATCACTAAGGGAGTTTGATGAACACCATAGATGATACGTCATGACATGTGTTGATGGGTATTCTCCTGGATTCCCATTGACTTTATGGATATTTAAAGGCAAATTAGCAAGAATATTCAGCCAGCAAGGCGAATGAGCGATGGGGTCATTGGTGAGTCGAGTCAAATATGGAAACTCCATAGTGGCCATGAAAGGAAACTTCCAATTAAAGTTCATAGAGGATGACCTGCATATGAAGGAATAGCCTACGAAATAAGAACTTCCATTAATGGATAAGGAGGGTTATGGTAATAAGGAACCTAAGTACCATAATAAAGAGGATTTTGATAACTAGAATACAAGTGTCCTTGTTGATCAGCTCCAAGATAACCATGAATTTTCTGACCTTGAGAAGACACCTGAGGAATACACTGATAAGGTCTATACTATTTCCCGATGTGATTTTTTAATATCCCATGATACAGATGGTTTGATTGATATTGTGCCATGGCATACACATTTTGTCCTACTGGAATTTTAGGAATACCTTGTGCAAGCAACTGAGATTGTAAAGGAACTTGTAAAGGCTGAGTAAGTGGGACCTAAGAGGTACCAGATACTGAAGAAACAGGTTGAGATGTGATCACAGCCTATACAGGTTGAGTTACATGGATTTGAGATTGTTGAGGTATAGATTGAGGAATAAGAAATTGAGATGATGACATAGGTTGGGAAAAAATGATGAACCCAGCATTGAACTAGGTTGAACAGGAAAGTAGGCTACCAAACACTGGAAGCTATCCTAGGATAAGGAGGACTATAACAAGTCTGGTTACCAATTTGAAGTATACCAACAACAGGTTCCCCCCTTCCAAAGGAGGAGGGGATGATGGAGGCAACCGCCCCTCATGTGAAGGGTACCCAACATAAGGATAGTTAGGTTGTTGAAGAAGACCTTTCCCACTAACATAGGGGCCCACCTGTTCTTCAACTGTCGGTTTAGGAGGAGTAGAGGGAGAAGGTTGAGCAGCACTCATAAGAGCAGTGCCAGATGGAATTTATGAAGTGGATTATATGGGGGATGTCCATAAAATGGAAGATGCACTAGATAAGGTACCAGATAAATACTAATAACCTGGTGGGATAGATGAACCACCATACAGATGTGCCTCCGGTGATGTCGAAAACATAGATGTGGAAGCAACATATTGTGTCTCAATCATAGTGGTAGACATAGGTTGGGAAGCCATATCGGTTCTAGTGATGGTCAATAATCTCGATGTGGATTGCCACATGAAATTTGTGGGTGATTCAAAAGAACCAGGCAAAGGAGTTTGTATAGGAGGTGGAGGAGGGAGAAGAGGATGTGTTTGATAAAGGGAAAGTCCCTCCAAATGAGTAGAAGGATGAGGATCTTCTTGTGGGATCTCCTTGATACTCACAAGTCTAGGTGGGAACGGTTCACCATTAGGGCCGAGATATATATTAGGAGGATTTGTCTGAGACAGTGGAAGAGAAGGTGAAATAGCTCAAGTAACAATAAAATATGACTAAGGCTTCTTAGGTTCAATGATCTTAGGAAATAAATTTTCTGACTCAAGAAGGTCATATTGTATAACCTTAGGGAACAAAGTCTCAGGTAATTCAATATGGGTTGTGTTAGTTTCATTGACAAGAGTAGATGTAATCTCGGGTTCATTACTCAAGGGGACAAATGATTCTAGTTTATCAAATTCAAGAGGAGGACCAAAAGTAGTTTTCAAGTTTCCCGATTCGGTAGTTTTCATTCTTTTATGCTTCTGATGATGGCCAGGAGAAGCCTCTGGTGGAAGAGGAGGCTTATTTTTTATTCTACGCGAACAATGGAGTGGGGGATATTATTTTTCCATGTTGTATAGTAAATTTTATTAACAAAAAAAGAAATAAATTAAAAAGAGGTTAATATAGTCATAAAGGATTACCAAGAAACCGTGAACTGCAATATACACCTTCGCGAACCAAGGACTTAACGTAAAAATACAATCTCCACAAATTTTTTGTTCAATGTAGCATGGTTTACAAGGCGACAGACTCGGTTACCTATGGATGGATAGAAACCTGTTGGGCAATCCCAAAATATACGCAATGGTACTTGGGAGTGCAATCTGTAGTAGTGTTTTTTAATTCATAACCGTTCGATGAGAGCATTCCCATATACTTTATGTGTCTGGAGCACCACCAATATACCCAAAGGTATGTGGGGTATGATCCTGTACACTCACATAGATGGAACGAGATTTCTCCCCTGAGATGCAATGCTAGAAAACAACGATAGCTCCTACGTTTAACGACATAATAACATATCTCTAGCCTAGGCCTCTATGTTCTTGCATTAATTCTACAAATTCTCCTTAGGTTGATTCAATAAATTTTATGTTGATATTGAATTAAGTTTTAGTTTTATGGCTCACCACGAATTCACATAAATTCCCTAAAATGCAAATCTAGCATGAGGAAATGGAATATTTCTCTTCAATTAAAATCTAGCTAAGGAAGTGAAGAAACGAACAATATGTAGCATAGATAATGCAACAAACAAGATTCTCAATGCAATTCCCTTTTCATGCAACTATTCCTAAAATCAATATAGATGGAACCCCTTAAATGCCAATGCAAGATTTTTTCTTTTCACCACACTTAATATTCAAAATGAGGAAAACTAAGATGTAAAGTCTAAGCAATGATTCAAATGCACTTTTTAAAATGAGGACTAGAACAACATTTCATCCAAGAGATCAATGATCAAATGAAACAAGTTTGCAAGCACCCTAATGATAAGAACAAAGAGAAATTGAAACAAATTATTACCAAAGGAAATAAAACACAAATGCAAACCAAATGGAGGCTTCAGAGAGAGGAAGAGACACTCAAGACACAAGGGAGGTCAGTTGGAAATAGATTGATCAAATCAATAATAAGAAAACAAGGCAAGTTTTTTGCAAGAAAAGGGATCAACGTAGGTGCATAAGAGGCACTAGTGCTTTGCAATGTAGGCATATAGAGGGCCCAGGTGGGGTGCAACACTCTGTCAGCAAACCAAAGGGTACGTTGGGCCTTGGAAAGAGGATTCTGACAAACAAAAATGTAAACAAGACTCAATGCAATCACTTATTAGGTCTGTTCTCGGGTGACTAAAGTATAAAATGTCTATGATAGAGGTAAATCAAACACAATGGAGAAATAAAATACCAAGGGAATACACCATTCCATAGTGGAGTCACCAATTTGTTATACAGGATTTATGACTGTGGACATAAATATCTCCATTAGGTCTAGTGGCTAACCTGGAACAACAGAATGAAAAAGGACGCAATGTTTTCCTTAAGGTAAGTAGATAAGGGGAAGAAACCTACTTGGAATTTCTCGTATGTTTCACTCCTTCTTTGGCTTGAATGCTCCAATCCTAGCTCAAGCTACCAAAATTAGAACATGCATAGCCAGACAACACAAGCCAAGAAACTACTAGATCTATGTAGCATCATCTATCTACTTTATTCAATAAATCAACATGGTATTGAAATATATGGAATAATGACATCACATATAGGAAAACAAGAGAAGTATTTGTATTGATATAAATGGAGTGAGTTACAACCATAAATAGGTGTTGATATTGTAGAATATCTCTTCCAAGTTGTTGACTTGTCCTTCTTTTGTCACATACTTTGCCTCAAATCACCCCAAATGTATGAAATTATAACTCTCACAATAGAAGAATAAGGGTATAATCACTCTCCAAAATCCAACCCCTTGCATATGGAAGGTTGTAAATATATAGAGGAGTGACGTAAGTTGGGAGTTCTTATCCTTTTGCAAATATTAGGATTGATATCCACTCTTGAAGGGAGGATGAGATCTGAGGATAAGGGATGGAAACTCGAAGGTAGGATAGGGTAGGATTCAAAATTTGTATTTGAGAGAAATGGTTACAACATATCCTATAAGTTTCGAGAAATGAAGGTTTTGAGATTCTCTCCCTTTATCCTGAATTTCTAGAACCAACACAGGTGAAAAGAGGAAAACCTATAGGTGATCAACGCAGGCCACAATAGAGAAACATGTAGGTGAACATTATCCAACAAGAGGCCAGTGTGTGTTGGTCCTAAAACTCACTCAAATAATGAATTTTAACGCAGAAACTGTGGGGAATGAGAGAGTCATGCATAGGTCTTTCTGCAATGATGATGTAAAGGGGGAATAGGATGTGAATAATCCCATTAGGAGGTTGGTTGATCAAATGAAACAAAATAGACTATATCACTACCCTACTTTGGAGTTTCTATCCCTTATCCTTTGATCCCATCCTCCCAACAAAGGTGGATCTAAAACCTTAGATTGATAATTGGATAAGAACTCCCAATTTACCCCATTCCTCTATATATTTACATCCTTCCATATCCAAGGGGTTGAATTTTGCAGAGTTATGTTACCCTTATGCTGTTGTGCTGTGAGGTTCCATTTCATGCATTTAGGGTGATTGGAGGTGCACATTGTGACAAGGAAAGGATAAGTCGGCCTTGGAGGAGCTCTTCTACAAGATCAACACCTATTTATGGTTGTAAACTCCTTCCATTTATATTAATGCAAATAATTCTCTATTTTCGTATATGTGTTGTTTTTATTTCATATATTTTAATACCATGTTGATCTATTGAATAGAGTATTAAGAAGATATGACATAGATCTCTTAGTTTCTTAGCTTGTGTCATCTGACTTTGTAGGTTCTAATTTTGGAAATTGGAGCATTCATGCTAAAGAATGACCAAATCCCACGAAAGATTCTAGGTAGGCCTCATACCATCATCTATTTACTTTAAGGAAATCATTATATTCCTCATCTCCCTGTTGTTCTAGGTTAGCCACCAAACCTAGGGGAAATACTATTTTATACAATCGTAAATCATGTATAACAAATTAGTAATCATACTAGGGAATGTTGTATTCCCTTGGTGGTTCCTTTATCCATTGTGTTTGATTGCTCAGCCAAGAACAGAGCTAGGAAGTCATTTTATTGAGTCTCTTTTACAACTTTTGTCTTAGAATCCTATATTCCTAGACCACTGCACCCCCAGTGCCTTTGAAAGAGCATTGCAACTCATATGAGCCCACTTTGTACTTGCATTGTGTTGAAATATGGCAACAAAAATATTCCAATTTAGTTTGTCCTTGAATTAAATTGTGAATTAAAATCAAATTTAGTCTTAACAACTACTTGAAAATAATTAAATAATTCATTTTGAATTAATTAGTTGGATAAATTCAAGTTAGAAGTCTTTCTGGTGAATTAATTAGTTGGATAAATTCAAGTTAGAAGTCTTTCTGGAGTCATGCAACAGTTATCCCTTAAATTAAGGGGATAAGATTGAGTTATATTTGAGTTGTATTTAGTTAACTCAGTTTACTGAGTTAAGTCTAGTTAAATTAGTTCCAAACTGTTTGAGGAACTAATAGAGAGTTAACAGTCAGTTGATGTATGCATGCACTCAACTGGTGTACTCCAGTTAACTGAAGATTCCCTCATCAGAAACTCATGCATGTCTATTCTAAGAAAGACACAGTTGAGATTAAAGTCAAGGACAATGTACTATCAGTTGCATGTGTTTTCCTATAAAGAAAAATCATGCATGCAGTCAAGAATCATTCCTTGAGGATTGCGCAATTTTGACAGTGTGTGAGAGAGTGTTCCACTTGGTTGAAGGAGAATCATCCCAGAGGAACAATGCAAGAAAATAGGAGCTTGGAGGGTAGAGAGGAAGGCTAGAGAGAAGCCAAGATTTCTTGTGAGCATCTGTGAGGATCGCACTGAGAGCTGGCTAGCTGTGAGAGCTAAGGCTTTGTATAATTCCTATGTATTTCCACCTTGTATGATAATATAGATAATGGGGTTTTTGGCAGAGGCTTTCCCCAAAGTATTTTCATGTGTATTGTGCATTGATTCTTCTTCTTATGGTTATATTTTTCATCTCAATCTTTATGCTTTCACAAATTGATAGTGGAAGTAGGTTATAGTATTCTGCTTTGATTTATATTGCATTGTCACGTTAACCTACATCATATTTTCTACATGGTATCAGACCTGGATTTGTAGAAATTTTCTACATGGTATCGGAGCTATAGACAGTATACTGAGAAGAGAATTCGAAGTTTAAGTTTGGGGTTGTAAGTGCAAATTGAATTCATATCATACTTCAAGGTTGGCCAATGGCGTTCTATGGCTTGAGACTCAAGTATGCCTTGGAAGGTAGCTCAAATTACATAGAATGGAAAGATAGAATGGAGGTTGTATTAGAAGACAATGTCTTGAAGGAATTCATTGATCAAGAAATCCAAAAGCTAGCTTCAGCTAATGCACAAGAGTTTGCTGAGTGGAAGAAGTGTGTGGCGAAGGCGAGATAGATTATCCTTGAGGGATTTCGAGACCATATTGTCTCAAGTCTCCATGGGAAGGATACTCCATTTTCAATGTGGAAGACATTGAACGACCTCTACCAGAACAGTAGCGACCAGAGGAAATTGGCACTCAAGGATAAGCTTCGAAGAAACAAGATGGAGAAGGACGATACTATTTCCACATATCTGGACAAGCTCACCACCTTTAGAGATGAGCTCGGCAATGTGGGAATAACTACTGTCGATGATGATATGGTGAGCCTCGCTCTCCTTGGCCTTCCAAAGAGTTGGAATAGCTACCAAGACTCTATGAATGGAAGGGAGAAACTGTTGGATTGGGAACAACTGTGGTTGGATATTATGCAGGAGGAGATCAAGAGGAGCACACGAGATGGTTCTTCATCCAAGAATGATGATGAAGAAACTCTGACCTTAGCAAGTAAGGCAAGGAAAGGGAAGGGGAAGACTTCCCATTCCAAATCGAATTCTTCTCATGGAGGGAAGAAGGGTGACATGTCTAAAGTGAGATGCTTTAATTGTCATGAGATGGGACCTTATGTGATTAATTTCCCATCGAAGAAGTCCAAGAAGGGTCCTCGAAAGGATTGGAAGGTGAGGCATTAGCCTCTCAGTTCGAAATAGACTTTACCCTCATTGCATGCATGGTGTCATTGATGATGGGTTGTGTCTAGTATCTTGACAGTGGAGCCTCATTCCACATGAATGGCGATAAAAATTTATTCAGTGCCTTGGAGGAGAAAGACCTCAAGATGTGCATAGAGATGGGTGACGACGGAAGGTATAGTGTTTCAGGAGTGGGCACCGTTGCTTTTTAGAGAGAGCATGGAGCTCCTCTGACCTTGAAAGATGTGATGTATATGCCTGGACTGAAGAAGAACTTGGTATCAGTCACAATGTTAGAGGATAAAGGCTAATATGTTGTCTTCAGTAAAGGAAAGCTGTTCCTAAGACACATAGCCACGGGTCAGACCAAGAGGATAGGGATTCGAGTGAAGAATCTCTATAAATTAGAGGTAGCTGATTGTGCAGCATTAAGTACGAAATCAGAATTGGTGCAAAGACAAGACATTAGCGAGTTTTGGCATAGGCGGTTGGGCCATTTTCATCATGGGGCTTTGAAGATAATGCAACAAATATCTACAAGACTTCCCAAAGATAAACTTGAGCAAGTTGACACATGCAAAGGTTGTACCTTGGGAAATTACACCAAGTCTTCCTTTCATGATCAAGATAGTCAAGCAAAGGCTATCTTAGAGCGAGTTCATACTAATGTGTGTGGACCATTCTCAATAGCATCCACAATGAAGCAAAGGTATTATTTTATTTTCATTGATGACTATTCTCGTAAATGTTGGATTTATTTCACGTAGAAGAAGGACCAAACTTTCACAAAGTTTTGTGAGTACAAAGCTTTGGTCGAGAAAGAGTCAGGGAAGGAGATCAAGGCCTTGAGAAGCGACAACAGTGGAGAATATGTCTCTCAAGAGTTTAAGGAATTTTGTGTAGCAGAAGGAATTAAACAAGAGTTGACGTCACCTCATAACCCACAGCAGAATGGGGTGGCCAAGAGGACGAATAGAATGACTGTAGGGGTAGCACGGGAAATGTTGCATGACCAAGGCCTACCACTTCACTTGTGGGCTAAGGCATGCAACACAACAGTCTATTTGCAGAATAGAAGCTCGCAACGCATACTTGGGATGAAGACACCAAAGGAAGCTTTCTCCGGTAAGAGACCAGATGTGGGTCACTTCAGGATCTTTGGCTCATCGGCATATTGCCATGTGACAAAGGATGCATGAAAGAAGCTTGAGCCGATAGCAGAGCTAGGGATATTTGTGGGGTACACTGATACACCTCACAACTATCGAGTGTACTTGCCTACCAATCGGAGGACAATGGTTCACAAAGATCTTGATTTTGATGAGCAGAAGGCCATGCAAGTTTCCCTTGAGAGGGATCTCCAAGTACAGGTTGTGGAGGAACCACTGGTTCCTAAGGAGGAGGAGCCTCAGACTAATGTGGAGCAGAGACATGTAGAGGTTCTAGGAGTGGAGACATCCACTCAAGCAAAGTCTTCCAAAGATGGATGGAAGCGCACAAGAGAAGCTAACAGATTATTGGAGGATGTGAGAGAGAATGTGGGAGCACCATCTTCTCAACGCAAATAGAGGAGGTCACCTGAGAGGTACACTAGATACATGTCCCTTGCTGGTGAATGTGTTGAGACCGAGCCATCTTCCTTTGAGGAAGCAGTGCAACAGCTGATTTGGGTTGATGCTATGGTGGAGGCATATGACTCCATAGTTCGTAACAATGTTTGGGACGTGGTTCTGAGACTGGAGAACAAGTCAGTTGTGAGTTCTCATTGGCTTTACGAGGTAAATCAAGCTGTTGATGGTAGTGTGGAGAAGCATAAGGCAAGATTTGTTACCCATGGCTTTTCACAAGTCGAGGGGATTGACTATGATGAGACTTTTGCTCCTGTCACAAGGTACTCATCTATTAGATCTATGTTGGCACTATCAGCATAGATGGGTTGGAAGATCCATCAGATGGATGTGAAGACTGCATTCCTCAATGGCCAGATTGAGGAAGAGGTGTACATAGAGTAGCCAGAAGGTTTTGAGACCTTCGATCATGAGTCGCATGTGTGCCGACTCAAGAGAGCGTTGTATGGGATGAAGCAAGCACCTCGTGCTTGGTACACCAGGATAGACAACTACTTCACCGGGTTGGGCTTCACAAAGAGTAAAGTAGATGCGAACCTATACAACATCGTGGTGAAAGGTAAGCTGTTAATCATCCTACTTTATTTTGATGATCTCATATTGACTAGTGATGATCAGTTGATCATGTCTTGCAAGGAGGACCTTGCAAGACAATTCAAGATGAAAGACATGGGTCTCATGCATTACTTCCTTGGCATGGAAGTGTGGCAAAAGGATGGGGAGTTTTTTGTGTCTCAGGGCAAGTATGCCAACGAGATACTCAGGATATTCCACATGGAGAAGTGCAAGCCCATGCAGACTCCTCTAGAAGGTAACTGGAGGAAGGAGGATGCTACTTCAGGAGAAGTAGTGGAAGCTACTGTGTACAGGTAGATTGTGGGTTCATTGATGTACTTAGTGAACACATGACTAGATTTGTGCTATGCAGTGAACCAGCTGAGTCAAGCAATGGTTCAGCCTACCAAGATGTTTTGGAAGGTGGTAAAGCATGTATTGAGATACCTCAGAGGCCTATCTCAGTATGGATTATGGTATAGACAGACAGAGGGAGTGAAGCTACATGGCTTCACTAATGCAAACTGGGCAGGGAGTCCATCAGATCGGAAGAGCACATCAGGAGGGATTTTCAACCTTGGGTTAGTGGCAGTTTCTTGGTACAACAAGAAATGGAGGTTGGTTTCACTTAGCTCAACAGAGGCAGAATACATGGCTGTAAGTCACGTAGCATGTGAGGCCATCTGGATGAGGAAAATCCTAGTTGGTTTGTTTGATCGAAGGATGGATCCAACTGTGATCTATTGCGATAATCAGAATTGTATCAAACTCTTTGAGAATCCAGTATTTCATGATAGGTCCAAGCACATTGACATCCGATATCATCATCTCAGAGACTGTGTAGCGAGGAGGATCATGTTGATGTAGTATATTTCGACAGAGGAGCAAGATGCTGACATTTTGACAAAGGCATTGTCAAAGTGCAAATTCGAGTTCCATATAGACAGGATTAAGGTGGTAGATAATCCCTTTCTTGTTGAGAGGGAGTGTTGAAATATGGCAACAAGAATATTCCAATTTAATTTTTCCTTGAATTAAATTGTGAATTAAAATTGAATTTAGTCTTAAAAACTACTTGAAAATAATTAATTAATTCATTTTGAATTAATTAGCTGGAGAAATTCAAGTTAGAAGTATTTTTGAAGTCATGCAACAGTTATCGCTGAAATTAAGGGGATAAGATTGAGTTATATTTGAGTTGTAATTAGTTAACTCAGTTTGTTGAGTTAAGTCTAGTTAAATTAGTTCCAGACTGTTTGAGGAACTAATAGAGAGTTAATAGTTAGTTGATGCATGCATGCACTCAACTAGTGTACTCCAGTTAACTGAAGATTCCCTCATCAGAAACTCATGCATGTCTATTCTGAGAAAGAACCAGTTGAGATTAAAGTCAAGGATAGTGTACTATCAGTTGCATGCGTTTTATTATAAAGAAAACTCATGCATGCAATCAAGGATAATTCCTTGAGGATTGCACAGTTCTGACAATGTGTGAGAGAGTGTTCCACTTGGTTGAAGGAGAATCATCCTAGAGGAATAGCGCAAGGAAATAGGAGCTTGGGGGGCAGAGAGGAAGGCTGGAGAGAAGCCAAGATTGCCTATGAGCATCTGTGAGGATTGTACTGAGAGCTGGCTAGCTGTGAGAGGTAAGGATTTGTATAATTCCTATGTATTTCCACCTTGTCTGATAATACAGATAGTGGGGTTTTTAGCTGAGGCTTTCCCCAAAGTATTTTCATGTGTATTGTGCATTGATTCTTCTTCTTCTAGTTATATTCAAATTGATCTTTAAGCTTCCACAAATTGATATTAGAAGTAGGTTATAGTATTCTGCTTTAATCTATATTGCATTATTGAGTTAACCTACATCAGATTTTCTACACGTTGCAATACAGTAGTGCCTCTTTTGCACCAGCATTGGCCCCTATTTTTGCACAAAATTTCCGCTTATTTTGAATCTCTCTTTGATCAACCTACTTTCAGTTGACATTCCTTGAGTCTTGAGTATCTTGTGGTCTCTCTAAATCCTCCATTTGGTTTACATTTGTGTTTTATTTCCTTTGGTAAGAATTGGTTTTGATTCTTCTTTATTCTTATCATTTTGTCACTTGAAAACTAATTTTGTTTGGTCATTGGTCACTTGGATAAATTTTTGTTTCAGTCCTCATTCTGAAAAGTGCATTTGAGCCAGTGATTAAACATTTGCATCTTAGTTTTCTTCATTTCGAAAATTAAGTGTGTTGAAAAGAAAAAAATTTCATTGGCATTTAGGGTTTTATATTTGCATTGATATAGGAACATTTGAATTAAAAAGAGAAATTTCATATTGCATCTTGTTTGCTACATGTTGTGTGTTGCATATTCATTGTTTATTCCCTTCCTTAGCTACATTTTCATTGAAAGATAAATATTTCCATTTTCTCATGCTAGATTTGTGTTTTAGGATACTGAGGTGACATTCGTGGTGAGCCCAAAACTGAAACTTAATCAAAGATAAATAGTAAAGTTTTTTGAATCAACCTTAGGAGGATTTGTAACATAAAACAAATATTTAGAGGTTTAGGCTAGAGACACGTTCTGGCATCGTTAAATGTAGGAGTTTTCGCTGTTTTCCAGCGTTGCATCCCTGGGGTGATATCCCATTCCACATGTGTGAGTGTATATGATCGTTCTGCACGTACATTTGGGTATACTGGATGGTGCTCCACGCATGAAAATTATATGGGAATGCTCTCATCAAATGATTATGAATTAGACAACACTACTATAGACTGTGCTCCCACGTACCATTGAGTATATTTTGGAAGTCCCCTATAGGTTGATATCTAGCCATAGGTAACTAAGTATTCTGCCTTGTATACCGTGATACACCGAATACAGAATTTGGGGAGATTGGCCATTGTATATTAATTCCTTGGTTCACCAAGGTGTATATTGTAGTTCACAATTGCTTGGTAATCCTTTATGCCTAGATTACTCTCCTTTTTATTTATTTCTATTTGTGTTAGTAAAATTTATTACCCTACATGGAAGAATAAAATCCCCCAACCGTTCGTTCACATAGAATGTAAAGTAAGCCTCCTCTTCCACAAGAGGCTACTCCTGGTCGTCGTCAGAAGCATAAGAAGATGCAAAATACTAAATCAGAAACTTCGAGAACTGTTTCTGGCCCTCCTTGTGATATTGATCTTCTAAAGTCATATATCCCTTTGAGTTTTGAACCTAAGATAACATCTGCTCTTGATGGTGACACTGACACAATCAAAACAGAAGTCCATGAAACCTTATTTCCTGAGGTCATTGAACCTAACCTTCACGAGTTAGACACTTTGATTCCTAAGGTTTTTGAACCTAAGGGGCCTCAGCCATCTTCACATGTTACTTCAAGACCTTCCTCATATGTTCCTTGTCTCAAACAAAACCTATATATCTTGGACCCGACAATGAACCTCTTCCACGCATACTTGTAGTATTGAAGAGATCCCACAAGAAGAGCCTCATCCCTATGCTCTTGTTCATTGGAAAGGAGTCCATTTTTATCAGATTGATCCTTTTCCTCCTCTTCAAACTCCAACACAAACTCATTTACTTGATTATTTAGACTTACCCACAGATCTCTTGCGACAATCTTCATTAGGACTGTTAACCATGAGTGGAACTAATCTGACCTCTAATCTAGTGTCTTCCACTATAGTTGAGACATCAAATGTTGCTTCCTCAGCCATGTTTGTAACATCACCAAAAATGCATCTTTATGGTGGCCCGCCACTCCCACCTAATTATCAATCTTTATTTGGTACCTTTCCTGGTGCATCTTCCAGTCCTTGGAACTCTCCCATGTCATCTAATTCGGGAATAACATCTAGTATTTCTCTTATGAGTGCATCATAGTCTACACATATTCCTTCATCTACACCTATGATCAAGTAGTAGGTTGGCCCTTATGTCAGTGGGAAAGTCTACCTTCAACAACCTAACTCTTCTTATGTTGGGTACCCTCCATCTAGATCGTAGTTTCATTCATCATCCCCTCCTCCTTTAGTAGGGGGAACCTGTTGTTGGTATACCTCAAATTGGTAATCATCCTTATTATAGTCCTCCTTATCCTGGAATGGATGCTATTATTTGGTAGCCTACTTTTCCCGTTCAACCCGGTTCATTTTGGGACCAATATTTGTCTCAAATTCCTATCCATGCAACAACACCCCAACAAGCTCAAATATATGTGAGCCAAAATTTACAAGTTTTCATTCGATCACAACCCTTTCCCTTGGTATTGAGAACTTCCCAGGGTTCACTTACCCAACCTGTACTAGGTGCCTTACAGTCTCAACCACTTGGACAAGGTACTCCTCAAGTTTCGATAGGTAAAATTATTCATAGTATGGTGCAGCCCAATCGAACCCACCTTACCATGGGGTAATGCAAACACCCATCCGGAAATAATATGGATCGTATCAAGTTATTACTCAAGCACCTTTTCAAGGTCAGCAAACCCAAACCCAACCATTCCAACAACTTTATCGTCATCCTGAACATGAATAACAATGTCACTTGTATATTGGTTATCAGAATCCCCCCTTTTCTAGTGCCTAGGTTCCTTATTATCATAAACCTCCTTATCTAAGGATGCTAGTACCTATTTCCCAAGCTATTCCTTCATATCCAGGTCATCCTCCTCCAGAATTTAATCAACAATTTCCTTTTGTGGCTACTCTCGAACTGCCATACTTAACTCGACTCACTAATGACCCCATCACTCATTCACCATGGTGGCTAATTATTCCCACTAAATTGCCTTATGATATCCCAAAATTCAATGGGAATCTAGGAGAACACCCATCAATGCATGTTATGACATATCATCTATGGTGTTCTTTAAACTTCCTTAACAATGATTCTATTCGACTTCGTCTTTTCCAACGAACGCTTATAGGTACCATAGATAAATGGTATATTGAATTACCTAGAGCTTCGTTTCATGATTTCAGTACTTTAGCCACTACCTTCCTTACACATTTCCACTTTCCCATCAGATACGAAAGTGGAATGAAACTCTTGACCAACTTCAAAAAATCATATTCCACTCACATCTCAGATCACATTCATGAGTGGAGACATTGACATCAGTTGGTCAAGACTTATGTTCCTAATCAATTGTTAGCAAAATGGTTTGTCAAATCTCTATTAGCTCCTATGATAGAAGATGTAGCTAAAGGTGGAGTCATGACCGAAGAGAAATTTATTGCCCATGCACAATATTTAGACCTTGTTTATACCCAATCGAGTACACTCTTTGAGAAGATACCAAATGATCTAAGACCTTTGAATATTGTTCCTCCACCTAGTAAAGAATCTCATGCCATAGATGACATGATTGGTTCTGCCAGTTCACAGTCCTTGAGTAAACCATCTGGTATTTCTCTTATCGCACCTACTCAAAACCCTCAACCCCATCCTCCTATGGCTTTTGGTTCTGAAATAAATGTCATTTCATCTGATAAAGGAAAGTCTCAATAACGACTTGGAAGAAAGAAGAAAGGAAAAGGTAAGAAAAATAAATATCTCTCACCTCTGGATAAACGAACAAATCAATCCTTCGATGAGAAATGAAAGCCTTGATACCCATGCTTGATTTGCAACAAGGATCACTTTACACATGATTGTCTATACCGCAATGAAGTGAATCAGTTTCTTAAATCTTCCACTTATCCTGTTGTTTTGAAAAACTTGTTTCCTAATAAGGAGACACATATGGTTTCCCAAGACCCCCCTTCCTCTAAAACAGTTTTGATGCTTTCCTCCTTCAAGCTGAAATCTGATGTTATGGTGGCCACTCAGAACAAGGACTACAGTAATGTGAATCCATCGAACGGTTTGTAGAAAATATGTGTAGGTTAACCCAATAATGTAATATAAATCAAATCAGAATACTATAACCTACTTCTACTATCAATTTGTGGAATCTTAAAGATCAATCTTAACAATATAACTAGAAGAAGAAGAATCAATCGCACAATCCACATGAAAATACTTTGGGGAAAGCCTTAGCTAAAAACCCCACATTATTGTAATATCATACATGGTGGAAATACATAGGAATTATACAAAACCTCAACTCTCACAGCTAGCCAACTCTCAATACAATCCTCGTAGATGCTCATAGGCAATATTGACTTATCTCCAGCCTTCCTCTCTGCCCTCCAAGCTCCTATTCCTTGAGCTATTCCTTGTGGATGATTCTCTCTTACCAAGTGGAAAACTAATCCTTCAAAACTACGCAATCCTCAAGGATAAATCCTTAACTGCAGTTAAGGATAAATCCTTAACTGCAACTGATAGTACACTACCCTTGACATTAATCTCAACTGGGCATTTCTCAAAATAGAAATGCATGAGTTTCTGATGAGGGAATCTTCAGTTAACTGGAGTAGCACTAGTTGAGTGCATTAATGCATCAACTAACTGTTAACTCACTATTAGTTCCTCAAATAGTTTGGAACTAATTTAACTGGACTTAACTCAATAAACTGAGTTAACTAATCACAACTCAAATATAACTCAACCTTATCTCCTTAATTTAAGGGATAACTCTTGCATGAATTCAGAAAGACTTCTAACTTGAATTTCTCCAACTAGTTAATTTAAAATAAATTAATTAATTATTTCCAAGTAGTTGTTAAGACTAAATTCGATTTTAATTCACAATTTAATTCAAGGACAAATTAAATTGGAATATTCTTATTGCCATATTTCAACACTCCCTCTCAACAAGAAAGGGATTATCTGCCACCCCGATCTTATCTCTATGGAACTCGAATTTACACTTTGACAATTCCTTTGTCAAAATGTCAGCATCTTGCTCCTCTGTCGAAATATACTACAGCAACATGATCCTCCTCGCTACACAGTCTCTGAGATGATGATATCATATGTTGATGTGCTTGGACCTATCATGAAATACTGGATTCTCAGAGAGTTTGATACAACTCTGATTATCACAATAGATCACAGTTGGATCCATCCTTTGATCAAAAAAACCAACTAGGATTTTCCGCATCCAAATGGCCTCACATGCTACCTGACTTGCAGCCCTGTACTCTGCCTCTGCTGAGCTGAGTGCAACCGACCTATGTTTCCTATTGTACCAAGAAACTGCTGCTGACCCAAGGTTGAAAATCCCTCCTGATGTGCTCTTCCAATCTGATGGACATCCTACCCAATCTACATCAATGAAGCCCTATAGCTTCACTACCTCTATCTGTCTATACCATAATCCATATTGAGATGTGCCTCTAAGGTATCTCAATACATGCTTTTTTGCCTTCCAAAACATCTTGGTAGGCCGAACCATCGCTTGACTCAGTTGGTTCACCACATAGCACAAATCTGGTAATGTGTTCACTAAGTACATCAGTGAACCCACAAGTTGCCTCTGTACACAGTAGCCTCTACCACTTCTCTTGAGGTAGCAACCTCCATCCTCCAGTTATCTACTAGAGGAGTCTGCATGGGCTTGGACTTCTCCATGTGGAATCTCCTGAGTATCTCGTTGGCATACTTTCCCCGAGACACAAACAACTCCCCATCCTTCTACCACATTTCCATGCCAAGGAAGTAATGCATGAGACCCATGTCTTTCATCTTGAATTCTCTTGCAAGGTCCTCCTTGCAAGGCGTGACCAACTAATCATCACCAGTCAATATGAGATCATCAACATAAAGTACGATGATCAACAGCTTACCTTTCACCACGATGTGGTAGAGGTTCGCATCTACTTCACTCTTTTTGAAGCCCAACCTGGTGAAGTAGTTGTCTATCCTGGTGTACCAAGCACAAGGTGCTTGCTTCAGCCTGTACAACACTCTCTTGAGTCCGCACACATGCGACTCATGATCGAAGGTCTAAAAACCTTTCAACTACTCTATGTACACCTCTTCCTCAATCTGGTCATTGAGGAATGTAGTCTTCACATCCATCTGATGGATCTTCCAACCCATCTATGCTGATAGTGCCAACATAGATCTGGTTGATGAGTACCTTGCGACAGGAGAAAAAGTCTCATCATAGTCAATCCCTTCGACCCGTGAAAAGCCACGGGAAACAAATCTTGCCTTATGCTTCTCCACACTACCACTAACAGCTTGCTTTACCTTGTAAAGCCAACGGGTACTCGCAATTGACTTGTTCTCCGGTCTCAGAACCACGTCCCAAACACTGTTACAAACTATGGATTCATACTCCTCCACCATAGCATCAACCTAAATCAGCTGATGCACTACTTCCTCAAAGGAAGATGGCTCGGTCTCAACACATTCCCCAACAAGGGCCATGTATCCACTGTACCTCTCAGGTGACTTCCTCTATATGCACTAAGAATATGGTTCTCCCACATTCTCTCTCACATCCTCCAACAATCTGTCAGCTTCTCTTGTGCACTTCCGTCCATCTCTGGAAGACTCTACTTGAGTGGATGTTTCCAATCCTGGAACCTCTGCATGCAGCTACTCTACATCAGTCTGAGGCTCCTCCTCCTTAGGAACCAATAGTTCATCCACAGCCTGTAGTTGGAGCTCCCTCTCAAGGGAAACTCACATGGCCTTATACTCATCAAACTTAAGATCTCTGCGAACCACTGTCCTCTGACTAGTAGGCAAGTACACCCGATAGTTGTGAGGTGTATCAGTGTACCCCAAAAATATCCCCAACTTTGGTGTCGGCTCAAGCTTCTTCCA
Organism: Pinus tabuliformis; assembly: GCA_031772625.1. Classification (NCBI taxonomy): domain Eukaryota; kingdom Viridiplantae; phylum Streptophyta; class Pinopsida; order Pinales; family Pinaceae; genus Pinus; species Pinus tabuliformis. The sequence continues at coordinate 1,675,424,201 of CM062819.1, read as the reverse complement.
TGCATCCTTTGTCACAAGGCAATATACCGATGAGCTAAAGATCCTGAAGTGACCTACATCTGGTCTCTTACCGAAGAAAGCTTCCTCTGGTGTCTTCATCCCAAGTATGCAATGCGGGCTTCTATTCTATAAATAGACTATTGTGTTGCATGCCTCATCCCACAAGTGAAGTGGTAGGACTTGGTCATGCAGGATTGCCCATGCTTCCCCTACAACAGTTCTGTTCTTCCTCTCGTCCACCCCATTATGTTGTGGGTTATGAGGTGACATCAACTCTTGTTTAATTCCTTCTGTTGCACAGAAGTCCTTAAACTCTTGAGAGACATATTCTCCACCATTGTCACTTCTCAAGGCCTTGATCTTCTTCCCTAACTCTTTCTCGACCAAAGCTTTGAACTCACAAAACTTTGTGAAATTTTGGCCTTCTTTTGCATGAAATAATCCAACATTTATGAGAATAGTCATCAATGAAAATCACATAATACCTTTGCTTCATTGTGGATGTCATCAAGAATGGTCCACACAAATCAATATGAACTCGCTCTAAGATAGCCTCTGCTCGACTGTCTCGATCATGAAAGGAAGACTTGGTGTACTTTCCCAAGGTACAACCTTTACATGTGTCAACTTGCTCAAGTTTACCTTTGGGAAGTCCTATAGATATCTATTGCATTATCTTCAAAGCCCAATGATGTAAATGGCCCAACCGCCTGTGCCACAACTCGTCAATGTCTTGGCTTTCCACCAATTCTGCTTTCATATTCAATATTGCACAATCATCTACCTCTAGTTTATAGAGATTCTTCACCCGAATCCCTATCTTGTTGGTCTAACCCATGGCTATGTGTCTTAGGAACGCTTTTCCTTTACTGAAGACAACATTGTATCCTTTGTCCTCCAACGTCATGACCGATACCAAGTTCTTCTTCAGTCCAAGCACATACATCACATCTGTCAAGGTGAGAGGAGCTCCATGCTCCCTCTAAATAGCAACCGTGCCCACTCCTGAAACACTATACCTTCCGTCGTCACCCATCTCTAGGTGCATCTTGAGGTCTTTCTCCTCCAAGGCACTGAATAAAGTTTTATCACTAGTCATGCAGAATGAGGCTCCACTGTCAAGATACCAGACACAACCCATCATAAATGACACCATGCATGTGATCAGGGTAAAGTCCATTTCGAACTGAGAGGCTAATGCCTCACCTTCCGATCCTTTTGAGGATCCCTTCTTGGACTTATTCGATGGGAAATTAGTCGCATAATGTCCCATCTTGTGACAATTAAATCATCTTACTTTAGACATGTCACCCTTTTTCCCTCCATGAGAATAATTTGATTTGAAATGGGAAGCCTTCCCTTTCCCTTTCCCTTTCCTTGCCTTACTTGCTAAGGCCATATTTTCTTCATCATCATTCTTGGATGAAGAACCATCTCGTGTGCTCCTCTTGATCTCCTCCTACATAAGATCCGACCACAGTCGTTCCCAATCCGGCAGTTTCTCCCTTCCATTCACAGAGTCCTGGTAGCTATTCCAACTCTTTCAAAGGCCAAGGAGAGCGAGGCTCACCATGTCATTATCGACAGTAGTTATTCCCACACTACCAAGCTCCTCTCTAAAGGTGGTGAGCTTTTTCAGATATGTGGAAATAGTATTTCCCTTCTCCATCTTGATTCTTTGAAGCTTATCCTTGAGTGCCAATTTCCTCTGGTCGCTACTATTCTGGTAGAGGCCCTTCAATGTCTTCCACATTGAAAATGGAGTATCCTTCCCATGGAGACTTGAGACAATATGGTCTCGAACTCCCTCAAGGATGATCTGTCTCGCCTTCACCACACACTTCTTCCACTCAGCTAACTCTTGTGCATTAGTTGAAGCTAGCTTTGGAATTTCTTGATCAATGAATTCCTTCAAGACATTGTCTTCTAATATAGCCTCCATTCTATCTTTCCATGCTATGTAATTTGAGCTACCTTCCAAGGCATACTCGAGTCTCAAGCCATAGAATGCTATTGGCCAACCTAGAAGTATGATATGAATTCGATTTGCACCTGCAACCCCAAACTTCAAACTTCAAATTCTCTTCTCAGTATACTGTTCATAGCTCTAATACCATGTAGAAAATTTCTACAAATCCAGCTCTGATACCATGTAGAAAATCTGTGTCGTTAACCCGATAATGAAATATAAATCAAAGAAGAATATTATAACCTACTTCTACTATCAATTTGTGGAATCTTAAAGATAGAGTTGAAAAATATAACCAGAAGAAGAAGAATCAATCACACAATACACATGAAAATACTTTGGGGAAAGCCTCAGCTAAAAACCCCACACTATTGTATTATCATACATGGTGGAAATACATAGGAATTATACAAAGCCTTAGCTCTCATAGCTATCCAGATCTCAGTACAATCCTCATAGATGCTCATAGGAAATCTTGGCTTCTCTCCAGCCTTCCTCTCTGCCCTCCAAGCTCCTATTACCTTGCATTGTTCCTTGTGGATGATTCTCTCTTACCAAGTGGAAAACTAATCCTTAAAAACTGCAGAATCCTCAAGGATAAATCCTTGACTGCATGCATGAGTTTTCTCCATGAGAAAACTCATGCAACTGATAGTACACTGTCCTTGACATTAATCTCAACTGGGTCTTTCTCAGAATATAAATGCATGAGTTTTTGATGAGGGAATCTTCAGTTAATTGGAGTAGCACTAGTTGAGTGCATTAATGCGTCAACTGACTGTTAACTCACTATTAGTTCCTCAAATAGTTTGGAACTAATTTAACTAGACTTAACTTAGTAAACTGAGTTAACTAATTTCAACTCAAATATAACTCAATCTTATCTCCTTAATTTAAGGGATAACTCTTGCATGACTTCAAAAATACTTCTAACTGGAATTTCTCCAACTTATTAATTTAAAATTAATTAATTAATTATTTCCAAGTAGTTGTTAAGACTAAATTAGATTTTAATTCACAATTTAATTCAAGGACAAATTAAATTGGAATATTCTTGTTGCCATATTTCAACACGATTAGGCTACTAATCAACCTACTAGTTCAACATCACCTTCACATGATCCTAATCCACCTCCAATTACTACATAATTGACTATCAAGCCTCTGAAGGGCGTTATCGATAAGTTTGCTTTCAACCCTCATTCAAGAGATACCCAAAATTATAACATAGTTGAATACTTGGCTCAATCTCCATCAACTTTGTCAACTCTTAAGGTATTACAGAACTGTCTCGCCCAAAATAAGGCCTTGTTATCACCTATCAGATGTGTGGATCCATCGAATTCCAACCTATTGGTTTTCTCTCATGAAAAATATACCCCTTGACTTCCAACTCAGTTAGCTTTACAATCAAGGTCATCCTATGTGGTAAGAACATTCATCATTTTACTGTGGACAAGGGAGCCTCAACCTACATTATGTCCATGTATTGCTAGAAGGTGATTGGTTTGCCTTAACTGGGTTGATCAACCACCAAATTCAAAGCCTTCAATGGAAGAAAATACAAACCTTGTGGGATTTTGAATTCCCTTCCAGTATAACTCAGGGGAAAAACCATTTCCATAAAAGTCGAAAGTTATTGATGTACCTCTCAGTTATAATATTCTATTGGGATATAGGTGAGTTTAAGCCATGGTTGTTGTCATTTTGACTTACTTCTATATGATCACCTTTCCTCATAAACACAGAATTGTAGCCATAGATCAACTCACCTTTTTCTCCCCACATTCTCATGTTACTAGAAGTGTCCCTCTTGTAGGGAAAACTCAACATTCCTATCAGCATGTCAGAGTTGGATTGCTGAAGGATTCTTCACTTATGGGAACATTTTCACTCCCTCCTCCTATCCTTCTCGATAGTTCACTTTTGATTGCTCATACCAACATGATATCATCTTCTACTATCCTGGCTAACCCTTGGATTGTACCTGATGAAACTAACATCCAAATTTTTGGTGAACGAATGTCGCTTATCCCCATTGAGCTAGATTACGCAACCATCTATTTGGCTTGTGTTACTTACACCTTTTCTTCAATTAATTGGGTAGGTCGATCACTGGATTATGGCACATCTTCTGATCCTTTTTCTCAAGTATTCTCTACTAACGAGAGCATCATTGAGATCATGATGCCATATCACAGTCCGTGGGATGAACATCACCATCATTCCTCCTTACTAGATCACATTGAGGATAATCTTAGTGATGTATATTTACCTAATTTTGTCGAGAATTTTATAAATTTTGTCTCCATTCATAAGGTCAACTCCAAAAATAACCTTTTGAATCTCGAAGATACCATACCTCTCAACATCTCGATTAAACAAGGAAATGTCGAAAATATATACATTGGAGGGTCTTGTTCTCCATCTAAGATCGCAATTTATAGAGCCATTTTCCGTGAGTTTCAAGATTTCTTTGTGTGCATTATGAAGATATGTCAGGTATCCACCCAAACATAGTAGTGCACAAAATTAAAACATATCCCAATGCCAAACCCATCTAGCAGTGCCTCCGTCTAGTCCATCGCAAGAATGCTACCAGGATTAAGGCTCAAGTTGGAAAGCTTTGACAGGTTGGTTTCATATACCCCGTTCCTTTAACTAATTGGGTATCGAATGTTGTCCCTTTCATGAAGAAACAAGGCATGATCCGAGTATGTTTCAATTATCAAGACATGAATCGCGTTTTTCCTAAGGACAACTATCCAACCCCATTTATTGACCAAATTGTTGATGACTGAGCTGGTTATGAGATTTATTCGTTCATGGATGGATTCTTGGGCTATAATCAAATCAACAGTCTCCTGGTGGACCAACCTAAGACTACATTTATTTGTCCCTATGGTACTTTTTCTTATCGAAAGATCCCATTCAACTTGAAGAATGTAGGGGCCACATTTCAACATGCTATGGATTGTGCTTTTCATGATATTAATAATATTGTGCAACCCTATATCGATGATATCTCGACTTATTCCAAACATTAGGTTCATCACCCAATCCATTTAAGAGTTATTTCCCTCCATTGTAGACATTATAACATTTGACTTAACCCACAAAAATGTGTTTTCTGTGTTGGTTCTGGTCGACTCCTCAGTTTTGTCATGTCAAAATAAGGAATTTGTATTGATCCCCTGAAAGTACAAGGAATCATTGAATTTCTTTCACCTTCTTCTCTTGTTCAATTACAAATACTCTAAGGGAAGGCTAACTTCCTATGGAGGTTCGTCCCTAATTATGATGAGTTGACAAAAGGAAGCTATCCTCCCTTTCGAATGTGAAATTCCATCATTAAAACTAGTTGTCTAACTTCTTCTTGCTACTTTCGTAGAGGATGAGCATCTTTTACATTTGAATCATTTGGATGAAACCCAACATGATTCTCCTTTAGCCAATGAAGGTCATAAAATATGTGTCAAGGCACAATATGATAAAAATGTCAAGCCTCATGTCTTCTCGGAAGGAGACTTGGTTCTCTTATATGACCTAGAGGTCAATAAGTTAGGTCCAGGAAAGTTCCAACCCATATGGTTGATTCCACACATTGTCGAGCGAGTCCTTGCAAAAGGGGCCTATGAGTTAGTAGACTTTGATGGAGTTCCACTGGTGCAACCTTGGAATGGGATGTACCTTAAAAATACTATGCTTGATCCCATTTGTAGCACACTATGTACATATTGTCTATAGGTGTGTTGAGTGTGTTTGCAGTGTGCCTTTTCAAATTTTCCTTTGGTTTCTATTGATCCCTTTTATGTTTGTTTTATAGATTTCAACTTCTCTCAAACCGTAATTGGTTGTGACGATGTTGCTAGTCACAGTACTCGGAACCTATCCTCCACACCATGGGATATATTTGCTCAAAATTGTGACCTAGTAAGTATGCAAGGGATTTGCATTGGTCACTCTACTAACAACATCACTGAGTATAGTGTAGTGGTGGAGCTACTATCTAATGTTATTTTTCATGGTATCTGTCGTATAGTCATCAAGCTTGACTCATAGCTCGTAGTACTACAACTTGCTAATGTTTATTCGGTGAGAAATTCTTCCATTCTTCGCATGGTTTTGAGAGTACATCTTCTGGAAATATATTTGATTTCATACAATATGAACATATTTATAGAAATCTAAACACATTAGCACATGCCCTAGCTAATTACGTTTTAGATAAACATTTGCAATGAATGTAAATAAGTTTCAATTCACATCACATCATATTGAAAGCAAGATAGGAACTAGGAAACATAGAATATAACTATTAAGTTTGATTTTACAAATTTTGTGCCATGAGACACATATGCCCACATCACCCATCTAAAAAAATAACATGCAAATATCTAAGTAGACAAATCAATGGTGCTCATGATAAACTGACACTGCGCAAGCTATTTTACGCAGTAATCGACCAATATAGCTAGTCATTCCAATAGTATGTCATTGAAGCCGCATAGGAATATGGTCGACCTCAGTCTCATCAATCTCATGTGTTAACCCCTCCATGTGGTACTCCACCTCTAATAGAATCTCAGCTACCTTAAGATCCCATAGTGCATCTTGTCCTACTGAATCAGCCTGTATTGGTCCCACTTCCTCCTCATGTGGTTTTCTCTCTGTACGACAGAGATATGAATCACCTACTGGTCGAATTGATCCCACGTATACATGAAAACATGAATAATTTAGTCTCAGGAAAACATCAAAAAGCACACAAAAAATGTAAAACTTCCAAAAACTTAAATGGTAGAAATATTTTATCTCTAGCATCCCATTCTTCACCCTCAAGCAACATGAGCTTGAGATCATCATGGAAATCCATCCCTACGTAAGGAGAGTTGTTAATCATGACAAATTGTCTATGCAGCCATCCAAAGAAGGTTGGTGAGACGTTGATCACCGACGGACCTATATGGGCCATATGATCTATCCACCTTTTAATCCTTGGTACCCTCAAATCGATAGGCTCAAGTACGATATGTTGAGGATGAAGTAATGGCACCCATTCTAGAGAAAAAGAGACTAAAATTGAACCATAGCCGAAGTTATTTAAATTCCCCTCTCTTTCTTTAGTCAGTTGTTCTTTCATTTTGACCAGAACTCCCTCACTCCAATTGAAGACTGTTGGCTCTAAACACTCCATCCTATACTACATGTACCATTGACTTTCCACATGGAGTGTTGAGCTACTTGCCAATCTTGTGATAATGAATAGGATCGTTCTCAAAGTTAACTAGGTTGCATATTTTATGTTGATATTTCCATCCTTGGTTAGATGGGCTCGAGTTCTACAATAAGTCGTGATATAATATTTCATTGTTTCCCCACCACTTCTCCCGCCTAGGAGAGAGATGGGGACACCTCTTTTGGATAAACCTATCAGAAAGTAGATATATTCTACCTTTATCTCGAGCAGATGTTCCCAAAACCTGAATTATTATGCATGAACATCCCATGAACGAACAAGGTATTTCGACAAATCCATTTGTTGTCTCATACCAAGAAGCCAAAAGAATTTTAGCAATCCATAGTTTTTTAGCTCCTAGATGGTAGCATGATCATTTGCTTCATTTAAATCCTATTCCTCGTGTTCTCTTTCTCTCCAAATGAATGCCATTTTGTGTTAATGAACACCTGAAACATCAACAAGAGATTCATTAGGCTCCTTTTCATGCAAAAAAACTGACAAAATTTAAGGGAAAACTGATAAACAAGTTTGCATTTTATGCCCAACACACTTGAGTAGTGAAATATAGAGAATTGAACCTCTCCCAACAGTGTTATTCTACCTAGATGCAATGCATATTTCGATACTAGGTGGGTGTGTTGATCCTAGGGCACGTTCTTAGAACCCGAGGGCCCTCAAAACCTCAAAACAATTGCATGAAATCACAAAATTGGACCATGAAAAGAAAGAGATGGGTTTTGGTTCCTACTTGAAAGTGACGGTACTTTGAATGGTCCACCAGATTAGTAGCAATCAGATGCAGAATATTGAGGGAAAAAGGGGTTCATAACTATCACTAATGAAGGTAAATGTGAAATGGTGAAAATGAATAGTCAATTTGAGTATTTATGGCCATTTCATGCATTATTTTATTCATATTTAATGTTTTGGCCTAGATATGCTTCATTTTTACTATGAAAAAGGTATGTTTAATCCTTTTTATGATGTTTTCAGTAGGTAAAAAACTATCAACATGTTTTTATCATGCTTTAAATAGGTTCTTTGAACCAAAGAGTATACTTTTATCTCTTTTTCAGGCTCTGTAAACATACAAAAAAGGAACCCCTTGGAGCCTTCTTTCAACACTTTTTAGACTTCCAAAATATGAAGTCGAAGAGTGTCATGTCCAACTTGTCTTTTGAATATGGTATGATATCTCCTTGTCTTTTGGTTATTGTACCATATTAAAAACCTCCATTTCAGTTTTGGGTCAATACTGCCAACTCCATTCAGTGTCACCATTGTGTTCAAGAGAAGACATTCAGTTGATATACATTACAATACTCTTAAGACTTCATTCCATGTTTTCCTTTTCTAATGCAATTCTGTATTATAATCATTCTCATTATTTTGTCTCAATCATGATACACATTTTGTATCGTTGATGGGGGACACATCAAGGCCCTCCTATGACAAGTCGCTTCCTATTGATATTAGCACATTATCCAAGAATTTTATGTAGAAACACACTTTGGTACCTTGGTTCTTGCATATATCAATGTAAATTTTCCTCGCTCTCGATGATAGGTTTCCATCAATGGCCTTCGACCGAAAGACTCTGTGTGGTGTTCGACATCAACTCATTTATTCACACCATATGATTGTACCATAGTACGTTGAGAACAATTAACATCATCGGTGGTTTCTCTTGCATTTGGTAATGTCTTACATCATTGGTCAGTAATCAGATGGTGTCTACCATGTTCAACCTCAACTCATTCATTCACTTGGTTAGACTCGTATTTTGGTTGGTTGTGTGAAGGAGATATAAGACCTCGGATCTAGTTTCATCCATTCGAGTTGTGATTCTAGGAGTTATACAGATATCACAATGTATGATGTCCATGATTGTACAAATAGTCATCCATTCATGGGTCCATCACTTGTCATATGTGGACACGTCTTTTGATCATTGTACATGTTATGTTAGCTTATGTGTTGAGTATGGGTATGCCTCCCTCAACAACAAATATGTCATGACATAAATGTGTTGTAACAGATGAAGCTCATCGGTTTTTCTAGATCCTGACTTGTCACAAGGTAAAGCACTTCATTCATCAGTCATCATTTAGGGTGCACTCTATTATAGGGAATTTTTTCACATCTGATCAATAGGCCTCCTAATGGGATCAATAACCATCCTATCCCCCCTTGTCATCATCATTACACAAAGCCCTAAGCATGTATCTTTCATTCCCCATAATTTCTTCCCTAAACTACATCATTTCAGACAACTTTATGACCAATGAGCCATGCCTTCTTGCTAGACAATGTTCACCTACAGGTTTCTCCACTCTAGCTTTCGTTGATCACCTACAAGTTGCTCTCCTTTGCACCTATGTTGGTTCTAGAAATTAGGGAAAATATATAAATTCTAGAGGCTTCTAGAATTTTTTACAACCATTTACCTCAGATAAAACATTCAGATCCTTCCCTACCCTACTTTGGAGTTTCCATCCCTTATCCTTTGATCCCATCCTCCCATCAAAGGTGGATCTAAAACCTTATATTAGTAATTGGATAATAACTCCCAACTTACCCCACTCCTCTATATATTTACAACCTTCCATATGCAAGGGGTTGGATTTTGAAGAGTGATGTTACCCTTATGCTTCTATGGTGAGAGGTTTCATTTCATGCATTTAGGGTGATGGGAGGTGCACATTGTGACAAGGAAAGGACAAGTCAGCCTTGGAGGAGCTCTTCTACAAGATCAATACCTATTTATGGTTGTAATATCCTTCCATTTATATTAATGCAAAGAAGTTTTTGTTGTCCTATATGTGATGTTATTATTCATATATTTGAATACCATGTTGATCTATTTAATAATGTATGTAGATGATACTGCATAGATCTCGTAGTTTCTTGGTGTGTGTCATCTAACTTTGTAGGTTATAATTTTGGCAATCAGAGCATTCATGCTAAAGAAGGAGAAAAGCCCGTGACGGATTCCAAGTAGGTTTCATACTGTCATCTATTTACTCTAAGGAAAAAATTGTATTCCTTGTCTCTCTATTATTCTAGGTTAGCCACCAAACATAAGGGAGATATTTTTCCTACAATCTTAAATCCCGTATAACAATATTATTTGACTAAATTAGATTCTAGATCAAAATCTTCCAAATCATAATATTCTTGAGAAACTGAAAGATCAGTTGGTGCACTTGAGAGTTTATCATCACATGCATCAACTAAGTCATCATCATTAGAATGATTGTTTCTCAAGACTATAGATTTAAGAAAATTAACTTCATTCAATTGACTACTGAGATTATGAGATAGAAAATAATCCAAGAATGAGGAAACAAAATATTGAAATAGACGATTTTGAAAGAGGGAAGGGAGATAAAAAAAAATTCACTTTTTTGCTTCTCTACCTGTGTAATATGACCTGTTGGCTTAGTGGGTCCTGACCCAGGTTGAGAGTTAATTGCGCCAAACAAAACCTTACACTACTAGCCCTTTCGGCAACAACCCATGTAGTGTAGGCTCAAAGAAGTATGGGGGGATGATGGAACCAAGTTTCTGCATCCAGAGATCTGTGTGATGTATTTTATTGACCTAGATCTACCTTCACGCAGATCTATAAGTCCCTAGGGCTTGGTACTGCAACTTCCTTTACTGGCCTCATAGACCTTCACGAAGTTCTACGATAGGTCTTTGAGGACCGTTAACAGATGAATCAGCCACTTTCGCGCACCATAAAATAACCCTAGATCTAAGCTCGCACAGATCTATTTAAGCATTTAATAACCATAACAGAATGTATTATATTATTCATGAAATTATTAACATTCATTGCGTACATTTATTACAACTTATCCCATAGAGTCGTGCATAAATAGATTAATATTTCATAAAGACATTATTCCATCACAACATATATCGCAAACATAAATAATAGAAGTAAACAAATAACATAGAGATTCTTCAATAGTCTTCTTTATTGATCTTCAATATGGTATTACAAACTCAAAACTTCCCTGCACACTCAACTGCAGGGGTCCGCACACTAAGTTGTGGACACTACTCTATGCCTCCGTACACTTAGCTGCGGAGACTTTCTCCTTTTGTCTCAGACATAAACATCCATTTTTTCATTACCTTAGACTCCCTAAGGCACACCTATTTATAGCCTTTTACATACAATCCCATGGTCTACGGACCATGGGTGGATCTCAGAACTGACTCAAATTTACATAGATAAGGGGCTAAAACCCCTTTTGACTCCTAACCCTCTACATGCTACGCATCCACAAATCATAGAGACTTTACATATTTTTACAAAATTTACATCAAAACTTGGGTTTTTAACCCCAAAACTGACCCAAGGGACCCCATCCCAATAGGTCCCCAACAAAAAGATCGTGACTTGCCCTCGAGTCACTCGAATGGCACTGTGAACTTGCCACAAAGACCCCACAGCTCCACCTGTACTACTGCAACCTCGGCAGTGCTCTGCACAACTTCCTGCTTGACTTCTTCCATGAGTTTCTCTGTAGCTGGTCCTTCTGTGGCCAACGTAATCATTTGTTGCGTCTACTATAAGTTGGTGAGCATTTCCTAAATCTTGTTCATGACCCAGTAAGCTTCATCTAACTAGGGCCCCAACCTACCCTTAAGCAAGGCCTCTGTCTTCTATACTGCCTCAACCTACATGAGGAGCTACTTCCCCTCCTGCAACTTGGCTAGGCACTGCACTAGAGCAATAGAGCAGGCCATTGCGCTGACTTCCTTGTATTGCTTCTATAGCTCTTTGGCCTCTATATTTAGTTTCTACAGGTTTGGGTCTTCCTGCAGAGTAGTTACCAGTTCCATTACTTGCTCAAATAATGATGTGCACTTTGTAATTGTGGCATCCAGAGTGGTCATTCCTTCCTTAATCACGGCTCCACACTGCTTCCAGACCTTCAGCGGAGTCGACGGTTTTGTTAACACTCAGAATATTTACCTAGAAGTTATTAGAAGAAGGAAAATACCAAGGTAACCACAAACCAATATTTTAAGTATAGGCTCTAGCCAACCTATGACTCAAAGAGGGCTCTCTCTATATGATTTAGCTTTGTTTGCTGAGATTTTAGGCTAATTCTTAAAGTTCAGGGGGTTTTGATTTGTATTGAAGGTTGGATGGTGGAATCCTTAAAATAGATGGATAGAATGGAGTCTCTCGACTATTGGTCTATAGAGTCAAAGAAGGGTAGCAGAACCGGGATTAACTCACTAAAGGGAGTGTTCAAAGGGTAAGCTAGCAGAGTGAAGTACAGGTCTTTAGGTCGGATGGGTGAAATGATCTTAACAATGGTGAGATAGCACTCAAGAATTGTCAGACCGAGATGAAAACAAAGAATAGAGGATAATCATGAGCAAAGGGAAATTAAGAATCTTTTACTATAGATTAGAAGGAAACTACCTGAACTAAAGAGCAATCAAGAATTCCTTAACTTAGATAATTAGCAGAAAACACTTAGATGCATAGCAGTTAAAATAGAGTGCAATGAAGCAAATTCTGAGATATCATTCCATATTATAGCATTCATATTTGAGATACATTAAAGATTATGGAAAAACTCTTAAAGAAAGATAACAACACAAGAGAAAATACTTGTCTGTACTCCGCACTACACATGAATCTTGTGAAATTTCTTAGCTTTATTCATTAATCCAGCTTGTTGGTCCAAACAATGATACAATAGCTTATAGCCTTCGATCAATAAATTCTATAGAAATGTCTAAGAATCCACCCACATACTTCAAATTGTGAAGTATTTATACAAAAACTATTACAAAATATCTCACAACAAACATGAGATTTATTCTAGGAAATACAAATATCTTCTTGCAAGAAGATAGAGATAGCTAATGAAATGTTTCATGTTATCCCTTTTATTTTCGTATTGTTGGCTTTTATGGTTGGATTTGTAGCCCTTTAAGCTAGCTTGTAGTTGTGGTCTTTCACGCTGGAATTTTCTTCAATTTTGATCTTTCACCTGATACTCTTTGACTATGTTGCCCTGTTTTCATCTGTTTACTTGGCTACTTTCATTTTTACTGTGTAGTAGTTTTGCTATAAATTAGTCACAATAAATCATTCATTGTCTCCCACCATTCCGCATTAGGTAATTTTACATTCATCATCCTCTTATAGATCTCATCAGCTTCAATATACTTGGAAAAATTGGGCATGGTGAGGAATAAGTGTTTTATCTCATGCTCAAGGAAAAACGTGTTTTCGAATGTGTTGTACAAAACTTTGCCTATTGGCAGTGCTTTTATGGATGAGGAGCTAGCTTGTTCCTTAGCCAACTATCTGAGCCTATTACCATAGTCCAACTGTGTCATGAGTTTGTCATTGATAACCAAAGGACTGGGCAGACCTTTCTCCCTCAAAATTTGGAATTTAGCCATGAACCTATCAATGGCTACCTGCATGTTGTGGCACTTTTCTTCTAAGTTAAGCATAAGGTTCCTTTTGGAAAGGACCTTCCTTATTTCCAAAATGGTCTCAGTTTTGTCTTCTATATTTAGCTCATGGAGCTCATATCTATTCTTGCTGGTGAGGAAGTGGATGAGTCTATTGGCATCCTCAGGCTTATCTCCTAACTCCTTCTTTACTTTCTGGATAGCTTCTGTAGCTATCTTTATTAACTCTTTTTGTTCAAAAATAACTTGAATTGATGGGAAAATATCATTGATATTGTCCCACAATATTTCCTTGGTTTGCCCAGGGGGTTTCTCTAGTGTTAAGTCTTTCTCTAAGACTTTGATTCTTTCACTCATTCTTTGGGCCTTTTGTGCTTCTTCCTTTTGCTTAAGATGGGAAATTTGTAGTCAGTTTCCAAATTCGCCACGTTTTCTCTCAGCCTGTTCATTTTTGTAGCCTGGATAGACATCTCTTCCATGGCTTTAACCAATTTTGTTGCTTTCTCTCCTAATGCACCTGCTGTTGTTGTAAATTCTAATGTTACTGAAAATGCTGTGGCAGGTGGAGATGTTGGTATAGTAAATTTTATTAACAAAAAAAGAAATAAATTAAAAAGAGGTTAATATAGTCATAAATGATTACCAAGAAACCGTGAACTACAGTATACACCTTAGTGAACCGAGGACTTAATGTGAAAAAACTAATCTCCACAAATGTTGTGTTAAATTTATCATGATTTATAAGGTGATAGACTCGGTTACCTATGGATGGATAGAAACCTATTGGGCAATCCCAAAATACACGCAATGGTACTTGGGAGTGCATTCTGTAGTAGTGTTTTCTAATTCATAACCGTTCGATGAGAGCATTCCCATATACTTTATGTGTGTGGAGCGCCACCAATATACCCAAGGTATGTGGGGTACGATCCTATACATTCACATACATGGAACGAGATTTCACCCCTAAGATGCAATGCTAGAAAACAACGATAGCTCCTACGTTTAACGACATCATAACATATCTCTAACCTATACCTCTATGTTCTTTCATTAATGCTACAAATTCTCCTTAGGTTGATTCAATAAATTTTATATTGATATTGAATTAAGTTTCAATTTTATGTCTCACCACAAATTCACCTGAATTCCCTAAAATGCAAATCTAGCATGAGGAAATGGAATATTTCTCTTCAATTAAAATCTAGCTAAGGAAGGGAAGAAACGAACAATATGTAGCATAGAAAATGCAACAAACAAGATTCTCAATGTAATTCCCTTTTCATGCAACTATTCCTAAAATCAATATAGATGGAAACCCTTAAAGGCCAATGCAAGATTTTTTCTTTTTACCACACTTAATATTCAAAATGAGGAAAACTAAGATATAAAGTCTAACCAATGATTCAAATGCACTTTTCAAAATGAGGACTAGAACAACATTTCATCCAAGAGATCAATGATCAAATGAAACAAGTTTGCAAGTGCCCTAATGATAAGAACAAAGAAAAATTGAAACAATTTATTACCAAAGGAAATAAAATGCAAATGCAAACCAAATGGAGGCTTCAGAGAGAGGAAAAGACACTCAAGACACAGGGAAGGTCAGCTGGAAGTAGGCTGATCAAATCAACAATCAGAAAACAAGGCACTTTTTTTGCAAGAAAAGGGATCAACGTAGGTGCATAAGAGGCACTAGTGCTTTGCAACGTAGGCACATAGAGGGCCCAGGTGGGGTGCAACGCTCTATCATCAAACCAAAGGGTGAGTTGGGCCTCAGAAAGAGGATTCTGACAAACAAAAATGCAAACAAGACTCAATGCAATCACTTATTAGGTTTGTTCTCGGGTGATTAAAGTAGAAAATGTCTATGATAGAGGTAAATCAAACACAATGGACAAAGAAACTACCAAGGGAATACACCATTCCATAGTGGAGTCACCAATTTGTTATATAGGATTGATGACTGTGGACATAAATATCTCCCTTAGGTCTGGTGGCTAACCTGGAACAACAGAATGACAAAGGACCCAACGTTTTCCTTAAAGTAAGTAGATAAGGGGAAGAAACCTACTTGGAATTTGTTGTATGTTTCACTCCTTCTTTGGCTTGAATGCTCCAATCCTAGCTCAAGCTACCAAAATTATAACATGCACAACCAGACAACATAAGCCAAGAAACTATTGGATCTATGTAGCATCATCTATCTACTTTATTCAATAAGTCAACATGGTATTGAAATATATGCAATAATGACATCACATATAGGAAAACAAGAGAACTATTTGTATTGATATAAATGGAGTGAGTTACAACCATAAATAGGTGTTGATATTGTAGAATATCTCCTCCAAGTTGTTGACTTATCCTTCTTTTGTCACAAACTTTGCCTCAAATCACCCCAAATGCATGAAACAATAACTCTCACAACAGAAGCATAAGGGTATAATGACTCTCCAAAATCCAACCCCTTGCATATGGAAGGTTGTAAATATAAAGAGGAGTGAGGTAAGTTGGGAGTTCTTATCCTTCTACAAATATTAGGATTGATATCCACTCTTGATGGGAGGATGAGATCTAAGGATAAGGGATGGAAACTCCAAGGTAGGATAGAATAGGATTCAAAATTCATATTTGAGATAAATGGTTACAACATATCCTAGAAGTTTCGAGAAATAGAGGTTTTGAGATTCTCTCTCTTTTTCCTGAATTTCTAGAACCAACGCAGGTGAAAAGACGAAAACATATAGGTGATCAACGCAGGCCACAATGGAGAAACATGTAGGTGAACATTATCCAACAAGAGGTCAGTGTATGTTGGTCCTAAAACTGGCTCAAATGATAAATTTTAGGGCAGAAACTGTGGGGAATGAGAGAGTCATGCATAGGTATTTATGTAATGATGATGTAAAGGGGGAATGGGATGTGAATAATCCCATTAGGAGGTTGGTTGATCAAGTGAAACAACATATCCTATAACACTACCCTACTTTGGAGTTTCTATCCCTTATCCTTTAATCCCATCCTCCCAGCAAAGGTGGATCTAAAACCTTAGATTGGTAATTGGATAAGAACTCCCAACTTACCCCATTCCTCTATATATTTATAGCCTTCCATATCTAGGGGGTTGGATTTTGCAGAGTTATGTTACCCTTATGTTGTTGTGGTGAGAGGTTCCATTTCATGCATTTAGGGTGATTAGAGGTGCACATTGTGATAAGGAAAGGATAAGTCGGCCTTGGAGGAGCTCTTCTACAAGATCAACACCTATTTATGGTTGTAAACGCCTTCCATTTATATTAATGCAAATAATTCTCTATTTTTGTATATGTTATGTTTTTATTTCATATATTTTAATACCATGTTGATCTATTGAATAGAGTATTGAGAAGATACAACATAGATATCTTAGTTTCTTAGCTTATGTCATCTGACTTTGTAGGTTCTAATTTTGGAAATTGGAGCTGGAATTGGTGCATTCAAGCTAAATAAGGACCAAATACCATGAAAGATTCTAGGTAGGCCTCATACAATCATCTATTTACTTTAAGGAAATCATTATATTCCTCATCTCCCTGTTGTTCTAGGTTAGCCACCAAACCTAGGGGAAATACTTTTTTCTACAATTGTAAATCATGTATAACAAAGTATCAACCATACTAGGGAATGGTGTATTCCCTTGGTGGTTCCTTTATCCATTGTGTTTGATTTCTCAGCCAAGAACAGAGCTAGGAAGTCATTTTATTGAGTCTCTTTTGCAATTTTTGTCTCGTGCAATGGGGACACCTCTTTTGGATAAACCTATCAGAAAGTAGATATACTCTACCTTTATCTCGAGAAGAAGTTCCACAAACCTGAATTATTATGCATGAACATCCCATGAATGAACAAGGTATTTCAACAATTTCATCTATTGTCTCATACCAGGAAGCCAGAAGAATTTTTGCAATCCACAGTTTTTTAGTGCCCAGATGGTAGCATGATCATTTGCTTCATTTAAATCATATTCCTCATGTTCTCTTTCTCTCCAAATGAATTTCATTTTGTGCTAATGAACACCTGAAACATCAACAAGAGATTCATTAGGATCGTTTTCGTGCAAAAAAACTGACAAAATTTAAGGGAAAACTGATAAAAAAGTTTGCATTTTACACCCAACACACCCGAGTAGTGAAATATAGAGAATTGCACCTCTCCCAATAGTGTTATTCTACATAGATTCAATGCATATCTCGATATTGGGTGGGTGTGTTGGTCTTAAGGCATGTTATTAGAACCCGAGGGCCCTCAAAATCTCAAAATAATTGCATGAAATCACAAAATTGGACCATGAAAAGAAAGAGATGGGTTTTGGCTCCTACGTGAAAGTGACAGTACTCTGAATGGTACACAAAATTAGCTGCAATCAGATTCAGAATATTGAGGGAGAAAAGGGCTCATAACTATCACTAATGAAGGTAAATGTGAAATGGTGAAAATGAATAGTCAATTTGAGTATATATGATCATTTCATGCATTATTTTAGTCATATTTAATGTTTTGACCTAGATATGCTTCATTTTTACTATGAAAAAGGTATGTTTAATCCTTTTTTTTATGTTTTGAGTAGGTAAAAAACTATCGACATGTTTTTATCATGCTTTAAATAGGTTATTTGAACCAAAGAGTATACTTTTATCTCTTTTTCAGGCTCTATAAACCTACAAAAAAGGAACCCCTTGAAGCCTACTTTCAGTGCGTTTTAGACTGCCAAAATATGAAGTTGAAGAGTGTCGTGTCCAACTTGTCTTTTGACTATGGTATGATATCTCCTTGTCTTTTGGTTATCATACCATATTCAAAATCTCCATTTCGGTTTTGGGTCAATACTTCCAACTCCATTCAGTGTCACCATTGTGTTCAAGAGAAGTCATTCAGTTGATATACGTTATAATACTCTTAAGACTTCATTCCATGTTTTCCTTTCCTGATCCAATTCTGTATTAGAATCGTTCTCATTATTTTGTCTCAATCATGATACACGTTTCGTATTGTTGATGGGGGACACATCAAGGCCCTCTTGTGACAAG
The DNA here is from genome assembly GCA_031772625.1 of Pinus tabuliformis. Lineage (NCBI taxonomy): Eukaryota > Viridiplantae > Streptophyta > Pinopsida > Pinales > Pinaceae > Pinus > Pinus tabuliformis. Next base: position 1,675,405,459 of record CM062819.1, on the reverse strand, counting down.
TTGCTTCCTATCGATATTAGCACATTATCCAAGAAGTTTATTTAGAAACACCCTTTGGTGCCTTGGTTCTTACATACATCAATATAAAATTTCCTCACTCTCGACGATAGGTTTCCATCAATGGCCTTCAACTGAAAGACTCTGTGTGGTGTTCGACATCAACTCATTTATTCACACCATATGATTCTACTATAGTACGTTGAGAACAATTAACATCATCAGTGGTTTCTCTCGCATTTGGTAACGTCTTACATCATTGGTCGGTATTCAAATGGTGTCTACCATGTTCAACCTCAACTCATTCATTCACTTGGTTAGACTCGCATTTTGGTTGGTTGTGTGAAGGAGATATAAGACCTCAGATCTAGTTTCATCCATTCGAGTTGTGCTTCTAGGAGTTATACAGATATCACAATGTATGATGTCCATGATCGTACAGATAGTCATCCATTCATGGGTCCATCACTTGTCATATGTGGACACATCTTTTGATCATTGTACATGTTATGTTAGCTTATGTGTTGAGTATGGGTATGCCTCCCTCAACAACAAATATGTCATGACATAAATGTATTGTAACAGATGAAGCTTGTCGGTTTTTCTAGATCCTGACTTGTCACAAGGTAAAGCACTTCATTCATTAATCATCATTTAGGGTGCACTCTATTATAGGGCATTTTTTCACATCTGATCAATAGGCCTCCTAGTGGGATCAATAACCATCCTATCCCCCCTTGTCATCATCATTGCACAAAGCCCTAAGCATATGTCTTTCATTCCTCATAATTTCTTCCCTAAACTACATCATTTGGGACAACTTTATGACCAACGAGCCATGCCCTCTTACTAGACAATGTTCACCTACAGGTTTCTCCACTGTGGCTTTTGTTGATCACCTACAAGTTGCTCTCCTTTGCACCTGTGTTAGTTCTAGAAATTCAGGAAAATAGATAAATTCTAGAGGCTTCCAGAATTTTTTACAACCATTTACCTCAAATAAAACATTCAGATCCTTCCCTACCCTACTTCGGAGTTTCCATCCCTTATCCTTTGATCCCATCCTCGCATCAAAGGTGGATCTAAAACCTTATATTAGTAATTGGATAATAACTCCCAACTTACCCCACTCCTCTATATATTTACAACCTTCCATATGCAAGGGGTTGGATTTTGAAGAGTGATGTTACCCTTATGCTTCTATGGTGAGAGGTTTCATTTCATGCATTTAGGGTGATGGGAGGTGCACATTGTGACAAGGAAAGGACAAGTCAGCCTTGGAGGAGCTCTTCTACAAGATCAATACCTATTTATGGTTGTAATATCCTTCCATTTATATTAATGCAAAGAATTTTTTGTTGTCCTATATGTGATGTTATTATTCATATATTTCAATACCATGTTGATCTATTTAATAGTGTATGTAGATGATACTGCATAGATCTTGTAGTTTCTTGGTGTGTTTCATCTAACTTTGTATGTTCTAATTTTGGCAATCAGATCATTCAAGCTAAAGAAGGAGAAAAGCCCGCGACGAATTCCAAGTAGGCTTCATACTGTCATCTATTTACTCTAAGGAAAAAATTGTATTCCTTGTCTCTCTATTATTCTAGGTTAGCTACCAAACATAGGGGAGATACTTTTTCCTGCAATCATAAATCCCGTATAACAATATTATTTGACTAAATTAGATTATCAAAATCTTTAAAATCATAATATTCTTGAGAAACTGAAAGATCAGTTGCACTTGAGAGTTCATCATCACATGCATCAACTAAGTCATCATCATTAGAATGATTGTTTCTCAAGACTATAGATTTAAGAAAATTAACTTCATTCGATTGACTACCGAGATTAGGAGATAGAAAATCATCCAAGAATGAGGAAACAAAATATTGAAATAGACAGTTTTGAAAGATGGAAGGGAGATATATATATATATATATATATATATATATATATATATATTCACTTTTTTGCTTCTCTACCTGTGTAATATGACCTGTTGGCTTAGTGGGTCCTGACCCAGGTTGAGAGTTAATTGCGCCAAACAAAACCTTACACTATTGGCCCTTTCGGCAACAATCCACATAGTGTAGGCTCGAAGAAGTATGGGGGGATGCTGGAACCAAGTTTCCGCATCCAGAGATCCGTGTGATGTCTTTTATTGACCTAGATCTACCTTCACACAGATCTATAAGTCCCTAAGGCTTGGTACTGCAACTTCCTTTAGTGGCCTCATAGACCTTCACGAAGTTCTACGATAGGTCTTTGAGGACCCATAACAGATGAATCAGCCACTTTCGCACACCATAAAATAACCCTAGATCTAAGCTCGCACAAATCTACTTAAGCATTTAATAACCATAACATAATGTATTATATTACAACTTATCCCATAGAGTCGTGCATAAATAGATCAATATTTCATAAGGACATTATTCCTTCACAACATATATCACAAACATAAATAATAGAAGTAAACAAATAACACAAAGATTCTTCAATAGTCTTCTTTATTGATCTTCAATATGGTATTACAGACTCAAAACTGCCCTGCACACTCAGCTGCAGTGATTTGTGCACTAAGTTGTGGACACTACTGTAGACCTCCATACACTTAGCTGCAGAGCCTTTCTCCTTCTCTCATGAAATCACTTAAATGCATAATAGTTAAAATAGGGGAGATACCTTTTCCTGCAATTGTAAATCCCGTATAATAATATTATTTGACTAAATTAGATTCTAGATCAAAATCTTTCAAATCATAATATTCTTGAGAAACTGAAAGATCAATTGGTGCACTTGAGAGTTCATCATCACATGCATCAACTAAGTCATCATCATTAGAATGATTGTTTCTCAAGACTATAGATTAAGAAAATTAACTTCATTCAATTGACTATCGAGATTAGGATATAGAAAATAATCCAAGAATGAGGAAACAAAATATTGAAATAGACGGTTTTGAAAGAGGGAAGGGAGATAAAAAAAAAATCACTTTTTTGCTTCTCTACATGTGTAATATGACTTGTTGGCTTAGTGGGTCCTGACCCAGGTTGAGAGTTAATTGCACCAAAAAAAACCTTACACTACTGGCCCTTTCAGCAACAACCCACGTAGTGCAAGCTCAAAGAAGTATGGGGGGATGCTGGAACCAAGTTTCTACATCCAGAGATCAGTGTGATGTCTTTTATTGACCTAGATCTACCTTTGCGCAGATCTATAAGTCCCTAGGGCTTGGTAGTGCAACTTCCTTTAGTGGCCTCATAGACCTTCATGAAGTTCTACGATAGGTCTTTGAGGACCCTTAACAGTTGAATCAACCACTTTCACGCACCACAAAATAACCCTAGATCTGAGCTTGCACAGATCTACTTTATCATTTAATAACCATAACAAAATGTATTATAATATTCGTGAAAGTATTAACATTCTCTTTGTATAGTTATTACAACTTATCCCATAGAGTCATGCATAAATAAATTAATATTTCATAAAGACATTATTCCATCACAACATATATCACAAACATAAATAATAGAAGTAAACAGATAACATAGAGATTCTTCAATAGTCTTCTCTATTGATCTTCAATATGGCATTACAGACTCAAAACTGCCCTACACACTCAGCTGCAGGGATCCGTGCACTAAGTTGTGGAAACTACTCTAGACCTCCGTACACTTAGCTGCAGAGCCTTTCTCCTTATCTCTCAGACATAGACATCCATTTTTTCATTATCTTAGACTCCCTAAGGCACACCTATTTATAGCCTTTTACATGCAGACCATGGGTGGATCTCAAAACCGACTCAACTTTACATAGATAAGGGGCTAAAACCCCTTTTGACTCCTAACCCTCTACATGCTACGCATCCACAAATCGCAGATACTTTATATCTTTTTACAAAATTTACATCAAAACTTGGGTTTTTAACCCCAAAATTGACCCAGGGGACCCTATCCCAACAAGCCCCCAACAAAAAGATCGTGACTTGCCCTCGAGTCACTCGGATGGCACTACAAACTTGCTACGAAGACCCCACAGCTCCACCTGTACTACTGCAACCTCGACAGTGCTCTCCGTAGCTTCCTGCTTGACTTCTTCCACAAGTTTCTCTGTAGTTGGTCCTTCTGTGGCCAGCGTGATCATTTGTTGCATCCACTGTAAGCCAGTGAGACTTTCCTGAATGTTGTTCATGACTTGGTAAGCTTCATCTAACCAGGGCCCCAACCTAGCCTTAATCAAGGCCTCTATCTTTTGTGCTTCCTCAACCTGCGCGAGGAGCTACCTCCCCTCCTGCAACTTGGCTAGGCACAGCACTCGAGCAATAGAGCGGGTCATTGTGCTGACTTCCTCATATTTCTTCTACAGATATTTGGCCTCTGTATTCAGTTTCTACATGATTGGGTCTTCCTGATGAGTAGTTACCAATTCCATTACCTGCTCAAATAATGATGTGTACTCTGCAACTGTGGCATCCAGAGTGGTCATTCCTTCCTTAACCACAACTCCATGCTGCTCCCAGACCTCCAACGAAGTCGACGATTATGTTAACACTCAGAATTTTTACCTAGAAGTTATCAGAAGAAGGAAAACACTGAGGTACCACAAACCAATCTTTTAAGTATAGGATTTAGCCAACCTATGACTCAAAGAGGGCTCTCTCTATTTGATTTAGCTTTGTTTGCTGAGATTTTAGGCTAGTTCTTAAAGTTTAGGGGGTTTTGATTTGTGTTGAAGGTTGGATGGTGGAATCCTTAAAACAGATGGATAGAATGGAGTCTCTAGACTATTGGTATATGGAGTCAAAGAAGGGCAGCAGAACTGGGATTAACTCACTAAAGGGAGTGTTCAAAGGGCAAGCTAGCAGAGTGAAGTACAGGTCTTTAGGTCGGATGGGTGAAATGATCTTAACTAGGGTGGGAGAGCACTCAAGAATTCTCAGACCGGGATGAAAACAAAGAATAGAGGATAATCATGAGCAAAGGGAAATTAAGAATATTTACTATAGATTAGAAGGAAACTACCTGAACTAAAGAGCAATCAAGAATTCCTTAACTTAGATAATTAGCAAAAAACACTTAGATGCATAATAGTTAAAATAGAGTGCAATGAAGCAAATTCTGAGATATCATTCCATATTATAGCATTCATATTTCAGATACATTAAAGATTATGGAAAAACTTTTAAAGAAAGATAACAACACAAGAGAAAATACTTCTCTGTACTCTGCACCACACATGAATCTTGTGAAATGTCTTAGCTTTATTCATTAATCTAGCTTACTGGTCCAAACAATGATACAATAGCTTACAATGTTCGATCAAGAAATTCTATAGAAATGTCTAAGAATCCACCCACATACTTCGAATTGTGACGTATTTATACAAAAACTATTACAAAATATCTCACAACAAACATGAGATTTATTCTAGGAAATACAAATATCTTCTTGCAAGAAGATAGAGATAGCTAATGAACTGTTTCATGTTGTCCCTTTTATTATGGTACTGTTGGCTTTTATGGTTGGATTTGTATCCCTTTATCCTAGCTTGTAGTTGTGGTCTTTCACGCTGGAATTTTCTTCAATTTTGATCTTTCACCTGATACTCTTTGACCTTGATACTCTTTGACTATGTTGCCCTATTTTCATCTGTTTACCTAGCTACTTTCATTTTTATTGTGAAATAACTTTTGCTATAAATTAATCACAGTAAATAAGTCATTGTCTCCCACCATTCTGCATTAGGTAATTTTACATTCATCATCCTCTTATAGATCTCATCAGCTTCAGTATACTTGGCAAAATTGGGCTTGGTGAGGAATAATTGTTTTATCTCATACTCAAGGAAAAACAAGTTTTCAAATGTGTTGTACAAAACTTTGCCTATTGGCAGTGCTTTTATGGATGAGGAGCTAGCTTGTTCCTTAGCCAACTGTCTGACCCTATTACCATAGTCCAACTGTGTCATGAGTTTTTCATTGATAACCAAAGGACTAGGTAGACCTTTCTCCCTCAAAATTTGGAATTTAGCCATGAACCTATCAATGGCTACCTGCATGTTGTGGCACTTTTCTTCTAAGTTAAGCATAAGGTTCCTTTTGGAAAGGACCTTCCTTATTTCCAAAGTGGTCTTAGTTCTGTCTTCTATATTTAGCTCCTGGAGCACATATCTATTCTTGTTGTTGAGGAAGTGGATGAGTCTATTGGCATCCTCAGGCTTATCTCATAACTCCTCCTTTACTTTCTGGATAGCTTATGTTAGCTATCTTTATTAACTTTGTTTGTTCAAAAATAACTTGAATTCATGGCAAAATATCATTGACAAAGTCAATGGTATTGGCCCACAACATTTCCTTGGTTTTCCTAGGGGGTTTCTCTAGTGTTAAGTCTTTCTCTAAGTCTTTGATTCTTTCACTCATTCTTTTGGCCTTTTGTGCTTCTTCCTTTCACTTAAGTTGGGAAAGTTTGTAGTCAGTTTCCACACTCGCCACCTTTTCTCTCAGCCTGTTCATTTCTGTAGCCTGGATACACATCTCTTCCATGGCTTTAACCAATTCTGTTGCTTTCTCTCCTGATGCACCTTCTGCTATTGTAGATTCTAATGTTACTGGCAATGCTGTGGCAGGTGGAGATGTTGGTGCCAGTGAAGCTGCCAGTGTAGAAGGGACTATTGTAGATACTGTAAGGATAAAATCTTTAGAAGTTGTGGACAAATCACTTTTCTTCAGTTGAATTAAAGCGTCCAACTCCTTTTCTATCTCCCTTAATTGTTCATTGAGCTTTAGGACCAAGTCCATCAACTCCTCATATCTAGTTTGGCTCTCCACGACTTCTAGAGTTTGAGGATGTTGCAGTTGTGGTATTTTCAATTGCCTCTTAAGTGCAACAATATCATCGTTTTTCTTCTTTATAAGCTGCTCTATAGCTTTTATATCCTTGGGATCGTGTCCCAATTCAATCACTAAGTCCTCTAAGGACTTGATCCTTGTATCCTTGGCCTGTGAGGAGGCCTTCTCTAACTAAAATTGTGCTGAGATGTTGTTTAAAGAGTTTTGTAGCTAATGAGCAGCTATGGCTTTACCTATCAGGGTGGAGTATATCATCTCTCCAGCCTGTTTCTGCAGTTCAATCTGGTCTATGGGATGAATATCCCTAGCCAACACTTCAAAGTCAACTCTTTTGAAATCAGATGTTGTCTTGGGCTGCTGAGTTGTAGGCTTAATAAAAGACATTTGTAGCTTTCCCTCTTTAATGTCAAAGGCTGACATTAGCCTTGTTTGATTGGTGGGAGTCAACTTTAGGTACTGAGCATATGTTTGGGCCTTAAGCCTCTCATTTCTTGCTTTGATTTCCTTGTATATTTCCTTTATGTCCTGGTCTCTGTCAGGGGCCTGCTAAATGAAGACACTTCCACACTAAGCTGCCTTTCCAACATCTGAGTTTTTGATGTGGAAGGCTCTTGCATGCCTTCAGATGGAGTGGTAGGCTTGCTTCTATTTATCTCTGGATTGGTTACGTGTGTCGAATCTTCTGTGTATTCCTATTTAGAGGCCAGATTAAGTCTTTGCCTCTTGCTTGTTTCCTGATGAAAATTTGAGCTGTCCATCCCTGATGTGGAAGCTTCCTCTCTGTTTCTTTTTGGAATTTTCTCCACATTCTAAGGAGTCTACATGACTGGAGGGGTACTCATGGTTATTTCTTGCTCTTCTGGTACCTGCAAAAAAGAGTTGTCATCAAGCTGCTTTTCTAAATCAATCAGAGTTTTTTCTACATCTACTCTTGTGTTGTCTTGGTCTACTAGGGTACCTTCCACCCATTCTGTTTGATTGGAATATGCCTCTATTTCTGGTATGGGGTGGTGGATGAAGGGTCCTAGCTTGACCTTTTCCCTTTTCTTGGTAATGAATTCCAAAGGGTCATATCTCCATACAAAACTCCTTCGGAGCTTCATTCTTTGCAAGATTAGGTCTACCTCTTTCCCTGCCTCTCTGGAATTACATATGAAGGGACCTAATTGATCTTTGATTTTGAAATAGGCCTTCTTCTTAGCATTGACGAAGTTGACTTCATCTGCATTGATGATCTGTCTATAATTTTCTAAGGCAAACAACCTCATGGGGAGGTATCGTGGCAACTTATATGGTGCAAGCATGCAACCATATATTCTAATTTATGTATGGTTATGATAAAGGTACTAGTCACCCACTTTGGTCTGCTTGAAAAGCTAGAGGACTCTCTTTATTTTTGGGCTTATCCTAGGTGGAGGATTCCCAGTGAGCATGGTCATGATTGGATGCACAAAAGAATCTATAAATTTTGAGTAGGTATATGGTGATCCAAACTCATGGAAAAGTGGGGTCCAAAAAATAACAGATCTGGGCTGGCCCCTGGTGTCAAGATTTTGGAGGGTAAAAGGAAACTTCTCTAACTGATAATACAAAAATAGATGGTATAATATAGAGGAGTATTTGAACACCCTCTCATTTCCCATTCTTGTGAACTGCTCATGCATTCTATCAACTATGAATGTGGCAAAGTCATATATGGTTGCAAGAGGTTGTCCTAGGGTATAGATGGACATGAAAGCAAGAATTATTTCATCAATGTACTCACTTGTGGTGTAACCCAAAACACATGATATCATGGCTATAATGTTCTAGCCCCATGGAGAGAAAATAACTGATACATATGGAGGGGAGTCCTTAGGGATATGTTTTTCCTCCCTAATGAAGGTTTGGAACAACTGGGCCAATTGTGTAGGGCTAAGCTTTGGATACTGGCCCAACAGGTCTCCAATTGAGAGTGTAGTTAGGTTTGGCCCTAGTTCTAACTGCAACATTTCATTAATGGACTTAGCTATGATGGTGAATAGGACCTTCTGGTCGTGAGACATTATGGTTCTATGGCTGGGGACATAGCATGCATAGCACATATGAACAATTTCTGGAAAGATGTGAACTTGGGGGAACTGGTATTTGGGAAAATTTGACTCCCAAAGGCCAATCTCATTAGCATGGTTAAGGTATCTGTCCCTACTTTGGCAATGCACTTTGAGCAGGGGTTCTAGGGCAGTAGTGTCTTTTATTTGGAAGTCCCTGTCAGCCAGGGGAAGGTGGTCCAGGTCCAAATGGGGAGTTGTAATTGGTCTAACATCCATGGCGATGGGGGCAGCCATAATTCAGTTCTTGTGGATTTGAATTATGCTCTGGGGGTTTCAGCAAAGGTTCTTGGGACTTTTAGAGGGTTTTTTGGGTAAACGGAGGTCTTGCAAATGGTTATGGCTCAGAGTGTTAAAATTAAAGTAAATTTGATATTTTTTTACTTAATTAATAGTGTTATGAGGGTGAATTTACTTGGAATTTGACAATGGAGTTGGTATTCCATGGTTAAATACCTGGAATTGGGTGAAATTGACTGTAAATGGTGGTTGATGGTGGCTGCAGAGGTTCATACGGTTCTGGTACGGACTAATGAATGAGCTAGGTTGTCTGTAGCGTCTATGGAGAAATGGCAGAGGTCTGTGAGAAAATTCATTATTTGCAGGGGTCGCAACGACGTTCTCAGTTCTCAGTAGCAAATGCATGAAAAGAGTGAAAAGAGGGGTAATTGGGCTTATATAGAAAAAATGTTAATTTTGGCGGGTTCATTAATTGATGAACAGTGGGCAGCTTTTTTCATTATATTGGAAGGTGGTTTAATGGGGTCATCACACTACTTTTGAGAGGGAAGTGGTTTTGAGGGGGGCTCACCCGATCTAGTCGAGCATGTGACACGTAGCATTCTAGGGGTCGGGGAAACCCACCTCATCAGGTGGGTAGGGGATGGACATCAGGCCAGACCGATATGGACGTGAGCTGTTGGATGTGGGGGAGGGACGTTCAACGGTGGTCGGGAGGTGAAGTTGCACGGCGATTTACACAAAAAGGTTTTCGGGGGGGCCATGGGTCTAATCACTGGCGGTATAGGATTAAATTAAAACTTAATCTTATTGGGGGCATTTTAATATAGGATTAAGGACTAAGGGCAGAGTTTTAATATATTTTGTGGGATATGGGGTAGTCATATAGTTTATAAATAAGCTAAGGGGTGGGATTACTTTATATAAAGGAGTTAAACATATACGAGCCAATGGGTTTTTCAGGAATTTTATATATTTAATCAAAAAGTTAATATGAGGTGAAATGAGTGGAAGGGGTATTGTACTTATATGCACTTTTCATACACTTAGTACTTAGGATAATGTATTTGGTGGTTTTTTCATAAAATATGTTTATCATGGGGTTTTCCTAGGCAAAAAGAATTTAACCTTAGGAAAAGGGGTTTGTGAGGGGGATGAATGAATTGCAAGGGAATTTAACACCTTTCCTTCTTAAATCATCAAGCCGAGGGTCCGGTCCCACTAGAAGTCAGAGAAATTCTTTGAGCCTCTTTAACTTAAAAATCCATAGGTATTAATATTTTTATTATGAAAGGGAAATTAGTGAGGTGAAGGAGTGAAATAAATGAGGGGGTGTTAAATAAACCATATTGTGAACCATTGTTTTTGCTTTTCCCTCTACTTATGCATTTTTTAAAATTGCATTTAAGATAATGACATAAGTGCTTTTGCATAATCACATGATATTTCTACAACCTTTCTACTGCTTACCCATTTACTCATCCTACCATTTTTTCTTCACTTTATTTGAGTGCATTTAGGCTAGCAAACCCTTATCAATCTTTTTTCTTTTCTTTACAAAATAAACTATCTAATTCTAACATTATATCATCCAAGGGCTCTGATTAAACTGATGAGCACCTTTTATTTACTCTAACTATCTAATGATCTGCCAAGATTACATTGTTTGGTCAGATTTTATTCTCTAACTATAAACATAAAATTGAAAGAATGACTAGCCAAGATTAAACAATTTGATTATCATGGATTGTGGCATGAATTACAAGCTGCACACAACCATTATTTTGCATAAAAGTAAATAATAGTGGCATTTTTACTTGCTCACTTTTATGGTCTCTTTTTGTCTTTTGGGGTTCATATATTTTCATTTTTTTGACCGTATTCTTATTCTTTTTATCCTTTATTTATTCTTTTAGGACATATCCTCTTTACATTTTTTTTATTTTTTTAATATGGAAAACATTTGCAGAAAGCAAAGGTATGTACAATATTACAAGGCTTAATCTTAGTCATTCAAAATTATGACCCCTATTGGTATAGGAACCTAACAGTGGCTCCACTTGGGGATGGTATTTTCTAGTGAAATGTAAAGAACTCTATAGATCAGTAACCTTTGAATTGTTGTTAATGTTACCTTTCCACATGTTCCTCTGTGCTTCTGTATTATTAATACTTATGAAAGTGAATCTTTCAAAGCTTAGGGCCTTCTCTTCGGGCTTCAACTTCAAAAAGTCACCATCCAATCCAATCTAGACTTTTAAAAATAAAATATGCTCTAATGCAAAGTGTTGGCTTATATGGGCCTGACCCAGGTTCGAAAGAGTTATTTAGCCAAACAAATCTCGCAACTACTGGCCCTTTTGGCAATAGCCCGTGGAGCGCGGACTAAGGTCTCACCTAAGGTAGCAGGGGAGGGTGTTGGAACCAGGTTTCTGCACCCTTGGGATGTCTTGATGTGGTCTAGAAGGTTTTCACATCGTTCTATGGCTTCGCGCCACTCTGCTCTACATAGAACCAGACCCAGGAACCTCCTTAATACTTATTAATGTGATGTTATAGATTAGATCTACTTTTTATGGTCTTTAAGCAAACATTTAACAGAAATAACCAGTTCGTGCACCCAGAACAGATACAGATTTTTATAAACTCATAACATAAGCATACACGTATAGATCAAATAGTTATATAAATTAGCCAAATATGCAATAATTCAGATTTAACACAGAATTCTAGAATCAACTTATCTTTATTCAATTCCTTCACTAATACATCCAAATTCACCCTGCGCACTCAGCTGCAAGGGTCCACACACACAGCTTCAAACTCTACCAGGTCTTTGCGCACATAGCTACAAAACCTCTATCTACTAACCAACACCTTTGACTCAAACTTACAAATGCTTCAAGACTTCACTCCTTCAAACACCCATAACATTTCAAATCCAAAAGTACATACCAAAAAGCTACATTCTACCCATAGAGCCTCGCTCTATTTATACATTCCCATGGTCTGCGGACCATGGGCAAGCCAACTTACTTCCTATTATTCTATATTATTTCTTGGGTAGAAAACCGTTTGACTCGATCTATTACATTTCGTGCTCCACATATTTCGGAGATTTTACAATATTTTTATCCTAATTTATAGGCTTTAAGCCCCAAAACTATTACGCAGGACCTCCACTACCCAAAAGGCCCCCAACACAATCATCGTGACTCGTCTCAAGTCACTCGTCGGTGTGGCAAGACGTGCTACCTAGGCTCTGCAGTTCACCTCCCTGTGAGTGACATCCTTCATTTTGTTGCTCCTTCTTCGTCTCTTGCAATGCTTATTCCAGCTCTTGCTTCGTCGTTTCTACCAATTCTCGCAACTGATAATGCTCATTCTGATCTGCTCGGTTAACATAGAAAACCCCCTTATAAGATTTTAGATCTAGTTGGGGTGTTGCATACAGGACCTCCTCGTACCAACATAGCCAATTTCTAAGTTCGTATCTTCTCTTCACACTGTCTGCTGCAGCTTGTGTTACAAGTTTGCAAGATCATTGCTACTATCCACGAGATCCCAATGTTCAAGATATGCCAAAGACGACTTGTTAACTGCAATTCCACCAATTGGCTCTGTATTCATAGCTTTTTCTTTATCCTTTATGGTTCGCTGACTAGCCCATAGGTAAGGTAATGGCATCTGGACCAGTTCTGCTTCATGTCTATAAACTTCTGGCACATCGCCTCCCGTCAATGTTGAACTCTTTGATGAGCCCCAAAAATGGATAATTATATGGGCTCATTTAGCCTCCTAATTCGACTTAATCCACCATTCTCATTAGTTTATTGCATGTTTTTTATTATATTTATGCTAATAGAGTGAATTGGGTTAGTCATTATGCCAACAAGTCTAATGTGTGCTTTATGCAGTCTTTTTGGTCAATTTGGAGACAAAATCAAAGGTTTAAATGTGCACTTGGTAGCCAAATTCGTGGAGAGGACTTTTAGGAAGGTGTCTCCTTCATTTATGGGCCCTTACCTCGAATTCTCCACCATCAGCTTGGAGTTCAAGGGCCACCAAATTGATTATCACAAGGGTAGCCGAGCAAGGGCTAGTAAAGTTGCTGTTAACTACAAGTTTTGGCAACCGAGTTCCTAAAGTTTAGGAGTGTTTTTGGGGTCCTCAATTTGTATAAATAAGAAGTCTTAGGGCCTCATTTCAGTTAGTCACTTTGTAGGCAGAAGTTAGCTAGTTGGTAGTTCGATTTTAGTCATTTTTTAGTCATTTTTTTGGCAGTAGGTTAGCTCTGCGTTCTAGCACATTTCCGAGCTTTTCCTTGTGGATAGTTTTTGGAATGTAACATTTATTTTTATCAATAAAGATGAATCCAGCTTTGCACCAGCTCTAATCTTCCTTAGGAGGCTGTAGCTCTTGGGGTTAGGCCTAACTCAAGTGCCCAGTACCTCCTTTGTTTACTTTTATGTGTCTTTGCTGCGTTCTTAGAATAAAATATGCTATTTAGATTTAAATCTTGTTTTGTTATTTAGGTTGCTTTTGATGATTAAAAAGGATTTTAAGGATTTTTATGTTCAGATTGATTTGATAGGTTAATAACAGAGAAGATCTTCAGAAAAAGGCCATCAAGCACCTCTGATCTCACCTCTCCCTCAGTGGGACCATGAGCTGGGACCAAGGTGTCCTTACTGCCACCAAAAACATTGTATTTGCTTCATCATGCAATTATTAGTGTTAGATTCTCATTTGTAGAAGTTTATACCAGTTGTGGTTACATGTTCAGGTTCATGATTGCTTAGTTTGCATAGCTATTTCACATTATTTTGTTGCCAATAAACTACTGTTCATTTTCTTTCCTGTTATTTAGGTTAGATTAGGTTAAAGCAGCTAGATCTTTGGTTTTCTTAGTCTTTGTTGGTTAGTTTTGAAAAATCACGTGCAGAGCGCCTATGAAACCTCCTCTCCTACCCTTACCCCATCCATGCAACCTGCTTCGTCCTCCAACTTAGATTCTTGCCTCTCATTTGCTACGTTTTCTCCCTTTGCCCTAATTTCTACATTCTTGTGCATCATTGCTCCCTCCATCCTTGAACCAAATCCAATCGCTCCTTAGACTCATGCACCAAGTCCTGGACCTCCTCACACCCTTATCTCACCTCCATACCCACTTCTTCACCTTTCTTCCTCCATCAACCCTCCAAAACTCCCTTTTGGAACATCCTGTAGAAATTACAGAACATCCTGTAGAACCCCTGCAAACTTCCTGTAGAAGCTCACGAAAGCAGTTTCTTGATAGCCAAACTCTGTGAAACTCTCTGGAATGGTGCTAGGGACCCCTTAGGCCCTCTTATAACCTTCTCAACCTCCTGCAAGCATTTCATCTTGCCAATCCACCTCTGCATAGTCAAAAACCAGTTAAAGCACATGCACAATAATTCTGCCAACTTACTCAAAAATACAAAAAGATGTTTCTTTTCAGATTTCACTTCAGAAGTAGCTTAGTCACATGCATTTTACCTTTCTAAGAGTCAATGGCATTCCTTTCTGTAGCTTTCATCATTTTTCTTGCACCAGTAGGGTTAGTCGATAAAACTAGGGTTTGCTAGGGTTTGCATTTCCTTTCTGCTTTCAGTTTCTTTCTGCAAGTAGATTAGCCTCCTTTGAGTTAGCTTTCATCCATCAGTTAAAAAGCTTCTTCTAAGAGCTCATAGAAGTTGGCTTAAGCTCCTAGCGGACTTGTGCCAGCTGATCAAGTGACAGTCGTGGCAAGAGCTAGTACTTGTGCATACAGCACCGTCGCTTCCAAGTTTGTTATGAACTACCGGGTTGATAAAATTAAAGAAGGGAGTTCTAGGAGTTGCATCATTATTGCTACAATACTGGGGCCCACCACTCTTCATGGTGCCCACAATTGTCCACATCGTATTCTTCAGAAAGCCCGACATCTTTGGCCATCTCACAACTCTCGGCCTTACTCCTTGAGCGTAGATAATGAAAATTTCCATAGCAGTGGGAAAGCACAATAGCTTAAGGTTCTTAGAAGTGCAGCTTGTTCGGTGAAGGCCCCCCTATGATTTATAATTGTTTCAAAGTTCAAATTCATTGGCTTCCGCCTTTTCTGGTGTCCTCATGTTAAGCCTTCAATAGATCTTTCCAAATTCGGTTTGTACCTTGTCTCTTAATTGCCCGCCACCCACTCCCTTTTGCCATGACTCAGACATCTTGTCATGAATAGTGACAGCAACGTTCACCTCTTTTCTTGTCAACATAGTAGCGCATCCCTTTCTGCGCAACCGCAACCCTTATGACAAACCATATCCACGCGCACCTCGATGGTCACGCAGCTTCCCCCCAGACTGCTT
The DNA here is from genome assembly GCA_031772625.1 of Pinus tabuliformis. Classification (NCBI taxonomy): domain Eukaryota; kingdom Viridiplantae; phylum Streptophyta; class Pinopsida; order Pinales; family Pinaceae; genus Pinus; species Pinus tabuliformis. The sequence continues at coordinate 1,675,389,908 of CM062819.1, read as the reverse complement.
TATCCTCCCACGCTCTCTTTCGACTAGCTGGAGCGGTGAGACTGTCCTTCAATTAGTTAGTCAGGCGGTCGACCCACTTGTGTAGAGCTTCAGGCGACTACCATTTACTCTTCCTGGGAAGGGGTCTCTGTTGAGCTTAGCAAGCTGGACCACACCTCCATCTGTAACTTCTTTGACTACATAGGGACCCAACCAATGCATTCAGAGCTTGCGAGGGAATTTCTCGAACTTGTAGTCATATAGTAATACTAGAACATTCTTTTTGAAAGTGCACACCTTGATATGGCAATCATGCCATGCTTTCTCTCGTTGTTTTTGTACTTGCTAATGGAATCCGGCAAAAAACCATTCCTCCTCAAGTTCCTCCAATTGTGTGAGTTGTTCCTCCAAAGCCCCACGATCAGCCATGCCTGTTATTGCCACAATTCACAAACTAGGTACAATATATTCCATGGTCATAATGGCTTCCTTACCACAAACTAACTGGAAAGGTGTCTTGCCCATCAACTTCTTGCACGTGGTTCGATAAGCCCATAGCACAATAGGGATGCGCAAGTCCCAATCATTTCACTGCGCATTACAACCTTAGTCAACACAGTTTCCATAATCTTGTTGAACGATTCGATGGTCCCATTCACTTGCGGATGGTATGGCGTACTCTGATGATGATATATCTAGAATTCCTCAGTGAGTGCGTTGATTGTTTCATTTAGAAAGTGTGTTCCCCGGTCTCTCATTAGAATTTTGGGACATCCAAACCGTGTCAACACATTCTCGAACAAAAATTTCGCAACTGTGGCAGCCGTGCAGTCCTTAACTGGCTGTGCTTCTACCCACCGGGTCAAATATTTTGTCATGGTGATGACATAGCATGCACTCGTCTTCCCTTGAGGTGCAATAGGTCCCACGAAGTCGATTGCCCACTTCTCGAATGGTTGTAGCATCATCTGTGGATTGAGCAGCATTTCATCCCTTCGCGATGGTTTCCCAATCCGTTGACATACGTCGCAAGCCTGAAAGTATGCTTTCGAGTCTTGATGTAGAGTTGGCCACCATAGTCCTACACGAAGAATCTTCTGTGCTGTGGCATGACCCGCATAATGTCCTCCAGTAACCCCTCATGTGCTTCGGCCAGGATCTGTCCTCGTTTGAATTCAGGTACATATCTGCGTAATATTTCATCGTTGCCCATCTTGTAGACATGTCCTACAATAATAGTAAAGTCTATTGTGCGTATCACCAATTCTTTCTTCTGTTGAATGGAATATCTTTACGGCGCAGTTCCTATGGTTAAGAAGTGGATTATGTCCTCAAAATGGCCATCCGCGATGCCCACTACATATAGTTGTGCATCTGATAATCCTCCCTCCAAGTTTGTGGGCTCTTCACCATTCTCAATTCGAGATAGGAGGTTTGGGCCTGAGTTCAAACATCCTGGCTTTACGATGACTCCGAAGTCATATTCTTGAAATAATAACAACCACCTACAAATGCGCCCCCCAACACAGGATTATTCACTAGGTATTTTAGTGCTGAGTGGTTAGTATACATCTTAAAGTGTCCTCCAAGAAGATAGTGGCGGTATTTTTGAAGTGCGTATACCATCGCCAATCCTTCTTGCTCAGTAGTGGAGTAGTTCTTCTTAGATTTTGATAATCGTCGACTTGCAAATGCGATCGGATGATCAATTCCCTCCGCTCCTTCTTGAGTGAGTACCGCGCCCAATGTGATACACAATGCATCAACGTGCACATGAAATTCGATGTCCCATTTCAAAAAGACCAATATAGGGGTTGATGCCATCTTCTCCTTGAGCGTTTCTAGACTTCTATTGCATTTCTCATTCCAGCAATAAGTAGCATCCTTCTTCAACAACTATTCCATTAGTGCCATGATCTGCACGTAGCTTTTTATGAACTTCCGATAGTAACCAATGTGTCCCAGTGTGGCACGAAGTTGTTTGACACTTCGCAGTGCTTGCAAATTGAGTATGACAGCAATCTTCGCTGGATCCACCATCAAACCTTGCTTACAAACCGCATGGGCAAGAAGGTTCCCAAATGGGACGAGGAAAGTACACTTCTTCATATTTAACGCAATCTGGTGCTGTCGGCAAGTATCCAACATTAATCATAAGCTCAGGTATGTTTCTTAACTAGACCAAATATGGTCCAATCATCAAGATATGCCTCTAAGAACTTGTGTATAAATTCCTTGAATGCAGTTACCACAACGCGGGAGAATATCGCCAGCGCATTCTTTAGTCCAAAGGGCATCACCATATACTAAAAACATCCCCATTCGATGGTGAAAGTTGTCTTACTTCTGTCCTCTGGTGCGATCTTGATCTAGTGGTAACCCGAGAAACCTTCCATGAAGGAGTAGGCTTCTTGTCCTCCCACATTCTCCAGTACCTCATTTGTAAATGGCGTCGGAAATGGATCATTGACACATGCATCATTGAGCTTTCTAAGATCGACGCAGATGCGAACTTCACCCTTTTGTTTATTCTCTTGCACAACCATAGGACTTACCTAGTTGAACTCTTCTACCGGTTCAATTATTCCTGTCGTAAGCATCTTATCCAGCTCTTCGCGGACCTTCGCTTTGTATTTTGGATTCAACCAATAAGGCCGTTGCTTAACTGGCTTTGCATCCGGTTTCAGGGTTATCTTCATCATTCCCAGGTCGCCGAGCATCCCTTTTAACTTCATGATTTTTGTGGGGAATAAGTCTTCATATTCTCGAAGCAACTCGACCACCTTTTCCACCATGACATTGTCCCAATAGTCTCCCAGCGTCGCATACTTCGGCTCTTCCTCTGTTCCAATGTTTGCTTGTTTCATTTTCAGTGGCATGGTGATGTCTGGATCCTCGATTACTGGTTCAAACACTTCGTGACTCCCCTCTGTTTCTGGAATATTGATGTTTCTAGCATTGTCCTCATCATCTTCTACCTGCACATTGTAACATTACAGGGCCTGGCTCAACTGTCGCAACCAGTCTGGCTGCATGAATTCTTCTAGTTATGATGGTATTTTGAAAATAGTGGCCTTTACCACCTACAGCACATCATCCACAGTATCCATCCATTGATCCTCAAAGAGGAAAGTTGATAGAAACCCTTCGCGCAAGATATCCCATTCACCTGTGCCATGTCGGAGCTCTGTTTCAGTATACCAATTCCTTGGGATGACGTCTAGGGTATGATAAAATAAGTGTACCCACTCCTGTTGAGGCTCTTCTCCATAAGCTTGGACCCATCTGGTCAGGTGCATGCGTGGATCATCACATCCATCGTATTTCTCCATTATGTGTAGTTCCGGCCTCCCAAATCGTACCTGCATTATGCACCTATAGTCACGCCAATTTTTTAAGGTTCCTTCATGTGTGTCCCACCAACGTGTAGGCATCGCGCGCAATGCCCATTTCAATGCCTCAAACTGTTGGTGCTCTAGTACCATGCTTTCAAATTTGATCAAGAATTCATCTACTACTGTTAGCCCATCATACATTGGTAGTTCACGATCCTAAGCTTTAACGTAACACAGCAATTTAGTCACCATATTGCAGTTTAACGTGGTCACCCCATTCAGCCGGTTATGCCATCGCTCATCTTCTTCATCTAAATCTTCAGTGCCGAAGTCTGCATGCTCCCATCATATTCTCCCTTCCGCTGTTGGATTGTCCCCCACTTGATGTCATCAGTGATTTTGTAAATACAATCTAATTCATCATCACTTCCTTCATCGCACACGGGTTCAGTGTAACACAATCCTTCAGCTAGATCTAACAAAATGACTACGCGGAGCGACTTCTTCTGAAAGATATTTTTTCGCTTCTTTAAATTAATAACTCCATTCATGTCAGTGGCCCAGTCTATTCCTAATAACGCAGGGTAAGGGCTACTTTCATCCACAATTTCGATTACCTCGAAGTACATTCGGGTGCTTGCGCCTTCTATATCTATCGTAATCCCTTGCAATATTCCCATGGGAAAGATCTTTTGTTGATTCACCATCCTAAATTGAAGCTCCCACGTGTGTCTAGGTAGTACATTTGCATCTGAGCCTAGGTCCAGAATGACTTGATCCATCTCATAGTCACCAATTTGTGTTGTCAACCACATTTCCCGCCTAGTCTGTGATGCATGTTTTCCCAATTTTCAGATCACACGCGGTTCACTTGACCCTACGCACCTATTTATCAATTCTTGCAAGCCCTTAACCGATTTATTTTCGTGAAGCAATTTCGTGCATGTCTCTAAAAAGGTAGTCAACATCGAGGGATCCCTTTCTAGCTTAGATTGATCCCTACTACCTGGGGTAGAGACCTTCACGAAGCTCTCCCTAGCTTCCAGACCTGTCTCCTTGCGGACTCCTACATCCTCCTTGGTTGGTTTCCCCTTATCCTTTCCTGTGATTGTGCCACTTCTGAGCACCATATTTACGTTGGGATCTTCCTCGCATGGTTCGGCCCTCATCATCTAGACGTTCTGTGTCGTCGTAGGTTGTGCTACCTTTTTCTCACGAATCTGCGCTATCAGTGTGGGGAAATCTATCAGTTCATGATCGAATTGTTCACAGTAAGGGCACGATATTCTAGTTGGATTGGTATAGTCCCGCACGTAGTGACCTGGTCCTCCGCAATTGTAACAGATGAGCTGCTCGCGACCCCTTCTTGGCCCCATTCCTCCCCGTCCTCATCCATGTCCCTGAAATCCACCACGCGCTATCGCCGCAGCTAGATCCTGACCTCGCACTTCAGTCTACATTCTGTAAGTAGGTGAGTGGTCCATCAATAATTGATAACTATGGCAATATTGTTCCTCGTGGCCCACCGATCTGTAAAAGTTGCAAAATAGTTGCTGGGGGGGGGAGGGGGGCGTTGTCTCATGTTCTATAATAGATGACAGTTGTCTATGGCATGCTTTCCTCCCTCCTGACATATCGCGCACCAGAGTGTGGGTGCCGCACTTGGCCCTGCCTATGCCTCTGGTCGCAACGGCATTGGTCCCCCCACTGCCACATAGTTCACAAAGACTAGACAGTGATCTTTATCATGACCCTGGCTTCTACACTTTATACACCATACTTCCTCCCGGGCTCCTAGGCGGGGTGCCTGTTCTTGTTTTAACTTCTGCATTTCTAAACACAGGTTTTGTATTTGCACATGGATTTGCTAAACTCCCAACCCTGGATCTTGTATCGAAGTTTCGTGCAACCTCATCACTGTCTCTAATGCTTCAGCCTAGGTTGAGATCTTTTGCTGTGACAGAGTTGTCCTCAGATGTGGCATTAGTGATGCCACAAACCACGCGCAGTGCTACGCATCTGATAGCATCATGTTCACCTCACGGATTGTGCTTTTCAATCTCTAATCTAGATCCCATGTAGTTTCACTAGGAATCATCACAATTTCCTTGAACCCTATGATCGACTGCATTTCTGATTTCAACCATCTAAACTCTTTTTTTAATTCGGTCCAGATCTCCACTGTTCCCGCATTTGGGTTATCGCTTGAGTACTTTATATACCATGTCAGCGCTCGGTCCTGCAACATGCTAACTAAGGTATCCTTCTTGATGTTATCATCCATAACTCCATGCACTTCCCATACTGCCGCTACCATGAACTAAAATTGTTCTGGATCTTTGCTTCATGCTCCTTTGAATATCGGTAGCTAGATCGCGCTCGTCATTCTTAACCTTTGGCTTGTGTGTCGGTGTTCTATAAACTCATACTGCTCCTGATCCAATCAATCTTCAAGCTATTTCCTTGTAGGATTCTAGTGTTCTGACTTCAGACATCCCTTAGGCAGATCCTGGTCCCAGTAACGGAACCATTTGTTGGCTTATATGGGCCTGACCCAGGTTCGGAAGAGTTATTTAGCCAAACAAATCCCACAACTACCGGCCCTTTCGGTAATAGCCCATGGAGCACGGACTGAGGTCTCACCCGAGGTAGTAGGGGAGGGCGTTGGAACTAGGTTTCCTCACCCTTCAGATGTCTTGATGTGGTCTGGAAGGTTTTCACACCGCTCTATGGCTTCGCGCCACTCTGCTCCACATAGATCCAGACCCAGGAACCTCCTTAATACTTATTAATGTGTTGTTATAGATTAGATCTACTTTTTATGGTATTTAAGAAAACATTTAACAGAAATAACCAGTTCGTGCACCCAGAACAAATACAGATTTGCATAAACTCATAACATAAGCATACGTGCATAGATCAAATAGTTATATAAATTAGCCAGATCTGCAATAATTCAGATTTAACACAGAATTTCAGAATCAACTTATCTTTATTCAATTCCTTCACTAATACATCCAGATCCACCTTGTGCATTCAGCTGCAAGGGTCCGTGCACACAGCTGTTGACTCTACTAGGCCTCTGCACACATAGTTGTAGAGCCTCTATCTACTGACCAACACCCTTGACTCAGACTTACATATGCTTCAAGACTTCGCTCCTTCAAACACCCATTACATTTTAGATCCAAAAGTACATACCAAAAAGCTACTTTCTACCCGTAGAGCCTCACTCTATTATACATTCCCATGGTCCGCGAACCATGGGAAAGCCAACTTACTTCCTACTATTCTATATTATTTCTTGGGCAGACAACCTTTGACTCGATCTATTACATTTTGCGCTCTGCATATTTCGGAGTTTTTACAATATTTTTATCCTAATTTATAGGCTCTAAGCCCCAAAACTGTTACGTGGGACCTCCACTACCCAACACAAAGTGAAAATTAGTAACCAGGTTCAAGATAGTGTTTGAGCATTCGACCATTCACTAGCCCACCTTCTGCTTCTGTACCATCAAGCTCTCTCAGGAAGAAAGAATTATTACCTCTGAAAGCATAAATGACATATGGGCCTTTCCATAGGAAATCAAATTTCCCATGTTTGCCTTTGTCTTCCCTCCTTGAATCCCGCTTGAGTACTTTGTCCCCAAGGTAGAAATATTCAACCTTGGTTTTTTTATCAAAAATATTTTTAATCCTTTCCTACACAACTTGGGACCTGATATATACTTCCTCCCTAGTTTGTTGAAGATGAATTGTTTGATTGATTCTTCTTTGGATACTATTTGGTTCAACCTGCATTTCTTGAAGCAACTTCATCACTAGCATTCCGAAGGAATATGGAAAAACCACTTCCATCCCATAAACTAGTTGATAGGGAGAAGTACCAATTGATTTCTTAGTGGTTAGTCTATCAACCCATAAGGCATTGACTAGCTTTTTATTCCATGTTTTCTTATTGTCCTCTAACAACGTTTTGATGATGTTCACCAGGATATTGTTTGAGGATTCTACCAATCCATTTCCTTGAGGATAATACGTTGTGGAATGGCCTAAGGTTATATGATACTTGTTGCAGAAATCTATCATTATTTTGGATTTAAAGGTTGCTGCATTATCAGTAATGAGCTTATTTGGACATCAAAATCTTGATAGAATATTGGTTTCAAGGAAGGTTATGATAACAGTGTCAGTGGCTTGCCTTGAAGGTATGGCCTCTGTCAATTTTGTGAAGTATTCTGTGGCAGTAAGGATCCATTTGTGTTGGGCAGAGGAGGGTGGGTGAATTTCACTAATGAAGTGTAAACCCCATTGTTGAAAATGTATTTCAACAGAGATTGGCTTTAGGGGTAAAGGTAAAAGATTTTTCTTCCCCTCAAAAATATGACATTTGTGACAGGAGGTCACATATTTCTTGACATCAAAAAACAAAGTAGGCTAGTAGAAAGCAGCTCTAAGAATTTTATCTGCAGTGGTTTTCCAGTAAAGGTGTCCTCCACAATCACCTGCATGAAAGTCTTGCAACACCTTGTCAGCTTCATCTTTTACTAGGAAATTGAGAAGAATGCCTTCATGATCTCTCCAAAATAAAGCATTGTCTAATATACAAAATTTTAAGGATTTCATCTTTAAAAACCTACTTTTAGTCCTAGATAATTCAGGAAGAGCTTGTAAATTCAATAAAATGTATATAACATCAGCAGTAAAGGCCTGGTTGATTAGTGGAGTCACCATCTCCTCCTCGTCATCAATTGCTGCAATGAAGTTTATATCCAAGGCCTGACAGTTTGATTCAACCGTGAGCTTGGCTAAACCTTGGCCCTTTATTAACTTAGTTGGTTTAATTTCTATGTCATATTCTAAAATAGTAGCAATCCACTTTCCTCTCTTTCCATCTACACCTTCCTGAGTTAGGATGTCTTTAATTACTGAATTGGGAACGTAGGCCACTATATGTGAATATAAAATGTATACCATAAAATCCTTGATGGCTTTGACAAAGGAAAAGGCTTACTTTTCCATTATGTCATATTTCAAAGGGGCATCTCTCAGGGCTTTGCTAAAGAAAGCAATTAGTTGTTCATAGCCCTAGTCATTTTTTCTAGTAGGACTGCAGCAATTGTGTGCTCAGAAGCAAAGGAAAACAAGATGAAATCTCTGTCAAATTTTGGACTGATTAACATTGGTGTTTTAGTTAATGCCATTTTAATGTCTTCAAAGGATTTCTTAGCCTCAACAGTCCATTTTATGGTTGAAACTTTTTTCAGCATATTATTTAGTGATCTAATTAATTCTACTAAATTAGAAATAAATCTTCTAAGAAAGTTAATTTTCCCTAAGAAAGCTTGCAATTCTCTAATGTTCCTGGGATGTTCTATCTGTAAGATGGCTTCTATTTTTGCAAGGTCTATTTGGATACCATATTTTGAAATTATATGACCTAACAACTTTCTTTCTTCTAACCCAAACAAAGACTTCTTGGGGTTCAAAGAAATTCCATATTTCCTGCTTTTAATAAAAAACTGCCTTAGATGATCCAAATGCTAGTTGTCAGATTTTGAAAATACAGTAATGTCATTTAGATATATTACAAGGAAATCATAAATTTGTTTCGCAAAGACTATATCCATAGCCCTCTGGAAAGTGACTCATGCATTCATTAGTCCAAAAGGCATTTTCACATACATGAACGTGCCCCGAGTAGTAAAGGCAATTTTGGCATGGTCATCAAGATGAACTAAGATCTAATTGTAACTAGAAAACCCATCCAATAATGAGATTCTAGATGATCCAACTACTCTATGTAAAATGTGGTCCATTTTGGGGAAAGGTTAATTGTCTTTTAGTAACAATTTGTTGAGGTTTCTGAGATCCACACAGAGTCTAATCTCACTAGTTTTCTTCCTAGTTGGCAACAAGTTTGAGACCCAATCAAAAAATCTGATTGGTGCAATTATTTTAGCATCATACATCCTCTAAATTTCCTTTTCAATTGCAGGTAACAAGACAGGATTGTCTGAAAGGCTTTTGATTTTATTTTATAGGAATGGTGTGTTGTATGATTTTGGTGTCATAGGATTTGAGGTCCTCATAATTACAAGTGAATACATATTGAAATTATTTTAAGAATTCGATCTATTTCACTTTTTCAGTTGGAGGTAATGATTTTGAAACTTTGATTAATTTTGGATTTTCATCAATGCCTATATTACACTCCTCTATATCAGATTTCAAAGGTTCCTTTTTGGGTTTCCTAGGAACATCATTTGAATCAAACAAATCTTCCAAAGGGGTCAATCCCTTAGGCAAGAAATTATCTTTGAGATTAATTACTTCAGTGTCTTCATTAATTATTTCATCAATCTAAACTTTCTCTAGGTTTTCTACATCTGAATTAGTAAATTTAGTTGGGTTAAATCTATCTAGTTCATCACCTTCTATCTTATTTACTTCTAACTCATCCTTAGATCAGGATCTATGGATGTATCAGTATCTATGTTGTGATTTGCAAACTCTTCTTCTAAATTTAAAAATTTATTTATCTGTTTATCATTAGAAAATACTTGCCTGTTCTTCAAATTGTCTAGAATCGCAGGTTTGTGCCTAACTTCAACAGTGTAATGATGGTTAGGTTGGAAGGTAACTTGTAAGTGCAGGCAAACATTGCTAAACTATGGGCTTGCATATTGTGTTTTCTGGTGATTATTGCAAGCTTGGTTTCTAAGAAATTGTTAAGTATTTCTACAATGGTTCCTCTATAACAACTTAATCTAGGGTCCTTTGTCATATATACAACATCAATCTGTTTTATAACTAGTTCTGAGTCTCCCATGACACAGACTCTTTTAGCTCCTAGATTTCTAACTAATTTAAGACGTAAATTGGAGCTTCATACTCGGAAATATTGTTAGTACATTTAAAATTCAGTATATATTCATGGCCTTTTGAGTGATTATTCTCTAAATTGTATATCCATACTCCTACTCCTACTCCAAACTTATTGACTGACACATCAAGATCATCTGGTGCAACAAACTTTTTCTCATTTATAGTAATTTGGCTACCTTGTTTATTGGAAAGTTCTAAAGTTTGGTTAGTTTCATTTTGAGTAGAAACTGCAATTTCTTTTGGTTCTGTATCAATACTGTCTAAAAGAGTCTCTTGTGTTTGACCAGCATTATACAGGATAAAGGAATCAATGTCTGAATGTATGGAGTAGATAGGAAAATTTTGAGACCAATCCTGGCTACTTACCATGTATTTCATTAAAGTTTCTCGGTACTGTTAACACCCAGGTTGTTCCCTATGACTCCCAAGGGAATACGGCCGGGGTAACCACTAACCAATCTTTGGATCACTGTTTCTAGCCAAACTGTGATCAGAGAGGGCTCTCTCTTTATGATTTGTAACTGTTTATGATAGGGTTTTAGGCTAGCTATTATGCACAGGTTTTGTTTATGTTTTGGTTGAAGAATTTCTTTCAGATCTCTTGTGATGTGATTTTTAAAGAGTTAAATACCATTGGGCGATGGAGTCTATGGCTGTAGGTGTTTAGAAACCTTGAGATGAACTGGTGAAACTTACAGGGCCATTTGGATACTTCATAGAACAAATTTTGATTTATAACACGAACAGGAAAAACAAGCAGTGAGAGCATTCAAGGATTTTCACTAAATGTTTAAGTATTTTCACCAAACTGGTTATGAGAAAATGGATGGATGTCTCAGGGGCAAAATTGAATCCCTGGGAATATCTATCACTGTAAAAGATATAGTTTTAAAGTGCAGCAACTAAGAATTACACTTCTTTTACTGTATCTGAAGAAAACATGGATAATAGCTCAGTTTGAGTTCAGGGTAATCGGTGATTAAATCCTGGAACTATTCTTCTACTTTGCTATTAAGTGGAAAATATTTGGACAACAAAAGAGAACAAAAGACTCGAAAACATGTAATACAGAGATTTAAGAAAACTTATTGTTTCATGAAACACTCTGGAATCCTGCAACATTCACCATTCATCACAACGCATCAAGGTACACCAAGCTTTGGAAATTCCATTCACCCTTTGTATTATCTCTCTGGGAATTTTACAGCAAGTTAGATCTCCAAAATGAAAATAACAACAACCCCCTGAGCTTCTGCCAGGGGTGAATATATACTTGCGATTGTTTACAAAAATATCTGAGTCCTGAGTTATCTCAGACTTAATGTTCTTACCAACTTTGAGATATTATTATCAGAAATTTATTACAGCATTGAATACAAAATAAAGGCGCTTTAATGTTCTGTCAGAAGATATTTTGGCCTTTGGGATCTGCTGAGTCGGTTGAGATACTTTGATTAAATGCTGGAGAACCCGACTTTATGGCTTGTACGCTATAATTTGGGTTTGTCACCTGTGATTGAGACTGCTGTTGTGGTGAGTAAATGGCTTTGCTGAGTTGGCTCAGCATCTGCCTCTTCCTTGTAGATTTTATTCGTCAAAATTGTGCCTGCGTATGACTGCTCATGTACTGGAGAAAATTAGCGCTACAGGTTCTGGCCTGATAGAATTATCTGTGTCAAATTCTTCCATACTTCCTGTGTGGGCAATTGATGATTTATGATTGCCCCCATAGTCTCATCTGCCTCAGTATACTTAAAGAAATTTGGTGGTGTATCAAACAGGTGATCAATTTCATTCATAATAAAAAACAGATTATCCACCCTATCATACAGATTCTGCCCTGATGCTGGCCCTGTGTCTGTTGAGGTACTGGGCTGTTTTGCAATCTGTGCTATTGCATGGGCATCAATCCTTTTGTTGTAATTTTCTAGGGTGAGCAGTCTTCCTACGCTGCTTAAAATGCTGGGGAGGCCTCTGTTCTGCAATGCTACAAATCTGTCCAGGAACTTGTTGATCTCGGTCTGCATATCCTGTGTTCTCCTCTCCAGTGTTCCAACTAGGCTTCTTAGTGTCAGGACTCTTTTGACTACTGATATTGTTTCAGTCCTGTTAGTAATTCCCATGGCAGCTAGTTGAGAGCTAGTTTTGTTATTTAAAACATTGACCATTCTACTGGCAGCATCTGGCATGTGGCCAAGGCTTGCTCTTGCTCTGTGTATTTCCTTGTTTGCCTTTGTGATGAGCACTATTTGCTCATCCATAGTCTCAATGTACTGCCACTGATTGGTGATGGATCGACCAATGTTGCCCCAGAGGACTGCTTTTAGTTCTGCTGTTACCTTTTCCAGTGCAAGCTCTTTTTCCAGTTCAGCTATTCTCTTTTTTAGAGCTTTTATCTCTCGCTCCTTTTTTGCTTCATTCTGCTTGCTTTTGTCGAATTTTTCATTCACCTTAGCCAAAGTTTTCTTGACTTCATCAAGCTCTTTCATTTGAGATTCAAGAACTTGGATCTCAGCTTGCAGCTTCTGCATATCCAGACTAGGAGTTTGCTCTGTTGCTGGTGTAGTTGTTGCTGTAGATGGTGCTATAGTTCCAGTCTGCTGAGGAGGAATAGTAGTTATTGGAGTAGCTTCTTCAAGGTTGATTACTTCCGGAGGGGGCTGGGAGGTTTGGACCTCTTCTCTTTGCTTCAGTGCTGTTTGTAGTGCTGCCTTTGCAGCTTCAGATTGTCCTAGCTGGTCTTGAGTCCTAACCAGCTCCTTGTACAGGGATACCAGCAGGTCTGTAGTATCCTTTTCCTGCCTTTGCTGGGCAACCTCATCTGTTTGTGGATGGATGGTGGCTGGGAGCTTGATTTTCTTTCTTAAGGCCGCCATGTCTGCATCCCTTATCTTCAGGAGTTCTTGGATACCTTTGACATCTTTAGGATCATGTCCTATTTCTATAATTACTTCTTCCAAGGACTTGATCCTATTGTCCTTGGCTTGCGATGATGCTCTTTCTAATTCCAGCTGAGAGGCTGTGTTATCCAGGCTGCTCTTCAGTTTGTAGTTCTCCAATGTCTCATCTGCCAGGGAGGCATACACCATTTCACCAGTTTGTTTATGTAATTCAATCTTATCCATAGGGTGTATGTCTTTGGCAAGAACCTCCATGTTGGTTCTTAGGTAGTCCGAGGTGGATTGAGGATGCAAGGTTGTAGGCATGAAGTGGCTCATTATCATTTTGCCTTCACTTACATCGAAGGCAGACATGAGTCTCTGCTGGTTGGTAGGAGCCAGGTTCAGCAAGTGATTGTATAGCTGCACTTTAATTGGATCGCTCCTCCTCTTGATGTCAATGAACTGTTGTTTGATGCTAGACTGTCCTTCTCTGTGTTGACTGGAGGAGCTGACCTCTCCTCCTATAGTTCTGTCATGTTCATGCTGAAATGAACTAGCTGAAACTTCTCCACTGGGTGGGCCCATGCCCATTGCTTGCCTTACTGCTATATCCTCCTCTTGAGAGTCATTTAATCTTTGTCTTTTCTCTCCCCGATTGAAGGATGAGGTCAGGGGGGTCTCTCTATCCCTTTTCCTGGTCAAGTCCTCCTTTTGTGGGGTTTGGAGGACCGAGGTGTCAACCATAGTTTCTGCCCTAGGAGGCACCACTGTCTGAGCCTGCTGCTCAGTGGAGCTTGGAGGATCAATCACTTTTTCTTGCTGCAAGGGCTGCTGTTCACTAAACTGTTGCTGCCCAAGTTCATGCTGCTCCATCTCTTCTTGCTGCTGTAGCAATGTGTCCACTTGTTCTTCTGTCAATGGAGGTGGCTGCTCCACCTGCTTCCCTTTATCCTTGCTTGCTGTCTGTGGTGTTTTCTCGGCAGTTTGTTGCTGGGCTGTAGATGATGTATCAGCTGCTCCAAGTTGTTTTTTGTAGGAGAGGGGCACCTGTGCACAAGTTTCCAAGTCAGCTTCCTTTTGCATATTTCTAGCCTGTCTCTCTAGAAGCTCTTCAGCAGTTATTTCTTCTTCTAAGGTACCCTCTTCCCAGCTTAAGGCATTGGCATACTGTTCAATCTCAGGTTGTCTTTTGTGTGCATAACCACCCAATTTGTATTTTATCCTCCTGAGGGAGATAGCATGATTGGGGTCATAGGGTATCCATTCAAAGCTGGTTTGCAGTCTGAGGCCTTCCAGGATAGTGTTTGCCTCTTTCCATCCCTCTTCTTTTCTGTTATATAGGAAAGGACCCAGCTGGTTCCTTACTTTCAACTGTGACTTCTTGTTGTTGCTCTGAAAATGAAGATAGTCTGAGTTCCCAAACTGTCTGAAATATTCCAAGGCAAAAAGCCTTATGGGGACATACCTTGGCAACCTAAATGGGTTCAACTCACAGCCATATATCCTGATGACTGTGTGGTTTTGGTAGAAGTACCAATTACCAATGCTGTAGGACTTATTCAAATGGAGAATTCTCCTCATGTCATCAGTTAGTCTAGGAGGAGGAGTACCTTGCAGCACTGTTAGGGCTGGGTAAACAAATAAATCAATAAACTCACAGTATGTATAAGGTGATACTGAGGTATGATGAAAAACAGAAGTCCAGAACACAACTGACCTTGGAATTCCCTGGGCATTGAGTGGCTTCAAAGGAACAGAGAAGGTGACTGGCTGGTAAAAAAGGAATAAGTGGTATATATATGAAGTATACCTGAATAGTCTTTCCCTCTTCAAGTTCATAAACTGCTCATGGATTTTATCTGCAATGTAGGTTGCATAGTCATAATGTACAGCTGGGGGTTTACCAGGAGAGAATATAGACAGCATTGCCATTATGCTGTCATCCACATCCTCCATTCCCTTGAATCCTAGGACATAGCCAATTAGATCCACCAACATTCTACCCAACTCATTTAGATATTGATACCCAATAGGAGGGGTTCTGACTGTTTCAGAGCCTGGCCTAACAAACAATTGGTTGATTTTGACGATCTGGTCATTTGACAGTTTGCTCCCTCTGTTTATCAAATTCTGCATATATAGAGGGGTCAATAGCTTGGCAGTTTGGAAGTGCAGCATTCCATTTATACTCTCTGGGGTAATCTGGAACAGGATTGAGCCTGTGGGGCTGATGACAGCTCTTTGGCTTGGGTCATAGCATTCCTGGCAGCTGTAGATCAGTTCTGGCATAGGATTTACTTGGGGAAGGTTGTAGATGGGCAAATTTGAGTCCCAAATTCCCAAGATGTCTGCCCCACTCAGGTGCTGGGCTTTTAACTCATTCATCATTTGGATATTGTATTTGGTTCCCATAGGGAACCAGTCCAGCATTTGATAATCCATGTCTCCCAGGGGTTTCCATGCTAATTCCTGGTGAGGAGCATTGAGGGGCTTGATATTTAGAGCAATAGGAGTCTCCATAGTTTTTCAAAGTGCAAGGATTGTGGGTGGATAGCTAAAAATGGTAGCAACACAGAATGGAGGTGATTCTCTGTGAAAACAGTTGGTATCTTGGATATCAGAGGAGAATTCACTCAACAGCAATTGAAATACTGTTTGTTTTAGTAGCAGAGCTTCTCTAAGGTCTGACTGTCCTCTTCCAGTGGGTGAATTGTATTTACTAAGGAATCTGCCGGGAAACGCAGAGTGACAGTGGTTTTGAGCGAGTTACCAGTATTTGAGGCTCGGCCGGTGCTTGTTGGTCTTCACAGTTACGATGGTGGATGCGCAGATGGAAATGAACGGTGCAAATATAGTTTTTTAGGTTCCTTTATCCTTCTGAGCAATTTAAAGTTCAATGACAGTCGTATGGAGGGCAGAACACTGTAAATACCTGTAAATTGACGAGCGGAGGTCGAGCAGAGGTGCACGGCTGCTGCTGAGGAGGTCGCCCGGGCTAATTCAACGGGTTGGCGGCAATTTGAACGTGAACGGTCATGCAGAGAGACCAATAGAAACAGGAGCAAAAGTGGGGAAACACGGGTTTTTTGGGTAAATATGGGTTTTTTACCATTTTTGGCGCTTTTTAGTGATGACGTCAGCATGACGTCAGTGGTGGGTCACAGTGAGGTGACGTCAGCTGACGTCATCGGGTGACGTGGCAGTAGATTACTGGTCCAAGGGGCGGTGAGGTGGCAACCACGTCAGCGGCCAGGTGGACGAATAGCGGAGGTAAGTGCGAGCGGATGTGACGTGGCGGTGGGTCAACGGTAAATAGGTGGCAGTTAGGACCGTGGCGGTTACGGTTAAGGCTAACCGCTGCGGTTTCTCGGGGCGGTTTGGGTACGGCGCAGAGGTTGTCAGGCCCGGCTCCGAGATATCTTAGCGCCTGACGCGTGGAGAGGCCCTGACGTGACGCAACATCATCATCTCGGGCGGTAAAGTACAGCAATGGGGGCCGCTCCGATATTGACGTGGATCGTCGGATCTTAAGGGCTTGATCCGACGGTGGGCGGAGTATGGAGGTGCTCGGGTTATATGCGGGCGGAAAACTTTAATTTTTGTGGGTTTTTTTATTGGTTTTTCGAATGTTTTTTCATTTGATCAATAATGCACTAACATTTGGGAACGCGCCAGAGGCGGGTTTTGACCTTAATAGCTTTTGCAAAGGATTTAAAGGCGGAAGAGGGGTTTTATAAGGGTTTTATCAATGCGGATGTGGTTTAAGAAGCAAATTGTTTTGCAGCAAGGGGGAATAGGATGGAACAGGTTCACCAAAGTGACCAGATGTCATTTTGGTCCCTCTCGAAGACTATATGGCTAATATGCCAAGGGGAGGGAGTATATATAATATTTGGGGCTTTTATACACCTTAGTGTTAGTATCATTAGGGGGAGGGGTAAAATAGGGGAGCTATATAGTAGAATTAGAGGTTAATATGAATGAGGGGGGTGATGAGGGGATTTTACTGAGTTTATCTGAAACTGACTTGGTTTTGAGAGTAGATCAAAATGAAAAGATTTTAGACAATAAATGTGGATTCTGAATGAGCTAGAAACACCATAAAACCATGATTTCTCTTCATGAATCTCAGTTGAAAGAAAGGGAGTGTTAGTGGAATAGAGGGGAAGAGGGAGGTTAGTCATGCTCCTTGCTGTAATATGATGGAATTAACCACTTTGTCCATTGATAGATTTTGCCTTGGCAAAACACTTCTTGACATATGTGTAATGGTGAAAATACCCTTTCTGCAACCACAACTGCCTACCCAGCTATTTCCCTAGCATTTTTTGTTTCTTCTTGGAGGGGCACTTGGACTTGCAACCCTTGCTTGCCTTTTCTTTTCTTTGGCTTTTTCCCTTTTCTTTCTATCTACTTCTACCCTTATCTCTTCCAAGGTCCCAGATTAAACTTTTGGGAACCTTTGCTTCTCTACCTGCACTACTTGTCTGCCAAGATTAAGCTGTTTGGACAGACTTCTTTCTCTATTCTATAACTCAAAATTGAAACATGGCATGATCCAGTTTAAACTGTTGAATCATCCACAAAATTGAAATGAGGCTCTTAACATTCAAAACACTTTACACACCTCTGGTTCTCTGGAAATATGGGATCTTTGTAATGCCAAAGCAGAGCATATTTGGATTTTCTTTGGTCAATCATGAAATATGAAACCTATTACTATAGGCATCCAACAGTGGCTCCACATGGGGATGGTTTTTCTTTTTGAAAGACCAAGAACAGCAGGTCAGATTGCCTTGTTCCTTGACTGCCCATCTTAATCTTTGAAATCTGCTGCATAAAACCTGTCAGAATTGTGTGCTTTTTCTTGGAGAACCTCTGATTCTATTTGCCTCTTACTGCTTGGTGAAGCACTTTGGAAAACCTCTTTTTACAAAAAAAAAATGATATGTAAGTCTGGATATATACAATGAACCCTTGGATTTCACTCATAGTGAACAGTCAAAGTAGTGCTTCAGCATCCTGCCATTGACAGGACCTTCATCCAAGTCAGTTTCAGTCAGACTTTTCAGGAAGTAAGTGTTATTACCTTGCACTGCTTGGACAGCAAATGGTCCTATCCAAAAAGAGTCAAACTTTCCATGTTTCGCTTTCTCTTCTCTTCTTGCATCCCACTACAGAACTTTGTCCCCTACATTGAAATCTTCTGCTTTGGTTCTTCTGTCAAAAGCCTTTTTCAGTTTCTCTTGTAGTATCTGCACTCTGCTGAAAACTTGTTCTCTGGTCTGCTGTAAACAAATTATCTGGTTAATCCTTCTTTGCATGTCATTTGGCTCTGCTTGGCTTTCTTGTAGAAGTTTCATAACCGGCACTCCTAGTGATGAAGGAAATCTGGCCTCTAATCCATAGACTAACTCATATGGGCTGGTCCCAATTGATCTTTTAGTTGTTAGTCTATCCGCCCATAAAGCATTTACTAGTTTCTTATGCCAGTTCTTTTTGTTCTGTTCCAGCACTTTCTTTATGATATTTATCAAACTTTTGTTTGATGATTCAGCAAGGCCATTTCCTTGAGGATAGTAAGCTGTAGAATGGCCCAAAGTAATGTGAAATTTATGGCAAAAGTTCACCATCTTCTTGGATCTGAAGGCGGCAGCATTGTCTGTTATTATCTTGTCTGGGCAGCCAAATCTAGCCAGTATATTGTTTTCCAAAAATTGAATGATTACTGAATCATTTGCTTGTCTGCATGGGGCAGCTTCAATCCACTTGGTGAAGTAGTCTGTTGCTGTTAGAATCCATCTGTGTTGCCCTGAAGATGAGGGATGAATTTCCCCAATGAAATGCAAACCCCATTGTTGAAAAGGTCTCTCTGTTGCAATGGGCTTCAAAGGAAGTGGCAGCAGCTGTCTTTTGCCTTCAAACAGTTGGCATTTGTGGCATGAGGCTGTGAATTTCTTAACATCAGAGAACATAGTAGGCCAGTAATAACCAGCCCTCAATATCTTGTCCACAGTGGACTTCCAGTACAAATGTCCACCACAGTCTCCAGCATGGAAATCTTGCATGATGTTGTTAGTTTCATTCTCTATTAGACAGTGCAGCAAAATACCTTCATGGTTTTTCCATAGTAAATTTCCATCCATCACACAAAATCTAGATGTTTTCATTTTTAGGAACCTACACTTAGTTCTGGACAGTCCTGGGGGAGCACACAGGTTTTGTAACACATAACAGATATCAGAGTACCAAGGAGATTGTTCAAAGGCTATATTGATCTTTGGAGTCGCCAGCTCTGTTTCACTGTCCAGTTGGTTGATATCTAAGGCTTGGAAATTTGCTTCTGTCATTAATTTGGCCAAACCTTGCCCTTTTATTAGCTTTGTGGGTTTTATTTCAATGTCAAATTCTAGTATATTGGCAATCCATTTTCCTCTCCTGCCCTCTAAGTTTTCTTGGGTGAGAATGTCTTTGACAATAGGGCTTGGTACATAAGCCACAACATGAGAGTAAAGGATGTAAATCCTAAAGTATTTAATAGCTTTGATCAAAGCATAGGCTTGTTTCTCCATTATTTGATACTTTAGGGGGGCATCTCTAAGAGCTCTGCTGAAGAAAGCAATGGGCTTTTCATTCCCTTGGTCGTCTTTCTGTAATAATACAGCAGCAATAGTATGTTGGGAGGCAAAGGAGAAAATGATAAAGTCTCTGTCAAACTGAGGATTGGTTAACACTGGGGTTTGAGTCAAGGCCAACTTTATACTTTCAAAGGCTTGTTTTGCTTCAACAGTCCATTTGACCTTTGAATCTTTCTTTAGCATATTGTTTAGTAATCTGATCAATTCTGCCAAGTTCGGGATAAACCTTCTTAAAAAGTTGATTTTCCCTAAAAATCCTTGCAACTCCTTGACATTCCTGGGATGAGGCATTTGTAGGATAGCTTGTATCCTATCTGGATCAATTCTTATGCCATCTTTTGAAATAATATGTCCTAGAAGTTTCCCTTCTTCCAAACCAAATAATGACTTCTTGGGGTTTAAGGAAATGCCATATTTTCTGCATGTTATGAAAATCTGTCTTAAATGTTTCAAGTGTTCTTGGTCAGATTTTGAAAAGGGTGTAAGATCATCTAAGTAAATAACCAAGAAGTCATGAATCTCTTTTGCAAAAGCAATGTCCATTGCTCTTTGAAATGTTGCCCCTGCATTTTTCAATCCAAAGGGCATTTTGACATATTTGAAAGTGCCCCATGGGGTAGTAAATGCAGTTTTGTCTTGATCATCAGGGTGTACCAGGATTTGATTGAAACCTGAGAAACCATCCAGCAATGATATCCTTGAAGCCCCTACTACTCTTTGAAGAATGTGATCCATTTTGGGTAAGGGGTAGTTGTCTTTGAGTGACACTTGGTTCAAATTCCTTAAGTCTACACAAAGTCTAATCTCACCAGTTTTCTTTCTTGTAGGGACCAAATTTGAAATCCACTCAGAGAACCTGATTGGTGCTATGATACCAGCTTTGAACATTTTCTGTAATTCTTTTTCAATGGAAGGAAGGAGCATAGGATTGATCCTTCTCAATTTCTGTTTGAATGGTTTTTGATTAGGCTTGAGGGGAATGGTATGCTGGATGACAGAAGTATCATAAGACTTTAGATCCTCATAACCCCAAGCAAAGACATCTTGAAACTCTTTAAAGAGACCAATATATTTGGGTTTTTGATCAGGGGGCAAAGCAGCAGATAGCTTTATTATTTTAGGCTTGTCAGTGGTACCAATGTTGCACTCTTCAATTGCTGCATCTAATGGCTGCATCTTTGGTTTTCTGGGGACATCATTTGAGTCAAAAATGTCCTCTAGTGGGGTAAGGCCTGCTGGAAGGAAATTGTCTTTGAGTTGTATGATTTCATCTTCAGCGTTGCTCACCTCTTCACAGTCAATTTGGTGAATTTGCTGAATGTTTTCATTGTCGAAAATGGTTGGAGTCAGTAATTGTTTTGCTGTCCTAGGTGACATTGGGTGAGCTGACTGTTGAAACTGTATTTGTGATGGACTTGTTGACTCAAGCATTTGTGATTGACTTGCTAACTCAAGCATTTGTGATTGACTTGCTGACTCAAGGTCAATATTTAATCTTGTGAACTCTTGTTGCAAGGTCAAAAAGTTGTTTATCTGCATGTCATTCTCAAATACTTGCCACTCTTTGACATTGTTTGGAATAGAGGGCCTATATTTGATCTCGGCTGTGAAACAATTGTTGGGTTCCAATGGAAATTTGAAGGTGCTGGCAAATGTTGCCAAGCTGTGTGCATGGAGGTTGTGGCCCCTTGGAATTTTTGTGATAACAAACTCGGGGAAAGTCTCTAATATTTCAATTACAGCAGACCTATAGGACCTCAGCCTCTTGTCATTGGTGACAAAATTCCCTTTTACTTGTTGAATTACTAGATCAGAGTCCCCCATGATGGAGAGGCTAGGTGCTTGTAATGATTTTGCAATCTTGAGGCCTAGTAACAGAGCTTCATATTCTGCCATGTTGTTAGTGCATCTAAAATTCAATCTGTAAGCCCTACCTGCTGCATAGTCCTTCTCTTTGTTATGTATCCATACTCCAGCTCCTGCTCCTAGCTTGCTAACTGAGCCATCAAATTCTAGGACCCACAGGATGTCTTGCTGAACAGGAGATTTAAAATTCTGTTTATGGGATGGCAATGTGAGCATGAGTTGGGGTTTCTTTTCCCATTTGTTTTCTAGGACAATTTCATCACTTTTTTGACAATCTTTAACAACTAGAGGAGGGTGAATGTGTATTGTTGGGCTGATTGATGTTTGGCAGGTGCTACTTGTTTGATCAGTGTTTTGCTCTTGTATGAGTGTTTCGGTCCTAATGTCATTGTTGGAGAGGTCTGCGCTGTCATTGAAGAGGATGAAGGAGTCTATGTCCGAATGAACAACATATATTGGAAAATTTTGAGGTTTTTCTTCACTGCTGACCATATACTTCATGAGTGTTTCCCTATAAAGTCTTTTAGGTTGCCCAAAGACAGAGATAGTTGCATATGACATGTCCAATTGCAGGGAGCCTTGGAGCTTGGCTCCCCATGATCCTGATAATAGCATCCCATATTTGGGTGGGATATCAGCAACTACAACATCCATTAGAATAGTCTTGTTGGGATATTGAACCAGAGACACACATAAATCTTTTATTAGGCCTAAACATTTGACTTGACTGGAATCAAAGGAAAACAGGTCTTTGTATGGCCTTGTTATATCCAAGTTTAATCTTTCCATGACAGCTTTTTGCATAAGGTTGTGAGAGGCGCCTGAGTCAAACATAGCATTATGCAGTATTTTATCATGAACATGGAGGCTGACATAAAAAGGTAAAACCCCTGTGACTACTGTTTTTCCATCTACCTCTGGGCCAAACAGTAATTCTGGAGTGTCATCTAGCACATTTACATCATCTTTGCTGTTGGTGAGCTGAAGGGATTTTTTGATCTGTTGCTTATATATGTCATGCTTGGCTAGCTCTGAGAGGGGGATTGCTATCTTTAACTTGCCAATCTCTGTACCTAGGTCAAAGGGTTTGTCAACTTGGGTTTTGGAGTCACGGGTAACAGTTCTTTCTCTGTTCATTAAATCTTCTTGTTGGATTTCATCTTGATTTTGGAACCTGCCCCTCATACTCATGTCTTGAGGGGTAATGTTCGGATTTGGGTGGGAGGATGAGGTTGCCGTGGGCTGTTGTAGTGGGGACAGTAATTCAGTGACTTCCTCAACCACTACTTCTTTTGTAGGCAAGTTTGTTTTGTCATTAGGTTCAATGACTAAGGATTCTTTAGATTGCTGTTTCTCCTTTATCTTTTCGGGCTGATTTACATTTACAGTCCTACTCCTTAGTTTGTATTGTTTATGGACTTCATAGACAGCAGTATCATATCCTTGTTTAAAGTCAAAGGATTCTCCTGATTTCATTTGGAATGTTTTGCTTTCATCCTCCTCATGGTCTTCTTGTGTTAAGAAAACATGGCTTTTACCATCCAGACCCATTAAGTTGATTTCAGGATCTTCATTGAGCTGATTGGCTGAGGAAGTTTCTGCATAGTTTTCTTGAAAAGGGGGTCTGATGTCTTGATCTGCACTTGTTTTTCCTATGTTTGGGTTCTGAGTTCTTCTAAAATTTGGGTTTCTAGGAGGGTTGTTTTGTGATGCCTCCCATGATGATTTTCTTTCAACTGATTCCACCCTTTCACCTAGTCTCTTCATGTTGTTTAGTATTGCATCCAACTTTTGATCAAAACCCGAGGGCTCTTCTCTGAAACCAGCCTTCTTTTCCAGCTTTGCCCTGTTTCTCTTGGCAATTAGGTTTGCCTCTACAGTGACTGCAACTCTTTGGGCCTCTGCAAGGGTTGGAGGATCTCTTTCTTTCAACTGATAGGCCATATCAGAATCAAAACCATCAGGGAAGTTATACAGGGCCAGATCAGGAGGGGGTCTTAGGTTCTGGGGGATAGCATTATATACATTGTTAAACCTAGCACAATATTCCAAAACTGTTTCTTGGGGACCTCTTTTAATAGTGTTATATTCACCGAGTATGTGTAGAGGATCTTTCTTCTTCTCCCATCTGTTGGTAAACTCTTGGTACAGGACCTCAGGGGTTGCAATGGAATTTGCATTGAGGGATCTAAACCAAGTTCTGACATCTCCAGTTAAGCTTTGAACAAAAATTCTCATCCTGACACTGTCATCATCTATTTCATAGGTCTCAAAGTGGTCTTGCATCTTCTTAGCATGCTTGACAGCTGTCAAAGGGCCATGGGAGTCAAAAAATGAGATTTTGGTTTGGTAGTCTTGGGGTAGAGCTGGAGCATTGGCTGGCATCTGCAGAGGTGCATATCTGTTAGCCATGTTTATGGGGTTTATTGGGTTAATGGGAACAAATGGGACAGCTGGGATTACAGGTGTAACAGGGTTAATAGGATGGATAACAAGCGGGGGGCTGGTTAAAAGAGTATATGCAGATGGTGAAGATGGAAGAGGATGACTTTGAGGGGTTGATGATGAACTAGGGGAATAAGGTGTGGAACGGAAAAGGACTTTGCAAGGAGTCGGAATGAGGATAGGTTGATCTGAACTTATATCTGAATCAGCAGGCTTCTCCTGCTTTTGCTGTCTCCTTATGTTCTTTGGAATGATATTTGGGTTATCAACAATGATGGGTTGATCAGGGTCAGGGTTTGCCCTAGTGTGCCTTGGGTTTCTTTTGGGAGCCAGCTTCTAAGCTTTCCTTTAGAACTTTATACCGAAGTTTTATATGTATAAGGACTGAATAAGAATTCTGGAATGACTATATAGGTTTCAAAGCTAGGATGAAGTTTCCCTAGTTAGCTCTTCCCTAAAGCTGTCCCTGTGTTTACAGAAACAGTCCTAAGGCCTCTTGGCTAGTTTCAGGCTTGATGGTAGCTTTGGAAGATAGATAGTAATTGAAAAGTCTTAACAATTCCCAGTTGAGTCGCCAATTATGTTAACACCCAGGTTGTTCCCTATGACTCCCAAGGGAATACGGCCGGGGTAACCACTAACCAATCTTTGGATCACTGTTTCTAGCCAAACTGTGATCAGAGAGGGCTCTCTCTTTATGATTTGTAACTGTTTATGATAGGGTTTTAGGCTAGCTATTATGCACAGGTTTTGTTTATGTTTTGGTTGAAGAATTTCTTTCAGATCTCTTGTGATGTGATTTTTAAAGAGTTAAATACCATTGGGCGATGGAGTCTATGGCTGTAGGTGTTTAGAAACCTTGAGATGAACTGGTGAAACTTACAGGGCCATTTGGATACTTCATAGAACAAATTTTGATTTATAACACGAACAGGAAAAACAAGCAGTGAGAGCATTCAAGGATTTTCACTAAATGTTTAAGTATTTTCACCAAACTGGTTATGAGAAAATGGATGGATGTCTCAGGGGCAAAATTGAATCCCTGGGAATATCTATCACTGTAAAAGATATAGTTTTAAAGTGCAGCAACTAAGAATTACACTTCTTTTACTGTATCTGAAGAAAACATGGATAATAGCTCAGTTTGAGTTCAGGGTAATCGGTGATTAAATCCTGGAACTATTCTTCTACTTTGCTATTAAGTGGAAAATATTTGGACAACAAAAGAGAACAAAAGACTCGAAAACATGTAATACAGAGATTTAAGAAAACTTATTGTTTCATGAAACACTCTGGAATCCTGCAACATTCACCATTCATCACAACGCATCAAGGTACACCAAGCTTTGGAAATTCCATTCACCCTTTGTATTATCTCTCTGGGAATTTTACAACAAGTTAGATCTCCAAAATGAAAATAACAACAACCCCCTGAGCTTCTGCCAGGGGTGAATATATACTTGTGATTGTTTACAAAAATATCTGAGTCCTGAGTTATCTCAGACTTAATGTTCTTACCAACTTTGAGATATTATTATCAGAAATTTATTACAGCATTGAATACAAAATAAAGGCGCTTTAATGTTCTGTCAGAAGATATTTTGGCCTTTGGGATCTGCTGAGTCGGTTGAGATACTTTGATTAAATGCTGGAGAACCCGACTTTATGGCTTGTACGCTGTAATTTGGGTTTGTCACCTGTGATTGAGACTGCTGTTGTGGTGAGAAAATGGCTTTGCTGAGTTGGCTCAGCATCTGCCTCTTCCTTGTAGATTTTATTCGTCAAAATTGTGCCTGCGTATGACTGCTCATGTACTGGAGAAAATTAGCGCTACAGGTTCTGGCCTGATAGAATTATCTGTGTCAAATTCTTCCATACTTCCCGTGTGGGCAATTGATGATTTATGATTGCCCCCATAGTCTCATCTGCCTCAGTATACTTAAAGAAATTTGGTGGTGTATCAAACAGGTGATCAATTTCATTCATAATAAAAAACAGATTATCCACCCTATCATACAGATTCTGCCCTGATGCTGGCCCTGTGTCTGTTGAGGTACTGGGCTGTTTTGCAATCTGTGCTATTGCATGGGCATCAATCCTTTTGTTGTAATTTTCTAGGGTGAGCAGTCTTCCTACGCTGCTTAAAATGCTGGGGAGGCCTCTATTCTGTAATGCTACAAATCTGTCCAGGAACTTGTTGATCTCGGTCTGCATATCCTGTGTTCTCCTCTCCAGTGTTCCAACTAGGCTTCTTAGTGTCAGGACTCTTTTGACTACTGATATTGTTTCAGTCCTGTTAGTAATTCCCATGGCAGCTAGTTGAGAGCTAGTTTTGTTATTTAAAACATTGACCATTCTGCTGGCAGCATCTGGCATGTGGCCAAGGCTTGCTCTTGCTCTGTGTATTTCCTTGTTTGCCTTTGTGATGAGCACTATTTGCTCATCCATAGTCTCAATGTACTGCCACTGATTGGTGATGGATCGACCAATGTTGCCCCAGAGGACTGCTTTTAGTTTTGCTGTTACCTTTTCCAGTGCAAGCTCTTTTTCCAGTTCAGCTATTCTCTTTTTTAGAGCTTTTATCTCTCGCTCCTTTGTTGCTTCATTCTGCTTGCTTTTGTCGAATTTTTCATTCACCTTAGCCAAAGTTTTCTTGACTTCATCAAGCTCTTTCATTTGAGATTCAAGAACTTGGATCTCAGCTTGCAGCTTTTGCATATCCAGACTATGAGTTTGCTCTGTTGCTGGTGTAGTTGTTGCTGTAGATGGTGCTGTAGTTCCAGTCTGCTGAGGAGGAATAGTAGTTATTGGAGTAGCTTCTTCAAGGTTGATTACTTCCGGAGGGGGCTGGGAGGTTTGGCCCTCTTCTCTTTGCTTCAGTGCTGTTTGTAGTGCTGCCTTTGCAGCTTCAGATTGTCCTAGCTGGTCTTGAGTCCTAACCAGCTCCTTGTACAGGGATACCAGCAGGTCTGTAGTATCCTTTTCCTGCCTTTGCTGGGCAACCTCATCTGTTTGTGGATGGATGGTGGCTGGGAGCTTGATTTTCTTTCTTAAGGCCGCCATGTCTGCATCCCTTATTTTCAGGAGTTCTTGGATACCTTTGACATCTTTAGGATCATGTCCTATTTCTATAATTACTTCTTCCAAGGATTTGATCCTATTTTCCTTGGCTTGCGATGATGCTCTTTCTAATTCCAGCTGAGAGGCTGTGTTATCCAGGCTGCTCTTCAGTTTGTAGTTCTCCAATGTCTCATCTGCCAGGGAGGCATACACCATTTCACCAGTTTGTTTATGTAATTCAATCTTATCCATAGGGTGTATGTCTTTGGCAAGAACCTCCATGTTGGTTCTTAGGTAGTCCGAGGTGGATTGAGGATGCAAGGTTGTAGGCATGAAGTGGCTCATTATCATTTTGCCTTCACTTACATCGAAGGCAGACATGAGTCTCTGTTGGTTGGTAGGAGCCAGGTTCAGCAAGTGATTGTATAGCTGCACTTTAATTGGATCGCTCCTCCTCTTGATGTCAATGAACTGTTGTTTGATGCTAGACTGTCCTTCTCTGTGTTGACTGGAGGAGCTGACCTCTACTCCTATAGTTCTGTCATGTTCATGCTGAAATGAACTAGCTGAAACTTCTCCACTGGGTGGGCCCATGCCCATTGCTTGCCTTACTGCTATATCCTCCTCTTGAGAGTCATTTAATCTTTGTCTTTTCTCTCCCCGATTGAAGGATGAGGTCAGGGGGGTCTCTCTATCCCTTTTCCTGGTCAAGTCCTCCTTTTGTGGGGTTTGGAGGACTGAGGTGTCAACCATAGTTTCTGCCCTAGGAGGCACCACTGTCTAAGCCTGCTGCTCAGTGGAGCTTGGAGGATCAATCACTTTTTCTTGCTGCAAGGGCTGCTGTTCACTAAACTGTTGCTGCCCAAGTTCATGCTGCTCCATCTCTTCTTGCTGCTGTAGCAATGTGTCCACTTGTTCTTCTGTCAATGGAGGTGGCTGCTCCACCTGCTTCCCTTTATCCTTGCTTGCTGTCTGTGGTGTTTTCTCGGCAGTTTGCTGCTGGGCTGTAGATGATGTATCAGCTGCTCCAAGTTGTTTTTTGTAGGAGAGGGGCACCTGTGCACAAGTTTCCAAGTCAGCTTCCTTTTGCATATTTCTAGCCTGTCTCTCTAGAAGCTCTTCAGCAGTTATTTCTTCTTCTAAGGTACCCTCTTCCCAGCTTAAGGCATTGGCATACTGTTCAATCTCAGGTTGTCTTTTGTGTGCATAACCACCCAATTTGTATTTTATCCTCCTGAGGGAGATAGCATGATTGGGGTCATAGGGTATCCATTCAAAGCTGGTTTGCAGTCTGAGGCCTTCCAGGATAGTGTTTGCCTCTTTCCATCCCTCTTCTTTTCTGTTATATAGGAAAGGACCCAGCTGGTTCCTTACTTTCAACTGTGACTTCTTGTTGTTGCTCTGAAAATGAAGATAGTCTGAGTTCCCAAACTGTCTGAAATATTCCAAGGCAAAAAGCCTTATGGGGACATACCTTGGCAACCTAAATGGGTTCAACTCACAGCCATATATCCTGATGACTGTGTGGTTTTGGTAGAAGTACCAATTACCAATGCTGTAGGACTTATTCAAATGGAGAATTCTCCTCATGTCATCAGTTAGTCTAGGAGGAGGAGTACCTTGCAGCACTGTTAGGGCTGGGTAAACAAATAAATCAATAAACTCACAGTATGTATAAGGTGATACTGAGGTATGATGAAAAACAGAAGTCCAGAACACAACTGACCTTGGAATTCCCTGGGCATTGAGTGGCTTCAAAGGAACAGAGAAGGTGACTGGCTGGTAAAAAAGGAATAAGTGGTATATATATGAAGTATACCTGAATAGTCTTTCCCTCTTCAAGTTCATAAACTGCTCATGGATTTTATCTGCAATGTAGGTTGCATAGTCATAATGTACAGCTGGGGGTTTACCAGGAAAGAATATAGACAGCATTGCCATTATGCTGTCATCCACATCCTCCATTCCCTTGAATCCTAGGACATAGCCAATTAGATCCACCAACATTCTGCCCAACTCATTTAGATATTGATACCCAATAGGAGGGGTTCTGACTGTTTCAGAGCCTGGCCTGACAAACAATTGGTTGATTTTGACGATCTGGTCATTTGACAGTTTGCTCCCTCTGTTTATCAAATTCTGCATATATAGAGGGGTCAATAGCTTGGCAGTTTGGAAGTGCAGCATTCCATTTATACTCTCTGGGGTAATCTGGAACAGGATTGAGCCTGTGGGGCTGATGACAGCTCTTTGGCTTGGGTCATAGCATTCCTGGCAGCTGTAGATCAGTTCTGGCATAGGATTTACTTGGGGAAGGTTGTAGATGGGCAAATTTGAGTCCCAAATTCCCAAGATGTCTGCCCCACTCAGGTGCTGGGCTTTTAACTCATTCATCATTTGGATATTGTATTTGGTTCCCATAGGGAACCAGTCCAGCATTTGATAATCCATGTCTCCCAGGGGTTTCCATGCTAATTCCTGGTGAGGAGCATTGAGGGGCTTGATATTTAGAGCAATAGGAGTCTCCATAGTTTTTCAAAGTGCAAGGATTGTGGGTGGATAGCTAAAAATGGTAGCAACACAGAATGGAGGTGATTCTCTGTGAAAACAGTTGGTATCTTGGATATCAGAGGAGAATTCACTCAACAGCAATTGAAATACTGTTTGTTTTAGTAGCAGAGCTTCTCTAAGGTCTGACTGTCCTCTTCTAGTGGGTGAATTGTATTTACTAAGGAATCTGTCGGGAAACGCAGAGTGACAGTGGTTTTGAGCGAGTTACCAGTATTTGAGGCTCGGCCGGTGCTTGTTGGTCTTCACAGTTACAATGGTGGACGCGCAGATGGAAATGAACGGTGCAAATATAGTTTTTTAGGTTCCTTTATCCTTCTGAGCAATTTAAAGTTCAATGACAGTCGTATGGAGGGCAGAACACTGTAAATACCTGTAAATTGACGAGCGGAGGTCGAGCAGAGGTGCACGGCTGCTGCTGAGGAGGTCGCCCGGGCTAATTCAACGGGTTGGCGACAATTTGAACGTGAACGGTCATGCAAAGAGACCAATAGAAACAGGAGCAAAAGTGGGGAAACACGGGTTTTTTGGGTAAATATGGGTTTTTTACCATTTTTGGCGCTTTTTAGTGATGACGTCAGCATGACGTCAGTGGTGGGTCACAGTGAGGTGACGTCAGCTGACGTCATCGGGTGACGTGGCAGTAGATTAGTGGTCCAAGGGGCGGTGAGGTGGCAACCACGTCAGCGGCCAGGTGGACGAATAGCGGAGGTAAGTGCGAGCGGATGTGACGTGGCGGTGGGTCAACGGTAAATAGGTGGCAGTTAGGACCGTGGCGGTTACGGTTAAGGCTAACCGCTGCGGTTTCTCGGGGCGGTTTGGGTACGGCGCAGAGGTTGTCAGGCCCGGCTCCGAGATATCTTAGCGCCTGACGCGTGGAGAGGCCCTGACGTGACGCAACGTCATCATCTCGGGCGGTAAAGTACAGCAATGGGGGCCGCTCCGATATTGACGTGGATCGTCGGATCTTAAGGGCTTGATCCGACGGTGGGCGGAGTATGGAGGTGCTCGGGTTATATGCGGGCGGAAAACTTTAATTTTTGTGGGTTTTTTTATTGGTTTTTCGAATGTTTTTTCATTTGATCAATAATGCACTAACATTTGGGAACGCGCCAGAGGCGGGTTTTGACCTTAATAGCTTTTGCAAAGGATTTAAAGGCGGAAGAGGGGTTTTATAAGGGTTTTATCAATGCGGAGGTGGTTTAAGAAGCAAATTGTTTTGCAGCAAGGGGGAATAGGATGGAACAGGTTCACCAAAGTGACCAGATGTCATTTTGGTCCCTCTCGAAGACTATATGGCTAATATGCCAAGGGGAGGGAGTATATATAATATTTGGGGCTTTTATACACCTTAGTGTTAGTATCATTAGGGGGAGGGGTAAAATAGGGGAGCTATATAGTAGAATTAGAGGTTAATATGAATGAGGGGGGTGATGAGGGGATTTTACTGAGTTTATCTGAAACTGACTTGGTTTTGAGAGTAGATCAAAATGAAAAGATTTTAGACAATAAATGTGGATTCTGAATGAGCTAGAAACACCATAAAACCATGATTTCTCTTCATGAATCTCAGTTGAAAGAAAGGGAGTGTTAGTAATGGAATAGAGGGGAAGAGGGAGGTTAGTCATGCTCCTTGCTGTAATATGATGGAATTAACCACTTTGTCCATTGATAGATTTTGCCTTGGCAAAACACTTCTTGACATATGTGTAATGGTGAAAATACCCTTTCTGCAACCACAACTGTCTACCCAGCTATTTCCCTAGCATTTTTTGTTTCTTCTTGGAGGGGCACTTGGACTTGCAACCCTTGCTTGCCTTTTCTTTTCTTTGGCTTTTTCCCTTTTCTTTCTATCTACTTCTACCCTTATCTCTTCCAAGGTCCCAGATTAAACTTTTGGGAACCTTTGCTTCTCTACCTGCACTACTTGTCTGCCAAGATTAAGCTGTTTGGACAGACTTCTTTCTCTATTCTATAACTCAAAATTGAAACATGGCATGATCCAGTTTAAACTGTTGAATCATCCACAAAATTGAAATGAGGCTCTTAACATTCAAAACACTTTACACACCTCTGGTTCTCTGGAAATATGGGATCTTTGTAATGCCAAAGCAGAGCATATTTGGATTTTCTTTGGTCAATCATGAAATATGAAACCTATTACTATAGGCATCCAACAGGTACAACTTCTTGGGTTGTCCAAAAACAGAGATTATTGCATATGACATATCAAGTTGTAAAGATCCCTGAAGTTTGGCTCCCCATGATATGGATAGCAGCATGCCATACGTTGGTGGGATGTCAGCAACCACAATATCCATAAGGATGCTTTTGGTAGGATATTGAACTAAGGTAACACATAGATCTTTAATCAATCCTAGACACTTTACTTGACTTGAGTCAAATGAGAATGAATCCTTGTAAGGCCTTGTAATGTCTAGGTTTAATTTCTCCATTACTGATTTGGGAATTAAGTTGTGGGAGGCCCCAGAATCCAACATTGCATTGTGTAGAATTTTGTCATGGATGTTAAGGCTAATGTAGAAAGGTGGTATTCCTCCTTCTAGTGGTTTTCCATTAACATCTGGACCAAATATAAGTTCTGGTTGGTCATCAAACAGATTGACTGAATCCTCATTTTTGACAATGTTTAAAGTCTAGTTTATCTGCGTCTTGTAGGTTTCATTCTTGATTAGTTTTGTTAAAGGGACTGAAATCTTTAGCTTAGCTACCTCTGCTCCCAGATTAAATGGTAAAGAGGCTTTCTCTGTTTGAGGGTTTTGAATTTTCACAATAGGGATTTGAGTGGGATGGTCTTCTTTTCCTTTAATGGGGACCTCTTTTTGTTGGTTTTCAAGTCTATTGTTTTGAGGTGTGTCCATTGATTTTTTAGGTGGAATTGAAGTGGATGGCTAATCATCAGAAGGTTGATCTGTAGTTATATCTACAATTGTGGGTCCAAAAGGACTCTGGTTTTGTCCGGGGAGAATCTGGAGAATTTTAGAAACCAGGGCTTCGTTGATTTTCTTGGGTTGATTTGGCACTGTTTTCTTGGTTTGATCAGGGATATCAAAGTTCTTTTTACTCCTTAGGTTATATTGTTTATGCACTTCAAAGATGGCAGAATCATATCCTTGTTTATAATCAAATGACTCTCCAGACTAGATTTGCAATTACTGCAGCATATGTAGTTCCTGCTCATCTTGGGTTAGGAAAATAGTATCTTCATCATCTAATCCCATCAGGTTAATTTGTGTATCATGTTCTGGATCATCTGGCTGGGATGTTTCTGCATAATTTTCTTGAAAAGGAGGCCTAATATTCTGATCAGGTCCATTTTTTCTAGTGTTTTGGTTTTTCCTTTTTTCTAAAGTTCAGGTTTCTAACTTGAGGTGCTTGTTGATTATCCCATTGGGGTTTCCTTTCTATGTTATCTATTCTATCCATTATTCTTTCCATACTTTTGGCTAAACTATCTATTTTGATGTCCGATGGTGAAGCTTCATCTTTAGCAGTTCCTCTCTTCTCATTTCTAACTCTAGCTCTTTTAGCTAACAAATTAGCTTCAACACTAACAGTTACACTTTGTATTTCTTCTAACGTTGGGGGGTTTCTTTCCCTAAGTTTGAATGCCATATCTGTGTCAAAACCATTAGGGAACTTTATTAAGGCTAATTCAGGTGGGGGCCTAAGGTTAACTAGGATGGCGTTATATATACTGTTAAATCTAATGCAGTAATCTTGAATAGTTTCATTAGGTCCCCTTCTAATATTTTCATATTCTAAAAGGATTTGTAGGGGATTTTTCTTCTTTTCCCATGTATTCAAAAATTTCTAATGAAACGCTTCTAAATTATCAATACTATTATCAGGCAATGCTCTAAACCATTTCCTAACATCACCGGCTAAAGTCTGAGCAAATAGTCTCATTTGAACATCCACAATATCAATTTCATGTAGTTCAAAGTAATATGTCATCTTATTGACATGGTGTTGTGCAGTGTAGTGCCCTGTGCCATCAAATTGAACAATTTTTCTTTGGTAGTCTGCTGGCATAGTGCCAAGTGGGGCAGGTAAAATAAGAGGAGCATATCTGTTTGACATGGCTGTAGGCTAGGTGGGGTTAAGATGTTGATGAAGAATGGATGAAGAACTAGAAGTAGTAGGTGGTAAATGGGATGTAATAGGTTGGTGAGGGAGTGAAGATATAAATGGTGGTGGAGAATGGACTTTATAAGTTGAAGGGAACAAAGGTGAACTAAGAGTAGTGGGCAATTGTTCAGAAAGCTCAGGGATCTTAGCAGTACTAAGGGATGATTATGGATAATTTAGAATGTATTCTTCAATTCACTGGTTGGCCTTTTGGACTTCGAGGTCTACAATGAAATCAGGGTCTAGAACAATATCATATATTTCACTTTCAGACTTTGATTTAAATAATGAAAAATCAAATTGCTCATCAAACGGAAGATCTTCTGAAAACAATCACTCATCAGGACATGAATTAGCTTTAATTAACGGCGTGTGACTAGCTGAACTTTCTTATTTTTTGGATTTTCTTGAAATCGGGTTGGGATTATCAACTACTCAGGCAGGGTTTGAATCTTGGTTAGCCCCAGTATAATGAGTTCCCCTTGAAGCCAAAATTTCAAAATTTTTCTAATTGTTTTCTTTTTGTGAGAATTTTAAAATAACTTCTAATAAATTTCTTTAAGAGGCTCAAAAAACATATTTAAAAATTTCTTAAAGATTTATTAGGACTAAGGGTTCAAGTTCCCAGTACGGTCGCCACTATGTTAACACTCAGAATTTTTCCCTTGAAGTTATCAGAAGAAGTAAAAGACCGAGGTAACCACAAACCAATCTTTTAAGTATAGGCTCTAGCCAACCAATGACTCAGAGAGAGCTCTCTATATATGATTTAGCTTTGTTTGCTGAGATTTTAGGCTAGTTCTTAATGTTCAGGGGGTTTTGATTTGTACTGAATGTTGGATGGTGGAATCCTTAAAACATATGGATAGAAAGGAGTCTTTAGACCATTGGGCTATGGAGTCAAAGAAGGGTAGCAGAACTGGGATTAACTCACTAAAGGGAGTGTTAGAAGGGCAAGCTAGCAAATTGAAGTATAGGTATTTAGGTCAGATGGGTGAAATGATCTTAAACAGGGTGAGAGAGCACTCAAGAATTCTTAGACAGGGATTAAAACAAAGAATAGAGGATAATCATGAGAAAAGCGAAATTAAGAATCTTTTAGTATAGATTAGAAGGAAACTACCTGAACTAAGGAGCAATCAAGAATTCCTTAACTTAGATAATTAGCAGAAAACATTTAAATGCATAATAGTTAAAACATAATGTAATGAAGCAAATTCTGAGATATCATTCCATATTATAGCATTCAGATTTTAGATACATTAAAGATTATGGAAATTTTTTTAAAGAAATATAAAAACACAAGAGAAAATACTTGTCTGTACTCCGCACTACACATGAATCTTGTGAAATGTCTTGGCTTTATTCATTAATCCAGCTTGCTAGTCCATACAGTGATACAATAGCTTACAGTCTTCGATCGAGAAAGTCTATAGAAATGTCTAAGAATCCACCAACATACTTTGAATTGTGAAGTATTTATACGAAAACTATTACAAAATATCTCACAACAAACTTGAGATTTATTCTAGAAAATACAAATATCTTCATGCAAGAAGATAGAGACAACTAATGAACTGTTTCATGTTGTCCCTTTTATTGTGGTACTACTGGCTTTTATGGTTGGATTTGTAGCCCTTTATGTTCGCTTGTAGTTGTGGTCTTTCACGCTGGAATTTTCTTCAATTTTGATCTTTCACCTGATACTCTTTGACCTCGATACTCTTTGACTATGTTGCCCTGTTTTCATCTGCTTACCTGGCTTCTTCCATTTTTATTGTGCTGTAACTTTTTGCTACAAATTAATCATAGTAAATAAGTCATTGTCTCCCACCATTCTGTATTAGGTAATTTTACATTCATCATCCTCCTATAGATCTCATCAGCTTCAGTATACTTGGAAAAATTGGGCTTGGTGAGGAATAAGTGTTTTATCTCACGCTTAAGGAAAAACAAGTTTTCAAATGTGTTGTACAAAACTTTGCCTGTTGGTAGTGCTTTTATGGATGAGGAGCTAGCTTTTTCTTTAGCCAATTGTCTGAGTCTATTACCATAGTCCAACTAAGTCATGAGTTTGTCATTGATAACCAAAGGACTGGGTAGACCTTTTCCCTCAAAATTTGGAATTTAGCCATGAACCTATCAATGGCTACCTGCATGTTATGGAACTTTTCTTCTAAGTTAAGCATAAGGTTCCTTTTGGAAAGGACCTTCCTTATTTCCAAAATGGTCTCAGTCTTCTATATTTAGCTCCTGGAGCTCATATCTATTCTTGTTGTTGAGGAAGTGGATGAGTCTATTGGCATCCTCAGGCTTATCTCCCAACTCCTCCTTTACTTTCTGGATAGCTTCTATAGCTATCTTTATTAACTCTGTTTGTTCAAAAATAACTTGAATTGATGGCCAAATATCATTGACAGAGTCAATGATATTGGCCCACAACATTTCCTTGGTTTGCCCAAGGGGTTTCTCTAGTGTTAAGTCTTTCTCTAAGACTTTGATTCTTTCACTCATTCTTTGGGCCTTTTGTGCTTCTTCCTTTTGCTTAAGCTGGGCAATTTTGTAGTCAGTTTCCAAACTTGCCACCTTTTCTCTCAGCCTATTCATTTCTGTAGCCTGGATAGACATCTCTTCCATGGCTTTAACCAATTCTGTTGCTTTCTCTCCTGATGCACCTGTTGTTGTTGTAGATTCTGCTGTTACTGGCAATGTTGTGGCAGGT
Organism: Pinus tabuliformis; assembly: GCA_031772625.1. Lineage (NCBI taxonomy): Eukaryota > Viridiplantae > Streptophyta > Pinopsida > Pinales > Pinaceae > Pinus > Pinus tabuliformis. Next base: position 1,675,353,370 of record CM062819.1, on the reverse strand, counting down.
GGAGCTGTTGGTGCCAGTGAAGCTGCCAGTGTAGAAGGGACTTTTGTAGATATAGTATGGGTGACATCTTTAGAAGTTGTGGCCAAGTTGCTTTGCTTCAGTTGAATTAAAGTATCCAACTCCTTTTCCGTCTCCCTTAATTGGTCATTGAGCTTTAGGACCGAGTCCATCAACTCCTCATGTCTGGTTTGGCTCTCTACGACTTCTATAGTTTGAGGATGTTGCAGCTGTGGTATTTTCAATTTCCTATTAAGTGCAATAATATCATCATTTTTCTTCATTATAAGCTACTATGTAGCTTTTATATCCTACCGATCGTGTCCCAATTCAATCACTAAGTCCTCTAAGGACTTGATCCTTGTATCCTTGGCCTATGAGGAGGCCTTCTCTAACTAAAATTGTGCCAAGATGTTGCTTAAAGAGTTTTGTAGCTGATGAGCAGCTATGGCTTTACCTGTCAGGGTGGAGTATATCATCTCTCTAGCCTATTTTTGTAGTTCAATCTGGTCTATGGGATGAATATCCCTGGCCAACACTTCAAAGTCAACCCTTTTGAAATCAAATGATGTCTTGGGTTGCTGAGCTGTAGGCTTAATAAAAGACATCTACATCTTTCCCTCTTTAATGTCAAAGACTGACATTAGCCTTGTTTGATTGGTGGGAGTCAGCTTTAGGTACTGAGCATATGTCTGGGCCTTCAGCCTCTCATTTCTTGCTTTGATTTCCTTGTATCCTTCCTTTATGTCCTAGTCTTTGTCAGCAGGCCTACTAAATGAAGACACTTCCACACTAAGCTGCCTTTCCAACATCTGAGTCTGTGATGTGGAAGGCTCTTGCATGCCTTCAGATGGAGTGGTAGGCCTGCTTCTGTTTACCTCTGTATTGGTTACCTGTGCCAAATCTTCTGTGTATTCCTGTTCAGAGGCCGGATTGAGTCTTTGCCTCTTGCTTGTTTCCTGTTGCAAATTTGAGGTGTCCATCCCTGATGTGGAAGCTCCCTCTCTATTTCTTTTTGGAATTTTCTCCTCATTTTGAGGAGTTTGCATGACTGGAGGGGTGCTCATGGTTCTTTCTTGCTCTTCTGGTACCTATAAAAAAAGAGTTGTCATCAAGCTTCTTTTCTAAATCAATCAGAGCATTTTATACATCTACTCTTGTGTTGTCTTGGTCTACTAGGGTACCTTCCACCCATTCTATTTGATTGGCATATGCCTCTATTTCTGGTATGGGGTGGTGGATGAAGGGTCCGAGCTTGAAATTTTTCCTTTTCTTGGTAATGAATTCCAAAGGGTCTTATATCCATACAAAACTCCTTTGGAACTTCATTCTTTGCAGAATTAGGTCTGCCTCTTTCCCTGCCTCTCTAGAATTTCATATGAAGGGACCTAATTGATCTTTGATTTTGAAATAGGCCTTCTTCTTGGCATTGACGAAGTTGAATTCATCTGCATTGATGATCTGTCTGTAATATTCTAAGGAAAACAACCTCATGGGGAGGTATCTTGGCAACTTATATGGTGCAAGCATGCAACCATATATTCTTATTTCTATATGGTTCTAATAAGGTACCAGTCACCCACTTTGGTCTGCTTGGAAAGCGGGAGGACTCTCTTCATTTCTGGGCTTATCCTAGGTGGAAGATTCCCAGTGAGCATGGCCATGACTAGATGCACAAAAGAAAACTTCTCTGACTGATAATAATAGAAATAGATGGTATAATACAGAGGAGTATTTTAACACCCTCTCATTTCCCATTCTTGTGAACTACTCATGCATTCTATTAGCTATAAATGTGGCAAAGTCATATATGGTAGTAGGAGGTTGTCATGGGGTATAGATGGACATGAAAGCAAGAATTATTTCAATAATGTACTCACTTATGGTGTAACCCAAAACACATGATATCATGGCTACAATGTTCTGGCTCAATGGAGAGAAAATAACTAATACATATGGAGGGGAGTCCTTAGGGATATGTGTCTCCTCCCTAATGAAGGTTTGGAACAACTGGGCCAATTTTGCAGGGCTAAGCTTGGGATACTAGTCCAACAAGTCTCCAATTGAGAGTGGAGTTAGGTTTGGCCCTAGTTGGAACTGCAGCATTTCATTAATGGACTCAGCTGTGATGGTGAATAGGACCTTCTAGTCATGATACATTATGGTTTTGTGGCTGGGGACATAGCATGCATAACACATATGAACAATTTCTAGAAAGATGTGAACTTGGGGGAACTGGTATTTGGGAAAATTTGACTCCCAAAGGCTAATCTCATCAGCATGGTTAAGGTATATGTCCCTACTTTGGAAATTCACTTTGAGCAGGGGCTCTAGGGTAGTAGTTTCTTTTATTTGGAAGTCCCTGTCAGCCAGGGGAAGGTGGTCCAGGTCCAAGTGGGGAATTGTAATTGGTCTAACGTCCATGGAGATGGGGACAGCCATAATTCAGTTCTTGTGGATTTGAATTATGTTGTGGGGGTTTCAGCAACAATTCTTGGGACTTTTAGAGGGTTTTTTGGGTAAACGAAGGTCTTGCAAATGGTTATGGCTCAGAGTGTTAAAATTAAAGTAAATTTGATATTTTTTTACTTAATTAACAGTGTTATGAGGGTGAATTGACTTGGAATTTGACAATGGAGTTGGTATTCCACGGTTAAATACCTGGAATTGTGCGAAATTGACTATGAATGGTGGTTGATGGTGGATTCAGAGGTTCGTACAATTATGGTATGCACTGATGAATGAGCTGGGTTGTCTGTAGCGTCTATGGAGCAATGGCAGAGGTTTATGAGCAAATTCGTTGTTTGTAGGGGTCGCAACGACTTTCTGAGTTCTCAATAGCAAATGCACGAAAAGAGTGAAAAGAGGGGTAATTGGGCTTATATAGAAAAAATGTTAATTTTGGCGGGTTCATTAATTGATGAATAGTGGGAAGTTTTTTTTGTTATATTGGAAGGTGGTTTAATGGGGTCATCGCACCGCTTTTGAGAGGGAAGTGGTTTTGAGGGGGGCTCACCCGATCTAGTTGAGCACGTGACACGTAGCATTCTAGGGATCAGGGAAAACCGCCTTATCAGGCGGGTAAAGGATAGACATCGGGCTGGACCAATATGGACGTGAGTCGTTGGATGTGGGGGAGGGATGATCAATGATGGTCGGGAGGTGAAGTTGCATGGTGATTTACACAAAAATTTTTTGGGGGGGCCATGGGTCTAATCACTAACGGTATAGGATTAAATTATAACTTAATCTTATCAAGGGAATTTTAATATAGGATTAAGGGCTGAGAGCGGGGTTTTAATATATTTTGTGGGATATGGGGTAGTCATATAGTTTATAAATAAACTAAGGGGTGGGATTACTTTATATAAAGGAGTTAAACATATATGGGCCAATGGGTTTTTTGGGAATTTTATATATTTAATCAAAAAGTTAATATGAGGTGAAATGAGCGGAAGGGGTATTGTACTTAGGTATACAAAATATTATGCGCTTTTCATACACTTAGTACTTAGGATAAATGTATTTGGTGGGTTTTTTTATAAAATATGTTTATCATGGGGTTTTCCTAGGCAAAAAGAATTTAACCTTAGGAAAAGGGGTTTGTGAGGGGGATGAATGAATTGCAAGGGAATTTAACACCTTTCCTTCTTAAGTCATCAAGCTGAGGGTCTGGTCCCACCAGAAGTCAGAGAAATGCTCTGAGCCTCTTTGACTTAAAGAACTATAAGTATTAATATTTTTATTATGAAATGGAAATTAGTGAGGTGAAGGAGTGAAATAAATGAGGGGGTTGTTAAATAAACCATATTGTGAGCCATTGTTTTTGCTTTGTCCTCTACTTATGCATTTTTTAAAATTGCATTTAAGATAATGACATAGGTGCTTTTGCATAATCACATGATATTTCTACAACCTTTCTACTGCTTACCCATTTACTCATCCTACCATTTTTTCTTCACTTTATTTGGGTGCATTTAGCCTAGCAAACCCTTATCAATCTTTTTCTTTTCTTTACAAAATAAACTATCTAATTCTAACATTATATCATCCAAGGGCTCAGATTAAACTAATGAGCACCTTTTATTTACTCTACCTATCTAATGATCTGCCAAGATTACACTGTTTGGTCAAATTTTATTCTCTAACTATAAACATAAAATTGAAAGAATGACTAGCCAAGATTAAACAATTTGACTATCATGGATTGTGGCATGAATTACAAGCTGCACACAATCATTATTATGCATAAAAGTAAATAGTAGTGGCATTTTGACTTGCTCACTTTTATGGTCTCTTTTTGTCTTTTGGAGTTCATATATTTCCATTTTTTGGACCTTATTCTTATTCTTTTTGTCCTTTATTTATTATTTTAGAACATACCGTCTTTACATTTTTTTATTTTTTTAATATGGAAAACATTTGCAGAAAGCAAAGGTATGTAAAATATTACAAGGCTTAATCTTAGTCATTCAAAATTATGACTCCTATTGGTATAGGAACCTAACAGGTTGTATCTTCAGTTTCAGTTTAGTTTTCTTTGTGATGGGCTTTACCCCTTCAGCATCAATGTCTTTGGTTCCCTAGTTGTCTTCTGCCTCCAGGTCAACAACCTTCTCTTTGCCTTTTGCCAGTTGCTTATCTTTTTTCTAGGTTGGGGTCATTGTATGCCCCCTTGGGGAAGCACATATATGTACCGGCCTCTTCTACTTCTCGTTAGCCATGGATTGTGTCAGCCTTGGCGACCTCGGTGCTGTGGGCACCATAGGTGTAGCTTCAACACTGGATATTTCCGGGCCTGGGGCATCTGATACTGTTGCGTCTATAATCATCTTATCCATAAAAAATTCACGGGCTTCAATAGACACATTTGTGTGGGCAAAGAACTCTTCCCAAAAGGCTCAGCTCATTAATAGACAACGAATTTCAAACAAAGCTCCAAGTGTGCAACATTTTCTCGTTTGGACGAACATGCATAATTTATAGGGATTTTTGGATTCAAATCTGACCGTTCCCCCCAAGTTTCGACCATTAATGCTATTTTAGCGAGAGATCTTCAAAGATTTTGGACTTAAATACCGCTAGCCCACGCCCGTTAACCGTCCTCTCGCTATCAAATCATAAACAACAGTCACTTTTCTTCTGTGTTGCATGATGCCTCCCTCCATAGTGCAGCTTTCTACGCACAGCTTCCTATAGTGTAACTTCACCATTCCCAGCACAACCCACGTGATGCGTAGTCCTCCAGCCCTGGCAGTGTAGTTTAGAGTCTTGTGCTCCCTTGCAACTTCCTGGAGCACTAAGACTATCTAGCCGTCATATAGTCATTGGGCAAGATCCCCTGTACATAACTTCAAGTGGCTCCCATTCACTCTTCCTGAAAAAGTTTCTCCATTCAGCTTTGTGAGCTAAACTATCCCTCAATTTTTAATTTCTTTGATAATATATGACCTTAGCCAGTGCATCTGAAATTCCTAAGAAACTTGGTGAACTTACTATCATACAACAATACTAGATCATTTACCTTGAAGGTGTGCAGCTTGATGTGTCGATCGTGCCATGCTTTTTCACGTTCCTTCTATACTTGCTAATGGAATCTAGCCAAGAATCAATCCTCTTCAATCTCCATCAACTACGTGAGCCATTCTTCCAAGGCTTCGTGATCTGCCATACCTGTGAAAGCTATTATGTGTAGACTAGGCATGATATATTCCATAGGCATCATAGCTTCTACACCATAGACCAATCTAAAAGGTGTATGGCCCGTCAAATTTTTACAAGTAGTCTTGTACGCCCATAGCACTGCAGGTATGCACACATCCCAGTCTTTCTGCTACGCGTTACAAATTTTCGTCAATGCGTTCTCCAAAATCTTATTAAAGGCCTCAACTATTCCATTAGCCTTAGGATGATATGGTGTGCTCTTCTAGTGATAGATCTGGAACTCCTCAATCAACGTGCTGACTGTCTCATTTAAGAAGTGCGTACCCCAATCACTCATCAACACCTTTGGGCAACCAAACCTAGTTAAGACGTATTCAAACAAAAACTTTGTTGATGTAGCTCCTATGCAATCCTTAACTAGTTGTGCCTCTACTCGTATGGTTAAATTATCTGTTGCGATGATGATGTAGCACGCACTTGTCTTCTTTCCTGGGGGCTGAATTGGCCCAACAAAATCAATTGCCCATTTTTCAAATGGCTACAACAATACTTGAGGATTCAATGGAAACTCATCCCTCCACGATGGTATGTCAGTTTTTTGACATGCATCGCATGCCCTATAGTACGCCCTAGAATCTTTGTGCAACATAGGCCACCATAAACTTGCGCACAAAATCTTCTACGCAGCTTCTTTTCCTACATATTGTCCTCTTGCAGCCCCTTCATGAGCTTTAGCGAGAATGGTATTCCGCTCAAAATCTGGCACATATCGTTGCAATATCTCATTTGCACCCATTTTATACAAATCTATTGCAATCACTGAGAAATTCGTTGCACACACTACTAGTTCCTTCTTTTGCTAACTCATATACCCTTCCGGTGTCATTCTTGTAGTCAAAAAGTGAATAATATTTGCAAAGTGGTTGTCTGCTACGTGCACCGTGAAGAGCTACACATCGGGCAACCCTTCCTCTAAATTAGTAGGATCCTCTCCTGTCTCGATCTGCGATATATGGTCAGGCCCTGCATTCAAGCTTCCTTGCTTCACAATAACCTCAAAGTCATACTCTTGGAATAGCAGCAACCATCGGCAGATCTTCGCCCCCAACACAGGTTTATTGACCAAGTATTTCAAGGCAGAATGATCTATGTACATCTTGAAGTGTCCGCCCAATAGATAGTGTCTAAACTTATGCAGTGTGTATACCATGGTCAATCCTTCGCGCTCCATCATTGAGTAATGATTTTCGTCCTTTGACAATTTCCTACTCACAAAGGCTATAGGATGGTCTAGTTCGCCTTCACTGGCATGTGTTAGCACTTCTCCCAACGCAATACACAAGGCATCAATATGTTCATGGAATTCCTTCTTCCAATACGGGAAGACCAAAATCGTCGCAGTGACCATCTTCTCCTTTAAGGCATCCAAACTGCACTGACATTCTTCATCCCAATAGAATGTAGCGTCCTTCTTCAGCAGTTTCTCCATGGGAACGATAATCTAAGCATAAGCCTTGATGAACTTCTTATAATATCTTGTATGCCCAAACATGGTGCCCAACTATTTGACACTTCTTGGGGCCTCCAAATTCATTATCACCATGATCTTGGTAGGGTCCACCATCAACCCTTTCTTGCACACCACATGACCCAGCAAGATCCCAAAGGGGACATAGAATAGATACTTCTTCAGGTTCAGGGCGATCTGGTATCTACGACACATATCCAGCATCAAGCACAGACTTGCTACATGGCGCTTTACTAACCCGAACACTGTCTAGTCATCAAAATACACCTCGAAGAACTTATCAATAAACTCCTTAAACATTTATATAACTACGCGAGAGAATATTGCAGCTACATTCTTAAGTCCAAATGGCATTACAATATACTAGAAACAACCCCATTCTATCGGGAAGGTTGTTTTTCTCCTATCCTCTGTCGCGATCTTGATCTAATGGTACCCCGAAAACCCATCAGTGAATGAGTAGGCCTCCTACCCTCCAACATTATCCAATACCTCATCAGTAAATGGTGGCTGAAAAGGATCATGGACACAGGTGTCATTGAGCTTCCTTAGATCAATGAAAATCCTTATTTCATCCTTTTGTTTCTTTTCCTGGACCACCATGGGGCCCACCCAATGACTCCTCCACTGGTTCTATGATTCTTGCTCCCAACATCTTATCTAATTCCAAGCGAACCTTCTCTTTATACATAGGATGCAAACGATATGGCCTCTGCTTAACAGGCTTTGTGTCCATTTTCAAAGTGATTTTAATCACACCCAAGTTTCCTATGATGCCTTTCAGATCTGAAAACTTGGTGGGAAAAATATCCTGGTACTTTGGAGTAGCTCAACAACTTTATCCACTGTGGCATCATCCCAGTAATCCCCAATCTTCGCAAATTTTGGTTCTGCTTCAGTACCAATGTTCACTTTCTTGGTTTTCAATGGCACGATGATGTCTAGATGTTCTATCTATGGACCTTTGACCTCATGATGGCCTTTGGCTTCTGGAATATTAATATTTCTTAAATCTTTGTCCTCCCCTTCAATGTTCATGTTATAGCATTCTAGCGCATGACACAACTAGGTGCTCGAATCTGGTTGAACCAACTCCAAAGGATCTTGTGGAATTCTGAAGATCGTGGCCTTCATCTCCTGCAGAGCTTCATTAATGCTCTCAAACCCATCTTCAAAACTGAAGGTCATAAAGAATCCTTCCCTTAATATATCCCACTTCACGGTGCCATGGAAGAGCTCTGTTTCTAGATATGAGTTCATAGGAATTGTGTCTAGAGTATGACAAAACAAGTGTACCCATTCTGGCTATGGCTCTGTTCCATAAGCTTTAGCCCACTTTGCTAGATGATCGCGCGGATCATTCCTCCCATCATATTTCTCAGTTAGTCATATTTTAGGTTGGCCAAATCGCAACCTCATCATCCTTCTGTAATCCCGCCATTCATCAAATCTATCCTTGTGCGTACCCCACCATCATGTGGGGGTAGCATGCAGTGCCAAATCCAGTGCTTGGAAGTGATGATTCTTAGGGACTTCTCATTCAAAAGCATCCAAAAAATTATCTATGTTAGTTAAACCATCATAATAAGGTAAATTTCTTACCTCCAATGACACACAGTGTAGTGATTCAGTCATCATGTTGCAACGTAGCGTAGATACTTCATGTAGCCTATTCTGCCATTGCTCCAATTCTTCATCTAAATCCGAGGTACAAGAACTTTCCCAGTCCCATGAAATCCATCCATTAGTTGTTAGATTAATCCAGTCTTGATCTCGCGCAATTATTTTATAGATCTGGACCAATTCATCATCACTTTCTTCATAGTCACGATCCAGTTACGTATAGCGCGGTCCTTCTACAGGGTCCACTGGTACTACAACTCAAAGTGATTTCCTCTCGAACGACATTGTTCTCTTCTTCAAGTTGATGACTCCATTCATATCAATGGCCCAATCAATTCCAAGGAGCACAGGGTATGGGTTGTTGTCATCAACGATCTCTATTACTTCAAAATCAGCCAGTGTGCTTGCACCTTGTATATCCACTGTTACTCCATGTAGTCATCCCATAGGGATAATCTTCTGTTGGTTTTCCATTCTAAGCTGGATCAAATACCACTGCAGCGCAGGTCTCCCCATTCTCTCCCATGTCTATTTAGGTAGAACGTTCACATCAGACCCCAGATCCAGAATGACCTGGTCCATCTCATAATCTCCTATCTACGTGGTGAGGCTCATCTCGCACCCTGTTCTTTCCTTATGTTTTCCAATCTTTCTTACTACGTGATGTCCATCAAGAGCATTCTCTTTGCCAACACATTTTTTTATTGACTCCTACATTCTCTTCACAACTTTACTATCGCACAAAAGCTTCATTCAGGTCTCTAAGAATGTGGTAAACACAGAGGGATCAACCTCTGTAGGTGCACTAGTTTTTGGTACTCTGTTCTGATTTCATGAGGTGGACGCCTCAACGATGCTTTTCTTAGCCTCCATAATTGTTTCCTTCACATGCTCCATATCGAACCCAACTTCCTTCTTTGGGGCCTTGCGGACTCATCCTTCGTCTTCGGGTTGTTTTCCCTTATCATCCCTAGTTGTAATCCTGCTTCTCAACATGATATTCACAGTTGGATATTTCTTGCGAGGTTTAGCTCTCATCATTTGTTATTTCTATGTAGGTTTCTAAGGTTGCACCTTCTTCTCCTGCATCTTGGATATCAACACAGGGCATTCCTCTATAGTGTCGTCAAGCTGGTTACGGTATTGACAGGATGGTCATGTTTGATTCTGACACTCCAACGCGTAGTGCCCTGGCATCCCACAATTATAGCAAATAACTTGACCGCAATCTCTACCAGGTCCTCCTCCTCCTCAGCCCCGTCCTCTTCCTTGATAACCTCTACGTGCTCCTCTTATGCCCTAATCTAGAGGTCGAGTTGTTGCTTACATTCAGTAAGTAGGCATTCTTTCAATCATCAACTCGTAGCTGCGATAGTGGTGCTCATCATGGCCCACTAATTTGCAGAAATCGTAGAATAACTGTTGTGGCTTTTGAATGATTTTTTGCAGCAAATGACAATTATTCATTACATGCTTTCCATCCACCTGACAAATAGCACACCATATCACAGGCCCCGCACTTGGTCCTACTGGAGCTTCTGGCCTCAGGGGAAGTGGTCCCCCTCCTGTAATATAATTTGCAAAGACCAGGAAGTGGTCTTTATCATGCCCCTTGCTTTTACACTTTAGGCACCAGACTTCTTCGCGCAACTCTGGCCTAGCCTCCTTTTCTTTTTTCAATCTCTATAATTCTAAGCATAGGTTCTACAACTATGAGTGAATTTGTTGAACTCCCAAAGTTGTGTCCTGAATAGGTGTCACATGCAGCCTCATCGCGATTTCTAGGGCTTCTGCCTGAGTTCCTATCTTCTACTGCGACAGAGAAATCCATAGGTGGGGCAAAAACGAGGCTATAAACCACTCGCAATGCTGAACATTTGTGAACTGTATATTAGCTTCATGGATCATACATTTCAATCTTTGATCTAATTCCTAAGGTGTTTCATCAACCCTCATCATGATTTCCTTAAATCTAGCCATTGACTACGAGTCAAACTTAGGCTTACTAAACTCTTTGTTTAAAGCATCCATAGTCTCTGCTAGCGTCGCTAAAGGATGATCGACACAGTATTTAATATACAACATCAATGCACAATCCTGCAGGGAAGTGACTAATTGCGCCTTCTTTATGTTATCATCAGTGATCTGCAGCGCGGTCCAGACAACATTCACAAAAAACCACAACTGATTTGTATCTTCACTCCCTATACTGTTGAAAATTAGTAGCCTGATTGAGTTCGACATGTTGAATGGCTGTGGTGGTGGTAGAGGCGTGGGTGAAGGGGTATGTTGTGGAAGTGTTGGTGGAGGTGGAGTGCATGGATGATGTTTCTACAGAAAACCATGTCTTATCAGCTGGATTGTACTCCACGGCGAGGCTTGTACCATTCCCCTGTCATCACTCGAAGGAGGTCCAATCAATGGGCTATATTTAGGACCTACATTCTCTCAATTTATAAAGAGTTTTCCACTTCATGTAGCTCCAAACATTAAGGCAATGGCATAACCCATTTTTCACACAAGAGCATCTTAATCCAAGCATTCATAGATTTCAAATACTTACCTCGCGATCCCTTGAAGAAGCGTCGCTCTGCTTCATTGTAGCTGACTGAGGTATCAACCGCGAACTCTGTAACAAATCCTCCTATAATCAGATCGAGCCAGTGGTTGACAGCACACGCGATCTTGTCTTCAAAGGCTTCTAATCATCGTACCAACTCTAGAGTCCACACTATTGGGTCGTCAAGCTTACACCTTCCTTGGTCATCTACCAACTTAACTATCCACTCGTATAGTTCAATTGGGAAGGTGCAAAAGAAAATTTCATGTATTTCTATGTACAAATATATGTCTAACCACTACTCCTTTGACAGGTAAGGGTTCCTATTCTCTTGCACTACAAATTCATGAATTTTTCTATCCAACCACTTCTCAATCTCCTTCATGGTCAGATTCCAGTGATGTGACATCACACATCTCCTTAAGCATATCCTAGTCCCAAAAATGGAACCATTTGTTGGCTTAGTGGGTCCTGCCCCAGGTTTAGAGTTAATTGCACATAAAAAAACCCTACACTACTGGCCCTTTCGACATCAACCCACGTAGCATAGACTGAAGTCTCACCCGAAGCAGTATGGGGGCCTGTTGGAACCAAGTTTCCGCATCCAGAGATTAGTGTGATGTATTTTACTGACCTAGATCTTCCTTCACACAGATCTATAAGTCCCTCAATCTTGGTACTACAACTTCCTTTAGTGGCCCCATATACCTTCATGAAGGTCTACGATAGGTCTTTGTAGACCCTTAACATATGAATCATCCACTTTCACACACCATAAAATAACCCTAGATCTGAGATCACGCATATCTACTTAAGCATTTAATAACCATAACATAATGTATTATAATCTTTGTGAAAGTATTTAACATGTACTGCATACAGTTATTACAACTTATCCCATAGAGTCACGCATCAATAGATCAATATTTCATAAAGACATTATTCCACCACAGCATATATCACAAACATAAATAACAAAAGTAAACAGATAACACAAAGATTCTTCAACAGTCTTCTTTATTGATCTTCAATATGGTATTACAGACTCAAAATTGCCCTACGCACTCAGCTGCAGGGGTCCACGCACTCAGCTATGGACACTACTCTAGGCCTTCATACACTCAGCTGCAGAGCCTTTCTCCTTATATCTACCCTCTTCTTACTTTCCCTTTTTCCCTCTCTTAGACATAGACATCCATTTTTTTTCATTACCTTAGACTCTCTAAGGCACAACTATTTATAGTCTTTTACATACAATCCCATGGTCCATAGACCATGGATGCATCTCAAAATTGACTTGACTTTACATAGACAAGGGGCTAATACCCCTTTTGACTCCTAACCCTCTACGCGCTTCGTATCCACAAATCACCGACACTTTACATAATTTTACAAAATTTATATCAAAACTTGGGTTTTTAACCCCAAAATTGACCCAAGGGACCCCATCCCAACATGAGCACCTTGTACTAGATCACAATTTGAACCAACAACTTGAAAATCAAAAGAGAGTGAAGAACTATTTGGTGTAGTAGATTGATCAAGGGTATCATTGTACAAAGAGTCATGGCATGTAAATGATAGAGGATGACAGGTGCCCTTTGAAAAGGTAATACTTTCAGTGAAACCATATCCAAGAGAGAGGTTAAGAATACTAGTATCATCTTGATGAATTGAAGAATTAATATTTACCCTAGGCACCATGAACCATTCCAAGGTTTCCTCCACTAGGTCTGAATCATGAGAGGTGGATGAAGGTTAAAGAGACGGATCGACAATCTGATTTGCAGATCTCCCAACTTGAACATTAATGCATAGAGGCACCCCAATCAGTACTGGAAAAGGAGGAAGACAAGGAACAAAAGGAATAATAGGTTCCTCCTTTGAAATTAGATGTGTCTCATGATCTACAAAAGTTGGGGATGCATAAGCATTAGGGGGTTCAAATTCACCATAAAAATAGATATGAGCCAAATTCTCACTCTTTTGTTTAAAGAAATCCCAATTTGTATCTTCTTTAGGAAACTCATAACAAAGGTGAAGGAATCGATTACAAAAATCCTCAATTGCATCATTAGATTTCATTCTTAGTTGATAAATTCTTTTAAGGACATCTTGGTAATCAAATGATAAATGAAGCTCCTTGATGAGGTGTTTAAAAGAATAAATGGAAGAAAGCGGTAGAGTATGACACCATTAGTTAACTTGATGTTCAAGCATGAGGAAGAAAATCACAGAAGAGACACCTTCAAAGTCTATCTCATAATATTCATAGAAATTAAGAAAGAGACATGCATGATCGACTATGAATGTATCACCGTCACCATCAAACTTGAATTGAGACAAGTCTTAAAAAAGTTCATCAGGGATAAAAAAGTTTACTATCAGATCTATTGGAAAAACACCTCGAAAGTATGATTTTGGGATTATCCATTCATGATAAGAGGTTCAAAATAGACTCAATGGGCATAAATTATCATCTGACCCTCCTTCTAATGCCATTCGTTCATGGTGCTAGAAATCTGTGAACTAGGGGGGTCTCCCCGATGTGAAGTCCCAATTAGACCTCACATCATTTGGAGTAGGAGCCCCATCCAGAGTATCAACCCATCTATCATAACTATAATTTTTTCCTTGGCTATAATGAATCACATATGAGAGTATACACATAACCTTTGTAATCAAGAAGTAAGATGACACTATGAAACACCAATTACAATGTGTAAACGAAGACTCTCATGAAAGGGGAATAAAAGTGAGCCTCTAAAAGGAAAGTAATAATATTATCCTAAGAGAGACAGATGAGAGGAAGGAAAGGTTTGTTAGCTATCTAGTGAAATATTCCACACAGACATAACAAAAATTAAAGCAAAGACAACATACATTCAACAAAGATAAGCACCAAATCCATCGAAATAGTACAATTTCATTAGTACATATGAGAAAAATATATATCGTAAACATTCAAATAATAGTATTATAAAATTACGACATACACATGAAAGTGTTCTAGTTCAAATGGAATTTTGATTATTAGGTGAAATATCCAAGTACATATCTACAATTATGATCCACTAACTCCAATAGTGGAACATTAAGTCACTTCCTACTTCTCCAAAGAATGATATTCTCTCCCATGCCAAGATAGAGAAGCCAAGGCTAGCTCTCTAAAGGCCAAGCCTCCAAAATCCATTTGCTTGAGTTATAAAGGTGTATTTATAACAAGAGGAATGACCTTTCGTATCCCCATGGCTCTTGATCTTTCCTCATAGCTCTTGGACTTCTATTGTGACCTTTGAACTTCTATATGAATTTGGAATTTTCATAAAGACTCCTTTTTCCATATATGGCTATGTGACTTTTCATATTCAATATATTACTCTTGAACTTCCACACATTACATTTTTTCCTTTCCTTTTGATAATTAAATAATTATATCCAAAAATAATGTGGCAAGACACATGGACACACATGAAACTATGATGGCATAGATACACGTCACAACTCGACAATGAAGACATGGACTCCATGATGACGTGGCAATGCCATGCTTCTTCTCTTGCTAATTTTTTTTCAATATTTATGAGAGGTATGTTCAATACTTCATCTTCATGAAAAATATGCTTTCTTCTTCATCTTCACCATTGAAGGGGATGGATGGTATGGAATCTTCATGTGGTCTTGATCTTTGGTCTTCTATCGTAATCTGGTCTTCTCTCCTAATGATCATATTATCATTTCAGCTTCACAAGTGTCTCCTAGCATGGTCTCCTTATTCTTCTTCTCCACCTTCATCATCCTCTCATGACAAGATATAATACCTGCAACTGAAAACCACTCATGAAAAGATGACATCAGTATGATAAACTACTAGTCTAACATACATGGTGAAAATAAATGACTAAGGTGGAAATGGGTGCTAGACTGAGAGACAAACTTAGGGATTGAATAGTGCACAGTTCTAGGGGTCAAGAGCATGGATTGAGGCTTGAGACTGCACATTTCATAGTTCAGGGAGGCTTGGGAAAGATGACTACATAATTAAGGAGATCAAGGCGGTAGTCTTGAGGCTTTAATTTACCCACTACGCAATTATAGAAAGGGAGAGGACTAGGGATTACATAGTTGTGCAGTCCAAGGAGAAAGGATGGAATCTTTAGGCTTGACAATGTGTAGTGCACAAAAGAAGGTTGAATGGGAGGCTAGTCTGCATAGTTGTGGAGATCAAGGGGCTAGGTTTGAGCATTGAGACTACACAGTGCATAGTTCTGGGAGGCAGGAACTACACATTGCGTAGTTCCAAAAGGAAAGAGATAAGCTTGAGGGCTCAGACTATGCAGTGCATAGTTCCAGAGGGTTGAGTGAAGTCAAGTTGCTCAGGTAAGAAATTTTCTAGGATTTGACAAAGTGTGGGATTAGTGAGGTCAAAATGAATAAAGGTAAAAATTGAACATGATCACACACTCAGAAAAATCAATGACAGAACATTAATGACTTAGTACACAAGAACAACATGATCCCCTCAATGCAACAACAATATAACAACTTCCTCATAGTATGAAACCTAAGATACACTTTACGACGGTAGTGGCAACACTTGTGTGACAATGTATAAAACTTTGGGAGTGGATCTAGTACATTCTTATATGATAAATAGGACTCATTAGTGCCAAAGTCACCCCTTGAAAAGAACCATATCTCTACTTATGCAGTATGCGACACTTCCCATGCCCAAAAGAGGAAACTTGCGCCAGTAAGAGAAACATCCAAATGCCACTCGAAAAATGCGAATGACATTGAAAAAAACACATGCTGGAGTGAATATAACATGAAAAAAACACCTATTAAAGTGAAAATAAGAAAAATAAAAAATTGTAAACATTAAATAGACACTTACAAAATTGAAGGTGCACAAAAGTGACATTTTTAAAAACTCACCGAAATAGAACTACAATTGCAACCAAAAGTAAGAAACTGTCAATGATAGTGCCATTGAATGTTGTTATAGGTTTAACATTACACAGGCACAGTCTTGTTGTATTTGTGATATTCTTGTTCAAGCTTGCATAAAATAATGTGCTCATGAACTTGTTGTGAATTGAGCATGTGTGAGCAGGTAACTTCGACACTTACAATATAAGAAAAAGACTAAAACACTTAACAAAGCATCAATTGACCATAAAATGACTATGGAAAGAATGATTACAAGATCCATAATAGGCTCCAAAATTTAAGTGTAGACAAAATTTTGGTGGGTGTTTTTTTCAGCAACTACAAATTTTATGCCAAGCCCCCAAGATAATTTATCCATAATTATTCCCTCAAGATTCAAAAGAATCCCTCCCCCTCCTACCACCCCCAGTTTAATTAAATTGTTCATTATTAATCACCTGAGGAAAATTGGTAGAAATTAGGAGAATTTCTTAACTTGGGGAGGGTTTTTTGAGTCATTTTATGCTAAGCCTAAAACCAACAAAAGAAAGAAACAAAGAAAGGCTTATAACTTTGTCCAGACTGCTCAAATTCCAAAAAAATCAACCTCCTATTTCCTTACCACAAACAGAAGGAAATATTTTGTGGCCAAACACATTGAAAACCATATTTTTATTTCTATGGTAGAAAGGTTATATTCAAGAAAGGGTAAGAGGTTTCTTGAGGAAAGTCCTTCAACCTCCCATCAAGAATAGTTTCTGGAGTTTCTAGAAGAGAACCTTACTAATAACTTTTGTAGTGATAAACATGAGGATGGTTTAGAAGTAAAGCTAAAAAAAGATAGGAGATTTATAGGGTCAAACCAAATCATCCAAACTTGTACAAAGAAATAAGGAAAAATAGGTTACTTTAGCTACGATGTATGGTATGAGAAAACCCCATACAGGGCCCACAAATCATCTCAGGCTCAACTCCAAATTGCAGCAGTTTCCATCCTTGAAGGATCAAGTCGTTGATCTTAAGGATACACCTTTGAGGGACGTAACAATCAACAAAGAGGAAGCTTCAGGTTCCTCTAAAAAGAAAAAATATAGAAATAAAGTAAAGGAGAAAAACAGGGCCCCAAGGCCAAGAATTAAAAAAAAAAAAAAAGACAAAATAAATTAAATAAAGCAATGTGGACCTCTTGTTAGAAGCAATAGAAACATTAAAATGATTATTGAAAAGGAAATGCTACCAGATGTTTGGCATCGTTGATAATTTATTTTATTTTTTACAATTCTACCAGATAGTTTGGAAGTGCTTTCACTATTTTGATTTTGACAACATATACCTAGATATTTTGTCAACGCCTGAATAATACTCCCTGGCAACACAATTTTGACAATGATAAGGATATAGATTTTGTCAAATCTTTCTAGAGGCTATATTTATACGATAAGCATTATATTAGAAAGGTAGGGTCAATTCAGGGCATAGGTCAAAAAGAAATTGTTATTTTGAGTAGGCCATTCAATATCAAATTAGGATATTGGGGCCATAAACAAGGGATTTTCCAAATTTTGTTCCAAGTTGTTAGCAAACTACTTCATATCGACATCGTCAACATATTCTATAGATACATGCCTACTTTTTAGCCACCATGGATTATGTTTCAAAGTATCAAAGCATCACTTATTCTTTGCAAATATATTTTTCAGGTTTAATTTAAAGTCATCAATATATGTACATATTTTTAGTATGTTGTAATTAAATCTTTCTAGATATTATGGATCTCAAAGCTTGTGTAATGTTTGTATAAATTAGATGAAAAACTATAGAGCAGGGTTGGTTTCTGAATAAAGACTTGTGTTGTATTTGACTCCATTTTAAGATTAATAGAGATTTCAAGGCATAAGTATTTGAACTATTATATCAAATATTCTTTTAGTGATGCTTATCAATTAGTTTTCCTAGCGGTGTTTTTCCTATGCAATTCCATAAGTGTTTTTAGTCTTCATATTTGAAATGAAAGTCCTGTAAGTTTGTATAATTCATTTGGTGCTCTGCTTTACAAGTTTCAATTACTGTCACTTTTTCTTCTAATATCAAACATAATTCAATTAGATGCTTTGTATTGAATTTTATTTCTTTTTTCACCTATCAACTTGATAATCATATATCTAAATAAGAATTATTCATCCCGCCTCTAAGCTTTCATTTTTATCCCACCATATCTTGAAATGTTCATTGGAATGACATCTTAGTTGTAACTTATTTGAAATTGTATTATCATATGTGCACTTTGATAAGATGTAATATGGTTATCGTTTCATTTCATATGTTGTAATATTAGATACATAATAGAGAAATTAATTATTGCAAGAAATAAATAATAAATTTTCATTCTAAATGTTTTTTTTTGTAGAACAATGATATTCCAAAAGATTCAAATGATCCTCATCACATAGATCCAGATCACGTTAGGTCTGATGTTGAGATGGCATATGATGTTCATGATGACACAGATACAGATAACAACGAGAATGATATCGATATAGATGACGGTAATGATGTTCATGATGATCATGATCACGATGGTGATGAGCTAGTTGTTGATAGCCACAAGTGACATTCATGATCATATAGACTACATCATGGATCCTTTTTAATATATTTCTATGTTGTTGATTTTCATGGTTACTATCATATGTATCATTTTCATGGCCTCTAGTACCATATTATTGAGTTGTATCTTTTTGACATGTATCATTTTGACTTATATCTTTTGGACATGACATGTCATATTGATTTGTATTATTTTGCCTTACATAATTTATCATTTTTATTTATATCATATGTACATGATGTATCATTTGACTTATATCAACTATTGGGCATGTATCATTTTCACATGTTATTGATCTACTAGTATATGTGAATTTCACTTGTTTTAGTTATATATGATGATGATCTTATCAGTATTGACTCGTTAATTTTTATATATTGAAAGTGATTGATGATTTGGATGCATGTTTATTGCGTATGATGGTTTTGATTTATTGCTCATGATGGATTTTGTCAAATTCACTTAAATTATAGATATTTGACTCACTTTTTTTAATTGTAGATGACGATCATGTTACAATAATTATCTTGTTATTTTATATATAATGTATGTTGTAGATCTTCTATTTT
Source organism: Pinus tabuliformis (assembly GCA_031772625.1). NCBI lineage: Eukaryota > Viridiplantae > Streptophyta > Pinopsida > Pinales > Pinaceae > Pinus > Pinus tabuliformis. The sequence goes on along the minus strand of CM062819.1, from coordinate 1,675,333,889 downwards.
GATGGAGATTTAATAAGTACAATTATGTTGTTAATTTGTATGGATGTTTGTTTCCCTATAAATTATTTATAAATGTTATCCTATAAAATATTTCAAATGTATTCATATGACTTATTGTATGATCATATAACTTATTTAAGAGACATGACATATCCAACTAATTAAATTGAAATAAAACATATCAATTAACTATATGCAAAACAATAATCATTTTTGGAAGCAGAAAAAAAAAAAAAGCAACAATGAAAACCAAATTGGAAGGCACACTAGAAGCAAAAGAAAAAAATCCAAATCAAAAGTTAAACTGGAAGCAAGTCCTGGCACCATAGTTGGCGCTATTCTTGATGCTTCGAAACAAAAAAGAAGAAGCAAAAATGGGAGCCAAATTCGAAGCAAAATTGGAAGCGACATTGCAATCAAAATTGGAAGAAAAATGAGAAGAAAAATTGGATGCAAAACTAGAAGCCAAACTATAAGCCAAGTTGGAAGAAAATCTAGGCACTAATTCGGATGTTATTCCTGGCACAATTTGCAGCATATTTTCTAGTGAAATTTCTAGAGCTACTGTCGCCGATATTGATGGTGCTATGTTTGGCGCTATTACCATTTCTATCATTGTTTCTCTTGCCATTTCTATTGTTGGTGTTATTGTCATGACTATTGTTTATTCTATCTCCAACACTATTGTCGGTGATACTATCAGCATTATTGTTATTGCTATTGCCAGTGCTATTGTCATTTTCTATTGTCGATGCTATTTTTGTTGCTATTGACAGCATTATTATTGTCACTATTTTCTTTTCTATTACCAGTCTTGTTGTCACTACTATTAGAAGCATTATTTCTGGTGTTATTTTTCAACGTTATTACAGGCGATATTCCCAATGTTATTTCTATTTAAATTTTGGGTGCTAAATTTGGTGCTATTATAAACATACCTGGTTGTGCCCCTTTTTCCGCCGGAAAAGGTGTCTAATTCATGGACTAAAATGCAATAAATTTTGGCACTATTTTAGACATTATTTTCCTATTCTGGTATAGTGAGTGCCCCATGCTCTTCACTATGGAAAGAGTGTTTTAGGTATGTTACAAAGTGGTATCACAAGCAATGGATTAGACACTAGACCTATATTGGGTCAAATACTAGAAATTGTAGTCACCCTTAAAGAACTCTGGGAAAAAAATGGTTGATTGAATAAAATTACTAGTCAACTAAATTAAATACATAATATATTTATATATTATAGTGGTCGAATAATTCAACTACATAGTCAAATCATCTATGTAATAAACTAGAATAATTTATTTATCAATTTGATTAAATGTTCAATTAATTCAACTGTTTAGTTGACATAAATTTGTGGTTCACTAACTCAAGTACCTAGTTGAATAACATATTTCATTGGTCACTCTAACCCAATGGTTGAATGAATTGATTTTTGAGTCAATTTTCCTTTATAGTTGACTAGATTCAACATTGAGTGATAATGAACTAGTTAGTCAACATCGACTAATGATTGTCTGGTTAGTTAGTATCAATTAATGGTTGATTGGTTAGTCAACACTAAATGACAATTAATTGGCTATTCAACATGATCAATGCTCAACTAATAATTATAATCAACCAATGATTTATTGTTTGGCCAACATTGACCAACAAGTAATTGGATAGTTGACTTAAGTAATGATTGATTGGTTAGTTAATTTGACTAATGTTCAATGGGTTATATTACTCTATTTGACTATTTTTCAGACCAATGAATTTCTACCTTTTTAAACATTGTGCTTTCACTGTGTCATACATATTTTCCCCTTGAAGTCACCATGTATGAATGTTGTTTTCACATCCAATTATTCTATCTCTAAGGAAAAAGTTGTTACTACTAAAAATATGAGCCTAATATATGTTAGCTTAAATATTGGAGAAAATATTTTACCAAATAAATTATATCCCCTCAACTCGTGAATATCCATTCACAACCAAATTTTCCTTGTGATTTCAACATTGCAATATAAATTGATCTCGATTTTGAAAACCCAATTAAATATAATGGGTTTATGTTTATTAGGAAAACAATATCTTTTTTTTTTTTTTAAGTTTGGAAATTTTGAGGTTACATCATGGTCATGTCAAAGAATAACAGTCGAATAGTGTGGGGAATTGAACTAGTGATTTAACATCTAGGAGTGCCTTAAAAATGTTGAAAATAACAACAAGAAATGTTAAAAATAGAATCCAGAAATTCCAATTTAATTTGTCCTTGGCTTAAATTGTGAATTAAATTGTAATTCCTTTTTCATAGCAACTTGTAATAGTTAACTAAGTTAAGTTGACTTAGTTAACTTAGGAATTTCGAGTTGGAAGTATATCTGAAGTCATGTACGTGTGATCCCTACATTTTAGGGGTCCAGATTGAGTTTATTTAAGTTGTAATTAGATAACTCAATTTGACTTAGTTATAGACAGTTAAACTAGTTCTAATTGTTCGTGGAACTAGTAGAGGTCTAGTAGTGGGTTTGTGCACTGGTGCATCCTCAGTGCTACTCTAGCTAACTAAAGATTCACTCATAAATAACTCATGCATGTCATTTTAGAGGAAGACCCACTTGAGACTAGAGTGCAGTGATAGTGTACTATCAATTGTATAATTTTTCGAGTTGTACAGATGGTGCATGCAATCAGTTGAGGGCCTATGTTTGGATTGAACAATTATAGAGTGAGGATTTCCCTTTAAATACAGGTTAATTCTCTCAGGAATTGTGCAAGGAATTAGAAGCTTGGGGGCTTGGAAATTTTGCTAAGTACTGGCCAAAGGAAGTCAATCAAGAAGAGGATAGAAAATACTTATGCATGTTGAGCTCAACGTTGATCATAGCATATTGTATTAATCCAAATTATTTGACTAAGAGCACAAGGAAATAGGGACTTAGAGATTTGCAAAATAGGCCTAGAGTTTGGCTTGAGCTAGCTTGTGAGCTAAGAGTTGATTATACTTGTACAAGGTTTGTTATTGTGAGAACAAGCATTGTATTCTCATCTTGGATTTCTGATTAATGCAATATAGATAGGCGGGGTTTTTAGCATTTCCTTTCCCCAATAAAACTTATTGTGTTATGTGCCATTGATTTATATTCTTCTTGTTCATACTATTTTCATCGATTTATTGGCTTCTACTGATTGAAAGTAGAAGTAGATTCTTGTCTTGTGCTTTAGTACATTGCATGAGCTTGTGAATCTACAGGAAAATATACATTGTATCATAGTTGACTACAGTGCAATAGAGGAGATTTTGAATTTTTTGAGTTCAAGGTTACCAATGAAATTTGAATTTGAATTACATACTTCAAGATCAGCAGATGGCGTTCTACGATTTACAGCTCAAGTATGCCTTGGATGGCAGCTTGAATTATATAGCCTAGAAGTGCAGGATGGGGGATAATGGATTGAAGGAATTTATTGATCAAGACATTCCTAAGCCACCAACATCAAATGCAAAAGATCTACCGAATGGAATAAGTGTGTGGAAAGGACGAGGTGGATTATCCTTGAGCAAGTTTGAGACCTTGTTGTCTTGAGTCTCCATGGTAAGGAAACTCTGCATGCTATGTGGAAAGCATTGATGGACCTATTTCAAAGTATCAGTGACCATAGGAAGTTGGCATTGAAGGACAAACTTCGAAAAATCAAGATGAAGGCGGGCGACTCAATTCCAAATTACTTTACCAAGTTCACCCATTGTTGGGATGAGCTTAGGAGTGTTGGAATCACTGTTGCTGAGGATGTTATGGTGAGCCTAGATCTTCTAGGTCTTCCCAAGACTTAGCATAGTTATCAAGATTCTGTCAATGGGAAGGAGAATCTGCCAGATTGGGAACAACTGTGGTTGGATTTGGTACAAGAGGAGTTTTGACGAAACACCAAAGATGGGACCTCTTCCAAGGAAGTGGAAGAGGATTTTTCCTTAGAGAGTAAGGAAAAGAAGGCCAAGGGAAAGAAATCCCAAGGCGAGGTGAGCAAAAATAATATGGACTTGTCAAAAGTCAAGTGTTTTCACTGTCACGAGCAAGGGCATTATGCCACGAATTTCCCACAAAAGAAAGAAATAAAGAAGGAGCCTATAGTAACTGTAGCAGGTGAAGCTCTATCTTTACAATTTGAACATGATTTCACTCTCATTGCATGCATATCCATCACTGTCATGAGAGGCATTATGTATCTTGACAGCGGTGCCTCATTCCATATGATGGGGAACAAAGATCTCTTTAGTGATTTTGAGGAGAAACCCTCAAGCAGAATATAGAGTTTGGAGATGACGGGAGGTATAGAGCTACTTGGACTGGTACAATTACCTTTCAGAGGGAGTCTAGCTCCCCTCTTAAGATCACAGATGTGGTGTATGTTCCAGGACTAAAGAATAATCTTGTTTCAGTCACAGTATTGGAAGACCGTGGCTATGATGTGATTTTTAATAAGGGAAAATTTTTCCTTAGACACATGACCACAAGACAAGTGAAATAGATCACTTCACGGGTCAAGAACATGTATACTCTTGAGGTACAATATGCATTCAAAGACTTGAGGAGAAAGGAAAAGGTTAGAGACTTGGTGGTTGAGAGGGAGAGTAAATTACCTCTAAACATACAACCCCAAAAGAAGCCTCAGAAGTAGCTTCAGTAAATTTTGGGGCAGCCACAATTGGTGAAGAAAATAGTAGACCAAGTGGAGAGATACACTCAAGCATAGAAGAAGCAGTCTCAGAAGTAGTCTCAGACAATTGTGGAGCAGCCATAATGGGAGAAGCAAAGATGAGATAGAGTGGAGGCATCCACTCATGCAAAGACCTTCATTAGGGGGAAATTTCGAGCCAAGTGGGGAGAGAGAGCACATGCATCCATACCTCCAAGTGTGAGGTGGGGCGATGTTAAGTGATAGTCCCAAGAGGGATGAAATTGGGCATGGTCCATTGAGAGGTTTTATCTCATGGATCGTACCTTGCTATGGAAGCCCAAAGTACATAATAGCAGGAGGAATCAATGGTGATTGAAGCAGTTAGAGATCAGAGTGACAGAGGCTAGAGAAGTCACATACCGAAGGGCGTAGAGAAAGGTTGACAACAATGCAGAAAGGTAGAGTCAGTAGAAGCGCAGAGTTTTTAGTCGACAGAGGCAACAACAACTAGAGACTTTGATGATAGATGCATCATACTAATTTCAGGTTGGATGTTTTTTTGTTTTTGGATTTGTTGTACCAACAACACTAGAGAGAAGTGTTGCATGCAGAAAATAGTTGGAATGTTCTGCATGCAACACTTCTCTCTAGTGTTGTTGCTACAACAACTCCAAAAACAAAAAAAACATTCAACCTGAATTAGTATGATGCATCTATCATCAAAGTCTCTAACTATTGTTGCCTCTGTCGACTAAAAACTCTGTGCTTCTACTGACTCTACCTTTCTGCATTGTTGTCAACCTTTCTCTATGCCCTTCGGTATGTGACTTTTCTAGCCTCTGTCACTCTGATCTCTCACTACTTCAATCATCATTGATTCCTCCTGCTATTATGTACTTTGGGCTTCCATAGCAAGGTACGATCCATGAGATAAAACCTCTCAATGGACCATGCCCAATTTCATCCCTCTTGGGACTATCGCTTAACATCGCCCCACCTCACACTTGGAGGTATGGATGCATGTGCTCTCTCTCCCCACTTGGCTCAAAATTTTCCCCTAATGAAGGTCTCTGCATGAGTGGATGCCTCCACTCTATCTCATCTTTTCTTCTCCCATTATGGTTGCTACACAATTGTCTGAGACTACTTTTGAGACTGCTTCTTCTATGCTTGAGTGGATCTCTCCACTCGGTCTCCTATTTTGTTCACCAATTATGGCTACCCCACAATTTCCTGAAGTTGCTTCTGAGGCTTCTTTCGGGGTTGTATGTTGAGAGGTAATTTACTCTCCCTCTCAACCACCAAGTCTCTAACCTTTTCCTTTCTCCTCAAGTCTTTGCATGCATATTTTACCTCAAGAGTATACATGTTCTTGACCCATGAAACAATCTATTTCACCTGTCCTGTGGTGATGTGTCTAAGGAAAAATTTTCCCTTATTAAAAATTACATCATAGCCACGGTCTTCCAATACCGTGACTGAAACAAGATTATTCTTTAGTCCTAGAACATACATCAGATCTGTGATCTTAAGAGGGGATCTAAATTCCCTTTGAAAGGTAATTGTACCAATCCAGGCAGCTATATACCTATTATAGACATTTTTGTGCCTTACAGCTATAAGCATGAAATGTCCATAAACCAAGGGATCCTAAGTCCCTAAAGATGTTGTTCCAGCTCCTAAAGAAACAAGGTCAACAAATTACAGCGTCTCCCAGAAGTTCTCCACCAGAAACTGCTCAAAACTAGTCAAATCAGGATCAATTCAGATGCTCCACTAGCTAGCTGCGTTGTAAAGCACCCAAATACACTGGCTAGGTGCGTTGCAACGCACTTGAATGCACTACCAGGGTGCGTTGAGTGGGAAATGACAAGTGGCAGAATCATTCCGCGAGGTGGAGAGACAATGGAAGCTTCCAGAATCTTCTCCAATGACACTTGCCTCACTGAATTCGACCAGTGATGAGTAAGAGGCTCTCAGTCTCCAAGTGGAAGCAAGAACTGACAGAGAGAAGCCACTAATCAACTCATGGGATGACTCATCCTCTTTTCATATATCTATATATGGATCCCTCACCAAGAGATCCAGGGAGGCTGGAATTTTGTACATTGCAGAGAATTGTTGTTGGTTTTGTGATTGATATCAGAGTATTGGGTGATTTATGCTTTGTGGGAGGTGAAGAAGGGATTCTATGCTGGGAGGCTGATGCTGGATCATGACTCATCGGTTGTAACTCCTCCTGGATCTTCTTGTTTTATCAGTAAAACTACTTGAGTTTCTCCTACAAGCTTGTATATCTGATGTATGTTATATTTGTATGTTTAGCTTAAATCTGATCCTAAGCTTTTTATGAACATAAATATATGTCTTTGTGTAGTTTCTCTCTTCTGTGAACTTGCAGGAACTTGGTGACGCTGGGCATGTAAGGGAGCAGATCGGTGGAAGCTGGCAACGAGAGGATAGATTGGATCGAACAACTAGCGCAAGACACAGGTCGGTTCATCTTAATCATCTTCGTTTATAGTTCATAAAGAAGAATACAAGAGTAGTTTTCCTTGTTTGTTTCTAAGGTCACTATCACAACCCTGTGGGATAGGGTCATTCTGAATAGACACTTTTCCCGAAAACAAAATGGTGACTCCACTGGGGATCGTGTCTAGTTAGTTTATTTGTGTTTCTATTGTTGTTCATCTCATAAACTTAGGAGTGACGAATCGAACTACATTTGCCATTTACAAATGCAAAGTAGAGATCTGCTACTCTAGTCCATTCACTGGGCCTGTTTATGATCTGAACAGTTGACTCACAAATGATCTGATTACCCTTTGTGATAGCTCTTAAACCTCTTGTAAATCAACCCTCTGATTGTGCACAAATGATTGCTTTTTACCTGGCCAAAAACCATATATTAAACTGCAAACCGTGACCCAGAACCCAGAGACAATTCTCGTTTCTGCTTCAGCGCAGGCTCTGTGAAGAGACTCTGCATTTCAGCGCAGTTCCCGAGAGGGCTACCTGCGTTGCAATTCAGTTTCTCTATGTAGCAGGTGCGTTGATCAGCCTAGCCCTGCCTAGCTGAGGTTCTTTGCTCATTTTTTCCAGTTTTACCTCTATTTTTTGCAGCCTATGATCAGTGTGTTTGTCTGTCTAAAAGCCCCTTTTCTTTGCCTTAATTCCACCTCAGTTGTATAAAAGAAACTGTATTTGTTTTTGTGTATTTGTTACGTCATTTACAGTTTCCCATTGCAAAATTAAACTGGTCATATTGTCGCCCTTAGATCTAGACCTGTCGTAAGTGTCGTTTTGATCTTAGGAGAAAGTATATTTGCTGTTGACATTTGGTTACGCTTTTACTTTTACCTTTGGTTTGAATTTGTGAATTTCTAGTGTCGAAACAAGTGTTTACTTCAAAATCATAAAGTGTCGTAATCGTCTCTACCTTTTGATTTTGAAAATAAGCTTGTTTGTGTTTTCACTTGAAATCGAATTCAAATTTATACAACAACTTTCTTTTTAGGCATCAGTATTAAGAAAGTGAAAAACAAATACATGCACAAGTGCATTTTCATATTGACAGTTTGTATGGCTTGATTTAGGAAAAGTGCATTTACAGTGTGCTCTTTGCTCTTTGAGAAAAGATTATGTCTTTCCTTTCCCCTTGTAGCTAGGATTTTCATTGCTGAAAAGAGATAAAAAGCTTGCTTATCATCTTTAGATTGCATTTTAGGAATTACATCTACATCTCGTGGTGATCCCAAAAGGCAAACTTCTAAGAAAGATCAACCTAAAATAAATTCAAAGAACTTAACAACGCTTTGTAACTTAACGCACAACATCTAGAGGTCTAGGCTAGAGACGTATTCCGGCGTCGTAAAGCCTGGTAACTGTCGTCCTCACTGTTGGTTGGGTGATTCCTCCACTTTGAGACAATAAGTGCCAGTACGGACTTGTGCTCCCACGTACCATCGAGTATATATTGGGAAACCCCTATAGGCATAAAAACCTTTATCCATAGGAAGCCGTGTCGGCCGCCCTACTGATCGCAATGCACTGAACACAACATTCAGGAAGATTGACCGCCCGTACCCTAAAAAGTATTCTGCGGTTTTGCGATTGGTTTGGCACTCCCTCTACCTAGACCTCCAGAGCAGTCCCTTTCATTCCTTTTCAGACTCCTTAACGGAAAAGGTCCATCTGAGCACTTGTCACTTCAGGCTCATTAAAAATCGAAGGGGACTAGAGTCATCTTTTGTTTTTTCTCGACTCTTTAAAACTGAAAAAGCAAGTTGTGTCAAAGCGTGTTAAAATTTATTTTAAACGGAATATTCATACCCTTCTCCTGCGTTGATCTTTAGGTTGGGAAAATGGAGCCTACCAACCAAGGAATTCCCCTTGGTGGAAATCCTAGTCCCTTCTCCTCTTGGGGAGATGTTGGTGCACCCCATATGGCCACATTGTCGCTTCCAGGACTGACAATTGGCTTGCCAGTTTGGCTCTTCTCAACCACTGTCATTCAGAACACCACCATTCCTGAGCAATTGAATCAGCAGTTAGACGAGTCCAGAGTTACCCACCAACCTTCTACTTCTTCTAATTCTTCCTCTCTTCCTTCCTCTTCGCTTGACGGGACTGGTAAAGCTAAAAACCAAGTTCCTAAGGAGAAGAAAGAAAAGAAGAAGAAGGAGCCAAAGGCGAATAAGGGAAAATGAGTGTCGTCTAACGAAAATCCACACACAGCACCGACCAGGCCTAAATCGCCATGTGTCATTTGTAGAGGAGACCACTTTCACAGAGATTGTCCTTGCATCCCCCGGATACTAAAGGACTGGTCTCCTCGTTTGCACAATCTTGTGTCATCAACCTCTGGAGATCATGTTGAAAGCACACCGTCAACCATTGAAAGTGAAGCCCCAGGACAAAAAGGGAAAACTAGATTTCCCTGTAGACTGTGCGAAGGCGACCATGCCCTCCACCGTTGTCCCTTCTTAGACGAGGCTAAAAGAGTTTTGGATGATCGTCCGGTTTCACCGTTACGACTTCCTCCTGGATATAAAAGCTCCTGTCGAGTCCGTCACTAGTTGAGAACCCAGCTGGCCCACTCAAATGGTCAGCTGAAGCGTCTATCATTGAGGATACACCAGCTGAATCCATACTAGACGAAAGTCAAAAGGTCGAGGCGGCAGTTGACCCGGTCTTGCCTTCAGAGGTTTTATCTTCGAATGATACAGTGACTGAAGAGAATAAGGATGACACCGTCCAAATTCTCTTCATCATCACAGACTCCGACGAACATGGGGGCAATCTACCCATTCCTTTACCGCAGGAAGGAAGTTCGTTAGAGCCGTACCCGGCCGTCTACTCGGTCCCACCTCCAAGCAACCTAGTCGTATCCTTCTACTGGAATCAACTAGGCAGACCCCGTTTACCAGCAAGCATACCATTCCGAATTATCGTTCAAATATATAGAATGGTCATGGCTGTTACCATCATTGATGAGGGGGCTTCTGTGAGTATTCTTTTCTCTATTGCTTGGAAAGCGCTTGGTTCGCCATCGCTGTTGCCTGAAATGAGAAATCTGACAGGCTTTGATAAAGGAACCAGTCGACCTTTAGGGATCCTTCCCGATGTGCCCATAACATTGAGAAGGAAGACAGTTCGCCTGAACGTCATGGTCGTTCAAGGACCCTTGGATTATAACCTACTCCTTGGATGAGCCTATATTTATTGCATGGGAGCCATCATCTCCTCACTCTTTAGAGTAATGTGTTTTCCGCACGAAGGAAGAGTGGTCAAGCTCGTGGACCAGCTTTCATTTCTCGGATCACGCATAGCAAATAGTCATATACCGTCCCTAAATGGTCTCTTCATGCAAGAAATGTCTCAAGTCCTAGTCCGTCCTCCCGATGAGCGCGAGTAATTCAGATGGATATGACTGAAACCCAGGGGGCATGCGTCCTGGTCTGTTTCGGTAGGAAAACTTCGAGTATAGGGTAGGTTTCCGCGAGAGAATATGACTAGTCCATACCCCGTCTGTGATTGGAAGAGGGGTTGTTCTAGAATAAGATTCTCTTGTCAAAGTTATGAGAGTTGACAGACGGAGTCACTCACCTTTGTTTATCTCGGTAGACATCGCCGAAGAAGTGTTTTGTTTGCACCGCGAATAGAGCAATCTTTGGGTAACCTGTAAGAGGTAGGCCTCTCCTGATAGAACAAATGTTTTGTCTGCAAATTGAGGGGTAACCTTGAAACCATATTTTATACCTGGGGGCATGAAAACCTTTTGGAGTGCAAGTGAAGGGCGACTATTTATTTTTTAAATTTTTAGGTCCTCCCTTTAAACCCGTAGGCTAACCCTTTAAACTCGTAGGATTAGTCGTCACCTAACTTGCATAAAGAAAGGATGTGGGGCAAAAATATAAAAGTTTCCGTTCTATATGAGACATTCTTATCATATGACTGGATTAATCGAGTAGTTTTAGCACATAGTTCAAGCTCGTTAAAAAATAAACATAAGGCCGAGCAAGTGTTTCAATCCATGTTTAAGCTCGTTAAAAAATGAACTATCCTCCGGTAAATAACCATTGTGAATGAAGCATTTTCAGCCATTAAAGCCTTGGTCGTGTTTGCACCGTCACCTCCACTTTTCCATTGGCCGATCATTCACCTCCAATTGATTGTTTACCCATTTTGAGGAACAGCTGCGAAGAGTGATTTCACTAGCCATCCTTGTGACACTGCCGTGATTGGAAAATTCCAAACCTTACCTGGAATCAGCTGCTACCCTTTTTATCACTCGTTCCTCAAAAGACGAGTCTTCTTTAAGCTCTTTTCATCTGACTCGTAAAATATGAAAAGATTGCCGAGTTTTGGCCTTCCAGCTTGTTAAAGCGACCGGAAGTGCTATCCCTCCTCTAGATTTTAATCTTTTTGGACCTGAGGGATTATTGCACAAAAAGATCGAGCGCTTGTTTTATTCGGCTCGTTAAAATTATCGAAAATTCATCCCTTCTGTATTATTTTATACTTTTTCGGACTTAAGGGATTAGATGACGAAAAAGGAATTCTGGAGTTATCTTTACGTACCTTTTTAGACTCCCTAAAAAGGAAAAGGACTGAGTTATCTTTGTCGTTAGACTCGTTAAAAGGATTAATAGCGACAAACTTGTCTTTAGACGAGAACGGGTTTCACTATCGCTAGGCTCGTTAAAACATAGCGATGGTTTTGCCCAAAGGGAAAATTATAGAACAAGCATATGTTATCCTCCTCAAGCTTGACAAAAATAAAGAGGTACTGGTCAGAAATGACTGGGGAAAAATTGGGAAGAAAACTCAAAGAAACTTTATTGGTAGCAAGTCGCTCTTGAACATGACACTTCCACTCCGTGCTTGAGTCGGGTTGGGTTGTTTCATTCACCGGTCACATCACCATGGTCACGCCATACCATCCGCATTTGGGGTAAATGCTACCAATCCATCGCATAAGTGTCGCAGACATGTTCAAGAGAAGTCATCCAGAAAAGTCACCCGTGTTCCATCCACTACCGTACATTATACTTCATTCCTTCATGACCACCATCCTGAACCATATATCATCAGATCATTTTCACCTCCATCAAAATAATTTGCTCCATTCCGTGTCATTGATGTGGGATTCATTAAGGCCCTCCTTTGATGGATCGCTTCTTGTCGACATCAGCTCATTATCCAAGAAGTTGATCTAGGAACACCCCATTAAGTACTTTGAAGCTTGCATGCCTCAATGGCAAGTTTCTCACTTCCGGCGACAGGTATACATCAATGACCTTCGACCGAAAGATTTTGCGTGGTGTTCGATGCCAAGTCCTTTATTCACACCACGTGAATTGTACTGCAGTACCTTGAGGGTCATTATCATTATCGGTGATTCCTCTCGCGCTTGTTAACAGTTTACATCATTGACTGGTAATCAAGCGATGTCTTTCCATGTTCGACTTCAAAACATTTCTCACATGGATCGACTTGTACTTAGAGTGAAGATCGGACGAGATTGAAGACCCCGGATCTAGTTTCATCCATCTGGGCTGCGACATATATTTAGGAAAAATAAAAACATTGACATGTACAGCATTGCAGCACAGATAATCATCCTACCAAAAGGATGATGACTTCATCAGAATCATCAGTCTACCATCAGACGATTGTCTGTCCTATGTACATAAAAATGAATTTATAAAGCTGAGCATGGGAATGCCCGCCTCAGCTAGATCATGAAAACAGTATGAAGATAATGTATTGTATTGTATCTTATTACAGGTCTCCTCCCCAGCATCAGAAGAACTTCGGATCCTCCTAATAAAGCATTTCACCCGATAAATGGCCTCATACTTTAGGGGGCAACTGTTATAGACATTTTTGTGCCTTACAGCTATAAGCATGAAATGTCCATAAACCAAGGGATCCTAAGTCCCTAAAGATGTTGTTCCAGCTCCTAAAGAAACAAGGTCAACAAATTACAGCTTCTCCTAGAAGTTCTCCACCAGAAACTGCTCAAAACTAGTCAAATCAGGATCAATTCAGATGCTCCACTAGCTAGCTGCGTTGCAAAGCACCCAAATACACTGGCTAGGTGCGTTGCAATGCACTTGAATGCACTACCAAGGTGCGTTGAGTGGGAAATGACAAGTGGCAGAATCATTCCGCGAGGTGGAGAGACAATGGAAGCTTCCAAAATCTTCTCCAATGACACTTGCCTCACTGAATTCGACCAGTGATGAGTAAGAGGCTCTCAGTCTCCAAGTGGAAGCAAGAACTGACAGAGAGAAGCCACTAATCAACTCATGGGATGACTCATCCTCTTTGCATACATCTATATATGGATCCCTCACCAAGAGATCCAGGGAGGCTGGAATTTTGTACATTGCAGAGAATTGTTGTTGGTTTTATGATTGATATTAGAGTATTGGGTGATTTATGCTTTGTGGGAGGTGAAGAAGGGATTCTATGCTGGGAGGCTGATGCTAGATCAGGACTCATCGGTTGTAACTCCTCCTAGATCTTCTTGTTTTATCAATAAAACTACTTGAGTTTCTCCTACAAGCTTGTATATCTGATGTATGTTATATTTGTATGTTTAGCTTAAATCTGATCCTAAGCTTTTTATGAACATAAATCTATGTCTTTTTGTAGTTTCTCTCTTCTGTGAACTTGCAGGAACTTGGTGACGCTAGGCAAGTAAGGGAGCAGATCGGTGGAAGCTGGCAAAGAGAGGATAGATTGGATCGAACAACTAGCGCAAGACACAGGTCGGTTCATCTTAATCATCTTCGTTTATAGTTCATAAAGAAGAATACAAGAGTAGTTTTCCTTGTTTATTTCTGAGGTCACTATCACAACCCTGTGGGATAGGGTCGTTCTGAATAGACACTTTTCTCAAAAACAATACCTCCCGTCATCTCCAAACACTATGTTCTGCTTGAGGGTTTTCTCCTCAAAATCACTAAAGAGATATTTGTTCCCCATCATATGGAACAAGGCACCGTTGTCAAGATACACAATGCCTCCCATGACAGTGATGGATATGCATGCAATGAGAGTGAAATCATGTTCAAATTGTAAAGATAGAGCTTCACCTGCTGCAGTTACTACAGGCTCCTTCTTTATTTGTTTCTTTCGTGGGAAATTCGTGGCATAATGCCTGTGCTCGTGACAGTGAAAATACCTGACTTTCGACAAGTCCATCTTATTTTTGCTCACCTTGCCTTGGGACTTCTTTCCCTTGGCCTTCTTTTCCTTACTCTCTAAGGAAAAATCCTCTTCCACTTTCTTGGAAGAGGTCCCATCTTTGGTGTTTCATCAAAACTCCTCTTGTACCAAATCCAACCACAATTGTTCCCAATCTGGCAGATTCTCCTTCCCATTGATAGAATCTTGATAACTATGCAGAGTCTTGGGAAGCCCTAGAAGATCTAGGCTCACCATATCATCCTCAGCAATAGTGATTCCAACACTCCCAAGCTCATCCCGACAATGGGTGAACTTGGTAAAGTAATTTGGAATTGAGTCGCATGCCTCCATCTTGATTTTTCAAAGTTTGTCCTTCAATGCCAACTTCCTATGGTCACTGGTATTTTGAAATAGGTCCATCAATGCTTTCCACATAGCATGCAGAGTTTCCTTGCCATGGAGACTTGAGACAACATGGTCTCAAACTCCCTCAAGGATAATTCACCTCGCCCTTTCCACACACGTCTTCCATTTGGTAGATCTTTTGCATTTGATGTTGGTGGCTTAGGAATGTCTTGATCAATAAATTCCTTCAAGCCATTATCCCCCATCTTGTACTTCTAGGCTATATAATTCGAGCTACCATCCAAGGCATACTTGAGCTGTAAACCGTAAAACGCCATCTGCTGATCTTGAAGTATGTAATGCAAATTCGAATTTCACCTGTAACCTTGGACTCAAAAAATTCAAAATCTCCTCTATTGCACTGTAGTCAACTATGATACAATGTATATTTTCCTATAGATTCACAAGCTCATGCAATGTACTAAAGCATAAGACAAGAATCTACTTCTACTTTCAACCAGCAGAAGCCAATAAATCGATGAAAATAGTACGACCAAGAAGAAGATAAATCAATGGCACATAACACAATAAGTTTTATTGGGGAAAGGAAATGCTCAAAACCCCGCCTATCTATATTGCATTAATCAGAAATCCAAGACGAGAATACAATGCTTGTTCTCACAAGAACAAACCTGCATAAGTATAATCAACTCTTAGCTCACAAGCTAGCTCATGCCAAACTCTAGGCCTATTTTTCAAATCTCCAAGTCCCTATTTCCTTGTGCTCTTAGTCAAATAATTTGGATTAATACAATATGCTATGATCAACCTTGAGCTCAACATGCATAAGTATTTTCTATCCTCTTCTTGATTGACTTCCTTTGGCCAGTACTTAGCAAAATTTCCAAGCCCCCAAGCTTCTAATTCCTTGAAAAAATCCTGAGAGAATTAACCTGTATTTAAAGGGAAATCCTCACTCTATTTTGTGCAATCCAAACATAGGCCCTCAACTGATTGCATGCACCATCTGTACAACTCGAAAAATTATACAACTGATAGTACACTATCACTACACTCTAGTCTCAAGTGGGTCTTCCTCTAAAATGACATGCATGAGTTATTTATGAGTGAATCTTTAGTTAGCTAGAGTAGCACTGAGGATGCACCAGTGCACAAACTCAGTACTAGACCTCTACTAGTTCCACAAACAATTAGAACTAGTTTAACTGTCTATAACTAAGTCAAATTGAGTTATCTAATTACAACTCAAATAAAATCAATCTGGACCCCTAAAATGTAGGGATCACACGTACATGACTTCAGATATACTTCCAACTCGAAATTCCTAAGTTAACTAAGTCAACTTAACTTAGTTAACTATTACAAGTTGCTATGAGAAAAGAATTACAATTAAATTCACAATTTAAGCCAAGGACAAATTAAATTAGAATTTCTGGATTCTATTTTTAACATTTCTTGTTGTTATTTTCAACATTGTTAAGGCACTCCTAGATGTTAAATCACTAGTTCAATTCCCCACACTATTCGACTGCTATTCTTTGACATGACCATGATGTAACCTCAAAGTTTCCAAACTTAAAAAAAAAATATATTGTTTTCCTAATAGACGTAAAACCATTATATTTAATTGGGTTTTCAAAATCAAGATCAATTTATATTGCAATGTTGAAATCACAAGGCAAGTTTGGTTGTGAATGGATATTCACGAGTTGAGGGGATATAATTTATCTGGTAAAATATTTTCTCCAATATTTAAGCTAACATATATTAGGCTCATATTTTTAGTAGTAACAATTTTTTCCTTAGAGATAGAATAAATGGATGTGAAAACAACATTCATACATGGTGACTTCAAGGAGAAAATATGTATGTCACAATGAAAGCACAATGTTTAAAAAGGTAGAAATTCATTGGTCTGAAAAATAGTCAAATAGAGTAATATAACCCATTGACCATTAGTCAATTTAACTAACCAATCAATCATTACTTGAGTCAACTATCCAATTAATTGTTGGTCAATGTTGTCCAAACAATAAATTATTGGTTTATTATAATTATTAGTTGAGCATTGATCATGTTGAATAGCCAATTAATTGTCATTCAATGTTGACTAACCAATCAACCATTAATTGATACTAACTAACTAGACAATCATTAGTCGATGTTGACTAACTAGTTCATTATCACTCAATGTTGACTCTAGTCAACTACAAAGGAAAATTGACTAAAAAATCAATTCATTCAACCATTGGGTTAGAGTGACCAATGAAATATGTTATTCAACTAGGTACTTGAGTTAGTGAACCACAAATTTATGTCAACTAAACAATTGAATTAATTGAACATTTAATCAAATTGATAAATAAATTATTCTAGTTTATTACATAGATGATTTGACTATGTAGTTGAATTAGTCTACCACTATAATATATAATATATTATGTATTTAATTTAGTTGACTAGTAATTTTATTCAATCAACCATTTTTTTCCCCAGAGTTCTTTGAGGGTGACTACAATTTCTAGTATTTGACCCAATATAGGTCTAGTGTCTAATCCATTGCTTGTGATACCACTTTGTAACATACCTAAAACACTCTTTCCATAGTGAAGAGCATGGGGCACTCACTATACCAGAATAGGAAAATAATGCCTAAAATAGTGCCAAAATTTATTGCATTTCAGTCCATGAATTAGACACCTTTTCCGGCGCAAAAAGGGGCACAACCAGGTATGTTTATAATAGCACCAAATTTAGCACCCGAAATTTAAATAGAAATAACATCGGGAATATCGCCTATAATAGCTTTGAAAAATAACGCTAGAAATAACGCTTCCAATAGTAGTGACAACAACACTGGTAATAGAAAAGACAATAGTGACAATAATAATGCTGTCAATAGCAACGAAAATAGCATCGACAATAGAAAATGACAATAACACTGGCAATAGCAATAGCAATAATGCTGATAGTATCACCGACAATAGTGTTGGAAATAGAAAAAACAATAGTCATGACAATAACACCGAAAATAGAAATGTCAAGAGAAACAATGATAGAAATGGTAATAGTGCCAAACATAGCACCATCAATATTGGCAACAATAGCAATAGAAATTTCATTGGAAAATACGCTGCAAATTGTGCCAGGAATAACACCAGAATTAGTGCCTAGATTTTCTTCCAACTTGGCTTATAGTTTGGCTTCTAGTTTTGCATCCAATTTTTCTTCTCATTTTTCTTCCAGTTTTGATTACAGTGTGGCTTCCAATTTTGCTTCGAATTTGGCTCCCATTGTTGCTTTTTTTTTTTTTTTGGTTTCGAAGCATCAAGAATAGCACCAAGAATAGCGCCAGCTATGGTGCCAGGACTTGATTCCAGTTTGGCTTTTGATTTGGATTTTTTTTTTGCTTCCTGTTTTGCTTCTAGTGTGCCTTCCAATTTGACTTCCATTTTTGCCTTTTTTTTTCTTCCAAAAATGATTATTGTTTTGCATATAGTTAATTGATATGGTTTATTTCAATTTAATTAGTTGGATATATCATGTCTCTTAAATAAGTTATATGATCATACAATAAGTCATATGAATACATTTGAAATATTTTATAGGATAACATTTATAAAGAATTTATAGGGAATCAAACATGCATACAAATTAACAACATAATTGTACTTATTAAATCTCCATCAAAATAGAATATCTACAACATACATTATATATAAAATAACAAGATAATTATTGTAACATGATCATCATCTACAATTAAAACAAGTGAGTCAAATATCTATAATTTAAGTGAATTTGACAAAATCCATCATGAGCAATAAATAAAAACCATCATACACAATAAACATGCATCCAAATCATCAATCACTTTCAATATATAAAAATTAACGAGTCAATACTGATAATATCATCATCATATATAACTAAAACAAGTGAAATTCACATATACTAGTAGATCAACAACATGTGAAAATGATACATGCCCAATAGTTGATATAAGTCAAAATGATACATCATGTACATATGATATAAATAAAAATGATAAATTATGTAAGACAAAATAATACAAATCAATATGACATGTCATGTCCAAAGGATATAAGTCAAAATGATACATGTAAAAAAGATACAACTCAATAATATGGTACTGGAGGCCATGAAAATGATACATATGATAGTAACCATGAAAATCAACAACATAGAAATATATTAAAAGGGATCCATGATGTAGTCTATATGATCATGAATGTCACTTATGGCTATCAACAACTAGCTCATCACCATCGTGATCATCATCATCATGATCATGATCACCGTCATCTATATCGATATCATCCTCATTGTTATCTGTATCTGTGTCATCATGAGCATCATATGCCATCTCAACATCAGACCCAACGTGATTTGGATTTATGTGATGAGGATCATTTCAATCTTTTGGAATATCATTGTTCTACAAAAAAAAACATTTAGAATGAAAATTTATTATTTATTTCATGCAATAATTAATTTCTCTATTATGTATCTAATATTACAACATATGAAATGAAACGATAACCATATTACATTTTATCAAAGTGCACATACGATAATAAAATTTCAAATAAGTTACAACTAATATGTCATTCCAATGAACATTTCAAGATATGGTGGGAGAAAAATGAAAGCTCAGAGGCGGGATGAATAATTCTTATTTAGATATATGATTATCAAGTTGATAGGTGAAAAAAGAAAAAAAATTCAATACAGAGCATCTAATTGAATTATGTTTGATATTAGAAGAAAAAGTGATAGTACTTGAAACTTGTAAAGCAAAGCACCAAATGAATTATACAAAATTACAGGACTTTCATTTCAAATATGAAGACTAAAAACACTTATGGAATTGTTGAAGCCCCGAAAATCAAGTTGACAACAAGGCGGATACCCGCCCGGTCCGGACCTTGGTTGGCAACTCCTTATCCGTTTGGTATAGCGGGTCTGACTGGGGATAATGGGACCAGTTTCCCAATCTATGAGTGTGTGTGTGTGTAGAATTTGATGTTGCTGATCTAACAGTCCCTATTTAAGATATTCTAATTCAAACTTTAATCTAATTCTATGCTATTGTAATCTAATAAACAACACATCTAAGTCTATACTAACCCGGGATGTATTTCTTCTATTATGCGATCTAAAGAGATTTCAAATAACAACTGGTAATAAAGATCATTCAACGATTATAAGAAATGAAATCAATAAAGATGAACCACTTCGCATAAAAAGTTAGACGAAAAAGTTGTGAAAAACATATCGCATAATGAGCTATTCATACATTAAGCATAAATAAATAGCTATCACCGTACAAAAGTTCCAAATGATAACTCATGCATTCATGCAATAATACATAAACAACTAAAAACTGTATATCACTTAAACATATAAGCAGAAATGGTCAAGAGATAAAAGTACCATTTATGACTAGTCCTACTCATAAGCTTCAAGTGACAATGATTTATCTCTCCTTTCTCTAACATCCACTAAGAGTACAGAAGTGCAACATCAGTAGCAGATATCAAGTGCAAACATCAACAAATCTTGATCCATTCATTCACCAAAACCTCCTATGAGGGTGCAAAAGTGCATGTTCTGAGGACAAGTTTTTGATAAATTTCTGGACCCTTCTCTAAATGCATGAGAAGGGTTTAAATACTACTAACTAAATAACTTAATTACACGGATTCAAGATACAGTTTAAATGACTGCCCTTTTTCTAAGCAAAATACTTCTAAAAATTAAATCTAATATCTAACTATTTCTGCATTTGCTCCTTAATGTTGCAAGCATTCAGTATTTGCCTGGGAGAGTCGGCTGACTGTCTTCCGCTTTTGGTTGAGCTAAGAAAACAGAAATGGTAAGAGCTGGCACCATCTTTTCAGCAAAATCGATGATATACTCGAGAGTCATCTTCTGACTATGTGGCTTCACCACGGATGCTCAGTAATAATCCAAGTTCAACTTGGTTAACCCTTGAATCGCTTCTGCCTTTTCTTTAGCTTTATGTTTCCAGTTTGTTCTTTACCATTGTTTTCTTGCATTTTCCGGGCTTACAAGTGACTGAGCAGTTAGAGGCTTTGCTTTTTGAGCAATTTTCTCAGCGATGCGCGATTAGTGCTAGGCGCTAATCGCGCATCGGAAACTGCCTCCATTCTTTGATCCGGGCTTCTCTGATGCGTTTTTTGCCTTTGGCGCCTTTTTCTTCACTGGGTATAAAGCTTCAAAATTTGTAAAAATAACTCTTTCGTGAGCTCTTGACCTTGAGCGTTAAACTGCTTATTGATATTAGCATCGTTTAATACTCATTCAACCATGGCTGTAAATGAAGGATCTGTAATGGATGGCTCAGCAGTGTTCTGTGAATCTACAGCTCTATTGCATGCGGGCGTCTTTTCTCTGTCTTTGAAAATTGGAGTTTTACCCTTTTTCCTCATAGCTTCCTGCACATTGCTTTCTATAACTTTTTGTTTTTCGTTCCTGCAGTTCACAAGTGAGGAGAGAGTAATGATAATAAAAATCGACAGGAAAGCTTTAAATGCTATGGATATGCAAAAACTTGCCACCTGACGTAAACTGGCTCTTTGAACAACACAAAACCATCTTTCATTAATAACTGGCGTATAATTCATTAATTATCATTAAAGCGCGTATCCAGTTCTTGGTTTATGGAAAACTTTTCTTGAATATTGAGCCAGGAAAATTTGCGATGGAATGTTTCTGCGATCTACATCGCAGTATCGCATTTCACAATTTCATTGTGTTTTGTTATCGCAAGGTTGCTTGATCGCGCTATCGCAAGATGGCGGATCACAGTATTGCAAAATCGCAAATTGCTGTAATCGTTAAATCGTTATGTGTTTTTCATGTAATTTTGCGATATGCGATATGCGATATCGCATATTGGCGATTTTTTTAAGGTTTTCCAATGTGAGATTTTATTAATGCATGCGATGCGATGGAGTTCGCATCGCAATCTCACAGTTTATCATTTTTACTCATAAGGAAATGTCCTATCATTCTTCGCGCGATGCGATGTTTCTTAAGGAGTAAAATACATGAGCCTTAATTGACTTTTTGAATTTTTTACTAAGGGTCCCCTCTTACCTAGTGTTATTGCTAATACTAAACAAGGAGGAGGGTTGTTGGTGGCCACAAAAATTGGCGATTCACTTGGAAGAACCAGTTATCTCTGTTTTTCTATTGAATTTTCTAAACTTCCAAAACAGAAAACTTTTCAGAAAATTAAAATTTATTATGGAAAGATAAAGTACATTATGCTCTAAACTGTCAATGATATTTTGTTTCAACCATTTTCCACTTTGATTATTTGCTTCCTCAGGCTAGTCCTTGTATTTACATCAGTCATTACTTGGTCTTGTAAAGATAAAACAAAGTCTCCTCTGTAAGCCAGTTTTAAATATGCTCATTTGTCGTAGGTAGAGCCTCTGCTGCCAGGAGGCATTTATAACCTCGACAGGGTTACCTATTACCCAGCAATGATCCTGTATCCTACTTAAAGCAGCCTACAACTTTCAAAGAAAAATCCATATCCACACTTATTGCTTTGATTTTCTTTTTTATTCTTAAAGAACAATGTCTTAGTTTGGTAGCCAAATTATGACATAGTCATTCACTTGATTTATAAATTTGCTGAACAAGTTGGCTCGTGATGAGACCCCTTGTCTTTTGATTGCAACAATCTTGAGTCATTGCCCTATTGTGGTGTACAGTATTGGCAAAGTCAGCAAGTTATAATATTTATGATTATGATAAGTCGGCTCGTGATGAGACCTCTTATTCTTCAAGATAAAGTGTATCCTTGGGTTATTCCTCTGAAAGTTGTGATTTCCCTAACAGGGAGGAAGTCATTGTTTCCTTAAGATAGCTCTGGATGACAATAATAGAGTTTTTGGAAACAGCTATTCTACAGAGAATCTTTATTTTGTTATTGATACCTTTCATTGTACTGAGATAAAACAATTTCTTCACTAAAGGTTGTTTTCATCAAACTTTTTGAATTTGAAACTAGTATCATATCTGAGCTAGAGTATTTAACTGTATCTATCAATAATAAAGATCAGTTTTCCAAAAGATTTGCTATTTATACAAGCGAAAAGTTCAAAATCTGAAAGAGAATTGGTGTCTTTTTCGTAAATTCCTAATGTAACCACTCACAACTGGTTTTATTATGAAAAAGAAAAACAACTACTCTACAAAAATAGAAGAATAATCTTCTATGGAAAATATTTCTTGAGAATTTGTCCATTAACAGGCAAAGGATCCCTCTTACCTACTAAATCCTATAACACAAACATTGATGGACCTATGACTTCTACAATTTGAAAAGGACCAAGCCACATTCTTTGAAATTTTGTATGTTTGCCCTTTTCTTCATGAGCCTTGTCCCACTTTAAAACTAAATCTCCCATCTGAAAATATTTTCTAGTCATTATGTTTGAATCAAAAGAGGATTTTACTAGTGCTTGATGATGAGCATGCGTTTTCCTAGCCTGTTCTCGTTGTTCTTCTAATTTAATTATTTCCATTTGTCTCAGCTGTAAGGAGGAAGTGGGTACTTCATCAATGTATTGAACTAAAGACAAAGAGGGAATTGCTAAGTGAGTCGGAAGAACCACTTCTTTCCCATAAACTAAATTAAAGGGAGAAGTGCCGATAGAAGCTTTTTGCGTTATTCGGTCTGCCCATAAAGCATATATCAAAGCCTTGTGCCAATTTTTATGATTTTGGTCAGCTGTTCTTTTAATAATCCTGATTAGGTTTCTATTAGTTGACTCAGCTAACCCATTGCCTTGTGGGCAGTAATTTGGCCGAATATTTAAGTTTGAATCCTCTTTTAAGTGCGAATTCAGTCATTGCATTTCCAGAAAAGTATGATTCATTATCAAACATTAAAGTGGATGGAAATCCAAACCTGGTGATTATAAATTGATCTATGAACTCAATGATATTTTCAGCATTAGCCGTCTTGAGTGGAACTGCTTCTACCCACTTAGTAAAATAATCTGTTGCTGTGAGGATGTATCTATGCTGCTTAGAAGAGTGGCGAACGACCTCACCTATTATGTCCAATCCCCATTGACTGAAAGGTTGCTCGATGTTTACCGGTTGTAGTGGCAAGGATGGCTTCTTTTGTCTTCCAGCAGTAGTTTGGCAAACTTGACATCTCCTCATGTAACTGTGCGAGTCTTTAAATAACGTGGGCTAGTAATATCCTACGCGTAAGATTTTATGTGCAGTAGCATCTACAACATAGTGTCCACTTGCTGGCCCATCGTGGAATTCCTACAAAACTTTTTCAGCTTCAGCTTTCTCAAGACACCTAAGGAGAACAGAATCATAATTTATTCTAAAAAGAATATCATTTATGAGCTGATATTGTTTGGCTTTCAACCTTAGAGCTCTTTTCTTAGTATGATCGAGGTGTGAAGGATCATACCCGTTCTTAAGATAATAAATGATATCAACGTATAATGACTCTGCATTGTTTAGGCTTACCTCACACATTTATACCTCTTCAGATGGAATAACAGAAATTTGCGATGCTCCAGCCAGCATTTTGCAGAAGCCTTGACCTCTTACAATGTTTGCTGGTTTAATCTCAATGTCATATTCCTGTAAGGCAGTAACCCAATTGGCCCTTTTCTCACCCACATCCTTCTGTACTAGAAGGTTCCTTACCGCTGGAAATGGTACTATAATCTTAGTATGGGTTTTGAGTAAGAAAGGTATGAAGTATTTGACCACTTTGAAAACAGCATAAACCTATTTCTCCACGTCTGAATAATTTAGTTCAGCACCCTGTAAATTTGAACTAAAAAACGCAATTGGGGCTTCCACTTTTTCTTGATTTGCTTGAATTAGTATCGCAGCAGATGACTTATCTGAGGCAAATGTGTATAAAATAAAAGGCTCTGAAAAATTTGGAGTTGCTAAAGATGGAGCATTAATAATAGCTTTCTTGATCAGGTTGAATGCTTCATGTTCATCTTGGCCCCATTTAAAATTTGAGTTCTTTTTAATCATGGTTTGCAAAGGAGACACGATTTGTGAAAAATCTGGAATGAATCTCTTTACAAAGTTGATCTGACCAAGGAAAGATTGCGTAGCTTTTTTGTTGTGAGGTAGGGATATTTTAGAAATTTCTTTGATTCTGTCGGAATCGATGTGAATACCAGATTTTGACACTGTGAATCCTAGAAGTTTCCCTTCACTTAATGATAAAAAAGATTTCTTTGGGTTAAGTGAAATTCCATACCTTAAACATCGTTTAAAGATTTGTTTCAGGTCTTTAAGATGGTCGCTTCGCTTCTTTGAATACACTGTTATATCATCCAAATAAATTACTACAGATTTATAGACTAAACCTTTGAATGCGATGTCCATGGCTCTTTGAAATATGGCACCAGCATTAATCAAACCAAATGGAATCTTTCAATATGCGTATGTGCCCCATTTAGTTCTGAATGTGGTTTTCAATTGGTCATCAGGATGTACCAACACTTGATTGTATCCTGAAAATCCATCTAAGAAAGACATTAATTCTGAGCCCGCCACTGCGTGTAGTATCTGTTCCATAGGTGGTAAAGGAAAATTATCTTTTTGACAGGCTTTGTTAAGGTTTCGAAAGTCAATGAAAATCCTAATATCTCTGTTTTTCTTTCTAACAGGCACCATATTGGAGACCCATTTGGAATGTCTGACGGGAAAGATTATTTTGGCTTTCAATAACTTATTGAGCTCAATTTTTATCTAGTTTTCTAAATTGGGGTGGATCTTTCTCAGCTTTTGTTGGACAGGTTTTTCATTATCAATCATGGGAATAGTATGTTGGATGATGGAAGTGTCGTATGTTTTCAGCTCATCATAATTCCAGGCAAAAAAAAAAATTTATTGTCTCAAAAGACGAATATATGCTAGTTTTTCTTCAGGGGTTAGGCCGAGGCCTAGATTAATGTTTTGTGGTTTGGCATCAGTTCCTAGGTTTACTAATTCGTAGTTCAAGGTTGAACTTTGGAGTTTTGAATTGGTAGACCTCTTAAACTGATCCTTCAAATCGTACAAGTCTTCTAACTTGACCACCAACTTAGGTATAGCATTATTAGTGCTATCTTGTTGTAAAAGTCGATCATGTTGGTCTTCGTCAATTATTTGATTGGAGTAGGATCCTTCAGATGTGAGGAAATTTACAATATCAAGATCATCATTGAATACTCTCCAATTTGTGATGTTATCAGGAATGGATGGTCTAAAGATTAATTCTATTGAGAATCTATCTGGACTAAAATCTTCTGAAGGAATAAGCTTAGAAGCTACGTTAGCCAAAAGGTCTGCACTTGCGTTTTGGAGTCTAGGGATTGAAGAGATATTAAACGTTGTGAAATGCTCAGTCAGATCTTGAACTAAGGATTGATAATGTTTTAAATGACCTAATAAGCAATGTATAGTGTTACGTACCTGTTTAACCACAATCTCAGAGTCTCCAAAAACTTGAAGATACTTGACGTCTAACCCGATTGCTTTGTACAAGCCTTGGACCAAAGCCTCATATTCTGTTGTATTGTTGGTGCAATCAAATTCGAGTCTACATGTGAGCATGATTTTATCTCCTTCTGGACTAATCAAAATGCATCCTGCTCCTGCTCCTTCGTTATATCTAGAACCATCAAAAAATAATTTCCAAAACAAATATTTTTTTACAGGTTTATCTAAAAAATTGATACATTTCAAACTATCAGTTCGAGAAAAATTTTCGACTTGGGACAAAATAGAGTGTTCTAAATAGGGTGACGCATGAGCATTGAAATTGCCGAGGAAAGAATCTACCGAGTAATTGCCAATAATGCTGCTGTTATACGCTACTGGTTCATTTTCCCCCTCTAACTCCGTTACTATGTATTTCTGGTGTAGCTCTCATTCAACTTTTATTTGATTTGGTTTACCATTGTAGGGTAGCCACATGTGCAACCAGTCGGTTGCGAAGTATCCATGAAGTTTTTCTGACCAATCCCTGCTAAGAATTAAGCCATAGAATTCAGGAATGTCAGCAACTAAAATGTCAATAACTTGACATACTTTTGGGTTGGATGATAGCCTTATGGTTACTTGATTTAGTTCTCCAATCACTTCGACTTGAGATCGATCTAGCTGAACTATGCACACTACGGATTTCTGTGGTTGAACGTTTAACTTGGCACATATGGATTTGGGTAAAATATTCGATGAAGCACCAGAATCTACCAAACAATTGTGCACATTTTTATTGAAGATTTCATAAGTAAGGAGAAATGGGGGAGTGTGAGATCTTGATCTTTCTCCAATTAGAGCGATGTCATTGGATCAATCTTATTGATCACGTTAGTTGGAGGTCTTCCCATGTTATGGGAAGCTTGAGAAAGTACAGTGGCAGGCAAAGGTGCAACTGGCATGGCATGTAATTCTTTCATCATTATCTTCTATTGATGCTTTAACTTGCTCAATTCGTAAAGGGTGATGTTAGCCCTAGTCTTCTTAATGTCTTCTATAATATTGTACTCCATTTCATCCGACATGATCAATGTTTTAGATGGAGTTGTTTCATCTGTTTGGACTAGGCTAGTTTGAGTCGCTTTAGATGTCGTTTTCTTTGTTGCAACTTTATCCTTTATTGCAGAGCTTGCGCTCTTTGGCTTAGGGATAGTTTGGGGATGATCAAGCTGATTTTTGCTTTGTGTGCTAACTGGAAATACTTCTTGATCTTCTTCTTGTGGGAGGATGAAATCCCACATTCCTTGTAATTCGACAACTTCTTCTTCATCAGTCTGCCCTTCAGTGGCGATTTCCTCTTCCTCTTCCTCGGATTCAACATTTGAAATAGCATTGGGTGGCTTTGAATCCGTTGAAGGACCCCTTTTAAAAGCTCTGTAGGGCTTTTTTGAAGAAGTTTTTGCTACTTGCTTTTTGATGTCGACCATTTCATTAGACATGGTCTTTAGAACTTTCTGCAATCCTTCCAAATCGAATGGATCTTTTGCTTGTTTCTTCTTGGAGTCTTCCTTGAAGGTGACTTTTTTGGATTTACATTCCTCTATTGCAGATTTCTTTTCGAGGGCTATTATTCGTTTCTCTACTACTATTGGTTCTTTCATGTTATCGGCTAAGGTTGTTTTATTGGCCCTGTCCACGAAGATTGCTATGTTTGATGGTAGAGCGGTGATATACCATTCACATCGTACTTCTTCGCTAGGCTGGGAAGCAGTAGGAATTTTGTTGAAACATAAATTGAAATCCTTGATAGGCTCTCTAGTTTCGGCTCTAAGGTTGGATAGGTCATTGATTAACGTTGCCATAGACCTGTCATCACCAAAATTGGTTAGGAATTGCTCCTGGAAGATGTCCCAACTAGTGATGGATTCGGAGGGTAATGAAAAATACCATGACCCAGCTGTTCCTTGCAGAGTATAAGGAAAAAGATGAAAAATAGCATCTTCATTAGTAACCCCATTGAGATTAATGGATAGCATGAAGTTGTTTATGTGCTCTTCTGCTAGCATGCCTGCCTCAGGATTAAATTTAGGCAGCCATTTCTTAGGATGGGCCGGTATTTGACTCAAGAGTGTAGGCATTAAGACTGCCCCAGGGTTATTCCATGGAGACTGGGCCATTGTTGAACCGCTAACAGAGGAAAGTACAGAAGATGATCCCTGCGGCTGGGAGGATGAGGATACTACGATTGCAGATGATTGAGGAAGAGTTGTGGGAGTTCCAGTGGATGGATGGACGATGATCTAGAGTGGTGGCGTGGATGGTTGACTTTGCGGTGAAGAAGTTGAGATGGACAATGTTGATGAAAGAGTCTCGCTATCAGACTCTTTAGGTGATTTCCTCTCTCTTTTCCTAGTGGGAAGAGGTATTTCAGTTGGCTGAATGCCAAACTTTTCACTCTTTAGCCTAGTCAGGGGATGAGCAGGATTGTAATTCGAAGTCACGTTGCCTTGAGATTTATTAGACCTTTGAGGAGAAATGGAAAATTGCTGAAGTTTGTGAATTAGATATTCGACTTCAGGAAGTTCAATGGTAGATTGTTCTGAAATGTTAGGGTGTGTAGCAGTGGTTGATACTCGAGCGACTTCTAACTCTGGATTTAAGTGTAATGGAGAAGTTGGGGGAGATGGTGAGGGCGATTTACTCTCAGAATCGTATTCAGATTTGGATTTACTTGCCATTCATAGTTCAGGCCCTCCTTCTAGCACCAAATATGTTGAAGCCCCGAAAATCGGGTTGACAACAAGGAGGATACCCGCCCGGTCCGGACCTTGGTTGGTAGCTCCTTATCCGTTTGGTATAGCGGGTCTGACTGGGGATGATGGGACCAATTTCCCAATCTATGAGTGTGTGTGTGTGTGTAGAATTCGATGTTGCCGATCTAACAGTCCCTATTTAAGATATTCTAATTCAAACTTTAATCTAATTCTATGCTATTGTAATCTAATAAACAACACATCTAAGTCTATACTAACCCGGGATGTAATTCTTCTATTATGCGATCTAAAGAGATTTCAAATAACAACTGGTAATAAAGATCATTCAGTGATTATAAGAAAGGAAATCAATAAAGATGAACCACTTTGCATAAAAAGTTAGACAAAACAGTTGTGAAAAACATATCACATAATGAGCTATTCATACATTAAGCATAAATAAATAGCTATCATCGTACAAAAGTGCCAAATTATAACTCATGCATTCATGCAATAATACATAAACAACTAAAAACTGTATATCACTTTAACATATAAGCAGAAATGGTCAAGAGATAAAAGTACCATTTATGACTAGTCCTACTCATAAGCTTCAAGTGACAATGATTTATCTCTCCTTGCTCTAACATCCACTAAGAGTACAGAAGTGCAACATCAGTAGCAAATATCAAATGCAAACATTAACAAATCTTGATCCATTCATTCACCAAAACCTCCTCTGAGGGTGCAAAAGTGCATGTTCCGAGGACAAGTTTTTGATAAATTTCTGGACCCTTCTCTAAATGCATGAGAAGGCTTTAAATACTACTAACAAAATAACTTAATTACAAAGATTCAGGATACGGTTTACATGACCGCCCTTTTTCTAAGAAAAACTATTTCTAAAAGTTAAATCTAATATCTAACTATTTCTGCATTTGCTCCTTAATGTTGCAAGCATTCAGTATTTGCCTGGGATAGTCGGCTGACTGTCTTCCGCTTTTGGTTGAGCTAAGCAAATATAAATGGTAAGAGCTGGCACCATCTTTTCAGCAAAATCAATGATATACACGAGAGTCATATTTTGACTATGTGGCTTCGCCACGGATGCTCAGTAATAATCCAAGTTCAACTTGGTTAACCCTTGAATCGCTTCTGCCTTTTCTTTAGATTTATGTTTCCAGTTTGTTCTTTACCATTGTTTTCTTGCATTTTCCGGGCTTACAAGTGACTGAACAGTTAGAGGCTTTGCTTTTTGAGCAATTTTCTCAGCGATCGGAAACTACCTCTGTTCTTTGATCCGGGCTTCTCTGATGTGTTTTTCGCCTTTGGCGCCTTTTTCTTCACTGGGTATAAAGCTTCAAAATTTGTAAAAATAACTCTTTCGTGATCTCTTGACCTTGAGCGTTAAACTGCTTATTGATATCAGCATCGTTCAATACTCATTCAACCATGGCTGTAAATGAAAGATCTATAATGGATGGCTCAGCAGCATTCTGTGAATCTGTGGCTCTATTGCATGCGGGCGTCTTTTCTCTGTCTTTGAACATTGGAGTTTCACCCTTTTTCCTCATAGCTTCCTACACATTGCTTTGTATAACTTTTTGTTTTTCGTTCCTGCAGTTCACAAGTGAGGAGAGAGTAATGATAATAAAAATCGACAGGAAAGCTTTAAATGCTATGGATATGCAAAAACATGCCACCTGACATAAACTGGCTCTTCGAACAACACAAAACCATCTTTTATTAACAACTGGCGTATAATTCATTAATTATCATTAAAGCGCATATCCAGTACTTGGTTTATGGAAAAAGTTTCTTGAATATTGAGCTAGGAAAGTTTGCAATGGAATGCTTCTACGATCTGCATCACAGTATCGCATTTCACAATTTCATCGTGTTGTGTTATTGCAAGGTTGCTTGATCGCACTATCGCAAGATCGCGGATCGCAGTATCGCAGTATCGCAAAATCACAGATTGTTGTAATCGTTAAATTGTTATGTGCTTTTCATGTAATTTTGCAATGTGCGATATCGCATATCGCATATCGGTGATTTTTTTAAGGTTTTCCAATGAGAGTTTTTATTAATGCATGTGATGCAATGGAGTTCACGTCGCAATCTCGCAGTTTATCATTTTTACTCATAAGGAAATGTCCTATCATTCTTTGCACGATGCGATGTTTCTTAAGGAGTAAAATACATGAGCCTTAATTGATTTTTTGAATTTTTTACTAAGGGTCCCCTCTTACCTAGTGTTATTGCTAATACTAAATAAGGAGGGGGTTGTTGGTGGCCACAACAGGAATTGCATAGGAAAAACATCGCTAGGAAAACTGATTGATATGCATCACTAAAAGAATATTTGATATAATAGTTCAAATACTTATGCCTTGAAATCTATATTAATCTTAAAATGGAGTCAAATACAACACAAGTCTTTATTCAGAAACCAACCCTTCTCTCTACTTTTTCATCTAATTTATACAAACATTACACAAGCTTTGAGATCCATAATATCTAGAAATATTTAATTACAACATACTAAAAATATGTACATATATTGATGACTTTAAATTAAACCTGAAAAATATATTTGCAAAGAATAAGTGATGCTTTGATACTTGGAAAGATAATCCATGGTGGCTAAAAAGTAGGCATGTATCTATAGAATATGCTGACGATGTCGATTTGAACTAGTTTGCTAACAATTTGGAACAAAATTTGGAAAACCCATTGTTTATGGCCCCAATATCCTGATTTGATATTGACTGGCCTGCTCAAAATAACAATTTCCTTTTGATCTATGCCCTCAATTGACCCTACCTTTCTAGTGTAATGCTTATCAATAAATATAGCCTCTAGAAAAATTTGACAAAATCTATATCCTTATCATTGTCAAAATTGTGTTGCGAGGGAGTATTATTCAGGCATTGACAAAATATCTAGGTATATGTTGTCAAAATCAAAATAGTGAAAGCACTTCCAAACTATCTTGTAGAATTGTAAAAAAATAAATTAAATTATCGACAATGCCAAACATCTCATAGCGTTGCCTTTTCAATGATCATTTTAATGTTTCTATTGCTTCTAACAAGAGGTCCACATTGCTTTATTTAATGTATTTTGTCTTTTTTTTTAATTCTTGGCCTTGGGGCCCTGTTTTTCTCCTTTACTTTATTTCTATATTTTTTCTTTTTAGAGGAACTTGAAGCTTCCTCTTTGTTGATTGTTATGTCCCTCAAAGGTGTATCCTTAAGATCAATGACTTGATCCTTTAAGGATGGAAACTGCTGCAATTTGGAGTTGAGCCTAAGCTAATTTGTGGGCCCTATATGGGGGTTTCTCATACCATACATCGTAGCTAAAGTAACCTCTTTTTCCTTATTTCTTTGTACAAGTTTGGATGATTTGGTTTGACCCTATAAATCCCCTATTTTTTGAGCTTTACTTCTAAACCCTCCTCATGTTTATCACTACAAAAATTATTAGTAAGGTTCTCTTCTAGAAACTCTAGAAACTATTCTTAATGGGAGGTTGAAGGACTTTCCTCAAGAAAGCTCTTACCCTTTCTTGAATATAACCTTTCTACCACAAAAATAAAAAGATGGTTTTCAATGTGTTTGTCCACAATATATTTCCTTCTGTTTGTGGTAAGGACATAGGAGGTTGATTTTTTTGGAATTTGAGCAGTCTAGAAAAGGTTATAAGCCTTTCTTTGTTTCTTTCTTTTGTTGGTTTTAGGCTTAGCATAAAATGACTCAACAAACCCTCCCCAAGTTAAGAAATTCTCCTAATTTCTACCAATTTTCCTCAGGTGATTAATAATGAACAATTTAATTAAACTAGGGGTGGTAGGAGGGGCAGGGATTCTTTTGAATCCTGAAGGAATAATTATGGATAAATTATCTTGGGGGCTTGGCATAAAATTTGTAGTTGCTGCAAAAAACACCCACCAAAATTTTGTCTACACTTAAATTTTGGAGCCTATTATGGATCTTGTAATCATTCTTTCCATAGTCATTTTATGGTCAATTGATGCTTTGTTATGTGTTTTAGTCTTTTTCTTATATTGCAAGTGTCAAAGTTACCTGTTCACACATGCTCAGTTCACAACAAGTTCATGAGCACATTATTTTATGCAAGATTGAACAAGAATATCACAAGTCCATCAAGACTGTGCTTGTGTAATGTTAAACCTATAACAACATTCAATGCACACTATCATTGACAGTTTCTTACTTTTGGTTGCAGTTGTACTTCTATTTCAGTGAGTTTTTAAAAAAGTCGCTTTTGTGCACCTTCAATTTTGTAAGTGTCTATTTAATGTTTACAATTTTTTATTTTTCTTATTTTCACTTTAATAGGTGTTGTTTTCATGTTATATTCACTCTGGCATGTGTTTTTTTCAATGTCATTCGCATTTTTCAAGTGCCATTTGCATGTTTCTCTTACTGGTGCAAGTTTCCTCTTTTGGGCATGGGAAGTGTCGCATACTGCATAAGTAGAGATATGGTTCTTTTCAAGGGGTGAATTTGGTGCTAATGAGTTCTATTTATCATATAAGAATGTATTAGACCCACTCCCAAATTTTTATGCATTGTCACACAAGTGTTGCCACTAGCGTCGTAAAGTGTATCTTAGGTTTCATACTAGGAGGAAGTTGTTATATTGTTGTTGCATTGAGGGGATCATGTTGTTCTTGTGTAGTAAGTCATCAATGTTCTGTCATCGATTTTTCTGAGTGTGTGATCATGTTCAATTTTTACCCTTAGTCATTTTGACCTCACTGATCCCACACTTTGTCAAATCCTAGAAAATTTCTTGCCTAGCTCTAATATATGACAAGATGCGTGCTCTCCTAGCACAACACTACTACCAACTGTTGAGATGGACAATTGACTTATGCACGATGACGAACCTAAAGTATAACTTCTACGTGACTATCTCAAGAGACGATACTTCATCTAGTATTGCTCTCCTCAACTCTACTCTGACGGATGTTGTAACTTGCTCTTCTCCCTACTTGGCCACTTGTAACTCCTTAGCCATGCACTCATTCTCAACTATCAAGAATCTAACACTTGATATGGTGGCTTCAGCATATGCCTTGGTGGCATCAGCCAATGAAACTACATGTTTGTGCACATCGGACGCGATCACTCGCTCCTCAAACTACGTAGGAGATACATGGACATCCAAAGTGGGCACTCTGCATGACTGTAGAAATCTATGTTGTGACTCGTCAAGATATATGTTGTGCACGTCAACTTCTGGATTGTCCTAAAGGATTTCAGTGTCTCCTTGATCTCTTGGGACCTGATCTTCTTCTGGATGTGGTGAAGCTGGTGGAGCGACCTCTTGGTGCTGAGGCATGAGGTCAATGTCTTGATCTAACTCAGGCTGAACCATATCCATGTCCATCTGCTCTAGCATCTATTCAATCTGTTGAGCAAAGTCTTTCTCCTGCGAATTTTCACCCTGTTTTCTATGTTCCAGTTGTTCAGAAGAATCAATAACCTGTATGGGTGTAGTTTCATCAATATGTGCATGTTGCGCCTCCTATTGTTCCTATCCCTGCTGTGCTTCCTTCTCTCTTCTCCACAAATCTTATTCTTCCCTAAGTTGCTACTTCAACTCCTGCAACTCATTTTCTGCTTCCTCCAGCTTCTACTTCTCCCTTTGCCTTTGCGCGCTCCTTCTGTTGCATTGTCGCCTCTTTGCCTCAATCTCGAACGCTGCTTTCAACATAAGTGCATCTCCTTTGACCTTGCAGCTTTGCTCCGCCTCTGTGCTATGAGAAACCTTCCTCTTGCCTTTGTCAAGCATAGGTTTGTTGCCCTCTGTTGTTGATGATGATGCTACTATCTGAGATGTTGCTTCCTTCTGCACTGTTAACCACTCTACAACCATTCTGACCAGTTCATTGAGCCTAGAGAAGTTGTAGCGATATCTCCATGGGTCGTTCTCAAGCCAATGACATGCC
The DNA here is from genome assembly GCA_031772625.1 of Pinus tabuliformis. Classification (NCBI taxonomy): domain Eukaryota; kingdom Viridiplantae; phylum Streptophyta; class Pinopsida; order Pinales; family Pinaceae; genus Pinus; species Pinus tabuliformis. The sequence continues at coordinate 1,675,298,887 of CM062819.1, read as the reverse complement.
CTATGGATCCAAGGATGATACACTCTCGCACAATGTTCCTTCACTAATCAATACATGCGATATGGATTGAAACTTCTAGTGCTGAAGGTGAACCTCTTGAATTCCCTGTCTCGACCTGAGCATGCTTGAGATTCTAGATCTCATACAACTCGATCAGCAAAGGAAGAGTGGGAAAAAGTTCCTTCTTCTTCCAGTGCAGTCTTGCTAACAACCCTGTCGAGATCTGATATGCTACCTCTTGCATGACCAACTTACCATGGGAAACTTCGGTAAAACATGCTGAGCCTTCTCCGCGATGTACATCTAGATGAAGGTGCTAAGTTGTGAGGCATACCAATTTGCTATGTCAATCAGGGCCTCCATCGCTGCCTGCTATATTATTGAGAAATATAAGGTTTAACATCTTACTCAAACATTTTTTTTACTTTGAATTACTTAACACAAAATTATATCACTTCATATATGCATAGTATATTCATTTTTATTTTTTTACTACTGCTCACATTGCTTTTTTATTAAAGAATATTTTATTTTTTATTTTAAGAGAGGCATATATCAACTCCAAGTTGACCATGGATGAAATTACACATCCCCTCATATCAGCCTGTAGAATGAGCCTCTTGGCTCGATCAGTAACAAGCTCTTCTTCCTCCCCCTCTTTCGCAACGAAATCACATGAGTAACAATGGACCTTGTATATTGGTATAACCAAAATAGAAATGGTGAAAATCAAAATAGTTTGTTGGCAACTGATTTGGTTTCTGAGATAAGGGACTTTGACTATATAAGTGTACATACTCTACTTTTGGTTTTGAACCTATAATCTCTCAGAAACACATGCTCTTAACCATTTCTTTATTAATTAATCTAACCATCAATACTCTTAACCATTTACTCATTAATTAATCTAACCATATATATTGATATAAATTAAATTGGTGAGAGATGTTGACACATTTCACATTGTTAGAATTATAAAAAATCATAAAAACTAAGTAAGTTTAATTTTAAATTATTATATAAACTATAAAATAGATTAACATATGATTTAAACATATATATACATTTTAAAAACATGTAACAATATTTTTAATTATTCAAATTCACTGCTACTTTATAATAAGAATTTTTAATTTGTAAATAAGTTCTATTACAAAACCATGAGAATACCATGGCTTACTAATACTTCATATCCCATAAACTATAATTCATGTTCATGTGACATTAGTTTTTTTAAAATTTTGTACAAATTAAATTCCAACTAAGTTAATCTAACCATACATATTGATATAAATTAAATTGTTAATAATGGGTAATATAAATTAAATATTGATATATTCAACATTGTTAGAATTAAAAAATTTCATAAAAATTAACTAAATTTTATTTTAAATTATTATATTAATTATAAAATAAATTAATATGTGATTTAAACATATATACATTTAAAAAACATGTAACAATATTTTTAATTATCTTAAATTTCTATTTTATAATGGGGATTTTTAATTTATAAATAGGCTATATTACAGAATTATGGCTAATACCATGGTTTACTAATACCACATATCCAATAAATCATAATTCCTTTTCATAATATACCACTGGATCCGTAATTTGGTAACCCACATCCAATTGGAGTATAACCACCAGGAATGCCATGCAATCCATCTATTGCATTTCCTATTCAATCTTCCTCTCTATCTGCAATTAATTTCATGCCTACAACTATTCAACATTCACCTACATGGCGAACAATCTATCGCTGGGTTTGGTGAAAGTGACATTTGAAGTGAGTAAATATCTTTGAATACCCCATCCCAACTCTGTACGACTTTTATCAGTGGAAAGAGAAGGTGACGAATGGGCTAGAAACAAGGTGAAGGGGTAAAGGGGTTGGCGATGAAGAGGATGGCGACAAGGCGAAGGGGAGAATGGGATGGTGATAACAACAAATGGCTCACAAACTCTTTCCACACGTTGGATGAATAGTGTATTATAAACATAAGACATTATAATAAATTTTTGGGAATAAAATTAAAGCCAAAAGGTTAATATTATAATTCAAAGGGATTAATAAATTCAAGAGATTTATATTAAACCATAAAATTTATATTGTAGATTTTATGAAAGTATTTTAAACTCTAGGAATACGAACCCTTATATTAATAAACCCATATTGAGACAATTTTTCATATTGAGACAATCTTTGTCACAATGTGACCTTGGACCATGGTTGACTAGGATTGACCATGGTTGACCAGAGTTGATTTTCATATTGAAACATATTGTCACAATGTGATGCTTGACCATGATTTATTTTCATAATGAGAAAATATTCGTCAAAAATGCAATAGATTAATATTAGAAACCCAAGGGAATAACATTAAACCCTAGGATTAATATTAAACCATAGGAATACAAACCCTAAAATTAATATTATAAACCTTAGGATTAATATTAAATCCTAAAAATATAAACATTATGATTAATATTGGAAACTTTAGAATCAATATTATAAACCCAATAGATTAATACCAAAATTGTTATAGATTTAACTACAATAATATACAAATTTGTGATAGATTTACCTATAATAACATAATTATAAACTTGTAAATTCAAGTCTAAGGCTTCAACTCCATTCCAGCATAAACAATCACAGACATAACCTTAAGTCTTATGGAATCTTTAGTATGTTGTTTTGTAGAAATCTCTCTAGACATTCATGACCACTACAAAGACAAGAATCAAACTACATAATATATTAGAACCTATGCATTGATTCACTTCATTTGTATATTGACACAAAATTCTATCCATCTAGTAAGTGCTAAAAAACTAGCGTATGGAGATTATCCTATAGCATTTTAACTCACTTTTGGGGATGATTATATTTGAATAGTTTCAAGATTAGCATTATTTTTTACATGGGTTTTCTTTCCCCACATAGACATATAAATAATAAACACCACAATTTTCCAATTGTTATTATCAAATTTATGAATGTTGGATAGTTAAAAATAATTTTTGAAGTTTGAAAAATCACATATTTCTTTTTTGTTAGGCAATTAGATCTTTTTATTATCTTAATTATACTTAAAAGAAGGAAATGGGCATCATTCAGTTAACCAAAGTTTTATTGAGCTGAGAGGCTCATTCTGCACCCGAGTATGAAAGAGATGTGTAAGTATGTCTATGTTTAAATTGGATTTGTTGAGCCAAGAGGCTCATTCTATAGCCTAGTATGAGAGACATGTGTAAGTATGTTTCTGTTCAACTAGATAAAAAAAATAAAAAATTAGATATAATAATAAAAAAAATGAATATACATATTTGGTTTGTTTAATTAAAAGTGTTATAAAATTATTGACAGTGCTCAACCCGCCAACATGTCAAGGGATCTCCCATGTAAGAAGTCCCAACTAGACCTCAGACCGTTTGGAGTAGGAGTCATAGCAAGGGGTACTATGGTATCGCCTTGAATGCAATTGCGTGTAGAGGTAAGTAAGATTTTCTTGTTGGTAGCAAGAGTGTGACCTTGTAGGAAGTCAAGGAAGGTGCACGAAAGGTTCTAACACATGGAAGGGGGAGTGAGTGTGCCACTTAGAAACCTGTGATAGCATGTAGCTTGAAAGGGAACACACGAGCATAAAGATATCACGAGATGGAAAGTAGGATATCCAATGATCCAAAGTGATGGATTATATCAACAACATACTTTGATAAGATTCATACAAACACATACAGAATATTCCATACATACATGCGTAAATTACAACTACATACATCATTAAAGTAACTAGGATAACCTAACTACAATAACAATATAAGCATGAAACATGCTAGCTTTGTTATATTAAAAGAGTGAAATATCCAATCATACATAAAAGCATGAAAACCACTAGCCCTGATAGTAGAACATTACAGTCACTACCGCCTGCTCCCCCCAAGAGATGTACTAGCTCTGCACTATGGAGAAGCCAAGGCTCGTTACAATACACTTCAAGCTTTCTCTCAGTTATACCTATAAGAAGCTTGGCTCCCAAAAGGTTGTACAATGAGTTATGAGGTTATATAAATAGCAAAGGGTGGGGTGACCCTTGACATTCCCCTTTGTGACTCTTCACCTACCCTCATGACTCTTCAACTTACACATGACTGTTACATTCTACTATTGACACTTGGTCTTTCACTTTTACAACATGTTTACATTACAATTTGCACATGTACCCATGTGAGACAAAAATAAGCTTGAGTAAGCCATGAAAGACATCACTAAGACTCAGACAACTGTAGGAAGACAACCTTTTTGACATCCTCTCGATGTTCGATGGTGGCAAACTGATGCCAAGCTTAGTAGTCTGTTATGGTGTTCGCGTGCTCTGTGGTGACATCCTTTTGAAAACGAACTCTTGTCTCTGTTGCATCTGGGTACACTGGTTTGGCACCTTTTTCCAACTCTTTTGATAGCATGTGCATCATGGTCTTGAGTGCAACCAGACCAATGACATATTGGTTCATAGTATTTGTGCTCATTTGCAAGTCTGCACTGGTGGCTATGCACATGAATTGATTGAAGTACATGTCCAACTCTAGTTGGACTTGGTTCTTTGTCTTCTCCTCGGTGAGTGTGCCAATGGATGGGATTGCATGCATGTTCACAATGACATCCATGCTCCTGAACACTCATGCATGTGAAGCCTATAAGATGGTGATGAGTTGCGGGAGTTCCTCATAGTTCTGGATCTAACTCCATATGCGTGCCTTCAACTCCACTGCCTTTGGCTTCATCATCTTGGTAAGTGCAATGGGGCTCCCTTGTACCTCATTGTCCATATTTTCATGCGATTGACAACAACGTGTAGGTATGACAAGATGCATCCTCTCCTAGCACAGCGTTGCTGTCAACCATTGAAATGGACAACTGACTTATGCATGGTGACGAACCTGAATTACATCTTCTGTATGAATGTCTCAAGAGATGATAGTTCATATAGTATCACTCTCCTCAACTCTTCTCTAGTGGATGCTGTAACTTTCTCTTCTGCCCGCTTGGCCACTTGTAACTCCTTAGACATGCGCTTGTTCTCAGCTATCAAGAATCTAACACTCGAGTTGGTGGCTTCAACATATTCCTTGGTGGCATCGGCTAATGCAGTTAGACGTCTACCTACATCATACATGATCACTCACTCGTTAAACTACACAAGAGATACATGGACATCCGGAGTGGGCACTCTACGTGATTGCAAAAATCTGCGTTGTTACTCATTGAAAGATATGTTGTGCACATCTGCTTCTAGATTGTCCTCAAGGATTTTAGTGTCTCCTTGATCGCTTGGGACTTTCTCTACTTCCAGATCTGGTGAAGCTGGTGGAGTGACCTCTTGGTGCAAAGGCATGAGGTCAATGTCCTGATCTAACTCAAGCTAAACCATATCTGTGTCCATCTTCCATAGCATCTATTCAATCTCCTGAGCAAAGTCCTATTCTTGTGAATTGTCACCCTGTTTACTATGTGCCAGCTGTTTGGATGAATCAATAACTTGTATGGGCACAATTTCATAAATATGTGAATGTTGCACCTCCTGTTGTTCCTGTCCCTGCTACGTTTCCTTCTCTCTTCTACACATATCTTGTTCTTCCTTGAGTTGCTGCTTCAACTCCTACAACTCCTTTTCTGCTTCCTCTAGATTTTGCTTCTCCCTTTCCCTTTGCGTGATCATTCTATCGTGTTGTCACCTCTTCACCTCAATATCAAAAGCTACTTTCAACACAACTAGATTTGCTTTTAACTTGTAACTTTTCTTCGTCTCTGTGCTGTCAGAAACCTTCCTCTTGCCTTTGTCAAGCGTAGGTCTACTTGTTATAGACATATTTGGGTACTGCAACCCCAATATTATATGTCGATAAACTAGGGCTCTTTAACCCCTAAAAGTGTTGTTTCATACCCTAAAATATCATGGTCAACTGATTACATCATTCCCTAAACGTTCCACCTAAAAAACTACTTAGAACTGGCCAAAACTGGACCATATTGACTGCTCCACTATCAGGGTGTGATCCATACTGAATGCTACACTAGCTAGGTGCGATGCATACTAAAGAAGCCTTCTGTGGGGTGCGATGAGTGAGAATGGACAAATGTCTGAGAAAGTTTGCTAAGTGGATGCTCATGGAATCTTCTAGAAACTTCTCCTATGACACTTGCCTCTCTGAATTCGCCCAGAGATGAGTAAGATATCCAAGAAATCTCCAAGTGGAACCAAGAACAACAAGTGGAATGACATTAATCAAAAACCCAGAGATGACTCACACCCTTGCAGACATCTATAAATGGATCCCTCATCTGAGAGATCTAGAGGCTGGAATTTTGTAATTTGTAAGGAAGTGCTGATAGTTTGTCTTTGAGAAAGAGCATTGTATTTTTGGGTGATTTTGCTTTTCATGAGGTGAAGAGGGCTTTGATGCTAGGAGGATGATACTGGATCAGACAACTGGGTTGTAATTCTCCCTTCTATTTTAATAAAGTTCTTTGATTTTTCCTCCATACAATTGTGTATTTGTGAATCTTGTTATTTGTGAGTGCTATTGTATGTTCAATGTATTTCTGATTCTGCATTGTCTATGATATAATAGATTGAGATTCTTTGATGGTGTCTTGTTACTTTGTTTCTACAGGTATTCTCTAAGCGGGACAAGTAGGAGAGGAGTTGCAAGCTTTATCAAGGGGGAGAGAAATCAAGCAAGGAGTCAAGCGGAAGATCTAGGTTGGTCCCTTTGCTTCTCTCTTATCTATCATACATAGAGGAAATCGTAAATTGCTTTGATTGTTTGTTTCTAGGATAGCTGCTAATCCTAGTGGGGCTATTAGATCGAAAAGACACTAATTTTCCCGGAAACAAAATGGCGACTCCGCTGGGGATCGAATAGTTTGTTTGTTTGTTGTTGATTGTTTGTTTTATAAACTATAGATGGAGCCTGAAGTCAGCCAGATAGCCTTCGAACTGCTCTTGCTCTGCTATTGCAAAGTAGATGAATGCTACTTTGGTCAATCTCCAGTTTAGTTTATGATTTGAACATCTGGCTTACAAGCATTCTAGATGCCCTTTTGGTAGCTCAGTAACCTCTCAAGATCATTCCTTTGTACTTTTCTCTTTACTGTCCATAATAGCTCAGCTTAACTCACTGAATTCAGCGACAAATTTTAACGAAAACCCACTTCAGTTGTGCTCTCTGGCCCATCGCATTGTCTGTCACTGTCAACCAGTATGCATCGCACTTCCCAAGTGTAGCAGGTGTGATTCATACTTGTTTCTGTGAAGCATAGGTGCGATGACTGACTGAACCTATTTCCATCCTTGAAATTTGGGGTTTTTTGTCCTTGTTTTCAGCTTTGTTTAGTTGTTTTTCTTCTCATGAACAGTGTCTCATTACTGAAGCCTGTTTGCATTACATAGATCAACCTCCATTGATTAGGATTAGTAGATGTTTTTGTGTAATTTTCCATTATTTACAATCCTTTTTCAAAAAGTTGCTTAAATCAATCTATCGTTTTGGTACAAAAAGTGTTGTAACTATCGTTTTGTGTCAAAAAGAGGAGTGTCATAAAGTCTTCCTTCTCTAGATAGCTGATTGAAGTGTCGTAAAGTCTTCCTTCTCTAGATAGTTGATTGAACTTTTTTGCCATGTATTTGATTTAATTTATTTGATATTTGAAGTGTCGAAAGCATTTTCTATTCAAAATTGAAAAGTGTCGTTTAGCCTTCCTTTCTATTTTGAAAAAGAAATTGTTGAAATGTTGCTTTGAGTAAAAATATTTCAGATCTTTACTACATTTAGTTTTCTTTTTGGCATTTTCACATTAAAGAGAATGAAAACAAATACATGCATTTTCATTTGCATTTAGATTGTGTGCGAAAAATGATTTAGGAAAAGTGCATTTAGTGTGTGCTCTTTTCTCTTTGTTTGAAAGAATCATAATATTCTTTCCTTAGTAGCTAGGATTTTCATTGCTAAAAATAAACAATGATTGTTTATCATTGTAGATTGCATTTTAGGAATGTTAAATCTACATCACGTGGTGAACCATTGAAAGGCAAACTTTTAAACAAGATCAACTCTAAAATAAATTTCAACAAAATTAACAATGCTTTGGAACCTAATGCAACACATCTAGAGGTCTAGGCTAGAGACATGTTCCGGCATCATAAAATCTAGTAACTATTGTTTTAATTGAAGGGTGGGTGATTCCTCCTCCTTGATACGACAAGTGCTAGCACAGACTTGTGTTCCCATACCATTGCATATATATTGGGAGACCACAATAGGCTTATATCCTTTATCCACAGGAAGCCGTGTCTGCCGCCCTATTGATCACAATGCACTGAACACAACATTCAGGAAGATTGACTGTCGTACATAAGTCCTTGGTAATTTATCTTTAATTTATCACGAAGGTATATTTTGCAGTTTTGCAATTGGTTTGGTAATCCCTCTGTCTAGATTTCCAGAGTAGTCACTTTCGTTCCTTTTTGACTCCTTAAAAGAAAAGGTCCATCTGAGCACTTGTCACTTCAGGCTCATTAAAAATTGAAGAGGATTAGAGTCATCTTTAGCTTTTTCTCGACTCTTAAAAATTGAAAAAGCAAAGTTGTGCCAAGCGTCATTAAAATTTATTAAATTCGAAATAACATCCCTATTTCCTTCGTTGATCTTAGGTTGAGATAATGGAGTCCACCAATCAAGGAATCCCTCTTGAGGGGAATCCTAATCCTTTTACTTCTTGGGGAAATATTGGTGCCCCTCATATGGCCACATTGTCTTTGCCAAGTCTGACTATTGGCCTGCCAGTATGGCTGTTCTCAACCTCTGTGGTTCAAAATAACGTGATTCCTCGGTAATCGAATAAGCATCTAGTTGATACTAAAGTTGACCCTTCACCTTCTTCTTCATTTGTTTCTCGCTCCCCTTCTTCCTCTTCGCTTGGTGAAAGTAGTGATGCTAATAACCAGGTGGCTAAGAAGAAGAAGAGAGGGAAGAAGAAGAACAGGAAGCCAATTCAGTAAGGGGACAACCAAGCAACCACAGATTTGCATGCATTAGCTGGTGAAAATCTGCACATTAAAGCTCCTAAATCCAGATTTCCATGCATAATTCGTAGAGGAGACCATTTGCATCGAAATTTTCCTTACTTTCCTCGGATCTTGAAAGAATGGTCTTCCCGTTCACACCATCCCATATCATCAACCTCTGGAGATTATGTTGGTAACACACCATCAACTAGTGATAGTAAAGTTCATGGACAAAAAGGAAAATTCAAGCTTCCATATAAGTTATGTGAAGGTACACACCCCTTTCACCTTTGTCCCTATTTGGATGAAGCCAAAAGAATGTTGGATAACTGTCCCGCTTCACTAGGTGATGAACTGACTAACTTAAATCAACCATCGGTCAAAACCACTCTCGCTGAAAGTGAATCTTCTGAGTCCATACCGGAACAAAGTCAACAAGTCGAGGTGGCAGTTGACCCGATTTCACCTTCAGCTAATCGTACCTTCCCCGAAGAGAGTGAAAAAGATACTGCTCAAGTTCTTTTTGTTTCCTCAGATTCAAACGAGCTTGGGGGCAGTCCACCTGTTCCACCCAAACAGGAGGAAAATCCTCCAGTTCTCGTAACTCAAGGGGTTAATTCTCCCATTTCTACAGTACCCCCTCTAAGTAGTCTAGTTACTTCCTTTGATTGGAATCAACTGGCAGGATCCCACCTTCCTTCTTATGTGCCTTTCCAGATCATAGTACAAGTATGTAATATGATTGTATCTGGCACTATTATAGATGAAGGTGCATCAGTGAGCATCCTTTCCTCAACTGCTTGGCAAGCGCTCGGTTTGCCACCGCTTGTGCCTGTTACACAGAATCTGTTGGGCTTTAACAAAGGAACCAGTCGACCGTTAGGGTTCCTTCCTCAGTTACCTATCACTTTGGGAGGAAAAATGGTTTATTTGAACGTGATGGTAGTCCCAGGACCTTTAGATTACAATTTACTTCTTGGGCGTGACTATGTTTATCGCATGGGAGCTATTGTTTCAACACTCTTTCGAGTGATTTGTTTCCCGCATGAAGGCAGAATTGTCACCATTGACCAGCTTTCATTTCCTGGTCCAAATATAACTCCTAGTCAACCATCGTTCCTAAATGGTCCATTTATACCAATGGTATCATCCCCGCCATGGGTTAATTATGTGGCAACCTCTTCCATACCTACATCAACTGACGATCAATTCAGTGATGTTGTACATTATGTACTGGGGGCATTGGAACCAGATCTTTCCTTCATGACCCCTTATGAGTTGTGATCAAAGGTCTCTAAGCAGAGTTCCTTGTCTTATGTCAAGCTCATTAAAAAATGAAACAAGGCTGAGCAAAGTTCCAAGTCGAGTCTTTCACTTGATCTCGTAAAGGAACCTTCATTCCATCCACCTAATTACTGCAAGTAGTCTGGTGAATGTAACGAAGCTTAGGGGGCATGCACCCTAGTCTTCTTCGGTGGACGAACCCAGCTGAAAAGATAAGTTTCCCTGTAGGTTATGTGATTGGAAGTGTTATCTCACACCATTCACCTTTGTCTATTTGATGGACAAAGCCCAGGAAGTGTTTTGACCACCGACTAAAACCATCCTGCTTAACCACAGTGACCTCCATATGGTTACTGGAGACTCTCTTTTTCATCATGCTGGGGGCATGCAAACCTCTTTAGCTTTTTAGCTTTCTAGCTTTTTAGTTTTTCTAGATTTTTAGTTTTGGCGTTTCTAGCTTACATAAAAAGAAAAACTGAGCATATGTTGTCGCATGGTTCAAGCTCATTAAAAAATGAACCAGGCTATGAGCAATGTTATCGTATGGTTCAAGCTCATTAAGAAATAAACCTACCACTAAGCATATGTTCCCCCAGAGTTCATGCTCGTTAAAAAATGAACCCACCTTCGGTAAATAACTTTTGTGACTGCCATAATATCAACGTTTTGAGCCTTGGTTGTGTTCCTTCCATCACCTCCATCATTTTGGCCGATCATACACTTCCACTTGATTGTTTACCATTTTGAGGAACAGCTACAATGAGTGGTCCTGTTAGCCACCCTCTTCACATCACCATGTTTTGAGAAGTTCCAAGCTTACCCGGAACCATTTGCTACCCTGAAACGCCACCGTTCCTAAAAAATGAGTCTCCTTTGAACTCTTTTTAGACTCATTAAATATGAAAAGATTGTCGAGCTATTGGCCTTTCCAGCTCGCTAAAGTGATTGGAAGTTCTATCCCTCCTGTATATTTAAAACTTTTTGGACCTAAGGGATTATCTCATGAAAAAGTTTGAGCGCTTGTCTTTTCTAGCTCACTAAAGTGATCGGAAAAGTCATCCCTTTTGTATTATTTTAATCTTTTTCGGACTTAAGGGATTATGCTATGAAAAAGAACTACTAGAGTTTCCTTTTTGTCCCTTTTCAAACTCTCTAAACATGAAAAGGACTGAGTTATCTTTGTCATTGAACTTGTTGAAATAATAGCGACAAACTTGTCCACCCAGACAAGAACGAGTTTCATTGTTGTTAGACTCGCTAAAACATAGTGATAGATTTTCCTGAAGGGAAAATTATAGAACAAGCATATGTTATCCTCCTCAAGCTTGAAAAAAATAAAGAGGTACTGGTCAACAATGAATGGGGAAAAAGGGAAGAAAACTTGAAGAAATTTATTGGTAGCAGGTCGCTCTTGAACATGACACTTTCACTCCATCACCATGATTGAGTCAGGTTGGGTTATTCCATTCGCCGGTCATATCATCATTGTTCCTCCATACCATCCATCTTTTGGGTTTAACGCTATCAATCCATCTCAGTGTTGCCGATGTGTTCAAGATAAGTCATTCAAAAAATTCACCAACCAGTTAATGCCTCATCCACTACAATACCTTCACTCTCCATTTTTCATGACCGCCATTCCTGAACCTTGTATCATCAGATCGTTTTCACCTCTAGAAAATCATTTGCCTCGTTTTGTGTCGTAGATGTCAGATACATTAAGGCCCTCCTATGACGGGTCACTTCTTGTTGACATCAACTCATTATCCAAGAAGTTGAATTAGAAACAACCCTTTCAGTACTTTGAAGCTTGCATGCCTCAATGGAAAGTTTCTCACTTTCCATCAATGGCCTTCGACCAAAAGATTTTGAGTGGTGTTCGACATCGGATCATATATTCACACCACGTGAATTGTACTGTAGTATCTTGAGGGTCATTATCATTGTCGGTAATTCCTCTCACACCTGTTAACAGCTTACATTATTGGCTGGTAATCAGGCGATGTCTTTCCATGTTCGACTTCAGGACATCTTTTCACATGGATCGACTTGTACATCGCGCAAAGATTGAACGATTTTGAAGACCCTGGATCTAGTTTCATCCATCCGGACTGTGATATATTCAGGAATATAAATACATCGAATGTACATAGAAGCTACACAGATGATCATCCAAACTAGGGATGATGACTCTACATGTAAAGAATCAGCAGTCTACAACTGCAGACGATTATCTGTCCTATGTACATGAAAATGAATTTATAAAGCTGAGCATGAGAATGCTCATCTCAGATAGATCATGAAAATAATATGGTGATGATGTATTGTATTGTATCTTATACAGGTCACCTTCCAATTCGAATACCTCGGATCCTCATGATAAAGCATTTCACTCAACATCAAAAGATTTATGATTTCATGCTTTAGGGGGCAACTATTATAGACATATTTGGTCACTACAACCCCAATCTTATATGTCAATAAATTAGGGCTCTTTAACCCCTAAAAGTGTTGTTTCATACCCTAAAAGATCATGGTCAACTGATTATATCATTCCCCAAAAGTTCCACCTGAAAAACCACTCAGAACTGGCCAAAACTGGACCATATTGACTGCTCCACTATCAGGATGTGATGCATATTGACTCCTACACTAGCTAGGTGTGATGCATACTGAAGAAGCCTTCTGTGGGGTGCGATGAGCGAGAATGGACAAATGCCCGAGATAGTTTGCTAAGTGGATGCTCATGGAATCTTCTAGAAACTTCTCCTATGACACTTGCCTCTTTGAATTCGCCCAGAGATGAGTAAGAGATCCAAGAAATTTCCAAGTGGAACCAAGAACAACAAGTGGAATGACACTAATAAAAAACCCAGAGATGACTCACACCCTTGCAAACATCTATAAATGGATCCCTCATCTGAGAGATCTAGAGGCTGGAATTTTGTAATTTGTAAGGAACTACTGATAGTTTGTCTTTGAGAAAGAGCATTGTATTGTTGGGTGATTTTTCTTTTTATGAGGTGAAGAGGGCTTTGATGCTGGGAGGATGATGCTGGATCAAACAGCTGGGTTGTAATTCTCCCTTCTATTTTAATAAAGTTCTTTGAGTTTTCCTCCATACAATCGTGTATTTGTGAATCTTGTTATTTGTGAATACTATTGTATGTTCAATGTATTTCTGATTCTGAATTATCTATGATATAATAGATCAAGATGCTTTGATGGTGTTTTGTTACTTTGTTTCTACAGGTATTCTCTAAGCGGGGCAAGTAGGAGACGAGTTGCAAGCTCTATCAAGGGGGAGAGAAATCAATCAAGGAGTCAAGCAGAGGATCCAGGTTGGTCCCTATGCTTCTCTCTTATCTATCATAAATAGAGGAAATCACAAATTGGTTTGATTGTTTGTTTCTAGGATAGCTGCCAATCCTAGTGGGGCTAGTAGATCGAAAAGACACTAGTTTTCCCGGAAACACTGCTTCCCTCTACAACCGTTGATGATGCTACTCTTTGAGATACTACTACCTTCTGCATTTCTAACCACTCTATAGCCATTATGACCAGTTCATCAAGCCTGGAGAAGTTGTAGCAATATCTCCACAGGTCTTCCTTAGGCCAATGACATGCGCCTGTGGATCCAAGGATGATACACTCTCGCACAATGTTCCTTCACTAAGAAATGTGGGTCATATGGATTGAAACTTCTGGTGCTGAAGGTGAACCTGCTGAATTTCTTCATCTTGGCCTAAGCATGCTTGAGATTCTAGATCTCATACAACCCGATATGCAAAGGAAGAGAGTGCCAAGGTGCCTTCTTCTTCCTATGCAGTCTTTCTGACAACATTTTCGAGATGTGATATGTTACCTCTTACATGGCCAACTTATCCATGGTAAAACTTTGGTAAAACATGCAGAGCCTTCTCTGTGCTATACATCCGGATGAAGGTGCCAAGGGGTGAGGCATACTGATATGCTATGTTAATCAATGCCTCCATCGCTGGCTGTGACATGCAAGGTGGGTCCTGCTTAAAGATCATCCTGTACATTGGGGTGACGAAGTGTTTTGATAGTTGTATTATAACTCCATGGAAGATGCATTCAGAGGACAACCTGCAATAAGTGTGCACAAAGGTTTTTGAAGGTGTCCATGCCTAACCCAAGCCTATGAAATACTGACAGGAACAGACTGCATCAAGTATGTAAGTGGACATGAATAACTTCACTTTCTGACCCTTGGGCAGATGTTGAGCTTCTATTATTTGTTCCTTCAACCAGAGAACCAACATGTCAGGCCAGTTGAAAGGTCTCCCTTCGTTCATTAGTTGAACTAACACAATCACCCAACTCCGGGGAGGATATTTGTACTCTCCTGGCCATAAAAGCAACATCCAAAGTTGACCAAGAGATGACATGCCTTCCGCAATATCCTTGTCTTGTAAACCTAGTTGGGCATTGTATTGAACTTAGATGTCTCTTTCACCCAACTCTTCAAGATTTCTATTAAGTTTGCATTGCTGCTGAGTCTGATGAAGGGTGTATCCATCGTGATCACCGGCTGTAGCAAATGATACATATTATGAAAGTCCTTTTTACTAAAGGTAGCAAGTTCTGTTCCACTGACACTGCTCAACACCATTGTCTCTGGATCGTTATGTGAGACAATTTAGTGGATCATGTCTGCGCATGGAAACACAGGATACCTGCATGCAATCTAGTACAAGCTAGACTTGTGTATGTTGACATAGACTCTGGGTCCTCCAGATTCTCCTCAAATGTGCCTGAGAATATGTCGTTGATGTCCTACCATTTCATCTTGATCTCCTTGTCTATGAACAAATTAGTGTCTTCATAGATGGGCAAGCTCATAGACACTTGCTTGACTGTATCTCCAGTTATACTCTCAACAATGTCCTTTGACCCTGCTCTCTTGGAAGCCATTGTACCTGTACTGCTGAGAGGCAGACAAACACCTATGATACTTGGAGATAGAGAAACACTCATGGCATGCAATTTGTCAATTGAAAACCAAAAACAACTTGAGGTCTGACATGCAACACACCTAGGTGACTGACTGGAAGGTTTGCATAATTTTCACTGGGAGGCTGGGAGACTGACTGCCATAATTGCGTATAACACAATATGGACTGTCAGTGGGCTGATTAACTGCTGAAACTATGCAAAGCATAGTCCATCTTGGCCTGCTGAGGACTGAAACTGCGTAATGCGTAGTTTCAGTCAACTTGACTGCAACCCGGTCAAACTACATCTGCACAATTATGGTGGCCAATGGGGCATTTCCTCTCAGAATTGCACAAAGAAATCCTGGAGGTCAGTGTTAGGAAATATCTATGCAATTCCTGTGAGGAAGGAAGTGCCTTCACTCTTAGAAATGCGCAGTGCAATCCAGGCAAGGCAAGGTCTGGGCCAAGGCAGACCAGACTCGTCGATGGGCGACTGAAAACATGAAAAGGCTGAATGTATGTGCAAAATTGAGTGCAGAAAAGAGTGAATGATCATGCATGCAAATAGTGAGTGCAGGATTCAGTAACAGTAAAATAAGTAAGTGTGTGAAGCGAGTCGCCGCAATGACGATCGTTAGTGCATAAACAATGTCATGCATACGACGACAATGAGATGCAATGAAAAAATTGAAACAATGATTCTACAAGCTAACATGCATTAAAACGACAACAAGCATTCAACAAAACCAAGCAAACAACACTCACACAAACCGAAATACAAAAGGAGAGAGAAAAGCAACAAAAGACATGAAAAACAGACTTACCCGGAAAGCACTAAGCTGAGTGTGTCGAATGCTCCTATATGTGATGGGAATGCCAAATATCCAACATCGAAGTGAAGAATGAGCTATGAAGCGTCGAATAAATAGTTTTTATAAGATCAAGGCTTATGACACACATGCAACAAATCTAGGAAAAAATAGCACTTGGTGGGAGGTTTCTAAAATGACTTTTGTGTGTAACCCCCAACTGCTAAAAATGGATCCCTAAAATCGAGGGATGTTTTTTTTATTTTTTTTCTTTTTTTGGGAAAGGGCAACCCATGCATGCAAAGAAATATTGGTCAGTCTTAGAGGGAACCTGTGAACTTGGGAGCGCATGCAATGGACTGCCAGCCTCTAGATGACTTCTGCATAGTTTCTGGGCTGAGTGGCTCTGGCTGTCCCTCAGGCTCTATGCAATTTCTAGATTGAAGCCAAAACTGTTAGCCAGATCTGTGCAAATTTTGAGAAAAAACCAAATGATGGGTTGCTCTACACAATTTTTAGAGGGAAGGTTGCGTTCTTGCTCTATGCATTTCTGGAGAGCAGCAGGTTGCCTTGATATTTTGCGCAATTATGAAGAGGAAGGCTGGTCCCCCTCGAATTCTATGCAATTTTCCAAGTGAACACAACAACCAGATAATGAAAGTCTTGAGATGTTGACTTGGGGGTGGAAGACAAACAAGATAGCAAACACAAGCTGATAAGCCACGAAAACTCAACTGAAGCATAAGGACCTTTCGGTGCAAGACATGATTTTAAGGATGGTTGGTAGGGAGGCTCCAAAATGAAGCTAAGGAAAAATTTTGGATCGTGGTTGTAGCTGCTACAACAAAAACATAAATAATCCCACTCTTAGTGGTCATTCTAAGGATAAGTGGTAGAAATATTTCACTCACTCTCAGTGGTAAATAAATAAAGTATTTTACGTGGGATAAATAAAAAATAAAAAATAAAAAATGAATATACATGTTTGATTTGTTTTATTAAAATTATAATAAAACATCAATAGTCCCACTCTCAGTGTCAAATTTTACACTCTAAAATAAATTTTCACCTTAAAATATTTGATCCTCTCAACTCTTACTAAATTCGTGGTTAAGATAGATCTATACAGTTATGTTAATCACCATCCTCTTTGAATTCTGCTAGAATGAGGAGGATAAATGGTAAGGTGAGAAAGATGGGATATCATGCAAAATTCTCAATGATCATGGTAATCAATATCGAGTTCAAGTAACCGTGTAAGCGGCTCCTTCACAACAGAATGATGTTTAAATGTTCCTTTCGCCACATTCTCTAAATACTATGAAGAATAGAGTTGTTTCCTAGTGTAACTTAACTTGATACATAAATCACTTAATTTTCTTCTACTTTCATGGTCTCAAATTCATATATAGTTATGTAATTAACATGAATTACTGTCAATTAACACTAATCGTTAATTAGTCTTCAAAATTTCATCTACTACTTCTATTAATTGGTCACTGGTTAAACTCCTCCCTTTATTTGTCTTTTGAATTAAGTCCGATTAATGGAGTGTCAATTAACATAACATGATTTCTCGTTACTTTTCATGATTTTTAAATGAGCTACCAAGCCATTGGAATAAAACTTGGATCTCATTCTTTTGACCATACCCATGGATGGATGCCAACTGATGAAACTCCACCGGGCCATTGAAATAAATAACGAATGGAAGAAAATAAACCTTTGTCTGTGGATGGACTGCACTAATGGAAATATTCATCAGATAATGGTTTTGATAACACGGGAGTTTAGGATCACTTGGGAAAAATAATAAAGGTTGATCGGTTAACCAGGATATAATGCCAATTCATGTTCAAACTTGTCAATTTAGGTTTTTGTTAACCAAGATATAATTCCACCATGACGTAATGTAACCAGGAAATTTAGAAATTTTCTCTTTGAGCTAGGTTCAGTCTGTTGAAATTTTGAGCCACCAAAAGTAGTTATTTTGTTAAGTTTATCCTACAAAGGGGCTTTGAAATGAACTAACTTCCTTATATAGTCATGATTCAATCCTTTTGTGCTTTCACTTCTATGATAGATATAATCAATTCCACAAAAAATGAGAATGAATGCAACACTTCAAATATATAATGACCATATATAATAATATTAAGATAATCAAGCTCAGACAAAAATATCTATTCAATGGATAAACCAATTATAAATAGTATAACAATTTTTTTATGTTGAGTATTTTGAATATTCGGATTATGATCCACAATAGCCATTTTTGTGTCAACGTTTCAAGTCTATAACAATACTCATCGTCAGGATTTGTCCCGATGATGAGTCTTGTTATAGACTTGAAATGTTGAAAAAAAATGGTTACTATGGATCATAATCAGAATACTCGAGATACTCAAAATTCTCACCGTAAAAATCTTCAAACACTCATTAATACCTTGTATGGAAGGGACATATAGATTGAGGTTCGTACTCTCAAAAAAATTAGGGTAAAGTTTTTTTTATCATTCAAATTATTCCTTTTGTCCTCATTATTCTCATTACTATGTTTTCACACCAAGTGATTTTAGTTATACATAAAAAATATAATTTGAGAGAGATACATTTATATCCACTAAACATATGAAAATCCAAACAATCCTCCAACTTACCTTGGATTGTTTATCTCCTTCAACTTCCTACCTAAAATAAACTATATTTTATATTACACAGAAATTCACTCTCTTCTGGTAAATTCACTTGGAATTTTTGAGAACTATAACAAATTGAGGAAAACAAACAAAGTTACAAGATTGTATGACAATGACAAAACGAATTTCAACCATGAATTTCTAAGAATTTCTAGAGGTCAACTACTGGTTTGACTTTGAAAGATGCACATACATTAGACTCCAAGGGAAGGAAAAAAATAGTTCAAGGTCTCTATCCCATGAGTTGTTCAATGTTATTTACATATATAGATATTTTTTCTTGCTGTCATCTACAGGGAAAATTTTGAGGATGGAAATTTATCTTGAAGTTTAGAAACCTTGGCGAATCTCATAGTCCATGATATGCAATCTATAAAATGTTTGACAATATTTTTATAAAAATATTCAAATTTCGAATAATTTTATACAATCTCTATATAAAGTTTTGGCAATTTTAAAGGTGAAACAATTTTATACTATAAAAATTTGGGTGAATAATTTTTGGAAAAAATGGAAATTAGTGAATCTTGTTTTTGGAAAAAACATGGAAAATTAGCTCACCTACGAATATTACCCCTAAAATTTTCCTTGGTGATCCACATGGCTACCTCAAGTGGTTTATTTTTCTAGTTAATCAAGTACCACAAGTATTCTTTGTCCCTAGTCTTTCTTACTACCATTTAATCCAAAACTACTTCAATCTCTTTTTGTGGTTTGTTAGGTAGTTGATTTTAAGATTCAATGGTCTAAACTACATTAAATTTAGGTGCACCAGCTAAAATTGTCTCCTCTCCCTTCCAGGGGTAGATATCTAAAACATTGAAAATTGGTGAAATTCCAATGTTGTGTGGAAGTTGAGGTATGCACGTTCAGTTTCATAAACATTTGAGAAATTTTCCTCAAAATTTTGCATGGTCCAATTTTCTTTAGTTTTAATTTGTTATATTCCATTTTTTTGAAAATATTCCTTTCTTAGATGAACCATGACCAAATCAACAACTTCAAAATATATCTCATTGCTCTTTAAACCTGCATTTTGTTTGCACACGTTGTTGTTATCATGTAACTATTTCTTAACTCTATAATGCAATTCTTGCATAGTTGTTAAAAAATCCTTTCCATTTACATTCCATCATTATTTTTTCCAAAAGTTATTAATTCATACTTCCCTCTTAGATGCATACCATACAATATTTGAAAATGACTAAACCTTGTGTTTCTATTAGGTGAGTCATTGTATGCAAACTCTGCTTGAGCAAGTACATTGTACAATTGTTTTGGATGTTCACTTACTATATTTTTAAAGGAATTTCATAAAAAAAAATTCGCCATTTCTATTTGTTCACGTGTGGAATTGGTTGAATTGAAATTGAGATTGGTCCCTAATTTCTTTCATAGATTTCTTCGAAATTGACCCATAAATTTTGTGTCTCTATTAAAATCAATAATTTCTCGCAATCCATGCATCCTAACAATATATTTGAAAAATAAAATAGTAATTAAAATTGCGAGTTTTTAAAATCTATTACCAGAAACATAAATTGGGAGATTTTCGACTCATGTGGCTTGTTTTTGTAGAAAGAAAATTTGGATTTTTCATAGTGATATTCAAGAATTGTCAATGTTTCCAATCCAAAAGAGGATCCATCCTCAGGACAAAGATTGAAAAGAAATAAAGCAAGAAAATAAATAAATAAATAAAATTAATGAAATTAATAAAACCTAAAAAGGTCGGCTAAGAAAAAAAATACGAAAAAAGAAACTTAATAATAAAATAACTAGTAAAAAATTATATATATATATAACCCAAAAATATAATTATAATATTAGATGACGTAAATTAAATTATTTAATAATAGTTCATGTATAAATGATATATTAATGAATATAATATTATGATGAATATATTAATAATCTAATAAACATATATTATATATTATATATTAAATTATATTAAATAATAGAAAATTATATATTATAAATTAATGATTAAGATTATTAATAAAGAATATTAATTAAATTAGAATAAATAATTATAATAATAAACATATTATAGTTATAGTTTAAGATATATTTATAATGATATAAGATATATTAATTATAATGAATAATGTTACATGTTATTATTAAATAAACGAGTGCCATTTATATTAAATTAATTAGAATAATATAATATATTCTAGTTATGATTAAGGTATATTAATTATAATATTAAATGCAATTATATATTAATATTAAGTGAATTTTAAGGTGTGGAAAAGGGAGACATATCTAAGAGGAACAAGAGCTAGTAGAACCACTTCAATGAATTAGGAGAAATCAATTTCCACTAATCTCAATGCTACCATCATTGTTCATATTATATGGATGCTTCATTATTTCCAAGGCTTCCATGATTTTCCTCTTTTCGTAGTGGTCTTCTCTAGCGACGATCCTAGCATTCTCTAGGAAATTATGATGTTTAATTTTCGAGAAGTGTTCTGCAAGGGCTGATGTGTATGATCATTCATGTTAATGTTAGCTCCATGTTTGATCATTCTTTTTTGCAAGGAACGTCTTGTCTCCTTGATATAACTTTTACCACATGTATAATCAATCTTGTAAAATCCTTTAAGCTGATGATGATCAATCTTGTCCCCTATAGATAGAGGCAACAATAGTTAGAGACTTTGATGATAGATGCATCATACTAATTCAGGTCGGATGTTTTTTTTGTTTTTGGAGTTGTTGTAGCAACAACACTAGAGAGAAGTGTTGCATGCAGAACATTCCAAAGGTTCAGGATCGAGATCGAGTGCAAGGACAGTGTACTATCAATTGTATAATTTTTTGAGTTGTACAGATGGTGCATGCAATTAGTCGAGGACCTATGTTTGGATTGCACAATTATAGAGTGGGGATTACCCTTTAAATATCGGCTAATTCTCTCAGGAATTATGCAAGGAATTAAAAGCTTGGGGGTTTGGAAATTTGGCTAAGTATTGGCCATAGGAAGACAATCAAGTAGAGGATAGAAAATACTTATGCATGTTGAGCTCAAGGTTGAGAATAGCATATTGTATTCATCCAAATTCTTTGATTAAGAGTGAAAGGAAATAGGGGTTTGGAGAGCTACGGAATAGACCTAGAGTTTGGCTTGAGTTAGATTGTGAGTTGAGAGTTGATTATACTTGTGCAGAGATTGTTCTTGTGAGAAAAAGCATTGTATTTTCATCTTGGATTTCTGATTAATGCAATATAGATAAGCGGGGTTTTGAGCAATGTCTTTCCCCAGGAAAACTTATTGTGTTATGTGCCATTGGTTTATCTTCTTTTTGTTCATATTGTTTTCATCAATCTATTGGCTTCCACTGTTTGAAAGTAGAAGTAGATTCTTTTCCTATGCTTTAGTACATTTCATGAGCTTATGAATCTAGAGGAAAATCTACAAACAATGCACCATATCACCGTCTATCCAAGACATCGTGGATAGAAAATAATATTATTAATTCCCATGTATCGTTATTTTTAAATGCAACTATTTCCTCATCAGTGACCAATATCCAAAGCTCCTTATCTTCCATCTTGGTTGCCTCTTTGATAGTGATAATATTATTAATGTTATCAAATAGAAAAAATATATATCTAAAATTAAATAGAATATAGTTACACATGTTTAGTTATTTGTTGAGTGGACCCCCATAAATCTTGAGGTGGAGTTTCTTCATTCTTATTTGAACTCTTTGAACCCTTCTCCTCATTAATTCCATCTTGAACTTCTTGTTCATCTTTGGGTTCAACTTTCTCAATCTTATAACTAAACCATTGACTTCTTGTCATACTCTTCTAGCAACACCTTTGTTAGAGAAGGATTAACTTTTGAAAATGACATTCTTCATATAAAAATATTTTCTAGCCATAGGACCAAAAATCTTGTTTCCTTTCACACCAAATCCATAGCCAATGAAGATACATTTCATAGCCTTGTTATATAAATTTGATTACTTCTTCTTAGGGACATGAACATAGGTCTCACAAGAAAAAGCATGAATATGATGAAGTGATGGGTTATTTCCCATCCAAACATTTATAAGAGTATTATAAACAAGATTTTATGTCAAATACCTGTTAAAAAAGTAACATACAACAACAATTGATTCTACCTAAAACTTCTTATCTATGGTACCTCTACTAAGTGTACTCCTAGCTCTCCCCATCAACATTACATGCATTCATCCATTGTGAATCTCCATTATCTTTAGGGGCATGTGTTGTATTATATTTTTTAATGTCATTATCCGCACAAAATTTATTAATTTTTTGCAAAAAACACTCATGGACATTATTAATCCTCAACAACTTAAAAAATTAATCTTCCTACCCATATAATTTTCCACTTAGGGATCTTTAAACACAAACGAACTAAAAACTTTATGTTTTCTTCTAAGAAAAATGCATGTGTACTTTTAGAATAATAACTAATGAATAACACATAATACAAAGACTTAGAAATTTATGGGAGGAAATTGGTTTCCTTATTGTCATGAAATATTGTAATTTTGTTTCTCTTCCTATAGAAAATTCCATGTGTGTTTACGAGAAGAAATTTATTTACCATGTAATGTAACATATACCTTTATTTTAGGTAAAAAGTTGAAGGAGATAGACAATCTATCGATAACTCTTATTTGCAATAACAAAAAGTTGAATTAGATACATGTCAAGAGGGTTGAGTTTTTACAAAACTTTACTTTTGTTATCAAGAATTCATGGGGGGAATCTAGTAATGCAATAGATGCATTGAGTAGGGTAAGTTTGATTTTGAATGAAATTGAAATGAATGTATTTGAAGCTTTAAAATATATGTATGTCAAAGATGCATATTTTAAAGAGGCTTAAGTATATTGTTAAGATCCAATGAGTAGATATGTAATTCCATCGTCAACTTACATGATATAGGGGGGATTATTATTCAAAGGAAAATAATTATGCATTCCTAGGCACTTAATGAGAGAAAAAATATTGAAATAAAAGCACATTGGCGGCTTACTATGAAAAAACCTTTTCTTAGTTAAATACATTTTATTTTTGGAAAATTATGAAAGCTAATGTAAATAAACATGTGGATAGATGAAAAATATATCAATATGCAAAATGGATGAGTCAAAATATCGGACCGTATAAGCTATTTCCAATTCCAAGTATACCATGGGACTCATGAAGTATGGAATTTGTATTAGGATTGGAAAAAACTCAACATAAACCCCAGCTCTAGAGTCATAAAAGAAGTTAAGAAGGAAATTAAGGAATCTAGCCTTTGATGAAATATTGAAGAAAAGACTAACACCTTCTTGTGAAATTAGCCCCAGGATTTATGGGATTCCTAATATTCACAAGGAAGGGGTTCCACTCAGGCCAATTGTCTTTACCATTGACTCCCTCACTTATAAATTTTAAAAATATGTTGCCAAGATCCTTAATCCCCTTCTTGGAAACACCGACTCTTTTATTAAAGATTCTGATGATTTTGTAAAACTTATAAAAAATGGACGAGTTAATTTGGATGACATATTGTGAGTTTTGATGTGGTATCCTTGTTTACCAAAATTCCCCTAGATGAATCCATCCAAATTATTAAGGAGGATATTGACCCAAAAACAATGAAGTTAGTTGATATTTGTCAAAGGTCCACATTTTTCAATTTCCAAGGAACTTTTATGAGCATATTTCTAGAGTTGCAATGGGATCACCACTCTTAGTGATTGTTGCTAAATTATTTATGGAAAGCTCCGAGAAGAAATCCCTAGAATCCTACCCTTTAAATCCATGTTGGTGGAATATATTTGTTGATGACATAAACGTAAAATGGACCCATGGTCAAATGGAGCATGAAAATTTGATTACTCACCTTAATTTTATTTGTTCTGAAATTAAGTTTACTATATAAATAGAGGAGAATGATAGCATACCATTCCTAGATGTTCTTATTACCAGGAAGGAAGATATAACATTGGGGCATCAGGTTTTCAAAAAGAAAACTCATAGAAAAATCTATCTTCATGTTAATTGCTACCATCATGCTACTCAAAATTTTGGTGTTCTTAACACTCTCTTTATTATGGTCCTCAAGATTTTTGATGCGGAACACCTAGAAGAATAAAAGAGTCACTTGGATATAGGCTTTAAGAATATAGGATACAAGGATAAGGACATTAAGAAGGATATGATAAAAGTCAAAGGAAAACTAAAAATAAGGTCCCAAGACCCTCAGACTCATTGTGATAAGGTCTACCTCCCTTAAATCCAGTGAGTTACTGACAAGATTTCAAGAATTTTGAGTAAGAAAGATATTACAACTTAATTCACAACTACAGGAACAATAAAGCAAAGAATGAAATCTATAGGGGACAAGATTGATCATCATCAGCTTAAAGAATTTTACAAGATTGATTATACATGTGGTAAAAGTTATATCAAGGAGACAAGACGTTCCTTGCAAAAAAGAATGATCAAACATGGAGCTAACATTAACATGAATGATCATACACATCAGCCCTTGCAGAACACTTCTCGAAAATTAAACATCATAATTTCCTAGAGAATGCTAGGATCGTCGCTAGAGAAGACCACTACGAAAAGAGGAAAACCATGGAAGCCTTGGAAATAATGAAGCATCCATATAATATGAACAATGATGGTAGCATTGAGATTAGTGGAAATTGATTTCTCCTAATTCATTGAAGTGGTTCTACTAGCTCTTGTTCCTCTTAGATATGTTTCCCTTTTCCACACCTTAAAATTCACGTAATATTAATATATAATTGCATTTAATATTATAATTAATATACCTTAATCATAACTAGAATATATTATATTATTCTAATTAATTTAATATAAATGGCACTCGTTTATTTAATAATAACATGTAACATTATTCATTATAATTAATATATCTTATATCATTATAAATATATCTTAAACTATAACTATAATATGTTTATTATTATAATTATTTATTCTAATTTAATTAATATTCTTTATTAATAATCTTAATCATTAATTTATAATATATAATTTTCTATTATTTAATATAATTTAATATATAATATATAATATAAGTTTATTAGATTATTAATATATTCATCATAATATTATATTCATTAATATATCATTTATACATGAACTATTATTAAATAATTTAATTTACATCATCTAATATTATATTTCTAATATAATTCTATTTTTGGGTTATATATATATAATTTTTTACTAGTTATTTTATTATTAAGTTTCTTTTCTCGTATTTTTTTTCCTTAGCCGACCTTTTTAGGTTTTATTAATTTCATTAATTTTATTTATTTATTTATTTTCTTGCTTTATTTCTTTTCAATCTTTGTCCTGAGGATGGATCCTCTTTTGGATTGGAAACATTGACAATTCTTGAATATCACTATGAAAAATCCAAATTTTCTTTCTACAAAAACAAGCCACACGAGTCGAAAATCTCCCAGTTTATGTTTCTGGTAATAGATTTTAAAAACTCGCAAATTTAATTACTATTTTATTTTTCAAATATATTGTTAGGATGCATGGATTGCAAGAAATTGTTGCTTTTAATAAAGACACAAAATTTATGGGCCAATTTCGGAGAAATCTATGAAAGAAATTAGGGACCAATCTCAATTTCAATTCAACCAATTCCACACGTGAACAAATAGAAATGGTGAACAAAATTTTATGAAATTCCTTTAAAAATATAGTAAGTGAACATCCCAAACAATTGTACAATGTACTTTCTCAAGAAAAGTTTGCATACAATGACTCACCTAATAGAAACACAAGGTTTAGTCATTTTCAAATATTGTATGGTATGCATCTAAGAGGGAAGCATGAATTAATAACTTTTGGAAAAAATAATGATGGAATGTAAATGGCAAGGATTTTTTAACAACTATGCAAGAATTGCATTATAGAGTTAAGAAATAGTTACATGATAACAACAACAAGTGCAAACAAAATGCAGGTTTTAAAGAGCAATGAAATATATTTTGAAGTTGTTGATTTGGTCATGGTTCATCTAAGAAAGGAATATTTCCAAAAAAATGGAATATAACAAATTAAAACTAAAGAAAATTGGACCATGCAAAATTTTGAGGAAAATTTCTCAAATGTTTATGAAACTGAACGTGCACAACTCAACTTCCACACAACACTGGAATTTCACCAATTTTCAATGTTTTAGATATCTACCCCTGGAAGGGAGAGGAGACAATTTTAGCTAGTGCACCTAAATTTAATGTAGTTTAGACCATTGAATCTGAAAATCAACTATCTAACAAAACACAAAAAGAGATTGAAGTAGTTTTGGATTAAATGGTAGTAAGAAAGGATAGGGACAAAGATTACTTGTGGTACATGATTAACTAGAAAAATAAACCACTTGAGGTAGCCATGTGGATGACCAAGGAAAATTTTAGGGGTAATATTCGTAGGTGAGCTAATTTTCCATGTTTTTTCCAAAAACAAGATTTGCTAATTTCCATTTTTTTCCAAAAATTATTCGCCCAAAATTTTATAGTATAAAATTGTTTCACTTTAAAATTTCCAAAACTTTATATAGAGATTGTATAAAATTATTTGAAATTTGAATATTTTTCTTAAAATATTGTCAAACATTTTATAGATTGCATATCATGGACTATGAGATTTGCCAAGGTTTCTAAACTTCAAGATAAATTTCCATCCTTAAAATTTTCCCTGTGGATGAAAACAATAAAAAATATCTATATATGTAAATAACATTGAACAACTCATGGGATAGAGTCCTTGAACTATTTTTTTCCTTCCCTTGGAGTCTAATGTATGCACATCTGTCAAAGTCAAACCAGTAGTTGACCTCTAGAAAGACTTAGAAATTCATGGTTGAAATTCGTTTTATCATTGTCATACAATCTTGTAACTTTGTTTGGTTTCCTCAATTTGTTATAGTTCTAGACAATTCCAAGTGCATTTCCTAAAAGAGAGTGAATTTCTGTGTAATATAAAATATAGTTTATTTTAGGTCGGAAGTTGAAGGAGATAAACAATCCAAGGTAAGTTAGAGGATTGTTTGGATTTTCATATGTTTAGTGGATATAAATGTATCTCTCTCAATTTTTTTTTTATGTATAACTAAAATCGCTTGGTGTGAAAACATAATAATGAGAATAATGAGAACAAAGGGAATAATTTGAATGATAAAAAAAACTTTACCCTAATTTTTTTGAGAGTACGAACCTCAATCCATATGTCCCTTCCATACAAGGTATTAATGAGTGTTTGAATATTTTTACGGTGAGAATTTTGAGTATCTCGAGTATTCTGATTATGATCCACAGTAACCATTTTTTTCAACGTTTCAAGTCTATAACAAGACTCATCGTCAGGACAAATCCTGACGATGAGTATTTTTATAGACTTGAAACATTGACACAAAAATGGCTATTGTGGATCATAATCCGAATATTCAAAATACTCAACATAAAAAAAATGTTATACTATTTATAATTGGTTTATCCATTAAATAGATATTTTTTTCTGAGCTTGATTATCTTAATATTATTATATATGGTCATTATATATTTGAAGTGTTGCATTCATTCTCATTTTTTGTGGAATTGATTATATGTATCATAGAAGTGAAAGCACAAAAGGATTGAATCATGACTATATAAGGAAGTTAGTTCATTTCAAGCCCCTTTGTAGGATAAACTTAACAAAATCACTACTTTTGGTGGGTCAAAGTTTCAACAAACTGAACTTAGCTCAAAGAGAAAATTTCTAAATTTCCTGGTTACATTACTTCATGGTGGAATTATATCTTGGTTAACAAAAACCTAAATTGACAAGTTTGAACATGAATTGGCATTATATCCTAGTTAACTGATCAACCTTTATTATTTTTCCCAAGTGATCCTAAACTCCCGTGTTATCAAAACCATTATCTAATGAATATTTCCATTAGTGCAGCCCATCTACAAACAAAGGTTTATTTTCTTCTATTAGTTATTTATTTCAGTGGCCCGGTCGAGTTTCGTCAGTTGGCATCCATCCATAGGTATGGTCAAAAAAATGAGATCCAAGTTTTATTCCAATGGCTTGGTAGCTCACTTAAAAATCATGAAAAGTAACGGGAAATCATGTTATGGTAATTGACACTCCATTAACCAGACTTAATTCAAAACACAAATAAAGGGAGGAGTTTAACCAGTGACCAGTTAATAGAAGTAGTAGATGAAATTTTGAAGACTAGTTAATGATTAGTGTTGATTGACAGTAATTCATGTTAATTACATAACTTCATATGAATTTGAGACCATAAAAGTAGAAGAAAATTAAGTGATTTATGTATCAAGTTAAGTTATACTAGGACACAACTCTATTCTTCATAGTATTTAGAGAAGGTGGCAAAAGGAACATTTAAACATCATTCTGTTGCGAAGGCGCCACTTACACGGTTGCTTGAACTCGATATTGATTACCATGATCATTGAGAATTTTGCATGATATCCCATCTTTTTCACCTTCCCATTTATCCTCTTCATTCAGCAGAATTAAAAGAGGATGGTGATTAACATAACTGTATAGATCTATCTTAACCACGAATTTAGTAAGAGTTGAGAGGATCAAATATTTTAAGGTGAAAATTTATTTTAGAGTGTAAAATTTGACACTGAGAGTGGGACTATTGATGTTTTATTATAATTTTGATAAAACAAATCAAACATGTATATTCATTTTTTACTTTTTATTTATCCCACGTAAAATACTTTATTTATTTACCATTGAGAGTGAGTGAAATATTTCTACCACTTATCCTTAGAATGACCACTAAGAGTGGGATTATTTATGTTTTTGTTGTAGTGGCTACAACTACCCTCCAAAATTTTTCCTTAGCTTCATTTTGGAGCCTCCCTACCAACCATCCTTAGAAGTATATCTTGCACTGAAAGTTCCTTATGCTTCAATTGAGTTTTCGTGGCTTATTAGCTTGTGTTTGCTATCTTGTTTGTCTTCCACCCTCAAGTCGACATCCCGAGACTTGGTCATTATGTGGTTGTTGTGCTCACTTGGAAAATTATGTAGAATTTGAGGGGAACCAGCCTTCCTCTTCATAATTGCGCAAAACATTAAGGCAGTCTGCTGCTCTCCAGAAATGCATAGAGAAAGCACACAACCTTCCCTCTAAAAATTGCGTAGAGCAGCCCATCATTCGGCTTTCTCTCAAAATTTGCGTAGATCTGGCTGACAGCCTTGGCTTCAGTCCAGAAATTTCACAGAGCCTGAGGGACAACCAAAGCCACTCAGCCCAAAAACTACGCAGAAGTCATCTAGAGGCTTGCAGTCCATTGCATGTGCTCCCAAGTTCACAGGTTCCCTCCAAGACTAACCAATATTTCTTTGCATGCATGGGTTGCCTTTTCCCAAAAAAAAAAAAAAAAAAAAAAAAAAAAAAAAAAAACATCCCTCAGTTTTAGGGATCCACTTTTAGCAGTTGGGGGTTACACGCAAAAGTCATTTTAGAAACCTCCCACCAAGTGTCAATTTTTCCTAGATTTGTTGCATGTGCGTCATAAGCCTTGATCTTATCAAAACTATTTATTCGACGCTTCATAGTTCATTCTTCACTTTGAAGTTGGATATTTGGCATTCCCGTCACATATAGGAGCATTTGACACACTCAACTTAGTGCTTTTCGGGTAAGTCTGTTTTTCATGTCTTTTGTTGCTTTTTTCCCTCTTTTTGTATTTCGGTTTGTGTGAGTGTTGTTTTCTTGGTTTTGTTGAATGATTGTTGTCATTTTAATGCATGTTAGCTTGTAGAAGCATTGTTTCAATTTTTTCATTGCATCTCATTGTCGTCGTATGCATGACACTGTTTCTTCACTAACGGTCGTCATTGCGGCGACTCGCTTCACACACTTACTTATTTTACTGTTACTGAATCCTGCACTCACTATTTGCATGCATGATCATTCACTCTTGTCTGCACTCAATTTTGCACATACATTCAGCCTTTTCATGTTCTCAGTCACCCATCGACAGGTCTGGGCTGCCTTGGCCCAGACCTTTCCTTGCTTGGATTGCACTGCGCATTTCTAAGAGTGAAGGCACTTCCTTCCTCCCAGGAATTGCATAGATATTTCCTAACACTAACCTCTAGGATTTCTCTGCGCAATTCTGAGAGGCAGTGCCCCATTGGCCACCATAATTATGCAAATGTAGTTTGACCGGGTTACAGTCAAGCCAACTGAAACTATGCATTGTGCAATTTCAGTCCTCAGCAGGCCAAGATGGACTATGCTTTGTGTAGTTTTAGCAGTCAATCAGCCCACTGACAGTCCATATTGTGTTATACGCAATTATGGCAGTCAATCTCCCAGCCTCCCGGTGAAAATTACGCAAACCTTCCAGTCAGTCACCTAGGTGTGTTGCATGTTAGACATCAATTTGTTTTTGGTTTTCAATTGGAAGATTGCATGCCATGAGTGTTTCTCTATCTCCAGGTATCATAGGTGTTCGTCTGCCTCTCAGCAGTACAACTATAATGGCTTCCAAGAGACCAGGGTCAAAGGACACTATTGAGAGTATAACTGGAGATACAGTTAAGCAAGTGTCTATGAGCTTGCCCATCTATGAAGACAATAATTTGTTCATAGACAAGGAGATCAAGATGAAATGGTAGGACATCAACGACATATTCTCAAGCACATTTGAGGAGAATCTAGAGGACCCCATAGTCTATGTCAACATACAAAAGTCTGGCTTGTTGGATTACATGCAGGTATCCCGCGTTTCCATGCATGGACATGATCCACTAAATTGCCACACTTACTGATCCAGAGACAATGGTGTTGAGCAATGTCAGTGGAACAGAACTTGCTACCTTCAGTAAAAAGGAATTTCATAATATGTATCATTTTCTACAGCTGGTGATCACGATGGATACACCCTTCATCAGACTCAGTAGCAGTGAAAACTTAATAGGCATCTTGAAGAGTTGGGTAAAAGAGACATCTAAGTTCAATACAATGCCCAACTAGGTTTACAAGACAAGGATATTGTGGAAGGCATGTCATCTCTTGGTCAACTTTGGATGCTGCTTGTATGGCCAGGAGAGTACAAATATCCTCCCACAGAGTTGGGTGATTGTGTTAGTTTAGCTGACGAACGAAGGGAGACCTTTCAACTGGCCTAACATGTTGGTTCTCTGGTTGAAGGAACAAGTAACAGAAGCTCGGCATCTACCCAAGGGTCAGAAAGTGAAGTTATTCATGTCCACTTACATACTTTATGCAGTCTGTTCCCGTCAGTATTTCCTAGGCTTGGGTTAGGCATGGACACCTTCAGAAACCTTTGTGCACACTTATTGCAGGTTGTTATCTGAATGCATCTTCCATGGAGTTATAATACAACTATCAGAACACTTCGTCACCCCAATGTACAGGATGATCTTTGAGCAGGATCTGCCTTGCATGTCATAGGTAGTGATGGAGGCATTGATTAACATAGCATATTGGTATGCCTCACCCCTTGGCACCTTCATCTGGATGTACAACGCAGAGAAGGATCTGCATGTTTTACCAAAGTTTTCCATGGATAATTTGGCCATGTAAAAGGTAACATATCACATCTTGACAATGTTGTTAGCAAGACTGCATAGGAAGAAGAAGGCACATTGGCTCGCTCTTCCTTTGCATATCAGGTTGTATGAGATCTAGAATCTCAAGCATGTTGAGGTCGAGATGAAGGAATTCAACAAGTTCACCTTCAACACCAAAAGTTTCAATCCATATGACCGACATTTCTTAGTGAAGGAACAGTGTTCGAGAGTGTATCATCCTTGGATCCACAGGGGCATGTCATTGGCCTAAGGAAGACCAATGGAGATATTGCTACAACTTCTCTAGGCTCAATGAACCAGTCATAATGGCTATAGAGTGGTTAGAAATGCAGAAGGCAGTAGCATCTCAAAGAGCATCATCATCAATGGTTGTAGAGGGCAGCAGTGTTTCCGGGAAAACTAGTGTCTTTTAGATCTACTAGCCCCACTAGGATTGGCAGCTATACTAGAAACAAAAAATCAAACCAATTTGTGATTTCCTCTATGTATGATAGATAAGAGAGAAGCAAAGGGACCAACCTAGATCTTCCGCTTGACTCCTTGCTTGATTTCTCTCCCCCTTGATAGAGCTTGAAACTCCTCTCCTACTTGTCCTGCTTAAAGAATACCTGTAGAAACAAAGTAACAAAACACCATCAAAGCATCTCAATCTATTATATCATAGACAATGCAAAATCATAAATACATTGAACATACAATAGCATTCACAAATAACAAGATTCACAAATACATAATTGTATGGAGGAAAACTCAAAGAACTTTATTAAAATAGAAGGGAGAATTACAACCCATTTTTCTGATCCGGCATCATCCTCCCAGTATCAAAGCCCTCTTCACCTCATGAAAAGAAAAATCACCCAACAATACAATGCTCTTTCTCAAAGAGACAAACTATCAGCACTTCCTTACAAATTACAAAATTTCAACCTCTAGATCTCTCAGATGAGGGATCCATTTATAGATGTCTGCAAGAGTGTGAGTCATCTCTGGGTTTCTGATTGTTGTCATTCCACTTGTTGTTCTTGGTTCCACTTGGAGATTTCTTGGACCTCTTACTCATCCTTAGGTGAATTCAGAGAGGCAAGTGTCATAGGAGAAGTTTCTAGAAGATTCCATGAGCATCCACTTAGCAAACTGTCTCGGACATTTGTCCATTCTTGCTCATCGCAGCCCACAAAACGCTTCTTCAGTATGCATCACACCTGTCTAGTGTAGAAGTCAGTATGCATCGCACCCTGATAGTGGAGCAATCAGTATGGTCTAGTTTTGGACAGTTCTGAGTGGTTTTTCAGGTGGAACTTTTGGGGAATGATGTAATCAATTAACCATGATATTTTAGGGTATGAAACAACACTTTTAGGGGTTAAAGAGCCCTAGTTTATTGACATATAATATTGGGGTTTTAGTGCCCAAATATGTCTATAACAGTTGCCCCATAAAGCATGAAGTCGTAAATCTTTTGATGTCGGGTGAAATGCTTTATCATGAGGATCCGAGGTATTCGAACTAGAAGGTGACCTGTATAAGATACAATACAATACATCATCATCATATTATTTTCATGATCTAGCTAAGGTGGGCATTCCCATGCTCAGCTTTATAAATTCATTTTCATGTACATAGGACAGATAATCGTCTGCAGTTGCAGACTGGTGATTCTTTACATGTAGAGTTATCATCCCTAGTTTGGATGATCCTCTGTGCAGCTTCCGTGTACATTCGATGTCTTTATATTCCTGAATATATCATAGCCCAAATGGATGAAACTAGATATGGGGTCTTCAAACTCGTTCAATCTCCACCTGATGTACAAGTCGATCCATGTGAAAAGATGTCCTGAAGTCAAACATGGAAAGACATCACCTAATTACCAGCGAATAATGCAAGTTGTTAACAGGTGCGAGAGAAATCACCGATAATGATAATGACCCTCAAGGTACTACAGTAAAATTCATGTGGTGTGAATATATGATCTGATGTCAAACACCACGCAAAATCTTTCAGTCGAAGGCCATTGATGTAAACCTATCGCCGAAGTGATAGAATTGCCATTGAGGCATGCAAGCTTCAAAGTACTGAAAGGGTTGTTTCTAAGTCAACTTCTTGGATAATGAGCTGATGTCGACAAGAAGTGACCCGACTTAGGAGGGCCTTAATGTATCCCACATCTACAACACAAAACGAAGCAAATGATTTTCTGGAGGTGAAAACGATCTGATGACACAAGGTTCAGGAATGGTGGTCATGAAAAATGGAGAGTGAAGGTATTGTAGTGGATGAGGCGTTAACTAGCTGGTGAATTCTCTGAATGACTTCTCTTGAACATATCGGTGACACTGAGATGGATTGGTAGCGTTAACCCTAAAATATGGATGTTATGGAGGACCAATGGTGATATGACCGGCAAACAAAATAACCCAACCTGACTCAATCATGGTGATGGAGTGAAAGTGTCATGTTCAAGAGCGACAAGCTACCAATAAAGTTCTTCAAGTTTTCTTCCCTTTTTACCCAGTCATTGCTGACCAATACCTCTTTATTTTTGTCAATCTTGAGGAGGATAACATATTCTTGTTCTATAATTTTCCCTTCGGGCAAACCTGTCACTATGTTTTAGTGAGTCTAACAATAGTGAAACTCGTTCTTGTCTAGGTGTACAAGTTTGTCGCTATTATTTTAACGAGTTTAACAACAAAGATAACTCGGTCCTTTTCATGTTTATAGAGTTTGAAAAGGGACGAAAAGGAAACTCCAGTAGTTCGTTTTCATAGCATAATCCCTTATGTTTGAAAAAGATTAAAATAATACAAAAGGGATGACTTTTTCGATCACTTTAGCGAGCCGATAAAGACAAGTGCTCGAACTTTTTCATGAGATAATACCTTAGGCCTGAAAAGTTTAAAATATATAGGAGGGATGGCACTTCCAATCACTTTAGTGAGCTAGAAAGGGCAATAGCTCGACAATTTTTTCATATTTAACGAGTCTGAAAAGAGTTTAAAGGAGACTCGTTTTTCAAGAACGAGTGGTGTTTCAAGGTAGCAACTAGTTCCGAGTAAGCTTGGAACTTCTCAAAACATGGTGATGTGAAGAGGGTGGCTAACAAGACCACTCATTGCAGTTGTTCTTCAAAATGGTAAACAATCAAGTGGAAGTGTATGATCGGCCAAAAGGATGGAGGTGATGGAAGGAACACAACCAAGGCTCAAAAGGTTGATATTATGGCAGTCACAAAGATTATTTACCGAAGGTGGGTTCATTTTTTAACGAGCTTGAACCATACGATAACATTGCTCATAGCCTGGTTCATTTTTTAATGAGCTTGAACCATGCAAAAACATATGCTCAGTTTTTCTTTTTATGTAAGCTAGAAATGCCAAAACTAAAAATCTAGAAAAACTAAAAAGCTAGAAAGCTAAAAAGCTAAAGAGGTTTGCATGCCCCTAGCATGATGAAAAGGAGAGTCTCCAGTAACCATATGGAAATCACTGTGGTTAAGTAGGATGGTTTTAGTCGACAGTCAAAACACTTCCTAGGCTTTTTCCATCAAATAGACAAAGGTGAATGGTGTGAGATAACACTTCCAATCACATAACCTATAGGGAAACTTATCTTTTCAGCTGGTTTCATCCATCGAAGCAGACGAGGGTGCATGCCTCCCAAGCTTCGTTACATTCACCAGACTACTTGCGATAATTAGGTGGATAGAATGAAGGTTCCTTTACGAGATCAAGTGAAAGAATCGACTTGGAACTTTGCTCAGACCTGTTTCATTTTTTAACGAGCTTGACACAAGACAAGGAACTCTGCTCAGAGACCTTTCATCACAACTCATAAGCGGTCATGAAGGAAATATCTGGTTCCAATGCCCCTAGTACATAATGTACAACATCACTGAATTGATCATCAGTTGATGTAGGTATGGAAGAGGTTGCCACATAATTAACCCATGGTGGGGATGATACCATTGGTATAAATGGACCATTTAGGAACGATGGCTGACTAGGAGTCATATTTGGACCGGGAAATGAAAGCTGGTCAATGGTGATAATTCTTCCTTCATTATAGAAACAAATCACTCGAAAGAGTGTGAAACAATAGCTCCCATGCGATAAACATAGTCACGCCGAAGAAGTAAATTGTATTCTAAAGGTCCTGGGACTACCATCACGTTCAAATAAACTATTTTTCCTCCCAAAGTGATAGGTAATTGACGAAGGAACCCTAACGGTCAACTGGTTCCTTTGTTAAAGCCCAACAGATTCTGAGTAACAGGTACAAGCGGTGGCGAACCGAGCGCTTGCCAAGTAGTTGAGGAAAGGATGCTCACTGATGCACCTTCATCTATAATAGTGCCAGATACAATTATATTACATATTTGTACTATGATCTGGAAAGGCACATAAGAAGGAAGGCGGGATCCTGTCAATTCATTCCAATCAAAGTAAGTAACTATACTACTTATAGGGGGTACCGTTGAAATGGGAGAATTAACCCCTTGAGTTACGAGAACTGGGGGATTTTCCTCCTATTTGGGTGGAGCAGGTGGACTGCCCCCAAGCTCCTTTGAATCTAAGGAAACAAAAAGAACTTGAGCAGTATCTTTTTCACTCTCTTCGGGGAAGGTATGATTAGCTGAAGGTGAAATTGGGTCAATTTCCATCTCGACCTGTTGACTTTGGTCCGGTATGGACTCAGAAGATTCACTTTTAGTGAGAGTGGCTTCGACCAACAGTTGATTTAAGTCATTCAATTCATCACCTAGTGAAGCAGGACAATTATCCAACATTCTTTTGGCTTCATCCAAATAGGGACAAAGGTGAAAGGGGTGTGTACCTTCACATAACTTACATGGAAGCTTGACTTTTCTTTTCTGTCCATGAACTTTACTATCACTAGTTGATGGTGTGTTACCAACATGATCTCCAGAGGTTGATGACACAGGATGGTGTGAATGGGAATACCATTCTTTCAAGATCCGAGGAAAGTAAGGACAATTTCGATGAAAATGGTCTCCTCTATAGATTATGCATGGAAATCTGGGTTTAGGAGCTTTAATGTGCAGATTTTCACCAGTTGATGCATCCAAATCTATGGTTGCTTGGTTGTCCCCTTGCTGAATTGGCTTATTCTTCTTCTTCTTCCCTTTCTTCTTCTTCTTAGCCACCTGGTTATTAGCATCACTACTTTCACCAAGTGAAGAGGAAGAAGGGGAGGGAGAAACAAACGAAGAAGAAGGTGAAGGGTCAACTTTAGTATCAACTAGATGCTAATTCGATTATTGAGGAATCATGTTATTTTGAACCACAGAGGTTGAGAACAGCCATACTGGCAGGCCAATAGTTAGACCTGGCAGAGACAATGTGGCCATATGAGGGGCATCAATATTTCCCCAAGAAGTAAAAGGATTAGGATTCCCCTCAAGAGGGATTCCTTGATTGGTGGACTCCATTATCTCAACCTAAGATCAACGAAGGAAACAGGAATGTTATTCCGAATTTAATAAATTTTAATGACGCTTTGACACAACTTTTCTTTTTCAATTTTTAAGAGTCAAGAAAAAGCTAAAGATGACTCTAGTCCCCTTCAATTTTTAATGAGCCTGAAGTGACAAGTGCTCAGATGGACCTTTTCTTTTAAGGAGTCAAAAAGGAATGAAAGTGACTACTCTGGAAATCTAAACAGAGGGATTACCAAACCAATCGCAAAACTGCAAAATACACCTTGGTGATAAATTAAAGAGAAATTACCAAGGACTTATGTACGACAGTCAATCTTCTCGAATTCTATGTTCAGTGCATTGTGATCGATAGGGCGGCAAACACGGCTTCCTACGGATAAAGGATATAAGCCTATTGTGGTCTCCCAATACATACGCGACGATACGGGGAGCACAAGTCTGTTGTAGCACTTGTCATATCAAGGAGCAGGAATCACCCAACCTTCAATGAAAATGATAGTTACTAGATTTTACAACGCCGGAACACGTCTCTAGCCTAGACCTCTATATGCGTTGCATTAGGTTCCAAAGCATTGTTAAGTTCATTAAAATTTATTTTAGATTTGATCTTGTTTAAAAGTTTTCCTTTCAATGGTTCATTGCGTGATGTAGATTTAAAATTCCTAAAAATGCAATATAGAATGATAAACAATCGTTGTTTATTTTTAGCGATGAAAATCCTAGCTACTAAGGAAAGAAGATTATGATTCTTTTAAACAAAAGAGCAAAGAGCACA
Source organism: Pinus tabuliformis (assembly GCA_031772625.1). Lineage (NCBI taxonomy): Eukaryota > Viridiplantae > Streptophyta > Pinopsida > Pinales > Pinaceae > Pinus > Pinus tabuliformis. Next base: position 1,675,260,180 of record CM062819.1, on the reverse strand, counting down.
CACTAAATGCACTTTTCCTAAATCATTTTTCACACACAATCTAAATACAAATGCAAACACATGTATCTGTTTTCGTTCTCTTTAATGTGAAAATGCCAAAAATAAACTAAATGTAGTAAAGATCTGAAATATTTTTACTCAAAGCAACATTTCGACAATTTCCTTTTCAAAATAGAAAGGAAGACTAAACGACACTTTTCAATTTCGAATAGAAAATTCTTTCGACACTTCAAATATCAAATAAATCAAATCAAATACATGGCAAAAAAGTTCAATCGACTATCTAGAGAAGGAAGACTTTACGACACTCCTCTTTTTGACACAAAACGACAGTTACAACACTTTTTTGTACCAAAACGATAGATCGATTTAAGCAACTTTTCGATAAAGGATTGTAAATGATGGACAAATACACAAAAAAATCTACTAATCCTAATCAATGGAGGTTGATCTATGTAATGCAAGCAGGCTTCAGTAATGAGACATTGTTCATGAGCAGCAAAACAACTAAACAAAGTTGAAAACAAGGACAAAAGACCCCAAATTTCAAGGATGGAAATAGGTTTAGTCAGTCATCGCACCTATGCTTCACAGAAACAAGTATGAATCACATCTGCTACACTCGGGAAGTGCGATGCATATTGGTTGACAGTGACAGACAGTGCGATGGGCCAGAGAGCGCAACTGAAGTGGGTTTTCGTTCAAATTTGCAGCTGAATTCAGTGAGTTAAGATGAGCTATTATGGACAGTAAAGAGAAAAGTACAAAGGAATTATCTTGAGAGGTTACTGAGCTACCAAAAGGGCATCTAGAATGCTTGTAAGCCAGATGTTCAAATCATAAACTAAACTGGAGATTGACTGAAGCAGCATTCATCTACTTTGCAATTGTAGAGCAAGATCAGTTCGAAGGCTATCTGGATAACTTTAGGCTCTGTTTATAGTTTATAAAACAAACAATCAACAACAAACAAACAAACTATTCGATCCCCAGCGGAGTCACCATTTTGTTTCTGGGAAAACTAGTGTCTTTTTTATCTGCTAGCCCCACTAGGATTGGCAGCTATCCTAGAAACAAACAATCAAACCAATTTGTGATTTCCTCTATGTATGATAGATGAGAGAGAAGCAAAGGGACCAACCTGGATCTTCCGCTTGACTCCTTGCTTGATTTCTCTCCCCCTTGGTAGAGCTTGCAACTCCTCTCCTACTTGTCCCGCTTAGAGAATACCTGTAGAAACAAAGTAACAAGACACCATCAAAGCATCTCGATCTATTATATCATAGACAATGCAGAATAAAAAATACATTGAACATACAATAGCATTCACAAATAACAAGATTCAAAAATACATGATTGTATGGAGGAAAACTCAAAGAACTTTATTAAAATAGAAGGGATAATTACAACCCAGCTGTCTAATCTAGGATCAAAGCCCTCTTCACCTCATGAAAAGCAAAATCACCCAACAATACAATGCTCTTTCTCAAAGACAAACTATCAGCACTTCCTTACAAATTACAAAATTCCAGCCTCTAGCTCTCTCGGATGAGGGATCCATTTATGGGGTGTGAGTCATCTCTGGGTTTTTTATTAGTGTCATTCCACTTGTTGTTCTTGGTTCCACTTGGAGATTTCTTGGATCTCTTACTCATCCCTGGGCGAATTTAGAGAGGCAAGTGTCATAGGAGAAGTTTCTAGAAGATTCCATGAGCATCCGCTTAGCAAACTATCTCGGACATTTGTCCATTCTCACTCATCTCACCCCATAGAAGGCTTCTTCAGTATGCATCACACCTGCCTAGTGTAGGAGTCAGTATGCATCGCACCCTGATAGTGGAGCAGTCAGTATGGTCCAGTTTTGGCTAGTTCTTAGTGGTTTTTCAGGTGGAACTTTTGGGGAATGATGTAATAAATTTACCATGTTCTTTTAGGGTATGAAACAACACTTTTAGGGGTTAAAGAGACCTAGTTTATTGACATATAATATTGGGGTTGCACTGCCTAAATATGTCTATAAAAAGAAAACCTATGCTTGATAAAGGCAAGAGGAAGGTTTCTGACAGCATAGAGACGGAGCAAAGCTACAAGTTAAAAGCAGATCTAGTTGTGTTGAAAATAGCTTTGGATATTGAGGTGAAGAGGTGATAGCACGATAGAATGATCACGCAAAGGAAAACGGATAAGCAGAAGCTGGAGGAAGCAGAAAAGGAGTTGTAGGAGTTGAAGCAGCAACTCAGGGAAGAACAAGATATGTGCAGAAGAGAGAAGGAAACGCAATAGGGACATGAACAACAAGAGGTGCATCATGCACATATTTATGAAATTGTGCCCATACAAGTTATTGATTCATCCGAACGGATGGCACATAGCAAACATGGTGACAATTCACAGGAGTAGGACTTTGCTCAGGAGATTGAATAGATGCTATGGAAGATGGACACGGATATGGTTTAGCCTAAGTTAGATCAGAACATTGACCTCATGCCTTTGCACCAAGAGGTCACTCCACCAGCTTCACCAGATCTGGAAGTAGAGAAAGTCCCAAGCGATCAAGGAGACATTGAAATCCTTGAGGACAATTTGGAAGCGGATGTGCACAACATATCTTTCGACGAGTCACAATGCAGATTTTTGCAGTCGCACAGAGTGATCACTCCGGACGTCCATGTATCTCCTGCATAGTTTGACGAGTGAGTGATCATGTCTGATGTAGGCAGACGTCTAGCTGCATTAGCCGATGCCACCAAGGAATATGCCGAAGCCACCAACTCGAGTGTTAGATTCTTGATAGCTAAGAACAAGCGCATGGCTAAGGAGTTACAAGTGGCCAAGCAGGGAGAAGAGAAAGTTACAACATCCACTAGAGAAGAGTTGAGGAGAGTGATACTATATGAACTATCATCTCTTGAGACATTCATGCGGAAGATGTAATTCAAGTTCGTCACCATGCATAAGTCAATTGTCCATCTCAATGGTTGACAGAAACGCTATGCTAGGAGAGGACACATCTATTCAGACCTACATGTTGTTGGCGATCACATGAAAATATGGACAATGAGGTACAAGGGAGCCCCATTTCACTTACCAAAGATGATGAAGCCAAAGGGAGTGGAGTTGAAGGCACACATATGGAGTTAGATCCAGAACTATGAGGAACTCCTGCAACTCATCACCATCTTACAGGCTTCACATGCATGAGTGTTCAGGAGCATGGATGTCATTGTGCACATGCATGCGATCCCATCCATTGGCACACTCACCGAGGTGAAGACAAAGAACCAAGTCCGACTAGAGTTGGACATGTACTTCGATCAGTTCATGTGCATATAGCCACCAGCGCAGACTTGAAAATGAGCACAGATACTATGCACCAATATGTCGTTGGTCTGGTTGCACTCAAGACCATGATGCGCATGCTATCAAAAGAGTTGGACAAAGTGCCAAACCAGTGTACCCGGATGCAACAGAGGCAAGAGGTCGTTTTCAAAAGGATGTCACCATAGAGCACATGGACACCATAACAAACTACCAAGCTTGGCATCAGTTCGCCACCATCGAACATCGAGAGGATGTCGAAGAAGTTGTCTTCCTAGAGTTTTCCGAGTCTAAGTGATGGCTTTCATGGCGTACTCAAGCTTATTTTTGTCTCACATGGGTACATGTGCAAATTGTAATGTAAACATGTTGTAAAATTGATAGACCAAGTGTCAATAGTAGAATGTAACAGTCATGTGTAAGTTGAAGAGTCATGAGGGTAGGTGAAGAGTCACAAAGGGGAATGTCAAGGGTCACCCCACCCTTCGCTATTTATATAACTTCATAACTCACTGTACGAGCTTTTGGGAGCTAAGCTTCTTATAGGTATAACTGAGAGAAAGCTTGGAGTGTATTGTAACGAGCCTTGGCTTCTCCACAGTGCAGAGCTAGTACATCTCTTTGGAGGAGCAAGCGGCAGTGACTGTAATGTTTTGCTATCAGGGCTAGTGGTTTTCATGGTTTTATGTATGATTGGATATTTGACTCTTTTAATATAACAAAGCCAACATGTTTCATGCTTATATTGTTATTGTAGTTAGGTTATCTTGGTTACTTTAATGATGTATGTAGTTGTAATTTACGCATGTATGTATGGAATATTCCGTATGTGTTTGTATGAATCTTATCGAAGTATGTTGTTGATATAATCCATCACTTTGGATCATTGGATATCCTGCTTTCCATCTTGTGATATATTTATGCTGGTGTGTTCCCTTTCAAGCTACGTGCTATCACAGGTTTCTAAGTGGCACACTCACTCCCCCGTCCATGTGTTAGAACCTTTCGCGCACCTTCCTTGGACTTGCTGCAAGGTCACACCCTTGCTACCAACAAGGACATCTTACTTACCTCTACACGCAATCGCATTCAAGGCGATACCATAGTACCCCATGCTATCACTCCTACTCCAAACGGTCTGAGGTCTAGTTGGGACTTCTTATGTGGGAGATCCCTTGACATTTTGGCGGGTCAAGCACCATCAACAATTTTATAATACTTTTAATTAAACAAACCAAATATGTATATTCATTTTTGTTTTTTATTATATATAATTTTTTAATTTTTTTTATCTAGTTGGACACAGACATACTTACACATGTCTCTCATACTAGGCTATAGAATGAGCCTCTTGGCTCAAGAAATCCAATTTAAACATAGACATACTTACACATCTCTTTCATACTTGGGTGTAGAATGAGCCTCTCGGCTCAATAAAAATTTGGTTAACTGAATGATGCCCATTTCCTTCTTTTAAGTATAATTAAGATAATAAAAAGATCTAATTGCCTAACAGAAAAGAAATATGTGATTTTTCAAACTTCAAAATTTATTTTTAACTATCCAACATTCATAAATTTGATAATAATAGTTGGCAAATTGTGGTGTTTATTATTTATATGTCTATGTGGGGAAAGAAAACCCATGTAAAAAATAATGCTAATCTTGAAACTATTCAAATATAATCATCCCCAAAAGTGAGTTAAAATGCTATAGGATAATCTCCATACACTAGTTTCTTAGCACTTACTAGATGGATAGAATTTTGTGTCAATATACAAATGAAGTGAATCAATGCATAGGTTCTAATATATTATGTAGTTTGATTCTTGTCTTTGTAGTGGTCATGAATGTCTAGAGAGATTTCTACAAAACAACGTACTAAAGATTCCATAAGACTTAAGGTTATGTCTGTGATTGTTTATGCTGGAATGGAGTTGAAGCCTTAGACTTGAATTTACAAGTTTATAATTATGTTATTATAGGTAAATCTATCACAATTTTGTATATTATTGTAGTTAAATCTATAACAATTTTGGTATTAATCTATTGGGTTTATAATATTGATTCTAAAGTTTCCAATATTAATCATAATGTTTATATTTTTAGGCTTTAATATTGATCCTAATGTTTATAATATTAATTTTAGGGTTTGTATTCCTATGGTTTAATATTAATCCTAGGGTTTAATGTTATTCCCTTGGGTTTCTAATATTAATTTGTTGGGTTTTTGACGAATATTTTCTCATTATGAAAATCAATCATGGTCGAGCATCACATTGTGACAATATGTTTCAATATGAAAATCAACTATGGTCAACCATGGTCAATCCTAGTCAACCATGGTCCAAGGTCACATTGTGACAAAGATTGTCTCAATATCAAAAATTGTCTCAATATGGGTTTATTAATCTAAGGGTTCATATTCCTAGAGTTTAAAATACTTTCAAAACATCTACAATATAAATTTTATGGTTTAATATAAATCTCTTAAATAATATTAACCTTTTGGCTTTAATTTTATTCCCAAAAATTTATTATAATGTCTTATGTTTATAATACACTATTCATCCAACACGTGCAAAGAGTTTGTGAGCCATTTGTTGTTATCACCATCCCATTCTCCCCTTCGCCTTGTCGCCATCTGCTTCATCGCCAACCCCTTTACCCCTTCACCTTGTTTCTAGCCCATTCGTCACCTTCTCTTTCCACTGATAAAAGTCCTACAGAGTTGGGATGGGGTATTCAAAGATATTTACTCACTTCAAATGTCACTTTCACCAAACCCAGCGATAGACTGTTCATCATGCAAGTGAATGTTGAATAGTTGTGGGCATGAAATTAATTGCAAATAGAGAGGAAGATTGAATATGAAATGAAATAGATGGATTGCATGGCATTCCTGGTGATTATACTCCAGTTGGATGTGGGTTACGAGATTACGGATCCAGTGGTATATTATGAAAAGGAATTATGATTTATTGGACATGTGGTATTAGTAAACCATGGTATTAGCCATAATTTTGTAATATAGCCTATTTATAAATTAAAAATCCCCATTATAAAATAGAAATTTTAGATAATTAAAAATATTGTTACATGTTTTTTAAATGTATATATGTTTAAATCATACATTAATTTATTTTATAATTAATATAATAATTTAAAATAAAATTTAGTTAATTTTTATGAAATTTTTTTATTCTAACAATGTTGAATATATCATTATTTACCACTAATTTAATTTATATTACCCATTATTAACAATTTAATTTATATCAATATGTATGGTTAGATTAACTTAGTTGGAATTTAAATTGTACAAAATTTTAAAAAAATTAATGTCACATGAGCATGAATTATAGTTTATGGGATATGAAGTATTAGTAAGCCATGGTATTCTCATGGTTTTGTAACAGAACTTGTTTACAAATTAAAAATCCTTATTATAAAGTAGCAATGAATTTGAATCATTAAAAATATTGTTACATGTTTTTAAAATGTATATATATGTTTAAATCATATGTTAATCTATTTTATAATTTATATAATAATTTAAAATAAAACTTACTTAGTTTTTATGATTTTTTATAATTCTAACAATGTGAAATGTATCAACATTTCTCACCAATTTAATTTATATCAATATATATGGTTAGATTAATTAATGAATAAATGGTTAAGAGTATGTATGGTTAGATTAATTAATATAGAAATGGTTAAGAGCATGTGTTTGTGAGAGATTATAGGTTCAAATCCAAAAGTAGAGTATGTACACTTATATAGTCAAAGTCCCTTATCTCAGAAACTAAATCAATTGGCAACAAACTATTTTTATTTTCACCATTTCTATTTTGGTTATACCAATATACAAGGTCCATTGTTACTCATGTGATTTCATTGCAGAAGAGGGGAAGGAAGAAGATCTTATTACTCTTATGTGATTTGATCGAGCCAAGAGGCTCATTCTACAGGCCGATATGAGGGGATGTGTAATTTCCTCCATGGTCAACTTGGAGTTGATATATGTCTCTCTTAAAATAAAAAATAAAATATTCTTTAATAAAAAAGCAATGTGAGCAGTAGTAAAAAAATAAAAATGAATATACTATGCATATATGACGTGATATAATTTTGTGTTAAGTAATTCAAAGTAAAAAAAATGTTTGAGTAAGATGTTAAACCTTATATTTCTCAATAATATAGCAGGCAGTGATGGAGGCACTGATTGACATAGCAAATTGGTATGCCTCACAACTTAGCACCTTCATCCGAATGTACATCGTGGAGAAAGCTCAACATGTTTTACCGAAGTTTGCCATGGATAAGTTGGTCATGCAAGAGGTAGCATATCACATCTCAACAGGGTTGTTAGCAAGACTGCACGGGAAGAAGAAGGAACTTTTTATCTCTCTTCCTTTGCGGATCGGGTTGTATGAGATCCAGAATCTCAAGCATGCTCAGGTCGAGACAGGGAATTCAAGAGGTTCACCTTCAGCACCAGAAGTTTCAATCCATATCACATGTATTGATTAGTGAAGGAACATTGTGTGAGAGTGTATCATCCTTGGATCCACGGGGCGTGTCATTAGCCTGAGAACAACCCATGGAGATATTGCTACAACTTCTCCAGGCTCAATGAACTGGTCATAATGGTTGTAGAGTGGTTAACAATGCAGAAGGAAGCAACATCTTAGATAGCATCATCATCATCAACAGCAGAGGGCAGTAGACCTGTGCTTGACAAAGGCAAGAGGAAGGTTTCTCACAGCACAGAGACGGAGCAAAGATTCAAGTTCAAAGGAGATCCACTTATGTTGAAAGCAGCTTTCGAGATTGAGGCCAAGAGGCGACAATGCGACAGAAGGAGTGCGCAAAGGCAAAGGGAGAAGTAGAAGCTGGAGGAAGTAGAAAAGGAGTTGCAGGAGTTGAAGTAGCAACTCAGGGAAGAATAAGATTTGTGCAGAAGAGAGAAGGAAGTGCATCGGGGACAGGAACAACAGGAGGCGAAACATGCACATATTTATGAAACTATGCCCATACAGGTTATTGATTCATCTGAACAACTGGAACATAGGAAACATGGTGACAATTCGTAGGAGCGGGACTTTGCTCAGGAGATTGAATAGATGCTAGAGCAGATGGACACGGATATGGTTCAGCCCGAGTTAGATCAGGACATTGGCCTCATGCCTCAGCACTAAGAGGTCGCTCCACCGGCTTCACCACATCCAGAAGAAGAGCAAGTCCCAAGAGATCAAGGAGACACTAAAATCCTTTAGGACAATCCAGAAGTGGATGTGCACAACATATATTTCGACGAGTCACAACATAGATTTGTGCAGTCACGCAGAGTGCCCACTTTGGATGTCCATGTATCTCCTGCATAATTTGAGGAGTGAGTGATCATGTCCGATGTGCACAGACATGCAGTTGCATTAGCCGATGCCACCAAGGCATATGCTGAAGCCACCAGATCAAGTGTTAGATTCTTGATAGCTGAGAATGAGTGCATGGCTAAGGAGTTACAAGTGGCCAAGTAGGTAGAAGACCAAGTTACAGCATCCGTCAAAGTAGAGTTGAGGAGACCAATACTAGATGAAGTATCGTCTCTCGAGATAGTCACGTGGAAGTTGTACTTTAGGTTCGTCACCATGGATAAGTCAGTTGTCCATCTCAACAGTTGGCAATAGTGTTGTGCTAGGAGAGCACGCATCTTTTCATACCCACGCACTACTATTGATCTCATGGAAATATGGAAAATGAGGTACAATGGAGCCCCATTGCACTTGCCAAAGATGGTGATGCCAAAGGAAGTGGAGTTGAAGGCACACATCTGGAGTTAGATCTAGAACTATGAGGAACTCTCGCAGCTCATCACCAGCTTACAGGCTTCACATGCACGAGTGTTCAGGAGCATGGATGTCATTGTGTGCATGCATGCGATCCCATCCATTGGCACACTCACCAAGGCGAAGACAAACAACCAAGTCCGACTAGAGTTGGACATGTACTTTGATCAGTTCATGTGCATAGCCAACAGCACAGAATTAGAGATAAGCGCAGATACTATGCACCAATATGTCGTTGGTCTGCTTGCACTCAAGACCATGATGAGCATGCTATCAGATGAGTTGGACAAGGGTGCCAAACTAGTGTACCTGGATGCAACATAGGCAATATTTCACTTTCAGAAGGATGTCACCACTGAGCACGCGGACACCATAATAGACTACTAAGCTTGGCATCAGTTCGCCACGATCAATCATCCAGAGGATTTCGAAGAGGTAGTCTTCCCACAGTTGTCTGAGTCATAGTGATGTCTTGCATGGCTTACTCAAGCCTATTTTTGTCTCACATTGGTACATGTGTAGATTGTCATTAAACATGTTGTAAAGGTGAAAGACCAAGTGTCAATAGTAGAATGTAACAGTCATGTGTAAGTTGAAGAGTCATGAGGGTAGGTGAAGAGTCACAAAGGGGAATGTCAAGGGTCACCACACCCTTTGCTATTTATAGAACCTCATAACTCGTTGTACGGACTTTTGGGAGCCAAGCTTCCTATATGTATAACTTAGAGAAATATTGAAGTGTATTGTAACAAGCCTTGGCTTCTCCACAGTGCAGAGCTAGTACATCTCTTTGGAGGAGCAGGCGACAGTGACTATAATGTTCCACTATCAGGGCTAGTGGTTTTCATGGTTGTATATATGATTGGATATTTCACTCTTTTAATATAGAAAAGCTAACATGTTTCATGCATTTATTGTTATTGTAGTTAGGTTATCCTAGTTACTTTAATGATGTATGTAGTTGTAATTTACGCATGTATGTATGGACTATTCCGTATGTGTTTGTATGAATCTTATCGAAGTATGTTGTTGATATAATCCATCACTTTGGATCGTTGGCTATACTTCTTTCCATCTCGTGATATCTTTATGCTTGTGTGTTCCCTTTCAAGCTGCGTGCTATTACAGGTTTCTAAAGGGCGCACTCACTCCCCTTTCCTATGTTATAACCTTTCATGCACCTTCCTTGACTTGTTGCAAGGTCACACCCTTGCTACCAACAAGGACATTTACTTACCTCTACGCGCAACCGCAGTCAAGGCGATACCATAGTACCCCCTACTAGGACTCCTACTCCAAACAGTCTGAGGTCTAGTTGGGACGTCTTACCAGGGAGATCCCTTCACATGTTGGTGGGTCCAGCACCGTCAATAATTTTATAATACTTTTAAGTAAACAAACCAAATATGTATATTCATTTTTGTTTTTAATTATATCTAATTTTTATTTATTTATTTATTTATTTATTTATTTTATTTATTTATTATTATTATTTTTTAATCTAGTTGAACACAGACATACTTACACATGTCTCTCATACTAGGCTATAGAATGAGCCTTTTGGCTCAACGAATCCAATTTAAACACAGACATACTTACACATCTCTTTCATACTAGGGTGTAGAATGAGCTTTGTGGCTCAATTAAACTTTGATTAACTAAATGACACCCATTTCCTTACTTCTTTTAAGTATAATTAAGATAATAAAATTTAATTGGCCAATAAAAAAGAAAGATGTGATTTTTCAAACTTTAAAATCTATTTTTAACTATCCAACCTTCATAAATTTGATAATAACAAATGGCAAATTGTGGTGCGTATTATTTATATGTCCATGTGGGAAAAGAAAACCCATGTAAAAAATAATGTTAATCATGAAACTACTCAAATATAATCATCCCCAAAAGTGAGTTAAAATGCTATAAGGTAATCTCCATACGCTAGTTTCTTAGCACTTACTAGATGGATAGAATTGTGTGTCAATATATAAATGAAGTGAATCAATGCATAGGTTCTAATATATTATGTAGTTTGATTCTTGTCTTTGTAGTGGTCATGAATGTCTAGAGAGATTTAAGGTCATGCCTGTGACTGTTTATGCTGGAATGGAGTTGAAGCTTTAGACTTGAATTTACAAGTTTATAATTATGTTATTATAGTTAAATCTATCACAATTTTGTTATTAATTTATTGGATATATAATATTGATCTTAAGGTTTCAAATATTACTCATAATGTTTATATTTTTAGGCTTTAATGTTAACCTTAAGGTTTATAATATTAATTTTAGGGTTTGTATTCTTATGGTTTAATATTAATCCTAGGGTTTAATGTTATTCCCTTGGGTTTCTAATATTGATCTGTTGGGTTTTTCACAAATATTGTCTTATTATGAAACTCAATCATGGTCCAGCATCGCATGTGAAAAATATATTTCAATATGAAAATCAACGGTGATCAACCATGGTCAATCCTAGTCAACTATGGTCTAAGGTCACATTGTAACAAAAATTATCTCAATATAAATTTATCAATCTAAGGGTTCGTATTCCTAAAATTTGAAATACTTTCATAACATTTACAACATAAATCTTTTGATTTAATATCTCTAGTTTATTAATGCCTTCAGATTATAATATTAATCTTTTGACTTTAATTTTATTCCCAAAAGTTCATAATTTCCTCTGTTTATAAACATTATTCATCCCAACACAGGGAAAGAGTTTGTGAGCCATTTGTTGTTCTCGCCAGCCCATTCTCCCCTTCGCCTTGTCGCCATCAGCTTCATCGCCAACCTCTTTACCCAGCTTCATCCCCAACCCTTTTACCCCATCACCTTGTTTCTAGCCCATTTGTCGCCTTCTCTTTCCAGTGAGAATAGTTGGGATGGGATATTTACTAACTTCAAATGTCACTTTCACCAAACCCAGCGATAGATTGTTCGCCATGTGGGTGAATGCTGAATAGTTGTAGGCATGAAATTAATTGCAGATACAGAGGAAGATTGAATAGGAAATGCAATAGATGGATTGCACGGCATTCCTGGTGGTTATACTCCAGTTGGATATGGGTTACCAAATTACGGATCCAGTGTATATGGAGTTAATTCATGAAATAATAATTGTTTGACGGCACCATTCGTTATGCTGATAAGTCCTCTTCCAATTGGTGTGCGCCTAGTTGCAACTGGTACACACACATCATTTAACATGATTGTTCCTGATGAGTGTGTTGGTGTAATAGTTGGTCGTGCTAGGAGGACTATTTTCCAAAATAAAAATCTCGGACCATGGAGATTGTATTTATGGCACAAATGATAGGGAGGTGATAATATCAGGTCTAATTGATGTTTTCCAGCATGCTCGACATATGTTGGAGCATAGACTCTCTTCTGATTTGGAAAGTAGAGACATTTTAGTTTGTACAAGGCAGGGACATTGCATGGATGTGTTAAGGCAGGCAACAATTTTTCATCTGTATTAAATATTTTATAAGAAAAAGGAAATGGATTAGAAGTGTATTTTTTATTAGATGACCCAGAAGAAAATTTTGGCCTATTTCTCTATTTTCAGCCTTGCGGTTTTCTATAGTGTGTTGATTTTAAGCTATTCAGAAAAGAGCCAAAGAATTATTCTACATTCTAATGTAGTTCGGGATTTGTTCATTGTTCAGATAGACACTCTGAGATGTACTGATTTGAATATGAAACGAACCTCTATAAACATTATTAATTAGTTACATTGCCTTTTATAAATGAGGTCAGATTCACTGGAACGTCATTGGGCAATCAAAGTCTAAATGAGTGAAATCGTCAAGAAATTAATTGATTTTTCCTAATGCTAAGAGAAGAGTTTGTTTTTTCTTAATTGATTTTGCTTAAATATAAGGGAAGAGTTTGCTTCAATTGTCCACACTAAAAATCATTCACTTAATTATTAACGTAAGAATACTTAGTTCTTTAAATAAAGTATGATTCATTCTGTATGAATTATTCGACTCTCCGAAAAAGTGTTTTCTATTTGACGGTTCTTTATCCAAACAAATGCACAGGGTATAGTTGGATCTCATAGACTTCTTTTAAACCCCATCTTTTTAAGTGATCGTTTTTCTATGGCTGTCATGGATGTTTGTTTGAAACCCATTCACACCTTGATTTCACCGAGTATGAAGCTTTGCGGAAAATAGGAACGTTGAAACACATGGACGGTCTTGGTAGCACGACAACTGAAATTTCTAGCGGGATGGATGCATGGGGTTATCTAACTCTAACCATTTGGTTTGGTTAGTTAGCCAACTCTAACCATTGCCCATACATGTTAACAAAAATATAAGTTGGTGAGCAAAATAAAAGTAAACGTGTAGTAATGGGTTGAATTGTAGTAATGGGTTGAATGGTAATGAGATTTCATAATGTTATTTTTTTTTTCTTAAATTTAAAAATTTAAGAATCTCTTTATTCCTCTTCTCCAATACCATTTGGCCACTCATAAAACTCACTTGATTCCTCTTTGTGGCAACTAATGATTTATGTAATGTTGTATCTCTAGATTGTTGCAATAGGACCGCTCTTATTTCATTCCAAAGAATTCTATGTGACATTGTTTACGGCTCCAAGACCTTGAAAAATTGAGGTTGCATATGTAACACTTGCACTTGTCCTCCATTATATATATATATATATATATATTCTTTTTAATACAAATTTTTAATTTGTTGGGTGCCAATACACACAATTATTCTATGTTCATTTGATAATTTATTTTTGGCACATCCAAATACTCAAAAGATTTAATGGCTTTAAAATATTTATTTTGTCTTAAAAGGTTATATTTTGAAATCTAAAAGGGGTAAGTTATGTGTATCATTGTAAACTCTAATAGTCAAATTCTTGCGTGGAAGAGGTCCCTTTTTGCACAAACAAGGGGTTTTCATATACCAATTTGGTGACTAACATATGCAAATACTAGGGTTTTGTATTACAACTTGAGTGGGCCTAATGTTTAAGAACATCTCATTCCTCTTTAAAAGTTGTAGCTTCATACCTAACAAGGTAGGGTGTGTACATCTCTATAAAGTTTAACAAGGTTTAGTAGACTCAAGAGTGGCTCGGGCCTCCCCTGGGCAATTTTTTGTCTAGCTCTTTGAAATTGTCTTGTGAATTGTATTAACGGGACTTGTGAAAGAAAAGTTGTGCTAACTCAACCATTTAATCTGTGTATATTATTTACTCTATTTGGAATGATCTTTCCAAATCTTCTTTTCCTTGGGTGTAACTTTGCACCTTTAGGGGAAATTTCTAGTAGTAATCTCTTTGGTTAATAATACCAATAAACCCTTGGATTTATTATATTATTGATAATATCAATAATATTATCATATTGTTATAATATAATAATAAGTATTATAAATTGTCATTATAATCATTATGGTATTTATAATAATAATAATAATAATAATATCCATTTTTAAAGTCACAGCCAAGCGAGACACCAAATTTGTGTATGAGAGCCCCTTGTTTGTGGGACAGTGTATGAGAGCCCCTTGTTTGTGGGACAAGGGACCCACCTTCGTGCAGCGATTTGACACCAAATTTGTGTATGAGAGCCCCTTGTTTGTGGGACCGTGTATGAGAGCCCCTTGTTTGTGGGACAAGGGACCCACCTTCGTGCAGCGATTTGACTGCTAAGTCTACAAAGGCATACATACTCTACCCCCTTTGGTTTTGAACCTGTGACCTCTTAGGAGGAAACGCATGCTGTTAACCATTAGGCCCACTCACGTTGTATTATTATAATATAATGATAATAATATGTTATAATATAATTATTATTACTATATCATTATTAAAATTATATATTTATTAATATTAATATTAAATCCATATCATTAAGGTCTCTTGGCCTATATCAACCACATTTAATAATGTGGTTGTGCATGTGATTAATATACACCTATAACTTATATCAACCACATTTATTAATGTGATTGTGCTAGTTATAGGTAAATCTATCACAATTTATTATTTCTACAAGATTTGAATGATCTTGTCGGTGATATTAAAGGGGAGGAGTTATTTAATAATTTTTATTATTATTTGTATTATGCAATTATTTAGAAATGAGTTCTTTTAAGTGGGAATTTAACTTTGTAAATTAAAAAGAAAAATGTCATATGAAAAGGAATTATGATTTATTGGATATGTGGTATTACTAAACCATGGTATTAGCCATAGTTTTGTAATATAACCTATTTATAAATTAAAAATCTCCATTGTAAAATAGAAATTTTAGATAATTAAAATTATTGTTACATGTTATTTTAAATGTATATATGTTTAAATCATATATTAATTTATTTTATAATTAATATAATAATTTAAAATAAAATTTATTTAATTTTTATGAATTTTTTATTCTAACAATGTTGAATGTATCAATATTTACCACCAATTTAATTTATATTACCCATTATTAACAGTTTAATTTATATCAATATGTATGGCTAGATTAAATTAGTTGGAATTTAATTTGTACAAAATTTAAAAAAATAATGTCACATGAACATGAATTATAATTTATGGGATATGAGGTATGAGTAAGTCCTGGTATTCTCATGGTTTTGTAACAAAACTTATTTACAATTTAAAAATTCTTATTATAAAGTAGCAGTGAATTTAAATAATTAAAAATATTGTTACATGTCTTTAAAATGTATATATATGTTTAAATCATATATTAATCTATTTTATAATTAATATAATAATTTAAAATAGAACTTAGTTAATTCTTATGATTTTTTATAGTTCTAACAATGTGAAATGTATCAACATTTCTCAAGGTCGGCGGAGGCGGCTGGTTGGTAAAGTCAGATTCCTAAAGACGGTGAGGTCTTGTGCTCAAACCTAAGCGAAGGCGTTGACTAGTTGCGAGGAGTGACTTGCTTGGGCCAAGCCCACTCACCTTTTACCCACGGGGCTTTGAATTGATGGTGAATGGGTGCAGTGACTTGCCTGGGCCAAGCCCGCTCACCTTTTGCCCACAGGGCTTTGGATTGACGGTGAATGGGTGCATTTTGGGTCAAGCCCACTCACCTTTTGCCCACGGGGCTTTGGATTGACGATGAATGGGTGCATTGTTAAGGCACTCCTTGCGATAGGTCATTGGTTCAAATCCCTAGTGGGTGCTTACCCACCAAAACATTTCTCATCAAATTTAATTTATATCAATATATATGGTTAGATTAATTAATGAATAAATGGTTAAGAGCATGTATGGTTAGATTAATTAATAAAGAAATGGTTAAAAGCATGTGTTTGTGAGAGGTTATAGTTTCAAATCCAAAAGTAGAGTATTTACACTTCTATAGTCAAAGTCTCTTATCTCAAAAACCAAATCAATTGCCAACAAACTATTTTGATTTTCACCATTGCTATTTTGGTTATAGCAATATACAAGGTCCATTGTTACTCATGTGATTTGGTTGCGGGGGAAGCGGAGGGGAAGAAGAGCTTGTTACTCATATGTGATTTGATCAAGCCAAGAGGCTCATTCTACAGGCTTCATCCATGGTCAACTTAGAGTTGACATATCTCCCTCTTAAAATAAAAAATAAAATATTTTTTAATAAAAAAAGAAGTAATAAAAAATAATAATGAATTTACTATGCATATATGACGTGATATATGTATGTGGTAAGTAATTCAAAATAAAATAAAAAAAAAACATCAAAATGTTAAACTTTATATTTCTCAAAAATATTGCACCAGAAATTTAAATAAAACATTTGAATATATATCTATGTAGATATCAACTTCTCTAATAGAAAAATAAATATTTTAATATTGTATATAATCAACTTACATCTATCTAATTCTATATCTAATCTATATAAACTTAGAGGTCTTTAAATATTAGCTTATAAAGTTAAATTTCTTTAAACTTTTTTAGAATGCAAATTTAGGAAAAAGAATTGCATAAAAATTTTTAGCCATATTCATGGGACCAAACATCTCAATTTTGAAGAAAAGCCCAAGAACCCGTTCTTAATCTGATAGAGACGAGATATCGCAGGCCAATCGAACTGTCAGATGTAGACTGATTTGATTTAGCATTTATGCTTCTATGCATGGCTGCGAGAGCAATAAAAAATTATAATTGTAAACTCTGGTTCTATGGGGTGCCGAACAGAAAAGTGAGAGCTTCTGCCACCGGTTTTAAAGTTGTTTGCGACAGCAGCATGTCATTTGTTTCACGAGATAAGTACTATTTATATTTTATAAATAATTGGACCGAAGTTGGTGTTTGTCACCATCCTCGAAATTATTGTAATTGTAAATTTTCCTTGAGTTTGAATGCACTGAAGCTGTAGAGAATAATATACAGCCATTTTGCATATCACTTTCTGTTATAACTCTTATTCTATTTCAACCATTATGATTTTTTTACATATAACGGACACGCTTGCTTTTGAGCAAATAATTCTCCAAAAATTCCACCAGAGCTTATATATAAGCTCATTGGTCTGGCTATCTTTTTATATATATATACAAACTCATCGGTCTGGCCTGGTATATGGCCCTGACAGTGGCATATAACAGTGGAAGACCACTGACAAATACTGGAAGCAATTTTTACTCCGAGCATATCTGAATGAGTCAGAAGTGCATGTGCCTGCCGATCCAAGCAGTGAGTGGAAGAAATACAATAATATGAAAATATACTATATTCTTCCCTGGTTCGAAACCTTCATATGAACGTGGTTCGGTTCTGCCTTCTGCCTTCTGCCTACCCCTCTTTGTTGGTTGGCTATGGTTGGATTCAGAGTGCAAAGCACCAGATAGTCTGACAGACGTTTAGTTGTCTGTACACCAAAGTTTGTTGCCAAATTTTAGATGGCCCTACAATTCATTTTTTATTTTTTCTTTAAATAAAACTCAGGTTATGAAGTGGAGTAATGGGAGACTCTTTGTAATGAAACAGGGAGCTCATTTAATTAATGTATTTGCAACAATTTTTTTCAATATCATTTTTTTTTATACATTGTAAAGTCGTAATGCACATTATCTGTGTTTTATTCAAAAAAAATATCAATATGTACATTATCGGTATTCTATTCAAAAAACAAGATTACATATATACACGAACGTTGTTTCAAGATAAGAAGAGTATTTTGGACACACAATCTATTGGTTGAGGAAATCTCTCAACCACACACCAAACTAGAACAAGTAGATATAGCTAACTCCTATAGAAAATGAACTGACTCCTTGCATAGAAATAATCACAACTAGAGACAAGTAGGAATTGGATGTTCCAACACTCCCCCTTAATAAGTACTTGTCTCCATATCAATCTGCAAAATCTATATCTGATCCAATCTCGTAATTATGCCTTGTACCTTGTTTATGCAATTGTCAATGTCCATATAAAGGAACAACCATCCACGGGAATACATGGGTTCCCAACCGCTGCAACCTATCTATTAGGGAGTCTTTCACATACATGGTTCATCCAACTTCTTAATGAACTTTCTTTCACTCAGTCCATTACACTATGAGATATGTTACATCTCTCAATTCCCCCATTAATTGAAGACTCAATACTCCGATTACATATTAAGCTTAGATACAAGTACACCTATCACCCTTGTACCTACCCAATGGTTGATTCCACAACTTGATGTCACTAAGGAACACATAACAAAAGGGTATGCATGCCTCTCCAGGTCTTGCAGTCATATGCCATTTTAGTATACTCCAAGCTTAAGAAGATACTAGGTACTTAAAGCATTTTTTAGGGATCACAACTGTCCAAAAAACAAAAAACAAAAACTATGAAATGTAGATTTTCTATGATTACAATGTGGGACTCACACTTTATCACAATCATGAGTCTATTCTACAAATTCAGACAAACTCACACTTTCATCATAGTTTAATCGTTGTTGCTGCACGTTTCACATCTTGGGCATCTTTTTCTTTGTCAATTAAATCTTGGAACTCCTTGTTTAACCTATCATCATTTGTTAGAGTCGCGAATTCTAACTAAATAACTTTACCTAAATTGAGTTAGCTAGACTCAATAAAGCACAATAATTTTATCCATATTTCCAAGAAATAAAAAATAACTTTCATATTAACCAAACATCAAATTTCTCTATCTCTGCAGTATTTTCTCTTTTGGGTGCTATTGAATCAATTTCATCAATAAAAATAATGGATGGGGCATTCTTCTCTGCCTCCTCAAAGGCTTTCCTCAGATTGCTTTCACTTTCTCCAGCCAACTTTGACATAATCTCGGGCCCATTAATTAAGAAAAAGAAAGCACCAATTTCATTGGCTACTACCCTAGCAATTAAGGTTTTCCCTGAACCAGGTGGTCCAAAGAGCAAAATTCCCTTTGGTGGTTTGACACCAATTGATTTAAAGAGTTGTGGGTGCCTCAATGGAAGCTCAACCAATTCACGAATCTGAGCCATTTGCCTCCTTACACCACCAACATCGTCATAACCAACTTCATCCAATCTATCTTCATCCTCCCGCTTCACAGGCTCTCCCTCACAAAATATCTCAGTATCAGGAGAAACAACACAATATTCCCCACGGCCCATCTCTATTACTTTGAACTCTACACTGCGCATTCCACCTCTTTACCACCCCAGCTCTCGAATTGCCACAGTTGGCCACCACGATCTATCTGCTTCTGACTATTGCCACCAATGCGATTGATCCCGCATTCTCTAGCAGTTTCGATTCCTCGCATGGAACTTCTTTATCCTCTTCTACCTGTCGAGACTCGATCCCGCAACCACTGATGTCCAAACTCTGAATCCTCCACTTGCCAGACAGCACGGCAACCTCCACGTCAATTTTCAGAAAGCAATCAGTCATCACAGAAATATATGCACGTAAACGGTGATTAGGCCCCAAATTTAATCTTGCTATGTAGATGAAAACTTGCAGAGCACGAATACGAAATCGTCCTTGCAAACTTCTGCATCAAGCTGGAAAGAATAGGGCCAGATTTGCACCTTGAAACCCTCATAACACGCACCGAGATGAAAAGCCATGCCCAATACAGGCCAACGTCTGTCGATTGTGCCAATGATCTATGAAAGAGATTGATCAAGCAATTTTCTATATGTTGCATCCTCGATATCTAATGCATCCTCGAGCAATCTGATATCTATTATTATCTGTTGTGTGAGAACGTGATTACGGCCACGCTGCCGCTGTGGCCTCACAACCACACTTACTTGGCCTCCTGTGTGAAGGCACCGGTTGATCCACCAATCGACTCGGATCTGCAAATCGATCCACCAATCAGCCACTGTTTACGCTGTAACCCTAAGCGATTTGCCAACTCCATGATCCAATTCACATTGAGTTCATAGCGCATAGCAAAAACGACTAATAAAGAAATATTAGCACAACAGTACTGTGAGATACCATGTTGGACAACCACAAAAAAAAACCATTCACCAAACTCTTTATTTCCTCAGCCCAGGAGGAGCCAAGCCCACAAGGGGCGAGGCCCTCACGGCTTTGATACCAACTTAAAATATCAATATTCACAATATCTGTATTCTATTCAAAAAATAAGATTACATATATACACTAATGTTGTTTCAAGATAGGGAGAGTATTTTGGACACACAATCTTTTGGTTGAGGAAATCTCTCAACCACACACCAAACTAGGAACAAGTAGATATAGCCAACTCCTGTAGAATAGGAACTGACTCCTTACATCAAAGAATCACAACTAGAGACAAGTAGGAATTAGATATTCCAACAGGTTGGCTATGGTTGGATTCAGAATGCAATGCACCAAATAGTCTGACAGACGTTTAGATGTCTATAGACCAAAGTTTGTCACCAAATTTTAGATGGCCCTACAATTCATTTTTTATTTTTTGTTTAAATAAAACTCAGGTTATGAAGTGGAGTAATGGGAGACTCTTTGTAATCAAACAGTGAGCTCATTTAATTAATGTATTTGCAACAATTTTCTTCAATATCATTTTTTTTCCTACATTGTAAATTCATAATATATTATACATTGCATTGAGAGGTGTTTTACATTTCAGTATAAAAAATGTGGTAGTATTGTAAATGTTTGTTTGTAAATATTTATGTGTCAATAATAAAAAGTTTAAAATAATATTAAATTTAGTATAAGAAAAATGTTGTAATACAGAGTTTAATATTGGGGAAATGTTGCAGTGTCAGTAAATAAATACCAAAATTTAAATATTGATTCAATTAACAATAAAAATAATAAAATTCATTTATTTATTTGATGGGAGTGGATGAACGGAGGCAAGGCACCAACTCTCACAGTGATTAAGGCGAGGTGGCATGGCACACCTCCACCATGCACATATGTGTATGAATTAAATGTTATTCAATGGGTAAGTATGATAAAATGTTATTTTGGGGGTCGTTAGAGGGCAGGCAAAGAAGGGCGGGTCTTTAGCTACTTTGGGTGCAAGGACTTTTGTCCTCTGTCCTTGTAAGTGATTATGGCTTCTACCATTATAGAGTTTGGCTAGCTTCATTGGAGTGTCAGATGAATTTAGGGGATAGAGCGCAGTCTAGAAGTGGCAATCCCGACATTAATGAGGCAAATTCTCGTGTATAGCTTTCATGTAGTAAAGGTAAAATTGGTAGGTTGTATATTATTTGGGACCCCCGCATTGTGGCTACTTTGTTACCTCGCTTGAAATTAGGAGTAAGAAGGGTGAAGTTGGGGGATTCACTTTGCACAAGAGACCGTCTGCTCAACCTCTTTTTGGATCCCCAGTTTGAGAACAAGGTAATGTGTAGCACTTCTATGGTCTGGATTCAATTGCTTCTTGTTGTTGTATTTCATCGTTTTAATTGGGTCTTTAAATCATTCTTTGTAATTAATGGGGGATATATCGATTTGGGTCTTCCCTTGTATGCTTGGGTCATTTTGTTCTTATTTGGGCTTTGGAAGTGTTGCTTGAGAGGGAAGTTCAAGGACATTAGTTTTAAGGTTCAGCCTCTCCATCCCAACTACCTTCTAGAGGTTTTTTATCCTTTCTCTTAAGGTATGTGGGTATCTATTTAGATAGCTTCTTTTGGGACTTTGTCTTGGTTTATTTCACTACAAGTATGGGTGGGTTGTTGTTGTGGGGTGGATCGATACTTTGGTTGGTGTGGAAGGTTCTATTAATTTAGCCAGTTCGTAGCTTCCCTGTATCTGAGTATTTCTGTTACTTGGTGAGATTCAAGATACCACATTAGAAAGGCGGAGTGAGGCATGGGATTGGTGAGCAAGGAAAATCAATCTGGCATCACCAAGTGGACATTGGCTATGGTGAGGTTGTAGACCCCAACCCTACCAATATTCCTGGTTTTAACTCTGCTCCTACTTAGGAGAAATTTGGTTGCCAGCTTAGATATCTCAAGATGCTTCTAGAACAGCGCAATAGAGATATGCATGATCACTGCAACATGATCACCTCATTCATGAATGATCTCCAAAGAAACCAGTGGCACATGTAGGAAAGATTGACGAATCTACAAAGAGGTCAGTGGCGCCTACAAGAAAAAATAGATTTCTTCAAAGGAAGATTGACTCACATGGAGAGACATGTTCACTGTGAGTTTCAGTCTCTGTCACCCCCTGATTCATGCCCAAAGAATCGTGCTCTGGTATCTTTATTTGATACATAATGGCTCTTGGTTGTGTAGCGATCCTAAAGGTTTATGGTTCTATGTTTCTCTTCATTTTTGGATAGACAAGCCATTTTCCTATTTGTAATATTTTTTTGGTAATTACCTATTCACGAGTAAAATATAGTAAGAGTTAGGCTCTTAGAATTTTTTTAAGTTATTCTCAATGATGTAATCTTTTAGCATAAATGAAAAACTTAAATTTACATTTTAAGATAATGTTATTAATAAAAGTACAACATTTTTTTAGATAAAAGAAAATCATAATATACATGTTACACTAAACTATATGACATATAAATAGTAACTATAAATTAAGATCCATCTTACTATATAATTACAACAATTTTTTAGATAAAAGAAAATTATAATATACATGTCATATTAAAATATATAACATATAAATAGTAACTATAAATTAAAATCCATATTAATATATAAATCAAAATAATAATTTAATAATCATATTTAAATTAAATTTAATAGAAAATTTTTAATATGTCCGATGTTTAAGTTAAACAGTCCATCAAATTAAAATTACTCAACTATATTCATCCATATAGTGAATTTAAATGCTCTGGGCTAACCTCCATGGGTTAACCACTAACCACTTTCCTATCGATCTATGGCAATTTAGTGTTAAGATTTCGTTGTCTCTGTCTATAAATGAAACGAATCAATCCATAGGTTCTAACATATTACATAGTCTCATTTTGTTTTTGTCATCGTCAATTTCTAGAGAGATTTTCGTAAAATAATGTACTAAACATTCCACATGACATATTGTCATGCTCGAGTCCGCTTATGCGAGGCTTTAGATGTGAATATACAAATACAAAAAAATGATGTCATTTCGTACTTTTTGCAAGATTTGATGTTATTTTGTTATTTGTGCAAGATTTGAAGGTGATAGGGAATGGAGTGAGTTGTTTTACATAATATTTTTTTTTTTTGTTATTTACAAGCATGGTAAAGTAGTTCAGTTTTTTTAATTAAAATTAGAAATTATGTTTTGGGAAAATTTGCATAAAAAAATATAATCTATATTGGTCAATGTTAAATCAATAGTGGCCAAAAGGAAAATAGAATTCTATAGTTTTACTTTGGCAAGAACTAATAATTTGAGATGTGAAGTGAATGAATTAGTTGTTTGTTCTCGAACAATGATTTGCATAAATTTTGGTGGGTATTTGTAAGTCTACAAATTTAGAATTTTTCTCTTACATAAGTGTTGAGAAAAACATAAATAATGGTGGGGAATAATTCCTAATTATATTTATGTACATGTAGTATACCTAGGGGGGATAGTATGGGGTACAGAGGGAGGTACCCAAGGGAATAATGTGATAATAGAATGGGCCATAGTAATAAATAAAGTGGTTAACCTGTATCATGTAAGGGGCCACAAGTAGTTAGCAATAATGTAATAAACCCATTGTATTAGATAGATGGTATTGAGGGAACCATGGTAATGACCCATGGTATTATATGTATGAATCATATATAGAGACTAGAGACTCCCCCATGGAGATTTCAAGGATTATTGTATGAACAAGCATATGGCTTGTGAAGTGTTCTCCTTCCTTACGGAGTGAATGTATGGTGTTGCCCTACCTTAAGATTTTTGATATTAATAAAGATCTGAAGTTCTTATCTTATATTATGAGGGGCATATTCGGTATTTTTATTATATTTGTAGATCAGTTATATTACAAAGGTTGCCTATTTGTATTCCATGCAGGAATATGTAGTGGAAGATTGCCTATTTGTATTCCAAGTCTCTTTGTGGTATACCTCTTCAATTCCAAATTTCAAGATCAGGTTGAGGCAAATGGATTTTGTGTAAAAAAGAAACTAAAATAATATAAAGCCAAAAACAATGATTGCACTGTATCGCTAAGAAATGTATATTCAACACATTATTGCACATATTAGTGCCTCATTGCAAATGTAATCTCAACATATAATATTCAATGAAAATGTAAACTTCTATAGGCTTTGTTCTCAAGTTCTCATGTGCCATGTATTTACTTTGTTTATAAGAAAAACATTGTTCATGAAACATATTGTATCATTAGATCAAAATTACACTTCTCTTTAACCAACCTTCATTAGATCAACCTTGAATCACTATAATCAGTCTCCAATTAACATCATAGCCATTTGACATCAATGGCAACATTACCAACACAACGAGTTCAAGAATTTCTTTAAGGAAACATGAATAAAAAAGGAGCTCACAGTGCCATAGAATTCACAATAGAATGGATTGGTTGAGATGAAGAGTAGGGCCATCATCGATCCATGATAAGGATCTTCCTATGTTCCTATGGGTATAGGCATGCAACACGATTGTATTTGCAGAACAAGTGTCCTCACAAGATTTTGGAGGAGAAGACTCATGAGGAGGCTTTCGCATAAGTGAAACTAGAGGTGAGCCACCTTCACATTTTCGGGAGTCCAATTTATGTCCACATACCATCTGAGAAGAGCACTAAGTTAGAGCCCTTAATAGAAAATTAAATTTTTGTTGGATATAGTGAGACTTCAAAGGCCTATAGGGTCTACATTCCAACATAGAGTAAGACAATGGTCAACGAAGATGTTAGATTTGAGGAGGGTAGGACCTTTAGGAGGTCATGTGGATTAGATCCAACAATGGTAGAGGATAAGGAGCGAGAGGCTACGAAGAATGAGGGGGGGCCAACAAAACTAGAAACGTGGACATGTTATTTTGATTATGATGAGGAGTGAGATGTTGATTCAAGCTATGCAAGAGGAGGCTGAGGTGTGCTGAGCAGACTTTGAGGGATGTTGAGGAGCATGTGTAGGTTACCAACAACACTTTCAAGGAGAGTTACCATTGAGGATATTTTCTAGCTACACGGAATTGATGAGCAACATTAGTGAGTCTAAGATTTCTACTTTTGAGGCAGTAGACCAACAAATGGGAGGGATGCCATGGTGGAGCAGTACAACTCCAATATGAAGAATGATTTTTGGGAGATTCTATTGAGGATTTGGGGGAAGTCAATGGTCATTTCTTGATGGATGTAGAACATAAAACATGCAATTAATGGTAGTGTTGAGAAGTATAAGGCAAGGTTCATGGTGAAAGGGTTCTCTCAGAAGGAGGGAGTAGACTATGAGGAGAATTTTTCTCTTGTTTTGAGATGCATATCACCAATGCTTCATAGCTAGAGTGGATGATACATTATATGGATGTGAAGATTCCCTTTGTCAATGGGGTAATTGAGGAATAGTTGTATATTGAGCAACCTTAAGGATTTGAGGTGCATGGGAGGGAGTCCCATGCATGTAGGTTGAAGAAGGATTTGTATGGACTTGGGTAGGAACCTCAAATATGATACTCAAGGATTGAGGGTTACTTGCTTGGCTTGGGCTTTACCAAGTCTGAGTTGGATCCCAACTTTCTCTATGTATTTGTTGATGGTGATACACTCATCTTGGTGCTCTATGTTGATGATCTCTTTCTAATGGGATCTAACAAGCTCATAGTGATGTGCAAGAAGGACCTTCATTTAGAGTTCAAGATGGAAATTGGGATGATGCATTACTTTTTGGGATTGGAGGTGTGGAAACAACCATGAGAAATATTCTTTAGGCAGGGAAAACATGAAATTGATATCTTGAAGATATCTATGATGGCATATTGCATATCGATGTCGATACATATGATTACCAACTTTAGGAATCTTAGCACTTCTAAGAATGAATTGGTGGATACCACATTATACAAGCAACTGATAATATCCTTGATGTATCTTGTATATACTAGCCATGATATTTATTTTGTTGTGAATACACATAACCAATTCATGGTGGAGCTAAGGAGGGTTCATTGGGTGGCAGTGAAACATGTGCTCAGGTAGTTGAGAGGTACAACCAGATATGGAATTAGGTATGTCACAATCGGTGGAGTGTATTTACATGGATACACAAAGTCATATTAGGATAGGAGTGTAGTGGATAAAACGAGTACTTTAGGTTCTTGTTTCAATTTGAGATTAAATATGATCTTTGTTATAAATTAATTTACGGTTCAATGAAATACATAAAATATTGCAGAAACACAAATACAAAAATGCATAAAACAAGAGAAATAGATATATGTGGTTTACCCTATTCAGGCTACATCCATGAAGAAGCAACTAGTACTTCCTTTTATATTATCCAACAAAATGAAGAGATACAACCTACACAAGATCCGCTTTAATTTCCTATTCACTTTCACACAACCTCCTCTCTCTCTCTCTCAAAATAATAATACACAACGGAAATACAATTCCCTCATATAAACTAAGGGTTGCCTTCTAGGGAAAAAAAACCCTAAATTAACATAACTACTTGTTGAAGCCTCGAAAATCGGGTCTACAACAAGGGGGATACCCACCCGGTCCGAACCTTGGTTAGAAGCTCCCTTTCCATTTGGTATTGTGGGTCCAACTGGGGATATGGGACTAGTTTCCCAATTTATATGTGTGTGTGTGAAGAATTGATATTTCCCTTCTAAAAGTTCCTAAGTGAGATGTTATAATTCTAACTCTAATCTAATAGCATGTAAATGGTATTCTAATAAGCAGAAATATCTAAGTCTACACTAACCTGGGGTGCAATCCTTCTGTTATGCGATCTAAAATGATTTCAGATAACAATTGGTAATAAAGATCATTCAACTGTTATGAAAAAAGAATTCAATACAAATAAACCACTTCGTATAAAAAGTTAGACGAAATAGTTGTGAAAGGCATATTGCATAATAAGCTATTCATACATTAAGCATAAATAAATAGCTATCACCGTACAAAAGTTCCAAACGATAACTCAAGCATTCACACATCAAATATAAACAACTGAACTTGAATATCACTTTCAACACAAAGGTAGAAATAGTTAAGAGATAGAAGTACCATTTATAACTAGTCCTACTCATGAGCTTCAATCGATAATGATTTATCTCTTCGTAACCCAACATCCACTAAGAGTGCAGAAGTGCAACATCAGTAGCAAATATTAAATACAGATATCAATAAATCCTATTCCATTCATTCATCAAAACCTCCACAAAGGGTACAAAAGTGCATGTTCTGGGGATACGTTTTTGATAAATTTCAGGACCCTTCTCTAAATGCATGAGAATGGTTTAAATACTACTAACTAAATCTAAAAATAACTTATTACAAAAATGTAGGATGCGGTTTAAATAACCGTCCTCACTTTGGGCAAAAATATAACAAAATTAAAACTAAAATTGAAACTAAAATTAAAATTACTAACTATTTCTGCATCTACTCCTTGAAGTCGCACGCGTTCAGCATCTGTTTGAGAAGAGTCGGCTGACTGATTTCCGATTTTAGCTGTGCTGCGAAAACAGAATCGGCAAGAGCTGGCACCATCTTCTCGGCAGAATTGATGATACACTTGAGAGTCATCCACTGGCTGTGTGGCTTTACCAAGTACATCCAGTAACAATCCCAATTCAACTTGGTTAACCTTTGGATTGATTCTGCCTTTTCTTGAGCCTTCTATTTCCAATCGGCTTGTAGTTGTTGTACTTTAGGTAGATACCCTGGAGTGGTTTCTGAGATCAGGTTTTCCCTATGCAGATTTTCATTTATACAATCAATAACGTTGTTTGCTGCCGTGGCCGCTTCTTCTGCTACTTGTTCTGCTTTCCTGAGTTGTGCATCCCATTTATTAAAGAGCATTTCTTTGTGATTTTCATTGATCCTTGGTGCACCTGCTCTTTTTCCCTCCTCTGTTTCTTGCCAACTCAAATATTCAATAACCCGTTTATCAATTAAATCATAATCATTCTTAAATCTACGACTTGATTAGTGATTTTATCGCTTATTTCACAATAAGAGTTCCACTGCGATATTCTTTGGCACAAGGCTTCCTGTTGCTGCAGTAGTTGATCATTCAAGGAAATGGATTCTGTGATGAATTCTGTAAGTTTAGGATCATCCTTGTGCATCTCCTGTGTATCCCACAACTATTTTTATTTCTCAGCCAAACTATTATGGTAGCTTATCTGCATTCATTGGAGGTCCTGATGTAGTCTTTCAAGCTGTTTCTGTGCTTCATTGTTGGGATTGGCTTGTTGCAACTGTTGTTGCAAAACTAGTATCTGGTCTTCCTTTTCTTTTAGCAGTTGTTGTACCTCAGATGCTTTATCAATGGTTGCAGAGGCATATGCTCCTACGATCTGAGATAATTTGGTGATATTCTCAGTGGGATCAGTAGTAGGATCTTGCCATAGGACATCTAATTGTTCTACCTCATGAGAGAGCATGTTTTCCAATTTCCTTTTCTTCCTTTGTCTTCACACTATTTCCTTGTGTTGCGGACTATAAAATACATCAAGAGGAGGAATTTCTTCTATCTTGAGGATGAGTTCAGAGGATGGGGTGATGGGAATATATTCCATCTCTGGGGCATTGCTAATTGTTCCTATGATTATATCTTATGTTGCCTATACATCACTTGCAAGTGTCTTTGTACTTGGTCCCTCTAGATTGATTAACTCATTGAAGGTCTCCCATTCTTTATCTAGTTCGGTTATGTTTGATGATGGTTGAACGATGAGAGGGGAAGGATCTGTTTGTGGGGAGGTAAAAACCTGTTGCTTTGAGAGCTTTTTTTATTAGGCAGTATCCTTTACTAACCCCTCGCTTTTACCATGATCACTTCCTGATCTCTTGGAATGTTCAGGTGTTTCTTTCCCAGATTTAGATTTAGATCTATTTGTGTCTGAACTTCCACTAAGACTAATACTTGGATTTGGTTCCCCTTACGGGTTCCAAGCGTAGTTTTTCAACAGGGATAGTAGCTAACCTCCTTTCCCTATATATCTTGAACTATTGAAATTCTGTTGGAGGAAATCGCATTTGAGCCGAATGTAGAACTTCTTCAAGCATATTTTTTTGTTGGAACATGTCATCAAAAAGATCTTCTTCTTTAGACAACACCTTTATTTTGACTACAGTAGTGAAATTCTTAGCAATATCATGAGGGTTGAATGGTCTTCCTGGAAACTTGAATAATTGTAGACATGTTATGTTGTTTACTTCGCTGAATGCATGGCCTACATCAAATAGTGAGAAGGCCCCACAGGCTAAAGGAAATTGTGGCCAAATAGCCTTCTTTTCGTCCTTCAAATCTTTAGTCAAACCTCCTTCTTCACGGGTTTGATAAGCAATTTCGCGTGCCAAGAGTTTGTCAGGAACATACAAAGGTAGGACGTGCGAGGGAGCGAGGCTTCTGAATACCCTAACATATGTAAACATTTCTTCTCCGAACCATCTCGCAACAGGGAGTATATCTACCTCTACTTCAGGGGAAAACCTTGGAACATTTTTATCATACAACATTTTGTATAGGGGCAACATGATTCCATGACAGATCTTGTAAAAGAATGGAGTGAACTTAGAGTCCCACAACTCTTTGTGATAAACATGAATGGGTAAGGGGTCTTGAATTGTCCATTTCCAACCCATCACAGGAAACTTGGAAATATAACAGATCGCATCCATGGCATATGCAAACAAGTAAAAGGGGGGATAGATTCTCTGAGAAACAGTTCTTTTAGACCGGTAGTTTACAATGGCTGTGACTAAATTATCAGACAATATTTTAGCCCAGTCCACTATAGTAGCATCGGTGGTGGCATCCAATAATGGTAGCCATTCAGAAGAAAATTTATTAATATCTGGCTTCCCAAAAAGTCTACAGAGCATTGCAGCAGCAAAGAAATACGGAGAGGTGTTGAGCCTCAAACCTGCACTCATTTACCCATCCTCCCAATAGCCTTTTCCTACTCATTTCCTTCTTTTGTCATCATTTTCTTCATCAACTTGTTCATTTCATTGCATTATAGGACTTTTTAACATGATTTTATAATTGTGCTAATGATTGACTGTTGGTTTAGATTTTTGGTTTAAGTGCTGCAATTCCACAGCTTATACAGGGTTTCTGCAGCCGATCTCTGATTCCGCAGCCGATCCCGGATTCCGCAGCCATTTTCTTATTTGCTATGCTCCAGGTGTCCTCCAGGGGAAAGAGCCACATGGGCAATTTTGTATGACTCTGTACATGGTGCGTGTGCTGATAGCTCAGCCAAACTGGTCGTCTACACCCCTGGTCAACGCGGAGGTAACTCTAGTCAAACGGCAAGGTTGCAAACGGTGGCACGGCTCTGCGTGTTCAGATGGAGCACGGAACGCACAGCTGGCCTCTTCTTTAGCCACGAAGACTGCAGGGGACAAGAATCCAACAGTGGATTTATCAACCACGATGACCGTTTCCTAAATCCGTGCACGGTGCTGCTGAACGTGTCTTTTGCACAGCTTTTAGTTAGCTTAGTTTACGCACAGAACAGTTTGTGTTTCTGCTATAAATAAAGCGTTTCCACACGCTGATTAGTTAGCTTTTAAGTTAGTCTTTTGCTGTTGTTATTCAGTTTGTAAAACTCTGTTTCAAGACTATTTTACATAGCGTTTACGCTCCCCACTGTATTTTATTATGTGCTGATTTAATACCAAGAAGACAGTTCTGTTCTTACCTGTGTAGCTGATCTTTTTAATTGGTTGAAGTGGATGGAGGGCCCCTGTCTGCTACAACCATTCTACAGTAGCTTTTAAATTTATTTTCCTGCATTTTTTTTTTCTAATTTCCCATGTATATTAATGTACAGTTTGATTTCTGCAATTTTGATTTCTTTTGACATGTATATTATTGTACAGTTTGAATTATGCTGCTTTACATTTCCGTACTTTTCATGACTGATCAGTGTGTGTTTTTGCAGCTTTATTAGGAGCCCGGGACAGTGTGCTTTTCCTTCTTTTTATCACTAGTGGCATTTGAAGTTGTCTTATCTAAATTGCTGACTTTTGCTTTGATTTTCATTAGTTTCCTTGCTTAGTTAGTTTCCTTGCCTAGTTTACTTTATCAAGTTTTTTCAAGATGCTAATCTCTCGATGGTTCTTTTTATCATAATTCACTAACTTTTATGGGACCAAAACATCATTTAATTGCAGCTTAGTTTATTTAGTTTTAGACTCATATTGCTAATTCACTCCTAACTCTTTTTCACATGATCAATTTAGCTAAAGGCAGAATGTTAAGGGAGAATTAAGTAGTGTGATTTGTCACTTAATTTTTGCATTGCTTTAGATTCAATAGAGGAGTTAGAGTAGTGTTCTTGCTTTCAATTGAGTTAATGTAGATGTCATTTTCATTCTTATCAGCAGTAAAGGTATTGGACTAGTGCCATTGGTCTTTTTGTTTGATGCTTTACTTTCATTTGAAGCTTTAATTTCATTCCAAGTTATTGTTCAAGTTTTCTCTTTAAATTTCAAGAAGCATTTAGAAATCGCCACATACACACACATTCACTCACTTGTTTATAACTTCATCACATCACATTAGGAAGATAAGTCAAACATCAACTAAAAATGACAAAAATAACTAGGAAAGGTTGCTTAAGTATATATTGTACACTTCACTTCATCAGCTTACGAGCCCCGGGTTGACAATTTATGATAGCAATTTAGACAACACTAAATTGACCAAACATTTTGGCGCCGTTTCCAGGGAAGTGAAATTAGGTAGCCAATTTCTAAAAAAAAATTAAGAAAATTTCAAGAAAGGGAAATTGATAACCTCTCAAAGTATGCTCTCCTCTTGCACCTAGGGTGATCTGGAGGATCAGAAAAGAGAAAGTTATTGGTTTAATAATTTCTTAAGTATGCTCTCTTCTTGCACCTAGAGTGACCTGGAAGATCAGAAAGAGAATTATTAGCCTGACTTGAAGAAAAATAAAAAATGACATGCATAGAGCTAGAGATTCTAGGGGAAGGTTTTTAGCTAGAGCCAAGAGTTCAATTTTTACAAGTCCATCCACTTCAAGGAATAGACAAGAGACACCTCCCTCATCTCCAACTGACACTCCTAGCCCTAGGATTCCTGGAATTCAAGAGGCAAGAATTGACTCTCCCACACCTTCTATTGAATTTGAATCAAAAAGAGATCCTTTCATTCCTTCTACATAAAGACCAATTGTAATTGAAGAAGTAGAATCATCTGAAGAAGAGGGAGAAATTCCTTCTCATTCACCCTTTGTAGAAGAACCAGAAGACTCTGAAGTCTCTAGGGAAACCACTATGACAGAGGAAGGAGGTGGTAGAGGTAGAGGTAGAGGAGGAGGAGGAGGAAACAATGGAGGAGGTAGAGGTAACATTGGAGGAAATAGGGATGGGGATAACTCATTTGGGTTTCCTATCGTCGATGAGGACTCCCGAGCCACCATGAAAAACATCTCGCCATCTGTCCTCCCAAACTTTCATGGGTTAAGGAATGAGGACCCTGAAACATTTCTATTTGAGTTTGAAGTCGTATGTCGAACTTATGATTATCTGGATGACTCTCAAAAACTCAAATTGTTCCCTTCAACATTGAAAGGACAAGCTTTGAAATGGTTCATGGGGTTACTCACTCAATCCATTAGGTCTTGGAATGATATGAAACAGACATTTTTGGATAGGTACCTGGACTATTGTATGCCCACCAATCACAAGGATGAGGTATTTAAAATGGTACAAAGAGAAGATGAGAACTTAGAGGATTTACTTGAAAGATTTCAATATAACCTGAAAAGAGCAAAAATGAGTAACTTGGATGAGGAGACCTTGAAAGCCCTCCTATTAAAAGCCATTAGGGATGAATGGATAGATATTCTGAACATGATGGGGAAAGGAGATATATCTCAACTTTCACTCAATGATATAGCAGAGCTATGTGTCCATCTCTCAAGGGGCAAATCAAAAACTCAAAAAGGGCCTAGAGATCCTTCTCTCCTCAGAGCAAATAAATCTGCAACTGGATTAGTAAGTAGGGCTGAGATCGGCAATATGCTTGATGAATTCAAAACTGACATCTTAGGGAGTCTTAGTGAACAATTAGACACCCTTAAGATTCACAATAAACAGAAAGCAGAAGCTGAGGCTTTGGCCATCTTTTGCCCGAAATGTAGAAAGAAACATGCTCTAAGGGAATGTCCCTTGGATGCAAAAGTTGTGGAAACATGTGTAATTTGCTCAGAAAACCATGAGACCAAGGATTGTCCTTCAATCCTTGGGCTCAAAGCAGTCTTTCAAGAAGATCCAAATACACTTGAATCTCTCTGTTTTATTGCAAGGAGACCTTGGCAAGGGCAACAAAATCAAGGGTTTAACAACTCTATGAATTTCCAACCCCAACCAAATTGGAATCCTTGGCAACAACCTTGGTCCCAACCTCAAAATCCTTTTCAATCATGGATACAAAGCATGCAAAATCCTTATGGGAGATTTGCTCAATTCTATCAATATCCTCCATCTTTTCAAAACCAGCAAGCTCCACAACTTCCAAATCAAAGTCCATAACTATCATTGCCATTTCCACAACAACAGCAACCTTCTCAACAGAATCAAAATTCTCAACTCTTGCTTCCATCCCAACAGAAGTCAAATCAACTTCCTTCTCAGCCATTGCCAAACCCCAATAATAAAAACCCTCAAAATGCTTACATGATGGAAGGTCAACCATTCCCTACCTATATGATTGTTCCTCTTAATGAAGTACAACTCAGATCAGGTAGAATCCTAGATCAACCTTCTATAAATGTTCAACAGCCAAGCATTTCTGAGGAAGAGTCTCTTAAAACCAATAAGGGTTCTGAAGCATCTCTTCAAAACCCAAACACTCAAAAAGAAAAAGAAAAAGAATCAACCCCCACAACTCCCATAGTTGAACAACCTACATCTTTGGCCACACCTCCTTTCCCTGAAAGATTACAAATCGACAAAGGAGTGGAAAAACAAATTTGGTTGCCTGACTATAATTTTCTAGATGAATTGAAGAATGTCTGTATCAAGATTCCCTTGTTACAAGCCATTAAAGAGATTCCTATTCTAGCAAAAACAATAAAGGAGTTGAGCCTTAAAAGACCAGGAAGGAAACCAAGAGATACCAGAAGGATCCACCTGGTAGGGAAAATTGCAGACATCATGATGGGAAAGATTACTATGCAGAAATATGTAGATCCCGGTAGTCCAATTGTCCAAACACATATCAATGGGGTAGAAATACCAAATACTTTGATTGATTTAGGGGCTGCTATCAACATTATGAGTAGACAGACCATGGACCAGTTAAAACTTCCTAACCTTCTCTTTACACCTACTTTAATGCAACTTGTAGATCGATCAATCATTAAACCTGATGGTGTATTGGAAGACATTCCAGTCTCCCTAGACTCTTGGGAATATCCAGTTGATTCTATGATTTTAACTCCCAAGAACAATCTAGGAGGACATCCTCTTATTTTAGGAAGACCTTGGCTAGCCACAGCTGATGCTTTTATAAGTTGTAGGTCTGGGGATATGTATATTTTTTATGGTAATTCGACAAAGAAGTTCAATCTGTATCCTCCAGCGAAAGCAATTACAGAAATAGGAGATAATGAGTGGGTTGATGATGAAGATACTATATAACCTGTCTTTACCATTTCTGAGATTAGTGAAGATAGTCAAATTCTGAACACATTAGAAAACTTTGAACCATCTTCAGAATATGACTCCACGCAATTTCAGTTGGATTCTAACATTGAGTGTCTATCATCTAGACAGATGTCTCTTTTATCTATGGAAGAGTTTGGTAGTTCCGCCATTGAAATTTCTCCAGGAAAAACAATGAATATCAACAAAAATTTGGAAAAATCACAACAGGAAGAGCTAACCAAAGTCTTGCAAAAGCATTCTACTGCATTTGCATGGGAGTATACTGATATGAAAGGTATTGATCCTAAGACTTGCATTCATCACATCTATATCGAGGAAAATAGCAGACCAATCAGACAACCTCAAAGAAGGATGAATCCAAATCTTAGGGAGATCGTGAAAGAAGAGCTCCAAAAGTTACTCAATGTAAACTTCAT
This sequence comes from Pinus tabuliformis, assembly GCA_031772625.1. NCBI lineage: Eukaryota > Viridiplantae > Streptophyta > Pinopsida > Pinales > Pinaceae > Pinus > Pinus tabuliformis. The sequence continues at coordinate 1,675,224,311 of CM062819.1, read as the reverse complement.
TTACCCCATTTCAGATAGCCGGTGGGTTTCTCCTTTGGTTATAGTACCTAAAAAGAATGGTAAATGGAGGGTTTGCATTGATTACAGGGAATTGAACAAAGCAACCTTGAAGGATCACTTTCCTTTGCCCTTTATCGATCAAGTATTAGATAATTTAGCAGGCAAAAAGTATTTCTCATTTTTGGATGGTTTTAGTGGTTACAATCAAATTCAGGTAGCACCTGAAGATCAGGACAAAACCACATTTACTTGTCCATGGGGAACTTTTGCTTACCGAGTACTTCCTTTTGGATTATGTAATGCACCCACAACATTTCAAAGGGCAGTATTAGGAATCTTTTCCGATCTAATTCATGATTGTGTAGAGGTCTATATGGATGATTTTACAGTTTACGGTAATACATTTGAAGAAGCATTAGAAAATTTGGAAAAAGTCCTTATTAGATGTAAAGAAACAAATCTTTCATTAAGTCATGAAAAATGTTTTATGATGTTTACTGAAGGGATTGTTTTAGGACATCATATTTCAGGAGATGGAATTAAAGTTGATAGATCAAAAGTTGAAGTCATCTCCAAGTTACCTATTCCAAATTGTCAGAAAGATGTTAGAAGTTTTCTTGGGTTTACTGGATATTATAGAAGATTTATTGAAAACTTCACCAAGATAGCATCTCCGCTCTTCAAATTACTTACAAAATACTGTGAATTCAAATGGGATCCTGAGTGTCAATCTGCATTTGAAACTTTAAAGACTAGAATATCTGAAGCACCCATTTTGAGAGGGCCAAATTGGAAACTCCCTTTCCACATTTCTACTGATGCTTCAGATACAGCTCTAGGAGCTGTCTTGGGACAAAAGGATTTGGTCCCTTATGCCATTTACTACACCAGTAAAAATTTGACTCCCACTGAGTTAAATTATACTGTGACTGAAAAAGAATTCTTAGCCGTTGTTCATGCAATCAACAAGTTTAGACATTATATAACCGGCTATGAAACCTTTGTCCATACTGATCATTCTGCAATTAGATATCTTATGAACAAACCTGTTACTAATGGCAGAGTTACAAGATGGCTATTACTTTTACAAGAATTCAATATTACTGTGTTAGATAGACCAGGGAAACAAAACACAGTAGCTGATTTCTTGTCTAGAATCCAAAATACTAACGAAGATTCTCCTGTAGAGGATAAGTTTCCAGACGAATACTTGTTTGCAGTAACTACTAAAACTCCTTGGTATGCAGATATTGCTAACTATTTAGTTACAGGGAAGCTACCTCCACACTTATTTCCTAATGAGAAAAGGAAAATCATTCAGGAGAGTTCACATTATTCATGGATTTCTAATGAATTGTTCAAAACAGGGCCAGATTGTGTGATCAGAAGATGTGTTCGGGAAGATGAAATGCCTGACATCCTTAAGACATGTCATGATGAACCGTGCGGCGGACACTTTGCTGACAAGAGGACAGCCTATAAAATCCTTTCTTTAGGATATTAGTGGCCTTCTCTCTTCAAAGATGCAAAACAATATGTCAAAAGGTGTGACAGCTGCCAAAGAGTTGGGAGACCAACTCTTTCAAATGAAATGCCATTACAACCACAGGTATGCATCGAACCCTTTGAAAAATGGGCTTTAGATTTCATTGGACCTATTAACCCACCATCTAAGCAAAAGAAGTATATATTGGTTTGTACTGATTATGTTACTAAATGGGTAGAAGCAAAGGCATTGCCTTCTGCCACTGAAAATTCAGTTGTTCAATTTCTTTTTGAGGATATTTTTACTCGTTTTGGTGTCCCAAGAGAAATTGTGACAGATCAGGGAAGTCAATTTACATCTAACTTGATGAAGAAGCTGATGGAAGAATACAAAATCAAGCACAGAACATCTAATCCATACCATCCGCAAGCAAATGGTCAAGTGGAATCTACGAACAAAGTTCTTGAAAGCATCATCACCAAAACTGTTCATCTCCACAGAAGAGATTGGGCAGAAAGGCTTCCTGAAGCCTTATGGGCCTATAGAACTACATGGAGGAACACAACAGGACATTCTCCCTATGAACTTGTTTATGGGAAAGAAGTCCTGCTCCCCATTGAGTTCCAAGTCAAGACCTTCAAGATGGCAGTTCAATTGGGGATGAGCCTATCAGAAGCCCAAAAGCACAGAATGGAGCAGCTGAATGAGCTAGATGAGATAAGACAAGATGCAATTCTAAGGACTGATCTAGTTCAGCACCAAAGAACTAAGTGGCATGATCGACACATCAAAGAGAGAAAGTTTCAAAAGGGAGATTGGGCCCTATTGTTTGATTCCAAGTTTAAGGACTTCAAAGGAAAATTTCAAACTCATTGGCTTGGACCATATGAGATTGATGAAGTCTTTAACAATGGAGCAGTTCGAGTGAAGACCATTGATGAGCTTCAGACTCCTCTCATTGTGAATGGCCACTGATTGAAAGTCTACCACAAGCCACTCTCAAAGGAGGAATTTGTTAAAATGTTCCAAGAAGATTCTACAATGAGGCTGGTGGAGAAGAATTCTTCTCCTCCATCAGCCTAGTCTTTGTTTCTTTCAGTTGAAAAAAAAAAAAAAAAAAAAAAGGGGTCTCTTGTATAAGCCTGAAAACCAATCTTGGATTGGCGGTCTTATGCAGAAAATATAAAGTGAAAATCAGGGTCACCTGACACTTTATATTTTCCAAATAAAAAAATCTCTCTTTCTCTTTCCATCTCATCCGCCATTTTGTCCATCTCATCCGCCATTTCATCCATCTCATCATCTCCATTCCATTTCATTTTTCTTCCAGTTCATTCATTCCACCTCATTTCTACCAATAAATTCCCTCTCAGGACTATTCCATTCAGTTAAGTTTGTTCTAATCATCTTTGTGCAGGCAGAAAGTGTTGTTGCAGTTTCCGCAGCTAGGAAACCGTTTCCGCAGCCAGTACACTCTGTCTCTGCAATCAAAGCAATTCTGTTTTCAAAAAGAAAATTTGCAGTCGGAGGTATCATCATCATCAAAGGGAAGCAAGGATACATAGCACCTACAAGGTCAGAAAGCAATCAAAAGTTAGCCACCATAATCAACAAAGGGATCAAATGCAAACGTATGAAGGTATATTCCAAATTTTTAACCAACAGTTTAATGTCATTTATGCATGGTTTTCAAATCGTGGTAGGAGTCACTTAATGCAATGATTGACAAGATTATCCCACTCCTCATCCACTCCTCGTCCACGATCACGCCTAATCCACCTCATCACCCTCCTAACGGTCCCCTAATTACTATTGATTCGAACTTAATACGAGCTGCTCTTCCATTAACTACTCGTACCTCAGTGACATATACCAGTGTACTACGGCTCTACATATGATCATTTCCGCAGCCAAGTGTATGTAGCCACCCGACGCTTAAGGATTTGGTCATTGCTTCATCTGCTTATATCTCCATTTCCCGCATGCATAAACTCATTGTCATGTTGTTCTCTACTTTCTCATACCACCGTTTCCATTCTCGTTTTCATACACCACTCTCGTTTTTACTGTAAATCTCTCTCTTTTCTTTTTCCTCACCTCTCTGTTCAAAACCCTGATCACAAGTTTTGCACCATACCGTTTATTACATTACGGCTACTCTGTTACAACCGTAATTCCCCCATTTTTCCCGTGAGCATTCTCCTCAAGCGTCCATATACCACTGTCAGAGCTTCAAGTAAAACTGAGAGCCGAAAATGGGGAAATTGTTAAGAGCAGAACCGGAGGGTTTGAAATTTTTAGAGGGTTACCCACAGACAAAGGAAGCACTGCAGAAAGCCAAATGGTTGAAGTTCATCCAGAAATTTAAAGGGGGCAATAAAGAGGTGACAAAGGCATTTGCCCGGTCATTTAATGGAAATACCGTGGAGGTAGGAGACCTGCAGTTCACCATAACAGAGAGCACCTTGGCCACAACAACCGGTTTGCCTCAAAAAGGAGAACGCTAGTTCAAAAACAGAACAGTTGAAGATCAAGAGTGGAAAAATATGCTCAAGAATCCAGGTATGGATACCTCCATTTTCACTAAGGGAATCCCTATACATGTCATTAAGGAAGAGTGGACTTCATTATTGTTGCTTGTTCAAAAATTTTTAACATGTGAAGGCCGCTTCGGTATCATGTATGTATACCATGCAAGAATCATGATGCACTTTATGGATGACCATGCTATCAATCTACCTTATTTCTTGTTAGCTAGTCTAAGGAAGATGAGTACCACTGTTCAGAAACACGTGGAAAACATTGAACCCGACTTGTATCATCATGGACTCATTAGAAATTTAATTGAGGAGCAGTTGAAAATTAAAAAGGATACGTGGGAAAAGTTTCTAGTTAGAAACCATTTTCAAGAGGTAGCAGAAGCCTCTAGCAGCTCTCCTAGGATACCAAAGAGAAGTAGGAGAAGAGGGAAAGAAGTTACTGCCCAAGAAACTGCTGTAGAAATTGAAGAAACTACCCAAGAGATTGCTGAAGAAACTGTTCAAGAAACTGCCCAAGAAATTGCTCAAGAAGAAAGGAAAAAGGGAGGCAGAACTAAAAGACAAAAGAAGGATAAAGGGAAAGCCATTGTGCAAGAGTCATACCCTTCACTTGAGCCCTCAATTGAAGAAGACTCCCAAACACTAGCTGATAGACTTGCTCAACTCCATGCTACTGCCCTCTCAAAGAAGAAACAAAAGCAAAAAACAAAGTACTTTGCAAAAGCAAAAGAGCACTAGTGCCGTGAGAAGGAGCAGCAGACTAAAAAGGAAAATGAGGGTCATTAAAGACAAACAACCACATTTTATTGACTTGGGAGAAAGTACACCTGAAAAGGTTGCTACCCAGCTTGATTTTGAATCAAGTTCCCCACGTGTTGAGGTCACTCCTCCACGTGAAGAAAGCCCATTTCAGCAAGACCCTCAAACAGAGTTTGAATATGAACCAAGTCCAAGAAGATCACCTGACATTGACCCTGACCAGCAGGAGGTGTACAATTACTTGGAAACCTTAGAGAAATCAGCTGCCGGTCCTAGCACTATCTTTCCTCTTGATCAACAGGTTCAATCTCTAAAACAAGAAGTGTTCGAGCTAGAAGTCCTGAATCGCCATATTAAACAAGAAAATGAAGCATTGAGAGAACAAAGCAAGGTGGACAAAATTGTCCACGACAACACAATGCTTCACTTGGGTCTTTGGTAGAAAAAGAATAGGAAATTGAAGAGGAAATGCAAGAAATTGAGCAGGGCCTTGATTAACTTGAAATTTAGGTGTTTGGTTAGAAAACCAAGAACAAATTTGGCAGCAAGAAGAAAAAGGAGAAGGTTGGATGTCTTGGCAGAGGCAACTGAGCATATGGACTGAAAAATCATGACAAATTTTTGGTTGCATGAGGACATGCAACACCTTCACAATGGGGGTATGTTGAGCCTCAAACCTGTACTCATTTACCCATCCTCCCAATAGCCTTTTCCTACTCATTTCCTTCTTTTGTCATCATTTTCTTCATCAACTTGTTCAATTCATTGCATTATAGGACTTTTTAACATGATTTGCTAATTGTGCTAATGATTGACTATTGGTTTAGATTTTTGGTTTAAGTGCTGCAATTCCGCAGCTTATACAAGGTTTCCGCAGCCGATCTCTGATTCCACAGCCGATCCCAGATTCCGCAGCCATTTTCTTATTTGCTATGCTCCAGGTGTCCTCCAGGGGAAAGAGCCACATGGGCAAGTTTGTATGACTCTGTACATGGTGCGTGTGCTGATAGCTCAGCCAAACTGGTCGTCTACACCCCTGGTCAACGCGGAGGTAACTCTGGTCAAACGGCAAGGTTGCAAACGGTGGCACGGCTCTGCGTGTTCAGATGGAGCACGGAACGCACAGCTGGCCTCTTCTTTAGCCACGAAGACTGCAGGGGACAAGAATCCAACAGCGGATTTATCAACCACGATGACCGTTTCCTAAATCCGTGCACGGTGCTGCTGAACGTGTCTTTTGCACAGCTTTTAGTTAGCTTAGTTTATGAACAGAACAGTTTGTGTTTCTGCTATAAATAAAGCGTTTGCACACGCTGATTAGTTAGCTTTTAAGTTAGTCTTTTGCTGTTGTTATTCAGTTTGTAAAACTCTGTTTCAAGACTATTTTACATAGCGTTTACGCTCCCCGCTGTATTTTATTATGTGCTGATTTAATACCAAGAAGACAGTTCTGTTCTTACCTGTGTAGCTGATCTTTTTAATTGGTTGAAGTGGATGGAGGGCCCCTGTCTGCTACAACCATTCTACAGTAGCTTTTAAATTTATTTTCCTGCATTTTTTTTTTCTAATTTCCCATGTATATTAATGTACAGTTTGATTTCTGCAATTTTGATTTCTTTTGACATGTATATTATTGTACAGTTTGAATTATGCTGCTTTACATTTCCGTACTTTTCATGACTGATCAGTGTGTGTTTTTGCAGCTTTATTAGGAGCCCGAGACAGTGTGCTTTTCCTTATTTTTATCACTAGTGGCATTTGAAGTTGTCTTATCTAAACTGCTGACTTTTGCTTTGATTTTCATTAGTTTCCTTGCTTAGTTAGTTTCCTTGCCTAGTTTACTTTATCAAGTTTTGTCAAGATGCTAATCTCTCGATGGTTCTTTTTATCATAATTCACTAACTTTTATGGGACCAAAACATCATTTAATTGCAGCTTGGTTTATTTAGTTTTAGACTCATATTGCTAATTCACTCCTAACTCTTTTTCACATGATCAATTTAGCTAAAGGCAGAATGTTAAGGGAGAATTAAGTAGTGTGATTTGTCACTTAATTTTTGCATTGCTTTAGATTCAATAGAGGAGTTAGAGTAGTGTTCTTGCTTTCAATTGAGTTAATGTAGATGTCATTTTCATTCTTATCAGCAGTAAAGGTATTGGACTAGTGCCATTGGTCTTTTTGTTTGATGCTTTACTTTCATTTGAAGCTTTAATTTCATTCCAAGTTATTGTTCAAGTTTTCTCTTTAAATTTCAAGAAGCATTTAGAAATCGCCACATACACACACATTCACTCACTTGTTTATAACTTCATCACATCACATTAGGAAGATAAGTCAAACATGAACTAAAAACGACAAAAAGAACTAGGAAAGGTTGCTTAAGTATATATTGTACACTTCACTTCATCAGCTTACGAGCCCCGGGTTGACAATTTATGATAGCAATTTAGACAACACTAAATTGACCAAACAAGAGGTGTGAGAACCAGTACTATACATACCATGTTTATCCTTTTTGAGCGGTTCATCTCTCCTTGACCAATCTTTGATGGTTTCTGCCAGGTCTTGATTTTCTTTGGCAAATTTCTCCATAAACTGTTTGTTATAAGTCGCCTGTGGCTCTGGCAAATGGTACATGAGCCTCAAATCTTGTGAAGTGAATGAGCCAATGAGTCCTTGACCCTGAGTCTTAAACTGTCTATCTCTGATATCTGTGCTGTCTAGTATCCATTTAATCATGTCTGTGTATGGAAGAATTCTGGGCCTCACCGCTATCCTGTGTAAGAATGAACAAGCCAGTTCTGTGATGGACGCCTCAGAAGAACTATGTGAGCCTGCAATAGCCTCGACTTCCATTACTCTAGGATTCTCTTCCTCAAGTAGATTGTACATGCCTTCCCAGGTAGCAATACCAGTGTCTCTGTTACAGGCAGTGTCTATATACAAGGGCGCCATTTCTTTCTCTTCAGAGCTCAGGGCTTTGCCTTTCTTTCCCATAGTATTGTGCGTACTGCTTTATATCGTTTTCTGCTCTCCGTTCCTACAATTTACAAGTGAAGTGAGAATAATGATAAGAAAAGGTGATGGGAAAGTCTTAAATGTTGAAGACGTATAAAATATACCACCTTACGTGAAATGACTTCTTGATAAACACAAAACCCTATTTCATTAATGATCGGTAACTAACTCATTTAATTAGCATTAAATCGCATAACCAGGTCTCGGTTTATGGAAAATACTTTTTTGAACAATGAGCCCGAAAGATCTACAGTGAAGCGATTTTGCGATTTGCTTCGCAATATCACATATCACAACATCGCAGAATCACCATATCGCTTGCTTGTTATATCCCAAATTCATGATATCGCATTATCGCATTATCGCATTGCCGCTCAAACGCAAAATCGGAATATCGAAATATCGCATTATCGCATAATCGCAATATCGCAGGAGTGTGGCATATGACAATTTTTGTTAATCTATTTTCTGCGAAATGCAATTTGCAATACCCGCCATCGCATATCGGTAGTTTAAAGTTTTTCATCATAAGTGGTCTTTGATGCATGCGATGCGATATATGTTTGTAGTCCCGTATCGCGATCTCACAGTTTTAGAATTTGGCTTGCAAGGAGGTACCCTATTATCCTTTTGCGATGCGATATTTCCTAAGGAATAATTCTACTTTATCATAAAACTTAAGCTTTTTTAGATTTTTCAAGGGTATTTTCTTAAGTTTTTTTACGGTAAGTTTTATTGAAAAAGGAAATACAAGCACTAATTGATTTTTTTTAATTTTGACTAAGGGTCCCCACTTATTTAGTATTAGTAATAACACTAAATAAGAAGGGGGGTTGTTGCTGGCCACAACATTTGGTGACTCACTTGGAAGAACCAATTATCTATGCTTTTCTTTTGAATTTTCTAAACTTTCAAAATAGAAACTTTTGTAGAAAATTAAACTTTATTATAGAAAGACAAAGTACATTATGCTTTTACCTATCAATGATATTTTGTTTCTTCTATTTCCAACTTTGATTATTTACTCCCTCAAGCTAGTCCTTGTATCTACGTCAGTCATTACTTGGTTTATATAGATAAAAACAAAGCCTTCTCTGTAAATCAGTTTTGAATATTCTCATTTGTCGTAGGTAGAGCCTCTGCTGCCAAAAACGTTTATAGCCTCGATAGGGTTACCTCTTACCTAGCAATGATCCTGTATCCTACTTAGAGAAATTTACAATTTTCAAAGAGAAATCCATATCCACACTTATTTCTTTCATTTTCTTTTTTACCCTTAAAGAACAATGTCTTGGTTTGGTAGCCAATTTATGACACAGTCATTCACTGATTTATAGCTTTGCTGAACAAGCTGGCTCGTGATGAGACCCCTTGTCTTTTGATTGCAACAATCTTGAGTCATTGCCCTATTGTGGTATGCAGTATTGGCAAAGTCAGCAAGCTATAATATCTATGATCATGATAAGCTGGCTCGTGATGAGACCTCTTACTCTTTAGGTTGAAGTGTATCTTTGGATCATTCTCTGAACATTGTAGTTTCCTAGGTGGGGAGGAAGTCATTGTTTCCTTAAGATGGCTCTGGACGACAATAATAGAGTTTTTTGGAAAGAGCTTTTCTACAGAGAATCTTTGTTTTATTATTGATACCTTTCATTGGACTGATACAAAACAATTTCCCACTAAAAGTCGTTTTTTATCAAAATTTATAAAGTCGAAACTAGTATCATTTCTAGGCCTCGAGTCTTTAACTGTATCTTTCAATAATAATGATCATTTTCTAAAAGAATTCTATTTATACAAGTGAAAAAAAACAAAATCTAAAAGAGAATTTGTGTCTTTTTTGTGAATTCCTAATGTAACCATTTACAACCAGTTTTACTATAAAACTAAAACAACTACTCTACAAAATAGAAGAATGATATCCTATGGAAAAAAAATTTTGAGGATCTGCCCGTTAACAGGTAAAGAAACTCTTTTTCCTGTTAGATCCTGTAACATAAAAGTAGACGGACCTATGACTTCTACGATTTGAAAAGGGCCAAGCCACATTCATTGAAATTTTGTATGTTTCCCTTTTTCCTCATGAGCCTTGTCCCATTTTAAAACTAGATCTCCCATCTGAAAATCTTTTTTGGATATCATGTTAGAATCAAAAGAGGCTTTTACTAATGCTTGATGATGAGCATGAGTTATTTTAGCCTATTCTCGTTGTTCTTCCAACTTAATTATTTCCAGCTGCCTTAGTTGTAAGGAAGAAGTTGGTGCTTCATCGATATATTGAACTAAGGCTAAAGAGGGAATTTCCAAATGAGTTGGAAGAACCACTTCTTTCCCATAAACTAAATTGAAGGGGGAAGTGCCGATGGAGGCTTTGTGAGTTATTCAGTCTGCCCATAAAGCATATATTAAAGACTTGTGCCAATTTTTATGATTTTGGTCAATGGTTTGCTTAATAATCATGATTAAGTTCTTATTTGTAGATTCAGCTAATCCGTTCCCCTGTGGGTAATAATTGGTAGAGTATTTAAGCTTGAAACCCCTTTTGAGTGCAAACTCAGTCATCACATTACCAGAAAAATATGATGCATTATCAAATATTAAAGCAGAAGGCAACCCAAACCTGGCGATGATGAACTGATCTATGAATTCGATGATATTTTCAGTGTTAGCTGTCTTGAGTGGAACTGCTTCTACCCTTTTAGTAAAGTAATCTATTGCTGTAAGGATATATCTATGTTGTTTAGAGAGTGAGGAACGATCTCACCTATTATGTATAATCCCCACTGATCGAAAGGCTTCTCAATGTTAACTGGTTGTAGTGGAAAGGATGGTTTCTTTTGTCTCCCTGTTATAGACATTTTTGTGCCTTACAGCATTGAGCATGAAATGTCCATAATTAAGGGATCCAAAGTCCCTAAACATGTTGTTCCTACCCCTAGAGGAACAAGGCTAACAAACCACAGCAATTCACAGAAGTTCTCCACCAGAAACTGCTCAAAAACAAGTCAATTCAGGATCATGTCAATGGCTCCACTGGCTGTCTACGCTGAATGTCAAAGCCAACACTGGCTACCTACGTTGAATGTCAAAGCCAACACTGGCTACCTGCGCTGAGCGAGAGTGGACATGTGGCAAGCTCATTTCTCAAGGTGTCAAAACCCAGGAAGCTTCCAAAATGACACTTGCCTCAGGGAATTCGACTATGATGAGTAAGAGGTTCCAAATCTCCAAGTGGAAGCAAGAACCTCCAAGTGGAATCAAGAACTGACAGAGGGAGAGGACACTAGTCAGATCTCAAGCTGACTCATCCTCTCTCCAAACATCTATATATGGATCTCTCCTCCATGAGATCTAGAGGCTGGAATTTTGTTATTGCAAAGAATTGTTGTTGGTTTGAGATCAGAATCATTGGGTGCTTAATGCTTTGAAGGGAGGTGAAGATAGGAATTCCATTTTGCTGGGAAGGAGATGCTGGATTGGAGCCTTCTTGGTTGTATCTCTTCCTGAACCTTGTTATTCATCAATAAAGCTATCTTGGTTTCTCCTATATACTGATGTATCTTTGATGTATGATTGCATTAGTATGTTTAGTTTACTTCTAATCCTGAACTAGTTATGAATATGAATCTATGTCTTGTGTAGTGTTCTTCTCTTGTAATCTTGTAGAGACCTGTTGAAGCTGGGCGAGCGAGAAGGCAAGTAGCTGGGAACTCTCAAAGAGAAGAGAAACCGGATCGAGGGACAAACGGAAGACACCGGTTAGTCCATCCATCTCTCTTCATTCTTATTTCATAAAGGAAGAATACTAGAATAGCTGTCTCTGTTTGTTGGTAAGGCACTGTCACACCTTAGGTGGATAGGATCGTCCTACATAGGCATTTTTCCCCACAACACTCCCGGCAGCAGTTTGACAGACTTGACATTTCCTCATGTAGTTATGTGAGTCTTTGAATAATGTGGGCCAGTAATATCCTGCGCGTAAGATTTTATGAGCAATAGCGTCTCCAGCGTAATGTCCGCCTGCTAGCCCATTGTGGAGTTCCTGCAAGACTTTTTTAGCTTCAGATTTGTCAAGACATCTAAGGAGAACAGAATCATAAATTATTCTAAAAAGAACATCATTCACCAGCTGATATTGTTTGGCTTTCAACCTTAGAGCTCTTTTCTTGGTACGATCGAGGCTTGAAGGAGTGTATCCATTCTTTAGATAATAAATGATATCAGCGTATAATGACTCAACATCGTTTAGGCTTACCTCATACATTTGTATCTCTGCAGATGGAATTTTGGACATCAGCGATGCTCCGGCCAGAATTTTGCAAAATCCTTGACCTTTTACAATACTTGCTGGTTTGATTTCTACGTCATATTCCTGTAAGGCAGTAACCCAATTGGCTCTTTTCTCACCCACATTCTTCTGTACTAGAAGATTTCTTACCGTTGGAAATAGTACTATGATTTTTGTATGTGTTTTGAGTAGAAAAGGTCTAAAATACTTAATTGCTTTGAAAACAGCATAAGCTTGTTTCTCCACATCTGAATAATTCAACTTAGCCCCTTGTAAATTGGAACTGAAAAAAGCAATTGGGGCTTCTGCCTTTTCTTGATTTACATGAGTGAGTATCACAGCATATGACCTATCAGAGGCAAATGTATATAAAATAAAAGGATCGGAAAAATTTGGAGTTGCTAAAGATGGAGTATTAATGATTGCTTGTTTGATCAGATTGAATGCCTCATGTTCATCTTGGCCCCATTTAAAGTTTGAGTTCTTTTTAATCATTGCTTGTAAAGGAGACACAATTCTTGAAAAATCTAGAACAAATCTTTTTACAAAATTAATCTAGCCAAGAAAAGATTGCATGGCTTTCTTGTTGTGAGGTAGAGGGACTACGGAAATCTCCTTGATTCTGTCAAGATCAATGTGAATTCCAGATTTTGACACTATGAATCCGAGAAGTTTTCCTTCACTTAATGCGAAAAAGGATTTTTTCGGGTTAAGTGAAATTCCATACTTTTGACAACGTTGGAAGATTTGTTTTAAATCTCTAAGATGATTGTTTCATTTCTTGGAATATACAGTTATATCATCCAAATAGATTACCACTGATTTATTAACTAACCCTTTGAATGTGATGTCCATAGCTCTCTGAAATGTGGCACCAGCATTAATCAGACCAAATGGCATCTTTTGATATGTGTATGTACCCCATTTAGTTCTGAATGTGGTTTTTAACTGATCATCGGGATGTACCAACACTTGATTGTATCCTAAGAATCCATCCAAGAAGGACATCAATTCTGAGCCCACAACCGCCTGCAGTATTTGTTCCATGGGAGGCAAAGGAAAATTGTCCTTTTGGCAGGCTTTGTTGAGATTTCGAAAGTCAATGCAGATTCTAATATCTCTATTTTTCTTTCTAACAAGGAACATATTGGAAACCCATTTGGAATGTCAAACGGGAAAAATTATTTTGGCTTTCAGTAACTTATTGAGTTCAGATTTGATCTAGTTTTCTAGATTGGGATGGATCTTTCTCAACTTTTGTTGGATAGGTTTTTCATTGTCTATCATTGGAATAGTATGTTGGATGATGGATGTGTCGTACATTTTGAGTTCATCGTAATTCCAAGAAAAGACACTTTTGTATTGTCTCAAGAGATGAATATACGCTAATTTTTCTTCAGGAGCTAGACCAAGGCCTAGATTGATATTCTGTGGTTTGGTATCAGTTCCTAGATTTACTAATTCATAATTCAAAGTTGAAATTTGGAGTTTTGAATTGGTAGATCTTTCAAATCATAAAGATCTTCTAACTTGACTACTGACTTAGGTATGGCATTGTTAGTGCTATCCTGTTGCAATTGTTGGTCATGTTGGTCTTTGTCAATTATTTGATTGGTATAGGATCCTTCAAATGTGAGGAAACTCACAATATCAGGGTCGTCTTTGAAAATCCTCCAAATGGTAATGTTATCAAGAATATATGGTCTAAAAATTAATTAAATTGAAAATTGATCAGGGCTAAAATCTTCTGAAGGAATGGGTTTGGAAGCTACGTTGGCTAAGAGGTCTGCACTAACATTCTGGAGTCTGGGAATTGATGAAATATTAAATGCTATAAAGTATTCAGTCAGATCTTGAACTAAAGATTGGTAATGTTTTAAATGACCTGATAAACAATGTATAGTATTACATACCTGTCTGATTACAATTTCAGAATCTCCGAAAACTTGAAGGTATTTGACGTCTAATCTGATTGCTTTGTATAATTCTTGGACTAAAGCCTCCTATTCTGCGGTGTTGTTGGTGCAATCAAATTCGAGTCTACAGGTTAACATAGTTTTATCTCCCTCCGGACTTATTAACACGCATCCAGCTCTTGCTCCTTCATTAGACTTAGAACCGTCAAAAAATAATTTCCAAAATAAAGATTTATTTACAGGACTATCTATAAAATTAATACATTTAGAACTATCTGCTTGAGAGAAATTTTCTACTTGAGATAAAGCAGAATGTTCTAAGTAAGGTGAAGTATGAGCATTAAAATTTCCTAGGAAAGAATCCACTGAGTAGTTGCCAATGATATTAGAACTATATGCTACTGGTTCATTTTCTCCCTCCAGTTCTGTTACTATGTATTTCTGATGTCTTTCCCACTAAACTTTTATCTGATTTGGTTTACCATTGTAAGGGAGCCACATGTACGACCAGTCAGTTGCAAAGTATCCATGAAGTTTTTTTTACCAATCTCTGCTAAGAATTAAGCCATAAAATTCTGGAATATCAGCAACTAAAATGTCGATAACTTGACATACCTTTGGGTTGGATGACAGCCTTATCGTGACCTGATTTAATTCGCCAATCACTTCAACTTGCGATCGATCTAATTGAACTATGCGTACAGCTGATTTTTGTGGTTAAACGTTCAATTTTGCACATATTGACTTTGGTAAAATATTCGATGAAGCTTGAGAATCCACTAAGAAATTATGCAAATTTTATTGAAAATTTCATAAGTAAGAAGAAATGGGGGAGTATGAGATCTCGATCTTCCTCCAATTAAGGCGATATCGTTTGGATAAAATTTATTAATCGCATTAGCTGGAGGTCTTCCCATGTCATGGGAAGCTTGAGAGATTACAACGGCAGGCAAAGGTGCAACTGGTACAGCATGTAATTCTTTCAAAAGTACCTTTTGCTGGTGTTTTAACTTGCTCAATTCGTAAAAAGTGATATTGGCCCTAGTCTTTTTCATGTCTTCTATGATATTATACTCCATTTCATCCGAAACGATCAGCGTTTTAGATGGAGTTGATGAGTCTGTTTGGATTGGGCTGGTTTGAGTCGCTTTAGGTGTCGTTTTCTTGGCTGCGACTTTATCCTTAGTCATCGAGCTTGCGCTTTTTGGCTTAGGGGTAGGTTGAGGAGGATCAAGTTGATTTCTGCTGCGAGTACTAACCGGGGATGCGTCTTGATCCTCTTCATATGGGAGGATGAAATCCAACATACCTTGTAACTCTACAACTTCTTCTTCATCGATATGTTCTTCAGTAGTGATTTCATCTTCTTCTTCTTCGGATTCAGCACTTGTAATAGCGTTAGGGGGTTTGGAATCGGTTAAAGGGTTTCTTTTAAAAGGTCTGTATGGATTTTTAGAAGAAGTTTCTGCCACTTTTTTCTTAATGTTGACCATCTCGTTAGACATGGTCTTCAAAACTTTTTGCAATCCTTCTAAATCGAATGGATCTTTCAATTGTTTTTTCTTGGGATCTTCCTTGAAAGAAACCTTCTTGGATTTTCATTCTTCTATTGTGTTTTTCTTTTCTAAGGCCATAATACGTTTCTCTACTGCTATTGCTTCTTTCATATTTTCAACTAAAGTTGTTTTGTTAGCCCTATCAACAAAGATTGTTATGTTTGATGGTAAAGCAGTAATGTAGCATTCACTTCACACTTCTTTGCTAGGCTGGGAAGCAGCAGGAATTTTATTTAAGATTTTATTGAAACGTAAATTGAATCTTTGATAGGTTCTTTTGACTTGGCTGTAAGGTTAGACAGGTCATTGATCAATGTTGCCATAGACCTATCATCACCAAACTTAGTCAAGAATTGTTCTTGGAAAATCTCCCAACTAGTAATAGATCCAGACGGTAATGAGAAATACCATGATCCAGTTGTTCCTTGCAGAGTATAAGGAAAAAGTCGAACAACAACATCTTCATTGGTAACTCCATTAAGATTTATGGATAACATAAAGTTATTTATATGTTCTTCTGCTAGCATTCCTGCCTCAGGATTAAACTTAGGCAGCCATTTTTCAGGATGGGTCAGTAACTGACTCAAGGGCGCAAGCATTAAGACTGCCCTTGGGTTATGCCATCGATATTGGGCCATCGTTGAACTACTAACAGAGGAAAGTGCAGAAGATGATCCCTGTGGTTGAGAAGATGAGGATGTTATGATTCCAGATGATTGAGAAGGAGATGTGGGAGTACCGGTGGACTGATGGACAATGATCTAAAGTGGAGGGGTGGATGGTTGACTTCGCAGTGAAGAGGTTGAGATGGATGATGATGATGATGAAAGAGTCTCGCTATCGGACCCTTTGGGAGATTTCCTTGCTCTCTTCCTTGTAGGTAGAGGTAACTCGGTTGGCTGAACACCAAACTTTTCACTCTTTAATCTGGTAAGAGGATGAGAAGGGTTATATTGTGAAGTCATGCTGCCTTGAGATTTATCAGATTTTTGAGGAGATATAGAAAATCGTTGAAGTTTGTGAATCAAAGATTCAATTTCACGAGGTTCAATAGTGGAATTTTCTGAAATGTTAAGGTTTTTAGTAGCGGCTGTTGCTCCAACGACTTCTGGCTCTGGATTTAAAGATTCTAAATGCAATGGAGAAGTCAGGGGAGATGGTGAGGGCGATTTACTCTCAGAATGGTATTTAGATTTGGATTTACTTGCCATTCACAATTCGTGGCCCTCCTTCTAGCACCAAATATGTTGAAGCCCTGAAAATCGGGTCTACAACAAGGGGGATACAAACCCGGTCCGGACCTTGGTTAGCAGCTCCTTTTCCATTTGGTATAGTGGGTCCAACTGGGGATATGGGACTAGTTTCCCAATTTATATGTGTCTATGTGAAGAATTGATATTTCCCTTCTAAAAGTTCCTAAGTGAGATGCTATAATTCTAACTCTAATCTAATAACATGTAAATGGTATTCTAATAAGCAGAAATATCTAAGTCTACACTAACCTGGGGTGTAATCCTTCTGTTATGCAATATAAAATGATTTCAGATAACAATTGATAATAAAGATCATTCAACTGTTTTGAGAAAAGAATTCAATACAGATAAACCACTTCGTATAAAAAGTTAGACGAAACAGTTGTGAAAGGAATATCACATAATAAGCTATTCATACATTAAGCATAAATAAATAGCTATCACCGTACAAAAGTGCCAAATGATAACTCAAGCATTCACACATCAATATATAAACAACTGAACTTGAATATCACTTTCAACACATAGGCAGAAATAGTTAAGAGATAGAAGTACCATTTATAGCTAGTCCTACTCATGAGTTTCAAGCGATAATGATTTATCTCTTCGTAACCCAACATCCACTAAGAGTACAAAAGTGCAACATCAGTAGCAGATATTAAATATGGATATCGATAAATCTTGTTCCATTCATTCATCAAAACCTCCACAGAGGGTACAAAAGTGCATGTTCTGGGGATAAGTTTTTGATAAATTTCAGGACCCTTCTCTAAATGCATGAGAAGGGTTTAAATACTTCTAACTAAATCTAAAAATAACTTATTACAAAGATGTAGGATGCGGTTTAAATGACCATCCTCACTTTGGGAAAAAATAAAACAAAATTAAAACTAAAACTGAAACTAAAATTAAAATTACTAACTATTTCTGTATCTACTCCTTGAAGTCGCATGCATTCAACATCTGTTTGAGAAGAGTCGGCTGACTGATTTCTGATTTTAGCTGTGCTGCGAAAACAAAATCGGCAAGAGCTGGCACCATCTTCTTGGCAGAATTGATGATACACTTCAGAGTCATCCACTGGCTATGTGGCTTTACCAAGTACATCCAGTAACAATCCCAATTCAACTTGGTTAACCTTTGGATTGATTCTGCCTTTTCTTGAGCCTTCTGTTTCCAATCGGCTTGTAGTTGTTGTACTTTAGGTAGATACCCTGGAGTGGTTTCTGAGATCAGGTTTGCCCTATGCAGATTTTCATTTATACAATCAATAATGTTGTTTGTTGTCATGGCCGCTTCTTCTACTACTTGTTCTGCTTTCCTGAGTTGTGCATCCCATTTATTAAAGAGCATTTCTTTGTGATTGTTGTTGATCCTTGATGCGCCTGCTCTTTTTCCTTCCTCTGTTTCTTGCCAAGTCAAATATTCAGTAACTCGTTTATCAATTAAATCATAATCATTTCGTAAATCTACGACTTGATTAGTGATTTTATCGCTTATTTCACAATAAGAGTTCCACTGCGATATTCTTTGGCACAAGGCTTCCTGTTGCTGCAGTAGTTTTTCGTTCAAGGAAATGGATTTTGTGATGAATTCTATAAGTTTAGGATCATCCTTGTGCATCTCCTGCGTATCCCGCAACTATTTTTCTTTCTCAGCCAAACTATTCTGGTAGCTTATCTACATTCGTTGGAAGTCCTGTTTTAGTCTTTCAAGCTGTTTCTGTACTTCGTTGTTGGCATTAGCTTGTTGCAACTGTTGTTGCAAAACTCGTATCTGGTCTTCCTTTTATTTTAGCAGTTGATGTACCTCAGATGCTTTATCAATGGTTGCAGAGGCATATGCTCCTGCAATCTGAGATAATTTGGTGAGATTCTCAGTGGGATCGGTAGTAGGATCTTGCCATAGGACGTCTAATTGTTCTGCCTCATGAGAGAGCACGTTTTCCAATTTCTTTTTCTTCCTTTGTCTTGTCACTACTACCTTGTGTTGCAGACTATAAAATACATCAAGAGGAGGAATTTCTTCTATCTTGAGGATGAGTTCAGAGGATGGGATGATGGGAATATATTCCATCTCTGGGGCATTGCTAATTGTTCCTGTGATTATATCTTCTGTTTCCTATACATCACTTGCAAGTGTCTTTGTACTTGGTCCCTCTAGATTGATCAATTCATTGAAGGTCTCCCATTTTTTATCTAGTTTGGTTATGTTTGATGATGGCTGAACAACGAGAGGGGAAGGATCTGTTTGTGGGGAGGTAAAAACCTATTGCTGTGAGAGCTCTTTTGATTGGGCAATATCCTTTACTGACCCCTCACTTTTACCATGCTCACTTTCTGATATTTTGGAATGTTCAGGTGTTTCTTTCCCAGATTTAGATTTAGATCTATTTGTGTCTGAACTTCCACTAAGACTAATACTTGGAGTTGGTTCCCTTACGAGTTCCAAGCGTAGTTTCTCAACAGGGATAGTAGCTAACCTCCTTTCCCTATATATCTTGAACTGTTGAAATTCTGCTAGAGGAAATCGCATTTGAGCCGAATGTAGAACTTCTTCAAGCATATTTTTCTGTTGGAACATGTCATCAAAAAGATCTTCTTCTTTAGAAAACACCTTTATTTTGACTGCAGTAGTGAAATTCTTAGCAATATCATGAGGGTCGAATGGTCTTCCTGGAAACTTGAATAATTGTAGACACGTTATGTTGTTTACTTCATTGAATGCATGGCCTACATTAAATAGTGCGAAGGCCCCACAGGCTAAAGGAAAGTGTGGCAAAATAGCCTTCTTTTTTTCCTTCAAATCTTTAGTCAAACCTCCTTCTCCACAGGTTTGATAAGCAATTTCTCATGCCAAGAGTTTGTCAGGAACATACAAAGGTAGGACGTGCGGGGGAGCGAGGCTTCCGAATACCCTAACATATGTAAACAGTTCTTCTCCGAACCATCTCGCAACAGGGAGTATATCTACCTCTGCTTCAGGGGAAAACCTTGGAACATCTTTATCATACAACATTTTGTATAGGGGCAACATGATTCCATGACAGATCTTGTAAAAGAATGGAGTGAACTTAGAGTCCCACAACTCTTTGTGATAAACATAAATGGGTAAGGGATCTTGAATTGTCCATTTCCAACCCATCACAGGAAACTTGGAAATATAACAAATTGCATCCATGACATATGCAGACAAGTAAAAAGGGGGATAGATTCTCTGAGAAACAGTTCTTTTAGACCAGTAGTTTACAATGGCTGTGACTAAATTATCAGACAATATTTTAGCCCAGTCCACTATAGTAGCATCGGTGGCGGCATCCAATAATGGTAGCCATTCAAAAGAAAATTTGTTAATATCTGGCTTCCCAAAAAGTCTACAGAGCATAGCAGCAGCAAAGCAATACGGAGAGGTGAGAGAACCAGTACTATACATACCATGTTTATCCTTTTTTAGTGGTTCATCTCTCCTTGACCAATCTTTGATGGTTTCTGCCAGGTCTTGATTTTCTTTGGCAAATTTCTCCATAAACTGTTTGTTATAAGTCGCCTGCGGCTCTGGCAAATGGTACATGAGCCTCAAATCTTGTGAAGTGAATGAGCCAATGAGTCCTTAACCCTGAGTCTTAAACTGTCTATCTCTAATATTTGTGATGTCTACTATCCATTTAATTATGTCTGTGTATGGAAGAATGATGGGCCTCGCCGCTATCCTGTGTAAGAATGAACAAGCCAGTTCTATAATGGACGCCTCAGAAGAACTATGTGAGCTTGCAGTAGCCTCGACTTCCATTACTGTGGGATTCTCTTCCTCAAGTAGATTGTACATGCCTTCCCAGGTAGCAATACCATCATCTCTGTTACAGGCAGTGTCTATACAAGGGCACCATTTCTTTCTCTTCAGAGCTCGGGGCTTTGCCTTTCTTTCCCATAGTATTGTACGTACTGCTTTGTATCGTTTTCTGCTATCTGTTCCTGCAATTTACAAGTGAAGTGAGAATAATGATAAGAAAAGGTGACGAGAAAGTCTTAAATGCTGAAGACGTATAAAATATACCACCTTACGTGAAATGACTTCTTGATAAGCACAAAACCCTATTTCATTAATGACTGGTAACTAACTCATTTAATTAGCATTAAAGCGCACAACCAGGTCTCGGTTTATGGAAAATAATTTTTTGAACAACGAGACGAAAAGATCTGTGATGAAGCGATTTGCGATTTGCTTCGCAATATGCAGATCACAACATCACAGAATCACCATATCACTTGCTTGCTATATCGCAAATTCATAATATCGCATTATCGCATTATTGCATTGCTGCTCAATCGCAAAATCGCAATATCGCAATATCACAGGAGTGTGGCATATGACAATTTTCGTTAATCTATTTTCGGCAAAATGCGATTTACGATATGCGCCATCCCATATCGGTAGTTTAAAGTTTTTCATCGTAAGTGGTCTTTGATGCATGCGATGCGATATATGTTTCTAGTCTTGTATTGCGATCTCACAGTTTTAGAATACGGCTTGCAAGGAGTTACCCTATTATCCTTTTGCGATGCGATATTTCCTAAGGAATAATTCTACTTTATCATAAAACTTAAGCTTTTTTAGATTTTTCAAGGGTATTTTCTTAAGGTTTTTTACGGTAAGTTTTATTGAAAACGGAAATACAAGTACTAACTGATTTTTTTAAATTTTGACTAAGGGTCCCCACTTATTTAGTATTAGTAATAACACTAAATAAGAAGGGGGGTTGTTGTTGGCCACAACACTACTACCATA
The DNA here is from genome assembly GCA_031772625.1 of Pinus tabuliformis. Taxonomy (NCBI): domain Eukaryota; kingdom Viridiplantae; phylum Streptophyta; class Pinopsida; order Pinales; family Pinaceae; genus Pinus; species Pinus tabuliformis. The sequence continues at coordinate 1,675,202,709 of CM062819.1, read as the reverse complement.
AGATCATCCCCTTAATGAATGACCTAAATTGACTACGAAATTACAATATTTTACAAGGCAAATTTTCATATATTTTTAGCTTCGAGGGCGTTGCCCCCGAACCCCCACCAGGGGGGACCTCCTAAAATTTTCATCACCCATGCCTAGACCCCCTCTGATGTCGATTAAATTGATGACGTTTCCACCCCATTATGGACAGGGATCCAACATAGTTGAAACAGAAAACTTGTTAACAATCATTAAGATAATCAGACTCCACACCCAACAATCTCCCACTTGGAGATTAATTATATAAACTCCATCGTTTCTTCACTTGCTGGACAATGACTCCACTTGGACCTCGCTATTTCTCATCTTCACTATCATACTTGAAGACCAATTGAAACTGAGAAGAATCTCAGTTTCTCCCTAGTTACAAATTTTGTTAACATATCTGCTAGATGTTGGCTAGTGTGTATCTTTTCCAGCTTCAACTATCCATCTTCCAACACTGACCATATGAAATGGTACTTGAGATGTATATGTTTAGTGTTGGAATGAAATGTTGAGTTTCTCAGTTTCTCCCTAGTTACAAATTTTGTTAACATATCTGCTGGATGTTTGCTAGTGTGTATCTTTTCCAGCTTCAACTATCCATCTTCCAACACTAACCATATGAAATGGTACTTGAGATGTATATGTTTAGTGTTGGAATGAAATGTTGAGTTCGTTGCAATATGATTATCACTCTGGCTATCACTATATAACTTGCCCATCTCCTACTTCTTGCCCAATTCATCCATAAAACTTTGTAACCAAATCATTTCTTTACTAGCCTCTGTACCAACAATTTTGAAACCCAACTAATAGTTGTTCCACCTACAATAAACACATACCTTGTGGTGTTCCTCCTATTATCTCTATCACCTGCCATATTTGCATCAACATATCTCTGTAGAGCAATGTTTGAACCACCAAAGCATAATGCTTGAATTGTGGTACCTCTCAAATACTTGAGAATCCACTTCACTACCATCCAATGCTCTTTTCCTGGATTGTTCATATACCTACTTACAACTCCCATTGCATGTGAAATATTAGGATTTGTTAGACCACTACATACATTAAGCTTTCAACTGTTGATGCATATGGAACTTTACACACATAATCCATCTCTTCCTGAGTCTTGGTACACATTTCCTTACTTATTTTGAAATGGCTAGCCAAAGATGTACTAATTGGTTTTGCATTCCGCATATTAAATCTTCCCAACACCTTATCTATGTACTCACTCTGAGACAATGTTAATTTGTGATTTTTCCTGTCTCCAGTTATTCTCATACCAAGGATTTGTTTTGTAACACCCAAATCCTTCATTGCAAATGAATTTGCCAATTTTCCTTTGAGCACATTTGTTTACTGCATGTTAGACACTACAACAAGCATGTCATCTACATACAATAACAATATAATATAACTTCCATCATTTTTCTTTGTAAGATAAACATAATGGTCAAAGTGACATCTAGTATAACCTTGTTCAAACATAAACCTATTAAATTTTAGATACCACTGCCTTGGAGCCTGTTTTAAGCAATACAAACTCTTCTTCAATTTTAATACTAACTTATCCTTCCCTTTGACCTCATACCCTTATATTTCTTCCTCCAAATATCCATGGAGAAAAGTTGTCTTTACATCTATCTGCTTAAGATACAAATTGTTTGTTGCCACTAGACTTAAAATAGATCTGATTAAAGTCATTTTAACAATAGGAGAAAAAATTTCATCAAAGTCTTTACCTTTGTTTTTTTCAAACCCCTTCACCACAAGTCTAGCCTTATACCTCTATTTTCCTCCATCTTCTTCCTTCAACCCGTAAACCCATTTATTTTACAATGTTGTTTCACCTGCAGGAAACTTGACTAAGTCCCAAGTTTGGTTATGCATCAAGGATTCCATCTCTTCTTCCATCGCTTGCTCCCACTTCTTCCTGGTTTCTACATGCATTGCTTCTTCATATCTTTCTGGTTCACTATAATCAGTCAACAATACATAATATAATGAAGGAGAGTATCGTTCAAGGGGTCAACTTATCTTGGTAGATCTTCTAATACCACTTTCAGGTGTTTGAGGTGCTTTTCGTTTGCTATTGTTGTGGCTGTTGATCATTATACTTTTCAAGCACCTTTACATTTTCTTTGATCTCATCAAGCATTGCATATTCTTTGTTTTCATTTTCTTACATCTGATCCTTATAAAGAGCTTTTAATTGAATATGACATATTTGCTCTTAATGATTTTTTGATTTTCATAATCATATAAAGCGAACACAAAAATCATTAATACCATATCCAATAAAAGTGCATTTCTTTGGTTTAGCCTCAAATTTTTTTCTATTTTCTTTATAGATGTGGACAAAGGCTTCACAACCAAAAGTCTTTAAAAATGAGTAGTTTACCTTTTTACCTGTCCATACCTCCTCTGAAATGCCACCATTCAAGGAACTTGAATACCCTCTGTTTATTAGATAAACAACATTATCTATAACATCTGCCCAAAATTGTAAGGGAGATCCTGCATGCAATCTCATGCACCTTGCATGCTCCATGATTTTCATGTTCATCCTTTCTAACACACCATTTCCTTGTGGTGTTCCTGGAGATGTCTTCTCTTTTCCAATTCCATGCTCTAAAAAATAGTTATCAAACTCTCTGTTGCAATATTCACCTCCATTACTTGATCTGAGACACTTCAACTTCTTTCTTGTCTCATTCTCAACCAAATATTTCCATTTCTTGAAAGTATTAAATACATCAGATTTACTTCGAAAATAATAAATCCATGTTTTCCTAGTTGCATAATTAATAAAAGTAACATAATAGCGAGAGCCACCAAGAGATGATACCTGAGCAGACCCCCATACATCTGTATGCACAAGCTCTAATTTTTCTCTCTTCTTTTCTTTCACAACTCTAATGAATCTAACACTTTTATACTTTCCATAAACAAAATTCTCACAGAAATCCAAATCAACATTCTTCAAAACTAATAACAAATTTCTTGAGTGAAGAATCTGCATCCCCTTCTCACTCATGTGCCCAAGCCTATAATGCCATAATGCCATATCTGCTCCTGTGGAGATTAAAGCATTAACAAAATTAGAATTACTATTGCATAAATACAATGTACCAACCTTTTCTCCTTTTTCTATTACCGGAGCTCCTTTAGTGACCTTCCAGCTTTTCTCTGTAAAAGTAGTTACACAAACTTCACCTCCCAACTGCCCTATTTAAATTATTTTTTCTTTAGATATAGAACATGTATGACCTCCTTCAATAGCCATTGGTTTTCATTTTGTTGCTTTATAAAAACCTTACCCATTCCAACAATTTTACAAGGTTTATCATCACCCAGACAAACCTATCCAAAATCTCCTTGAACATAGTCATGGAAATGTTTCCTATCAAGTGTGGCATGGAATGAGACCCCTGAATCTACCACCCATGCATCAATAATATTATCTAATGAAAGAATCAAAACATATTGCAACACATAATTTGTCACATTCGCTTCATAAGTGTTCTCTTTCTTCCCATCTCCTTTTCTTCCCTTCCAAGATTTGTAGTCTTTCTTCAGGTGTCATTTCTTCCCACATTTCCAGCACACTATCCCTGATCTAGATTTGGATTTTTCTTTTTTTGACTTACTGTGATTTTTGGGCTTCTTCCTCTTTCCATTTTACCCCTAGTCTTTGCACTCAAAGCATTACCTGATGTCTCACCAGAGCTTTTTTGTCACATTTCCTTGCTAAGAATGGCACCAACAACATCATCAAACTTTAAAGTACTAGATCCAAAGGCAAAGTTACTAATAGCCATAACTACGCCATTCCAATTTTTTGGCAATCGGCACAAAATAACAGATCCCTAACTCCATCATCAAAATTTACCCCTACAAAACTTAACTGACTGGTAACCGTGTTATATTCATTGAAGTGATCAACAACAAATCCACCTTCTAACATATTTTTTTTAAATAGAGGCTTCATAAGAAATACCTTATTTGAGGTCGAGGGTTTTCATATAGTTTGGCCAATGTTGTCATTAAACCTTCTATTGTCATTTCCTTTGAAATGTTGACGCTTCCAGACATAGCCGTATTGTTCCTAATGCCTTTCTATTGAGAATCTCCCATTCTACGCCCATCATACTTGTTGGCTTCTTTGTTTTTCCACTCAATGGTAGGTACAAAACTTTCTGATCCAAATAATCTTCCATCTACATCTTCCATGGTTGGTTGTTTTGGCCATTAAATTTGTCAACCCTAAACCTACCATCTTCCGCCATTGCTCCCACTTGAACCAGGAATCCTTCTCTCCTGCAAGTTTATCAACCAAATAAACCTTCGACTCTGATACCAGTTGTTAGCAATTTATTTATGGAGCAATAAAATACATAAAATATTACGGAAACACAAATACATAAATGCATAAAACAAGAGAGACAAAAATATATGTGATTTACTAAATCTGGGCTATGTCCACGAAGAAACAACCAGTCCTTCCTTTTATATTATCCAACAAAATAAAGAGATACAACCTACATCAGATTCAGTATAATTTCCTCCACTCTCACACAAGCTCCTCTCTCTCTTTCGCTAAGAAGAATAATACACAATCACAATACCAGTACCTCATATGAACCGAGTGTTGCCTTCTAGGGAAAAAAAAAACCTAAATTAACATAGCTTCTACCATCAGATCATCTGCCTAATGAACAACCCATATTGAATATGAAATTACAATATTTTACAAGGCAAATTTTCATTTATTTTTAGCTTTGGGGGCACTGCCCCCGAACCCCCACCAGGGGGAGGCTCATAAAATCACCTTCACCCCCCCATGGACCCCTCTAATGACAATTAAATGGTTGGCATTTCCGTCCTGTTAGGAACATGGATCCAAAGTGGCTAAAACAAAAAACCTCTGGACAATCAAGAAGATATTTAAGCCCCACACCCAATAATATTGTGCTTGAGTAGGAAACAACATTCAATGAAACTTAGTTCAACAGAGGTTAGAGTACATGGCTACATGTTTGGTGAGTTGTGAAGCCATATGGCTTGAGAAAATGATCTCAAGTTTATTTTGTCTTGAGATGGGGCCTATAGCGATTCACTACAACAGTCAAAGCTACATCAAGCTTTTGGAAAATCCAATGTTTCATGATAGTTCCAAACACATTGAGGTTAGGTACCACTTCATCAAAGACAGGGTCTAGAAAGGCGCTATGAAATTGCAATACATATCCACATATGAGAACGTGGCAGACATTCTCACCAAGCTCTTGGTGAAGGGAAAGTTTGCGTTCTACAGGGATAAGCTGGGAGTTGTCAAGAATCCCTTGCTAGGAATAAGTGTAGATATTATAGCATAATAAGGTAGTTTTCATAGGCTTGTGTCTAGAATACAAGAGAAGTAGTCCTCTTTAGGTGGTTTTTATAGAGGAACAACTTAAGAAAAACATAATAATTAATTCAATTAATTAATGTTGGATAATTGAACAAATCTATAAAGATACATATTTAATTATTTAAGTGACTTAGATCTAATCTTAGCTATTATTTTAAGTGGCGTAGGATTTAATCCTATCCATCTATCACTCTAGATATTGAAGGTTAGAGATTTTACTCAACTTGAATTTATAAAGAGAACCTAAGGGAGAGGATGAAGATAAACACACTATGTTTATGAAGAAATGCTTTTCTCATGAGTGAGAGGCTCAAGTGACTACAAAGAGAGGAACATGTGCAACATATTTTTGGAAGGAGAATTTATTTGACGGCTAAGATTTCTAAAGGGGTTTGAGACCTAGGGGAGAGAGAGAGATGATGAAAATCCTAACTGGGTTGAGACTGTGAAAGAGGGTCGAAACTTCTAGCAAGTGGGCCAAAACTTGGAGGCTAAACTTCCTTGGACATGCTAAGAAGTTCAATCTGTATTATGTATGTCTTGGAGGGCTGAGTTCTGCAGGCACATGCCAATATTTGCTAAGGCCAATTCATCTTCCAAAGTAGCCATTTTTAGTGGGAATAAATTGTTCCTTGTGCGAAAAATCTTCGGGAAATTTCCAGGTTCTAATATTGTTGTGTTTCCTATGTAATTTCTATGTGGGTATGGGCCCTAAATTTTCCATATTTCAATATAAGGTGGAAGGAGATTTATTGGGATGAATTTCTACTGTCTTGTGGCGATTTTTTTTTTTTGCTATAAATTTATTGTTTAATAGTTTTATAACACCAATGTATTTATTTTCACAATTTCATATTTTAATTTGGGTAAAAATTGTTTTCTAGGTATAAATAACTGTGATAAAAATATATCATATTTGGTGTTAAAAGTTCAACACCATAACTGCCTTGTATATGTTGTTTCTAAAAAACTATAGAAAATGTTTGGTATGGCACAAACATGTTTCCAATATACTAATATTTTTATACAAAATATACCATCTCGAAATACATATATGCAGATAGACAAAAAAGAGGACATAAGAAGTAAGTGACTTCATTCACTCTCAAGGGTTAATAAATATTCTGAGCATTGGCCTTGTTTGAAATATGTGATTTCCCATAAGCCTTTGTCCATTTCAAATCCAAATTTTGAGAGAGCATCTACATCTATGTTTCTTGACTTGTAAATGTGATCAAAAGAAGTGTGAGAGAAAAAAAGTGATATTTTGCATGATTTTTTGATATAGAGGTATAAGAGTGTAATTTTTTAGACCTATTGCACTCTTCACCTACTTTGTAACAACCTGTGAATCCCATAAATATGGATTGAATTAATATTATAAATCATAGCGACCCATAATAGAAGTGTGAGGGAAAAATGTTTTGCGAACTTATTTGTTGCTAAAACAATATTATATGAGAACGTTAAGAAATGAGGGTCATTGAAGGAGATAATTTCTCCCAACCAATGAGGTAGATAGTTGTGTTTCACTATCAAAGAAATCCCATGGAATTTCTTTCTATATTTGGATTTTTTTGGGGGGTTGTAGGAGTCGATAGAGAGATGGAAGACATAGAGTTTTGCATAACCAAATTTTGTAGAGCAACTATGATGTAGGAATTCCCTTGATTTTAAAAAGTAGTGTGATTCCTTTCTAACCATATTCCCCAAGCTGTTACTAAAGGTAAAGCTCTATGTCATGTCTTACGATTTTCCACGAGCCAATATTTTAAGCAATCATCTATGGAAGATTCCTTACAAGTATAAGAGTAATCCAAATTTATGCAAGAACAAAATGAAATAAAAATTTAAACAAAAACACATAGCTACAATGAAAACCGAACTTCAATTCATTAATAAAAGATGCTCAAACTATTTACATGCTGAATGGAAATAAACTAGTTCGGGCGATGGTATTTTATCTATAAGAAGAAATGTGATGAATACATGCCTTCTGAACTGTATTACAATGAGGCTCGAAAGCCTTTTTATTATTAATAAATAATGGGAAACCCTAAATATCCAAAAACCTAACCCTAAGAGACGAAGAGCCAAAGATTTGTGAGCCTCGTTGGGATTAGCTGGAATTCCAACTTCCCAAGGTCATAATTCAGCCATATGATCTCCTTTTGGCATGCATGGTACCTCATTAGAAAGATCTATTCAAGCAAAACAATTTTCCTAGCAAGCCCCTACACTCGGGTTGTGAGCTTGGCAAATTTTTCAAAAAAATGTCGTTTAGGGCCTCAAAAAAACTCTAGAAGTTTAGGACCTCGAAATTTTCCAAAAATAGAAAGCTATGCTAGAATTAAGGAAACTGAAAGCAAAAAATGTTGGGGGTTCAACTGGAATAGGTGGGTTTCCACCAATATCCACCTGGATCAAAGAGGGGTTTTCCCAAGATATAATTTCCTTCCATACCAACTAAGAAATGGGGAAATTGATGAATAAATGAGAAATAGATTCAGGGGCTACTATGAAGAGGGGGTATTTGATGAGACCATGGAATGATCTTTTTTGAAGAATTTCCAGGATGGAGACTTGTTCTAAATAAGAAGCCACATGAATATTTTTGTTTCTGGTGGGCTATTTAATTTCCATAACATTTTCCCCCACCATGGAGGCTTTGAAGGATGAGAGTTTTTTTTTTTCTCCAGAAATAGATCACCAAATTTTGGAGAGTAGCATCCAAAAGGACTAGGAGACCATATGAGAAGATCTTCAATTAGAGAGATGTTTACAACATATTTCTTTAATGGTTTGGAATAATATTTTGATTCATCAACAAGATCACCTTCCAAATTTAACACAACTGAAGAGAGCCACTCATGTTTCCCTTTGGAATAGTCTCTAAAAAAAAATTGATTTAGAGTAAAATAACCATTTTCATTGAGTTTTTGAATTAGGGGCTCTAATAATAAATGGTTTTTCTAGATTCCTATCCAAGGGTATTTTTCAATAATAATGTTTGGAACATTAGATACTTTCCATCTGAGACCATTTCCAATGAGTGGAAAAGTGTGTACCATTGCTTTCCAGATAACAAAGCCATTTCTTGAAGATTTGACCTAGGATCTAATCCAATCTAGGATTAAGGATGAAGAAAAATACTTGTGAAGCATGACCTATAACCAAAGTTCAGATCCTTGGATAAGTTTCCATAAACTTTTGGCTACAAATTCTTTTGAAAACCAATGAAACGTTTGTAAGCCCCATCCACCAAGGGATTTTGGAAAAGTACTTGAAGGCCATGTTGTCAAGGGGAAGGGTTTTTTTTCTTCATATTTTCCATCCCATAAGAATCACAAGGAGATATATTTTTATTTTATGTAAGATTCCTATTGGGATCCATGAAAGTGAGGCCTAATAGATATGGATCACTTCAATAACTACTTTGCAAAGCACTAGTATGCCTGCCTAACAAACTCATTTGTTGGATAAGGATATAATTTTCTTTTAAAAATTTACAAGAAGCCACATATAATAACTTTGGCGTAATTATTTCTCTTTAGAAAGAATCCCAATTATTTCAATTCCCCACCAATATTTTTAAAATGAATAGCCAAGCTCCTTAGGATGCTATCATTTTCATCCCCTGATAAGTCATTTTCATACAAGGATGATTTGTTGAGATTAATGATCATGCCTATGGTTAAGGAGAATAGATCTAGGATGTCGTTAAGGTTTTGAATATGATCCATATCCCCTTTTAAGAATATTAGGGTGTCATCAACAAAGAGGTGATATGATACGAAGCAATTTTGAGTGATTGATGTACTAGAAAAGAGATTCTGATCTTTTGCATCTATATTTGTTGAGACATTTAGGTACCAAAAGGAAGATGAGATGGAAAATGGGAAAGACTTGTTGCTACCCCCTTTCAAGATTGAATAAAGGGGATGCATACCCATTTATCAATATTTCCATTGAGGATGAACTTATGCAATTAAGAACCCATGCTAGAAAAAAGAGTGAACAAAACCAAAATGTATAAGGAGAAGTCTGATATAGAGAAAACTAAACCAGCCAAACTATTTCACCTTGAATATCATAGTTTTTTGTTCCTATGTAGGATGGAGTGAACCTTATGTATCTAACAACCTTCCAAGAAACCAAAATGATCTTGAGATATGTCATAAAAAAGGATGATTTTAATAAGAAGGTTATGATTTTAGAGATGATTTTGTAGACAGTGCTATAAAGGGAAATCAACCAAAATATCAAAGGATGACGAGTTATCATATTTTGGAGTGAGATCTGGGAAAGTGGTGTTGAAAGGGGCCAAAATTTTACCACTATGGATTATTAAATAACCCATAAAATCATAACAATCAAGGTAAAACTTTCCCTTTTTGAAAACTATGTAACTTTCCAACTCATGCATTGAAACTTCTTGCATTAGGGCCTCATTTCCTTCCCAGTTTATGAATTCAGGGAAGTAATTTTCTACTTTAAGGATTTTATAAATGGTAGCTCTATTCTCTTTATGGATTTTTTTTTATAAAATAATTGCATCTTTCACTAGCTATGTCTTTGAAGGATGTAGCCTTTGATCCATCCTCATTTGGAATTTCCTAAATAATGTTAACAATTTTTTTTTATTTGTAATTCTACAAAAATATTTTGTGTTATCGTCTCCAACCAATAACCAAAGGTATATGCTCTTCATCCTCCACTCTTCCTATTTGTCAAGAAGAATTTTCCTTTTAGTGTCTTCTAGAATTTGAATATCCTTTTTTTGTCTTCTAAAAGGAACCTGGATCAATATTTTTCGTAAGATCTTGCAACTTTGATTCCATTTCTGGCAAGTTTTTGTTGTCTAAACCTATTTTCTTCTTTCCCCAATAAGAGATGGATTCTTTAGAACACTTAAGGTATTTTTGAAATTGAATGGGAGGGATTTCTCTCAAATTATGGTTGTAAGGGCACTAGACATTCATTATTTTTTCTTGAAGAGGAGGATATTCTAGCTAGTAGGGGTTAAATTTGAAGAGTCTTGCTAGTTTTTGGCAGGATATATTAAGATAAAATAAGATGGTCCAATGATTGGAGTCTCCTCTCGATGAAGCCTATTGGTGAAGACACAAATTTCAATTTAAATTCTCTTCAGATAAGAGAAAATAGTCCATATGTTTCACAATTCTTGCTTCCCCTAATTGGTTGTTGCTTTAGGTGGGGATTGATTTTAGGGGAAGTATGTCAATAAGACTAGAAATGTCCAAATTGTCGATGAGAAGTTTTGCAAAAGGATCTATGTGGGAAAAGGGGCCCCAAATTTTTGAAACCCTTAACATGAAATTCATATCTCTTCCTAGAATGATGTTTTTAGAGGAGAAATAAGGAAGATGAAGAGTGTTTTTTAGAATGATTTATGATTAGAGTAAGGACCATAAATATTTAAGCAAGTGAAAATGAAATCATAATCCTCAGAGTGAAATTCAATAGCTAGACCAGAGTGAATAGGCCAAGCAAATAAACACTGGAAAATGATTTTCCTTCCAATTGGATAATAGTCCCCCATATTTTTCAAATGCATAAGTATAAAGGAAATTCCAAGATGGGATGGATTTTTTTGGAAAATAAGTAACCTTGTTTCCTTCCATCATAGATTCATCGAGGAGAAAAATATGGAAGGAATAAATACCAATCAATTTTTTAATGCCCAATTTATTGGAGGGGTTGGCCAAAGCCTTGTGATTGAGAGAAATGATTCTCATTCAAAAACTATTGACGAGGCGTACACTCTAAGGTACCTAATAGTCTATTTATATTCTCAAACTAAATCTTAAAATTCACCTATTTTTAAGCAACTGACGAGAAATATTTTCATCCTCTACCAAAAGCCTTCAAGGAAACTTCATCAAAAGAGACCAAGCCACATTTTCATGATGGGTTAGGGAAACCTATGTCTCTAGTTCTCAAGGGGTGGGGAGTTTAGACAAAGATCTAAGGTTGTAAAGTGAGGAAGGGGGGACAATGATGTGTTAGGAAAATGAATGTCCAGGAGAAAAGTTAGGGAAGAAAGGAGGGAGGAAAGGAAGGGGGCCTAGCAGAGGAAAAGGAAATCAGGGGGGATTAGGGAGGGCAATCCACATAAGAGAGGCTAAGTAGTTGTCAAGAGGTTGCAAGAGGGATAAACCTCAAGAAAACAAAATAGGAAAGAAAGAACATTTTCTGAATAAAAAAGAGGAGGTGAATTGGGAATGCCTATGGAGGGAGGGCCCTCTAAAACATAAAGAGTAGGGACCAACACCGATGGAGGAACAGGGGGAGAAGATGCCTTTGCATTCAAGGGGGTCTCGTGCACCACTGAAGGATCCAAGAGTGGAAGAACTTTTAACATCTTATCCAAGGGATGCACCTTTCGAACCCACTTTTGTCTCACTTTTCCTAGATGCCATATGCATGTTACATTCCATATTTGAATGGAATTCCCTAATAATCTAGAGTTTATCGATGGGAAATTTGGCTAAAATATTAGAGATAACTTCTAGAAGGCTAGAGGAGAGATTTGGGCCCATTAAATTTTGGGTCATTCCCATGTAAACCAAGTTATGGAAGGATATGTCTGCCTCATAGAAAAATCCAAGTATGTTCCCAATCTCTTTGAATGCGTTCTCTCACAAGAAGATGAGGGGAAAACCTGGAACTTGAACCCAAATAAGAAGCATTGAGAGTTTTTCAGAGTACACATCAAAGTATAGAGTCCACTTTTTGACAAATAATGCTTGAGCTCCATAAAGCCATTAATGTTGGTGGATTTTTTGGGTATCCTCCCCAAAGGATGCCATCCACCCCATCCAAACTTTTTCTAAGATCATATAGTGAGAGTACCACAACAATGGAGAAACAATTGCCTCTCTCTAGTTCACAAGGTTTCCATGGACATTCTTTTACTTGCAAACCTCCTGTTGATTTATTATTCTTCCATTGTGGAGATGTCATTTAACTTGATGTCCTTGCCAAGAATGAGACTGGCCTCCTCCACCTTTCCCTTAATACCTTTTCTATTGTTCCTAGTGGATTCTTTATCACATATTGGTTTGGAAAATGATTTCTAAGAAGGAGTACCATTGCCACTAAGATTTTCTATGGTTAGGAGGTTGCTTAAGAAACTAGATTGAGTGGAGGGAAGGGAGGTGTAGGGATAATATACTGGAGAAAAAATGGGAACCACAACAGGCTCGTAGTTTTTGATTGTCACATCTAGAAGAGATCAAGGTGAGTGAAAATTGCTAAGGATTGGGATGAAGCAACAACTAGAGGGAATGTGAAGAGAACATGATTTAGAGTCGGGCCCATCCTTTAAAAGAGCTCCCAGATAAGAATCCTTGACAACCACAGGATACAACTTCAAAGCATTATGAGAGATTAATGATGACTATGACATTAGAAGTAACAAGCCCTGATGTGACAGTCGTAGGAAATTGGGTATCGAATCCAATCACTTGGAAGGAGAACTCTTATGCAGGCAAGACCAGATTTGGACCCCTCCACGGGGTCCTCTAAAAATTTGACCAAATTCTCTTCCATTTCAACCAAATGGTTAAGTATCTCAGGATACAAGGCAATGGGAGATGAAGGATTTCTTAACTCCAACCTGCAACAAGAAGTTGTGACTGGATCAAAACCTATAACAGAGCCTCATCCTCCATAACCTTCTTCATTCAATAGAATTACGAATCACATAATCACCCAATCATATATATATATATAATTATAATATTTGTCAGTAAAGAAACACTTTCTCTTTAAGAAAGCCCACTGAGCAATTTCTAGATTTATTTAAAAGTTCTATAATTTGATTGTTTTTAAATCCAAAATGTGTAATTCAATTGTTAACTTAACCCTATCATGTATAGTTTCCCATTTAGAAAGATTCTAATGTATTCTTAAATTAGAAGTGTGTAATTTAATTATTGACTTTTCTCTAGCATTCCTACTAAACTAGCTTCTATTATGTATACATTAATTTGTGAGAACCGATTCTATTTTAAGCCTCCTACCATGGAAATTATGACTTCAAATTTTCCAAAAGGAGCTTTTATTTCATAGATTTTTCACATACATGACTCCGTTAACACTACGTGTTGAGATATTTTTCACCAAGAACATGTACATAGTCCACGCCTTTCAAAAATTCAATTGTTGTTGACTTTATGGGTAGTAGTGCGTAAATTCCTACAAATATGCGTAAATTCGCATCCAATGATGATAATTGTTGTTGACTTTATGGGTAGTAGTGCGTAAATAGTTTATATTCCTAAAAATATGCGTAAATTCGCATCCAATGATGATGATTTGGGGGAATTTTTAGCACTCCGTCGAAGGATAGCTACCCTTGAAGATGGTTGTCCTAAATAATTATGCTTTAACCACCTCTAACCACTTGCAATTGTGAGAATATTCCTTTAAGTGAATTTTGCTTTCTCCATACGCTAGAAATATGCAATTTGTTTATATGGACACCATATGATGATGTGACATCCATGCCTATGGTGAAATGGAGGAAGAACAAGAACCTTGTACATGTAACGATATTACTCTCAACAAAGCATGTCTCTAAGGAAGTTTCCCTAAAATGGAAACAAATTGAATTTGCGAAAGCCATTTATTATTTTTCTGGTTTTCTAGGATGGTAAAATGTTGTTTTGTTTGGATGTTCAACAATCGCTATTATAATTTATATTTATTTTTAAAATTTCAATATAGAATGATAAAATACTTTCATGATTGATTGTTCAACTTATCACTATCATATAACTTATATTTGTATTTGGAATATAAAATATAACGGGTAAGGAATGTTATTAACTTCATATTCATTATTTTTGTGAAATTTGTATTTACATATTTATTAAGTCAATTTGGTGTTTTACAACCATAAGTCTCAAAATATGCTAGATAAATAATTAGTAATGTTTGTAGATGTTATTGTTTTTAATATTAAATTTATTTGAGAAAAAATAAATTAGAACATTTTGCATAAATTGTCTCACTATTTTAATATTTTTGTTATTTATTGGATAATTTTATATAAAGATTTTATTTTAATATTTCACATACATGTGGATTCTACTTGATTTATATTTATTGGATGATTTTATATAAAGATTTTATTTTAATATTTCACATATATATGGATTGTACTTGTTTTTTTTATTCTAATTAGACATAAACTATAAAAGAAATCATTTTAAAGAAGAAGACTTAAGTTTTTACATTTAGATTTATACAATTTTTTGGTTTTATATATTTTATGGAGTCTCTACTTAGTCAACATATGTCATAATACCTGCATCCGTGGGATATTGAAGAATATCCCTAATTTCATTAAATATTGATAAAAATCTAGTATTTTTTTGTTGTTGAACCTGTCCTACTACATCTTTCTAAAAAAATAACCCTTTATAATAGATAACTTTAGTTTTTACTAAATACCCTTTTTTATAACCCCAACACCTATAATTCCCCCCTAACTCACACCCCCAAAAATTCCTAATATATTGAATTTATTTTTCACAATTTAAAAACTCATTTTCATGAATGAAGTGGTAAGATAACACGGTGAATCTCTCATATTATTTTTAGAGATATTGAATCTTTATCTCAATTGTTTTAAAAGAAGATTAAATTGAAATATATAGAAAAAAATACAACTAGTACAACCACACTAAAAATATTAATGTGATTGATATAGCCGAAGGCTTCATAAATATAACAAAAAAAACTATTGCAACACCAATGCACACATTATCAATGCATTACCAATGCACACATTTACCTGATTAACCATGTATAAAAAGAGTCATTATATGTGAGGTTCTATGCTAAAGAAAGAGTCATTGTAATCTTACCAAAAATAATGTGAGGTTCTATGCTAAAGAAAGAGTCATTGTTATCTTACCAAAAATAATGTGTTGTTGGAAAAAAGTGCAATAATTTTTCTAATACATATTTATTCATTACAAAGTTCCCTATTGGCCTAAATGATCTATCATCAACAAATATGATTGTCAATTGGAAGAGATACACATATGCTATTCTTTGCTCTGAACACTACATACTCTAGAGGTCCTCCCTCTAAAAATATTGATTTGTTAAAGGATATGATCCTTGTACTAGAGTTATTGAATAAATTTGAATAAGATTTAAAAATACACCAATAATGTGTATAGAGTGAGGTGGTAAGACCTACACTTCAAATGGTCTTGTGTGGTGTTTCCAACAAGGAAAATTTTGTTGCTTCATTTTGCAGAGAATTGTACATTTGTTGCACAAAAATGGAGATACATAATGAATACTGTCATTCAAAGTAAGCGTTCATACTTGTCTGTGTTATATATAGACATGCACAACTCAATGCCAATGAGGTGGAAAGTACTAATGTTAATTGGCATGCGATTCAAGAGTACCATTTCTATATTAGTGATGATTGTACATATGATACACATTTTGTTCAACATTCTTTGAATGCAATGTACAAATTATTGAATGAAAATGGGGTTGAATTCAATTGATATTGGATATCATTAAATGGTTGTGTTGGTTAATGTAAATCTTCTATTGATTGTGTCACCTTTACAAAATATAATTGTTCAATATTTTTATAATTTATTTGTGACTAGATAGGGAAAGGGAGAACATGGTATTATTAAGATACGTGCAATGAACACGTTGGAAGTCGCAAATTAATGTTTCCATAAAATGACTTATATCATCTAGCTAAGTTGCTCAATCAAATTTAATATATGAAAATAAATGAAGGTTGAGTGATTTACTCAAATATATATCTTACTTATAGATTTATATCTGAAACTTTGTACACATTAAACATGTAATTTGCATGTTATTTTTAATGTGTATTGGAATATTAAAATGTATTGAATTGGAGTAAAAGCAGACCAAATTGGTTTTTACAACCTAGTGAGGAAATTGAGAGTTGGGGAGTGATGATGAGTCAAACTAAGGTTTCTCTATTCATTTCTTATAAGTTTGAAGCCGTCACCGCATATGTGGCTTCCCTAATCACTAGTCCCATCTATGTATATGGTTTCTCAGGGTATTCCCATGTCCACTGGGAGGTGTTTAAATGAGCTCAGCCCATTTAGGGGAAGGTTATTGCAACATCTTTGCATGGAGTTTGTGGGAAATGGAACTAGTGGAGCTAACAAAAGGGATTCACCTTGCCTTGTGGTCATAACATGACCAAATTGTTGCCTAAACTATGCCTTCAGATATATCATTGAATGCTTTGATCGAGGTAAATCTATGTGGTTTTGGTAGTGGGTAAAGAGAATATCAAGTACCAAGGTGATAAACCCTTGTTCATGTGGTTCTTTTTTCATTGTAGTATATATTCACGAGTTATCTCAGATATGTATGACCATGAGGCCAGAAAATTTCCACCAGTGTTGGGATAGGGTATTCCCTGCATTTTGCCCATGTTTTATGCTATCTCCTCCTTCTAGACTAAGCATGAAGAAATGGGTATATCTAGGAATGTTTCTTCTCTAAAAGAGTACATAGAGAGTTCCTCCTTCCAGATCTTGATTAGATATTCTGTGGGGAAACTAAACTATTATGGGTGAACAGTTCTTCTACCGTTTTCTCATTAAAGTATACCATCGAAACAAGATGTGGTATTTTATTTTGTTATCAAAGCCTTCAATTTGACAGGAAGGTCTTAACTAACACATCCTAGCTTCAAGACTATAATATCTCTAAAAACTCAACCATCATTCTGAATACAAGACTTCGCAAGGGTGCACTTGATGCTAAATATGCTAATGGGATCCATGTATCCTATAAGGATGCCACCAAAAGGAAGGTTGAAACAGCACCAAAACATATTAAAAGTATTCTAGGCCTAATATTGTTAAACAAATGGAAAAATCTCCCTCCATGGAAGTATAATTTCCTGAGGTAAATTCGTCGTTCTCGGTTCTACAATCCAAAGTAGTCATATGCAGGTTCAATGGCTTTTGGCTAAAACCTAAAGCTCTCATACAATGGAATATCTCCACCTAGACTTTGAAATTTGAATTTTTTTATGTCCAAAAGGTTTTTTCATAATACAGTTTGAAAGATAGAAGGACTTGGACTACACTCTAAATGCAGGGCCCTGATTTTGTGGTAGAGCTAATTTATTCATTACCTCGTGGTTTCATGATTTTGATGCAAAGTATACGGTGGTTTCTACTATGATAGTTTGGCTTAGGGTCCCAAATATCCCACTCCCATTCTGGCACCATAAAGTTATTGAAGACATAGGAAACACATTGAGAAAATTTAAAAAATTGGATATGAAGATAATAGAAAATGGTATTTTCATTTATTCTAGAATATGTGTGGAGCTTTACCTCGACAAAGGTCTTCCAAATCATTAAAATTTGAAATCCAAAAAAATTTGTTGGTCACAAGTCATAGACTATGAAAATAATACATTCATGTGTATTTCTAGACATACCATTTACAACAAACATGTCCACATGTAAGGAAGAATCCCAGGAAGAAGAAGAGGCAAATAAACAAATCAAAAGATTAGCAGTTTACAAAGCAATATCCTTCAGAGGATGAAAAATATGATAAAAAATAATGTCAACAAGAACAAGAAGAAACCAATGGCATAGCCTTGCTGGGAGTCGACCATGATGGGGACACTATGGTACAACCGACCTCTGGCAATGTACAATAGTTTGAAAAGGAACCTGTAGACTTATTAACAATGGATGAATCTGGGGGCGCCAAAAGAGCACATGTCTCAAAGAGTTTTGACTCAGACAAAGAAGTCTAACATGTGGGACAATAATTGGCCTTGGTCCACGTCGATCCAAATCTTGAAGGTTGACAAATAATTCATATGTGGAAAGGAAAAATGGAAAAGATTTGCACTAGCTAGTCTTAATTTTATTCATGATTTTTTGCTATTCCTAGTTAATATTCTAAGGCTCCTTGTATTTATGACCATACTTGCTTCTTTCAACTCTCCCTTTGTATCTCAATATGTATTTATCTGATCACTATAGCATACACACTGAGTGTGTCTACAAATTTTTATTTTATTTTAATTAATAGAATGTACATTTTTTTCCCATGGAAAAAAATTAAAATGTCTTGAAAATAAACTAGAAACTTATCCATTTAATTTGGCATATGTATGAACTATAATTTCATTTGGAATGTTCGAACCCAATATACTTAAAAATGTATTCCATATGTGCATCCAATAGGAGTTTGCATTTTATTAAGACAAATTACTTTTGAAAATGTATTGCATTCCATAGAAGGAAGTAATCATGTTTTTTCTAATTTGTATGATGTAGAGTTCATTAGTATATATGAAATAATATTTGGAAAATATGTCGAACCTTGGAAACATATAATGTTGGGTTAATCACAATTCTTTAACATTTTATTTTTATGCTTAAAAATAACTGAGAGAAGTGTTCACATATCAACATAGTTTTGTTGAGTTAGAAGGTCAAGAAGGTCAGTAGTGTGATAAATATTTTCAAAATTAGATCGAATGCAAGTATAAGATAAAAAAATATAAGAGAAAGTGTTTTTTATCTTCAAACCTCTTAGGATCACATAGGTGACAAGCTATTTCATCCCATGGTGTTTTGGGAATTGACCAATGACCAGTTTCAAGATGAAGCTCATGATAATTAATTTAACATTAGCAATGCTTGTTTTCTTCTTAACACTAGTCAATATAGATAATTTTGGTTTTCTAGATTGGTCTTGATCACCTCCTTATAATATCGTAGTTTCCTTTTTTCCTTCCAGCTCTTTGTTCCCCCAAATTTTTTCCTTAAATTTGGAAGTAATAACATTTTTAATATTATCCAGATTCTACAAGATTATCTCCTCCTTTATTCCCCAATGGTATAGCCAATAATTGACATCCTTATGCCACCCTCACTTAAGATGAAGGTGGGTTTTTTTGCAAGAGTTAGAAGAAAAAAGTTAGGAAACCTCTTAGCATCCATGTTGTATAAATTGTTCTTATACATAAGATACCTAGTCATAACCATTCCTTCAATGGGGGAAATGCTTCCTTCAATAAAGATGATAGGGTGCGGGTTATTTCCTTTAATCTTGAGGTTGTAGGTTATAAACTAATTTTGGATTTGTTCAAACTTCCTCCATGACTCTTTGGATATACTTCAATCCCAAACCTCACATCTATATAAAATAGCAGGCTTGACAAAAGTATCAAAGAGGAGATTTTTGTTTTAATTCCAAAACCAAAGATACATTGAATTACAATTATTTTCAAGCTCATAGTAAGCTTTCTAACTTCCATTTATCCTTCTCTCAATGTTATAATTCCAACAGAACATATGATTAATGTTGATTAGTAGATATTTGTACGAAGGAACTTCCTCCAAGGAGTTTTTCATAAATGAAAGTATTATAGGTGATCTTTTCAAATTTAATTAACATAATTTTAGGTTTTTTGGTATTTACAATCATATCCATCTTGGAGAAGAAGCCTTGGAGAATTTTTAGTTATTGGCCAAGATAATAATGGATCCTTGCCAAAGAACAATATTATTAGTATAAAGGAGAAGAGTTAATGACCATACCAGTCAGTATGGGGATAACACAACTTGCATATTCCAAACACTCTTATAACTTATCAATGTATATGCCAAAAAGGGGTAGGGGATAAGGGATACCCTTGCTTGACTCTAATATTTTATTTAATTTCTTCCAACCAACCCTTGGTGGCCATAAGCTTGGAGAAAATATTCTCATATAACCTTGTCACAAGAACCCTCAACTCGAGAAGAACTGTTATCTCTTATAGCCTCTTCCATAACTTTGTTCTAAGAATGGTGTCAAAAGATTTTCCAAAGTAAAACAAAAAAAACAAAAAAATTGATCTATTTTATTATTGTGGGATTCCTATGTAATTATCCTAAGGGTAACAAGATGGTCCACAATTGAATGATATCTCCTAAACCCAAGTTGGCATTTATCTCTTTTACCATGGCTTTCAAAAAAAAGACTAATCTTCTTTTCCAAAATAAGCTTGTACAACTTGGTTAAAATTTGGCTAATCATAATGGTCTTGTAATTCAAGGGAATGATTTTATCCCCACTCTTAAATATAAACATAATAAGGCTCTGCATTAAAGGCTTAGGGAAGCCTTGCTTCACTGCTAAATTAAAGATCTTGTGTATATGCGGGATGAGGATAGATTCTCCCATTTTAAAATTTTTTGCTTGGTAGCCTTCAATGTCCTTAGCTTTCCCATCAGTGAGTTGATTAACACCAAACTCAATGTTTTCCAAACAAAATTTATTGTCCTCTATAGAGGCATTCAAAATGGTGTCCATGGCATTAGGGAATTCGTAGAGGTTTTTAAGGTAAATGATCCAGTTCTTCAAGGGAATCAAATGATTTTATTTAGTCTTAGGAATTCAAATATTTCTCCAAAAAATTCTAGGTTTACACTAAGAGAGGTGTCACTAGTTGCTCTTCCTTTCTACTTATATAATATCTTTTCTTTCTTTTAATAAGATCTTTGTATATATTTATCAAGTATCATATTTTTAATGGTTCATTAGGATCATGCTTGATCACTCTTCTAACAATTTTTACATTCATTATCATACCAAGGGTTGACAGTTATATTATTATTTTTATATGACACCTTGGTATAGAACTTGCTAATGGTAGTAGAGAGAGTTGTAGTAAAATTATGATAGAGGTTTTCAATGTTATCCTTATAAGTTAAGATGTGTAAATCCCTATTTAAATACTTTAAGAAGAGATCCATTTTACATTTGTCAAAAATCAAGTTGCTTTGACTATCGTAATTCTCATGTATGTGCTTATTTCACACAGGAAAATTTACAGTTAAAATTAAAGGTCTATGATTAGAATCAGACTCATGATGTTTTAAGAGATCAAAATTGATATTGTCAATATATTCATTTAATTTATATTACGACAATGAATAAAAAATAACAAAATAACAAAATAATAAAACATAAATAGTAGATCATGAATAAACAAGAGCCACTTGGTGGCATGTCACTGCTTATTTGTAGACATGAATTTTGTGCATATAGTTTTGAGTTTATTTGGTTAAAATGTTATGTATGAAGATCAAGCCATTGTAACAAAAGTCTTTAACACATTAGATATAGCTCAATCTCAGACACACAACTTACAGAACTTTGTTCCAGCTATATCTTTGAGGTCAAATCGAGAACACAAATTGAAAAACAATTAAACGCATATAGAAAATTTGACATATAGCTAAATTTAATAAGAAATCAATTACAATAAATGGAAAGTTTAGGCCTAAATAATGCCTAAAAACAAAGATAAAATAAGCCAAAATATTTTGAAACTAATTCCAAACTATTCGATTTTAATTTCTAATTTCAAAAAAATGAATTTTATTTCTAAGTGTAATTTTATAGATTTTTCTTAATTCAAGAAAACAATCAGCTTTCAATAATATCATTTTTTTTTTCACACTCAACCTTTTTTTATTTGTATTTATTTACATGGAATGGAAAAACAAGTTGTTTTTTGCAAAAATGACTTTTAGGTAGCTTTTTTTCAAAATGACATTTGTGTCTTTGTTTTTTTTATTTAAATTGGAAAACACATTGCACTACTTTGCTTGGGTTTTTACTGATATTTATAGTTATTGGTTTAATAGGAATTTTATTTCTTATAACAAATAAGAAAATAGTTGGAGCACTTTAACATTTGCCACACTTTACATTAGATCAGGGAACAAGAATAAATAACAGAAAAGGTGTTGTGGTTATTATTAGTTTTCAGGATTTGAATAAAATTTTATTATCTATGCGACAATCCCACCTAAGGTTATGGTATGAACTACATTGTAAAAATAATGTACATATGTTGCAATATTTGAAATAACAAAAAAAATGGGACTCAGTATGGGGACATGGATTCTAGAGCTTGGGATGGAGAATTCTTGCTAGGGATGATACAGTTTATTATGCAAAGAAGAAACTTGAACTTGACAATAGGGATTAGACATTGATTAGTGCATGAACTAAAGGGGTTGGTCCTTGAAATTAAATGATTGAAGGAAATTATTCAGGGCCATGCTTGCTTGAGATAATACAAGGAGCAAAAGAGGACATAATTTATGGAGGGGTTGCAACAACAAGGATGTAGCAATAACGGAGGGACAAGAAGCTTGCCCCAAAAGAAAGAGAGGCATTTAGAAAAGAGGACATGGGTAGATGTTCAGATTTAGTTTCACTGCAAACAAAAAGATAAATATTGTATGATTACTATTTGTAATTAATGGGTTATGCTACATTGTAATTGTCATAGATATGGATAAATAGTAACTGCAATTTATGTTGTTGTGTATATACCTCTGATGTAATTATGAAGGTATATTTTCCTGATTTGTATATTGATTGTGGCTATGATTATACATGGGTACATGTTTCCTGTGCTTACATGAAACAATAAATAAGTTAATATAGTAAACAATAGTAATCGCAGAGTGTCTAAAGTTCAGAGTAGAAAAGAGTCCCATAATAATGTTGCCTAAATACTTAATGGTATCATAAATAACTCAATAAATGAAGTTAAGGATCTCAATGATCTATTCCAATTGCAAAACATGATGAATTATAAGAATTGGGCTATGAGACCCTTTGTATTAATGTACAAATTTGTAAAAGAGACCCTATGTTCGCTAGAGTCAGCCAATGTCTACATCAAGATATCTATTTACGAAGTGTTGTGCTGACAGATGAACAATGTGAGAAATATCAAGGGAATTTCCCCATGAATATCATGTTTTATTGTGGTACTTCCAAAGGCTTTATCATTTGTTGTGCACAAGCCTCCATTCCTACCATAGGTAATTTGGCAATGAGGGTCACGAGCCCCTTCTAATAGCCAAATGCACTAGCTACCCATGAGTAGCCTAGAGGAGATGTTGGGAGAGTCCATGAGAATTCTGGAATAGTTGGCATGTGGAAGGTCAGGTGGAAGCCCACTATAAGGTGGAACCATGCTTCTGTCAGATAAGATATGTAGGAGCACCTACGCTGCCTTGCGAGGAATTCCCTACCCGAAGGTAGAGAAGCGTCGCGCAATAGTAATCCCTAAATGTAGCTATCACCCAAGCTCAAAGGGGGTAACTTCATGGAATTTCTTAGTATGAATTTGATAGAGTGGTGAGGTCCTGATTTAGATCTAGAAGACGAATGAATCTCTAAGAGCAGGCAGCAATCGATAGGATTAGCTCGAGATAGGTCATACAGTAGCAGGCCCAGTATTTGGGGAGAGTGCCAAATTATCTAGTGAATGCTTTGCGCGGTGTAGAGACAAAGAGCCATGATGCATCCATTCTGAATAATAAGGAACGATGTTTACTGTGGAGTAAACGGGCAAAATTCTAAATTTAAAGAAAGGATTGGAAAAGGCATATCATGTTGCAGTCAGTATCGTAGGCGGGAAAGCTTCTGATTGGACCAGTGGGATTCTCCTATTATATGTTTGGACATCAAACATGGATTATGTGCGGGGAGAAAGCATTCAAGCGAATAAACAAGAAATAAGAGGATAAAGTAATACTTGGATAATAGCATAAGAAAAGTGGTGCCGAAAGCAACTTAGTCGGAGGTTGGGCCATATGGGTAGTGGAAAGACGTGTAGGTGATATGCTAAATCGACTAAGTTGAAGGTCGGGGGTCGGGTGGTCAAACGGAGTGCAAGTTACAAGCTTCAGGATGAGCTTATGGATTATTGGGATCCATTTAGTTTTGCAATGCTAAGGATCTTGTTCCCCATATAATCTAGTTAAATTTTTAATACGAAATCTATTGGCTTCTTAAAAATAGCTATGGGATATTCCTTTTTTCTTTGAGCTTGAAACC
Organism: Pinus tabuliformis; assembly: GCA_031772625.1. Taxonomy (NCBI): domain Eukaryota; kingdom Viridiplantae; phylum Streptophyta; class Pinopsida; order Pinales; family Pinaceae; genus Pinus; species Pinus tabuliformis. The sequence continues at coordinate 1,675,178,309 of CM062819.1, read as the reverse complement.
TTGCTCTTCTTCTCTCAACCAGTCTTCAATTACTACATCATAATTCTCTTGACATTTCTTCGAGACAATACTTCAAAACCTATAAAGGAAACCAACATTAAGGTGGATTTCTGGGGGACTGAGATTTTATATGGTCGATAAGGCTTCAACTTTCTAGGAAGTTATGACAATTTCTTGATGGTTTGATATTGTTCGGGTTTTAATATCAGCGTGAGAGAGAACCCATGAAACCATGTCATAATAGGGGAAAATTATTGGCTTAGATTCTACTTTATGTAACTCTTTTGCTCTTATTGCTCCAAACTGTTTGCTCTTAGTTTCAGTAGTTTTTGTGTTTTTTAACCATTCTCTTTGCTCAAAGAATTCAAATATCTCCTCCCATCTCATCCTACTTGATTTTTATTTATTGTAAGTTGAATCTAAGATGAGGAATGAGATGAAGTTGAGTTGCTCTAGTATTGGGTAATCCATATGCTTAATCTTTTCCCTAATTTTCCATTTGTTGCTTTACGGTTGAAGAGTTTCCCTTTTTTCCCATTTTATGACCTATAAACAATAACAAAGGATATATAAGTTTTTATTATTTAAAATTTTAAATTGAATTCAGGAATATCTAAAAAAAATAACATTATGCTTACACAATTATTTTTTAAACTGGTACTATGTTTCCTTAATTCAATTCTTCTTCGAACAAGAGTTAAGAAAAGAGCATGCATATAGGACACCCTAAAATCTTAAATTTTATGTTCAATAATTTCTCTTTCTTGGAATTTTATGAGTTGTAAACACTAAGAGAGAATATATAAGTTTTTCTTATTCAAAAATTGAAATTGAATTGATGAATTTCTAAAACAAATATCATTATGTTGACACAATTTTTTTTAAATTGGTACTGTGTTTCCTTAATTCAGTTCTTCTTCGAACAAGATTTACGAAAAGAGCATGCATAAAGAACATCCTAAAATCTTAATTTTACTGCTAGAGAGTTTCCCCTTTTTTCCATTTTATGACCCGTAAACAAAAATAGAGCATATATAAGTTTTGCCTATTTAAAATTTGAAATTGAATTCATGAATTTCTAAAAATAATAACATTATACTTCCATATAATTTTTTGAAATTGGCACTGTGCTTCCTTAATATAATTTTTCTTCGAACAAGACTTAAGAATAGAGCATGCAAACATAATAGCCTAAAATCTTATAATTTTGTTTAGAGAAAACATGAAAATTTTAATTGAACGTGTTCATTAATTTCTTGTAAACATACCAACTATTTTTCTTTTCGAGAATCAAGAAAGATTTAGAAAAATTTTAATTGATTTAACAAATAATCAATTGAACATGAAACAGGAAATTTTGAAAATCTTTAATAAAAATTGGACTGCACGTAAATCAAACAAAATAGTATTATATTTAGATGATCATATGGTTGGGAGGTCGGGCGATCAGTTGATCGAGTGGTTTTTTATTTTATGATTGATTTGTTCTATCCCAACTCTGATTATACCATAGTCTAGTTTTGTCTTTCCTTATTTAAAATTTTAAATTGAATTAAGAAGTTTGTAAAATGATATTCTGGATACATATTTTTTTTGAAACTGGTACTATATTTCCTTAATTCAATGTTTCTTTGAATCAAAACTAAGAAAGAAACATGCAATGAAAACAATATAAACTCTTAAAATTTTATTTAAAATACGAAAAAATCGCAACTAAAAGTGTTCATTAATTTCTCATAAGCATACCAATTGTTTGTTTTTCGTTAATCGAGAAAGAATGAGGAAATTTGTTATTGTGTTAGCAAAGAATCATAAAAATCGCGTTGCACACAAATCAAAATTTTATTTATTTATTGGAATGATCCTATAGTCGGGAGGTTAGGCAATGGGGCATTTTTATTTTTGTTTTATGATTGATTTATTCTATCCTGACCCTGACTATACCATAATCGAGTGTTCTCATTAGGTTAGGTAGTTGGAAAGTCAAGCAATGCTGAAGTTGGGAGGTCGGGTGAATTATTTATTAAAAAAAAATCGTATTCAGACTGACTTGCTAGTCGGATGGTTGGAAGGCAAGGTATTCAAGAGGTTCTAATTTTATTTATAAAATGTTTACGGATCTAACCTCTAACTTAATTCTTCAAAAAGAAAAAAATTGTATAAGGCTTTTTGTTTTTATTGATTTTGTGATGCACAAAAGGAGAAAGGGTTCTTGTAAACCTGATATTAGGAATGTAAATTATTTTGTGAATTTTTTAATTAAATGTTCATATAAAAAATTTCCAAAACATGGGTCATGGAATGAATGACCATTGGATTTTGATTTCAAAGCAGAAACAACACTGGTAGTAACAAAGATGCATTCTATTCCTCCTGCATTCAATTAATTTATGTTAATGTCTCAAGTACATATGAGAATGAAAAATGACCGACCAATGCAGTCATAGCTTCAGTTCCTGCGTGCTACCTACTTAATATTAACAATAAAGACTGGATTTGTCAATGTCAAAATAATTTTTTGCATTTTTTTTACTTGAAGCTAGTAATGAAGACTAAGTTCGGTAATTTCTAAATAATTGTTTACATGTGTCATTGTTAATGTTACCAATGTAGAATGCATTTGATAATATCCAAACAAATTATTCATGCAGCTGGAAGCATATTACATACTTGCTATGCATAGAACTATTCCTCCAAGTAAAACCCAAGGCTACTTTGATTTTCTTCCAAAGTAATCAAAGATATTTTTGGGATAAAAATCTTTGAAGACACTTGTATCATGTTTGGTGATATTCCAATGAATGCAATAAATAAGAATCATATCAAAATAGTAGGGAAAAATTAATAACAAACTTTCTGGAAAATGCACCTCTAAATAGAAAAGAGTATATAACTAATATCGCCACAAATATCAAAGTTATCATGTTTTCCATTGTTTTGCTCTCTGGTGGCAGAGATTTGAGGGTATTCTGCACAATGCGTGATTGAAAAGTTTGCAAGAGGAAATCTATGAACATTGACCATGTACATGAAAGGAAATAGCACTGCTAACATTTTCCTATATTTCAATTAAATCTGTGGAAAACGAGTAGCAAAATGGAATTTTTCCCAATGATTGGAAGATATACAACGTGTCCTTTGCTGACAAAATAATATTAATAAATACTCTGGTTAGGGTTGCATAGAGATGCTTTCTATTTTCAAGGATCCTTAGATTGAATTTATATTAGTCAATTTGATTTTTATTCATACCTCAATCATAAAGTACCATTTCTATAGTTATAGTTAAATTGGATGATAAAATACAAAGAGAGATATGAAAAAGAATGAAAACCTGCATTTTTCATTAAGCTAAGAGTGAGCCCAAGAAAAGTATCCAAAATACATGGTGGATGCAGTGGTCGAAGGCCATTAAATTTCCTACAAGGATGGAAACTAAGGCAATATAAGCTTTAACACATCAACATAACCATGTGTAGATTGATTGATATCTGACAAGGAGCATTTTCCCCTTGTTCATGAAAGCATGTTGTCTTTTTTATTGTTCAGTTACAAGAAAAGCTTCACTAGATATCAAAATAATCTCCATCCTAACTTAAACATAGCCTAAATCTATTTGAGCAGATGGATGATGATGGTAGGATAGAACAGATGCTTACATCATGTTGATAGCTTCTGTAATTGTGTAGGTAATTAGACACCCATAGAGATTTTAATATTGAGCCCAAGCACATAGGGATACCTTGTAGCCACCTAGTTAAAAAAATCAATATATCATTATTTGTCTTGTGAAAAAACGACCTTAGTATGAATGTAAAGAAAAAAAAATTAAAAAGGACAAGAGTAAATCATGGTATTTATGACTTGTTGGTTTACCTAGAAATGAACTTCACACCATCCTTGTTTTTGTAGTTTCTGGATTCAGTGACCGAGTATGACATTTTGTAACATTCTGCAAGTAGAAGAAAAATATAATACACATTTCATAAGAAAGCAAACATAATGGATTATTTGCAAAAGCACATGATAAAATAAATACTTAGATTGAAAATCAAAAAATTATAGGAAAATTTACCTATGATGAGATTAATTATCATATTAACATTGAAATATTAAAATCTGCAATGCATGGAGACTAGTTTCAACTTCAAGAATGACTTCATTATTAAATGTCAAATGATTATCTCAGTGCATACTTCTGGCATGGTGAGCACATCAAATGTTAGATCAATGTACTCAAAATACATTTGATAAAACTTGCCAAGAATATTGAATAATAGGTAAGAAGTGCCTAAAAGATGCATGCCTCTTTATTCATAAATTTATGCTTTTCTGTTCGATCAGTCACTCTGCTGGTTGAACTGTGTGGCACATGTTTCCAATCATCATTGAGCTTAGTTGATTGATTCATTGATAATATTGGTGCAAGAAGAAAGGTGATTGAAGAGAAATTGTTGACATATTCTCGGTTACACTCCATAACTCTGTTTTAAAATGCTCATTTGACTCTATGTTTGTTCATTCTTGTATTCACAGAAATAGCAGTTTCTCCCTTGAATTTAGGGCTAAATAAAACTGAATTAACATTGGAAATAGTTCTACAATGCTTAATGAATAAAGAGATAAAAGCACTTGGCTCAACGATTCAAGAGGTTTGCAATATTTCAGAAGTAGGTGAGTCCAAAGATATAAGTTTAGTGATATTTGTATCAATGGTACTGATTGGCTATTGTTATAGTCAAACCATAGAGCCTAAAGTGACATAAGAGATGAAAAATAAACATTCACGTCACCAATGATTCAAAGCTTATTTTACAATTTTCTCAATTTTTTTTACAATATATATGAAGTAGTAAATTGCATATCTTAAACAATAAATACAAAAAATACCTAAGACAATATTGTTAGGAAAAACGCTATGCTAGTGAGAGAGTAGAATCTGTCATAATGTCCAAGTAAAATTGATTATATAGGTGTATAGAAAATTTATCATAAGAGTTCAAAGTTCAAAATAACTAATATATTTATTATTCATAGAAATGACATTGTGCTATAAAAAATGGACAATTGACTCCAAATTGTACATATACCCTTCGACATTCACTAAACATTCATTATCACATGCCAACAATTCAAAACTATTAATATGTGATGTGATAAATAAGAATAGAAATAGCTTGCGATGGAAAAACAAGTGGCTATAGAAACCATGCACGCTCATTACCATCTATGGTTGGGGAAAAAGAAGAAAAAAAATATTTGTCACCATAGTTATAACACTTAGGATTAGAAGAACCTTAGTTTCCTTACACTATACTTAAATCTACAATTTTTTGCAAGCTGATATGCATTATAAGAGGAAGCAAAAAAAATTAGAAAACATAAATAAGATGTACATTTTGTTAATTCATTAGATCATACATTTGCAATATATATCAACTAAATCCAATGTTATATAGCTTAGGAAATAAAAACCTCTATACAAGAAAGCAAATTAACATAAGCACACAACATGAAAAAAACACTTGTGCAAATAGAAAAAATATTTTTTTTTGGAAGATTTGATATATGTGAACAGAAAAAGAGAATACAAATGTCTCAATGCTACTATAGAGACTCTTATTTTTGTCATAGTGTTATGAAACCAGCTCAAGAAAAGATAGAAAAGATAGATCAACGCCTTAGAATTCAGCCTCTTCGAGGGGGCAACCTCCTTTACATTACATAAATGAACAATTCTTCGATGATACAAATGACAAAACCTCCTTTCTATATATAGGAGTCTAAGGAGTCACAATATAATCCAGCCGACCTAACAATAATAATATAAAGCCACAAAAATAACAATAGAGGGATTCTATGGGGCACAGAATAACAATATGGGGTAATAAGGGCACAACAATATAAATAAGGGGTATAACTACAATAGTAATGGGGTAATCACTAGTATTATAGGGACCCAACATGCCCCTCTCCTTCAAAAAAGTGTTGTCCTCAACGCTTGAGTAGTTCTGGATACTTCTGCATAAAATTCTCATCCTCCCATGTGGAATCTTCAGCGGATAAGTTCTTCCACTTGATAAGATACTCTGAAATTGATCGATTTCGTAGCTGTCGAGTTCTTGTTTCTGTGACTGCTTCCGGTTCCAATATAATTTTTCCTTCCTCGTCAAGTTCTGGCAATATTGTTTGAACTGGGAGCTTGTCTCCTATAACCTTCTTTAAACATGAAACATGGAAAACTGGGTGCAATCGAGAAGCTGCAGGAAGCTCCAATTTGTATGCCATAGTACCAATCTTTTGCAACACCTTGTACGGACCATAATACTTTGGTGATAATTTATTATCCTTCTTAGCTTGCTTTAGGGACATTTGCTTATATGGTTGTAGCCGTAGGAATACCCAATCACCTACATCAAAACTTCTTTCACTGCGATGTTGATCTGCCTGTTGTTTCATTCTATTTTGTGCCAACACGAGGTTATCCTTTAAGAGTTGGAGGACTTGTTGTTGATGTTCGATGTGATGTTCCACTGCCTGAACCTTAGAATTTTCTCTTAAATATGATGTGATGGATGGTGGTTGATACCCATAAAGTGCCATAAATGGGGTCATTTTTGTTGCTGTATGGAAGGAAGTGTTATACCACCATTCAGCCAGAGGCAACCATTTGACCCATTGTGTCTGTTTATCAGATACAAAGCAACGAAGATATCCTTCCAAACATTTGTTTACTATCTCAGTTTGCCCATCAGATTGAGGATGATAAGATGAGCTATGAGCTAACTGAGTACCAAGACAAGAAAATAATTCTGTCCAAAAATTTCCAGTGAAAATGGGATCTCTGTCACTTACAATAATCTTTGGGTTTCCATGTAGCTTTTGAATTGTTTCCATAAATGCAGTAGAAACTGTACTGGCTTTAAATGGATGTGATAATGCACAAAAGTGTGCATACTTGGTAAGTCTGTCAACTACCACCATGATGACACTCTTTCCCTCAGACTTGGGTAAACCTGTGATAAAATCCATTGAAACCTCCTCCCAACGTTGGCTTGGAATGGATAAAGGTTGTAATAGACCCGGTGTCTTAATTGTTTCAACTTTATTTTGTTGGCAAACCAAACATTCCGCCACAAACTTTTGAATATCTGATTTAAGGCCATCCCAAAAAAATTCCTTCTTAACCCTGTGGTAAGTTTTTAAAAATCCTGAGTGCCCTCCTAAGGGAGAAGTGTGCAATTCCATAAGAATCTTTTGTTTTAGCTGGGAATTCTTACAGAGGTATAAGCGATCTTTGTACCATAACGAATCATTTTGCCAGCTAAATGTATCAGATGTACTGGAATCTTGTTGTAGCTTTCGAATAAGTGCCCACACTTCTTCGTCATTCTTCCATTCCTCCCTTGCTTCGTTTATCCAATCTGGTTGGATAATAGAAATGGTGCACAACAATGCTTCCACATCCTCATCCTTTCTTGAGAGTGCATCTGCCACCACATTTTGCTTCCCTTTTTTGTAGATGATTTCAAAGTCATAACCCAACATCTTTGTGACCCACTTTTGTTGCTCTTCAGAGGATAATCTTTGTTCTAAAAAGTATTTAAGGCTATCATGATCCGTTTTTACCTTGAAGTGTCTTCCCATTAGGTAGGGTCGCCATTTCTTAAGTGCATGGAGTATTGCCAACATTTCCTTCTCATAAATAGCTTTGCTTAAAAACTTTCCCTTGATTGGACGACTTTCAAAAGCAATGGGTCTTTCATCTTGCATTAGAACAGCACCAATTCCATTTCCTGAAGCATCACATTCCACAATAAAGGTTTTTGTGAAGTCCGGTGTAGCTAAGACCGGTGCTTGGCACATTGCCTCTTTAAGATGTTCAAAGGCCTTTGTTGCTTCCGGAGTCCATGAAAATGCATCTTTCTTCAATAATGTTGTTAGAGGTGCTGCTATTCTCCCATAATTCTTAACAAACTTGCGATAATACCCTGTCAACCCAAGAAATCCTCGCAGATGCTTTATGGATGTGGGGATTTTCCATTCCTTAATGGCTTTAATTTTGCTAGGGTCTACCTTAACTCCTTCATGAGATACAATATGACCCAAATATTCCACCTCCTGGACTCCAAAGAAACATTTGGATCTTTTTGCATATAATTGTTTCTCCTCCAATAGTTGTAGCACCCTGTCAACATGTTCAACATGATCCTTCCAAGACTTGCTGTAGATTAGTATATCATCAAAAAATACTAACACAAATTTTCTAAGGAATGGTTTGAAAATTGAATTCATCAAACCTTGAAATGTTGAAGGTGCATTGGTAAGGCCAAAAGGCATGACCAAAAATTCATAATGACCCTCATGAGTTCTAAATGTCGTTTTCGGAATGTCTTCAATCTTCATTCTGATTTGATGATATCCCGAACGAAGATCCAACTTGGTGAAGTAAATTGATCCATGCAATTCATCCAGTAATTCATCAATGACAGGAATGGGGAACTTATCTTTAATAGTGAGCTTGTTGAGCTCCCTATAATCTGGACACATGCGCCATGATCCATCCTTCTTGTGCACCAATACTACTGGAGCAGAGAAAGAACTTTGACTCGGTTGAATTATACCAGCCTCTAGCATTTCTGCAACCATACGTTCAATTTCACTTTTTTGGACATAGGGATATCTGTACGGCCTGATGTTTGGAGGAACACTTCCTGGAATCAGATGAATAGCATGATCATGATCACGCATAGGTGGGAGACCTTTGGGAGTCTCAAATACCTTGGAATGATTGTCCAGGACTTTTTGGAGATCTGGAGAAATAGATGATTCCAATGTGGAAACATCTAGCGAACATAATTGTGCAATTACACCTCTTTGCTCCTTTTTTAGAAGCTTTGTCATACCATTAGAGCTGATTATCTTTCCTGGTTTCCCTGCAATACCCCTTAATTCAACTTCCTTTCCTTCCATAGAAAATTTGATGAAAAGTTCTTGAAAATTAAAAGCTATTGTACCCAAGGATTGTAGCCATTGGACTCCTAGTACAACATCAGCACCTCCCATTGGAATGGAAAGCATTGGGCTAGTCAATACATATTCTCCCATGGATAGCTTGATATTATGGCACTTTCCAGAGAAATTTATTGTTCCTCCATTTGCAATCATCACTTGACACTCTGGTGCTGGATATAGGAAGCAATTCAATTCTTTTGCTACCCTACAATGAATAAAATTGTGGGTGCTTCCTGAATCAATCAACACTATTACCTTTTTCTTCTTGATTTGTCCTTCTATCTTGATGGTTTGAGGAGTGGTAATTCCCGCCAATGCATTACAAGATATGGTCGGATTTATTTGTTCTTCATCTAGGCTTTGTTCCTGGAGTATATCTTCTTCTTTTGACCTTTCTTGCTCCTTTTCTTCTTCCTCTTCACAATCTATGTAGAATAATTTCTTCTCAGCACACTTATGACCTTTAGTGTATTTGCTATCACAACTGTAACAAAGCCCTTTTGCTCTTTTTTCTTCCAATTGTTGTGGTGTCAACCTTATAGGTTGTGGAAGACTAGGGGCAACAACACTTCCGTCTTTATAGTTGTGAGTGGTATGCTTCCTGGTTGCCATAATTTTGCTTTCCATTTTTCTTGCTAACCTGAATGCCTTCTCTAATGAATCAGGTTCCCAAAGGCGAACATCATGTTGGATATTATCCTTTAAAGACCCTATGAACACATCAATCCTATGCTCCTCTGGAATATCTTTTACCCTTATGTTCAATTTTTGGAACTCCTCAATGTGCTCCATTATTGAACCCTTTTGTTTGAGACTTATCAATTGGCTAAAAAAAGTGTTGCTTTTTGTATCTTCATAATGTGCTATCAATTCTTCCGTAAAAATTGCCCAAGTGATAAATTGTTTACGAGAGCAAAGCCATTGATACCATACAAACTGATTTGGTTCCAAATATACAGTTGCCATACGTACCTTTTGTGTGTTTTGCACATTATTGAGATCGAAGAACTGCTCCATCTGTAATATCCATGTGGCGGGATCCTTGCCATCAAACTTCCTCATATCGATTTTTGGAATATGGTGGGTCTTCGATCCAACATTAGAGTCTATGGAATCATGATTAACATTACTTTTGTTCACATCATGAGTTTCCTTTACAACCTTTTCAAATTAGTAAGTATTTCTTATAGAAAATTTGTCAAATCTGTCTTCAAATCTGCCATGTCTCTCTTCAAATTTGTCTTCGAATCATCCATCTTAGCTTCCATGCCCTTTATCTTAGATTCCACGCAATTTATCTTAGATTCCATGCCATTTATCTTAGCTTCTGTTAGCTTTTGTGAGCGTGACATTTGTTGCACTTGTTATTGTAATTTTGATATATCATGTAGCATTTCTTCCTCTTCTTCATGAGTCATGCTAGAGCTTTCAGGTTCCTTACTAGGTGTTTTCATTTTCTTTCCTCGAGGCATCAGTTACCGATAATAATGCTTTACTATGCCCTTTGAATTCCGTTAAACCAAGCTTACACAAAAATTTAAAAAAAACTACACACCTTTTTTCACTTTATAGAAGCCTGATATTGAATCTGATGTATCTCTGTAATTTCGGATCATCCAGTTCTAAAATTGTGACCTGTAGTAGCCTTCTACATCCTCTTTCCAATGCCACAAGTCTGACCCAAATTGGATTCTCCAAGGAAGAGTTATGTGAAATCTCCCACAGTGACTTGCTTTTAGACTAGTTCAGTAGAGCGAACTTGTACGACGTGCCACGAGTCACTGTTTCAACCTTTGGATCTGAAACACGCATACAAGAAACTACAGTCTGTCCTCTTTCTATACCTTCTTATGAAATTTCAATCCAATCCCCAGAGAGAAAGTTATGATGATTTTCCCCAGGTCACCTGTTTTGAATGTAATTCAGGAGTCTGCAAAAATACCAACTTCCTCAGATCATATCTCCACAAATATCGTGCGAAAAGCTCTGAAATTTGGACCCAAGGTTCAGCGCGATTTCTTCTCAAATGGGTTTTTTTGTGACTTTTGAAATTTCACAGAAAAAAGTTATAGCGAAAATGCCACGATGACCTGTTTGGAGCAGCGAAACCCTAGAATCCAAAGCTCTGATACCAAATGTTATGAAACCAGCTCAAGAAAATATAGAAAAGATAGATCAATGCCTTAGAATTCAGCCTCTTCTAGGGGGAAACCTCCTTTACATTACATAAATGAACAATTCTTCGATGATACAAATGACAAAACCTCCTTTCTATATATAGGAGTCTAAGGAGTCACAATATAATCCAGCTGACCTAACAATAATAATATAAAGCCACAAAAATAACAATAGAGGGATTCTATAGGGCACAGAAATAACAACATGGGGGTAATAGGGGCACAAAAATATAAATAAGGGGTATAACTACAATATAATGGGGTAATCACTAGTATTATAGGGACCCAACACATAGAACATTTCATTAAACATATACAAGAATTAAAAAATGGAGATACTTACAATGTTTCTCCCCTTTTATTCCTTAACACCACAACTTCAGAATCTACGAAATATGAGAATTCAAGTCAATATTGTAACAGTGGAAAAAAAAACATGGATATGTATATAATACGGTATAAACGTTTCTTTGGAACTATAAGATGTTGTTGTGCAACTGAGATATTATGGTCCTATTAACAAAATGATGCATTGTTTTTGCCATAAATTTTCGAAAGAACAAGTGACTTTAGTAACTATGTACATTTGTTTCCATTTGTCTTATGAAAAACAAGCAAAAAATTACTAAGCACCATAGTCAAATCGTCTAATATCAATAAAACCACAATCTGCTTAGATTATGGTTTTTTTTTAGTTGAAATGCATTTTAAGAAGAGAGAAAAAAACTAGAAAACATAAATGAGATACAACTTTTCTTACTTCATTAGGAAATAAATTTGGAATTGTATATAACTGTAACACAACACTATATATCTCAAAAATGGAGAACAAAAAAATCTAATCATCAAATGAAAACAACATGAAAAACAATTATGCAAATAGGAAAATAAGCAGGATTTGATATATGGGAAAAGAAAAGAAGAACACAGATATCTCAATTCTCTTGTAGTGCCTTCTTTTAACACAAAGCATTTAATTGAGCATATACAAAATTCAAGACATTTATACACATGCAATTCTTTTCTTCCCTTTTTTTTCCTAAGTAAACATAATTCCATAACTCACAACAAATGAGAATCCAAGTTAATATTTCAATAGTGGAGAGAACTATCTATCTATATATATATATATATATATATATCTGTATCTGTATCTATATCTATATCTATATCTATATATATATATGTGTGTGTGTGTGTGTGTGTGTGTGTGTGTGTGTGTGTGTGTGTGGGGTATAATAAATATTTTGGAGCTACATTATGTTACTATGGAACTAAGATATTACGTTCTTATTAACAAAACGATACCATAGCCTAACATAATTTTTTATATAACTGAATTATTATATTACATAAGGTGCATCTTACCCTCTATCTTCATTTGCAACAAAAAAAGATGTTTGATTCAAAACTTAAAGGAAATATAAAATAAGGACTAGTTAAAATAAAAATTAAAAAAAAAATAAAAAAAATCTTGATTCAGGTATTGTAGGAAATCTTAAGAAAGCATTAAACAATATGTTTTTTGTGTTTTATATTTATGTGTTGGTAAAAATACTGAGAGGGGGGGGGAGTGAATTAGTATTTCCAAATAAATAAACTTTTCATTTCATTTCCTGATTTTTGTACACAACTTTACAAAAGGAAACCCACGTGTGTATGCGACTATTCTTAAGACAACTAGCGTATTGTAGTTAATTCATCTTCTTTTTATTTTGATCCAGTGCATCAGTACTTCATCAAACATTGAATAGACAGTAACCATATGTAGTAAGAAAAAAATAAACCATGACACATAACCAACACAAATGAACACCAAGATTTAAGGTGGAAACCCAATGGGGGAAAAAACCACCTGCTACTATTGTCTTTGTCTTCTTTTTAATATAAAGAAAATCTTTTACAATCCTATAGTAGAGCAGACTCATACCAGTACGCAAACACCCACCTATAGAAGGCTACAACCTTCAATTGTTTTCTAGCTCCTACTAGAAGGGAGCTCCAACCCCTTGGATCTTGTACTAGCATACGCTCATATGAGTACATAGGCACCAACCTGCAGAACGCTACAACCTTCACTCATTCTCTAACTGCTACTCGAAGGGAGCTCCAACCCCATGATCTAATTTACCATCTACCACTCGAAGGAAGCTCCAAATACCTCAACTCCGAGGACCACGTTTCATAAATTTTCATACTGGATCCACTTGCTACAACACATCACAACTTGTAGGCCAAGTTTCATTAATTTTTAGACTGGACCCACTACCAACATTTAAGATCAATATCAATCATCAAACTGTAACTCATCACTATAACTGAATCAACTAATTACTTAAACCCAATCAACTCAAATTCAAACAAAAACTCAACCAACCAACTGGAACAGTAAGATCATGGTAACCAAAATATCAAACAACTTACAGTAAATCACAGAAACCAAATTCGATTACTGCAAACCCTGGTCAATCATCTGTCAAAATATGTACAATGCTTTGCAGTAGAAAACCCATGTGTGTACGCACTTTTCATAAATTATACTCGCGTACAAATCTTCAACCACTGAAACCTAAAAATTGAACCATTGCCATTCTAAAACAAACACTGAATCTTACTCAGATCTACTATCTCATTCAGAAACAACCATAGAACCTTCATTTAACTTTAATCACAGCCAACAAGTAACTTCAACATTCTTCAATCTAAAAATATGAAGTATTATTTTAGAAATAATTTGTTTCACATTTTAAAGGGACTGGTCTACTTCATATATCAATGTTAGGTTTACCATTTTCAATGTATCATATCCGAGATCTACTTCATATATCAATGTTAGGTTTACCATTTTTAGTGTTTCATATCCGAGAAATTGTAGATCCAATCAAATGCTCAGAAAATTGCAAGGCCATTTTAAGTGTTTAAGTTATTATTCCATATTTGTAGTACTAATGAGATGATTGCAAAAAATATTAAGGTGAAAGTTTAGTGATTAGGGTATAGATAATTTAAACTCTGTAATTCATTCTTAATACAGATTAATTAGAATCTCAGTTTTGAAGAAAAGTGATAAAGTCCAAAATCAATTCTTTATTTACCTAAACGATTTAAATTTTAAAACATGTAACCTAAAATGAGTAAATAAATAAAATATTTGACTTAAATTTAAATGGGGAAATAAATTAGATTGGTAGGGAGAAAAACAATGTTATGAAACCAGCTCAAGAAAAGATAGAAAAGATATATCAACGCCTTAGAATTCAGCCTCTTCGAGGGGACAACCTCCTTTACATTACATAAATGAACAATTCTTGGATGATACAAATGAAAAGACCTCCTTTCTATATATAGGAGTCTAAGGGGTCATAACATAATCAAAACCGACATAACAATAATAATGTAAGGGCACAATAGTAACAATAGTGGGCTTCTATGTGGCATAATAGTAACAATATGGGCACTACATGGGTAAATCAATATAATAAGTGGGTTGTACTAATAACAATAAGGGGTTACACTAGTAGTATAGGGGCTTAACATGCCCCTCTCCTTCAAAAAGCGTTTTCCTCAATGCTTGAGTAGTTCTTGATGCTTCTGTGTAAAATTCTTGTCCTCCCATGTGGAATCTTCAGTGGGTAAGTTCTTCCACTTGACAAGATACTCTGAAATTGATCGATTTCATAGCTGTCGAGTTCTTGTTTCTGTGACTGCTCCAGGTTCCAATATGATTTTTCCTTCCTCTTCAATTTCTAGCAATATTGTTTGAATTGGGATCTTTTGCAACTTTTGAATAAGTGGCCATACTTCTTCGTCCTTCTTCCATTCATCCCTTGCTTCGTTTATCCAATCTAGTTGGATAATATAAATAGCACAAAACAATGCTTCCACATCCTCATCCTTGAAGAGTCTTCCCATTCGGTAAGGTCGTCATTTTTTAAGTGCATGTAGTATTGCAAATATTTCCTTCTCATAAATAGCTTGCTTGAGATGTAGCAGTAAAAATACCCAATCACCTACATCAAAACATTTTTCACTACGATGTTGATCTACCTGTTGTTTCGTTTGGTTTTGCACCGAAGTGGCGTTATCCTTTAAAAGTTGGAGAACTTGTTGTTGATGCTCAATGTGATCTTTCTCTGCTTGAACCTTTTTCTTCTTGATATGTCCTTCTATCTTTAGAGTTTGAGCAGTGGTAATTTCTTCCAACCCTTTACAAGATATGGTCAGATTCATTTCTTGATTCTCGATGTGATCTTTCACTTCTTGAACATTTTTCTTCTTGATATGTCCTTCTATCTTGATAGTTTGAGGAGTGGTAATTTCGACCAATGAATTACAAGATATGGTTGGATTCATTTCTTCTTTCTCTATGTGATCTTTCACTTCTTGCACCTTTTTCTTCTTGATATGTCCTTCTATCTTGAGAGTTTGAGGAGTGGTAATTCTTGCCAATGCTTTACAAGATATGGTTTGATTCATTTCTTCTTTGTCTAGGGTGGGGTCTTGGCGTATATCCTCTTCTTTTGATGTTTCTTGATCCTTTTCTTCCTCCTCTTCATATTCTATGTAAAATAATTTATTTTCAGCACACTTATGACCTTTAGTGCATTTTCTATCACAGTTGTAACAAAGCCCTTTTTCTCTTTTTTCTTCCAATTATTGTGATGTAACCCTTGTAGGTTGTGGAAGGTTGGGAGAAACAACACTTCCATCTTTATAGTTGTGAGGGGTATGCTTCCTGGTTTCCATAATTTTGCTTTCCACTATGTCATAAAGCCCTTTTACTCTTTACAATTGTTGTGGTGTTGCTCTAAAGAAGGTGTTTCTCTTTGTATCCTCATAATGTGCTATCATTTCCTCTATGAAAATTGACCACGTAACAAGTTGTTTACGAGAACAAAGCCATTGATACCATACAAACTGATTTGGTTCCAAATATAAAGTTGCAATACGTACCTTTTGTGTGTTTTTCGCATTATTGAGATCGAAAAATTGCTCCATCCGTAATATCCATGTTGCGGGATCTTTGCCATCAAACTTCCTCATATCGATTTTTGGAATATGGTGGGTCTTTGATCCAACATTAGAGTCTATGGAATCATGATTAACATTTCTTTTGTTCTCATCATGAGTTTCCTTTACTACCCTTTCACTATTAGTGACCCTTTCTCGTAGCAACTTATTCATATTTATCTTCAATTCTTCTATGTCTTTCTTTAAATCTATCTTCAAATCATCCATCTTAGCTTCCACATCATTCATCTTAGCTTCTACACCTTTCTTTAAACAATCCATCTTAGCTTCTACGCCTTTCTTTAAACCATCCATCTTAGATTTTGTTCCTTTTTGTGCAAGGGACAGTTGTTGCACTTGGTCTTGTAATTTTGATATATCATGTTGCATTTCTTCCTCTTCTTCATGAGTCATGCTAGAGCTTTCGGGTTCCTTACTAGGTGTTTGCATTTTATTTCCTCGAGGCATCAATTACCAATAATAATGCTCTACTATGCCCTTTGAATTCCTTCAAAATAAATTTTCAAACCAAGCTTAAGCAAAAATTTAAGAAAATCTACACACCTTTTTTCACTTTGTAGGAGCTCGATATTGTCTCTGATGTATCTCTGTACTTTCCAATCATCTAGATCTAAATTTGTGACCTACAGTAGCCCTCTGTGTCCTCTTTCCAATGCCACAAGTCTGACCCAAATTGGATTCTCCAAGGAAGAGTTATGTGAAATCTTCTACAGTGACTTGATTATAGACTAGTTTAGTAGAGTGAACTTGTATGACGTGCCACGAGTCACTGTTTCAACATTTGGATCTGAAAAATGCATACAAGAAACTAAAGTCTGTCATATTTTTGTACCTTCTTACAAAATTTCAATCTGATCTGCAGAGAGAAAGTTATGACGCGTTTCCCCAGGTCACCTGTTTGGAATGTAATTCAGGAGTCTGGAAAAAGACCAACTTTCTTAGATCATATCTCCGCAAATATAGCGCGAACAGCTCTGAAATTTGGACCCGCGATTCAGCGCGATTTATTCTCAAATGGGTTTTTTCTGCAACTTCTGAAATGTCGCAGAAAAAAAGTTATAGCGATAATTCCACGATGACCTGTTTGGAGCAGTGAAACCCTAGAATCCAAGGCTCTGATACCAAATGTTATGAAACCAGCTCAAGAAAAGATAGAAAAGATATATCAACGCCTTAGAATTCAGCCTCTTCTAGGGGGAAACCTCCCTTACATTACATAAATGAACAATTCTTGGATGATACAAATGAAAAGACCTCCTTTCTATATATAGGAGTCTAAGGGGTCATAACATAATCAGAGCCGACATAACAATAATAATGTAAGGGCACAATAGTAACAATAGTGGGCTTCTATGTGGCATAATAGTAACAATATGGGCGCTACATGGGTACTAATAATAAGTGGGTTGTACTAATAACAATTGGGGTTACACTAGTAGTATAGGGGCCTAACAAACAATGATACCTTCACCACTATGCATTGCAGTCTTTATTTTCCCTTTCCGGCAATGCTTCTTGTTACAAGAATGTGATTGGAGTCTTTCTCCATCTCCAAGTTGGACTAAAAACATCAATATGAAATTATAAAAATCCTCCTAACTCAAGGAAGTTAAATCTAGTTTAGAAAAATAACTAAAATAGATTTAAAAATAGTGATGGATATTTCTTCTAAATATTTTATTAATTTATTTATAAAACTTAAAAATGCAAATAAATAAACATGGATTATACCTTTTTATATGTATTTACCTTTATGCTAACATTGATCACTTGATAGAATTTAAAACTTTAATAAATTTCCATTAATTTCACGAAAAACTTGCCCAACGAAAAATAAAAATTCCAAAACAAAGTATAGATATTTCCTTTATTTTCTCCAATTTCCAATGAGAAAAAACCAGTTAAAGCAATGATTTATATAAGAGAAGAGGTGACAAATTCATCATTTGACAAAATGCACTTTACAATAGCTTGTGCTTGTTACAAGTGATATTTTTTTTTAGGCACATGGGTAACTGCCAGACCTAATCTAAAGAAGACCCATGATCAATTCTCGTAAATGCCACTATAACACCAAGAGTACATCTAACAACCTGCAAGAAAATATACTAATTTGTTACAAGTGATATTTTAGTAGCAACTAGTGGAGTGCTTACATCTTGTAGTCAAATTCAACATGCGTGGACATCAAAAAGGTCGAGACACTTAACAATTTTCTTGCTACAGTTTCTGAAACAATGTAAGTTGGTTAATTTTTATCAATATTTTATTATGACCCCCATTTTCAGAAATCTCGTGGCCAATTCGCATCCAATGATGTTGATGTGGGGGAATTTTTAGCACTCTGTCGAAAAATAACTACCCTTGAAGATGGTTGCCCTAAATAATTATGCTTTAACCACGTCTAACCACTTGCAATTGTGAGAATATTCTTTTAAGTGATTTTTGCTTTCTCCATATGCTAGAAATATGCAATTTGTTTATATGGACACCATATGATGATGTGACATCCATTCCTATGGTGGAATGGAGGAGAAAAATCAGCCTAGATATGGGGGACTAGAACAATATCCTTGTACATGTAACAATATCGCACTCAACGAAGTGTGTCTCTTAGGAAGTTACCCTAAAATGGAAACAAAGTGAATTTGCGAAAACTATTTATTATTTTTCCTATTTACTAGGATGGTAAAATGTTGTTTTGTTTGGATGTTCAACAATCGCTATCATAATTTATATTTATTTTTAGAATTTCAATATAGAATGATAAAATATTTTCATGATTGATCGTTCAACTTATCACCATCATATAACTTATACTTTTATTTGGAATATAAAATATGACTGGTAAGGAATGTTATTAACTTCATATTCATTATTTTTGTGAAATTTTTATTTACATATTTAATAAGTCAATTTAGTGTTTTACAACAATATGTCTCAAAATATGCAAGATAAATAATTAGTAATGTTTGTAGATGTCATTGTTTTTAATATTAAATCTATTTGAGAAAAAATAAATTAGAACATTTTGCATAAATTGTCTCACTATTTTAATATTTTTTTGTTATTTATTGGATAATTTTATATAAAGATTTTATTTTAATATTTCACATACATGTGGATTCTATTTGATTTATTTATTTATTTTTATTTATTGGATTATTTTATATAAAGATTTTATTTTAATATTTCACATACATGTGGATTCTACTTGCTATTTTTATTCTAATTAGACGTAAACTATAAAAGAAATCATTTTAAAGAAGAAGACTTAAGTTTTTACACTTAGATTTATACAAATTTTTTGGTTTTATATTTTTTATGGAGTCTCTACTTAGTCAACCTATGTCACAACACCTGCATTCATGGGATATTGAAGAATATCCTAATTTCATTAAAGATTGATAAAACCCTAGTATTTTTTGTTGTTGTTGAACCTATCCCAATATATCTTTCTAAAAAAATAACCCTTTATAATAGATAACTTTTTCTTTCACTAAATACCCTTTTTTTATAAACCCCAACACCTATAATTCCCCCCTAATTCACACCCCCAAAAATTCCTGATATATTGAATTTATTTTTCACAATTTAAAAACTCATTTTCATGAATGAAGTGGTAAGATAACACGGTGAATCTATCATATTATTTTTAGAGATATTGAGTCGTTATCTCAATTGTTTTATAAGAATATTAAAGTGAAATATATAGAAAAAAAAATACAACTAGTACAATCACACTAAAAATATTAATGTGGTTGATATAGCCGAAGGCTTCATAAATATAACAAAAAAAACTATTGCAACGCCAATGCACACATTTACCGGATTAACCATGTATAAAAAGAGTCATTATATGTGAGGTTCTATGCTAAAGAAAGGGTCATTGTTATCTTACCAAAAATAATGTGAGGTTCTATGCTAAAGAAAGAGTCATTGTTATCTTACCAAAAATAATGTGTTGTTGGAAAAAAGTGCAATAATTTTGCTAATACATATTTATTCATTACAAAGTTCCCTATTGGCCTAAATGATCTATCATCAACAAATATGATTGTCAATTGGAAGAGATACACATATGCTATTCTTTGCTCTGAACACTACATACTCTAGAGGTCCTCCCTCTAAAAATATTGATTTGTTAAAGGATATGATCCTTGTACTAGAGTTATTGAATAAATTTGAATAAGATTTAAAAATACACCAATAATGTGTATAGAGTGAGGTGGTAAGACCTACACTTCAAATGGTCTTGTGTGGTGTTTCCAACAAGGAAAATTTTGTTGCTTCATTTTGCAGAGAATTGTACATTTGTTGCACAAAAATGGAGATACATAATGAATACTGTCATTCAAAGTAAGCGTTCATACTTGTCTGTGTTATATAGAGACATGCACAACTCAATGCCAATAAGGTGGAAAGTACTAATCTTGATTGTCATGCGATTCAAGAGTACCATTTCTATATTAGTGATGATTGTACATATGATATACATTGTGTTCAACATTGTTTGAATGCAATGTACAAATTATTGAATGAACATGGGGTTGAATTCAATTGATATTGGATATCATTAAATAGTTGTGTTGGTTAATGTAAATCTTCTATTGATTGTGTCACCTTTACAAAATATAACTGTTCAATATTTTTATAATTTATTTGTGACTAGATAGGGAAAGGGAGAACATGGTATTATTAAGATACGTGCAATGAACACGTTGGAAGTCGCAAATTAATGTTTCCATAAAATGACTTATATCATCTAGCTAAGTTGCTCAATCAAATTTAATATATGAGAATAAATGAAGGTCGAGTGATTTACTCAAATATATATCTTACTTGTAGATCTATATCTGAAACTTTGTACACATTAAACATGTAATTTTCATGTTATTTTTAATGTGTATTGGAATATTAAAATGTATTGAATTGGAGTAAAAGTGGACCAAATTGGTTTTTACAACCTGGTGAGGAAATTGAGAGTTGGGGAGTGATGATGAGTCAAACTAGGGTTTCTCTATTCATTTATTATAAGTTTCAAGCCGCCATCGCATGTGTGGCTTCCCTAAACACTGGTCCCATCTCTGTACATGGTTTCTCAAGGTATTCCCATGTCCACTGGGAGGTGTTTAAATGAGCTTGGCCCCATTTAGGGGAAGGTTATTGCAACATCTTCGCATGGAGTTTGTGGTAAATGGAACTAGTGGAGCTAACAAGAGGGATTATTATGGTCATAACATGACCAGTTTGTTGCCTCAACTATGCCTTTAGATATATCATTGAATGCTTTGATCGAGGTCAATCTATGTGGTTTTGGTAGTGGGTAAAGCGAATATCAAGTACCAAGGTGATAAATCCTTGTTCATGTGGTTCTTTTTTTCATTGTAGTATATATTCATGGGTTATCTCAAATATGTATGACCATGAGACCAGACAATTTCCATCAATGTTGGGATAGGGTATCCCCTGCACTTTTCCCATGTTTTATGTTATCCCCTCCTTCTAGACTAAGCATGAAGAAATGGGTATATCTAAGAATGTTTCTTCTCTGAAAGAGTACATAGATAGTCCCTCCTTCCAGATCTTGATTAGAAATTCTATGGGGAAACTAAACTATTATGAGTGAATAGTTCTTCTACTAATATCTCTAAAAACTCAACCATCATTCTGAATACAAGACTTCGTGAGGGTGCACCTGATGTTAAATATGCTAATGGGATACATATATCCTTTAAGGACGCCACCAAAAGGAAGGTTGCAACAGCACCAAAACATATTAAAGGTATTCTAGGCCTAATATTGTTAAACAAATGGAAAAATCTCCCTCCATGGAAGTATAATTTCCTGAGATAAATTCATCATTCTCGGTTCTACAATCCAAAGCAGTCATATACAGGTTCAATGGTTTTTGGCTAAAACCTAAAGCTCTCATACAATGGAATATCTCCACCTAGACTTCAAAATTTGAATTTTTTTTATGTCCAAAAGTTTTTTTCATAATACAATTTGAAAGATAGAAGGAGTTGGACTACGCTCTAAATGCAGGGCCATGATTTTTGGGTAGAGCTAGTTTGTTCATTACCTTGTGGTTTCCTGAGTTTGATGCAAACTTTACGGTGGTTTCTACTATGCTAGTTTGGCTTAGGGTCCCAAATATCCCACTCCCATTCTGGCACCATAAAGTTATTGAAGACATAGGAAACACATTGAGAAAATTCAAAAAAATGGATATGGAGAGAATAGAAAATGGTATTTTCATTTATGCTAGAATATGTGTGGATATTTACCTCAACAAAGGTCTTCGAGATCATTAAAATCTGAAATCCCAAAAATAAAATTGGTCATAAGTCATAGACTATGAAAATGAGACATTCATGTGTATTTCTAGACATATCATTTACAACAGACATGTCCACATGTAAGGAAGAATCCCAGGAAGAAGAAGAGGCAAATAAACAAAGCAATATCCTTCATAGGATGAAAAATATGATAAAAAATAATGTCAAGAAGAACAATAAGAAACCAATGGCATAGCCTTGCTGGGAGTCGACCATGGTGGGGACACTATGGTACAACCAACCTCTGGAAATGTACAATAGGTTGAAAAGGAACTTGTGGACTTATTAACAATGGATGGATCTGGGGGCACCAAAATAGCACATGTCTAAGAGAGTTTTGACTCAGACAAAGAAGTCTAACATGTGCGACAAGAATTGGCCTTGGTCCATGTTGATCCAAATCTTGAAGGTTGACAAACAATGCATAGGTGGAAAGGAAAAATGAAAAATATTTGCACCAGCTAGCCTTATTTTTATTCATGCTTTTTTGCTATTCCTAGTTTATATTCTGAGGATCCTTGTATTTTATGACCATACTTGCTTCTTTCAACTCTCCCTTTGTATCTCAATATGTATTTATCTGATCACTATATGCATACACACTGCGAGTGTCTACAAAATGTATTTTTTATTTTAATTAATAGAACTTATAGTTTTTTTCCCATGGAAAAAAATTAAAATGTCTTGAAAATAAACTAGAAACTTATCCATTTTAATTTGGTATATGTATGAACTATAATTTTATTTGGAATATTGGAACCCGATATACTTACAAATGTATTCCATATGTGCATCCAGTAGGAGTTTTCATTTTATTAAGACAAATGACTTTTGAAAATGTATTTGCATTCCATAGAAGAAAGTAATCATGTTTTTTTCTAATTTGTATGATGTAGAGTTCATTAGTATATATGAAATAATATTTGGCAAATATGTTGAACCTTGGAAACATATAATGTTGGGTTACTCACAATTCTTTAACATTTTATTTTTATGCTAAAAAATAAGTGAGAGAAGTGTTCCCATATCAACATAGTTTTGTTGAGTCAAAAGGCCAAGAAGGTCAGTAGTGTGATAAATATTTTGAAAATTAGATCGAATGCAAGTATAAGATCAAAAATATAAGATAAAGTGTTTTTTATCTTCAACCCTCTTAGGATCACATAGGTGACAAGCTATTTCATCCCATGTTGTTTTGGGAATTGACCAATGACCGATTTCAAGATGAAGCTCATGATAATTAATTCTAACATTAGCAACGCTCATTTTCTTCTTAACACTAGTCAAGATAGATAATTTTGGTTTTCTAGATTGGTGTTGATCACCCCCTTATAATACCGTAGTTTCCTTTTTTCCTTCCAACTCTTTGTTTCCCCAATTTGTTTCCTTAAATTTGGAAGTAATAATATTTTTAATATTATCCAAATTCTACAAGATTATCTCCTCCTTTATTCCCCAATGGTATAGCCAATAATTGGCATCCTTATGCCACCCTCACTTAAGATGAAGGTGGGTTTTTTTGCAAGATTTAGAAGAAAAAAGTTAGGAAACCTCTTAGCATCCATGTTGTATAAATTGTTCTTATACATAAGATACCTAGTCATAACCATTCCTTCAATGGGGGAAATGCTTCTTTCAATCAAGATGATAGGGTAGGGGTTATTTCCATTAATCTTGAGGTTATAGGTTATAAACTAATTTTGGATCCATTCAAACTTCCTCCATGACTCTTTGGATATACTGCAATCCCAAATCTCACATATATATAAAATAATAGGAATGACAAAAGTCTCAAAGAGGAGACTTTTGTTTTAATCCCAAGTCTAAAGATACATTGAATTACAATTATTTTCAAGCCCATAGTAAGCTTTCCAACCTCCATTTACCCTTTTTCTCAATGTTATAATTCCAATAGAACATATGATTAATGTTGATTAGTAGATATTTGTATTAAGGAACTTCCTCCAAGGAGTTTTTTCATAAATGAAAGTATCTTAGGTGATCTTTTCAAATTTAATTAACATAATTTTAGGTTTTTCGGTATTTACAATCATATCTATCTTGGAGCAGAAATCTTGGAGGATTTTGAGTTATTGGCCAAGATAATAATATATCCTTGCCAAAGAACAATATTATTAGTATAAAGGAGAAGATTTATTACCATACCAATGAGTATGGGGATAAAACAACTTGCATATTCTAAACACTCTTATAACTTATCAATGTATATGCTAAAAAGAGGTAGGGGATAAGGGATACCCTTGTTTGACTCCAATATTTTATTTAATTTCTTCCAACCAACCCTTGGTGACCATAAGCTTGGAAAAAATATTCTCGTACAACCTTGTCACAACAACCCTCAACTCGAGAAGAACTGATATCTCTTATAGCCTCTTCCATAACTTTGTTGTAGGAATGGTGTCAAAAGATTTTCCGAAGTAAAACAAAAAAAATGATCAATTTTATTATTTTGGGATTCCTGTGCAATTATCCTTAGAGTAACAAGATGGTCCACAATTGAATGATATCTCCTAAACCCAGGTTGGCATTTATCTCTTTTACCATGGATTTCAAACAAAAGACTAATCTTCTTTTCCAAAATAAGCTTGCACAACTTGGTTAAAATTTGGCTAATCATAATGGTCTTGTAATTCAAGGGAATGATTTTATCCCCACTCTTAAATATAAACACAATAAGGCTCTGCATTCAAGGCTTAGGGAAGCCTTTCTTCACTGCTAAATTAAAGATCTTTTGTATATGCGGGATGAGGATAGATTCTCCCATTTTAAAAATTTTAGATTGGTAGCCTTCAATGTCCTTAGCTTTCCCATTAGCGAGTTTCTTAACACCAAACTCAATGTTTTCCAAAGAAAATATATCATCCTCTATAGAGGCATTCAAAATGGTGTCCATGGAATTAGGGAATTCATAGAGGTTTTTAAGGTAAATATTCTAGTTCTTCAAGGGAATCAAATGATTTTATTTAGTCTTAGGAATTCAAATATTTCTCCAAAAAATTCTAGGATTAGACTAAGAGAGGTGTCACTAGTTGCTCTTCCTTTCTACTTATATAATATCTTTTCTTTCTTTTAATAAGATCTTTGTATATATTTATCTTATCAATTTTTAATGGTTCGTTAGGATCATGCTTGATCACTCTTCTAGCAATTTTTACATTCATTATCATACCAAGGGTTGATAGTTATATTATTCTTTTTATATGACACCTTGGTATAGAACTTGGTAATGGTAGTAGAGAGAGTTGTAGTAAAATTATGATAGAGGTTTTCAATGTTATCCTTATCAGTTAAGATGTGTAAATCCCTATTTAAATACCATAAGAAGAGATCCATTTTAAATTTGTCAAAAATCAAGTTGCTTTGACTATTGCAATTCTCATGTATGTGCTTATTTCATACAGGAAAATTTAAAGTTAAAATTAAAGGTCTATGATTAGAATCAGACTCATGATGATTTAAGAGATCAAAATTGTATATTGTCAATATAGTCATTTAATTTATATTACGACCATGAATAACAAATAAAAAATAACAAAACATAAATAGTAGATCATGAATAAACAAGAGCCACTTGGTGGCATGTCACTGCTTATTTGTAGACATGAATTTTGTGCATATAGTTTTGAGTTTATTTAGTTAAAATGTTATGTATGAAGATCAAGCCATTGTAACAGAAGTCTTTAACACATTAGATATAGATCAATCTCAGACACACAACTTCAGAACTTTGTTCCAGCTATATCTTCGAGGTCAAATTGAGAACACAAATTGAAAAACAATTAAACGCATATAGAAAAAATTTACATATAGCTAAATTTAATGAGAAATCAATTAAAATAAATGGAAAGCTTAGGCCTAAATAATTCCTAAAAACAAAGATAAAATAAGCCAAAGTATTTTGAAATTAATTCCAAACTATTCGATTTTAATTTCTAATTTCAAAAAAATGAATTTTAATTTCTAAGTGTAATTTATAGATTTTTCTTAATTCAAGAAAACCATCAGCTTTCGATAATATCATTTTTTTTTCACGCTCAACCTATTTCTATTTGTATTTATTTACATGAAATGGAAAAACAAGTTGTTTTTTGCAAAAATGACTTTTAGGTAGCTTTTTTTCAAAATAACATTTGTGTCTTTGTTTTTTTTATTTAAATTGGAAAACACATTGCACTACATTGCTTGGGTTTTTACTGATATCTATAGTTATTGGTTTAATAGGAATTTTATTTCTTATAAAAAATAATAAGACTGTTGGGGCACTTTGACATTTGCTACATTTTACATCAGATCAGGGAACAAGAATAAGCAACAAAAAAGGTGTTGTGGTTATTATTAGTTTTCATCATTTGAATAAAATTTTATTATCTATGTGATATCCCACCTAAGGTTATGATATGAACTACATTGTAAAAATAATGTACATATGTTGCAATATTTGAAATAACAAAAAAAATGGGACTGAGTATGGGGACATGGATTCTAGAGCTAGGGATGGATAATTCTTGCTAGGGATGATACAGTTTATTGTGCAAAGAAGAAACCTGAACTTGACAATAGGGATTAGAGGCTGATTGGTGCATGAACTAAAGGGGTTGGTCCCTGAAATTAAATGATCTAAGGAAATTATTCAAGGCCATGGTTGCTTGAGATAATACAAGGATCAAAATAGGACATAATTTATGGGGGGGTTGCAACAACAAGGATGTAGCAATAATGGAGGAACAAGAAGCTTGCCCCAAAATAAAGAGAAGCATTTAGAAAAGAGGACATGGATAGATGGTCAAATTCAGTTTCACTACAGACAAAAAGATAAATATTGTATGATTACTATTTGTAATTAACGGGTTATGCTACATTGTAATTGTCATAGATATGGATAAATAGTAACTGCAATATATGTTTTTGTGTATATATGTTTGATGCATTTATGAAGGTATATTTTATTGATTTGTATATTGATTGTGGCTATGATTATACATGGGTACATGTTTCATATGCTTACACGAAACAATAAATAAGTTAATATAGTGAACAATAGTAATCACAGAGTGTCTAAAGTTCAGAGTGGACAAGAGTCCCATAATAATGTTTCCTAAATACTTAATGGTATCATAAATAACTCAATAAATGAATTTAAGGACATCAATGATCTATTCCAATTGCAAAACATGATGAATTATAAGAATTGGGCTATTAGACCCTTTGTATTAATGTACAAATTTGTAAAAGAGACCCTCTGTTCACTAGAGTTGGTTAATGTCTACATCAAGATATCTGTTTACAAAATGTTGTTCTGACAAATGAAAAACATGAGAAATATCAAGGGAATTTCCCCATGAATATCATGTCTTATTGTGGTACTTCCATAGGCTTAAGTGTTTGTTGTGCACAAGCCTCCATTCCTGCCACAGGGAATTCGGCAATGAGGGTCATGATCCCCTGCTAACAGCCAAATGCTCTAACTATCCATGAGTAGCCTAGAAGAGATGTTGGGAGAGTCCATGAGAATTCTAGAATAGTTGGTGTGTGGAAGGTGAGGTGGAAGCCTACTGTAAGGTGGAACCATGCTTCTGTCAGATAAAATATGTAGGATCACCTACACCGCTTTGAAAGGAATTCCCTACCCGAAGGCAGAGAAGTGTCACGCGATAGTAATCACTAAATGTAGCTATCACCCAAGCTCTAAAGGGGTAACATTGTGGAACGTCTTAGTATGAATTTGATAGAGTGATGAGGTCCTGATTTAGATCTAGAAGTCAAATGAATCTCTGAGAGCCGACAGCAATCGATAGGATTATGTTAGGCCCCTATACTACTAGTGTAACCCCTTATTGTTAACATAGAAGCCCACCATTGTTACTGTTGTGCCACTCTGATAACAATAAGGGGTTACACTAGTAGTATAGGGGCCTAACAGATTAGCTCAAGGCAGGTCGTGTAGTAGCAGGCCCAGTCTTTGGGGAGAGTGCCAAAGTATCCAGTGAACACTTTGCGTAGTGCAAAGCCAAATAGCCATGATGCATCCATTCTCGAATAATAAGGAATGATGTTTACTGTGGATTAAAGGGGCAAAATTATGAATTTAAATAAAGAATTGGATAAGGCTTATCATGTTGTAGTCAGTATCGTAGGTGGAAAAGCTTCTGATTGAGCCAGTGGGATTCTCCTCTTGTATGTTTGGACATTGTTACAGGGAAAAGTGTCTATGCAGAACTGCTAATCCCACTAAGGTGTGGTAGCTACCTTAGAAACAAACAAAGTAGAACTACTTTCGTTTTCCTTTATGAAAGATAGATGAGAGAAGAATAAAGGAGACCAACCTCTGTCTTGCGCTTGGTTCCTTGCTCGATTCCTCTCTCTTCTGATAGTCCTTTGCTACTCGCTTCCTTGTATACCCAGCTTCACAGAGTACCTATAGAATCAAAGCAGCATAACACTATACAATAACATGGATCTATTATCATAAATAATCTAGGATCAGATATAAATTGACCATACAGATGTACAAAACATAGATTACACAAGAGTATGGAGGAAAACTTGAATAGCTTTATTGATAATCAAGAAAGAGCCAAGAGAGTTACAACCAGTTGTTCTGACCCAGCATCATCCTCTCAGCAAGTAAGCCCTTCTTCACCTCATGCAAAGCTTAGATCACCCAACACTATGATGTTGCCTCAAGAAACCAACAGCAATTCCTTACAAGATGCAAAATTCCAGCCTCTGGATCTCTGGGATGAGGGATCCATATATAGATATCTGTAAGGGAGATGAGTCAGCTTGTGATTTGATTAGTGTCTTCCCTCTGATAGTTCTTGCTCCCGCTTGGAGATTGATGATCTCTTACTCATCCTTGGTCGAATTTAGAGAGGCAAGTTTCACAGGAGAAGTTTCTGGAAGATTCCATGCCTCTCCACCTTGTGGATTGACACTGCCATTTGTCTCTTCTCGCCTATCGCACCCCATAGAAGGGATTTTTGAAATGCAACGCACCCACAGAGTGTACTTAGGTGAGATGAAACGTACTTTGCCTATGGAGCAGGTGAAATGATCTTGTTTTGACCAGTTCTGAGTGGTTTTTCATGGAGAACTTCTGGGAGAAGCTGTAATCAGTTGACCTTGTTCATTTAGGGTTAGAACAACACTTTTAGTGACTTAGGAGCCCTTGGTTTATAGGCATTTTATGCTTGGGGTTGTAGTGCCCAAAAATGTCTATAACAATTGCCCCCTAAAGCATGAGGTCGTTAATCTTTTTTTATGTCGGGTGAAATGCTTTATCATGAGGATCCGAAGTTCTTTCAAGCTGGGAGGAGACCTGTAATAAGATACAATACAATACATTATCTTCATAACATTTTCATGATCTAGCTGAGGTTGGCATTCCCATGCTCAGCTTTATAAATTCATTTTCATGTACATAGGACAGACAATCGTCTGAGTGTATACTGATGATTCTGGTAGAGCCATCATCCCTTTGATTGGATGATTATCTGTGCAGCAATGATGTACATTTGATGTCTTTATTTTCCTAAATATATGTTGCAGCCCGAATGGATGAAACTAGATCCAAGGTCTTCAATCTCGTTTGATCTTCACTCAATGTACAAGTCTATCCATGTGAGAGATGTTCTGGAGTCGAACATGGAAAGACATCACCTGATTACCAGCCATTGATGTAAGTTGTTAATGGGCGCGAGAGGAATCACCGATAATGATAATGACCCTCAAGGTACTGCAGTACAATTCACGTGGTGTGAATAAAGGACTTGGTGTCCAACACCACGCAAAATCTTTCAGTCGAAGGCCATTGATGTAAACCCGTCGCTGGAAGTGAGAAACTTGCCATTGAGGCATGCAAGCTTCAAAGTACTGAAAGGGGTGTTCCTAGATTGACTTCTTGGATAATGAGCTGATGTCGACAAGAAGCGATCCATCATAGGAGGGCCTTAATGAATCCCACATCAATGACACGGAATGGAGCAAATGATTTTAATGGAGGTGAAAATGATCTGGTGATATAAGGTTCAGGGTGGTGGTCATTAAAGAATGGAGCGTAAATGTATTGCAGTAGGTGAGACACAGGTGAATTCTCTGAGTGACTTCTCTTGAACATATCGGTGACACTGACGTGATGGATTGGTAGCATTAACCCCAAATGTGGATGGTGTGATGGGACCATGGTGATGTGACCGGTGAATGAAACAACCCAACCTGACTTGGATGCAGAGTGAAAGTGTCATGTTCAAGAGCGACTTGCTACCAACAAAGTTTCTTCAAGTTTTCTTCCCAATTTTTCCCCAGTCATTGCTGACCAATACCTCTTTATTTTTTTCAATATTGAGGAGGATAACATATGCTTGTTCTATAATTTTCCCTTCGGGCAAGCCCATCGCTATGTTTTAACGAGCCTAGTGATAGTGAAACTCGTTCTTGTCTGCTATGGACAAGTTTGTCGCTATTAGGTTTTAACGAGTTTAACGACAAAGATAACTCGGTCCTTTTCAATTTTAGAGAGTCTAAAAAGGGACATAAAGGAAACTCCAAAAATCCTTTTTCGTCATCTAATCCCTTAAGTCCGAAAAGTTATAAAACAATACAGAAGGGATGAATTTTCGATACTTTTAACAAGCCGAACAAGACAAGCGCTCGATCTTTTTGTGTAATAATCCCTCAGGTCCAAAAAGATTAAAATCTAAAGGAGGGATAGCACTTTTGGTCCCTTTAACGAGCTGTAGAGGCCAATGGCTCGACAATATTTTCATATTTTACGAGTCAGTTGAAAAGAGCTTAAAGGAGACTCATCTTTGAGGAATGAGTGATAAAATTGGGTAGCAGTTGATTCCAAGTAAGGTTTGGAATTTTCCAATCACAGTAATGTTACAAGGATGGCTAATAGGATCACTCTTCGCAGTTGTTCCTCAAAAGGGGTAAACAATCAAATGGAGGTGAATGATCGGCCAATACAGAGTGGAGGTGATGATGGGAACACGACCAAGGCTTTAAAGGCTGAAGTATTACATTCACGACGGTTGTTTACCGGGAATTGGTTCATTTTTTATTGAGCTTAAACACTGGGGGAAACATTTTCTCATTGCTTATGTTTATTTTTTAACGAGCATGAAGTCTGCGTTAAAACTGCTCGAAATATCCAGTCGTATAATAAGGATGTCTCATATATAAAAACGGAAAATTTTCAAATCTTTGCCCCACATCCTTTCTTTATGCAAGTTAGGAAACGACCAATCCTACGAGTTTAAAGGGTTAGAGGACCTACAAATTTAAAAAATAAATGGTCTCTCTTCTCTTGCACGCCAAAAGGTTTGCATGCCCCCAGGTATAAAATAGAGTTTCAAGGTCACCTTCTATTCTACCGACAAGACATTCGTTTTATCAGGAAAGGTTTACCTCTTTCGGGTTACCAAAGATTGTTTTATCTGGACTTCAAACAAAACACTTCTTCGGCGATGCCTACCGAAATAGACAAAGGCAAGTGGCACAGACTCTTCCACCCACATAACTTTGACAAGGGAATCTTATTCCAATCCAACCCCCTTTTCCAATCACGGACGGGAGCAACAGACTAGTCATATATCCCTCGTGGAAACCTACCCTATATCTGAAGTTTTCCTGTCGAAGCAGACCAAGGTGCATGCCCCCTGGGTTTCAGTAATGTCCTCCGAATCACTCGCGTTCATCAAGAGGACGGACTGGAGATTGATGAGACATTCCTTGTGTGAAAAGACCATTCAGGGATGGTATATGACTATTTGCTAGGTGTGAACCGGGAAATGAAATCTAGTCTACGAGCTTGACCACTCTTCCTTCGTGCGGAAAACACATTACTCTAAAGAGTGATGAGACAATGGCTCCCATGCAATAAATATAGTCTCGTCCAAGGAGTAGATTATAATCCAGGGGTCCTTCGACTACCATTACGTTCATATGAACGGTTTTCCCTCTCAATGTTATGAGCACATTGTGAAGGATCCCTAATGGTTGACTGGTTCCTTCGTCAAAGCCTGTTAGATTTCTCATCTCAGGCAAAATCGATGGCGAACCAAGCACTTTCCAAGCAGTCGAGGAAAGGATACTCACAGAAGCCCCTTCATCTATGATGGTACCGGCCATAACCATTCTATATACTTGAGCAATGATTCGGAATGGTACACTAGCCAGTAAACGGGGTCTGCCTAGCTGATTGCAGTCGAAGGAAACAACTAGGTTGCTTGGAGGTGGGACCGAATAGACGGCCGGGTACGACTATGACGAACTTCCTTCCTACAGTAAAGGAATGGGTAAATTGCCCCCATGTTCATTGGAGTCTGTGCTTACGAAAAGAATTTGGACGGTGTCATCCTTGTTCTCTTCGGTGACTGTATCATCTGAAGATGGAACCTCTGAAGGCAAGACCGAGTCAACTACCGCCTCGACCTTTTGACTTTCATCTGGTATGGGTTTAGAAGGTTTATCTTCAATGATAGATGCTTTGACTGACCACCTGGGCGGGTCAGCCAGATTTTCAACTAGCGACAGACTCGACAAGAGTTTCTTATATCCAGGAGGAAGTCGTAACGGTGAAACCGGACGATCATCCAAAACTCTTTTAGCCTCGTCTAAGAAGGGACAACGGTGGACGGCGTGATCGCCTTCACATAGTTTACAAGGAAATTTGCACTTTCCTTTTTGTCTAGGGACTTCACTTTCACTAGTCGACGGTGTGTTTTCAACATGATCATCAGAGGTTGACGACACCGAGTTGTGCAAACGAGGAGACCAGTCCCTTAAGATCTGAGGGATGTAGGGACAATCTCTATGATAGTGGTCTCCTTTGCAAATGACACATGGCGATTTAGGCCTGGTCAGTGCAGTGTGTGGATTTTCGCTAGACGATGCTTGGTTGCCCCCTTTCGCCTTTGGCTCCTTCTTCTTCTTCTCTTTCTTCTTCTTTTCCTTCTTCTTCTCAGATACTTGATTTTTGGCTTTACCAGCCCCATCAAGCGAAGAGGAAGGAGGAGAAGAAGAATTGGATGAAGTAGAGGGTTGGGGGGTAACTATGGAATTGTCTAGTTGCTGACTCAATTGTTCAGGAATCGCGGTGTTCTGAACAACGGAGGTTGAGAAAAGCCATACGGGCAAGCCAATCGTCAATCCTGGAAGTGAGAATGTGGCCATGTGGGGTGCACCAACATCTCCCCAAGAGGAGAAGGGACTAGGATTTCCTCCAAGGGGAACTCCTTGGTTGGTGGACTCCATTCTCTCAATCCAAGACCAACGTAGGAAAGGTGGTGATTATTCCGTTTAAAATAAATTTTAGACGCTTTGACACAACTTGTTTTTTCAATTTTAAAGAGTCAAGAAAAAACAAAAGATGACTCTAGTCGCCTTCGATTTTTAATGAGCCTGAAGTGACAAGTGCTCAGATGGACCTTTTCTGTTAAGGAGTCTAAAAAGGAACGAAAGGGACTGCTCTGGAAATCTAGGCAGAGGGATTACCAAACCAATCGCAAAACTGCAGAATACTTTTTACGGTATGGTAGTCAATCTTCCCGAATGCTGTGTTCAGTGCATTTCAATCAATAAGGCGGCAGACACGGCTTCCTAAGGATAAAGGATTAAGCCTATTGTGGTCTCCCAAAATATACTCGATGGTACATGGGAGCACAAGTCCGTACTGGCACTTATCGTCTCAAAGTGGAGGAATCACCCAACCAACAGTGAGAACAACAGTTACCAAGCTTTACGACGCCGGAATACGTCTCTAGCCTAGACTTCTAGATGTTGTGCATTAGGTTCCAAAACGTTGTTAGATTCATTAAATTTATTTTATAGTTGATCTTGCTTAAGAAATTTTCCTTTCAAGTTCATCGCGTGATGTAGATGTAGAATTCCTAAAATACAATCTAAGATGATAAACAATCTTTTATCTTCTTTGTGCAATGAAAATCCTAGCTACTAAGGAAAGAGAGACAGTATTCTTTCAACAAAGAGCAAAGAGCACACACTATATGCACTGTCCTAAATCAAACCAATCAAACAGTCTAAATGCAAATGCACATGCATGTATT
Organism: Pinus tabuliformis; assembly: GCA_031772625.1. NCBI lineage: Eukaryota > Viridiplantae > Streptophyta > Pinopsida > Pinales > Pinaceae > Pinus > Pinus tabuliformis. The sequence goes on along the minus strand of CM062819.1, from coordinate 1,675,143,656 downwards.
TATTTTCAGCCTTCTTAATATGTGAATGATAAAAAGAAAGCTAATGCGCAAATCTGAATTACTTTTCAAGTGACAATTACTAACAAGTTTCTTTTCAAAATCAAAATGAAGACAATGACAACACTTTGCGATTTGGAAATGAAGACTTGCTTTCGACACTAGAAAAACTACAAATTCAAATCAAATACAATAGTAACAGGGTAATCGACTATCAAGAGCAATCAGACTCTCTTCTATGACTGAAAATGACACTTGCGACACTTTCAAATCAAGAAACGACAGTACAATTACGTTACTTTTTTGTAAAGGAGAACTGAAAATGACTCAACAAATACACAAAAACATTTACAGTTCTTTGCACAATGGAGGCGGAATAACCGCAAGGAAAGGGGTTTCAAACAGAGTTGTACTGACTACAGGTAGCAAAATTCTTGAATAGATCTGAAAAGAGTGAGCAGAAACCAAAATTCAGGAACAATGCCTAGTCTGAACAGCGCACCTATAACATAGTGAATTTGAAATGCAGCGCACCTACTACACTCGGGAAGTGCGTTGAATTTCAGATTCACATAACAGAAAGTGCGCTAGGCTAGGGACGAGACTTTGCTTGGGTTCCGGGTCACAGTTTGCAGTTCAATCCAGGGATTTTGGCCGAGCAAGTGGTAATCAGTAAATCAACAAAAAGGGTAGATCTAAGGAGGTTACTAGAGCCGCCACAAGGGCAATTAGAGAGTTTGTAAATCAGTTGTTTAATTCATAAACAAAACCCAGAGATTGACTGAAGTGGCATTTATCTACTTTGCATTTGCATAGAAAATGCAGTTCGAAAGCTACCTGGCTCAACTTCAGGCTCCGTCTGTAAGTTTATAAAGTAAACAAATGTAGATAAACAAACAACCTAGTCGCTCCCCAGCGGAGTCGCCATTATGTTACAGGGAAAAGTGTCTATGCAGAACTGCTAATCCCACTAAGGTGTGGTAGCTAGCTACCTTAGAAACAAACAAAGTAAAACTACTTTCGTTTTCCTTTATGAAAGATAGATGAGAGAAGAATAAAGGAGACCAACCTCTGTCTTGCGCTTAGTTCCTTGCTCGATTCCTCTCTCTTCTGATAGTACTTTGCTACTCGCTTCCTTGTATACTCAGCTTCACAGAGTACCTATAGAATCAAAGCAGCATAACACTATACGAGAACATGGATCTATTATCATAAACAATCTAGGATCAGATATAAATTGACCATACAGATGTACAAAACATAGATTACACAAGAGTATGGAGGAAAACTTGAATAGATTTATTGATAATCAAGAAAGAGCCAAGAGATTTACAACCAGTTGTTCTGACCTAGCATCATCCTCTCAGCAGGTAAGCCCTTCTTCACCTCATACAAAGCTTAGATCACCCAACACTATGATGTTGCCTCAAGAAACCAACAGCAATTCCTTACAAGATGCAAAATTCCAGCCTCTGGATCTCTGGGATGAGGGATCCATATATAGATATCTGTAAGGGAGATGAGTCAGCTTGTGATTTGATTAGTGTCTTCCCTTTGATAGTTCTTGCTTCCACTTGGAGATTGATGATCTCTTACTCATCCTTGGTCGAATTCAGAGAGGCAAGTGTCACAGGAGAAGTTTCTGGAAGATTCCATGCCTCTCCACCTCATGGATTGACACTCCCATTTGTCTCTTCTCGCCCATCGCACCCCATAGAAGGGATTTTTGAAATGCAACGCACCCATAGAGTGTACTTAGGTGAGATGCAATGCACTTTGCCTATGGAGCAGGTGAAATGATCCTATTTTGACCAGTTCTGAGTGGTTTTTCATGGAGAACTTCTGGGAGACGCTGTAATCAGTTGACCTTGTTCCTTTAGGGGTTGGAACAACACTTTTAGGGACTTAGGAGCCCTTGGTTTATGGACATTTTATGCTTGGGGTTGTAGTGCCCAAAAATGTCTATAACAGACATTGAACATGTATTATGTGCGAGAACCAAGCAGTTAGTCAGATAACCAAGAAATAAGGTGACAAAGTAATACTTGGATAATAGCATAAGAAAAGTGGTGGAAAAAGCAACTTAGTCATAAGTCGAGACGTATGGGCAGTGGAAGGATGTGTAGGTGATATGCTAAAATGACTAAGTTGAAGGTCGAGGATCGAGCGGTCAAGGGGAGTGCAAGTTACAAGCTTCGGGATGAGCCAACTGCCACTAGGTTAGGAAGTCAGGAGTTAGGAGCAACATGATGTCATGGAGTAATAAACAGGTATGCCTCGACTAATTGCCTCTTCGTTGTACTGACAGGCCCATGGTCTACTGCCGCATGGAAGTATACAATTGGTGATTTCCATTATCTGTGAGTGAGAGAGGTAAGGATTGAAATGGATTTTTTGTGTTAGAGAAGCCATAGATTGTAGTTTCCTTTAAGGAAAATATAAACGAAGATCCCCCTTGTCCAACACTTCAAGTTGTTTCTCAGTAAACTATTTTTTGTTAATTTATATGGCAAAAAGTTCAAGATTACTGTCCAGACTCTAGAATTATTTTTTTAAATTGGTTTGGCAAATAAACGAAGAATAAGCTTAGGTAATTGCTTGCTTCCATTACTGTTACATATTTAAACTTTTGAAATAGAGAGATGTGTAGTTTAAGAATATTAAGAAACTTGATACTGAATTGACTCAATATAAGAAGCAATTAAAGAAGACTAGACTTGGCTTTGTCCAATAGGTTATCAAGATACTATACTATGTGCACAGTCACAATTATTTTCTTGAGTCTCAGGTAAATTATTGATATCATGAGTGTATGTGTTATGTGACACTATAAATTGTTTTTAGAATTTCAGTAATTGATTGTCAAAGTCCATATCTGTTGTTTGTTTTTGTCTACATCTATTCCTAGCAATTGACATTTCTACATTTTTTTTCCTTTGGTATCAATGCGGCTAAATAAAAAGAGTTTTGTAGTTATAGTTGTATTCAAAACTAAATACTTGACACAAATGAATACAACAACATAGTAAATGGCAAATAATTTTTTGGTGAAATGTGAAAATATTGCCCCAACTCCTTGTGCTAGTTCTGTTAATAGTAACTCTTCTGTTGGAACTCTAGGCACACCCAAGTTCAACGTGAAATCAAGTGTCACATTATGATTTATCTCATAGGAATAATTGTTTTCATGCACATACCTTCTTAGGGAAACCTGTAGAATGCGGCTGAAAAGAATAGTAAATCCATTGTGGCATATACAACGATAAACATTATAACAAGAAATAAATGACCATGCTATATTATAAGCATTACCAATGTCAACAAGGATCAAGGTACAATTATGATTGCAATAACCGCTATCCTTGCATCCAATTTACATAAGGAATTATTGACAAGTGGAGAAACTCCTCTTGGAACAAGTGAGTATTTGGCCAATTAAAGTTCCAAATATATGTATTCATTTAGTATGGATGTATATTCCCTGTGACAAAGGTATGATTTCCTATCTAAAACTAAAATTAAACTAAGAAAAACTATAAATAAATTAAGAAAAAAATGTGATATGCTCTAATAATTTACATGATATGTACACAGTCTACTACAATGATTTAAACAATTTAAATAACATCAATTAAAGTTTTTAAATAAGCACAAAACCACACATAATATCATGAGATTTAAAATCCTAATTTGAATTGAATTCAGAATATTGAAGAAATAAGTTTTGGCTAAAGATTTAAATAGAAACTTCAATAATATTTTCGGGTTTTCATCCTATTCAAACACATATTTTGGTATTTTTTGGAATATCTAGACATGCACAATTAAAGTAAATAAATATAAATATCTATCTCGTAAACAAGAACAAATGTTCCTATGTCTGAATATTGGATTGCAATAATCAACAAGCAATAAGTAAATTCACAATTTTTTAATTCATGATCATAAAAATATGTAAATTGAAAAATTGTCATAATGAATCTTAAACAAAATTATTAAATATTCATTCATAATCAAGCAACATAAGTCATAGAGTAATATCAAAGGCATTTATTAAGTAATTAATACCATGTACTGACATAAATCCCATATCTCATCGCACATGAACACTGAAAATGATTTTCAAAAAAACAGGTACTTCAAAATTGATTGAAACATCCAAGGTTGTAGTCTTCATTGATTATGGACCCTTTGCACCCATGCAAAAAGGTCCATAAATACTTAAAAATAATTAAAAAAAGGTCTTGAAATGTGAAAATCAACATATTTTCTGAAAGTAAATACTCAATTCTAAAAATATGTTTGTTCAATTGATATGTGGCAAAGAAGCAAGAATCCTTTCATCATATTCATAATCTTCATAATTGATACTAAGTAGCAAGTGAGGTGCATGCACTTGGATATATGTTGCCCATTGTGAATATATATCATACAATGCAGAGAAAGAAATAGAAGGAAATTGATTGATGTTGATCTGGAAGCTTGTAGTTAATCCTTGTACTTTTTTCTTCTTCTCATATTTGACCTCAAACTTGGAAATAAGATTGATTTTTCAAAAGGCAGTTGCAGGAATTTTGGAAACTTTGATGTTTCCAAACTTTAATGTTTTTTATTTCTACCTAGTCATTGGCAATGAGATCTTCCGTAGATTGTTTTAATTCTCTGAGATTTGCTTCCTTTAATGACTTGCCACCTGATAGGTCAAATTCTTCTATAAAGTCTATTCCTTTTTCCCAAATTGTTAAACAATGCTCATATGATGTTTGTATGCATGCTCTGATTTCATTTTTGTCTTTCTCCCTGCAACTTAAGATATAAGCATCAATCTTTTATCTCTCTTAGAAACTTTTGGAATTTCATTAGATTGAAATTTGTTTTCCCAGTCAAGAATAGACAAAAATTTGTTTTTAATTGATTTGTCTTCTTGTACCAATGAATCAATTCTTTCATTTAAATCTGTAATTTGTTGATAACATATTAAGATTTTATCCATTTTTTTATAGAATTTTGATTGATTCTTTCTTAAAATTAGACAAATTTGCAAAGTTTGATCCTTGAAAACATTGAGACTCTGTCTTGCATGTTGATTCTCATTGAGTTGATATTTAAGATATTCAATTTTCTCTATCAAAGATGTGATCATAATCTGAGAATTGTTTTTTTCTTCTTACTTCCAAATGTAGGTTTGCTCTTCATGTACTTCTCTCAATTCCTGAATCCCCTGTTCATATTTTGCATATGCTTCTTTCAACTGTTTATGAAAATTATTCTGTAGGTTTCTCTTTCTACAACAAATCCTTGAACTAAAGTAGCATAATTCCTTCGCTAGTTTTCTTCATTGAACAATTCATTTTTCTTCAAATTTTCCTCCAAAATTTTAATTTTCTGCAAGTTGTTATCATATGAAGCTGCAAGCTCATTCAAATGATATTGATTGTAATTAAGAAAATCTCCTAAATGTTGAGAGGATTCTTGAGCTTTTTCTTTCACGTCTCCCTAAGCCTGCAGCTGAATTTAGATACAGTTTTCAAAGTATCATGTTTTATTTTATTTGTTCTTCTAACAACTAATTTTATTTTAGTATTAAAATAATAATCTATCAAAGAAGGGATAGTATCTGCAATTGGCTCTAACTTAGAAACTAGTTTAAACAAAAATGATTCCCAAGGAATCTGAGAAAAATGTATGTTACTAATGCTTGATGGGATACGACAGATATAATATCCATCTTGTTATATGAGCCCATTTTTTCTTCATTTTCCTTGGTGTTGGTTGTAATAGATACCTATTTTTCTTTCTCCTTATCTATTTCCATTTCTTTCACTTCCGTAGTTTTTGGTTACTTTTTCTTTTCTTTTTTTCAGGAGAATTAATCACAATAATCTCCTGTTCAACTACTTTTTTATCTTTTTTAGAGTCCTTGTTCTTTCTGTACTTTCCTGCTTCTCTTTGAGATATTTTATTGTTGTGACTTCAAAACCTTCTATTTTTTCAATTTATACCCCTCGTTTCTTTTGAGAAACAATAGAAGGTTTTGAAGTGAGTTCGTTAAAATTAAACTGTAAAAATTAGTAGACTTTAACTGTTCGAATGAAATTTTGAGGTGGACAACCTTTTCCTTAGGGAAAATTTGCAACAATTTCTCCCTAAATTCTTACAATTGTTGTCTTGTTTGACTATTTAAGACTTTGCATCTTTCAACAACCTGCTGAAAATCATCAATGTTTATAAAAATCTCATTGGAAGGGGGTTTCTGATGAATAATTTTTTTTATATAACTGCTTGTTATATAATGAATTCCAATGAGACCTCTAGGATTAGTGGTAATGATGCAAAGGAAATAACCAAATTTCTTAAAGCTATTCGACTTCTTTGAATCCATGTCCTTTGTCTTGGATATTGATATCACTAAACTTGATTAGAAAATTAGGCTAGAGTTTCTTTTGCAACTTACTCTAACTTTTGGCTTGCCCATTCAAAACAACTTGATTATCCACTTCTCTCAAAGCAAATCTTTCCAAGATATATCAGGGCAGAAGATGGGGACCAGCTTCACTTCCAAAAACTATGACGTAGGAAAACAATTCCTCAACAAACCAGCCATCTATTGAATATAGGCCTTCTTTCAAATTATCACTTATTCTGGGAGGTATTGTTCCAAACAAGATTTTATGGAAATGAATTAAAACATAATGAAAAATATCATAAAAATGGTATTTAAAATTAGACTCCCATAGAATAGGAGCATAATTTTGAATGGGTGGCTACTGGTCAGACGAGTAATTCCATTTCATGAGTGGGAATGGAACAGAGATAATAACAATATCTATCAAATAGGAAGACATACAAAAAATATATTTGAACCGGGGGGGAGATGATACTGAAAATTTTAATGAATCTGTGATATTCTACTATAAGATGTCAACCCAATTTAGGCATTTTCTCTCATTCCAAAAGTTATGGATTATTGGGCTCCATTTAGTTTTGCAATGCTAAGTATCTCGTTCCCCATATAATCTAGTTAAATTTTTAATAAGAAATCTATTGGCTTCTTAAAAATAGCTATGGGATATTCCTTTTTTTCTTTGAGCTTGAAACCTTGCTCTTCTTCTCTCAACCAGTATCCAGTTACTACATCATAATTCTCTTGACATTTATTCAAGGCAATACTTCAAAACCTATAAAGGAAATCAACAAAATGGCGGATTTCTGGGGGACCGAGATTATATATCGCCGATAAGACTTCAACTTTGTAGGAAGTTATGAAAATTACTTGATGGTTTGATATTGTTCGGGTTTTAATATCAGCGCGAGGGAGAATCCATGAAACCATGTCATAATAGGGAAAAAGTCTTGGCTTAGATTCTATTTTATGTAACTCTTTTCCTCTTATTGCTTCGAATTGTTTGCTCTTTGTTTCAATAGTTTTTTTGTGTTTTTTAACCATTCTCTTTTCTCAAAGAATTCAAATATCTCCTCTTATCTCATCGTACTTGCTTTTTATTTATTTTAAGTTGAATCTGAGATGAGGAATGAACTGAAGTTGTGTTTCTCTAGTAGTGGGTCATCCATCTCCTTAATATTTTCCCTAATTTTATCCATTTGTTGCTTTACCGTTGAAGATTTTCCCTTTTTTCCCATTTTATGACCTATAAACAATAACAAAGGATATATAAGTTTTTATTATTTAAAATTTGAAATTGAATTCAGGAATCTCTAAAAAAAATAACATTATGCCTACGCAATTTTTTGTGAAACTGGTACTATGTTTCCTTAATTCAGTTCTTCTTCGAACACGAGTTAAGAAAAGAGCATGCATGTAGGACACCCTAAAATCTTAAATTGTATGTTCAATATTTTCTCTTTCTTGGAATTTTATGAGTTGTAAACACTAAGAGAGCATATATATAAGTTTTTCTTATTCAAAATTTGAAATTGAAATCATGAATTTCTAAAACAAATATCATTATGCTAACACAAATTTTTTGGAAACTGGTACTATGTTCACTTAATTTAGTTCTTGTTCGAACAAGATTTACGAAAAGAGCATGCATAAAGAAAATCTTAAATTCTTAATTTTATCGCTGGAGAGTTTCCCCTTTTCTCCATTTTATGACCCGTAAACACCAATAGAGCATATATAAGTTTTGCCTATTTAAAATTTGAAATTGAATTCATGAATTTCTAAAAATAATAACATTATAGTTACATATAATTTTTTGAAATTGGCACTGTGTTTCCTTAATATAATTTTTCTTCGAACAAGACCTAAGAATAGAGCATGCAGACATAATAGCCTAAAATCTTAAAATTTTGTTTAGAGAATACACGAAAATTTTAATTGAATGTGTTCATTGATTTCCTGTAAACATACCAACTGTTTTTCTTTTCGAGAATCAAGAAAGATTTAGAAAATTTATTATCGATTTAACAAATAATCGATTGAACATGAAACAGGAAATTTTGAAAAATCTTTATTAAAAAGTGGGTTGCACGTAAATCAACAAAAATGGTATTATATTTAGATGATCATATGTTTGGGAGGTCAGGCGGTCAGTTGATCGAGTGGTTTTTCATTTTATGATTGATTTTTTCTATCCCGACTCTAACTATACCATAGTCGAGTTTTGTCTTTAGGTCGAGTAGTCAGCTAGTTGGGTGGTTTTTCCACTTTTAATTTCCTATATATATATATATATATATATATAATATATATATAGATATAGATATAGATATAGATATAGATATAGATATAGATATAGATATAGATATAGATATAGATATAGATATAGATATATATATATATATATATATATATATATATATATATATATATATAATATATATATATATATATATTATATCTATATCTATATCTATATCTATATCTATATCTATATCTATATCTATATATATATATATATATATATATATATATATATATATATATATATATATATATATTCCTTATTTAAAATTTAAAATTTAATTAAGGAGTTTGTAAAATGATATTCTGGATACATATTTTTTTTGGAATTCTTACTATATTTCCTTAATTCAATGTTTCTTTGAATCAAAATTAAGAAAACAACATGCAGTGAAAACACTCTAAACTCTTAAAATTATATTTAAAATACGAAAAAATCACAACTAAAAGTGTTCATTAATTTCTCGTAAGCATACCAATTTCTTTTATTTTCGTGAATCGAGAAAGAAAGAGGAAATTTATTATTGTGTTAGCAAAGAATCAATTGAACATGAAAAGGAAAAATTTGAAAATCTATATAAAAAGCGCATTGTACACAAATCCAAATTTTATTTATTTATTGGGATGACCCTACAGTCAGGAGGTCAGTTAGTGGGGCATTTTTGTTGTTGTTTTATGATTGATTTACTCTATCCTGACCCTAACTATACCATAATCAGGTGTTCTCATTAGGTCAGGTAGTTGGAAATTCAGGCAATGCTAAGGTTGGGAGGTCGGGTGAATTATTTATAAAAAAAATCGTATTCGGCCTGACTTGCTAGTCAGATGGTCGGAAGGTAGGGTATTTGGGAGGTTATAATTTTATTTACAAAATGTTTATGGATTTGAGCTCTGACTTAAGTCTTAAAAAAGAAAAAAGAAAAATGTATAAGGATTTTTTGTTTTTATTGATTTTGTGATGCACAAAAGGAGAAAGGGTTCTTGTAAACCTGATAACAGGAATGTAAATTATTTTGTGAATTATATTAAATGCTTCATATAAAAAAAATTCCAGAACATGGGTCACAGAATGAATGACCATTGGATTTCGATTTCAAAGCAAAAACAACACTAGTAGTAACAAAGATGCATTATATTCATCTTGCATTCAATTAATTTATGTTATTGTCTCAAGTACATATGATAATGAAAAATTATTGACCAATGCAATCATAGCTTCAATTCCTACATGCTATCTACTTAATATTAGCAATAAAGACTGGACTTTTCAATGTCAAAATAATTTTTTGCATTCTTCTTACTTGAAGCTAGTAATGAAGACTAGGATCGATAATTTCTAAATAATCGTTTACATGTGTCATTGTTAATGTTACCAATGTAGAATGCATTTGATAATATCCAAACAAATTATTCAGGCAGCTGGAAGCATATTACATACTTTCTATGCATAGAAGTATTCCTCCAAGTAAAACCCAAGGCTACTTTGATTTTCTTCCAAAGTAATCAAAGATATTTTTGGGATAAAAATATTTGAAGACACTTGTATCATGTTTGGGGATATTCCAATGAATGCAATAAATAAGAATCATATCAAAATAGTAGGGAAAAATTAATAACAAACTTTTTGTAAAATGACCTCTTAAAAGAAAAGAGTATAACTAAGATCACAACAGATATCAAGGTTATCATGTTTTCCATTTTTTTTCTCTCTGGTGGCAAAGATTTGAGGGTATCTTGCACAATGCATGATTGCAAAGTTTGCAAGAGGAAATCTATGAACATTGACCACATACATGAAAGGAAATAACACTGCTAACATTTTCCTCTATTTCAATCAAATCTGTGGAAAACGAGTAGGAAAATGGAATGTTTCCCAATGATTGGAAGATATACAATGTGTCCTTTGTTGAAAAAAAATATTAATAAATACTATGGTTAGGGTTGCATAGAGATGCTTTCTCTTTTCAAGGATCTTAGATTGAATTTATATTAGTCAATGTGTTTTTATTCATATCTCAATCATAAAATACCATTTATATAGCTATAGTTAAAATGGATGATAAAATACAAAGAGAGATATGAAAAAGAATGAAAACCTATATTTTTTGTTAAGCTAAGAGTGAGCCCAATAGAAAAGTATACAAAATACATGGTGGATGCAGTGGTCAAAGGCCATTAAATTTCCTACAAGGTTGGCAACTGAAACAATATAAGCTTTAACACATCAAAAATAACCAAGTATATATTTTTTGATATCTGGCAAGGAGCATTTCCCCTTGTTCATGAAAGCATGTTGTCTTTTTTATTGTTTCGCTACAAGAAAAGCTTCACTAGATATCAAAATAATCTCCATTCTAACTGAAACATAGCCTAAAACTATTTGAGTAGATGGATGATGCTGGTAGGATAGAATTGATGCTTACATCATGTTGATAGCTTTTGTAATTGTGTAGGTAATTAGACACCCATAGATATTTCAATATTGTGCCCAAACAGATAGGGATACCTTGTAGCCACCTAGTGAAAAAATCAATATATCATTATTTTTCTTATGAAAAAACGACCTTAGTATGAATGTAAAGAAAAAAAGTTTAAAAAGGACAAGAGTAAATCATGGTATTTATGACTTGTTGGTTTACCTAGAAATGAACTTCGCATCATCCTTTTTTTTGTAGTTTCTGGATTCAATGATGGAGTATGACAATTTGTAACATTATGCAAGTAGAAGAAAAATATAATACACATTCCATAAGAAATCCAACATAATGGATTATTTGTAAAAGAACATGATAAAATAAATACTTAGATTGAAAATCACAAAATTATAGGAAAAGTTACCTATGATGAGATTAATTATCATATTAAAATTGAAATATTAAAATCTACAATGTCTGCAGACTAGTTTCAACTTCAAGAATGACTTCATTATTAAATGTCAAATGATTATCTCGGTGCATACTTCTGGCATGGTGAGAACATCGAATGTTAGATCAGTGTACTCAAAATACATTTGATAAAACTTGCCAAGAATATTGAATAATAGGTAAGAAGTGCCTAAAAAATGCATGCCTCTTTATTCATAAATTTATGCTTTTCTGTTCGATCAGTCACTCCACTGGTTGAACTGTGTGGCACATGTTTCCAATCGTCACTGAGCTCAGTTCATTGATTCATTGATAATATTGGTGCAAGAAGAATAGGTGGTTGAAGGGAAATTGTTGACATATTCTCTGCTACACTCCATAACTCTGTTTTAAAATGCTCATTTGACTCTATGTTTGTTCATTCTTGTATTCACGGTAATAGCAGTTTCTCCCTTGAATTCACGGCTAAATAAAACTGAATTAACATTGGACATAGTTCTACAATGCTAAATGAATAAAGGGATAAAATCACTTGGCTCAACGATTCAAGAGATTTGCAATATTTCAAAAGTAGGTGGGTCCAAAGATATAAGATTAGTGATATTTGTATCAATGGTACTGATTGGCTATTGTTACAGTCAGACCATAGAGCCTAAAGTGACATAAGAGATGAAAATTAAGCATTCACATCACCAATGATTCAAAGCTTATTTTACAATTTTCCCAATTTTTTTTTGCAATATATATGGAGTGCTAAATTGCATATCTTAAACAATAAATACAAAAAATACCTAAGACAATATTGTTAGGAAAAATGCTATGCTAGTGAGAGAGTAAAAACTATCATAATATCCAAGTAAAATTGATTATATAGGTGTATAGAAAATTTATCATAAGAGTTCAAAGTTTGAAATAACTAATATATTTATTATTCATAGAAATGACATTGTGCTATAAAAAATGGATAATTGACTCCAAATTATACATATACCCTTTGCAATTCATTAAACATTCATTATCACATGCCAACAATTCAAAACTATTAACATGTGATGTGATAAATAAGAATAGAAATAGCTTGCGATGGAAAAACAAGTGGCTATAGAAACCATGCACGCTCATTACCATCTATGGTTGGGGACAAGGAGGAAAACAAATAGTTGGCACCATAGTTATAACACTTAGGATTAGAAGAACCGTAGTTTCCCTACACTATAGTTAAATCTGCAATTTTTTGCAAGCTAATATGCATTATAAGAGGAAACAAAAAAAAATAGAAAACATAAATAAGATGTACATTTTGTTAATTCATTAGATCATACATTTACAATTATATAAACTAAATCGAACGTTATATAGCTTAGGAAATAAAAACCTCTATACAATAAAGCCAATTAACCTAAGCACACAACCTGAAAAAAACACACTTGTGCAAAAAAAAAAATGGAAGATTTGATATATTCGAACAAAAGAAGAGAACACAAATGTCTCAATGCTCGTATGGAGACTCTTCTTTTTGACATAGAACATTTCATTGAACATATACAAGAATTAAAAAATGGAGATACTCACAATGTTTTTCTCCTTTTTTTCCTTAACAACATAACTTCATAATTTACGGAATATGAGAATTCAAGTCAATATTGTAACAGTGGAAAAAAAAAAACATGGGTATGTATATAATACGGTATAAAATTTTCTTTGGAATTATAAGATGTTGTTGTGCAACTAAGATATTATGGTCCTATTAACAAAATGATGCACTATTTTTTCCATAAATTTTCGAAAGAACAAGTGAATTTAGTAACTATGTACATTTCTTTCCATCTGTCTCATGAAAAACAAGAAAAAAATTACTAAGCACCATAGTCAAATCATCTAGTATCAATAAAACCACAATTTACGTAGATTATAGTTTTTTTTTTTGAGTTGAAATGCATTTTAAGAAGAGAGAAAAAAACTAGAAAACATAAATGAGATACAAATTTTCTTAATTCATTGGGAAATAAATTTGGAATTGTATATAATTGCAACACAACACTATATAGCTCATAAATTGAGAACAAAAAATCTAATCATCAAATGAAAACAACATGTAAAATAATTATGCAAATAGGAAAATAAGCAGGATTTGATATATGGGAAAAGAAAAGCAAAACACAGATATCTCAATTCTCCTATAGTGCCTTCTTTTAACACAAAGCATTGAATTGAGAATATAAAAATTCAAGACATGTATACACATGCAATTCCTTTCTTCCATTTTTTTTTCCTAAGTCAACATAATTCCATAGCTCGCAACAAATGAGAATCCAAGTTAATATTTCAAAAGTGGAGAGAAAAATATTGGCATATATATATATATATATATATATATATATATATATATATATATATATATATATATATATATATATATATATATATAATATATATATATATATATATATATATATATATATATATATATATATATAGATAGATAGATAGATAGATAGATAGATAGATAGATAGATAGATATATATATATATATATATATATATATATATATATATATATATATATATATATATATATATATATATATATATATATATATTATATAAGGTGCATCTTACCCTGTATCTTCGCTTGCAATAAAAAAAGATGTTTGATTCAAAACTTAAAGGAAAAATAAAATAAGGACTAGTTAAATAAAAATAAAAATGAAAATGAAAAAAAATCTTGATTCAGGTACTGTAGCAAATATGAAAAAAGCATTAAACAATATGTTTTTGTGTTTTATAATTATGTGTTGATAAAAATACCGAGACGGGGGGGGACTGAATCAATATTTCCAAATCAATAAACTTTTCATTTCATTTCCTGATTTATGTACGCAACTTTACAGAAGGAAACCCACGTGTGTACGCGACTGTTCTTAAGACAACTAGCGTATATCTAGTAAAATTACTTTGTATTTAATTCATCTTCTGTTTATTTTGATCCAGTGCATCAGTACTTCATTAAACATTGAATAGACAATAATCATGTGCAGTAAGAAAAAAATAAACCATCACACATAAGCAACACACATGAACACCAAGATTTAAGGTGGAAACCCAATGCAGGAAAAAACCACCTGCTGTGTCTTTATCTTATTTTTAATATAAAGAAAATCTTTTACAATCTTGTACTAGCACATACTCATACCAGTACGTAGACACCCACCTATAGAAGGCTGCAACCTTCAATCATTTTCTAGCTCCTACTGGAAGGGAGCTCCAACCCCTTAGATCTGTAGGTTTTAACCCCGTACAGAAATTACCTGCATACGAATTCTAAAACACAGAAAATAAACAATGCGAGAGCATAAAACAAATATACACAAAGATTTTCCCCTGGATCCCAAAACTGAGACTACCAACTTGATTTTTCATTATGTTCCTTTCAATGTTACAATACATATTTATACATGTCAAAGCATCCAATACCATGGACCAAAAAGCATCGCGTCCAAAACCATGGACTGAAAACCATCACATCCAAAAACATGTGCAAAAATCTTGCACAAAACCATAGGTGGGTCCGCCCAACCTAACATAGGGTCCAAAACCAAAATTTTGCGGGGCGTTTCCCTGGACCCCATAGAATGGGGTTACCTACACCCCTCAAACCCCCTGTGTCTCCCCCCGCTACACAATCGGTGCAATGAAAGGGGGGCTCCACCCCCCTTCTAACTCCCTAGTTAACTATGTGGGCTAGTCGTGGAAAGAATATAACACAACCCAACATTCTCCCACTTGTTGTTTTCTTTCCACAGGGGGCCATAAGAGAGCTTAGTCATTTATTCATCCCTACAAATCCCATTGTTTCTATACACCAAGAGAACTTCTCAAAGCTCACAAATTTTGTCAATACATCTACAATATTCTTCAAATTGTCCACCTTTACCAGTAACACCTTTTTGTCTTCTATCATATCCCTCACAAAGTGATACTGAACATCAATTTGCTTTGTCTTTAAATGATATGCAGGGTTCTTTGCCAAGAAAATTTCACTTTGGTTGTCACAGTCTATCCTTATAGCTCCCTATACTAACCCCATCTTTGAACACAATCTCTGCACCAAACTGCTTCCTTGCTTGCATGAGTGGTTGTCATGTATTCTACCTCTGTAGTTGATAGTGCTACTACAGATTTATTTCTTACTCATCCAACTGACTGCACCTCCAAATAGGTTAAACACATACCCACTTGTAGATATTCTCTAATCCAAATCTCCAGCCCAGTCTGCATCAACAAAGCCACAGATATCCAACACTCTGTCTAATCCTGGTCTTCCTTGGTAGCACAAACCATAATCACTAATGCCACACAAACACTTGAAAACCTGCTTCACTGTTGTCCAATGCTCCTTTCCTGGTTTTGACATAAACCTACTCAATACTCCCACTACATGTGCAATGTCTAGTCTAGTACAGACCATTGCATACATCAGGCTATTGACTGCACTTGCATATGGAACACGGGACATGTCCTCTTCCTCTTCTTGTGTCTTGGGACATTGTTCAATAGATAACTTTACACCTACAGGAATAGGAACCTTCATCAATTTACTATCCTTCATATTAAACCTCTGCAATATTGTCTCAACATACTTCGTTTGGTTTAACCAGAGCTTCCTCTTTGCCTGATCTCTTTTAATTTCCATGCCCAAAATATAGTTTGCAGCACCAAGATCTTTCATGTCGAATTTGGAGGAAAAATGGATCTTCAAATCCTGGATAATTTCTTTGTCATTTCCAACCAGCAACATATCATCCACATACAAGACCAGATAAATAACACGGTCACCAATTAATTTAAAATACACACAGTGATCTGCTTTGCTTCTAATGAAGCCAAGTCCCCGTATAAATGTATCAAATTTCTAATACCACATCCTTGCTAACTATTTTAACCCATATAAAGACTTCTTTAACTTGCATACTAGTTCTTTCTTACCCTTCACTGCAAAACCTTCAGGTTGCTTCATGTAGATCTCCTCTTCCAAATCCCCATGAAGAAATGTTGTCTTCACATCCATCTGTTCTACCTCAAAATCAAAAGTAGCAACAAAAAATAAAAGTAATCTAATAGAAGTTACCTTGGCAACAGGAGAAAAAATATCACTAACATCAATTCCCGGCACTTGGGAATAACCTTTTTTTACCAACCGAGATTTGTATTTCTCCACCTTTCCTTCTGCATTTGTCTTCTTCTTGAACACCCATTTGCTGTTATTGGGTTTCCTTCTAGTCGGAAGCTCCATCAGATCCCAAGCCTCATTTTTGTGCAAAGATGCCATTTCATGAACCATGGCCTCTCTCCAGATTTTTCCATCCTCTAAATCTATGCTTCCTTCATAGTTCTGGGACCATCATTAATAATAGATAAAGCAAAATTTGAAAAGAAATTAGATGGACTATACCTTTCTAGCTACATTCTTTCTTGAACTGATCTTTTCACACCCAGAGTTTGTGGCTCTTCATCTTCTGATTCCTCCTCTGCTCTAGAGTCTGATTCTTCCTCCTTTACCTCAAACTCTATCTTCTCAGGTTCTTTTGGTTGGAATTCATGTTTAATAACATATTTCACCTCTCTGAACACCACATCTCGGTTGTACACAACCTTCCTTCTTACTGGGTTCCAAAGCTTATAACGCTTTAAACCATCCTTATACCCAATAAATATGCACTTTTCATATTTACTATCCGACTTGGTTCATTTCTCCTTTGGAACATGTACATATGCATCACATCCAAATACCCTCAGATGTGAAAGAGAGGGTTTCTTACCAGTCCATACCTCTTGTGGAGTCTTATCCTCCAACACTGTTGAAGGTGATCTGTTGACCAAGTAACATGTTGTCTCCTCCGCCTCTACCCAAAATTCTTGTCCTAACCTGGTACCACTGAGCATGCTTCTTGCCCTTTCCATCAATGTCTTGTTCATTCTTTATGAAACTCCATTTTGCTGAGGTGTATATGGAGTATTCTTTTGTCGTGCTATACCACACTTCTTATATAATTCTTCAAATTCCTTACTACAAAACTCTCCATCGTTATCTGCCCTCAGCACCTTTATCTTCTTCTATGTCTAGTTTTCCACCAAAGCCTTAAATTCTTTAAACCTTTCAAAGTCTTTAGATTTCTTATTAAGGAAATATATCCATGCATTCCTTGAGAAGTCATCTATAAATGATACATAGTACATAGACTTACCCAATCATGGAACCTTCACAGATCCAAACACATCATTGTGCACAAGCTCTAATATATGTTTCACCTTCTTACCACCAGAGGGGAAACTCACCCGATTCTACTACCCATATACACAATTTTCACAGAAATAAAAATCCAGAGAGCTATTACTCATACCTTCTACCATACCTTTACCATGAAGTATTCGAAGGCCCTTCTCTCCAATATGTCCAAGCCTTTGATGCCACAACATGGTCTTCTCTCTAAAGACCACTAGATTTTCTAATCCACTTTCAGGAACCATAAAACTGTTGCACCCATCAACAACTTTGCTACCTTGCAGCTTGTACAGAATTCCAATCTGAACTCCCCACATCAATACCAGTGTTCCCCAAACCATCTTGCAGGTATCCTTCTCGAACACTATTTTTACACCTGCATCATCCAGCTTGCTTACAGAAATCAGATTTCTGGCCAATGCAGGAATATGTAGAACACCCGGAAGTGTTCTAACCCTTCCACCTTACAACTTCAACTTTACTTTTCTTCAACCAATGATTCTAGCTTTTATATCATCCCCTAAGAAGACATCACCACCATCGTATTTCTCATACTCGCAGAACCACTCTCTATGGGAAGTGAAGTGAAAGGATGCACTTGAGTCAATCAACCATGCTTCATGATCTACATGTGTACTTGAAGAAGCCAAGTACACATCCCCACCTTCATCTGAGGTGGTTTTCGCCTCTGTAGAAGGAGCATCATCAGACCCCTTTCCTTTATCAGGACCTTTAGATTTACAGTCCCTTTTGTAGTGCCTTTCCTTTCCGCATTTCCAGCACACCACCTTTACAGGTTTTCCTAGAGATTTAGATCTCCCTCTAGATTTAGATCTCCCACTCGATGACTTATTTTTTATTTTTTGACCATCCTCGTACAGACAAGGCATCACCATTCTGGCTCTCCATATTTTTCCATCTTATTTCCTCCATCAGCAAGGATGAGACTATTTCATCAAACTGCAAGGCAATTGTATTGCTACCTATTGCAATAAACAGACTATCCCACGAATCTGGTAGAGAACACAACAAACTGATGCACTTATCTTCATCTGAAATTTTAATATTAACAGATGCTAACTAACTTACCACAGTATTAAATACATTCAGATTCTTTGTCACGAAGTCTTCATCTTTCATCCTCAGGTTATACAACTTTTTTTGTAGGAACAGTTTATTCACCAGAGTCCTAGATTGGTACAAATTCCCTAACTTGTCCCACAAAGCCTTCATCGTAGCTTCCCCTAATACATTCAACAATACTGAATCTAAGAAACACAATCGTATTGTTCTCTTTGCCTTCTAATCCAACTTCTTCTATTCTTCTTCAGACACTCTTGTTGGTTTAGTACCAGGATCTACCATGATCCACTGATATTTATCCACCAACAAATCCTCCATCTTGAGTTTCCACAGCTCAAAAATATGACCATTAAATTTTTCGATATATATCTTTCAACTGCTCGCCATCTTCTTTCACCACCAGAATCGATCCCGCAGATCTCCCACTGAACGGGGTCTACCACAGGCCTGAGCGAAACCCCTCAACAACAAAGGCGTCCCCTTGAAGCTAAAATAGTTCCAATACCAAATGTCGGTTTTAACCCCATACAAAAATTACCTACATACGAATTCTAAAACACAGAAAATAAACAACACGAGAGCATAACACAGAAAACACATATACACAAAGATTTTCCCCTAGATCCCAAAACTGGGACTACCAGCTTGATTTTTCATTATGTTCCTTTCAATGTTACAATAGATATTTATGTATTTTGAATCATCTAATACCATGGTAAGGACCCTTGGAGTTTAGAATACCATGGTGCAGAAATTGTACACGCATTTTCTTCTTCATGTTCGCGTGTGTATCCAGCTTTACTTAACAGAACCCGCACTTACTTCTTGAGCTTTCAACTTTATCATACCTATGCCTCTGAACTACTATGCCTTTTCCAAAACACTCTGTCACATCCTATTTACATCTTCAACAAGTAGGTTTCTATCATGCGACAACTCATCAAGTAGGTTTCCATTCATTAGGCAGGTTTCCATCAAGGACAACACATAATTCATAATGCCAACAATCCCCCCATTTGGACTTGATGGAAACCACTTTGGTGTTTGGTCAACACAACCTATAAAACACATCAAGCCATGCGCCAAACCAAACTACTCTCCAAACACCTCTCCAAAAACCAAGCTACTCTCCCCCTTTGACATCAAGGAAAAAGGGCTAACCAAATCCTGAATGAAGACTTTTGTATTTGAACTGTTGAGTATGAACACTGATCATGCTCCCCCTGAGCACATGCTAAAGTTTCTGATGGATGTAGAATGAAATACATGAATCTATGACTCATATGACTTGTTCTATCACCAAGGACTCAAACATACATCAATCACCCAACCATAGTGGGTTTACATATTTGACATCATTATTACATCAACTTTCCAAACACAGTTGGGTTACAAACTACATCACATATCCAGAAGGATTTGACCACAATATTCCATACATGGCTAAATTTTATGATAGGTCTTTACATGACCTTTACATAAAATGATAGAGAAGACATTTATAACCAAGACCAAATAGCTCAAAAAATACCATGATAGTCATCAATAACTATCATACACCATATGGGATTTGCACCATAAGCATCTGTCAGCAACAACTCATCATCAAAATGTAAGATAGAACAATGTAGCTTCAATATCATCAACCTGTGACCTAGTATGCAACCACAACATCATCAGTGAGAATCATCATAAGATAGGACAATGTAGCATCACTCTTCAATATGACATGTTTCCAAGTATCATTCAACAGATGTAGCAGTAGCATATGACCATGTCTTCACAACATCATTCTCTTAGCCCAAATTCTTCATAAGAAGATTTATCACACCAACACCACTTAGTCAATACGAAACATAATCAACTGTTCATTATAGTATGAGATAGAAAATTCATCATTCAAGAGCTTCATCAACATAAGCAACATCACCCAAGAAGAAAACATAATTCCAACAATGCCTTATTAGAAGCATAGAAAATGTCCCCCCTGAACCTGTGCCAATTGTTCATTGTGATATCTGATCATATCATTTCATTCATCAGTTAGGACATCAAAGTATCTTCATCAACTAGTCATATAAAAGACAAAAATCACTTCTAAATAAAATCAACAGACTGGAAACATCAACCATCAAAGCAAAAAATCCAAACAATAATTGATTGAAGCATATCAAACCCTTCTCTTGAGTTTTTCCCACTATTTCTTCATCAAACCAAGATATACGTGATTGTTCAGTTCAAAATGCGTGTATACACATGATTTTTCTTCATAGGATCCACGTACAAAAGGTGAAACACTGAATTTTCACACCTCCCCCTGAGTCTGTTCTGTCTGTACCTATGCACTATTATTACACCAGCGTCACTGTCAGTAGTATAAGTAGCATGAAAATAAAAAGCAAACAGGGAAGTCATCATCATGATAACACATGTACTACTCCCCTTGTGATTACATATCACTGATACTGAGGACCTGATTATTATCTTCTATTTTCATGAGGTCAAGTACCTCTCACCACTTATGGATTTAATGTTAGAAATGTTAATTTACGAATAAGAGACTTCCATAGGCACCATCTTATTTTACCCTAAGTTTGAACCTTTCTCATATCTATGCGAATTCCGATATTCAAACACATATAATATGTCTCTATTTCTAATCCTCTTATTGTGACTTTTCTAGTTACTTCTTTCATAACCTTACACTTGGTTGATGTAAACACAATTATATTTCCATTATCTGCCATTTTTCCTACACTTGGGATATTCTTCTTTAGCCCTTGAACTAACAAAAAATTAGTTGTTGCTCTAGTTTTATTAATTTTGGCTTTACCTTGTCCTAGAACTTTTGCTAAAACATTAGTTCCAAGAATAAAATTACCATGATGGTTCTTCCTGAGAGACTCCATTTTACTCTTATCTCCAGTCATGTGATGAGAACATCCACTATCTATGTACCATTCATCTTCATCTTCAAATGAGCAGAGAGCAAGACCACACCTTATATGTTCTTATTTTTCTTGCTTATTGGTGGATCCACCTTTTTCAAATTTTCTAATATTAATGTTCTTATCTGGTTGCTTATCATGTTGTTTGTAGCAATCCATAGACTTGTTCCTGCATTCTTTTTCTAGATGCCCAAACTTGTTACAAGCATAACATATTATGTGTTTCATATTCCTTCTATTGCAATCAATGTCTTTGTGCCCAAACATATTGCAAGTAGAACAATATCCCTTAAAGTACCTAGAAGAGGATGATCTTTCCCTGAAACAATTATTAGCTTGAAACATTGTACTTCTGTAACTGGCTATAACATGTTCAGAATTATGACATATAGAACATTCAACATTATTGATAAGAGGATAAAATTGATTAACACTTCTATAGTTAGGTGTAAATGATTTCCTTTGAAGACTATCTTTCCTTAGTTGTTGATGAGGTTGAATTATTATCTCCTTATTGAGCATATCAGATTTTGCATTAGAATTCCTTACCTCGGCTTGTGAGCTAGATTCACCTTTAACAATTTCATGAAAACCAAGACTAGATTTGATGGCAGGAGAACTTTGACTACTAAGAGTATTATCCAAAATCTTAGTACTATCTTGAAATCACAAATGTTTATCCTTTTCTTCTAATTTACCTTTTAGGATATTTACCTCAACCTGATATTTTTTTTCCTTTACTAGATATTGCTTCTTCACGACTTATTCAACCTTTCTTCCTTCCTCCATTTGTTGTTTCAATTTGAGAATCTCTTCTTTCAACCTATTTTCCTATTCTTCAAAAAATTCAAGTATATCTTCATTCCATTTATTCAATTTTTCAAGATCTTCTCTTAGAGAGATGACCTCAGCTTCAATATCTTCACAAGATTGGTTAGATACCATACCAACATGATCTTTGTTGTCATAAACCTGCAACTTATCATTAAGATTAACATAATTTCTTCTAACCTATCTTGTTTTGATTCAACGACACCATTTGTTATTTTGGACACATTGTTAGATAAAAGTTTACCTAAGAGATCTTCCTTTGGGACCTCTTTATGTATTGCATATAACTTATCCCATACTTGCTTTGAAGTAGTATACTGCATAACCTTATTCAATATTGAATCATATATGCTACAAAAGATGTTACTCAAAGCCTTACTGTTATTTTTCACTTCCTTTCCCGATGGAGGAAACTCGGTTAACCATTGCACCATTAGATGCCAAACATCGAGATTCATTAGATTCTATTTCATCTTTCCTTTCCATTGTTGATAATTATCTTTGCTTAGCATAGGCATATCTACAGTTTCCATTGATTCTAACTTTATTTGATCTGTGTCTTCAAGAGGCTTACTTTCACTTTTACCCATAAGTGCAAACTTAGTGGTTTCACTATTACTAACATTATTGCATATATACAAGAACATGTATCACATCTTGAACAAAAATCCATACCTAATGATGCTTCATATTCTTCATTCTTGATCAATAGAAAGCGGGTTTCTCCCTATTTTGAATATTTGTTAACATTTGTAAAATAATCCCTTTCTTCTAGGGCATCCATGAAATTATCATTAGACTAATCTTCAAATTCCATAAGTAAGTAACAACCTTGATCAAACTCACCTTCTTCACCATTTGAAATACCATCACTGTCTTCATGTGTATAAAAAATTCTCTTGTTTTCAAATCTCTTCCTATTTATTTTGGGAGATCCTTTTCCTTTCTCCTTATTTTCTTTATAAGGACACTTAGCATCATAATGACCAACTCTACCACAGGAAAAACATTTGAAAGGAATCTTACCTCTGAATCTTCCTATACCCACTTGGAGTTTCTTTACAAAGTTTGCTTCTTCATCTTATGATACATAACCCATTTCTTCCTTCTCTTTTCCTTTTGTAATAGATTTGAATGCTTCTTCTCTCATATCTGAAAGACCACCTTTTTTCATCTCAAAAGCTCTCAATATTACATGGAGTTGATCAAGTTTAAGAACATTAGGGGAATTTTGAGGTCTAAAATGGGCCTCTTAAGGAAATTATAAAATAATAGTGGAAATAATAAAATAATACTAGATAACATCATCAAAGTTTAGTGGGAAAAAAGACAAAACTATTTTTTCAACACGTATTTTCAACTTATCTCCATATGGGTTTACTCAAATTTTGAGCGGAAACACTCATTGGATGCAGAATTTGATTCCTCATCCAAGGAGTACCCATGTTGCATACTTTTGATGGACCTTTCTACATGAAAAATGAGAAATACATGAAAAACGTGATTGCAGTAACGTTTCTTCATGTATTCACTAGTAGAAAATGGCTAATTAGTTACTAAAAAAATGACTAAAATTTGCATATAAATGACAAATTTTCAATCGGTGACCAATAGTAGCTAATTTACAGTATCTTATAACGCGACCAACATTTAGTCATTTTTAGCTTAGTCATTAATTAGTTGTCTCAATTTTATCTTCTAGTAGTATATTTAATCATATATTTGGTCATTAATTTAGTCATTGATTTCATCATTAATTGCCACAATTAATGACCAAATATACAACAAAATATATTACTATATGAACTTCCGAGAAAACCAATTAATGACCAAAGAAATATGACCAAAACGTTAGTCATGTTATAAGATACTATAAATTAGCTACTAATAGTCATATATATGCAAATTTTAGTCATCATTTTAAACCAATTAATGCCCAAAGAAATCTGAATAAATTTTGGTCATGTTATAAGATACTATAAATTAACCACTAATAATCGTATTAATGCAAAATTCAGTCGTCCTTTGTAATCACAAATTTATCATTTGTAGTAGTCATTTATATTTTCTTGGTAGTTTCATATTCATTATATAAACGACTGGTTTAATAGTTTATATTAATTTAATTTACTTTCATTAATAATCATTATAAACAACTAATTTAGTCATGTATTCATTTTATTTGTGTTCATCATTAATCAATATGAACTACTAATTTAGTAGTTTATATTGATTTTATGTGTTCATTATTAATCAACACAAATTAATTAGTATGATTTTGCGACTAAATAAAAAATTTCATACAATGTGCATATTCATCTAGTATGAAAACACAAAGTTACATATGTTAATTACAATCTAAATAATATCACGTGCAACTATAAATAATTTCAACCATAAATTATATTATATAAAATGTCAAGTATTACAATATGAGTTTCCAACTTAATATTGGTTGGACTACAATTTAAACATGCAATATTGTTTCATCACTTCAAAACATTATCACTGTGTTTCCAAGAGATTGAAAGTGAATTCAACAACTTTGAAGACTTGAGCAACAATCTCTATCTGTGTGTCTTATGTGAGATATTGGCTCTAAGGATATCACTAGACTAGTTCTCTTCTTTCTCTTTTTGCATTTATCACTCTAGTGTTATTGTTCTCCTATTTCTTCAATTCTTGCTTCTTACCATCGATATTAAGTTCCTCTCTTGAAAACGAAAGAAGATACAATGTAGAGTATAAGACGTGAAATACAATGAATATTGGAATATAAACTAAAATAGACTATAAAATATTTATATGACATATACCTCAACATCAACAATGTCAATACCATTTTTCTCCATAAAAGCCATAAACTTTTCTTCAGTTGGGTTGGATAGTGGACACTATGTGGTTAAATGACCTATATAAACAATGAAATTCAAATGTCACCATACAAAAGAACAACATAGTAACTTATTATTAAACCTTTAGAGAAATCTTATGCATAATCAAGCCAATTAAGTTACATGCTAAAAATCTCAGACTGTAGATAACTTGTGAAAACAAATAATCTGAGGTGTGATGTCTAATCCTTTTCATTTTATTCACAACACATTTCATTCTTTAATGCATGAACTGGTAAAGTATATATACAATATGTGCTCAAATGACAACATGAAAGTAAACTTTTCTAATAGTCATGAAATTTTCTTAACATAAAATAGCTAAAAGGATTTCAATTAATATCATGTAATACTAATCTCATATTCAATCTTTGGATGTTTAAATAGACATGATACCAAGTATTTTCAATTTCATGGTTAAAAAACAAAACAAAATAAAAGGAAACGTTCAAAATACAATCAAACAATAAAGACGAGATATCATGGAATGCACATTGCAATTATAAAATATTTGTTTACCTGTCCACCTGTGTCTTGTCTAGCATTCCTAAAAAATATTTTTTTTCCCAAAATAACCATTAGGTGAAAGAATCACAACATTAAAAATCATAGGAATCCCTACTAGAAACATTTTCAAAGTTGATGAGGCAAGTGCCTAAAGGATAACAAATGAATCGTATCCAATACATGCTCTACATTGTCTCCCCATCCTTTTTTAATCAAATTTCTTATAACCTACCCACATCAGAGTCAAGTAACAATCAAACAAAGGCATTGACATTTTTTTTATCTTTATATCTATAAACTTTGAATCTGATTTGTTTAAGGAACAAATTAATTCATATTTAAAGTCTTCTTGTCATGAGAAGGTATCAATCAAGTAGGACAACAAAAAAATTGACCTTAATGAGGTAGGAAAAAGAACATATATGCAAAATAAAAAACCATATATTACTTTTGTTCAAACTTTGTATATGGTGTATTCTTAGACAAATTTTTAAGATGTTCCTTTGCCTTTACCAAAGCAGATTGTAGCTTGTTTAAATTCTATATCCTTTCATTCAACATCAATTTCTACAAAATAAATGTCACATGTTATTCTTTCCCATTTCTCAACGTGCTACAAATGATAAATTGAAATTCACATAAAACCAAGAGAAAACCCTTTTCTAACCAAAACAAACAAACAATGCCTCTAATAAAACTTTACACCTCAGAAATTACTCTACCATGTACTTAGGCTAAAGGTGAGATTTTTTGGATCATCTTTAGGTAATAATTAATGGGATATTCATATTTTTACCGTGATTTAAATTTGATGTTTAAAAAAATATATAAATCCAGGTTATTATCATTTCCACTATTGATCCATTGTTAACTAGTTATACCCCATAGTATCATTTTTGCATGTTATCTCCACATGCCCACAAAAAAATCAAATATGGCAAACAAATGGAATTTTGAAATTGTTTCTAAAACTATGTCGTATACACACCCTTCCAATGTATTTGACCAAATGTACTCACTTGAATTTCTTCTTTCATATTTATTTACATCCTAAAAAATATCCATTTCAAAAACCAAGACAACCCCAATATCTTTGGATCCTAACACTCATCCATATATGCTACAAACCATAGGAATTAGTAATCTCTTACAATTAAAATTGTTAAAGTATAATTGTTTGATGAAGAATAAAGAATGGTAAGAGAATAATAATTCTCTCACAAGTAATTACCAATATCAAAAATTCAACTTGCAATCAAATTTCAACACTCATTTGGAACCAATGATATGACTTGTACATTCAACATTCTTATATATAAATATTATTTATATGTAAATATTACTTGTCCTATTATGGATATTACCATATTCCATATATTTTGAATATTTGTGAGTATACGAACCTTCTCTGTTACAGACTCACTGAAACCTACCAAATATTCAAGAGAATTAGAAACTCTTCGATCATAGCATCCAACCTTTTCATCATGGGGATACCAAAGCAGCGTTGGTCTGTTGGATTAATTATACAAGGACAGAGCATGATCTATCAAGGCTCTCAATTGCAACCTGACTTTATACATTTGTTCCAGTTTGGATGCATACAAATTCCAAGCTAGGTTTAAGCTTCATATTTCTCTCTTGCAATTTCCGTTCAATAAATTATTTATCTTTTACTAGCTCGCAAGATTCTATAGCCTTATCTATGGATTGTTACTTAAATGACTACTCTGAAATTTATTAGTTTTATTCAAGAAATCTTACACCTATTCTTTAAATTTAAAATCTCTTCATCGATTAGTGTTAGTGAGGGTGTATTTTCATACAACTTACCACTACTCTTAACATTAGCTACAATGTGAAATATCTTTAACTCAATTGGGTCAGATATTGTTTTATTTTCTTCACAAGTTGTGTCTATAATCTTATTCAACTTGGTTGTTTTAGGTCGTACACTAATTGTAATTGGCAGTAGAGGAATTAGCTTCAAGAGAAGAAACTCATATAAAGAAGAGACATTGAGTTTGAGAAGAAGTGACATGTGAAATAAATCTTCACTTGTTTTATTCTCGAGGCAAATTTTTATTCAATCTCAATTTGCTAAGGAGAAACAACAAGAGAAATTCATGCTTGGAAACTAGTTCACATGAATTTCTTTAGTAGAATAAACTAATTCAACTATGCCTGGAAGGTAAATGGGATGATAAAATGAGGAATTTATTTATCTCTTTATATGCAAAGATATAAGATTGAATAGATATGAAGAATACTTTCTTGACTTTCAGTCACATGCTAAAGATGAAAACAAATGAGAAAAGTGAGTTTAAGATGGACAAAATGGCTAAATTTGAACTATAAATTTCTACATAGTTAGTTTGAAGACATCCATACAAAATGTATATTCTTCATGTGAGAACACTGGCTTATAGGACGATTTTCTTAGTAGTTAGGCAATAAATATTCTGTCAAAGGTATAGGCAATGTTAAAGTTTAGGGAGCTCACAATTGTTTGTTTCCTTCAACTCTATTAAAAGGAATATCATCCACCTGCACAGATCAGAGTAGGGATGCTACACCACACTACTTACCATCAATGTAATTGAATATCTTACAGTGGGGCATGGCTACTTTAATAACAATTTGTACCTTCATCAATGTCATGCTCCTCTCATTGTTCATGTAATTGTGTAGTTGTAAGGATGCAAAGAAAGGGTGGGATGGGTAAAATCGTGAAAATAAGGGATGGGGATGGTGTGGCAATCAATTGGCCAAGAAGGGGAAAAAATGAAGGTAGAAGAAAACATGGCTTGAGATGAATGGTGAAAAAACTATGAAATGGGAAACTAACAGCTAGGGGATAAGGAAAGAGGGAAAGAAAGGGGACATAATCCAATAAAGTTAAGCAAAATAAGTTATTTATCCACAAATGAATAAACTTGAGAAAATATAGATGAGAGAGTCTCAGTTATCACATGACAAAAATCAAAATAAATGAGTTTAAGATGGAGAAAATTCACCTGATATTTTCTTGAAAAAGTATTCGTTGTTGAATTGATGAGACCTTTTGACTGACACATTTGATGCATACCTATCAAGGCTCGATAAAACTAATTCCAACCTCCATATCAAGGTTGTGATGGATGAACCTGGGAATCTTCTTCCTTATGTGTTTGACTCCCCAATGAAAGAGGGAGTTGGCTGCTAAAATGGATAAGAAGAATCTTGGGTTTATGCCCTATTTGGAACTGGAACTCTAAAGTTTCCATTAGGCAAGGGGAGAATGATATCAAGATTCTATTGCAGGTATATGATCATCATGTGTCAGAAGCAAATTAGGTTTTAAGGCTTTTTGTGTTGGCATTATGGCACAGGTTTGGCACTATGGCACAGGTGTTGTCCTTGATGACAACTCACTCAAAAGGTAGATCACAGTTCAAGCTCTCAGAATGAAAGAGAATGAGGTATCCGCAGGTTCATCTTGACAAAGTCGCGTATAAATGCAGGTCTACTGATCAGAAGGCGTGTATACGTATGCATGCACTTTCATGCAAAGAAAAGCGCGTACATGTGGGAAAACTTATGGTTGGTCCATGGTATTTAGTCCGACATATTCGAACCTATGGTTTTGATCCTTGGTATTGCTTTCTAAGTATTAAACCCAAGTATTGGGTCCCTAGTATTGGATCTCTATGGTTTTGGACCATGGTTTGAGTAAGGCCTAGACTATAAAAAGGGAAGGAGATCATTTGGCAAGGATCAACTTATGCATTGAATATCTAAAGAGGAGAAAGATCTGGAAGACTGGTGATTGGTTGGTGAGACATAGCTGAACCTGAATCAAGGAGGAACCTGAGCATTACAAGATGGTTAAGTTCTATTGATGGGTCAAGATCTCAAGACTTGAATAGTAGTATCATTGTGTGATTTTGATCTATTATATTTGGCGCATGATTAGATCTATAAAATTGATAATCTGGGTATAACTGACGTCTGATTAAGTAAAAGGATAAATTATCTTTTATAGATCTATACACAGGTTCGGCATGGTAGAGGCGCGTACACACGCAGGTTAAGCAAGTGAATACTACGTATACGCTGGTTTGTTTTGGCATAGCTGCGTATGTACGCAGGTTTATATTGGTGAAGTAGCGTACATATCTTAAAATAAGTTTTAGCTGCTTCTATTTATTTATGCAGTGTTCTAGGTTCAAAATTGGTGTCTAGTTACTGGTACTATTTTCTGGTTACAGCATTCAGAGAAGTTATTGGTTGATTCAGTATTTGTACAAAGGAGATTGGTTGTTGCAGATCTACTTGATGTTTGTTTGATATTCATGGATCCAGTCTGAAAATTTATGAAACGTGGTCCCTGGAAGAAAAGAGAAGGTTGAAGCCTTCAGTAGGTCAGCACCTACGTACTAGTATCTCAGCTAGTACAAGAGCTAAGGGGGTTGTAGCTCCCTTCCATGAGAAGCTGGAGAACAAGAGAAGGTTGTAGCCTTCTGCAGGTTGAAGCCTGCGTACTAGTATAAGTCTGCACTAGTACAAAAACATTGTAAAAAGAAGTTTCTAATTGAAAGAAGATAGAGACGCATTGCAGCAGGTGGTTTTCACCCACATTGGGTTTCCACCTTATATCTGGTGTTCTTATGTGTGATTGCCTGTTCTGTTTTACTATTCCTGGTTACTGTTCATATGTTTTGATGCACAGATTAATGATCAACATCTGAAGAATAATCTAACTTACAAGTCTGCTCATATACGCTTGTTTCCTTAACTAAAGTTGCGTACATACGCGGTATTTTCTAACTGAAGTAGCATATACAATTTGATTGTAAAATAAAGAATAATTGACCTGATAATACTGATTCACCACCCCCCCCCCCCCCCCTTCTTAGTATTATTTTCAACGTTCTTATCAACTTAGAAGTACTGATGATAGAAAAATCACAACCAGTGGTTAGTTTTGGCTCAGATACTATGATGAGAGGAAATCAATATTCTAAGGCATCTAGTTCTACTAAGGCAAGGTGTATGGCAGGGGTAGGGGACTTGCATTTCATCGATCATTGTCTACTTATCTCTTGTAACCATGATTGGGTGTATGCCCATTTTATTTAGACCTTCTATGACAACAACTGCCTCCCTTTTAAATGGATTAGAGTCATCATTAAGTTGTGTTGCACTCGCCCATGATTTGGTTTATTCATGAAAATATGTGCCGAACAAATTGATGAATGTATCGAAATTCAACCCTGAAACCCTAACTGTCGGTGAATCACTAGAAAATGTAGAACAAATATGTGTGAAAACGTAGAACAAATCTGTAGCTAAGGCATCAGAGTTCAATGGATTTGAAGAACGGGTAGTAAAATGACTTTTGTTAAAGTTTAAATTCGACCAATACATTTCAATACGCTTTGTGGGTGATAAAATGATTATGATTGTGCCTCTGCAAGAAAAATAATTTGATCTGCCCACAAACAACTAATACGCTAATTGAATGCCTAGACCCAGTAACCTTGAAAGCTAAAGTTCCATTCTTCACACCACTTAAATCCACTCTGTTCCACACAACTTACCATACCAGAACAAAATTTAAGTCATCTGGGCCAACAAATCCATAGCTATGCTAATATATCTTGCCAAAACTTCTAGTATGACCAACTGTTGAAGTTCTTTTCATGAAAAAATAGCTTTTATGTATGTATATTTGATATGCATTGGAAGAGGAGGAGGCTAGTTGCAAGAACTAGTGTCATACACCCACATATTTCATTGTGGATAAGCCAAACTTGGGGTCATTTCCACTACTTTTGAATGATGTATGTGCGAGGCAAGATCGAGGTGTTGTCCAAAATCACAATATGAACATTGAGAAGCATTAGCATCACCCAAATCAACATCATTAGCAGCATGACCATCAACTTTTCTCTCATCAAATATGAGGCTTTATGAGAGAAAGTAATGCAACTCACCTTTAGGCAAGGAACCAACTCCAGAAGTGTGATCTTCCTCTAACTCAAAGTTTGCAAGCCAGGCTGGAACAGAAGCTCAGAGAGACTGGACTGCAAGATAATAATGCATTAGATCCCTTATTGCACTTACCCTTTCAGGGGTGATGCTACTGGCCATTTTGTTTAGTAGACTTACACATCTGGTCAGAAAGACATGAGAGTCTCCAAAATACTGTTTCAAATTACTGATACACTAGCATTAGTTTTGTGAGCTCATGGGCTAGTACAATTAACGAGAGATTATACTACAGTGCTTAATCCTTATATATCTACATGGGGGGGATTAAAATTTAGGAGGGTAACACTGCAAGGAAGGTCCCTTAAAATACTAGCGATACTAGTATCACATACAATCTTATTATAATGAACATGATTTTAAAAATAAATATGCATCCACTTACCTCTCACTTGCTCATTTTGTACTCTTGCACAACCATAGCTTGTCTGATATGGAAATAGATTTATCCTCATAAAATCATCTTCTTGCTCTTATATGTTAATAGCTTCAAAAACCACAGTTTACTAACCAAAATTTAGGAACCTTTTCATCCCCTTGAGAGAAACCTGCTTTAATTGCTGAGGATAATTAGTAATCACCCTCCTAGTAACATAACTATCAGAGCCCCCCATTAGATGCCCATATTTTTCTCTGTATTTTACCTCTCTAGAAAATAGTGGAATTTTCAATGGAGATGAATCAGGTGTGTTAAATCCTCTTTTTTCTTCACAATCATAAGGTGTTGTATCTTAAGGGCATTGGGCATATGAGAAGTTCATTATATTGTGCTTACCCATGCTATACTTTTCTACATCTATAACATTTGATGATTGAAAAATATTACCCTGTTTGTCTACACTTTTATATCCCATGTTCTTCAGAGGAGAAACTTTAGCTTCAGTAGTTCCAAGTCCAATGCTTAGTCCTGGTCCTCTGCCTTTGGTGAGGAAAGGTATACTTTCAATAGAGCTACCATTTTTGTTTGCTTTGGAAGCCTTCAATGGGCTCAGTATACCTCTTTCATACCTTGGGCTTGACAAACTCTTCAATTCACTCACACTGGCACAGATTTTCATCATATCTTTGTTGCGTCATTTCTTCTCATTCATATTGTTTGCAAATAGAGAGAGGTTAACCTATACATAAGAAGCAAATTGATTGCAAATCTTTTTCTTATTTTGATGTTGTGCATAAGAAAAAGATCCTGACTTTTGATAAACTGAAGTGAAACCAAAACCAGATTTCCCCGGAGAGGGTTTGGTATTTTCCTTTTTAAGATCTGTAAAGTTGGGAACAGATCTAGCTAATTGGTTTTTAGCCATACTAGATTGATTCCTTTTCTTATTTGAAGAAATAGAAATGGGATTTGTTGTGAGAATAGGGGTTGGTTTGGATGGTCTTGTTTTCCTTGGCATGTCCTTAGAAGATGGAGGAGAAACCATCGCAGCAAGAGTAGAAATTTTGAATGTAACTTTCTTACTCTACTTGTTACCTTTGTGTTCCTTGAATAAATCATCGGTTTCCTCTTCTCCATCCTTTGCAGTTTGGGTCAGAACGTTAAATGGCTAGTAGGATTTCTCTTCCCTTTAATGTCTACTTTACTCTGTTCTAGGAATTTCTCCATCACCTTAAATTTTTCTTCATTCTCCAACATTTTTGAAGGCTCTTCCTCCCTCAACTTTTCTTCTCATTTCAGCATGTATAAGTCATAGTGTTTCCCTCTCAGCTCCTGAGAGAAAAACCCATCACCCAAATGCACTTGTTTGTTCCTATTTTCAATCATTTCTTCCAAAAGTTGTAGATTCAAATCCATGGAACTTTTGAACATTCCAGAATTTTCATCTATTTCCTTCTCAGTGGTTGGTTCTTTCAATGCCATACATTCAGAATGTTCAACGTTGATGTTCATTACTAGAGCATCAGGCCCATCATGGCTTTTGAATTTTCTAGTGGAAGGTGCTTCAAGTTTTCTGGCCTTCTTCCTTATCTCTTCATTCAACTAAAGTTTGGTGTTGCATTTTTCAACAAAATTCCTTGGAAATAGAATGGGTTCATCTACCTTTAGCTACAATTGCATCTCGATGTTTTGAAGAACATAATTCTGTAGACAAATATTTTCTTCATTTTCATTGTTGGTGGACCATTGCAATGATAAATCCATGCTCATGTCACTCTCTCCACTCCATCTCCTTGAACTCATTTCTCCCGTAGACAATAACGTTTGATTTTTTGAATATATAGTATTTATACAACCTTCATTTGAATCACTTATGTTGTTTTTCTTGTTTTCAAATAGACTCATTGTAGCTTGAACACTCAGTCTTTTGGTGATTGCGTCATAATTATTACTGTTTTCATGACTTGCAGATTCCATATTCAAACGTCTGTCTCTGTTAGGGGAGTGAATGGTTCTATTTAAAACTTCCTTCTTTTGAAATTTAGATTCCCAACTTCTCTCGTCTCTACCCATAAATTCATTGGTTCTAGCATTGGGTTCGTTTGTGACTTGAGAATTTTTCCATTCCCTTTCAAGCACAATCTTACCATAATCATTAAAGTTCTTAGTGTTAGCATTATCTTAGGATTGTTCATGTCTATTCGGTGCTCCTCACATCTAATATGAGCCATGAGGTACAAGTAAATTCGGTCTCTTCCACTGCCTGAATTGGTCAAGGGAGAATGTCAGATCATGGTTATGTCGATTCTAAGAAACCTCAGGCCATGTTTATGATATATCCTTAGCTATAGTATGCCAAGACTCAGGGCAAGGAGATGAGTTTCAAGGATGTTCTGAGACAAAACTCAAGTCATCATACTCCCAGGAATATAACCTACAACTCATTGGGAATATTTATCAAATTAGAAGAGAAGATATAATCAATTAAATGCAAACATCATTCCTAGTGCAAAATGGAGTTTTGACAATTTTGGAAGCTTGGAGTAGGAGAATCAATGTTTTTTCACAACAATACATAAATTTATTATCAAAATCATGACATCATCACAATGATGACTATAGATTATAAATGAATTATCTTACAAGAAAGTACAGTGAAATCTGATACAACAAAATGCCATATGCCATCGAATTGTTATATCCATTACTAACAGCAAGTGTCCAAGAGGAAACCACCTTTCAGTGTCAAAAAACCACCGGTTTCGTGGTAGCCCAATAGAGACTCGTTGTTTGCACAACTGATAGTCATGTGAAGCTTTATCATGCACCCTATTGTGATTTTCATGCAGAATGGGTAGAGGTATTGGACATATCGGAAATGCTATACAATTGTTTTGTGAGCGTTCAGTTTGGTGAATTTGAGTTAGGATTTGCTAGAATCTCTCCTGAGAGGACAGTTTCTGTTGATGGTCTCTTTAGGGATGTTAAAAGTTCTAACTCAACGCAAGAGGCTCGATACATAAAAGCAATGAAGACCAGAAAAATGATTTTGATGATAATCTAAATGAAGAGTCTTCAGAGCACCCTAATAAGAGAGTGCAGTGAAATCTGAACATTCTCTTTATCACACATGTATGAATTTCTGATAAAATCCCCTATTCTCCTTGGTGCAATCGACAATGACACCCAACAAAATTAACATAGTCTGTCAAGAAAATGCTTACCTTACCTCTGAGGGATGAATCCACATAGACATGATATTTGCAAGGGTTACGATGTTGTTCAATCCCTTTTTCTTTGCCCTTAGATTCAATGTCTATGTAACAGGAAAAATCTAAGAGAATGGTCATTGCATTGGGAGATGATGCGTAAAAAATGGGTGACCAACCGTAAGTCCACTACTAGATACCACAATGGAGAAACCCATTCGGGAGCCTATCATTGTACCAACACTATGCACCGTATACACCCTGAATCCACATAGACATGATATTTGCAAAGGTTACAATGTTTTTAAATCCCTTTTCTTTTCCCTTATATTCAATGTTTACGTAACAGGAATAATCTAAGAGAATGGTTGCTACATTGGGAGACAATGCGTAAAAAATGGATGACCAACTGTAAGTCCACTACCGGCTACCACAACGGAGAAACCCATTCGGGAGCCTATCATTGTACCACCACTATGCACCGTATACACCCTAAATCCACATAGACATAATATTTGCAAGGATTATGACGTTTTTCAATCCCTTTTTCTTTGCCCTTAGATTCAATGTCTACGTTATCAGGAATAATCTAAGAGAATGGTCGCTGCATTGGGAGACGATGCATAAAAAAATGGGCGACCAACCTAAAGTCCACTACAGTTGGATACCACAACGGAGAAACCCATTCGGGAGCGTATCATTGTACCAACACTATGCACCATATATGCCCTCCAACTCCATCTTTTAACATCTTCACTTTACAGCAGGATCTCATGAATTTATCCTCCAGAAAAATGCTTTAACATCGACCATCCATATTCAACAGTGAATTTGGCAAGTTGGGTTTCTCGCCTCAGCATGGATGCAGATGATCTAATTTAAAAAACCAAGGAAACCGCCTCAGCATGGATTCAAAGGATTTAATTAAAAAAACCAAGAAACATGGATTCAGAGGATTTAATTTAAAAAACCAAGAAACTGCCTCACCATCGATGCAGAGGATCTAATACACTGGCACAATGAGGCACTTTGGCTTGTTGTCAATCTTTTCTTCGTACTTATTCCTGATATTGTCCACGTCTTGGAAGATCTTCTCCATTGCATGAAATGAGAAGTCCATATTATCTGGATGAGTGGTGTCCCTAATATTGTTGATCCTGGTCATCATTCTACGCAGGGATCTCTTTTTTATTGTCCATTCGAGAAATATTTTCTCTGTTGGAATGATAGGCACCCGACGAAACAACTTGAGGGACATAAGATTTCTTGTTTTTTGGCTCTTTGAGGAAGTTGGGAACTCTAAATATGGAAACAATGAACTACAATCTGGGATTGGCATAGCATTCCTGTGGAATATGAATATGAAACTACCTCAGCATGGATGCACAAGATTTAATTTAAAAAACCGAAAACATGGCTCCAGAGGATCTAAATTAAAAAATCAAGAAACCTCTCACCAAGATGTAGAGGATCACCAAGAAACGTAGGCTCTCAGGAATTTCTCCTCCAGAAAAATGCTCCCAGTGGCCATTACTTGATGATGGCCACCACCCAGATCCATATTGGCATGCCTTGTTTCTCTCGATTTCTGTGCAATTAAGGATCTATACTTCCGCCTCACCAAGAATGCCGAAAATCTAATTTAAAAAACCAAACAACTCTGAACATCAATTTACCGGAATTAAATTTCTAAAATCAAATCGATTCCTCTCTCATTCACCTAATTTTATTTGCAGCCCACAACCCATAATCAGAGTTATCAATACAAAGAGTTTAAAAATAAATTTACTAGAATGCCTCATTTACCTATGATCGAGTCAGTCTAATGCCTCAGTTAACTGTGATCCCTGGGCAGAGCCACTGAGGAGCAGATCCACACCTTCACCATTCTGTATAGGCTTCCACTGTAACCGATAAACAAACTGTCATGGAGATCCAAGGTAGTGACACCGATGCATTTGACGGGACCACTGTGCCCCTCCATCACTACAATGCAACATATTTCGGTGCCGCTCACTTCCCTTTTCCAAACCCTAATCATTGTATCAGCTGAGCCACTGAGGAGCAGATCACCAATGGCCTCCAGACAGAGAACAGAGTGAAGGTGGCCTCTAAGGAAACCAGAGTAATGCAATATTCGGTCTTCCTCCCAGTAATGAATATATCCATCGTAACATACCGCTTACAAAATGGGAAAATCATCCAGACCAAGCGTGAGTGCTTTCACGGGGACCGTTGCACGTTGAGAGTCATCATTAAGTTGTGGTGCACTCGCACATGATTCCTTTTATTCACGAAAATATGGATCGAACAAATCGATGAACTTTCTGAAATTCAACCCTGAAACCCTAACTGCGGGTGAATCACTGGAAAAAGTAGAACAAATAAGTATGAAAACGTAGAAAAAATCTGCAACTAAGGTATCAAAGTTCAATGGATTTGAAGAAAAATAATCGATCTAGACATCCTAAAAATTGATCCAATGACCAGTACCTGTTTCCATATATTCCCAAATAAGATTGGAGATTCATATTGCCCTGTCGAACTATTTTTCTCACCTGTCTTTTTGGTGGGAATTAGATCATGGTAAAATATGTTTAACCACATGCCCAATTTTGAGCAATATGTGTTATGTGTTAAATTATGGGATGGATAGATATAGTTGAAAGGGCTCTTTTTGGTGGGAATTAGATCATGGTAAAATATGTTTAACCACATGCCCAATTTTGACCAATATGTGTTATGTGTTAAATTATGGGATGGATAGATATATTTGAAAGCGCTCAATTTTGAGCAATCTGTTTTAAATTTATTTGAATATTTTCGACATTTGTTTTTTTCTCAACATTTGTTTTTTTAAATGGTGTGGAAAATAAAAACTTTTCTTCATTGTGAAATGTCACAAAAGTATGCATTTTATCAATTTTGGAGGTCAAAAGTTTCTAAAAGCTTAAATATTTGAGATGTAAGAGTGAGATACCTGACACACTGAGTTTTTACATCTTGGATAAGATTTTAGTTTCATTTTATATATTAGAATTTTCTGATGGCACATTATGATGTTAGTAGTGTTTGGTAGCTTACAACAACATATTTTTCATTTTTTTTTCATAGCATAGGTTTTTTCATCCGCAAATTGAGTAGATTTGTATTCATATGCTCGCACATCGTTGTAACCTTGCTCATCATATCATTTTTGGTAGCTCTCGCAAGTTTAGTGATAACCTATCTAGTAGCAATTTCACATTCATAGCTCCATCACTAAATTGAGAAGAAAGTGGGGAAAATATCCATCTAAGCTGGGAGGACCTAATATGACACATTAGGCCATGATTGTCAAGGAGCATCATCACTAGTAGTTCACCTCCCATGAAGGATCCCTTTCTAGACCTTAAATGCTAGTTTTTTAGTTAGTTGCATATTTTGTTGTCTCTTCTAGCCTTTAATTTGTATGCATGCCAAATTTAAGGATTTACTCTTCAATTGGTGATCTATTTTTAAAACTATAAAAATTCCATTGCCAAATTAATAAGAACCAATAATTTTTCTTTGGGATTCATTTATGGTTTACTTTCTCTATTTGAGATAAATATCATTAAACCTCATAATTTATTCTTCTACATGAAAATTTTCTAGGTTTTGACAACATACCAATAAGACGATGAGTGACATCGTGCCTTAGTCTAAGGCATGTTACCATAAATTCAAATTTAATACCATTTTGAAATAAATGAATGTATGTTGTCTAAAGTATAGGCTCATGTGATTGTCCATGATTTTAAAATTCAAGAATGTAGATGAATTAATCATGCACAACATAAATTGAATGTAACATTCAAGCATAACATTTACATATTAAATAACAAAGTGATTGGAATATTTATCCTTATAAATGTTTTACACAACTAGCTACAAATGTCAAATACTCCATCCAACCATAGTTATTTTTGGACTAATTCTCTCTATAATAGGCCACCCCTAATCTAGGGCTATGATTCCACAAAGGTGAGCATGCTCCTATGGATTTCTATAGTCAACACTAAGAGACCAATACCTACTAAATTAAGAGTGATGTGACCCCTACAATAATTCCTACAATCATATTTCACAATCTAAGGATGATATTTATTTCTATGTATCATAGTCCCTTATACAATCTCCATCCCCTCTAGGGCTCTAACATAGATTGGTAAGGAGCTCTTAGTTTTGGGATTTAGGAAATCTAGCTACTAGTGGACAATGGATATAGAAATCATGTTGGATGTCTATGTTCATCCTTTACCTTCTAACATTACATGTGTTTGGCTATGTAATCAACCTAGTGTCCAATAGTTTTCTGGTACCCTAGTGTCCAACATATGGCGCATCACACATTTCTCTTATCACTAAATTTCTCAATTCTTGAGAATTAGGAACATAAACTTGTGTTCCTTTGCAAGAGGTTTCCATCCTCTTCTAGCATGTAGTCGTTAAATTCTTGGTGTGAATTACCTTGTTGTAAGCCTTCTTTAATTTGTAAATAGTGTTAGTTTGATCCTAATCTTCCAAAATTATTCTTTTTAAGTCTATGTTGTATATGCTAATAGCTATAGCATGCATTACATGCACCCTCTTAATGTTAAGTGCACTAACCTATTTATTCTATTTTCCCTTAATGTTGTTGATGTCAAAGTCAGATTCACTAGAGCATTCCAACCATCTAATTTTTCTATGTGAGTATTTCAAACTGCTATGGTCTATTTTCAACTCAAATTTTCATCCCATAAGATAATGTCTTCACATTTTCAATGCATGGATAATAGTTGTAAGCTCCAACTCATGGGTATCATAATTTATTTCATGTTATTTAATTTTCTTCAATTCATATGACATGTGTTAAATTGGCAACTAGGGCCAATCTCCATGTGGGTCAGTTTATTTATGGCCACTGATATTTTTATTGGATCCCTCTCGTCGAGAGGTGTAAGATTGATCCAAAGATCATCCGATTCCGATAAGTATTTATGGAGATATGAATTTATTTTGTTTATGTAATTATTATCAAGCCGACCAGCTCTTATGTAGGCTCTAGAAGCCCAACCGACGTGTCTATTCATCATCCTCGTTGTGGTATAAATAGATGAGGATTTGATATCATTTACACACAACTCTTGAGTGATCTCCTCCTCTCCACGTCTTGGGTTTTGGGAGGAGGAGTGAGACATCAAGAGAAACACACGCTGGCCCAAAGATGATGCCCTACCAATGCATGATGATGCCCTAAATGGAGAACGCAGTCATGAACTAATTCGTTGTTTTAAGCAGCCCTAAAATGAAGTCAATTGATGCCCTAATCACTGTTATGCCCTAGCCAGCCGCAAGCTTATGAGAATGCAAACAAACCTTATACGTTGGACCTTATACACTGTCAATGGAGACTCCTATACACAGCATGCCATATACACATCCATACATATACATACACATAGCATTATGCTCACCAGATAATATTCGCATAGATGCAGATATGTATACACGCAGACTTGGAAACATGTATTTAGTTGTCATGTATCACTACAATGCACAGGCCCTAATACGCATATACGTTGTCATACGCAAGTATAGAGCCGCAGGCATATATATATTCGCACTACATGGAGGTCTCATAGAGAGGAGAAGTTGTAATATTAACACATAGTCAATGAAGGTCATGGCATATATATGCTCTCATATACACTGGTCATAACTCTAATGCACAGATCATGGCATATATATGCTCTCATATATGATGGAAAATTAACGCAGCAAAATATATTATAAAGGTTTAACATATGCATGACAGGAGGACGCAATCTCGGCATATTTGGAAATGAAGCGACACAGTCTCGGATAATCCTGATTTGTTTGGAGAGAAGTTATTGGATGAATGTCCGTCCACTATAATAATCAGTCAAGGGAGTGAAGCTGCAGGCAAGATAGTGAAGCCACAATCAGGTTG
Source organism: Pinus tabuliformis (assembly GCA_031772625.1). Lineage (NCBI taxonomy): Eukaryota > Viridiplantae > Streptophyta > Pinopsida > Pinales > Pinaceae > Pinus > Pinus tabuliformis. Next base: position 1,675,101,944 of record CM062819.1, on the reverse strand, counting down.
TCAAAGCCGCAGTAAGGGTAACGATGTCATAACATAGTCATTGAAAGTATGCATAATATATACGCTGTCTAACATATCCTCTGTCATAAGCAAATTCTCTATACATGATGTATGTGTAACATACTGATATAAGTTTCAGAAGCATGGATACTATACATGATATACGCAGACATAAAGACAGTTGTCAAAGGTAACTGATATTTGCATCATGGATAACACAATGTTGCATGAACCACGGACAGCATCATGATGAATGTAGGCATGGGCAGCATGAAGCTTGATATGATGCATAGGCAGCATGGGCAGCATGAAGCTTGATATGATGTATAGGCAGCATGGGCAGCATGAAGCTTGATATGATGCATGGGCAGCATGGGCAACATGAAGCATGATGATGGATAAGATCATGGACATGGGCAGCATGATGATAATCATGATTAGTATAGCATGGTGCAGTGTGCAGTGGTGCAACTATAAGACCAAATGCAGCACGATGATAGGTGAAGGAGTCACCTTGAGAATCAGTTGAAGCAGAATGTCTTCAACTGATCTCATCGTTATACGAAATGATCTATGCTAGATCTAGATAAGTCAAAGTGTTGACTTCTGTTGTAAATGTACTATCTCTCTCTCTCTCTCTCTGCTGAACTTTGAAGAACATAAAAGAAGAATTGATCAAGGGTTTCCCCACACATTGTGGGGTTTGTCCCTGGCTTGCGCCACATCTTGTGTCCTCTTGTCTTGGCTTGTCTTCTGCGTTTTATATTTATGTTCTATCTGCAGTTTATCGTAATGTTGATGTGATTGCTCACTGTGAAAATTTAAATAAATTGCTCTAGCATAGAACATACCTAAAATTAACATGGTATCAGAGCTGAGGTGAAGACAATGCCCAAGAAAGAGTGAAAGAGCAATCACTGAAGACATTTGGGACAAGACAGAAGGATCAATGGGCTCCTCATAAATTCACCTAGGGTGAAGTCAAAGCAGAGAATGTTATCAGAATGGCGCAGCGGAAGATTCTGATGGTCCATCTTAAGATTACTTCATTGGGAAGTTCGGATCTAAGGGTGGAAGAAAATGCGGATGCCTTGTTGGAATAAGTTCGGTCGTTATACGAAGGAGTGTCTGAATGGCAGAGACACATATCTTGATGAAGATAACAATCATTCCTGGGACATTTCAATGATCAAAAGAATGACTGGTAATGCAGGTCATCAAGGAAATGGTCGACTCTTCCACGAAAGCAAGGAACCCCAAAATCTCTTTTATGTACCAGATCAAACCTGATGTCCATCTCGGAAATGGAAGTCAAAGGTTACAGGGTGGCACTTATCGATGGAAAGGTACGTGTTTGAAAATTAGATCTTTTAAAGATGTTTTTGAGTTCAGGGTTGTATCAAGTTGCAGGAAGTCCACTGGGGACCATGTCCATTGACTCAGCTCCAAAGATCTGCGAGTCAGATGGTGACTAAGATGCCTGAATTCAAAAAGAAGCATGAAGGTATATGTCTGAAATATACCGAAGGAAAATATTATAAGGGGACCATTCCTCTCATGCAGCATGTTCATAGGTTTGGAACAACCCAAGGAGTTTGAGAATCATGATCAAGAAATCTCATGTATATAGGTGGAAGAAATCCCTCTATGGCTTGAAGAAAAACACCTCGGCCATAGTATGAGAGGATTGATAGCTGTCTAATGCAGCTGAGATTCACTAGGAGTGAAACCAATCCAAACCATTTCTCGAAGTTTGTGGATGATAAACCTCTCGTACCGGCACCTATGTCTAACAGGTGTAGACCCTCTCATTTATAGGAGACAGAGGGAGTTGGATTCTGAATGTGGGAAGATAATCTGCAAGCTTGTGACTGCCTCGAGGATCTTAACTTTCAGAAGTTGTATGGTAATGATGTCAGACCAGATTTGGGAAATGCCTCTGAGTTTCATAAACTCATTCATGTTGATGTTTTTGGAGAACCTCTGTCCGGACATCTGTGTTGCAATTAGCATGGTGAGCTCATATTTGGTTGAGCCTCACTAGATTGGTGCCAAGAATCTTCTAAGATATCTTTAGGGCACAATCTCTCATGAATTGAGATACACTATCGGAAATATGAAACCACATGATTATTCAAATGATGAGTGGGCAAGCAGTATGGAGGATCACTAGAGCACTTCTCAGTGCTGTTTCTTTTGCAATTTTCCTCGATATCCTGGATGAGAAAGAAGCAGAAGTCGGTGACTCTGAGCAACACCAAGGCAGAGTACATTGCTGATAGTATGGCCTTCTGTGAGGCAGTCTGGTTGTTGAAGCTCTTCAGTGAGTTGTTTGTACACATGATGAATACCACTGTGATTCTCTATGACAACTAGAGGTGGGATTTGATTATTGAGGAATCTCATATTCGACAATTGCTCCAGCAGATAGACATCAAATACTGCCTTATCTGGGATATGGTAAGTCGATGATCAAGGAGGCTCCATCAAACTGAGATGATGTATAGGACAGAGCCCCGAGGAAAGATCAAATTTGTGATTTTCCCGAACGACTTGGAGTCATCGAGAGACCTTTGTAAAAGGGTCCTACATGTTGCATACATTGAGCTCTGGGAGATCTGGGGGGCTTGCAGTTCTACTGGAGCAACATACGACCACAGGGTGACTCACCCTCCCCTGGTGGTGTGCACTGGAACAAGATGATTCGCTCTCTCGTGGGACAAGATGATTCACTCTCTTGTGTAGCAGGATGATTAGTTCTCCTGTGAGGCCCGGATTGATGTGTTCTCCATGGCGATTGTAGCAGGATTGATGTTTTCTCCTATGAGGACAGGATTGATTAAGTTCTCCTGTCAAGGCATCCTCCCCATGCAGTCTAGGACTCATGGGAAGTACCTCTCATCTGATCAATGAGTAGGGAAATGAAGTTAGGGACCATAGTAGTACCGATGGACGCATCGTTGTATCTACCGTACTCCTTACGCTAGGATGACCTCCATTGATCTGGGATCAATAATACTGGTCTGGGACCAGTGGTAGGAGTTGTACATACTATGACGCTGACTTCGGGTCGGCTGAGACTGGTCTGGGACCAGTGGTACATATTCCGAGACTGACTTCATGTTAGTGCAGGACTGTTCTGGGACTAGTGAGAGTCGTACATACTATGACGCTGACTTCGGGTCGGTTGAGACTGGTCTGGGACTAGTAGTACACTCTCTGAGCCTGCGATACTGGTCTAGGACCAATGAAAGTCGTACATACTATGACGCTGACTTCGGGTCGGTTGAGACTAGTCTGGGACCAGTAGTACACTCTCTGAGCCTGCGATACTGGTCTGGGACCAGTGGTAGGAGTTGTACATACTATGATGCTGACTTCGGGTCGGCTGAGACTGGTCTGGGACTAGTGGTACATACTCCGAGACTGACTTCGTGTCAGTGCAGTACTGGTCTAGGACCAGTGAGAGTGGTACATTCTATGACGCTGACTTTGGGTCCACTGAGACTGGTCTAGGACCAGTGATACACTCTCTGAAACTGCGATACCGGTCTGGGACCAGTAGTAGGAGTGGTACCTACTATGACGCTGACTTTGGGTCAGTTGAGACTAGTCTGGGACTAGTGGTACGCACTTTGAGTCTAACTTCGAGACAGTGGAGAATGGTACAAGACATTGTCGACCAATTCTTCTTCTTCATAGTTCAGCAGAGTAGAGCTAGCAGAGCCAGCAGCACTGAGCAGAGCAGAGCTAGTAGAGCCAGCAGCGCTGAGTAGAGCAGAGCTAGCAGAGCCAGCAGCGTTGAGCAGAGCAGAGCTGAGTAGAGCCAGCAGAGCTAGGCAGAGTAGTGCAAGGCACTAATGGCAGAGATAGTACAGTCGTACATATGGATCAGTGGATGGAGTTCTCCCTAGTTGAGAGGGAGTGTTAAATTGGAAACTAGGGCCAAACTCCATGTGGGTCGGTTTATTTATGGCAACTGATATTTTTATTGGATCCCTCTCTTCAAGAGGTGTAGGATTGATCCAAATATCATCTGATTCCGATAAGTATTTATGGAGATATGAATTTATTTTGTTTATGTAATTATTATCAAGCCGACCAGCTCTTATGTAGGCTCTAGAAGCCCAACCGACGTGTCTATTCATCATCCTCATTGTGGTATAAATAGATGAGGATTTGATATCATTTACACACAACTCTTGAGTGATCTCCTCCTCTCCACGTCTTGGGTTTTGGGAGGAGGAGTGAGACATCAAGAGAAACACACGCTGGCCCAAAGATGATGCCCTACCAATGCATGATGATGCCCTAAATGGAGAACGCAGTCATGAACTAATTCGTTGTTTTAAGCAGCCCTAAAACGAAGTCAATTGATGCCCTAATCGCTGCTATGCCCTAGCCAGCCGCAGGCTTATGAGGATGCAAACAAACCTTATACGTTGGACCTTATACGCTGTCAATGGAGACTCCTATACACAGCATGCCATATACACAGCCATACATATACATACACATAGCATTACGCTCACCAGATAATATTCGCATAGATGCAGATATGTATACACGCAGACTTGGAAACATGTATTTAGTTGTCATGTATCACTGCAATGCGCAGGCCCTAATACGCATATACGCTGTCATACGCAGGTATAGAGCCGCAGGCATATATATATTCGCACTGCATGGAGGTCTCATAGAGAGGAGCCGTTGTAATATTAACACGCAGTCAATGAAGGTCATGGCATATATATGCTCTCATATACGCTGGTCATAACTCTAATGCACAGATCATGGCATATATATGCTCTCATATACGATGGAAAATTAACGCAGCAAAATATATTATAAAGGTTTAACATATGCATGACAGGAGGACGCAGTCTCGGCATATCTGGAAATGAAGCGACACAGTCTCGGATACTCCTGATTTGTTTGGAGAGCAGTTATTGGATGAATGTCCGTCCACTATAATAATCAGTCAAGGGAATGAAGCTGTAGGCAAGATAGTGAAGCCACAGTCAGGTTGTCAAAGCCGCAGTAAGGGTAACGATGTCATAACACAGTCATGGAAAGTATGCATAATATATACGTTGTCTAACATATCCTCTGTCATAAGCAAATTCTCTATACATGATGTATGTGTAACGTACTGATATAAGCTTCAGAAGCATGGATACTATACATGATATACGCAGACATAAAGACAGTTGTCAAAGGTAACTGATATTTGCATCATGGATAGCACAATGTTGCATGAACCATGGACAGCATCATGATGAATGTAGGCATGGGCAGCATGAAGCTTGATATGATGCATAGGCAGCATGGGCAGCATGAAGCTTGATATGATGCATAGGCAGCATGGGCAGCATGAAGCTTGATATGATGCATGGGCAGCATGGGCAGCATGAAGCATGATGAGATCATGGGTAGCATGGGCAGCATGAAGCATGATGATGGATAAGATCATGGACATGGGCAGCATGATGATAATCATGATTAGTATAGCATGGTGCAGTGTGCAGTGGTGCAACTATAAGACCAAATGCAGCACGATGATAGGTGAAGGAGTCACCTTGAGAATCAGTTGAAGCAGAATGTCTTCAACTGATCTCATCGTTATACAAAATGATCTATGCTAGATCTAGATAAGTCAAAGTGTTGACTTCTGTTGTAAATGTACTATCTCTCTCTCTCTCTCTCTGCTAAACTTTGAAGAACATAAAAGAAGAATTGATCAAGGGTTTCCCCACACATTGTGGGGTTTGTCCCTGGCTTGCACCACATCTTGTGTCCTCTTGTCTTGGCTTGTCTTCTGCGTTTTATATTTATGTTCTATCTGTAGTTTATCGTAATGTTGATGTGATTGCTCACTGTGAAAATTTAAATAAATTGCTCTAGCATAGAACATACCTAAAATTAACAACATGCCTATCTTGGATAAGGGGTCCACCAAGTCCTTCTTTACATGCATTTATGCACACCAAAATATCCTCATTTGGATCTACATTCTTTAGAATAGGTGCATTGGTTAATAAATATTTCAGCTATTGAAAATTATCTTCACAATTTGTAGTCCATTCACTCTATACTCATTTTTGTTGCACTGAAATAATTGAATGTACAATCTTATAGAAACCTTCAATAAATATCATGTGGTAACTAGGTAAACCCATAAACAGTCTCACCTTTGAAATATTCTTTTGGTGATGGCCAACCTTTGATGGATTTCATCTTCCCTGGGTCCATTGCCATGCCCTCCTCTAAGACATTGTGAACTAAATCATGGATTTTCCTTTGATAGAAAGTGCACTTGCTCAACTTTGCATAAAATTATTGCTCTTGTAACACCTATAGCACCATCCTCAAATTCCACTCGTGCTCCTCTTTTTTCTTGGAGTTTATAAGAATATCACCCAAGAAGTTAATAACAAATTAGTCTATATAAAATCTAAACACTATATTCATCAAACATATAAAACTAGCAATTGCACCACATGTTCCAAAGTAAACATTGTAAGGTGGCAGCATAGGAAACAATAGCATAGAAGAAAGAAAAAATTTTATGCAATTTTGTTTCTTTACAGCTAGCATTTATTTTTTATCATATGTTATATTTCATGGAGATTTCAACCAGGCCAATATTCTAGAATATGTTCAAAATGAAGGTAATGCACAACATCTAAACTCCAAAGGATTTATGAAAATGCTCTTCATTAAGATTCATGAACTATTATAAGTAAATGATTTAAATTAAACATTTCATAGCACAAGTAATCTCATATCGTCGTTTATTCACAATCCAATGGATAATAGTTTTTGTTAGAAGGGATTCGAGATAATGTATGTGCATTTTGAGTCATTTTTATGTCAAATTTTGTTATGACTAGAAAATTTTAGTCATATTGAGTCATTTTTATGTACTTAACATTGCAGATGGATTTAGAGACACTCTTAAAGGGGTCTCTAAATTTTAACACCACAGATGGACTCAAAGACCCTTTGTCTCTAAATTTAACACTACAAATGGATTCAAGGAAGGGGTTCTCTGTATCCATCTGTAGTGCTAAAATTTAGAGACAAATGGTTATTCATAATTTTAACAATGTAGATGGATTGAGAGAAACATGTAGTGAAATGTAGCTCTTCAATATCAAAATTGCAACTTTCCATTTCTGGAGTGACATAATTAAAAATTACTAACATAAATGAGTAATTCATATACTTGTTGTAATTTTTATTTGGTCATATTTTTATTCTTGGACTATAGTAGTCATTTAAGTTAATCATTATTAATTTTATCACCCATTATCCAGTAGTATATTTTAGTCCTAGACTAAATTAGTCATTTAAGTTAGTCAATTTAGTTTGGTCACTTATTATCTAGTTGTATATTTTATCCCTAGACTAAATTAGTCATTTAAGTTAGTCATTTTTAGTTCGGTCACTTAAAATTGCTCAAATTTAGTAGTAATTCACTTGAAATAATTGCGGTGACTAACCTTTTTAGTCACCTAGTCACTAATTTCATCATTTTCTACTAGTGATTTTTTATTTTTCTTGTAGTAGGGTCCATCGAAAGTATGAAACATGGGTACTCCTTGGATGAGGAATTAAATGTTTCATCAAATGAGTACTCTCGCTCGAAATTTGAGTAAAAACTTAGGGAAATAAGTTGAAAATATGAGTTGAAAAAACAATTTTATTATTTTATTATTTTTTAATCTTTGTACTTTTTTACTCCAAAAATGGTGAATCATCCCCCATGGTTGACGTCATAATCTTGAATCATATTGGATCTTATAAAGTTTATTTTGGTTGTACATTTTTCTTAGGAGGCCCATTTTAGAGACCTCAAAAATCCCCTAATGTTTTCAGATCCTGCATTTCTTCAATAGAGGATACTTTGGATTCGAAATCTGGAGTTAGAGATCTCAGAATATTTTCAATAAAAGAGGCATCTTTTAATTCTTCACTAAGATTTCTCATGGAATTTACAACTTCATCTACTCTAAGAAAAAATGTTGCAATGCTTTCATTATCATGCACTTTTAATGTCCCATATTGAATCCTGAATGTTTGAAGTTTAGCGCTTTTTACTTTGGTGTCGCCTTCATAACTTTGGATAATTTTATCCCACATTCCCTTTGTTGTGTTCAGCTGCATTACCTTCACAAACTCAGTCTCAGGAAGACTTCCCAAGATGGAATTTAGAACCTTTGCATTGGTTTCATACTGTTTCTTTCATGCAGTGTCTGAAGGAATGGAGGCTGGAAATTTATATCCACTTCCAACTATTTCCATACATCAGGTCCTAATTCCTGCAAGTCTACTCTCATCCTAACTTTCCAAAAGACAAAGTTAGTTCCATTAAATGTAGGAGGTATGATAGAAAATACTCCTTCGTGACTACCCATCTTAACAAATCTCCTTCAAGCGATGAAGCTTATGCCAAAGGACCAACTCTGATTTCAATTGTTGAGAAAAATACTGGGAGGGGTGAATCAGTATTTCCAAATCAATAAACTTTCATTTCATTTCCTGATTTTTGTACATGACTTTATAGAAGGTAACCTGCGTGTGTATGCAATAGTTCTTGAGACAATTAGTGTATATCTATAAAACTTACTTTGCAGTTAATTCATCTTCTATTTATTTTGACCCGTTACATCAGTACTTCATTAAACATTGAATAGATAGTAACCATGTGTAGCACGAAAAAAATAAGCCATCGCACATAAGAAACACACATGAACACCAGGATTTAAGGTGGAAACCCAATGTGGGAAAAAGCCACCCGCTACTATTATCTATGTCTTCTTTTTAATATAAAGAAAAGCTTACAATCTTATACTAGCACAGACTCATAACAGTACGTAGGCACCCACCTACATAAGGCTACAAGCTTCACTCATTTTCCAACTCCTATTGGATGGGAGCTCCAACCCCCTAGATCTTGTACTGGTGTACACTCATACCAGTACACAAGCACCAACCGGTAGAAGGCTACAACCTTCACTTGTTCTCTAGATACTATTTGAAGGGAGCTCCAACCCCCTGATTTGATTTACCATCTATCACTAGAAGGAAGCTCCAACTCCCTCAACTCCAGGGATCATGTTTCATAAATTTTCATACTGGATCCACCTGCTATAACACATCACAACTTGTAGGCCACATTTCATCAAATTTTGAAACTAGACCCACTACCAACATTTAATCTCAATATCAATCATCAAACTGTAACTCATCACTGTAACTGAATCAACCAATCATTGAAACCCAATCAACTGAAACTCAACCAACCAACCAGAATAGTCAAATCACTGTAACCAAAATATCAAACAGCTTATAGTACATCATAAAAATTAGATTCTATTATTGCAAACCCTGATCAACCATTTGTTAAAATATGTATGCTACTTTGTAGTATAAAACCCGCGTGTGTACATACTTTTCATGAAGTATACTCTCTTATAGATCTTCAACCACTGAAACCTGAAAACTGAACCATTTCCATTCTAAAATAAACATTGAATCTTACTCAAATCTATTGTCTCATTTTGAGAAAACCATATAACCTTCACTGAATTTAATCAAAACCAAGTAACTTCAACATTCTTCAAGCAATCAATTCATAATCAATACATCATTGTTTAAGCCCATATCATCGAGAAGACTTCATTGAAAGACAACAAAAACACATCAAAACTGTTAAAAGTGACCAGACAACCTTTTCGTCAAAAACCCACTTTTTGTATGCGCATTCTTCAAATCATATCTGTGTGTGAACGCGATTTTCAAAAAACAAATTGCATGTAAGCGACTTACCAGAACCACACTAGCGTGTGTACGCGCCTTCTAATCTATAAAACCCATGTACAGATCTGCAAATTGAAAATCAAATCTTCATTGCAACACAAAACTTCAAAAATACCTAGATCTTAACATACATAAACAAATCGTGTGTTAAGACACCAACAATACAAATCAAATCATCCCATAATCATGATTGTCATCTCAGATTTATTGTATCTAATCCATCATCAAACTCTTGGATGCATACTTAGTTTAGATCAAGCAAATCATCAATAGCCCATAACATGCATATTTGCTTCAGATCTAACTACTCATAAGATTTCCATCACTTGCACAAATTTTACCACTTTGATCTTCATCACCTTATACAGCTTAGCCTTTTTCAATACCACATGTCAAAACAATACTCTAACCGATGGTTTTCTTAAATGGGATCAAAAATTCCATTACCTGGCTTAATACCTCAAGGAAATACCATGCTAAGGACCCTTGTTATTTAGAATACCATGGTGCGGAAACTATACATGCCTTTGCTTCTTCATACTCATGTGTGTACGTGACTTTACTTAACAGAACCCGTGTATACTTCTTGAACTTTCAACTTTATCATACCTCTGCCTATGAATTGTTATGCCTTTGCCAAAACACTCTATCACATCTGTAAAACACTCTGTCACATCTTGTTTACATCTTCAACAAGTAGGTTTCCATCAAGATACATCTCATTAAGTAGGTTGCCATTCATCAGGTGGGTTTCTATCAAGGACAACTCATAATTCATAATGCCAACATTATGGAACCTGCAATAAAAGCAAAACTATACATTCGTTTTGGTGCAAGGATTTCTGAATTCTGAGTTGGTGCAATGAAGGAAGTAAAAATGGAAAGAGGAAGAATATATTAATTATAAAAATGTATAAACTTAATGAACAAAGCAAGCATTCTTTTGTTGCTGACAACTTTTTTATCTCAACAATAATGTTGTTAATTGTTAAAGTGAAAAGACCTCGAATACAAAGCTTTCTTAAATTGAAAACTGTAGATAATATTCTTTGCATGTATTGCTAAAAACTTGTCTCAACAATAACTGTGCAATGTTCTTTTAGTTGTGGCATTTGCAACATACAATCAATTTTGCAACTATCTGTTTCTAGTGTGCATTCAACACTATGCTCATAGTTAAATAGCATGTCATATTTACAGATTCTGCATTTAGTTGTGTTTGGATGAATGAGTTTTTTGTATTTACTGCAAATTCGTTGAAAAGGAGGAGAGAAAACATTTTTTGCCTTCAACACTCCTTCGATATTTTTTTTATATCAGAAAATTGAATTGTTAGGTTCAAATATGTTTCACAAAAATGCAAGATTTTGAACATTAAAGTAAAATTATTTGTTAGGCCCCTATACTACTCGTGTAACCCCTTATTGTTATTAGTACAACCCACTTATTATATTGATGTACCCATGTAGTGCCCATATTGTTACTATTGTGCCCCATAGAAGCCCACTATTGTTATTATTGTGCCCTTACATTATTATTGTTATGTCAGCTCTGATTATGTTATGACCCCTTGGACTCCTATATATATAAAGGAGGTCTTTTTATTTGTATCATCCAAGAATTGTTCATTTATGTAATGTAAAGGAGGTTTCCCCCTCGAAGAGGCTAAATTTTAAGGCGTTGATCTATCTTTTCTATCTTTTTCTTGAGCTAGTTTCATAACATTTGGTATCAAAGCTTTGGATTCTAGGGTTTCGCTGCTCCAAACAGGTCATCGTGGAATTTTCGCTATAACTTTTTTTTTTGCAACGTTTCAGAAGTTGAAAAAAAAAACCCATTTGAGAAGAAATCGCACTAAACCTCGGATCCGAATTTCAGAGCTTTTCGCGCTATATTTACGGAGATATGATCTGAGGAAGTTGGTCTTTTTGCAGACTCCTAAATTACATTCCAAACAGGTGACCTAGGGAAAATCATCATAACTTTCTCTTTGGCAATCGGATTGAAATTTCGTAAGAAGTTACAGAAACAGGATGGACGGTAATTTCTTGTGGATATTTTTCAGAGCCAAAGGTTGAAATAGTGACCTGTGGCACTTCATACAAGTTCAATCTTCTAGAAAGGTCTATAATCAGGTCATCTTAGGAGATTGTGCATAACTCTTTCTTGGAGAATCCAATTTGGATCAGACTGGTGGCATTGGAAAGAGAACAAAGAGGGCTACCAAAGGTCGCAATTTCAGAAATTAAAGATCCGAAAGTACAGAGTTACAGCCGTTTCAAGATCGAGCTCCTAAAATCAAGAAAAAGCAAGATGAGGAAGTTTGATGGCAAGGATCCGGTAAATTGGATACTTCAGATGGAGCAATATTTTGATCTACATGTTGTACCACTGTTACAAAAGGTATGTATTGCATCTTCACATTTAGAACCAGATCAATTTTTATGGTATGAAGGGCTTTGTTCTCGTAAACAACTTGTTATGTGGTCAATTTTCACGGAGGAAATGATAGCACATTATGAGGATACAAAGAGCAACACCTTCTTTAGAGCAACTCCACAACAATTGGAAAGAGTAAAAGGGATTTTTGACATATTAGAAAGAAAAATTATGGAAACTAGGAAGCATACCCCTCACAACTATAAAGATGGAAGTGTTGTTTCTCCTAGCCTTCCACAAACTACAAGGGTTACACCATAACAATTGGAAGAAAAAAGAGAAAAAGGACTTTGTTACAATTGTGATATCAAATGCACTAAAGGTCATAAGTGTGCTGAGAAGAAATTATTTTATATAGAATATGAAGAGGAGGAAGAAAAGGATCAAGAAACATTAAAAGAAGAAGATATACGCCAGGACCCCACCCCAGAGAAAGAAGAAATGAATCAGACCATATCTTGTAAAGCATTGGCAAGAATTACCACTCCTCAAACTCTCAAGATAAAAGGACATATCAAGAAGAAAAAGGTGAAACAAGTGAAAGATCACATCGAGAAAGAAGAAATGAATCCAACCATATCTTGTAATTCATTGGTGAAAATTACCACTCCTCAAACTATCAAGATAGAAGGACGTATCAAGAAGAAAAATGTTCAAGAAGTGAAAGATCACATCGAGCATCAAGAAATGAATTCGACCATATCTTGTAAAGGATTGGAAGAAATTACCACTCCTCAAACTCCAGAGATAGAAGGACATATCAAGAAGAAAAAGGTTCAAGAAGAGAAAGATCACATTAAGAATCAACAACAAGTTCTCCAAATTTTAAAGGATAACGCCACTTCTCTGCAAAATCAAACGAAACAATAGGTAGATCAACATCATAGTGAAAAATGTTTTGATGTAGGTGATTGGGTATTTTTATTACTACATCTGAAGCAAGCTATTTATGAGAAGGAAATGTTGGCAATACTACATGCACTTAAAAAATGGCGACCTTTACAAATGGGAAGACTCTTCAAGGATGAGGATGTGGAAGCATTGTTTTGTGTTATTTCTATTATCCAACCAGATTGGATAAACGAAGCAAGGGATGAATGGAAGAAGGACGAAGAAGTATGGCTACTTATTTAAAAGTTGCAAAATATCCCAATTCAAACAATATTGCCAAAAATTTAAGAGGAAGGAAAAATCATATTGGAACCTGGAGCAGTCACAGAAACAAGAACTCGACAGCTACGAAATCAATCAATTTCAGAGTATCTCATCAAGTGGAAGAACTTACCCACTGAATATTCCACATGGGAGGACAAGAATTTTATACAGAAGCATCAAGAACTACTCAAGCGTTGAGGACAACACTTTTTGAAGGAGAGGGGCATGTTAGGCCCCTATACTACTAGTGTAACCCCTTATTGTTATTAGTACAACCCACTTATTATATTGATGTACCCATGTAGTGCCCATATTGTTACTATTGTGCCCCATAGAAGCCCACTATTGTTATTATTGTGCCCTTATATTATTATTGTTATGTCGGCTCTGATTATGTTATGACCCCTTGGACTCCTATATATAGAAAGGAGGCCTTTTCATTTGTATCATCCAAGAATTGTTCATTTATGTAATGTAAAGGAGGTTGCCCCCTCGAAGAGGCTGAATTTTAAGGCGTTGATCTATCTTTTCTATCTTTTTCTTGAGCTGGTTTCATAACACTATTGTTACGTGAACAAAGAAGTTATTAGGAAACATACCTGTGTTCTTGAAATTACAAAAGATAGTAGATGCACTCATGTAAATTCATCATTCAATGGGTCAACAAAAGTTGTTCATCCAAAGCACAACTATTGACTACCTTTCACATCATTTCTAACAATTTATTTTGAACAAATAAAGGAGTTGTCTTTGATGCAAATTCATATTGTATTTTTAAAAAATGGTCTCTATGAATATCATTCAATAGCAATTGGAGTGAATCAAATAAAAAAAATTTGTTAAGAAATTTGCACAAGAAACGATGAGATAATTGTTACCTTGATAACATGGGAACACAAAGATACAAGGACACAGTTTCAAAGAAACTATTAGCTTTTACTGAAAATGCAAGTATAGTTATTTTATCAGTAAACTTACAATTATATTGTCATCTATAGTTTCACCATCTCTTATATTGAGTTCAAGTTGCTTCTTATTTTGATGACAACCTATAACTATTGTTCCTATTGAACCAACTACATATGTATCAATTGAAACAAGAAGACTGTGTATTGTTGTATCTGGAGCTAGTCTATGTTTTTTGCAAATCTATGTAATTGATTCAACTGTTATTTTTTTCCTATAACACTATACAACATTTTTCATCTCCTCGTTCATAAATTTCCTTGTTTTGTATCGCGAAATATGTAATTCGAACATTGTTTCCAACAGTAAACATGATGGAAACACTCTATAAGATTGTTGCTCATGTTCACTGTGATAGTCAATTGACCATGGCTATCAACCAAATCAACATGGAGCAACAAGGCCTTTGCCTGAGAGTTAGGGATTTTAGTTTGTGCTGGCCCAAGATATCGTCTTCAAAATTATTTTCAAATGATCGTGAGCATATTTCAATTATTGACGAGGATGTTGGTTCCATTGTTTTGCTCTGTTTATATGAAAAGTTAGAACAATATGCTTTAAAAAACACTTCCATTGATTTAATACAAATATGTCATTTGACTATACAAATATTCAGTATAACACAAATCTAACCTCATTGGATTCTCATCTTCCACCATTTCTTCTTCAAATGATTGTTTGCTCAAGCTAGGTATTTCCATGATGTTGTTCCAAATGTCTTGACCAATTGCTACCAGAAAATAAAAACCCAAGTAATTAAGTCTGAAATAAGTGTATAACGAACCTTTAAAACATTATATGCTCTATAATGATACATTATATATATATATATATATATATATATATATATATATATATATATATATATATATATATATATATATATATATTTATATTCTATATATATACTATTATTAGCCATTGTTGGTGGTTATGTAGTAAATTTGCATAAGTCTGAAATAAGTGTATAACGAACCTTTAAAACATTATATGTTCTGTAATGATACATTATATATATATATATATATATATATATATATATATATATATATATAATATATATATATATATATATATATATATATATATATATATATATATATATATATATATATATATATATAATACTATTAGCCATTGTTGGTGGCTATGTAGTAAATTTTCATAAGTTACATTAAAGAAATGTTTTATAGATTTCATTGACAAGTACACATAAAGTTCATTTCTGAAATGTGTTATTAAGAATCACTATGGCAACAAAACATTTTTTTGTTTCAAATGCATTTGGATAAGAAATAATGAAATATGAACTAGAAGATAAAGGAAATAATAGTATTCCTTATATAGAACAAAATGTTACAAAGAGAAAACCAAAATGCGTAAATTCCATGCTAACTATGACATAAATAATTATAGTTATGGAAGACAATTAGAAAAAAAATATTTTGATGGTTCAAAGACTTACTAAAATTTGATATTTGCATTTTTTTGTTGTTTTCTTGTTTCTCATTGTGCAAAATTACTTTTTTTTCAATCTTTGCAAACCAAATCATATGTCAAAGGTGCACATTTGCAAATGTGACAAGTATTGTGACGAGTGAACAATAAAATTGCAGGACATGAACATTTGAAAAATGACTCAAGCCGAGAACAAAGATATGGTAAGACAAATTTTATGATGATCTATCCAATAAGCATCGAAGATATGGAAAGAAATAATACTAAATTAAATATTTGTCCAAAAGTGACCTAAGATTGAGCTATAATCAGTTGTTGCTTTTTTATTTATGAAAATTGAAGCCATTATTTTGCATAAATGAAAATAGTTTTCTTTGTTGATGGTTATTTTGCAACATGTCCAAATTGAAATCATCAACAAGCACAATTAGGTAGTTGTTGCATGTGTGCTCTAAAATGAACTTGATGAAATTAATTATTTCTTCAATGCTTGCATTTGGTGCAATGTATACATTTGCAAGTGTAATGGGTTTTTTTTCAACATGTAATGTTGCAATTGTTGATTCAATTTGGCTTCATGTATAAGTGAAATGATTGTCAACTACACTATTTTTTTTTTGTAGTATGTGATAATTCCATGTAAATGGTATACATGTATGTAGTGATATTTGTTTGAAACAAAATGGATTTGATGGAGGCGATTTTGTTTTTGTTTCTTGGAAACAAAGAATGTCAGCACTCATTAGATCATAGTCAACAATGATATCCTCAAAATGAAAGGAGAAACTACGAGCTTTAAATGAAGATATTGTCAAATTGACATTTGTCTTTGATATATACTATATTCAAGATGATAAGAGGCATTTTTTTCAAGTTTATTTAGCTCAATAACAACTTTGTAATTGAGGGAAAAGTTCCTATGTTCCAATTTTTTTAACAAATACAAAGATTTAATATATTTGACATGAGAAAGTGCAATATAGATGAGTCCATGTTGCCTAACTCCTTTTGGGTTAAAATCCAATTTGTCCATTGCCAACCCTTGTGATTGATGTATAGTTCATGAACATGCCATTTGAAAAGGGAATTGTTCTCTTGTAATACTAATTTTGTTTTTGGATTCGTTATTCCTACAAACTCTAGTAATAGGTGTCTAGGTAGAGATTATTACATCTTTCTACATATGTGGCATTTTTTTCGTTGAATAGTGCTAACAATTGGATCAGAAAATTCAATCCAAATTGTGCAATTTTCAAATGCCGTGGATTCTCTACAAATTCCTTCAGCACCATCGACTAAGCCATCCTGAATATCGTAATTTCCGCAAATTAGTTCAATAAACATAATTTCTTTGAGCACAATCGTAGATGGAAACTGAATTTTGATGTTTTTATTGTGATTTGTATTTGTTGATTCAATTTTTCTATCATATGCATTTAATATGATTGCTTCTTTGTTAATGAGAGACAACATTATTTCATTATTTCATTATGTTCATAAACATTCTTGTTTAAATAGAAGAGGTATGGAAAAGTTGGATAATTTAGTGCCGATCTATAACAATGTTTGTTCATGAATGCAAGGTCATCATAAGTATGTTAATATGTCTTAATTTTATTTAAGATGGATACAAATTCTTTATTGTCTTGTCGCATTATGTAATATCCCTCCCCTTAATAATAAATAATAAATAATAAATAATACAATTAAATAATAATAATATAAATAATAACAAATCACTTAATAATAAATAATAAAAATAATAAATCATAAATGTTAAATAATAAATGATATTTAAAAATATACAAGGAAATAAATAAAAATAATAAAAATAAAAATAGTAATAACCATACTAAAACTCTAAATAAGAATAAATAGAAATAAAACAAGAAAACTATAAAAAAGAAGGAAATAAAACAAGAAAAGGAAACTATCAAAAAGAAAGAAATCAAAAGAAAGTTGCATGAGACACATGGAGTGTGTGCATGTGGTTCCTCTTCCAATGTTTGTTCTATTTAATAGATGGCGAGGAAGATGAGAGGCATTCTTGCATTCCATCTTTCCGAGATTCTGTGTTTCATTCTCTTGGGAGAATGGTATACTAAGACCTAGGAGTCACTGGCAGTAGTATGTTGATTGAGGGCTCGGGGGTGGCCAGTTGTAGCAAGACGTTGCACAATTGAGCCTACGGTTGGGTGGAGAGTCGTCCCCAAAACCTTGTTGCGGTAAGCCTACTTCTACCACAGGTAAGTGCCACTCTGATTTAAATTTAATGCTAATTAGGACAGTTAACTAGATATTTATTTTTCGACTGTTACATATGGTATCAGAGGGGACACCTAGGGCCTATGGGCATTTTTATGTAGAAATTTTTTATTATTTCTTGACATTTACTACTTTTATTACAGATGTATTAATTTGTTTATATATTAATTTTTTCTATTATTAAATGCACTTAACTGGTCATTGCCTTGCCGGTGAAAGGGGGATGCTGTATCGTTTATGGAAGCTTGCAGAGCAATCTCTGTAATTGAAGAGAAATCACTCCAATAAAGGTTTTGTAGCTCAGTACCTTTTTTTGATTTTAGATCTTTTTCTAAATCATCGTTGTATTCTGTGTATTTATTGTGGACCAATCCTTAACTAGGCCTAGTCACACAGGGGAAAATTATATTTCATTGCATTTCTCTGTGTATTTTTATTATATACTATCTTTTTATAAACATAACAACCATGTTATTATTAGATATTCAATTCAACTATTTCCATGAACATCTCCAATAATTTTTCCATGAATTTTTCTAGTGGTTCTACGAAACCCTCATCCCTAAATTTTTTTTTTTTGTTACATCATCTTCGATTCATATGTGACTCTTATGCGTGATCTATATGATTAGAAAACAATAATATAATTTAGACATTATTATGAATCACAAGCAGTTAAAACCAATTCCCCAATCTCAGAGTTTACCCAACTATGAGATAGGTTCAACATAACAAATAATGATTTTACAAGGCAAGATTGGGTGATTTTTCTTCCCAATATACAAATGAGATATTACATGATGATTCTTAGACTTTGAAAATAGTTGATAGTCGTTCCCCTTGCTGTTTGAATGATAGTCGTTCTCCCTTATTGTGAGCCGTATATGAATTGAAATAAACATGTAACAGGTACACTTTTTATTCACAATCAAAAGATTTGTCTATTTTCCATCAAAGAGGACCCTGTAAGTATTTAAATGATGATAAATCCAATGATCTTCACTATTACAGTGGTCTAGTGCTTGAGAAATATGGTATGCAACTCTCAAAGGCATTACACTGGCCTGTATTCGATTAAATCATGTCAGATTCTTACATTGGTTGTATTCGATTAAATCATGTCAAATTCTTACACTGGCCTGTGGTTCTTCTTGAATGTCTATCAGAGTTTGGTCCTGATGACATAATAGTTTCTACTCTTTAATCTTAACCATAGGTCCATATTAATTTTCTACAACTCTCGATTAAGAAATATTATTATCTCGTGCATTTCCTTTTTCTTATTTTATCCTTATCCATACATAGTAATAATTTCATTATTGACTTTATTGCAACATTATCTTACTTGTATATTCAAAAAAACTACGAAAATCAATAAACTAATATCTTATGTTAGTTGAAATTTCGTTGTTGAAAAGACACACTAACGATGTATATCCGTTTTCCAAGAAGATCCAATAGAATATTCAATCTGGTGGAAAGGTTGTTTTTCTAGATTTCGATTTGGAATGCATTTAAAATTTTCATAAAGTTTAATTATTTAGTAAAAATGAAACATTTGAATTATGTTACAAATACACAAATCCTTATTTTTTTTTTCCAAAGAAGGTTTGTATATCTAATTATAGCGCATCAAATGCCACACAATCACATATCTTAAAGAGGTTGTATAATAATAAAAAATATATATATATATATATATATATATATATATATATATATATATATATATATATATATATATATATATATATATATATATATATAGGAATTGCATTGTCACTAAGATCTTTATGTTTGCACTTCTTAAGAGGCACATCTTTAGAATGATGCATTGTGGAAACTTAATGAAATATGGGAAGGTTGAAGTGTTTAAAATTTTTATATTCCAATGAGATGAGGATCAATCCAAAACAAATTTTTCAAACTTATTTATGATGAAAGTATGGGGTGATGATTACTATGACTTATTAATTATCATGTTTATTAATTATCATGTTTTCTTATTAAAGGGAAAATATTAGTACAATATACAATCCATAAAGAATTTGGAGTTTTATGTGGGAAGTATTTAAAGTGGATGTAGAATGTATTTAAAGTGCATATAGAATAGAATTCAAGATGTTATGACATTGTTCCTAAGATGTTAATGAGTGGATTGAGCAACATGATTGGTAAGGGTCATAATGATGACCTACAAAGTTGAAGTGTCTAAATTGGAAGTTGAGAATACTTGTAATTGATGAGAATGTCAAGTGATAAACTAGGATGAAAATGATGATTAATTGTGGGAAAATGATATAGACTATGCAGACTAATATTAAACACCAAACATGAAGCCTAGGAAAAAGAATTATATAATGAAACCTTGAGAAGGACTACACATAAATTGATAAGAGAAGAGAAAATCAATTAATAGAGGATGTACTGGATTCATGATACTGAGGCTTTTGCAAAAGAATTTATCAAGTTTTTACCATGGGAAATGGAAGGAGTTACCAAGCACACCAAGCATATGAAACCTTTTTGTGGATGATAGTGGCTTTGGGCTTCAAATGATTAACTAAGGATGAATATAATGAGACAGTAAGGCAAAGGTGTGAATTGATGTAAAATCCAATATTAATAATTTAAGGAATGTTGTAAGGCTAGTAATATATTGAGGAAGGAAGAAAATATGACGAGAGATTAAATTTCAAAGCTGATGAGGCTCACGATGTACTTAATGAATTGTCAACTTCCTAGTTGAAAGAAGTGAAAATGAATATTGGAAAGCAATTGGTATCTTGATGAAAACATGACAATAATAGTATTCATGAGATAACATAGATCTTAGAGGGATGTTGAATAATCTTAATTCATAGTTAGTATTCATTGTTTTTATAATTAAATGAAATCAGTTCATGATAATAATGCTTAAAGTGCATTGTTGTTCTATATTTGATAAGTATTGAGATGGTTATCATATTAATGATGTTTCATGATGTGATGGTATGAGGGTATATGTGATGCTTCTTTATTTATTTGTTATTATAACGATGTTGAATGCTCATAATGGGTATGATATTCATAGAGATCATGATGTTATGATAAGATGTATACTGACATGTGTTTCATTTATTACGTGAAGTCATGATATATCTTTGATGCAAATATGTTGATGTTATAACTTATGATGGTATTTCATGAGGTGAAGCATGTGATAGTTGCATACAAATTTATGACATGCATGAGCATGCAGTTCGTTATTTTTGCGATTAACAATGATGAATGTTCTCATGATGACATGCAAGACTTGGCATGCGGATTATTTTCTATGATACTATGATGGTATAGCAAATGCATTGGTTGCATGTTGAGGTGTGATGATTCACAGGACTCCACAAATGGGTCGAAAGGGCCGGTTTATTCGATGATCTCGTGTGAGCCCATACGCATGAGAGAGAATAAGTAACACCATATGGGCTGGGGACAAACTCAATCAACACTACATATGCCAGTGGTTCCTTTGTCTTGTGTATAGCTCTTGATGGATAGCTCTAGAAGAGCTATGGGACCATCTTGAGGAGGCCAAGTGCCCGATGTTCCAGGCTTGGTGCCTGTTATTGGATTGGGATGCCGAAGTCTGGAAGGGACGTAAAGGACTTCAATGCCTGGGGCTGTGCGCCTTAGTAGTTGTGGAGGGAGTGGGCCAGCCATGCCAGATGCCCGGAGTCATTGAGTACCAGACCGGATGCCTGCCTTGGGGCAGATGAGGTCTGAGTCAGGCGCGAGCCTTGGGGCCAGCCTTGGACTAAGATATAGACCGGGTCAGGCTTAGCCTGGTGCCGAAAGTGGGAAAAAGGACAGAGATTCCCTGAGATTTCCCGGGGTCTTGGGGACTTTCGATGCCTGCTGATTATACTAGTTCAGCAGAGGGTGTTGGCAACAGGAAGTAAATAAAATAATAAATAATAAATAATAAAAATAATACATAATACATAATTCAACATAACTTCGGGACGAAGTTCCTTAAAGGGGGAGAGTATGTAATATCCCTTCCCTTAATAATAAATAATAAATAATAAATAATACAAATAAATAATAATAATATAAATAATAACAAATCACTTAATAATAAATAATAAAAATAATAAATCATAAATGTTAAATAATAAATGATATTTAAAAATATACAAGGAAATAAATAAAAATAATAAAAATAAAAATAGTAATAATCATACTAAAACTCTAAATAAGAATAAATAGAAATAAAACAAGAAAACTATAAAAAAGAAGGAAATAAAACAAGAAAAGGAAACTATCAAAAAGAAAGAAATCAAAAGAAAGTTGCATGAGACACATGGAGTGTGTGCATGTGGTTCCTCTTCCAATGTTTGTTCTATTTAATAGATGGCGAGGAAGATGAGAGGCATTCTTGCATTCCATCTTTCCGAGATTCTGTGTTTCATTCTCTTGGGAGAATGGTATACTAAGACCTAGGAGTCACTGGCAGTAGTATGTTGATTGAGGGCTCGGGGGTGGCCAGTTGTAGCAAGACGTTGCACAATTGAGCCTACGGTTGGGTGGAGAGTCGTCCCCAAAACCTTGTTGCGGTAAGCATACTTCTACCACAGGTAAGTGCCACTCTGATTTAAATTTAATGCTAATTAGGACAGTTAACTAGATATTTATTTTTCGACTGTTACACATTACTTGTTTTAGTTCATAAGTTTTCACATTATATTTCTAGAAGTTATAAGGAACAATTGTTCCTTTAAGACACGACTGTTCAAATATCCAATGATCACGTACAAACTGTGCTTGACATAAGTCACCACATAATATTATGTTAAGGTTTCCAAACAGGGAAGTTGGTGTGTGCATGATTTCACGAAGTCGCTTGTCAATGATATATAGTAATCGAGAGCCAATTAATGAAGTATCATCTATCAATATAAATTTAAGTTGTTCATATTCTTTTATCAATATATCAAGCGTGTTAGAATCCAATGGCACCATGCAACATGGTGATAGTGGCAAATGCAAAGATGAATGGACTGTGATACCATGTGTAATATATGTAGCTTTTTTAGTAAATGCAAGTATTAGACCCTTTCTTTTCAAGGGGTCACTTTGTAAGTCTTTGTTATAAAGACACACTAGTGCATGGTAAAGTTCTTGTGTAGTGGATGTCTTTCCTCTATCTTCACCTTCAATGATGAACAAATAGAAGCTCTTCCGAGGATTGTTTTTTTCCATAAAACTACTTGTTTGATTATTGATTATTGCTCTTTATTTAATTGTATCCTAATTTCATGGTATGCCAATGTGTCCAAAACAAAGGGATGCTTAATGACTTCACTTTTTTTGTATATTTAGTTTGAGGGTTTTTGAATTGCATTCTTTCCTACAAGTCTTGTTGAATGTCATATTTTTCATTAGAACAAGTCCTATTGTCAGTTTCTAATGGAAACTGAAGCATAAATATTTCATCACTTTGGGATGCACTTGTAGTAGAAGAAATTTCAATATCACTCCATGGTGTGTTTAAATGAGAAACTTATTTTTCAGTGACATCAACAATGTGTTTATGCAAAAAGTATGCTTTAATTCATGTTTGCTCATTTTTCTTTAATGTGTATTCAGACTCTCTATATGGCATGTAGAGCATAATTTTTTCTCTATAATGTTTTTCAGGGTCCATGTGTTTATTGTATCAAATGAATCTTATGACACATGGACATTTTTGTTGTTGTTTTTGTGATTGAATAAGAAGAAACATATTCTGCCAAGCAGACTTGCTCAAAGGAACCAGGTCATGCAACATATTTATCAATGGTTGTCATGCAAACAATATATTCAGATTTATCAGGTTCTTGTTCAAACAAGATAGGTATTTTTAGAACATATTTTTGCTTTTTAGCTGGAGCAGTATTAATGAAATTTGTTTTCATAGAAGTTGAATACAAAGACAATGATAGAGCAATGTGGACTACTTGTTGACTTGACATTGTTGCATATTCAATAATGTGTTTCCAAGTTTGCGAATAGTTTCAATTTTTATGTCTCCACAAGATATGCAATTTTCTCGAATTTGTTTGAATGCAATTTTCATGGAACAATCCATTTTTGTTATATATGAATTGCAATATGTTGCTACAACATAGGCATCTAAAATAAATTGAGAATATGTGTTTGCTTGCCACAACAAAGGGATTTTTTTTGCAAATACATTTATCCACACATCACAAGTATTTCTTTTGAGTAGTACAATCGGCTGAGTAATAATAAATCATAATAGCATGATGTATTCTTGTTTTTTAATTCCAATATCGACAAAAAAACATGTGAAATGTTATGTTTTTTGAATAGGATTTTTTTGTAGAAGAAATGAAAGTTTCTTTTGCATTGTTTGGGTGTCATTATTTTCATTGCAAAAAAGGTGTAATATACAAGTTTAATCAATTTGTGGAATAAGGAAACCAAATCTACAAGTAGAATTTTTATATTTTTTACAAGTTTTTGTGTGGTTAGCGAGTTTGAATTTGAATCATTTTATTCGACAAGATTGTTGAATCAAAATTCAAATAATGATCAATGAAACCTATGACATCGACATCAAGGGAATGTTGATATATTGGTGCATATTGAATCCAAATTAACCCATGTTCATGCTCTGTTCCTCTACTTCAAAACTCTGTGATAAAAAAATAATCTTGCACTTGACCAAATAATTCATTGGTTTTTGTTATCAAGGAACATAATGACGATATTCTATGCCTACAATATCGACTACAGATTATTGGTTGACATTTAATCAATGTGTCAATGCATTCATCATCAAAATCGTTTCTATGACTTGTTATCGAGTCAATGCTTTGTATTTTGAGTGCATTTATCAATGGTTCACAAAGATGCTCAACACTAGTGAATGTGATAAAGAAATTCGGTGGTCCAAGTTGTCGTATCATTGCAAATATATACTTTCCTAAATGTTAAAAATAGTCAGGGGATGTTTAAATTCTTCTTAAGCATTGATATGCAATTGGTGATTTTAATAATTTATGAAGATTGCTTTTATTTTTGGCATCCTTAGCAACTAGTTTTTGTCCTTTCAGTTCCCCTTTGCGAATAAAAATTAAGGCTAAGTTAGAAACTCAGTTTATAAAAATTCATATTTCTTTAAAAAACATGTTTGTAGTATGTGTTGAAAAGTCACTATACATGTGCGACAGTTCCCATTGAGAATTTTATTTATAGGAAAAGCGATTGATAACAGCGGTAGGGTGACTTTCTCCAAAGAACAATGTCAGGAAGTTTATTTCTTCAAAGAATTTGCCTTGAAAAACTCCTAAAGGACGAAACCCTTCAAAAGGTGAAATCTTTATTATTCTTGTATCAATATCATGGATGAGGTGGGCTTCTAAATAACCATTTACAAGTGTTTCAATTTTTGTATCTAGATCGCTATCTACATTTGGTGAGTATAGTCCTTCATTTTTGCACTATCGTTCTGATGAATTTTCTGACTTTGATTAAAATGTTTTTTCCATTCATAGTTGATTACTATTTGTTCGCTCTTGTATAGAGATGTGTTGCACAAGGAAGGAATCACTTTTTTGGGTCGAATATTTCTAGACAAATAAGTATTCTTGTATTCCATTTTTCATTTTAGCATGACTCCCACTATCATATTGTCATCAATATCTCTAGGTAATGTTATTTGAATTCTATCTAGACTGGAAGGAACATTTATGATTTCTCCTGTTAATCCAATTTGTGATCTTTTGTAACCAAGTTGTCTTATTTGTGCAAAATCCATTCTTGGTTCCACTAATATCTCTTCCAAATATGTCAATTATGCAACGAAGATCAAATTTTCATTTTGTCGAATATGAAGAGGTGATGCAAATGTAGGCACTTTTTCATTAAGTATTTCATTATTACAAGATTTTCATATTTCTTCATTGAGTTTAATGGCTTTGAAGTTTGATGCAGACATAAGATAGAAATTATTAGATAATGTGAGTTTGTCAATAGGTTGCACGTCCTTTCCAAAGGACAATCTCTCACAAATGCACCATGCATATTAGGATTGTCTTGGATTGATTGCAAATATGCCTCAATTTCTTTATTTTACTTTACGTGTTGCTTTTTTTCTTCTTGTATTGTATTGCAAATTTCAACTGATGTTTATAGGGATTTTTTTTTTAATAATCAATATAAAAACTCCATGTTTTCCTATGATGTTTATGGTGAAATTTTCCAGCATTTAAAGTTTCTAAAATTTGTGAAGTCAAAAATTGGCCCATATTTCCATTTCAATAAGTTGCATAGGCAAGGTGTCGGTCACAAATTCATATCATGGTGTTTTAAATAGTCGAGGTGTCGGATTTCTATTGATATGAACATTTAGTTAGTGAAGAAAATAGGTTAGACCTCAGTCGGGCCCGAAACTTACCACAACTAAGTCGGAAGTCGATCCATCTAGCTACCCATGAGAAGCCTAAAGGAGATGTTGGGAGAGTCCATGAGAATTCTGGAATAGTTGGCGTGTGGAAGGTGAGGTGGAAGCCTACTATAAGGTGGAACCATGCTTCTGTCAAATAAGATATGTAGGAGCACCTACGCTGCCTTGCAAGGAATTCCCTACCCGAAGGCAGAGAAGTGTCGCACGATAGTAATCCCTAAATGTAGCTATCACCCAAGCTCAAAATGGGTAACATTGTGGAACGACTTAGTATGAATTTGATAGAGTGGCAAAGTCCTAATTTAGATCTAGAAGACAAATGAATCTCTGAGAGCAGGTGGCAATTGATAGGATTAGCTCAAGGTAGGTCGTGTAGTAGCAGGCCCAGTCTTTGGGGAGAGTGCCATATTATCCAATGAATGCTTTGCACAATGCAGGGCCAAAGAGCCATGATGCATCCATTCTTGAATAATAAAGAATGATGTTTACTGTGTAGTAAAGGGGAAAAATTATGAATTTAAAGAAAGAACTAGATAAGGCTTATCATGTTGCAGTTAGTATTGTAGGCGGAAAAGATTCTGATTGAACTAGTGGGATTCTCCTCTTGTATATTTGGACATCGAACATGGATTATGTGCAAGGACCAAGCAGCCAGGAAGATAACCAAGAAATAAGAGGACAAAGTAATATTGGGATAATAGCATAAGAAAAGTGGTGGCAAAAGCAACTTAGTCATAGGTCTAGTCGTATGGGCAGTGGAAGGACGTGTAGGTGATATGATAAAATGACTGAGTTGAAGGTCGGGGGTCGGGTAGTCAAAGGGAGTGCAAGTTACAAGCTTCAAGATGAGCCAACTGCCACTAGGTCGGGAAGTCGGGAGTCAGGAGCAACATGATGTCGTGCAGTAATAAATAGGTATGCCCCAACTAATCGTCTCTTCGTTGTACTGACAAGCCCATGGTGTACTGCCGCATGGAAATATACAATTGGTGATTTCCATTCTCTATGAGTGAGAGAGGTAAGGATCGAAATGGATTTTTTGTGTCTAGAGAAGCCATAGATTGTAGTTTCCTTTAAGGAAAATATAAACGAAGATCCCCTTGTCCAACACTTCAGGTTGTTGCTCAGAGTGCAAACTATTTTTGTTAATTTATTTGGAAAAAAGTTCAAGATTACTATCCAAACTATAAGATAGTTTTTTTAAATTGGTTTGGCAAATAAACGGAGAATAAGCTTAGGTAATTGCTTGTTTCCATTATTGTTACATATTTAAACTTTTTGAAATAGAGAGATGTGTAGTTTAAGAATATTAAGAAACTTGATACTGAATTAACTCAATATAAGAAGCAATTAAAGAAGACTAGACTTGGCTTTGTCCAATAGGTTATCAAAAGACTATACTATGTGCACAGTCGCAATTATTTTCTTGAGTCTCAGGTAAATTATTGATATCATGAGTGTATATGTTATGTGACACTATAAATTGTTTCTAGAATTTCAGTAACTGATTGTCAAAGTCCATATCTGTTGTTTGTTTGTGTCTACATCTATTCCTAGCAATACATTTCTACATTTTTTATCCTTTGGTATCAATGCGGCTAAATAAAATGAGTTTTGTAGTTACAGTTGTATTCAAAACTAAATACTTGACACAAATGAATACAAAAACATAGTAAATGGTAAAGAATTTTTTGGCGAAACGTGAAAATATTGCCCCAACTCCTTGTGCTAGTTCTGTGTATAGTAACTCTTCTATTGGAACTCTAGGCACACCCAAGTTCAACACGAAATCAAGTGTCACGTTCTGATTTATCTCATAGGAATAATTGTTTTCATGCACATAATAACACACATACATTGCAAGAAACAATATTGCAGCAAAAACTAATGGAATATACCTTCTTAGGGAAACCTATAGAATACTGCTGAAAAGAATAGTAAATCCATTGCGGCATATATAATGATAAACATTATAACAAGAAATAAATGAGCATGCTATATTATAAGAATTACCAATGTCAACAAGGATCAAGGTACAATTATGACTGCAATAACTACTATCCTTGCATCCAATTTATATAAGGAATTATTGACAAGTGGAAAAACTCCTCTTGGAACAAGTGAGTATTTAGCCAATCAAAGTTCCAAATATATATATATTCATTTGGTATGGTTGTATATTCCCTGTGAAAAAGGTCTGATTTCCTATCTAAAACTAAAATTAAACTAAGAAAAACTATAAATAATTTAAGAAAAGATAAGTGATCTACTCTAATAATTTACATGATATGTACACAGTCTGCTACAATGATTTAACCAATATGAATAACATCAATTCAAGTTTTTAAATAAGCATAAAACCACACATAATATCATGAGATTCAAAATCCTAATTTCAATTGAATTCATAATATTGAAGAGATAAGTTTTGGCTGAAGTTTTAAATAGAAACCTCAATAATATTTTCGGGTTTTCATCCTATTCAAACGCATATTTTGTTATTTTCTGGAATATCTTGACATGCACAATTTAAAGTAAATAAATATAAATATCTATCTCGTAAATGAGAACAAATGTGCCCATGTTTGAATATTGTATTGCAATAATCAACTAGCAATAAGTAAATTCACAATTTTTTAATTCATGATCATAAAAAGATGTAAATTGCAAAATTGTCATAATGAATCTTAAGCAAAATTATTAAATATTCATTCATAATCAAGAAACATAAGTCATAGAGTAATATCAAAGGCATTTATTAAGTAATTAATACCATTACTGATATAAATCCCATATCTCATCGCACATGAACACTGAAAATGGTTTTCAAAAAAACAGGTACTTCAAAATTGATTGAAACATCCAAGGTTGTAGCCTTCATTGATTATGAACCCTTTGCACCAATACAAAAAGGTCTATAAATACTTTAAAATAATAAAAAAAGGTCTTGAAACATGAAAATCAACATGTTTTCTGAAAGTAAATACTCAATTCTAAAAATATGTTTTTTCAATTGATATGTGGCAAAGAAGCAAGAATCCTTTCATCATATTAAGAATCTTCATAATTGATACTAAGTAGCAGGTGAGGTGCATGCACTTGGATATATGTTGCCCATTGTGAATATTGTATCATACAATGCAGAGAAATAAATAGAAGGAAATTGATTGATGTTGATCTAGAAGCTTGTAGTTAATCCTTGTACCTTTTTCTTCTTCTCATATTTGACCTCAAACTTGGAAATAAGATTGATTTGTTCAAAAGGCAGTTGCAAGAATTTTTGGAAACTTTCATGTTTCCAAACTTTAATGTTTTTTATTTCTACCTGGTCATTGGCAATGAGATCTTCCGTAGGCTGTTTTAATTCTCCTGGATCTACTTCCTTTAATGACTTGCCACCTGATAGGTCAAATTCTTCTATAAAGTCTATTCCTTTTTCCCAAACTGTTAAATAATGCTCATATGATGTTTGTATGCATGCTCTGATTTCATTTTCATCTTTCTCCCTACAACTTAAGGATATAAGCATCAATCTTTTATCTCTCTTAGAAACTTTTGGAATTTCATTAGATTGAAATTTGTTTTCCCAGTCAAGAATAGACAAAAAATTATTTTTAATTGATTTGTCTTCTTGTCCCAATGAATCAATTCTTTCATTTAAATTTGTAATTTTTTGATAACATATTGAGATTTTATCCATATTTTTATAGAATTTTGATTGATTCTTTCTTAAAATTAGACAATTTTGCAAAGTATGATCCTTGAAAACTTCGAGACTTTGTCTTGCATGTTGATTCTCATTGAGTTTATATTTAAGATATTCAATTTTCTCTATCAAAGATGTGATCATACTCTGAGAATTGTTTTTTTGCTTCTTACTTCCAGATGTAGGTTTGCTCTTCATGTAATTGTCTCAATTCCTAAATCCCCTAATCATATTTTGCATATGCTTCTTTCAATTGTTTATGAAAATTATTCTATAGGTTTCTCTTTCTACAACAAATCCTTGAACTAAAGTAGCATAATTCCTCTGCCAGTTTTCTTCATTGAACAATTCATTTTTCTTCAAATTTTCCTCCAAAATTTTAATTTTCTGCAAGTTGTTATCATATGAAGCTACAAGCTCATTCAAATGATATTGATTGTAATTAAAAAAATCTCCTAAATGTTGAAAGGATTCTTGAGATTTTTATTTCACGTCTCCCTAAGCCTACACGCTGAATTCAGATACAGTTTCCAAAGTATCATGTTTTATTTTATTTGTTCTTCTAACAACTGATTTTACTTTAGTATTAAAATAATAATCTGTCAAAGAAGGGATTGTATCTGCAATTGGCTCTAACTTAGAAACTAGTTTAAACAAAAATGATTCCCAAGGAATCTGAGTAGAAATGTGTGTTATTGATTCTTGATGGGATACGATAGATATAATATCCATCTTGTTATATGAGCCCATTTTTTCTTCATTTTTCTTGGCGTCGGTTTTAATAGATACCTATTTTTCTTTCTCCTTATCTATTTCCATTTCTTTCACTTCCATAGTTTCTGGTTACTTTTTCTTTTTTTCAGGAGAATTAATCACAATAATCTCTTGTTCAACTACTTTTTATCTTTTTTAGAGTCTTTGTTCTTTCTGTACTTTCCTGCTTCTCTTTGAGATATTTTATTGTTGTGACTTCAAAATCTTTACCTGTGACAATGAAACTGTCTATTTTTTCAATTTATACACCTCATTCCTTTTGAGAAACAATAGAAGGTTTTGAAGTGAGTTCGTTAAAATTAAACTATAAAAATTAGTAGACTTTAACTATTCAAATGAAATTTTGAGGTGGAGAGCCTTTTCCTTTAGGAAAATTTCCAACAATTTCTCCCTAAATTCTTACAATTGTTGTCTTGTTTGACTATTTAAGAGTTTGCCTCTTTCAACAACCTGCTAAAAATCATTAATGTCTATAAAAATCTCATTGAAAGGGGGTTTCTGATGAATTTTTTTTTTTTCTATAACTGATTGTTATATAATGAATTCCAGTGAGACCTCTAGGATCATAGTGGTAATGATGTAAAGGAAATAACCAAATTTCCTAAAGCTATTCGACTTCTTTGAATCCATGTCCTTTGTCTTGGATATTGATATCACCAAACTTGATTAGAAAATTAGGCTAGAGTTTCTTTTGCAACTTACTCAAATTTTTGGCTTGCCCATTCAAAACAACTTGATTATCCACTTCTCTCAAAGCAAGCCTTTCCAAGATACATCAGGGCAGAAGATGGGGACCAACTTCACTTCCAAAAACTATGACATAGGAAAACAATTCCTCAAAAAACAAGCCATCTATTGGTTATAGGCCTTCTTTAGAATTATCACTTATTCTGGGAGGTATTGTTCCAAACAAGATTTTATGGAAATGAATTAAAACATAATGAAAAATATCATAAAAATGGTATTTAAAATTAGACTCCCATACAATAGGAGCATAATTTTGAATGGGTGGCTATTGTTCAGACGAGTAATTCCATTTCATGAGTGGGAATGGAACTGAGATAATAACAATATCTATCAAATAGGAAGACATACAAAAAATATATTTGAACCGGGGGGGAGATGATAATGACAATTTTAATGAATCTATGATATTCTACGATGAGATGTCAGCCCAATTTAGGCATTTTCTCTCATTCCAAAAGTTATGGATTATTGGGCTCCATTTAGTTTTGCAATGCTAAGGATCTTGTTCCCTGTATAATCTAGTTAAAATTTTAATAAGAAATCTATTGGCTTCTTAAAAATAGCTATGGGATATTCCTTTTTTTCCTTGAGCTTGAAACCTTGCTCTTCTTCTCGAGACCAATCTTCAGTTACTACATCATAATTCTCTTGACATTTCTTCAAGGCAATACTTCAAAACCTATAAAGGAAATCAACAAAAAGGTGGATTTCTGGGGGACTGAGATTATATATGGCCGATAAGACTTCAACTTTCTAGGAAGTTATGACAATTACTTGGTGGTTTGATATTGTTCAGGTTTTAATATCAGCACAAGAGAGAATCCACGAAACCATGTCATAATAGGGAAAAATTCTTGGCTTAGATTCTACTTTATGTAACTCTTCTGCTCTTATTGCTTCGAAGTTTTTGCTCTTTGTTTCAGTAGTTTTTTGTGTTTTTTAACCATTCTCTTTGCTCAAAGAATTCAAATATCTCCTCCCATCTCATTGTACTTGCTTTTTATTTATTGTAAGTTGAATCTGAGATAAGGAATGAGCTGAAGTTGTGTTTCTCTAGTAGTGGGTCATCCATCTCCTTATTCTTTTCCCTAATTTTATCTATTTGTTGCTTTACCGCTAAACATTTTCCCTTTTTTCCCATTTTATGACCTATAAACAATAACAAAGGATATATAAGTTTTTATTATTTAAAATTTGAAATTGAATTCAAGAATATCTATAAAAAAATAACATTATGCTTACGCAATTTTTTTTGAAACTGGTACTATGTTTCCTTAATTCAGTTCTTCTTCGAACAAGAGTTAAGAAAAGAGCATGCATGTAGGACACCCTAAAATCTTAAATTTTATGTTCGAGATTTTCTCCTTCTTGGAATTTTATGAGTTATAAACACTGAGAGAGCATATATGTAAGTTTTTCTTATTCAAAATTTGAAATTGAATTCATGAATTTCTAAAACAAATATCATTATGCTAACACAATTTTTTTTGAAACTAGTACTGTGTTTCCTTAATTTAGTTCTTCTTCAAACAAGATTTATGAAAAGAGCATGCATAAAGAAAATCCTAAATTCTTAATTTTACCGTTGGAGAGTTTCCCCTTTTTTCCATTTTATGACCCGTAAACACCAATAGAGCATATATAAGTTTTTCCTATTTAAAATTTGAAATTGAATTCATGAATTTCTAAAAATAATAACATTACACTTACATATAATTTTTTGAAATTGGCACTGTGTTTCCTTAATATAATTTTTCTTTGAACAAGACTTAAGAATAGAATATGCAAACATAATAGCCTAAAATCTTAAAATTTTGTTTAGAGAAAACACGAAAATTTTAATTGAATGTGTTCATTAATTTCCTATAAACATACCAACTGTTTTTCTTTTCGGGAATCAAGAAATATTTAGAAAATTTTCTATTGATTTAACAAATAATCAATTGAACATGAAACAGGAAATTTTGAAAAATCTTTATTAAAAAGTGGGTTGCATGTAAATCAACAAAAATAGTATTATATTCAGATGATCATATGGTTGGGAGGTCGGGCGGTCAGTTGATCGAGTGGTTTTTTATTTATGATTGATTTGTTCTGTCCCGACTCTGACTATACCTGATCTGGATTTAAACAGGAACGCAACAAATTACAGAGATAACCATATACACAAAGATGCAGCGGAAATAATACTTCATTTCATTAATGGAAAATACTGAAGTATGCTTACAAACAGAAATGGAAATAAACTAGCTAGGGCGATGGTAGCTTATCTCTAAGAAGAGATGTGATGGCTACATGCCTCTGAACTGTGTTACAATGAGGCTCGAAGGCCTATTTATTGTTGAGAAACAATGGAAAAAACCCTTATCATTCCAAAACCTAACCCTAGGAGATGAAACGCCAAACTGTGGGCCCCGTTTGGGGGTAAGTTGGTACATCAACTTCCCGGGGTCGTAACTTTGGCATATGATCTCCATTTGACGCGTACAATAGCTCATTAGAAAGATCTATCCGAGCACTATCATTGTTGGAACGGGCAACACCAGTCCATCCCATGGACTCGTGTTGCCCCCGGATTCCCCAAAAAACGTCGTTTAGGGCCTCAAAACAGCTCCGAAAGTTCAGGACCCGAAAAACTGCTAAAAATAGTAAGTTGTGCTACAATTAAGGAAACTGAAAATGCTAAGAAAGACAATGGTGGGGGTCCAGGTGGACTTGGCAGGTGGCCACCAATATCCACCTGGATCATTCCTCCCCCCTTAGGAAGCAATGGTCCCCATTGCGTTGAGCTCCTCCATGAGATGAGGAAACTTCTGCTGAACTTGTTCCCTGGTGAGCCACTTGCCCTGCTGAAGGAGTTGGCCCGCTTTGACAACTCGATACAGTTGGATATTCTGTTGGCGAGTGTTCTTGATCTGTGTGTCCATGATCTGATCAGTTGCAGCTTGTTCCATGCAATCTGGATTTAATTCTGTGGGTTTGAGCTGTTCTGCAATGTCGGATGTGTCTAGCAATGGTGGAAAGTATGGCCGAAGGCGGTCCACATTGAATACTGGGTGCAGGCCAAGGAATGGGGGAATGCTGAGCTCAAATGCATTGTCTCCCATAGCCTTAGTAATGGTGTAAGGACCATATCGGAGTGGTCTCAATTTCCGATAGGCTCCAGTAAGGCGTTCCTTTTGCAAATGCAACCAGACTTTGTCGCCCACCTGAAACTTGTGTGGCACCCGATGTTGATCATGTCGCTGCTTGTACTTGGCATTTGATTTCTCAAGAATGTCATGGACCTGCTGGCGAATATGTTGGATGCGCTCAATGAAGCTGGTGGCCTTATCTGTTTCGGACTGGACATGAGCTGAATTCATGTGAGTAGCTGCAAGTGGCATGGCCACATCAATGGGGCATAGTGGCTGGAATCCCAAACCCACCTGAAAAGGGCTATGGCCAGTGGAGCTGTGAAGAGCTCGGTTGTAGCTGTGCTGAACGTAGGGGAGGCTCTCGTCCCATGTGCGTGGATGCTTTGAGTTATACATGCGCAGAATGTGCACAATCATCCTATTGACAACCTCTGTCTGGCCATCAGTTTGAGGATGGAAGGCTGTGGACTTCGTGAGTTTGGTGTCCAGCATTGACCAGAGACTGGACCAAAAGGTGCTGAGAAACCGACTGTCCCTATCTGAGATGATAGACTGTGGGATCCCAAAGTGCACCCACACTCGTTCAAAGAAGAGTTTAGCAGTGGCTTCTGCTGTGATATTCTTCTTGCAGGCCATCATAATGGCCATCTTTGAGAACCTGTCGACGACCACAAAAACACAGTCATTTCCATGCTTAGTGGAAGGAAGGCCTGACATGTAATCCATGGAGATGGATTCCCAAGGTCGACTAGGGGTAGGCAACGGGTTATAGAGGCCTTGCTTCTTAATGGTCGGTTTGGCAATGGCACAGGCAGTACATGATCGGATGTACTTCCCAACATCCTGTCGAAGATTCGGCCAATAGAAATAGTTTTGCAGTACTGCCACTGTTTTCTCGACCCTGAAATGCCCAGCAGCCCGACTGTAGTGTGCTTCCCAAATCATCTTGGCACGCTCGCTTGAAGGAACACAAAGGTGACCGAGGTGGCATAATAGGGCATCCTGGAGGTGAAAATCTGCAACCTGCCGACCCTCCAAGAGTGTCTGGTATGTGTGGCCGAATTCTGGGTCGCTTTTGTAGAGAAGTGGCCAATCAGAAGTCTCGTGCCCACAAGAGTTGAGCACGGTGGTTAGCGCCATGATCGGTGGTCGACTGAGGCAATCTGCAACATTATTGGTGCTGCCCTTTTTATACTTGATATTCAAGTGAAACTGTTGCAGGTATATAGACCACTTCTGATGGCGATCATTCTGCAATTTCCCTTGGGTCTGTATGAACTGCAGAGGTCGGTGGTTTGTGTGGATGACCGTTTCCTTCCCCAAAATGTAATGCTTCCATTGTCGGCAGGCCTGTACAATGGAATACATCTCTTTATCATAAGTGGGGTACTTTCGGACTGTGTCTGAAAGTGTTTCACTGTGATATGCCACTGGATGTCCATGTTGAGTAAGGACTGCCCCAATAGCATAGTCAGAGGCATCTGTCTCGACCTCAAATGGTTGTTGTAAATCTGGTAACGCGAGCACTGGTGCCGTGCAGAGGCGATCCTTCAACTCCCTGAATGCCTTCTGTTGAGATTCAGACCAAAAGAATTTTGCTTTCGCCCCGCCCTTGGTGACTTGACTCAAGGGCCAAGAAATATGAGAAAATCCCAACACAAACCTGCGGTAGAAGTTGGCAAGACCTAGAAAGCTGCGGAGCTCTGTTAGAGTGGTTGGAGAGGGCCAATCCCGAATGACTTGGACCTTGGCTGGATCAACATGCACCCCCTGTTCATCAATGATGTATCCCAGATACTGAACCTCGGTCATGCCAAAAGTGCATTTCTCCAAATTGGCACATAGCTTGTGTTGCCGCAGTGTTTGGAGAACCTGTTGGATGTGGTGGAGGTGCTCTTCCCAACTCTGGCTGAAGATCAGAATGTCATCCAAGTATACTACTACAAAGGAGTTGGTGAATGGCCGCAAGATGTCATCCATTAGCCTCATAAAGGTTGCAGGAGCATTCGTCAATCCGAAAGGCATGACCAACCATTCGAAGAGGCCCTCCTTGGATTTGAAGGCAGTCTTCCACACATCTAAGGGTTCAATTGGTACCTGGTGATATCCTGACTTCAGATCGATCTTGCTGAAATATTTCGCCCCCTTTAGTTGGTCTAGGAGGTCATCAATCCGCGGGATCGGGTACCTATTACGGACAGTGATCTTGTTCAGCGCCCGATAGTCAATACAGAGTCTCCATGTCCCATCCTTCTTCTGTACCAACACTATCGGGCTCCCACAGGGCGAAGAACTCGGACGGATGTGACCTTTCTGCAGGAGTTCCTGAATCTGCCTCTTGATTTCATTGTTCTCCAGAACGGAGCACCGATAAATTGGTCCATTGGGTAGCGGCGCACCTGGGGTCAGATCGATGGAGTGCTTGACTTGACAGTGCAAAGGAACCCCTGCCGGGGAGGTGAAGATGTCTTCGTACTCCTCCACAATCTTTTCCATCTGTAGCTGCCGTACAGAGGGACCCCGTTTGGAGGCCACGGCCACTGTCTTCTTCATCCCTTGAGGGCGTATCATCAGGAAAACAAATTTCCTGGTTTTGGAAATGATCTTACTGCATTGTTTTGCAGTAATCAAAGAGATGGCGGCAGGTGGTGCTACCTCTGGTATCCTGAACAACTTATTTCCCAATGTAATAATAACAGCACGGGGCCTTGATTCATACATAGCATGTCGCTTCCACAAGTATGGTTGTCCTAGTAATACATCACAAACTTCAAGGGGAGCAATGTCACACAATACC
This sequence comes from Pinus tabuliformis, assembly GCA_031772625.1. Taxonomy (NCBI): domain Eukaryota; kingdom Viridiplantae; phylum Streptophyta; class Pinopsida; order Pinales; family Pinaceae; genus Pinus; species Pinus tabuliformis. Next base: position 1,675,064,223 of record CM062819.1, on the reverse strand, counting down.
TCATCCGTGAAGGGATTGATGTTGTATGGAAGGCGACACTGCTGGCTCACGCGAAGATCTCGCCCTTGGTGAAGCCACCCAATGGTGTATGGTTGTGGATGTGCTGTGGTCGGTAAGCCCAACTGCTTCACGACCTCTGCCGAAATGAGGTTCTTTTGACTCCCGCTATCAACAATGAACTGTATCGGGGAGCCCTTTACCCACATCTGGGAGTGGAAGAGACGCTCCTCCTCCTCTGGATCTTCGAGTTCATTTTTCTAGATCTTTGCGGTAGCAACAGTGGCGCTAGGATCCGCATCAATGATCTGCTTCCCTTTTTCATACCCCTTATCGGGTTCTGACTCAGAGTCGGAACATGCATCTGATTCTGAAATCTTTAGCTCAGCCACTAGTGACTGCTTGGCCCGACACTCACTTGTGTTGTGAGTGGAGCTCTTATGGAACTCGCACCATTTTCCAGTGTCCTTTCTTGGCTTCGCGGCGTTTCTCTTTGCTTGCAGCTTCGGCTGGTTGTCTTGGGCTGTCCCGCCTTGGCTTTGTCCTTTGTTCTGTGGTTTAGGGGCACCTTTCCCCTACTTTGGATTTGCAGATCCAAAGTCTCGCTTCTTTTGTTTAAACTTCTGCTCGACCTTGACGGCATACCGGTATGCTGCGCCGAGCGAGGGGATGTTTAGGAACTGTATTTCTTCCTGGATGTACTTGTGCAAGCAGCCACGGTATTTGAGTATCAAATGTTGCTCCGAATCCTTGATACCCAACTTTGTGCGAAGGGTATGGAAAAGATTGGTGAACTATGGCATGTCTTGGTCCCTTCCCTGCCGCAGCGTGGTCCACTTTATGTATTCATCCTCATAGCTTCCGACAGGGTAGTACTGCTCCTTGATGGCATCCCGGAACGAATCCCAGGTGGGTGCGGCTGAAAATAGTGAGCCAGTACTTTCATCCTTCTGCTCGCAGTAGGTTTCCCACCAGTCCTTGACGTGGGGGGCTGCTTTGAGAAGAGAAAAAACAATCTTTTCCCGACTCGAAAATTCATGAACAGAAAAGTAACCCTCTAGCAGATTTAACCATTTATCTACGGCATCGGCGTCTATCTGACCCTCGAATATGGGGATTTCAAAATTAACTTGTACCTTAAAGGGTGTGGCGTTTCCAGAGGAGCTGCTGGAAGCCGATGCGCCGCTTCTGGGTAGCCGCTGAAGGATCTGCGCAAAGCTGTCCATCATCGCATTCCGTTGTCGCTCGAGCGCTTCTTCGAGCAAGATTTTGATGGGATCTCCTGCCCCCTCGTCTTTCTTCTCGTCCGCCATGGGAGGCCGTCGGGATTTGCGAGGCTGGTCTTGCAAAGGTTCAACCAGTTCAAGCCCTAACTCCTTATATCCCGACCTTGTTGGGGACATGCAAAGAAAAACAGAGAAAAAGCAGACCGCTCTGATACCACTGATCCGGATTTAAACAGGAACGCAACAAATTACAGAGATAACCATATACACAAAGATGCAGTGGAGATAATACTTCATTTCATTAATGGAAAATACTGAAGTATGCTTACAAACAGAAATGGAAATAAACTAGCTAGGGCGATGGTAGCTTATCTCTAAGAAGAGATGTGATGGCTACATGCCTCTGAACTGTGTTACAATGAGGCTCGAAGGCCTATTTATTGTTGAGAAACAATGAAAAAAACCCTTATCATTCCAAAACCTAACCCTAGGAGATGAAACGCCAAACTGTGGGCCCCGTTTGGGGGTAAGTTGGTACATCAACTTCCCGGGGTCGTAACTTTGGCATATGATCTCCGTTTGACGCGTACAATAGCTCATTAGAAAGATCTATCCGAGCACTATCATTGTTGGACCCGAAAAAATGTCGTTTAGGGCCTCAAAACGGCTCCGGAAGTTCAGGACCCGAAAAACTGCTAAAAATAGTAAGTTGTGCTACAATTAAGGAAACTGAAAATGCTGAGAAAGACAATGGTGGGGGTCCAGGTGGACTTGGCAGGTGGCCACCAATATCCACCTGGATCAATACCATAGTCGGGTTTTTTCTTTAGGTCGAGTAGTCAGCTATTCGGGTGGTTTTTCCGCTTTTAATTGCCTATATATATATATATATATATATATATATATATATATATATATATATATATATATATATATATATATATATATATATATATATATATATATATATATATATATATATATATAGATATAGATATATATATATATATATATATATATATAGATATAGATATATATATATAGATATATATTCCTTATTTAAAATTTAGAATTTAATTAAGGAGTTTGTAAAATGATACTCTGGATACATATTTTTTTTTGAAACTGGTACTATATTTCATTAATTCAATGTTTCTTTGAATCAAAATTAAAAAAAACAACATGCAGTGAAAACACTCTAAGCTCTTAAAATTATATTTAAAATACGAAAAAATCACAACTAAAAGTGTTCATTAATTTCTCGTAAGCATACCAATTGCTTTTATTTTCGTGAATTGAGAAAGAGCAAAGAAATTTATTATTATGTTAGCAAAGAATCAATTGAATGTGAAAAGGAAAAATTTGAAAATCTATATAAAGAGCGCATTGCACACAAATCAAAATTTTATTTATTTATTGGGATGACCCTACAGTCAGGAGGTCAGTGAGTGGGGCATTTTTGTTATTGTTTTATGATTGATTTATTCTATCCTGACCCCAACTATACCATAATCGGGTGTTCTCATTAGGTCAGGTAGTTGGAAAGTCAGGCAATGTTGAGGTTTGGAGGTCGGGTAAATTATTTAAAAAGAATAAATAAATAATATCGTATTCGGCCTGACTTGCCAGTCGGATGGTCGGAAGGCAGGGTATTTGGGAGGTTATAATTTTATTTACAAAATGTTTATGGATCTGAGCTCTAAATTAAGTCTTCAAAAAGAAAAAAGAAAAAAGTATAAGGCTTTTTTGTTTTTATTGATTTTGTGATACATAAAAGGAGAAAGGGTTCTTGTAAACCTGATAACAGGAATGTAAATTATTTTGTGAAGTTTTTATTAACTGCTTCATATAAAAAAAATTCCAGAACATGGGTCATGGAATGAATGACCATTGGATTTCAATTTCAAAGCAGAAACAACACTAGTAGTAACAAAGATGCATTATATTCCTCTTGCATTCAATTAATTTATGTTATTGTCTCAAGTACATATGATAATGAAAAATGATTGATCAATACAATCATAGCTTCAATTCCTACTGCTACCTACTAAATATTAGCAATAAAGACTGGATTTTTCAATGTCAAAATAATTTTTTGCATTATACTTACTTGAAGCTAGTAATGAAGACTAGGATCGGTAATTTCTAAATAATCGTTTACATGTGTCATAGTTAATGTTACCAATGTAGAATGCATTTGATAATATCCAAACAAATTATTCAGGCAGCTGGAAGCATATTACATACTTGCTATGCATAGAACTATTCCTCCAAGTAAAACCCAAGGCTACTTTGATTTTCTTCCAAAGTAATCAAAGATATTTTTGGGATAAAAGTCTTTGAAGACACTTGTATCATGTTTGGTGATATTCCAATGAATGCAATAAATAAGAATCATATCAAAATAGCAGGGAAAAATTAATAGCAAACATTTTGGAAAATGAACCTCTTAATAGAAAAGAGTATAACTAAGATCACCACAAATATCAAGGTTATCATGTTTTCCATTGTTTTTCTCTTTGGTGGCAGAAATTTGAGGTTATCTTACACAATGCATAATTGCAAAGTTTGCAAGAGGAAATATATGAACATTGACCACGTCCATGAAAGGAAATAACACTGCTAACATTTTCCTCTATTTCAATCAAATCTGCGGAAATGAGTAGGAAAATGGAATGTTTCCTAATTATTGGAAGATATACAACGTGTCCTTTGTTGACAAAAAAAAATAATAAATACTTTGGTTAGGGTTGCATAGAGATGCTTTCTATTTTCAAGGATCCTTAGATTGAATTTATATTAGTCAATGTCTTTTTTATTCATATCTCAATCATAAAATACCATTTATATAGCTATAGTTAAATTGGATGATAAAATACAAAGAGAGATATGAAAAAGAATGAAAACCTGTATTTTTTGTGAAGCTAAGAGTGAGACCAATAGAAAAGTATCCAAAATACATGGTGGATGCAATGGTCGAAGGCCATTAAATTTCCTACAAGGATGGCAACTGAAACAATATAAGCTTTAATACATCAAACATAACCATGTATAGATTTCTTGATATTTGGCAAGGAGCATTGTCCCCTTGTTCATGAAAGCATGTTGTCTCTTTTATTTTTCCTTTACAAGAAAAGCTTCACTAGATATCAAAATAATCTCCATTCTAACTTAAACATAGCTTAAAACTATTTGAGCAGATGGATGATGCTGGTAGTCTAGAATTGATGCTTACATCATGCTGATAGCTTTTGTAATTGTGTAGGTAATTAGACACCTGTAGATATTTCAATATTGAGCCCAAGCACATATGGATACCTTGTAGCCACCTAGTGAAAAAATAAATATATCATTATTTGTCTTATGAAAAAATGACCTTAGTATGAATGTAACGAAAAAAAGTTTAAAAAGGACAAGAGTAAATCATGGTATTTATGACTTGTTGGTTTACCTAGAAATGAACTTCGCATCATTCTTTTTTTGTAGTTTCTGGATTCAATGACTGAGTATGACAATTTGTAACATTCTACAAGTAGAAGAAAAATATAATACACATTCCATAAGAAATCCAACATAATGGATTATTTGTAAAAGAACATGATAAAATAAATACTTAGATTGAAAATCACAAAATTATAGTAAAAGTTACCTATGATGAGATTAATTAGCATATTAACATTGAAATATTAAAATCTACAATGCATGCAAACTAGTTTCAACTTCAAGAATGACTTCATTATTAAATGTCCAATGATTATCTCAGTGTATACTTCTGGCATGGTGAGCACATCAAATGTTAGATCAGTGTACTCAAAATACATTTGATAAAACTTGCCAATAATATTGAATAATAGGTAAGAAGTGCCTAAAAAATGCATGCCTCTTTATTCATAAATTTATGCTTTTCTGTTCGATTAGTCACTCCACTGGTTGAACTGTGTGGCACATGTTTCCAATCGTCATTGAGCTCAGTTCATTGATTCATTGATAATATTGGTGCAAGAAGAATAGGTGGTTGAAGAGAAATTGTTGACATATTCTCTATTACACTCCATAACTCTGTTTTAAAATGCTCATTTGACTCTATGTTTGTTCATTCTTTCATTCACTATAATAGCAGTTTCTCCCTTGAATTCACGGCTAAATAAAACTGAATTAACATTGGACATCGTTCTACAATGCTAAATGAATAAAGGGATAAAAGCACTTGGTTCAACGATTCAAGAGGTTTGCAATATTTCAGAAGTAGGTGAGTCTAAAGATATAAGTTTAGTGATATTTGTATCAATGGTACTGATTGGCTATTGTTATAGTCAAACCATAAAGCCTAAAGTGATAGAAGAGATGAAAAATAAGCATTCACGTCACCAATGATTCAAACCTTATTTTAAAATTTTCCCAATTTTTTTTTAAATATATATGGAGTGCTAAATTGCATATCTTAAACAATAAATACAAAAAATACCTAAGACAATATTGTTAGGAAAAATGCTATACTAGTGAGAGAGTAAAATCTATCATAATGTCCAAGTGAAATTGATTATATAGGTGTATAGAAAATTTATCATAAGAGTTAAAAGTTCAAAATAGCTAATATATTTATTATTCATAGAAATGAAATTGTGCTATAAAAAATGGATAATTGGCTCCAAATCATACATATACCCTTTTCCATTCACTAAACATTCATTATCACATGCCAACAATTCAAAACTATTAACATGTGATGTGATAAATAAGAATAGAAATAGCTTGCGATGGAAAAACAAGTGGCTATAGAAACCATGCATGCTCGTTACCATCTATGGTTGGGGACAAGGAGGAAAAAAATAGTTGGCACCATAGTTATAACACTTAGGATTAGAAGAACCATAGTTTCCTTACACTATAGTTAAATTTGCAATTTTTGCAAGCTAATATGCATTATAAGAGGAAACAAAAAAAATTAGAAAACATAAATAAGATGCACATTTTTTTAATTCATTAGATCATACATTTGCAATTATATATAAACTAAATCCAACGCTATATAGCTTAGGAAATAAAAACCTCTATACAAGAAAGCCAATTAACCTAAGCACACAACCTGAAAAAAACACTTGTGCAAATAAAATAAAATAAAATAAAAATTGGAAGATTTGATATATGCAAACAAAAAAAGAGAACACAAATGTCTCAATGCTCCTATAGAGACTCTTCTTTTTGACATAGAACATTTCATTGAATATATACAAGAATTAAAAAATGGAGATACTTACAATGTTTTTCCCCTTTTGTCCCTTACCACCATAACTTCAAAATTTACAGAATATGAGAATTCAAGTCAATATTGTAACAATGGAAAAAAAACATGGGTATGTATATAATACAGTATAAAATTTTCTTTGGAATTATAAGATGTTGTTGTGCAACTGAGATATTATGGTCCTATTAACAAAATGATGCATTGTTTTTGACATAAATTTTCGAAAGAACAAGTTACTTTAGCAACTATGTACATTTGTTTCCATCTGTCTCACGAAAAACAAGCAAAAAATTACTAAGCACCATAGTCAAATCATCTAGTATCAATAAAACCACAATCTGCATAGATTATAGTTTTTTTTTGTGTTGAAATGCATTTTAAGAAGAGAGAAAAAACTAGAAAACATAAATGAGATACAAATTTTCTTAATTCATTGGGAAATAAATTTGGAGTTTTATATAACTGCAACACAACACTATATAGCTCAGAAATCGAGAACAAAAAATCTAATCATCAAATGAAAACAACACAAAAAATAATTATGCAAATAGGAAAATAAGCAGGATTTGATATATGGGAAAAGAAAAGCAGAACACAGATATCTCAATTATCCTGTAGTGCCTTCTTTTAACACAAAGCATTGAATTGAGAATATACAAAATTCAAGACATGTATACACATGCAATTCTTTTCTTCCCTTTTATTTTCCTAAGTCAACATAATTCCATAACTCACAACAAATGAGAATCCAAGTTAATATTTCAACAGTGGAGAGAAAAATATTGGCATAGATATATATATATATATATATATATATATATATATAAATATAATAAGTAATTTGGAGCTACACTATGTTAGTGTGGAACTGAGATATTACATTCTTATTAACAAAATGATAACATAGCCTAACATAATTTTTTATATAACTGAATTATTATATTATATAAGGTGCATCTTACCCTCTATCTTTGTTTGCAATAGAAAAAGATGTTTTATTCAAAACATAAAGGAAAAATAAAACAAGGACTAGTTAAAAATAAAAAAATAAAAAAATCTTGATTCAGGTATTGTAGCAAATATGAAGAAAGAACTAAACAATATGCTTTTGTGTTTTATAATTATGTGTTGATAAAAATACAGAGACGGGGGAGGGAGTGAATCAGTATTTCCAAATCAATAAACTTTTCATTTCATTTCCTGATTTATGTACGCAACTTTACAGAAGGAAACCCACGTGTGTATGCAACTGTTCTTAAGACAACTAGTGTATATCTAGTAAAATTACTTTGTAGTCAATTCATCTTCTGTTTATTTTGATCCGGGGCATTAGTACTTCATTAAAAATTGAATAGATAGTAACCATGTGCAGTAAGAAAAAAATAACCATCACACATAAGCAACACACATGAACACCAAGATTTAAGGTGGAAACCTAATGTGGGAAAAAACCACCTGTTGTTGTTGTCTTTGTCTTATTTTTAATATAAAGAAAATCTTTTACAATCTTGTACTAGCGCAGACTCATACCAGTACGTAGACACCCACCTATAGAAGGCTACAACCTTCAATCATTTTCTAGCTCCTACTAGAAGGGAGTTCCAACCCCTTAGATCTATAGGTTTTAAACCCGTAAAGAAATTACCTGCATACAAATTCTAAAACACAGAAAATAAACAATGCGAGAGCATAAAACACATATACACAAAGATTTTCCCCTGGATCCCAAAACTGGGACTACCAGCTTGATTTTTCATTATGTTCCTTTCAATGTTACAATACATATTTATACATGTCAAAGCATCCAATACCATGGACCAAAAACCATCGCGTCCAAAACCATGGACCGAAAACCACCGCATCTAAAACCATGTGCAAAAATCATGCATAAAACCATAGGTGGGTCCGCCCAACCTAACATAGGGTCCAAAACCAAAAATTTTCGAGGTGCTGCCATGGACCCCATAGAGTGGGGTTACCTGCACCCCTCAAACCCCCTGTGACTCCCCCCGCTACAGAATCAGCGCAACGAAGGGTGGGATCCACCCCCCTTCTAAGCCCCCAATTAACTATGTGGGCTAGTTGTGGAAAGAATATAACACAACCGAACATTCTCCCACTTGTTGTTTTCTTTCCATAGGGGGCCATAAAAGAGCTTAGCCATTTATCCATCCCTGCAATGCCCATTGTTTCTCTACACCAAGAGAACTTCTCAGAGCTCACAGATTTTGTCAATACATCTGCAGTATTCTTCAAAGTGTCCACCTTTACCAGCAACACCTTTTTGTCTTCTATCATATCCCTCACAAATTGATACTGAACATCAATGTGCTTTGTCTTTGAATGATATGTAGGGTTCTTTGCCAATAAAATTGCACTTTAGTTGTCACAGTCTATCCTTATAGTTCCCTATACTAACCCCATATTTGAACACAATCTCTACAACCAAACTGCTTCCTTGCTTGCATGAGTGGCTGCCGTGTATTCTACCTCTGTAGTTGACAGTGCCACTACAAATTGTTTCTTACTCATCCAACTGACTTCACCTCCAAATAGGTTAAACACATACCCACTTGTAGATCTTCTCTGATCCAGATCTCTGACCCAGTCTGCATCAACAAAGCCACAGATATCCAACACTCTGTCCAATCCTGGTCTTCCTTGGTAGCACAAACCATAATCACTAGTGCCACACAAATACCTAAAAACCCGCTTCGCTGTTGTCCAATGCTCCTTTCATGGTTTTGACATAAACCTGCTCAATACTCCCACTGCATGTGCAATGTCTAGTCTAGTATAGACCATTACATACATCAGGCTACCAACTGCACTTGCATATGGCACACGGGACATGTCCTCTTCCTCTTCTTGTGTCTTGGGACACTGTTCAGTAGATCTTTACACCTACAGGAATAGGAACCTTCACTGGTTTACTATCCTGCATATTAAACCTCTGCAATATTGTCTCGACATACTTCCTCTGGTTTAACCAGAGCTTCCTCTTTGTCTAATCTCTTTTAATTTCCATGCCCAAAATATTGTTTGCAGCACCAAGATCTTTCATGTCAAATTTGGAGGAAAAATGGGTCTTTAAATCCTGGATAATTTCTTTATCATTTCCAACCAACAACATATCATCCACATAAAAGACTAGATAAATAACACGGTCACCAATTAATTTAAAATACACATAGTGATCTGCTTTGCTTCTAGTGAAGCCAAGTCCCCGTACAAATGTATCAAATTTCTGATACCACATCCTCGGTGACTATTTTAACCCATAAAAAGACTTCTTTAACTTGCATACTAGTTCTTTCTTACCCTTCACTGCAAAACCTTCAGGTTGCTTCATGTAGATCTCCTCTTCTAGATCCCCATGAAGAAATGTTGTCTTCACATCCATCTGTTCTACCTCAAAATCAAAAGCAGCAGCAACAAATAAAAGTAATCTAATAGAAGTTACCTTGGCAACAGGAGAAAAATATCACCAAAATCAATTCTCGGCACCTAGGAATAACCTTTTTCTACCAACCGAGCTTTGTATTTCTCCACTTTTCCTTCTGCATTTGTCTTCTTCTTGAACACCCATTTGCTACCAATGGGTTTCCTTCCAGCCAGCAGTTCCTCCAGATCCCAAGCCTCCTTTTGGTGCAAAGATGCCATTTCATCAACCATGGCCTCTCCCCAGAGTTTTCCATCCTCTGAATCTACTGCTCCCTTCACAGTTATGTGACCATCATCAGTAATAGATAAAGCAAAATTTGAACAGAAAGCAGATGGACTATACCTTTCTGGATACCTTCTTTCTCGAACTGATCTTCTCACACCCGGAGTTTGTGGCTCTTCATCTTCTGATTCCTCCTCTGCTGTAGAGTCTGATTCTTCCTCCTTTAGTTCAAACTCTATCTTCTCAGGTTCCCTTGGTTGGACTTCATGTTTAATAACATATTTCACCTCTCTAAACACCACATCTCGGTTGTACACAACCTTCCTTCTTACTGGGTTCCAAAGCTTATAACCCTTTAAACCATCCTTATACCCAATAAATATGCCCTTTTCATATTTACTATCCAACTTGGTTCGTTTCTCCTTTGGAACATGTACATATGCATCACATCCAAATACCCTCAGATGTGAAAGAGAGGGTTTCTTACCAGTCCATACCTCTTGTGGAGTCTTATCCTCCAACACTGATGAAGGTGATATGTTGACCAAGTAACATGCTATCTCCACCGCCTCTGCCCAAAATTCTTGTCCTAACCTAGCACCACTGAGCATGCTTCTTTCCCTTTCCATCAAAGTCTTGTTCATTCTTTCTACAACTCCATTTTGCTGAGGTGTATATGGATTAGTCTTCTGTCGTGCTATACCACACTTCTTACAGAATTATTCAAATTCCTTATTATAAAACTCTCCACTGTTATAATACCACAAGCTCTAATATCTGTTTCTCCCTCTTACCACCAGAGGGGAAACTCACCCGATTCTTCTTCCCATATACACAATTTTCACAGAAATCAAAATCCAAAGAGCTATTACTCATACCTTCTACCATACCTTTACCATGAAGTATTTGAAGGCCCTTCTCTCCAATATGTCCAAGCCTTTGATGCCACAACATGGTCTTCTCTCTAAAGACCACTAGATTTTCTACTCCACTTTCAGGAACCACAGAACTGTTGCACCCATCAACAATTGTGATACCTTGCAGCTTGTATAGAGTTCCAATCCAAACTCCCTACATCAATACCAGTGTTCCCCGAACCATCTTGCAGGTATCCTTCTTGAACACTGTTTTTACACCTGCATCATCCAACTTGATTATAGAAATCAGATTTCTGGCCAATGCAGGAATATGTAGGACACCTGGAAGTGTTCTAACCCTTCCACCTTGCAACTTCAACTTTGATTTTCTGCAACCAACGATTCTAGCTTTCCTATCATCCCCTAAGAAGAGATCACCACCATCGTATTTCTCATACTCGCAAAACCACTCTCTATGGGGAGTGAAGTGAAAGGATGCACCTGAGTCAATCAACCATGCCTCATGATCTACATGTGTGCTTGAAGAAGCCAAGTACACATCCCCACCTTCATCTGAGGTGGTTTTCGCCTCTATAGAAGGAGCATCATCAAACCCATTTCCTTTATCAGGAGCTTTAAATTTACAGTCCCTTTTGTAGTGCCCTTCCTTTCCACATTTCCAGCACACCACCTTTACAGGTTGTCCTGGAGATTTAGATCTCCCTCTAGATTTAGATCTCCCACTCGATGACTTATTTTTGTTTATGTTCTGAGACCATCCTCGTACAAACAAGGCATCACTATTCTGTCTCTCCATATTTTTCCATCTCATTTCCTCCGTCAACAAGGATGAGACTATTTCATCAAACTGCAAGGTAGTTGTATTGCTACCTATTGCAAAAACTAGATTATCCCATGAATCTGGTAGAGAACACAATAAACTGATGCACTTATATTCATCTGAAATTTTAATATCAATAGATGCTAACTGACTTACCACAGTATTAAATGCATTCAGATGCTCCATCATCAAGTCTCCATCTTTCATCCTCAGGTTATACAGCTTTTTTTGTAGGAGCAGTTTATTCACCAGAGAATTAGATTGGTACAAAGTCCCTAACTTGTCCCACAAAGCCTTCATTGTAGCTTCCCTTGATACATTCATCAATATTGAATCTAAGACACATAATCATATTGTGCTCTTTGCCTTCCGATCCAACTTCTTCCATTCTTCATCAGACACTCTTGTTGGTTTAGTACTCAGATCTACCATGATCCACTGATCTTTATCCACCAGCAGATCCTCCATATTGAGTTTCCACAACTCAAAACTCTGACCATTAAATTTCTCGATCTCTATCTTTCAACTACTCGCCATCTTCTTTCACCACCAGAATCTATCCTGCAGATCTCCCACTGAACGGGGTCTACCACAGGCCCGAGCTAAACCCCTTAGCAATAAAGGTGTCCCCTTAAAGACAAAATAGCTCTGATACCAAATGTAGGTTTTAACCCCATACAGAAATTACCTGCATATGAATTATAAAACACAAAAAATAAAAAATGCAAGAGCATAACACATAAAACACATATACACAAAGATTTTCCCCTAGATCCCAAAACAAGACTACCAGCTTGATTTTTCATTATGTCCCTTTCAATGGTACAATACATATTTATACATGCCGAAGCATCCAATACCATGGACCGAAAACCATCGCGTCTAAAACCATGTGTGAAAATCATGCACAAAACCATAGGTGGGTCTGCCCAACCTAACATAGGGTCCAAAACCAAAATTTTCTGAGGCGCTGCCCCGGACCCCATATAGTGGGGTTACCTGCACCCCTCAAACCCCCTTGTGACTCCCCCCACTATGCAATCGATGCAATGAAGGGGGCCTCTGCCCCCTTCTAACCCCCCAGTTAACTATGTGGGCTAGTCGTGGAAAGAATATAACACAACCCAACAGGATCTTGTACTAGCATACACTCATACAAGTACGTAGGCACCAACTTGCAGAAGGCTACAACCTTCACTTGTTCTCTAGCTACTACTGGAAGGGAGATCCAACCCCTTGATCTAATTTACCAGCTACCACTCGAAGGAAGCTCCAACTACCTCAACTCTGAGGACTACGTTTCAAAATTTTCATACTGGATCCACTTGCTACAACACATCACAACTTGTAGGCCAAGTTTCATTAATTTTTAGACTGGACCCACTACCAACATTTAAGATCAATATCAATCATCAAACTGTAACTGAATCAACTAATTACTGAAACCCAATCAACTGAAACTCACACAAAAACTCAACCAACCAACTATAACAATAAGATCATGGTAACCAAAATATCAAACAACTTACAGTACATCACAAAAACTAGATTCTGTTACTACAAACCTTGGTCAATCATCTGTCAAAATATGTACACTACTTTGTAGTATAAAACCCATGTGTGTACGCACTTTTCATAAAGTATACTTGCTTACAAATATTCAACCACTGAATCGTGAAAACTGAACCATTGCCATTCTAAAACAAACATTGAATCTTACTCAGATCTACTATCTCATTCAGAAACAACCATAGAACCTTCATTGAACTTTACTCACAACCAACAAGTAACTTCAACATTCTTTAATCAATCAATTCATAATCAAGACATCACTATTTAAGCCTATATCATCAAGAATAATTCATTGAAAAACAACATAAACACATCAAAACTGTTAAAACTGATCAGACAAATTTTTCATCAAAACCCTACTTTCTATATGTGCTTTCTTTAAAGCATATCCACGTGTGTACATGGTTTTTAGAAAAAAAACCCACATGTACACGAATTTCCAGAACCACACTAGCGTGTGTACACACCTTTGAGTCTATAAAATCCGCGTATAGATCTACAAATTCATAATTATATCTTCACTGCAACACAAAACTTCAGACATACCCAGATCTCGACATACATAGACAAATCAAGCATTAAGATGCCAAAAACACAAATCAAATCATCCCATAATCATGACTGTCATCTCAAATCTATTGGATCTGATCCATCATCAAACACTTGAGTGCATACTTAGTTTAGATCGAGCAAAGCATCAATAACCCATAACATGCATATTTGCTTCATATCTAACTATTCGTAATACTTACATTACTTGCACACATTGCACACCTTTTACCACTTTGATCTTAATCACCTTATATAGCTTAACCTTTTTTAATACCATAGGTCAAAGCCATACTCCAGCTGATGGATTTCTTAAACGGGATCAAAACATCCATTACTGGTCTCAATACCGTAGGGAAATACCATGGTAAGGACCCTTGGTATATAGAATACCATGGTGTAGAAACTGTACGCGCATTTTCTTCTTCATACTCGTGTGTGTATCTAGCTTTACTTAACAGAACCCGCACATACTTCTTGAGCTTTCAACTTTATCATACCTATGCCTCTGAACTACTATGCCTTTTCCAAAACAGTCTATCACATCCTATTTACATCTTCAACAAGTAGGTTTCCATCAAGAGACAACTCATCAAGTAGGTTTCCATTCATTAGGTAGGTTTCCATCAAGGACAACACATAATTCATAATGCCAACAATCTCCCCCTTTGGACTTGATGGCAACCACTTTGGTGTTTGGTCACCACAACCTGTAAATACCTATAAAACACATCAAGCCAAGCACCAAACCAAGCTACTCTCCAAACACCTCTCCAAAAACCAAGCTACTCTCCCCCTTTGACATCAAGGGAAAAGGGTTGACCAAATGCTGAATGAAGACTTTTGTATTTGAACTGCTGAGTATGAACACTGATCATGCTCCCCCTAAGCACATGCTGAAGTTTCTGACAGATGTACAATGAAGTACATGACTCTATGACTCATATGACTTGTTCTATCACCAAGGACTCAAACTTACATCAATCACCCAATCACAGTGGGTTTACATATTTGACATCATTATTACATCAACTTCCCAAACACAGTGGGGTTACAAATTACATCACATATCCAAAAGGACTTGACCACAATAGTCCATACATGACTAAATTTTATAATGATTACATCATAGGTCTTTACATGACCTTTACATCAAATGACAGATAAGACATTTATAACCAAGACCAGATAGCTAAAAAAATACCATGATAGTCATCAATAACTATCATACACCATATGTGATTTGCACCATAAGCATCTGTCAGCAACAACTCATCATCAAAATGTAAGATAGAACAATGTAGCTTCAATATCATCAACCTGTGACCTGGTATGCAACCACAACATCATAAGTGAGAATCATCATAAGATAGGACAATGTAGCATCATTCTTCAATATGCCATGTTTCCAAGTATCATTCAACAGATGTAGCAGTAGCATATGACCATGTCTTCACAACATCATTCTCTTAGCCCAAATTCTTCATAAGAATATTTATCACACCAACACCACTTCATCAATATGCAACATAATCAATTGTTCATTATAGTATGAGATAGAAAATTCATCATTCAAGAACTTCATCAACATAAGCAACATCACCAAAGAAGAAAACATAATTCCAACAATGCATTATTAGAAGCATAGAAAATGTCCCCCCTGAACCTGTGCCAATTGTTCACTGTGAGATCTGATCATATCATTTCACTCATCAGTTAGGAAATCAAATTATCTTCATCAACCAATCATATAAAAGACAAAAATCACTTCTAAATAACATCAACAAACTGTAACCATCAATCATCAACGTAGAAAATCCAAACAATAATTGATTGAAGCATATCAAGCCCTTCTCTTGAGATTGTCCCACTATTTCTTCATCAAACCAAGATACACATGATTTTTCAGTTCAGAACTCGCATTTACACATGATTTTTCTTCATAGGATCCACGTACAGAAGGTGAAATACTGAATTTTCACACCTCCCCCTGAGTTTGTTCTATCTGTACCTATGCACTATTATTACACCAGTGTCACTGTTAGTAGTATAAGTAGCGTGAAAATAAAAAGAAACCAGGGGAGTCATCATCAAGATAACACATGTATTACTCCCCCTGTGATTACATATCACTGATACTGAGGACCTAATAATTAGCTTCTATTTTCATGAGGTTAAGTACCTCTCACCACTTATGCATTCAATGTTATAAATGTTAATTTAAGAATAAGAGACTTCCATAGGCACCATCTTATTTTACTCTAAGTTTGAACCTTTCTCATATCTATGAGAATTCCGATATTCAAACACATATAATTTGTCTCGATTTCTATATCCTCTTATTATGACTTTTCTAGTTACTTCTTTCATAACCTTACACTTGGTTGATGTAAACACAATTATATTTCCATTATCTACCATTTTTCCTACACTTGGGATACTCTTCTTTAGCCCTTGAACTAACAAAAAATTAGTTGTTGCTCTAGTTTTATTAATTCTGGTTTAACCTTGTCCTAGAACTTTTGCTAAAACATTAGTTCCAAGAATAAAATTACCATGATGGTTCTTCCTGAGAGACTCCATTTTACTCTTATCTCCAGTCATGTGATGAGAACATCCATTATCTATGTACCATTCATCTTCATCTTCAAATGAGCAGAGAGCAAGACCACACCTTATATGTTCTTCATTTTCTTGCTTATTGGTGGATCCACCTTTTTCAGATTTTTTGATATTAATGCTCTTATCAAGTTGCTTATCATGTTGTTTGTAGCAATCCATAGACTTGTTCCTGCATTCTTTTTCTAGATGCCCAAACTTGTTACAAGCATAACATATTATATGTTTCATATTCCTTTGGTTGCAATCAATGTCTTTGTGTCCAAACATATTGCAAGTAAAACAATATCCCTTAAATTACCTGGAAGAGGATGATCTTTATGTGAAACAATTATTAGCTTGAAACATTCTACTTCTATAACTGACTACAATATGTCCAAAATTATGATATATAGAACATTCAACATTATTGATAAGAGGAGAAAATTGATTAACACTTCTATAGTTAGGAGTAAATGATTTCCTTTGAAGACTATCTTTCCTTAGTTGTTGATGAGGTTGAATTCTTATCTCCTTGTTGAGAATATCAGATTTTGCATTAGAATTTCTTACCTAAGCTTGTGAGCTAGATTCACCTTTAACAATTTCATGAAAACCAAGACTAGATTTGATGGCAAGAGAACTTTGACTGCTAAGAATATTATTCAAAATCTTAGTACTATCTTGAAATCAAAAATGTTTATCCTTTTCTTTTAATTTACCTTTTAGGATATTTACCTCGACCTGATATTGTTTTTTCTTTACTAGATATTACTTCTTCATGATTTCTTCAACCTTTCTTCCTTCCTCCATTTGTTGTTTCAATTTGAGAATCTCTTCTTTCAACCGATTTTGTTGTTCTTCAAAAAATTTAAGTAGATCTTCATTCCGTTTATTCAATTTTTCAAGATCTTCTCTTACAGAGATGACCTCAACTTCAATGTCTTCATAATATTGGTTAGATACCATACCAACATGATCCTTGTTGTCATAAACCTGCAACTTATCATTAAGATTAACAATAATTTCTTCTAACCTGTCTTGTTTTGAATCAACGACACCATTTGTTATTTTGGACACATTGTTAGATAAAAGTTTACCTGAGAAATCTTCCTTTGGGACTTCTTTATGTATTGCTTATAACTTATCCCATACTTTCTTTGTAGTAGTATACTGCATAACCTTATTCAATATTGAATCATATATGCTACAAAAGATGTTACTCAAAGTCTTACTGTTATTTTTCACTTCCTTTCTCAATGGAGGAAACTCGATTAACCATTGCACATTAGATGCCAAACATCGAGATTCATTAGATTTTGTTTCATCTTTCCTTTCCATTGTTGATAATTATCTTCACTTAGCATAGGCATATCTGCATTTTCCATTGATTCTAACTTTATTTGATCTGCTGCTTCAAGAGGCTTACTTTCACTTTTACCCATAAGTGCAAACTCAGTATTTTCACTATAACTATCATTATTGCATAGACAATAACATGGATCACATCTTGAACAAAAATCCATACCTGATGATGCTTCATAATCTTCATTCTTGATCAAAAGAAAGCATGTTTCTCCCTATTTTGAATATTTGTTAACATTTGTAAAATAATCCTTTTCTTCTGGGGCATCCATGAAATCATTATTAGACTCATCTTCAAATTCCATAAGTAAGTGACAACCTTGATCAAACTCACCTTCTTCACCATTTGAAATACCATCACCATCTTCATGTGTATAAAAAATTCTCTTGTTTTCAAACCTCTTCTTGTTTATTTTGGGAGCTTCTTTTCCTTTCTCCTTATTTTCTTTATAAGGACGCTTAGCATCTGTTGGCATTATGATTCAGGTTTGGCACTATGGCACAGGTGTTGTACTTGATGGCGACTCACTCAAGTGGCAAATCTCTGTTCAGGCTCTCAAAATGATAGAAAATAAGGGGTTCACAGGTACACCATTCAAAAGGTGCGGGCCTGCAGGCATGCCATTCACAAAGTGCGGTCATGTCCACAGGTTATCCAAACAAAAGGTGCAGACCCCCAGTTCATGCACTTTCATGCAGAGAAAAGCGCACGCACGTGGAAAATCCTATGGTGGTCCATGGTATTTAGTTCGACGTATATGATCATATGGTTTTGGTCCGTGGTATAGCATCTAAATTATTGAACCCCGGTTTTGGGTCCCTTGTATTGGTTTTCTATGGTTTTGATCCATGGTTTGAGTAAGGGCTTGCCTATAAAAAGGAAAGGAGATCATTTGGCTAGTCACTTGTGAAATTTGAATATCTTAAGATCTGAAATTTTGGGTGATCAGTTTGAAAAGCTAGATCTAAATCAAGGTGAAATCTATAAATTGTAAGGCGAATCTATTGATAGGTCATGATCTCTCTGGCGCATGATCAGATCTGTGGATCTGACTGTCTGTGGCACATTGGAAGACTGTTAATTTGGCTCTATTCGGAGGTCGAAAAGCGATCGACAGCACTGGTGCGGGGGTATGCAGCGCAGCAGAAGGCGCAGGTGCGGGAGTCTACAGCGCAGTAGAAGGCACAGGTTCAGGGGTCCGCAGCACAGTAGAAGGCACAGGTGCGGGGGTTCGCAGCGCAGCAGAAGGCACAGGTTCGGGGGTCCGCAGCGCAACAGAAAGCACAGGTGCGGGGTTCCGCAGCGCAGTAGAAGGCGCAGGTGCAGAGGTACGCAGAGCAGCAGAAGGCGCAGGTGCGGAGGTATGCAGAGCAGCAAAAGGCGCAGGTGCGGAGGTACGTTGTCGGGTAGATAGTGCAGGTGCGGAGCTGCGTAGTTCAAACGCAGAAGAGCTGCGAATATTCACAGGTTTCTATTGGTGAAGTTGCGGACTTTTCTTAAAATAATTGTTGGCTGCCTTTTATCTATTGCTGTAGAGTTCTGGGTTTAGATTACTGGTATTGCTTTTCTGGTTACTGCATTCTGAGAAGTTGTTGGTTGATTCATTGGGTGATTGTAAAAGGAGACTGGTTGATTCACATGTACTTGATGATTATTTGATGTTCATGGATCCAGTTTGAAAATTTATGAAAAGTGGTCCTTGGAAGAAAAGAAGTAGGTCAGCACCTACGTACTAGTAGTTCAGCTAGTACAAGAGCTAAGGGGGTTGTAGCTCCCTTCCAGGAGAGACTGGAAAACGAGAGAGGGTTGTAGCTCTCAGCAGGTTGCAGCCTGCGTACTGGTAAAGCATTGCACCAGTACGAAATCATTGTAAAAGAAGTTTCTAATTGAAAGAAGATAGAGACATATTGCAGCAGGTGGTTTTCACCCACATTGGGTTTCCACCTTATATCTGGTGTTCTTTGGTGTGACTATCTATTTTTCTTGTTCTTTCTCATTATTATATGGTACTGACATACAAATTAATGATCAATATCTGAAGAATAAATTAAAGTATAAATCTAGAAGATATATTGAAAAGAATTTGATAATACTGATTCACCCCCCCCCAGTATTATTTCCAACAATTGGTATCAGAGCAGGTCCTTCTGAAGAAGCTTGATCGCTTGAAGGAAGATCCATCATCATGAGCAACTACGAGAGAGAAGCATCTATCAGGCCACCAATTTTTGACGGGACAAACTTCGTATATTGGAAGGTAAGAGTTACTGCCTATCTTCAATCTCTTGGTACAGAAGTCTGGGACATCATAGATATAGGGTACACCTTTCCATTAGCAACTCCTACAGATCCAGCTGAGAAGAAGAAATATGAAACAAATGCAAAGGCTGTCAATACTCTATTAGGATGTCTATCTCAATCAGAATTCGTGAAGGTTATGCAGTATAAATCCACAAAAGAAATATGGGACAAGATTGTTCTGAGCTATGAAGGATATGAATAGGTAAAATGAGAAAAACTTCAAACCCTTTGAATTCAGTATGAAAATCTCAGAATGCACAATGATGAAAGTGTGGCTAACTATTTCCTTCGTGTAGATGAGATTGTTAATTGTATGAAAATTTTGGGTGAAGAAATAAAAGAGGTTGTTGTGGTTGAAAACGTTCTAAGATCTTTGTCCTCTAGGTTTGAATCTGAAGTTTCTGCAATAGAAGAGAAAGAGAATCTACGAAACCTTACCATGTCACAGCTGCACAGAATTCTGACTGCTTATGAAATGAGGCAAGGAAGACAATAATGACTAGAGAAGCTCAAAAACAAAGAAGTATGACTGGAATCACGAAAAGGACCTATAACAACTTTTCCACTCTTGAAAGTGGAATTGAATGTTCTATTTGTAATAACTTCGGTCATGAAGATTCTGAATGCAGGAGCAGGTTTCGGAAGACAACTCAGAAGGAACAAATCTCAAATGCCAGAACATGGAGAATGAAGGAACCGCAACTAGAAATATGTGGGATAGCTTTATATGCAGAAGGACAGGAAAATCAATGGTACATCGATAGTGGATGTTTGAAGCATATGACAGGTGATAAAGAAAAACTTCAATCATATAGTGCTTTAGAAAAGGGAAAGAAATTTTCTTTTGGAAATGATACCCCTGCAGTCATAAAAGGAAAAGGCATTGTTCAGTTGAAAGAAAAAGTCAACGTTGGAAATGTTTTGTATGTTGATGGCTTGAGGCATAATCTACTAAGTGTTAGTCAGATGTGCGATCAAGGAACTGAGGTAATATTTCGATCAAATGGATGTAGTGTTCGTGATCTTGATACAGGAAAAACAGTGATCAAAGGCATAAGAACTCCAAATAATTTATACATATTTGAAGAAGGACAACAACAATGATATTTGAGAAAAAATGATGAACACTAGTTATGGCACCAGAGGTTGGGGCATCTAAGCTTTTCACAGATAAGGAAAGCATGCAAGTACCAGGCAGTTTGTGGTCTTCCAGACATCAGAATTCCAGACAACACAATATGAAAATCATGTCAGTTTGGTAAGCAAACCAGAACTAACTTCCCTGAGAAGGAAGGATCAGCTAGCAGGCCACTTGAACTTGTCCATATTAATGTATGTGGCCCATCTAGGAAAAGGTCACCTCAAGGAGAAGAATATTTCATATTATTCATTGATGACTTTTCCAGGATGTGTTGGATAGGACTTATGAAGCACAAAGATGAAGCCTTTGAAAAGTTCAAATCATTCAAAGCCTTGGTGGAGAACGGATCAGATCACAAAATCAAATGCCTCAAGTCTAATAGAGGTGGGGAGTTTACCTCGAATGAATTTTTCGACTTCTGTGAAGAACATGGAATAAGAAGGGAATTCTTTACAGCTAGGACTCCTCAACAAAATGGAGTAGTGGAAAGGATGAACAGAACGGTTCAACAAATGGCTTGTGCTATGCTTGATGAATCTGGAACTCCCGCAACCTTCTAGGGTGAAGCTGCATTTGCTGCGGTTGTTATTCTCAACAAAACAAATGTCTGGGTGAACAGCACTCAAACTCCTCATGAGCTCTGGTATGGTGAGACTCCTTCGGTAAAACATTTCAAAATTTTTGGAAGCAAATGCTATATTAAGAATAATGATGAAAATCTTGGCAAATTTGAACCTAGAGCAGATGAAGGCATTCTCCTTGGTTATTCTCCCCACAGCAAAGCATACAAGTGTTACAATAAAAGACTCGGAAGAATTGTTGACAGCATTGATGTAGTGGTTGCTGAAGAAGGAAACATTCCTAGGCAGGTAAATTATGAAAATATCGAAGAGGATGAAGACCAGTCTTCAAATCAGACTGATGATGAAAAATAACCTCAAGAGGCACCAGAGGAACAGATAAGGATAGAAGAGAAGACTCCATCCAGGTACGTTCAGAAGAATCATCCAAAATCTCAAATTTTGGGGCAAAAAGAGGTAGGTATACAAACAAGAAGAAAAATTGTAGAAGCCTCAAGCTATTTGGCATTGCTCTCCTCCACTGAACCACAAAATGTAAAAGAGGCATGCAAAGATGAATGCTGGGTCAAGGCAATGGATGAAGAACTTGAGCAGATCGAAAAGAATAACACTTGGGAGTTGGTTCCTAGACCAAAAGATAAGAATGTTATAATGACAAAATGGATCTTTAAAAACAAGTTGAATGAAAATGGGGAAGTGATTAGAAATAAGGCCAGACTTGTTTGTAAAGGGTATGCTCAACAAGAAGGAATAGACTTTGAAGAAACTTTTGCTCCCGTTGCTAGACTTGAGGCCATCTGAATGTTCCTTGCTCTCTCAAGCTTTCAAAAGTTCAAAGTATTTCAAATGGACGTGAAATCGACCTTTCTGAATGGAGACTTAGAAGAAGAAGTGTACATTGAGCAACCAGATGGTTTCATTCTTGGGAATGATCCAAATCTTGTATGCAAACTAAAAAAGGCTCTCTATGGTCTTAAACAGGCTCCAAGGGCTTGGTACTACCGTTTGGACAAATATCTTCATCAACAAGGTTTTTCAAAAGGATCAGCAGATAGCAATCTTTATATAAAAATTGAAAATGACAAATTGCTAATACTTGTTGTGTATGTAGATGATATTATCTTTTGCAGCAATGAAGAAGCTATGAGTCAAAGCTTTGCCTTGGTGATGCAGAAAGAATTCGAAATGTCTTTGCTTGGAGAACTGAAATATTTTCTTGGATTGCAAATCCAACAAAATGAAGGCGGTATCTTTTTGTCTCAAACCAAGTACCTCAAGTAGATTTTGAAGAAGTATGGCATGGAAGATTCAAAACCAATATGTACACCTATGGTTACAGGATGCAGCCTCAGTGCAAATGATGAATCTGCAGCAGTGCATCAACCAACCTATAGATCCATGATTGGAAGTCTACTTTATTTGACAAGTACCCGACCAGATATCATGCATGCAGTGGGAATAGTTGGAAGATTCAGGCATATCCAAAGGAAACTCATCTTCAGGTAGTTAAGAGAATCTTCAAGTACCTTCAAGGAACTCAAAACTATGGCTTATGGTATCCTAGAGATACAAATCTCACACTTCATGCTTATACAGATGCAGATTGGGCCGGAAGCATGGATGACAGAAAAAGCACTAGTGGGGTGCATTCTTCATGGGTTCCAGATTAGTATCTTGATTCAGCAAGAAACATAGTTCAATTGCTTTATCTACAGCTGAAGCAGAGTATGTGGTTGTTGCATCTTGTTGCACACAACTTCTTTGGATGATGCAAACTTTGCAGGACTTTCAAATCACTTGTTCTCCACCTATCTCCATCCTATGTGATAATACAAGTGCTATCAGCATTTCAAAGAACCCAGTCATGCATTCAAAGACCAAGCATATACCTATCAAATATCATTTTCTTTGGGAACAAGTGCTTGAACAAAAAGTCAAGTTGGATTATGTTCCTTCTAAGGTACAAGTTGCTGATATACTCACCAAACCACTGCCCAGGGAGACCTTTGTATACCTCAGGCAAAAGATGGGGGTAGTTGATGCATCATCTTGTTGTTGAATCTTATCTGTTTCACAGATTGTTGGTTGTACGCGAGTCATATGGGGTATACGCGTACATTCGATGGTTTATGTATTGGTCAAAGACCATCTGGCACAGGTTCAGGGGGAGCATTTATTCTTCTAATAATACATTATTGGCATTATTATAGAAGATCTTGGAGGAGAAAGTTTAGAAGGATGCTGATCTGAATATTGTTGCTAATGTTTTGTCTCTATATCTTATATCTCTTTTGTCAAGGTCATTTATGGTGTATGGTGGATTATGGTTCTTCTTGAAGAAATTTTCTTTTACAGATCTGGCCTACAGTCAGGGGGAGCATGATCAGCACAGCAGAGTAGAGTTTTCAACATGTTCTCAGGGGGAGCATAACCCTTTGCCCTTGATGACAAAGGGGGAGAATGACTTTAAGGATCTTGGGGTTTCCATCAAGTCCAAAGGGGGAGATTGTTGGCATTATGATTCAGGTTTGGCGCTATGGCACAGGTGTTGTACTTGATGGCAACTCACTCAAGTGGCAAATCTCTGTTCAGGCTCTCAAAATCATAGAAAATAAGGGGTTCGCAGGTACACCATTCAAAAGGTGCAGGCCCGCAGGCACGCCATTCACAAAGTGCGGTCATGTCTGTAGGTTATCTGAACAGAAGGTACGGACCCCCAGTTCACGCACTTTCATGCAGGGAAAAGTGCACGCACGTGGAAAATCCTATGGTGGTCCATGGTATTTAGTCCGACGTATATGATCATATGGTTTTGGTCCGTGGTATAGCATCTAAATTATTGAACCCTAGTTTTGGGTCCCTTGTATTGGTTTTCTATGGTTTTGATCCATGGTTTGAGTAAGGACTTGCCTATAAAAAGGAAAGGAGATCGTTTGGCTAGTCACTTGTGAAATTTGAATATCTTAAGATCTGAAATTTTGGGTGATCAGTTTGAAAAGATAGATCTAAATCAAGGTGAAATCTATAAATTGTAAGGCGAATCTATTGATAGATCGTGATCTCTCTGGTGCATGATCAGATCTGTGGATCTGACTGTCTATGGCACATTGGAGGACTATTAATTTGGCTCTATTCGGAGGTCCATAGGCAATCGATAGCGCAGGTGCAGGGGTACGCAGCGCAGCAGAAGGCACAGGTGCGGGAATCCGCAGCGCAGCAGAAGGCGCAGGTGCAAGGGTCCGCAGCATAGCAGAAGGCATAGGTGTGGGGGTCCGTAACGCAGCAGAAGGCGCAGGTGCGAGGGTCGGCAGCATAGCAGAAGGCGCAAGTGCGGAGGTACGCAGAGTAGCAGAAGGCGCAGGTGCGGAAGGACGGAGAACAGCAGAAGGCGCAGGTGCGGAGGTACGCTGTCGGGTAGATAGTGCAGGTGCGAAGTTGCGCAGTTTAGACACAGAAGAGATGTGGATATTCACAGGTTTCTATTGGTGAAGTTGCGGACTTTTCTTAAAATAATTGTTGGCTGCCTTTTATCTATTGTTGCAGAGTTCTGGGTTTAGATTACTGGTATTGCTTTTCTGGTTACTACATTCTAAGAATTTATTGGTTGATTCATTGGGTGATTGTAAAAGGAGATTGGCTGATTCACATGTACTTGATGATTATTTGATGTTCATGGATCTAGTTTGAAAATTTATGAAAAGTGGTCCTTGGAAGAAAAGAAGTAGGTCAGCACCTACATACTAGTAGTTTAGCTAGTACAAGAGCTAAGGGGGTTGTAGCTCCCTTCCAGGAGAGACTGGAAAACGAGAGAGAGTTGTAGCTCTCAGCAGGTTACAGCCTGCGTACTGGTAAAGAACTGCACCAGTACAAAATCATTGTAAAAGACGTTTCTAATTGAAAGAAGATATAGACATATTGCAGCAAGTGGTTTTCACCCACATTGGGTTTCCACCTTATATCTGGTGTTCTTTGGTGTGACTATCTGTTTTTCTTGTTCTTGCTCATTATTATATGGTACTGACATACAAATTAATGATTAATATCTGAAGAATAAATTAAAGTATAAATCTGGAAGATATATTGAAAAGAATTTGATAATACTGATTCACCCCCCCCCTCTCAGTATTATTTCCAACAGCATCATAATCACCAACTCTACCACAGGAAAAACATTTGAAAGGAAGCTTACCTCTGAATCTTCCTGTACCCACTTGGAGTTTCTTTACAAAGTTTGCTTCTTCATCTTATGATACATAATCCGTTTCTTCCTTCTCTTTTCCTTTTGTAATAGATTTGAATGCTTCTTCTCTCATATCTGAAAGACCGCCTTTTTTCATCTCAAAAGCTTTCAATATTACATGGAGTTGATCAAGTTTAAGAACATTAGGGGAATTTTGAGGTCTAAAATGGACCTCCTAAGGAAATTATAAAATAATAGTGGAAATAATAAAATAATATTAGATAACATCATCAAAGTTTAGAGGGAAAAAGGACAAAACTATTTTTTCAACTCGTATTTTCAACTTATCTCCATATGGGTTTACTCAAATTTTGAGCAGAAACACTCGCTGGATGCAGAATTTGATTCCTCATCCAAGGAGTACCCATGTTGCATACTTTTGATGGACCTTTCTACATGAAAAATAAGAAATACATGAAATACATGATTGCAATAACATTTCATGTATTCACTAGTAGAAAATGGCTAATTAGTTACAAAAAAATGACTAAAATTTGAAACGACAAATTTTCATTCAGTGACCAATAGTAGCTAATTTACAGTATCTTATAATGTAACCAACTTTTAGTCATTTTTAGCTTAGTCATTAATTAGTTGTCTCAATTTTATCATCTAGTAGTATATTTAGTCATATATTTGGTCATTAATTTAGTCATTGATTTAGTCATTAATTGCCACAATTAATGACCAAATATACAACAAAATATATTACTATATGAACGCCCGAGAAAACCAATTAATGACCAAAGAAATATGACCAAAATGTTAGTCATGTTATAAGATACTGTAAATTAGCTACTAATAGTCATATATATGCAAATTTTAGTCACCATTTGAAACCAATTAATGACCAAAGAAATATGACTAAATTTTGGTCATGTTATAAGATACTATAAATTAACCACTAATAATCATATTAATGCAAAATTTAGTCATCATTTGTAATCACAAATTTATCATTTGTAGTAATCATTTATATTTTTTTGGTAGTTTCATATTCATTATATAAACGACTAATTTAGTAGTTTATATTAATTTCATTTACTTTCATTAATAATCATTATAAATGACTAATTTAGTCGTGTATTCATTTTATTTGTGTTCATCATTAATCAATATGAACTACTAATTTAGTAGTTTATATTGGTTTTATATGTTCATTATTAATCAACACAAATCAATTAGTATGATTTCGCGACTAAATAAAAAAATTCCATACAATGTGCATATTCATCTAGTATGAAAACATAATGTTACATATGTTAATTACAATCTAAATAATATCACGTGCAAATATAAATAATTTCAACCATAAATTATATTATATAAAATGTCAAGTATTACAATATGAGTTTCCAACTTAATATTGGTTGGACTATAATTTAAACATGCAATATTGTTTCATCACTTCAAAACATTATCGCTGCGTTTCCAAGACATTGAAAGTGAATTCAAGAAGACTTGAGCATCAATCTCTATATGTGTGTCTTATGTGAGATATTGGCTCTAAGGATATCACTAGACTAGTTCTCTTCTTTCTCTTTTTGCATTTATCACTCCAGTGTTATTGTTCTCCTATTTCTTCAATTCTTGCTTCTTACCATCAATATTAAGTTCCTCTCCTGAAAACGAAAGAAGATACAATGTAGAGTATAAGACATGAAATACGATGAATATTGGAATATAAACTAAAGTAGACTATAAAATATTTATATGACATATACCTCAACATCAACAATGTCAATGCCATTTTTCTCCATAAAATCCAGAAACTCGAACAATTTTTCTTCAGTTGGGTCGGATAGTGGACATTATGTGGTTAAATGACCTGTATAAACAATGAAATTCAAATGTCACCATAGAAAAGAACAACTTAGTAACTTAGTATTAAACCTTTAGAGAAATTTTATGCATAATCAAGCCAACTAAGTTACATGCTAAAAAGCTCAGACTGTAGATAACTTGTGAAAACAAATAATCTCAGGTGTGATTTCTAATCCTTGTCGTTTTATTCACAACACATTTCATTCTCTAACGCATGATCTTGGTAAAGTATATAAACAACATGTGCTCAAATAACAACATGAAAGTAAACTTTTCTAGTAGTCATGAAATTTTCTTAACACAAAATAGCTAAAAGGATTTCAATTAATATCATGTACTAATCTAATATTCAATCTTTGGACATTTAAATAGACATGATACCAAGTATATTTAATTTCATGGTTAAAAAACAAAACAAAATAAAAGGAAACCTTCAAAATACAATCAAACAGTAAAGACAAGATATCATGGAATGCACATTGCAATTACAAAATATTTGTTTATCTGTCCACCTGTGTCTTGTCTAGCATTCCTAAAACATATTTTTTCCCAAAATAGCCATTAGGTGAAAGAATCACAACATTAAAAATCATAGGAATCCCTACTAGAAACATTTCCAAAGTTGATGACGCAAGTGCCTGAAGGATCTCCAACAACAAATGAATCATATCCAATACATGCTCTACATTGTCTCCCCATCCTTTTTTTAATCTCATTTCCTATAACCTACCCACATCAGAGTCAAGTAACAATCAAACAAAGGCATTGACATTTTTTTTATCTTTATATCTATAAACTTTGAATCTGATTTGTTTAAGGAACATATTAATTCATATTTAAAGTCTTCCTGTCATGAGAAGGTATCAATCAAGTAGGACAACAAAAAATCGACCTTAATGAGGTAGGAAAAAGAACATATATGCAAAATAAAAAACCATATATTACTTTTGTTCAAACTTTGTATATGGTGTATTCTTAGACAAACTTTTAAGATGTTCCTTTGCCTTTACCAAAGTAGATTGTAGCTTGTTTAAATTCTATATCCTTTCATTCAACATCAATTTCTACAAAATAAATGTCACATGTTATTCTTTCCCATTTCTCAACGTGCTACAAATGATAAATTGAAATTCACATAAAACCAAGAGAAAACCATTTTCTAACCAAATAAAACAAACAATACCTCTAATAAAACTTTACACCTCAGAAATTACTCTACCATGTACTTAGGCTAAAGGTGAGATTTTTTGAATCATCTTTAGGTAATACTTAATGGGATATTCATATTTTTACCGTGATGTAAATTTGATGTTAAAAACAATATATAAATCCAAGTTATTATCATTTCCACTATTGGTCCATTCTTAACTAGTTATACCCCATAGTATCATTTTTGCATGTTATCTCCACATGCCCACACAAAAAATCAAATATGGCAAGCAAATGCCATTTTGGAATTGTTTCTAAAACTATGTCGTATACACACCCTTCCAATGTATCTGACCAAATGTACTCACTTGAATTTCTTCTTTCATATTTATTTAAATCCTAAAAATATCCATTTCAAAAACCAAGACAACCCCAACATCTTCGTATCCTAACACTCATCCATATATGCTACAAACCATAGGAATTAGTAGTCTCCTACAATTAAAATTGTTAAAGTATAATTGTTTAATGAAGAATAAATAATTGTAAGAAAATAATAATTCTCTCACAAGTAATTACCAATATCATAAATTCAACTTGCAATCAAATTTCAACACTCTTTTGGAACCAATGATATGACTTGTACATTCAACATTCTTATATATAAATATTATTTATATGTAAATATTACTTGTCCTATTATGGATATTACCATATTCCATATATTCTGAATATTTGTGAGTATACGAACCTTGTCTGTTACAAACTCACTGAAACCTACCAAATATTCAAGAGAATTAGCAACTCTTTGATGATAGCATCCAACTTTTTCATCATGGGGATACCAAAGAAACGTTGCTCTGTTGGATTAATTATACAAGGACAGAGCATGATCTATCAAGGCTCTCAATTGCAACCTGACTTTATACATTTGTTCCAGGTTGGATGCATACAAATTCCAAGCTGAGTTTAAGCTTCATATTTCTCTCTTGCAATTTACATTGAATAAATTATTTGTCTTTTACTAGCTTGCAAGATTCTATAGCCTTATCTATGGATTGTTACTTAAATGACTACTTTGAAATTTATTAGTTTTATTCAAGAAATCTTATACCTATTCTTTAAATTTAAAATATCTTCATCGATTAGTGTTAGTGAGGGTGTATTTGCATACAACTTACTAATACTCTTAATAGTAGCTACAATGTGAAATATCTTTAACTCAATTGGGTCAGATATTGTTTTATTTTCTTCACAAGTTGTGTCTATATTCTTGTTCAACTTGGCTATTTTAGGTCGTAGACTGATTGTAATTGGCAGTAGAGGAATTAGCTTCAAGAGAAGAAACTCATATAAATAAGAGACATTGAGTTTGAGAAGAAGTGACATGTGAAATAAATCTTCACTTGTTTTATTCTCGAGGCAAATTTTTATTCAATCTCAATTTGTTAAGGAGAAATAACAAGAGAAATTCATGCTTGGAAACTAGTTCACTTGAATTTCTTTAGTAGAATAAACTAATTCAATTGCACCTGGAAGGTAAATGGGATGATAAAATGAGGAATTTATTTATCTTTTTATATGCAAATATATAATATTGAACAGATATGAAGAAGACTTTCTTGACTTTCAGTCACATGCTAAAGATGAAAACAAATGAGAAAAGAGAGTTTAAGATGGACAAAATGGATAAATTTGAATTATAAATTTCTGCATAGTTAGTTTGAAGACATCCATACAAAATGTATATTCTTCTTGTGAGAACACTAGCTTATAGGACGATTTTCTTAGTAGTTAAATTAGGAAATAAATATTCCGTCAAAGGTATAGGTAATGTTAAAGTTTAGGGAGCTCACAATTATTTGTTTCCTTCAAATCTATTAAAAGGAATATCATCCACTTGCACAGAGTAGAGTAGGGATGCTACACCACACTACTTACAATCAATGTAATTGAATATCTTATAGTGGGGCATGGCTACTTTAATAACAATTTGTACCTTCATCAATGTCATGCTCCTCTCATTGTTCATGTAATTGTGTAGTTGTAAGGATGCAAAGAAAGGGTGGGATGGATCAAATCGTGGAAAGAAAGGATGGGGATGGTATGGAAATCAATTGGCCAAGAAGGGGAAAAAATGAAGGTAGAAGACAACATGGCTTGAGATGAATGGTGGAAAAACTATGAAATGGGAAATTAACAGCTAGGGGATAAGGAAAGAGGGAAAGAAAGGGGACATAATCCAATAAAGTTAAGCAACATAAGTTATTTATCCACAAATAAATAAACTTGAGAAAATATAAATGAGAGAGTCTCAGTTATCACATGACAAAGATCAAAATAAATGAGTTTAAGATGGAGAAAATTCACCTGAGATTTGGCATTATGGATTGTATGTCCATGGATATCTTCTTGAAAAAGTCTTCGTTGTTGAATTGATGAGACCTTTTGACTGACACATTTGATGCATACCTATCAAGGCTCGATAAAACTAATTCCAACCTCCATATCAAGGTTGTGATGGATGAACCTGGGAATCTTCTTCCTTATGTGTTTGACTCCCCAATGAAAGAGGGAGTTGGCTGCTAAAATGGATAAGAAGAATCTTGGGTTTATGCCCTATTTGGAACTGGAACTCTAAATTTTCCATTGGGAAAGGGGAGAATGATATCAAGATTCTATTGCAAGTCTATGATCATCATGTGTCAGTAGCCAATTGGGTTGCAAGGCTTTTCTGATTAACTTAGAAGTATTGATGATAGAAAAATCACAACCAGTGGTTAGTTTTGGCTCTCCTATGATGAGAAGAAATCAATCTTCTAAGGCACCTAGTTCTACTAAGGCAAGGTGTATGGCAGGGGTAGAGGACTTGAATTTCATCAATTATTGTCTACTTATCTCTTGTAACCATGATTGGGTGTATGCCCATTTTATTTAGACCTTCTATGACAACAATTGCATCCCTTTTAAATGGATTAGATTCATCATTAATTTGTTTTTCACTTACCCACAATTTGGTTTATTCATGAAAATATGTGCCGAACAAATCAATGAACGTATCGAAATTCAACCCTGAAACCCTAACTGTCGGTGAATCACTGAAAATGTAGAACAAATATGTGTGAAAACGTAGAACAAATCTGTAGCTAAGGCATCAGAGTTGAATGGATTTGAAGAACGGACAGTAAAATGACTTTTTTTAAAGTTTAAATTCGACCAATACATTTCAATACGCTTTGTGGGTGATAAAATGATTCTGATCGTGCCTCTGCAAGAAAAATAGTTTGATCTGCCCACAAACAACTGATACACTAATTGAATGCCTGGACCCAGTAACCTTGAAAACTAAAGTTCCATTCTTCACACCACTTAAATCCACTCTGTTCCACACAACTTACCATACCAGAACCAAATTTAAGTCATCTGGGCCGACAAATCCATAGCTATGCTGATATATCTTGCTAGAACTTCCAGTATGACCAACTGTTGAAGTTCTTTTCATGAAAAAATAGCTTGTATGTATGTATATTTGATATGCATTGGAAGGGGAGGAGGCTAGTTGCAAGAACTAGTGTCGTACACCCACATATTTCATTGTGGATAAGCCAGACTTGGGGTCATTTCCACTGCTTTTGAATGATGTCTGAAAGGGAAAGATCGAGGTGTTGTCCAAAATCATAATATGAACATTGAGAAGCATTAGCATCACCCAAATCAACATCATTAGCAGCATGACCATCAACTTTTCTCTCATCAAATATGAGGCTTTATGAGAGAAAGTAATGCAACTCACCTTTAGGCGAGGAACCAACTCCAAAAGTGTGATCTTCCTCTAACTCAAAGTTTGCAAGCCAGGCTGGAACAGAAGCTCAGAGAGACTAGATTACAAGATAATAATGCATTAGATCCCTTATTTCACTTACCCTTTCAGGGGTGATGCTACTGGCCATTTTGTTTAGTAGACTTACACATCTAGTCAGAAAGACATGAGAGTCTCCAAAATACTGTTTCAAATTACTGATACACTAGCATTAGTTTTGTGAGTTCACAGGGTAGTACAATTAACGAGAGATTATATTGTAGTACTTAATCCTTATATATCTACATGGGGGGGATTAAAATTCAAGAGGATAACGCTACAAGGAAGGTCCCTTAAAATACTAGTGATACTAGTATCACATACAATCTTATTATAATGAACATGATTTTAAAAATAAATATGCATCCACTTACCTCTCACTTGCTCATTTTGTACTCCTGCAAAGCCATAGCTTGTCTGATATGGAAATAGATTTCTCCTCATAAAATCATCTTCCTGCTCTTCTATGTTAATAGCTTCAAAAACCACAGTTTACTGACTAGAATTTAGGAACTTTTTCATTCCCGAGAGAAACCTGTTGGAATTGCTGAGGAGAATTAGCAATCACCCTCCTAGTAACATAACTATCAGAGCCCCCCATTAGATGCCCATATTTTTCTCTGTATTTTACCTCTCTAGAAAATGGTGGAATTTTCAATGGAGACGAATCGGGTGTGTTAAATCCTCTTTTTTCTTCACAATCATAAGGTGTTGTATCTAAAGGGCATTGGGCATATGAGAAGTTCATTATATTGTGCTTACCCATGCTATACTTTTCTACATCTATAACATTTGATGATTGAAAAATACTACCCTGTTTGTCTACACTTTTATACCCCATGTTCTTAAGAGGAGAAATTTTAGCTTCAATAGTTCTAGGTCCAAGGTTTCGTCTTTGTGCTTCATAAGTCCTATCCAACACATCCTAGAATAGTCATCAATGAATAATATAAAGTATTCTTCTCCTCGAGGTGACCTTTTCCTAGTTTGTCCACATACATCAGTATGGACAAGCTCAAGCAACCTGCTGGCTAATCCTTCCTTCTCAGGGAAGTTAGTTCTGGTTTGCTTACCAAACTGACATGATTTGCATATTGTATTATCTGGGATTCTGATGTCTGGAAGACCACGAACTGCCTGGTATTTTCATGCTTTCCTAATCTATGAGAAACTAAGATGCCCCAATCTTCTGTGCCACAGCCAGTGTTCATCATTCTTGATCAGATAGCATTTATGTTGTCCTTCTTTGAATATGTATAAATTATTTGGAGTCCTTACGCCTTTGATCACTGTTTTTCCTGTATCAAGATCACGAACACTACATCCATTTGATTGAAATATTACCTCAGTTCCTTGATCACACATTTGGCTGACACCTAATAGATTATGCTTTAAGCCATCAACATACATGACATTTCCAGCTTTGACTCTTT
Organism: Pinus tabuliformis; assembly: GCA_031772625.1. Classification (NCBI taxonomy): domain Eukaryota; kingdom Viridiplantae; phylum Streptophyta; class Pinopsida; order Pinales; family Pinaceae; genus Pinus; species Pinus tabuliformis. Next base: position 1,675,029,777 of record CM062819.1, on the reverse strand, counting down.
CTTTCAACTGAACAGAACCTTTACCTTTTACGAGAGCAGGGGTGTCATTTCCAAAAGAAACTTTCTTCTCCTTCTCTAAGGCACTATATGATTGAAGTTTTTCTTTATCACCTGTCATATGTTTCGAACATCCACTGGCGATGTAACATTGATTTTCCTGCCCTTCCGCATATAAAGCTATACCATATCTTTCTGGTTGGGGTTGTTTTACTCTCCATGATTTGGCACTTGAGGCTTGCTCCTTCTGAGTTGTCTGCCGAAACCTGCTCCTGCATTCAGAATCTTCATGACCGAAATTGTTACAAATAGAACATTCTATTTCATTTTTAAGAGCAGAGAAATTGTTGTAAGTCCTTTTCATGATCCCAGTCATACTCCTCTATTTATGAGCTTCTCTAGTCATGATTGTCTTATAGGCAACACATTGAGCTGCTTTGTGACCAAAGTTATGACAAGAAAAACATTGGCCATTAAAGAAACTCCTGTGATTATCAAATCTACCAGCCAATTGATTGTAGCTCCTATTGAAATCCATTCTTGAGGCAAATTGAGAGGGTATTACCTGTGGCTGGTTGTAGCTTCTGTTTGTCTTTAAAGTAGATTGCCCCCGATTTACCTGGTAGTCTTTGTTCATTCTTAAGGTAAATTGTCCCTAATTCACCTGGTGATTTCCATTGGGTCTTTGTTCACTTCTCCTTGCAGAATCAAGATAACTCTTGGAGGTAGATGGTTTATGAGCTTGAGCAGTTTCTTCATTATATCCCGGACCTGTCTTGATTAGTGGAGAGCATTGCACTTTGATAATCTCATCTAGCGTGTCAGATCCTTTAACAAATCTAAGATTAAGAGCTTTTGTTTTCTCAATCTCTTTTCTTAGTCCCACAATTTCACATTCTAACTTTTCATGATGTTTTTCCTTTTCAGCAAGTTGGAATTGTAGAGTATCTATGATCACATTCTTCTCTTCTAAACAAATTTTGAGTCTAGAAATCTCTTCATAAAGACTTTCTTCATCTATAGCATCCACAAAATCATCATCTTCAAAAGCCATTAAGAGTTTATATTTGTTACCTTGTTCATCTTCATCACTATTTGAAAGTCCATCACTATCTTCATGAGTGTAATAGCTTTTCTTATTTGCATTCTGTTTCTTGTTCCACCTAACAGGTTCCTTGTCAATCTTATCCTTATGAGGACATTTGGCAGCATAGTGACCGACTCTTCCACAATCAAAGCATTTGAAAGGTAACTTACCTCGGAATCATCCAGCACCCCGTTGAAGGTTTTTGACAAAATTTGATTCTTCTTCTTCTTCTTACACGTGTCCTAACTCATAGTAATCTCCTTTGCCTGAAGCCTTGAAGGCAGCTTCTCTCCTGTCTGAGGGTCCTCCTTTCCTCATTTCATAAGCAGTCAGAATTCCGTGTAGCTATGACATGGTAAAGTTTCGTAGATTCTCCTTTTCTTCTATTTCAGAAACTTTAGATTCAAACCTAGGGGACAAAGATCTTAGAACCTTTTCAATCACAATAGCCTATTTTATTTCTTCACCCAAATTTTTCATACAATTAATAATCTCATCTACGCGAAGGAAATAGTTAGCCACACTTTCATCATTGTGCATTCTGAGATTTTCATACTGAATTCTAAGGGTTTGAATTTTTGTTCGTTTTACCTGTTCATCTCCTTCATAGCTTAGAACAATCTTGTCCCATATTTCTTTTGTGGATTTATACTGCATAACCTTCACAAATTCTGATTGAGATAGACATCCTAATATAGTATTGACAGCCTTTGCATTTGTTTCATATTTCTTCTTCTCAGTCGTATCTGTAGGAGTTGCTGATGGAAAAGTGTACCCAGTATCTATGATATCCCAAAATTTTGTACCAAGAGATTGAAGATAGGCAGTAACTCTTACCTTCCAATATACTAAGTTTGTCCCATCAAAAATTGGTGGCCTGATAGATGCTTCTCTCTCGTAGTTTCTCATGATGATGGATCTTCCTTCAAGCGATCAAGCTTCTTTAGAAGGACCTGCTCTGATACCAATTGTTGGAAATAATACTGAGAGGGGGGGGGAGGGGGGGTGAATCAGTATTATCAAGTCAAATATTCCCTTTTTCAAATCCAGATAATATACGCTACTTCAGTTAATTAAACCTGCATATATACGCAACTATGTATAAGGAAACCCACGTATACAATGCAAACCTATAACTTACTTTATCTTTCAGATGTTGATTGTTAATCTGTGTATCAGAATCAAATAACCAGTAACCAGAAACAGTGAAACAAAGCAGAAGGCAATCACACACAAGAACACAAGATATAAGGTGGAAACCCAATGTGGGTGAAAACCACTTGCTGCAATTCGTCTCTATCTTCTTTTAATTAGAAACTTCTTTTTACAATGTACTGGTGCATTCCTTTACTAGTACACAGGCTGCAACCTGCAGAGATCTACAACCCTCTCTCGTTCTCCAGCTTCTCCTGGAAGGGAGCTACAACCCCCTTAGCTCTTGCACTAGCCAAGATACTAGTACATAGGTGCTGGCCTACAGAAGGCTACAACCTTCTCTTTCTTCCAGGGACCACATTTCATAAATTTTCAGACTGGATCCATGAACATCAATCAATCATCAAGAATTTTTGCATCAAACAATCTCCTTTTCACCAATTAGAACTGAATCAAGTAGATACTTCTCTGACAGCTGTACCCAAAACACAGTAACAGTAACAACACACCAAATTCTGAACCCAAACCACTGCAGCAATAAACAGAAGTAGCTAGATCACAACTCAAAAGATATACGCTATTTTAATAACCTGAAACCTGTGTGCATACGCTTCTGAGTGTGGACCACCCTGCGTATACGCTAGTTTTATTCACTGAACCAGTGTGTATACGTGCCTTCGCTTCACTGAACTGCGTACAGATCTATAAAGGATAATTCACTCTTTCAAATATTCAGACGGTAATTAACGCAGATTATCAGATTTATAGATCAAGCCTGCGCCACATATAACAGATCAAAATCATACAAAGATACTATCATTCAAGCCTTAAGATTATGATCCATAAATAAAACTTATCCTTCTCTTTGCGCTAAGGTTCCTCCTTCATTCAAATCCAGATCTGCACCATAACCCCAATCACCAATATTTCAGATCTAGCACTTATTAGATATTCAATTAGTTCAGACCGTCCTTTGCCAAATGATCTCCTTCCTCTTTTATAGTCTTAGGCCTTTCACAATACCATGGTCCAAAACCATAATAAAACAATACCAAGGACCCAATACTTGGGATCAATACTTCTTACGAGATACCATGGTCCAAAACCATAGGTTCAAATACCAAGGACTAACTTCCACGAACCAAAAGTAAGTTCTCCAACATATACACGCTTTTCCTTGCATGAAAGTGCGTGTATACGCATACGTGCCTTTGTAACGTCTAACCTGTGTGTATACACGTCTTCGTCTAGTTGAACCTGTGTATATATCTTTTTCTTCATTCTGAGAGCCTGTACTGAGATCTGTCACGAAAGTGAGTTGCCATCAAGGGCAACACCTGTGCCATAGCTCTAAATCAGTGCCAAAATGCCAACAATCTCCCCCTTTGGACTTGATGGCAACCCCAAGATCCTCAAAGTCATTCTCCCCCTTTGTCATCAAGGGCAAAGGGTTGTGCTCCCCCTGAGTACATGCTGAAATTTCTGCCCTGCTCTGCTAACCATGCTCCCCCTGACTGTAGGCAAGATCTACAAAAAGATGTTCTTTAAGAAGAACCATGACTTATACATCATAAAAGACCTTCCTATCACCAAAAGACTCAATACATACATCCATCACCCAACCAAGTGGGGATCATCCACCCAACCAAGTGGGGATACATCAGAAATTTACATATGACAACCAAGTACATTACATCTTCATCCCAGGCATAGTGGGGAAAAAAATAGGCCGTTACATGACCTTGACACCATAAAAGAGATACATGACATAGAGACGAAATATCTAGAGAAAGACTTATGAAAGTCACCAATAACTGATATCAGCAACATTTGTCAATCACCATTCAGATCAGCAGCCAAGATTTCCTTCTGTTCTCCCTCTGCCTTTGTTCCACCTGAAACCAACAACAGTTCAAACCTTGAACCAAAAGCTTCTAAGATGATGCCAACAATGTATCATTAGAAGTTTATCTACTCCCCCTGAACCTATGCCAGATGGTCTCTGTCAGACCCATATTAGAATATCTTCAACCAGAGCCCGTCCCTACTGATATCCATCAAACCTCCATATACGCGACTATCTGTACAAACCGGCGTATGTATGCTCCTCCTCAGGAAACTCGCGTACACCCATTTTTCTCTGAAACAGACAAGTTTTAACAGCAAGATGATGCATCAACTACTCCCAGCTTCGGTCTGAGGTATTCAAAAGTTTCCCTGGGCAGTGGTTTGGTGAGAATACCAGCAACTTGTTCCTTAGAAGGAACATACTCCAATTTGACCTTTTGTTCCAACACTTGTTCCCGGAGAAAGTGATACTTGATTGGTATGTGCTTGGTCTTTGAATGCATGACTAGGTTCTTTGAAATGCTAATTGCACTTGTATTATCACATAAGATGGAGATAGGTGGTGTACAAGTGATCTGAAAATCCTGCAAGGTTTGCATCATCCAAAGGAGTTGAGTGCAACAAGATACAACAGCCACATATTCAGCTTCAGCTGTAGATAAAGCAATCGAACTCTATTTCTTGTTGAACCAAGATACTAATCTGGAACCCATAAAGAATGCACCACCACTTGTGCTCTTTCTGTCATCCACGCTTCCAGCCCAATCTGCATTTGTATAAGCATGAAGAGTGAGATCTGTATCTCTAGGATACCATAATCCATAGTTTTGAGTTCCTTGAAGATACTTGAAAATTCTCTTCACTGCCTGAAGATGAGTTTCCTTTGGATTTGCCTGAAATCTTCCAACTATTCCCACTACATGCATGATGTCTGGTCGGGTACCTGTCAAATAAAGTAGACTTCCAATCATAGATCTATAGGTTGGTTGATGCACTGCTGCTGATTCATCATTTGCACTGAGGCTGCATCCTATAACCATGGGGGTACATAATAGTTTTGCATCTTCCATGCCATATTTCTTCAAGATCTGCTTGAGATACTTGGTTTGAGACAAAAAGATACCACCTTCATTTTGTTGGATTTGCAATCCAAGAAAATATGTTAGTTCTCCAAGCAAAGACATTTCGAATTCTTTCTGCATCACGAAGGCAAAGCTTTGACTCATAGCTTCTTCATTGCTACCAAAGATAATATCATCTACATACACAACAAGTATTAGAAATTTGTCATTTTCAATTTTTATATAAAGATTGCTATCTACTGATCCTTTTGAAAAACCTTGTTGATGAAGATATTTGCCCAAACAGTAGTACAAAGCCCTTGGAGCCTGTTTAAGACCATATAGAGCCTTTTTTTAGTCTGCATACAAGATTTGGATCATTCCCAAGAATGAAACCATCTGGTTGCTCAATGTACACTTCTTCTTCTAAGTCTCCATTCAGAAAGGCTGATTTCACGTCCATTTGAAATACTTTGAACTTCTGAAAGCTAGAGAGAGCAAGGAACATTCTGATGGCCTCAAGTCTAGCAATGGGAGAAAAAGTTTCTTCAAAGTCTATTCCTTCTTGTTGAGCATACCCTTTACAGACATGTCTTGCCTTGTTTCTAATCACTTCCCCATTTTCATTCAACTTATTTTTGAAGATCCATTTTGTCCCTATGACATTATTATCTTTTGGTCTAGGAACCAACTCCCAAGTGTTATTCTTTTCGATCTGCTCAAGTTCTTCATCCATTGCCTTGACCCAACATTCATCCTTGCATGCTTCTTTTACATTTTGTGGTTCAGTGGAGGAGAGCAAGGCCAAATAGCTTGAGGCTTCTGCAATTGTTCTTCTTGTTTGTATACCTGCCTCTTTCTGCCCCAAAATTTGAGATTCTAGATGATTCTTCTAAACGTACCTGGATGGAGTCTTTTCTTCTATTCTTATCTATTCTTCCAGTACCTCTTGAGCTTCTTCTTCATCACAGTTTTGATTTGATGTTGAAGGATAGTCCTCATCATCTTCGAAATCTTCGGAATTCACTTGCCTAGGAATGTTTCCTTCTTCATCAACCACTACATCAATGTGGTCAACAATTCTTCCAAGTCTTTTGTTGTAACACTTATATGCCTTACTATGAGGAGAATAACCAAGGATAATGCCTTCATCTGCTCTAGGTTCAAACTTGCCAAGATTTTCATCATTATTTTTAATATAGCATTTGCTTCCAAAAATTTTGAAATGTTTTACCAAGGAGTCTCACCATGCCAGAGCTCATGAGGAGTTTGAGTGCTATTCACCCGGACATTTGTCTTGTTGAGAATAACAACTGCAGTAAATGTGGCTTCACCCCAGAAAGTTGTAGGAGTTCTAGACTCATCAAGCATTGCACGAGCCATTTGTTGAACCGTTCTGTTCATCCTTTCCACTACTCCATTTTGCTGAGGAGTCCTAGCTGTAGAGAATTCCCTTCTTATTCCATGTTCTTCACAAAAATTGAAAAATTCATTCGAGGTAAATTCTCCTCCTCGATCAGACCTGAGGCATTTGATTCTGAGATCTGATTCGTTCTCCACCAAGGCTTTGAATGATTTGAGTTTTTCAAAGGCTTCGTCTTTGTGCTTCATAAGTCCTATCGAACACATCCTAGAATAGTCATCAATGAATAATATGAAATATTCTTCTCCTCGAGGTGACCTTTTCCTATTTTGTCCACATACATCAGTATGGACAAGCTCAAGCGGCCTGCTAGCTGATCCTTCCTTCTCAGGGAATTTAGTTCTAGTTTGCTTACCAAACTGACATGATTTGCATATTGTATTATCTGGGATTCTGATGTCTAGAAGACCACGAACTGCCTGGAATTTTCATGCTTTCCTTATCTGTGAGAAACTAAGATGCCCCAATCTTCTGTGCCATAGTCGGTGTTCATCATTCTTCCTCAGATAGCATTGATGTTGTCCTTCTTTGAATATGTATAAATTATTTGGAGTCCTTACGCCTTTGATCACTATTTTTCCTGTATCAAGATCACGAACACTACATCCATTTGATCGAAATATTACCTCAATTCCTTGATCACACATCTGGCTAACACTTAATAGATTATGCTTTAAGCCATCAACATACATGACATTTCCAGCTTTGACTCTTTCTTTCAACTGAACAGAATCTTTACCTTTTATGAGAGCAAGGGTGTCATTTCCAAAAGAAACTTTCTTCTCCTTCTCTAAGGCACTATATGATTGAAGTTTTTCTTTATCACCTGTCATATGTTTCGAACATCCACTGTTGATGTACCATTGATTTTCCTGCCCTTCCGCATATAAAGCTATACCACATCTTTCTGGTTGGGGTTCTTTTATTCTCCATGATTTGGCACTTGAGGCTTGCTCCTTCTAAGTTGTTTGTCAAAACCTACTCCTGCATTCAAAATCTTCATGACCGAAATTGTTACAAATAGAACATTCTATTTCATTTTCAAGAGCATAGAAATTGTTGTAAGTCCTTTTCATGATCCTAGTCATACTCCTCTGTTTATGAGCTCCTCTAGTCATGATTGTCTTATAGGCAACACATTGAGCTGCTTTGTGACCAAAGTTATGACAAGAAAAAAATTGGTCATTGAAGAAACTCCTGTGATTATCAAATCTACCAACCAATTGATTGTAGTTCCTATTGACATCCATTCTTAAGGAAAATTGAGAGGGTTTTACCTGTGGCTGGTTGTAGCTTCTGTTTGTTTTTAAAGTAGATTTCCCACGATTTACCTAGTAGTCTTTGTTCATTCTTGAGGTAAATTGTCCCTAATTTACCTGGTGATTTCCATTGGGTCTTTGTTCACTTCTCCTTGCAGCATCAAGATAACTCTTGGAGGTAGATGGTTTCTGAGCTTGAGCAGTTTCTTCATTATATCCCAGACCTGTCTTGATTAGTGGAGAGCGCTGCACTTTGATAATCTCATCTAGCGTGTCAGATCCTTTAACAAATCTAAGATTAAGAGCTTTTGTTTTCTCAATCTCTTTTCTTAGTCCCACAATTTCACATTCTAACTTTTCATGATGTTTTTCCTTTTCAGCAAGTTGGAATTGTAGAGTATCTATGATCACATTCTTCTCTTCTAAACAAATTTTGAGTCTAGAAATCTCTTCATAAAGACTTTCTTCATCTATAGCATCCACAAAATCACATCTTCAAAAGCCATTAAGAAGTTATATTTGTTACCTTGTTCATCTTCGTCACTATTTGAAAGTCCATCACTATCTTCATGAGTGTAATAGCTTTTCTTATTTGCATTATGTTTCTTGTTCCATCTAACAGGTTCCTTCCCCTTGTCAATCTTATCCTTATGAGTACATTTTGCAGCATAGTGACCGACTCTTCCACAACCAAAGCATTTGAAAGGTAACTTACCTCGGAATTGTTCAGCACCCCGTTGAAGGTTTTTGACAAAATTTGATTCTTCTTCTTCTTCTGACACATGTCCTAACTCATAGTAATCTCCTTTGCCTGAAGCCTTGAAGGCAGCTTCTCTCCTACCTGATGGTCCTCCTTTCCTTATTTCATAAGCAGTCAGAATTCCGTGCAGCTGTGACATGGTAATGTTTTGTAGATTCTCCTTTTCTTCTATTGCAGAAACTTTAGATTCAAACCTAGGGGACAAAGATCTTAGAACCTTTTCAATCACAACAGCCTCTTTTATTTCTTCACCCAAATTTTGCATACAATTAATAATCTCATCTACACGAAGGAAATAGTTAGCCACACTTTCAGCGTTGTGCATTCTGAGATTTTCATCCTGAATTCTGAGGGTTTGAAGTTTTGTTCGTTTTACCTGTTCATCTCCTTCATAGCTCAGAACAATCTTGTCCCATACTTCTTTTGCGGATTTATACTGCATAACCTTCATGAATTCTGATTGAGATAGACATCCTAATAGAGTATTGACAGCCTTTGCATTTGTTTCATATTTCTTCTTCTCAGTCGGATCTGTAGGAGTTGTTGATGGAAAAATGTACCCTGTATCTATGATATCCCAAACATCTGTACCAAGAGATTGAAGATAGGCAGTAACTCTTACCTTCCAATATACGAAGTTTGTCCCATCAAAAATTGGTGGCCTGATAGATGCTTCTCTCTCGTAGTTGCTCATGATGATGGATCTTCCTTCAAGCGATCAAGCTTCTTCAGAAGGACCCACTCTGATACCAATTGTTGGAAATAAGACTGAGAGGGGGGGGTGAATCAGTATTGTCAAGTCAAATATTCCCTTTTTCAAATCCAGATAATATACGCTACTTCAATTAATTAAACCCGCGTATACAATGCAAACTTATAACTTACTTTATCTTTCAGATGTTGATTGTTAATCTGTGTATCAGAATCAAATAACCAGTAACCAGAAATTGTGAAACAGAGTAGAAGACAATCACACACAAGAACACAATATATAAGGTGGAAACCCAATGTGGGTGAAAACCATCTGCTACAATTCATCTCTATCTTCTTTTAATTAGAAACTTCTTTTTACAATGTACTGGTGCAGTCCTTTACTAGTACACAGGTTGCAAGCTGCAGAGAGCTACAACCCTCTCTCATTCTCCAGCTTCTCCTGGAAGGGAGCTACAACCCCCTTAGCTCTTGCACTTGCCAAGATACTAGTACGTAAGTGCTGGCCTACAGAAGGCTACAACCTTCTCTTTCTTCCAGGGACCATGTTTCATAAATTTTCAGACTGGATCCATGAACATCAATCAATCATTAAGAATTTCTACATCAAATAATCTCCTTTTCACCAATTAGAACTGAATCAAGTAGATACTTCTCTAACAGTTGTACCCAAAACACAGTAACAGTAACAACACACCAAATTTTGAACCCAGGCCACTGCAGCAATAAACAGAAGCAGCTAGATCACAACTCAAAAGATATACGTTATTTTAATAGCCTGAAACCTGCGTGCATACGCTTCTGAGTGTGGACCAACCTGCGTATACACTGGTTTTATTCACTGAACCAGCGTGTATACGCGCCTTCACTTCACTGAACTGTGTATAGATCTATAAAGGATAATTCACTCTTTCAAATATTCAAACAGTAATTAACCCAGATTATCAGATTTATAGATCAAGCCTGCGCCACATATAACATATCAAAATCATACAAAGATACTATCATTCAAGCCTTAAGATTATGATCCATCAATAGAACTTATCCTTCTCTTTGCGCTAAGGTTCCTCCTTCATTCAGATCCAGATCTGCACCATAACCCCAATCATCAATATTTCAAATCTAGCACTTATTAGATATTCAATTAGTTAAGACCGTCCTTTGCCAAATGATCTCCTTCCTCTTTTATAGTCTTAGGCCTTTCACAATACCACGGTCCAAAACCATAGTAAAACAATACCAAGGACCCAATACTTGGGATCAATACTTCTGACGAGATACCATGGTCCAAAACCATAGGTTCAAATACCAAGGACTAACTACCACGGACCAAAAGTAAGTTCTCCAACATATACGCACTTTTCCTTGCATGAAAGTGCGTGTATACGCATATGCGCCTTTGTAACGTCTAACCCGCGTGTATACGCATCTTCGTCTAGGTGAACCTGCGTATATATCTTTTTCTTCATTCTGAGAGCCTGTACTGAGATATGTCACCAAAGTGAGTTTCCATCAAGGACAACACCTGTGCCATAACTCTAAATCAGTGCCATAATACCAACAATGTTAAAATTTTTAACTCGGCGCAAGAGAATCAATACATAAAAGAAATGAAGACCTGAAAAATGATTTTGATGATGATCTAAATGAAGAGTCTTTAGAGCACCCTAATAAGAGAGAGCAGTGAAATATAAACATCCTCTTTATCGCACATGTATGAATTTCTGATAAAATCCCCTATTCTCCTTGGTGCAATCGACAATGAAACCCAACAAAATTAACATAGTCCGTCAAGAAAATGCTTACAGGCTTACCTCTGAGAGATGAATCCACATAGACATGATATTTGCAAGGGTTACGACGTTGTTCAATCCCTTTTTCTTTGCCCTTAGATTCAATGTCTACGTAACAGGAATAATCTGAGAGAATGGTCGCTGCATTGGGAGATGATGTGTAAAAAATGGGTAACCAACCATAAGTCCACTACTAGATACCACAACGGAGAAACCCATTTGGGAGCCTATCATTGTACCAACACTATGCACCATATACACCTTGAATCCACATAGACATGATATTTTCAAGGGTTACGATGTTTTTCAATCTCTTTTTCTTTTCCCTTAGATTCAATGTCTACGTAACAGGAATAATCTGAGAGAATGGTCGCTGCACTGGGAGACAATTCGTAAAAAATTGGCGACCAACTGTAAGTCCACTACTGAATACCACAATGGAGAAACCCATTTGGGAGCCTATCATTGTACCAACACAATGCACCATATACGCCCTGAATCCACATAAACATGATATTTACAATGATTACGACGTTGTTCAATCCCTTTTTCTTTTCCCTTAGATTCAATGTCAACATTAACAGGAATAATCTAAGAGAATGGTCGTTGCATTGGGAGACGATGCGTAAAAAAATGGGCGACCAACCTTAAGTCCACTACTAGATACCACAATGGAGAAACCCATTCAGGAGCCTATCATTGTACCAACACTATGCACCATATACGCCCTCCAACTCCATCTTTTAACATCTTCACTTTACAGCAGGATCTCAGGAATTTCTCCTCCAGAAAAATGCTTCAAAGTCGACCATCCATATTCAACAGTGAATTTGGCAAGTTGGGTTTCTCGCCTCAGCATGGATGCAAATGTTATGAAACCAGCTCAAGAAAAGATAGAAAAGTTAGATCAATGCCTTAGAATTCAGCCTCTTCGAGGGGGCAACCTCCTTTACATTACATAAATGAACAATTCTTGGATGATACAAATCCTTTCTATATATAGGAGTCTAAGGAGTCACAATATAATCCAGCCGACCTAATAATAATAACATAAAGCCACAAAAATAACAATAGAGGGATTCTATGGGGCACAGCAATATAAATAAGGGGTATAACTACAATAGTAATGGGGTAATCACTAGTATTATAGGAACCCAACATGCCCCTATCCTTCAAAAAAGTGTTGTCCTCAACGCTTGAGTAGTTCTGGATACTTCTGCATAAAATTCTCATCCTCCCATGTGGAATCTTCAGCGGATAAGTTCTTCCACTTGATAAGATACTCTGAAATTGATCGATTTCGTAGCTGTCGAGTTCTTGTTTCTGTGACTGCTTCCGGTTCCAATATAATTTTTCCTTCCTCGTCAAGTTCTGGCAATATTGTTTGAATTGGGAGCTTGTCACCTATAACCTTCTTTAAACATGAAACATGGAAAACTGGGTGCAATCGAGAAGCTGCAGGAAGCTCCAATTTGTATGCCATAGTACCAATCTTTTGCAACACCTTGTACGGACCATAATACTTTGGTGATAATTTATTATCCTTCTTAGCTTGCTTTAGGGACATTTGCTTATATGGTTGTAGCCGTAGGAATACCCAATCACCTACATCAAAACTTCTTTCACTGCGATGTTGATCTGCCTGTTGTTTCATTCTATTTTGTGCCAACACGAGGTTATCCTTTAAGAGTTGGAGGACTTGTTGTTGATGTTCGATGTGATGTTCCACTGCCTGAACCTTAGAATTTTCTCTTAAATATGATGTGATGGATGGTGGTTGATACCCATAAAGTGCCATAAATGGGGTCATTTTTGTTGTTGTATGGAAGGAAGTGTTATACCACCATTCAGCCAGAGGCAACCATTTGACCCATTGTGTCTGTTTATCAGATACAAAGCAACGAAGATATCCTTCCAAACATTTGTTTACTATCTCAGTTTGCCCATCAGATTGAGGATGATAAGATGAGCTATGAGCTAACTGAGTACCAAGACAAGAAAATAATTTTGTCCAAAAATTTCCAGTGAAAATGGGATCTCTGTCACTTACAATAATCTTTGGGTTTCCATGTAGCTTTTGAATTGTTTCCATAAATGCAGTAGAAACTGTACTGGCTTTAAATGGATGTGATAATGCACAAAAGTGTGCATACTTGGTAAGTCTGTCAACTACCACCATGATGACACTCTTTCCCTCAGACTTGGGTAAACCTGTGATAAAATCCATTGAAACCTCCTCCCAACGTTGGCTTGGAATGGATAAAGGTTGTAATAGACCCGGTGTCTTAATTGTTTCAACTTTATTTTGCTGGCAAACCAAACATTCCGCCACAAACTTTTGAATATCTGATTTAAGGCCATCCCAAAAAAATTCCTTCTTAACCCTGTGGTAAGTTTTTAAAAATCCTGAGTGCCCTCCTAAGGGAGAAGTGTGCAATTCCATAAGAATCTTTTGTTTTAGCTGGGAATTCTTACAGAGGTATAAGCGATCTTTGTACCATAACGAATCATTTTGCCAGCTAAATGTATCAGAAGTACTGGAATCTTGTTGTAGCTTTCGAATAAGTGCCCACACTTCTTCGTCATTCTTCCATTCCTCCCTTGCTTCGTTTATCCAATCTGGTTGGATAATAGAAATGGCACACAACAATGCTTCCACATCCTCATCCTTTCTTGAGAGTGCATCTGCCACCACATTTTGCTTCCCTTTTTTGTAGATGATTTCAAAGTCATAACCCAACATCTTTGTGACCCACTTTTGTTGCTCTTCAGAGGATAATCTTTGTTCTAAAAAGTATTTAAGGCTATCATGATCCGTTTTTACCTTGAAGTGTCTTCCCATTAGGTAGGGTCGCCATTTCTTAAGTGCATGGAGTATTGCCAACATTTCCTTCTCATAAATAGCTTTGCTTAAAAACTTTCCCTTGATTGGACGACTTTCAAAAGCAATGGGTCTTTCATCTTGCATTAGAACAGCACCAATTCCATTTCCTGAAGCATCACATTCCACAATAAAGGTTTTTGTGAAGTCCGGTGTAGCTAAGACCGGTGCTTGGCACATTGCCTCTTTAAGATGTTCAAAGGCCTTTGTTGCTTCCGGAGTCCATGAAAATGAATCTTTCTTCAATAATGTTGTTAGAGGTGCTGCTATTCTCCCATAATTCTTAACAAACTTGCGATAATACCCTGTCAACCCAAGAAATCCTCGCAGATGCTTTATGGATGTGGGGATTTTCCATTCCTTAATGGCTTTAATTTTGCTAGGGTCTACCTTAACTCCTTCATGAGATACAATATGACCCAAATATTCCACCTCCTGGACTCCAAAGAAACATTTGGATCTTTTTGCATATAATTGTTTCTCCTCCAATAGTTGTAGCACCCTGTCAACATGTTCAACATGATCCTTCCAAGACTTGTTGTAGATTAGTATATCATCAAAAAATACTAACACAAATTTTCTAAGGAATGGTTTGAAAATTGAATTCATCAAACCTTGAAATGTTGAAGGTGCATTGGTAAGGCCAAAAGGCATGACCAAAAATTCATAATGACCCTCATGAGTTCTAAATGTCGTTTTCGGAATGTCTTCAATCTTCATTCTGATTTGATGATATCCCGAACGAAGATCCAACTTGGTGAAGTAAATTGATCCATGCAATTCATCCAGTAATTCATCAATAACAGGAATGGGGAACTTATCTTTAATAGTGAGCTTGTTGAGCTCCCTATAATCCGGACACATGCGCCATGATCCATCCTTCTTGTGCACCAATACTACTGGAGCTGAGAAAGAACTTTGACTCGGTTGAATTATACCAGCCTCTAGCATTTCTGCAACCATACGTTCAATTTCACTTTTTTGGGCATAGGGATATCTGTACGGCCTGATGTTTGGAGGAACACTTCCTGGAATCAGATGAATAGCATGATCATGATCACGCATAGGTGGGAGACCTTTTGGAGTCTCAAATACCTTGGAATGATTGTCCAGGACTTTTTGGAGATCTGGAGAAATAGATGATTCCAATGTGGAAACATCTAGCGAACATAATTGTGCAATTACACCTCTTTGCTCCTTTTTTAGAAGCTTTGTCATGCCATTAGAGCTGATTATCTTTCCTGGTTTCCCTGCAATACCCCTTAATTCAACTTCCTTTCCTTCCGTAGAAAATTTGATGAAAAGTTCTTGAAAATTAAAAGCTATTGTACCCAAGGATTGTAGCCATTGGACTCCTAGTACAACATCAGCACCTCCCATTGGAATGGAAAGCATTGGGCTAGTCAATACATATTCTCCCATGGATAGCTTGATATTATGGCACTTTCCAGAGCAATTTATTGTTCCTCCATTTGCAATCATCACTTGACACTCTGGTGCTGGATATAGGAAGCAATTCAATTCTTTTGCTACCCTACAATGAATAAAATTGTGGGTGCTTCCTGAATCAATCAACACTATTACCTTTTTCTTCTTGATTTGTCCTTCTATCTTGATGGTTTGAGGAGTGGTAATTCCCGCCAATGCATTACAAGATATGGTCGGATTTATTTGTTCTTCATCTAGGCTTTGTTCCTGGAGTATATCTTCTTCTTTTGACCTTTCTTGCTCCTTTTCTTCTTCCTCTTCACAATCTATGTAGAATAATTTCTTCTCAGCACACTTATGACCTTTAGTGTATTTGCTATCACAACTGTAACAAAGCCCTTTTGCTCTTTTTTCTTCCAATTGTTGTGGTGTCAACCTTATAGGTTGTGGAAGACTAGGGGCAACAACACTTCCATCTTTATAGTTGTGAGTGGTATGCTTCCTGGTTGCCATAATTTTGCTTTCCATTTTTCTTGCTAACCTGAATGCCTTCTCTAATGAATCAGGTTCCCAAAGGCGAACATCATGTTGGATATTATCCTTTAAAGACCCTATGAACACATCAATCCTATGCTCCTCTGGAATATCTTTTACCCTTATGTTCAATTTTTGGAACTCCTCAATGTGCTCCATTACTGAACCCTTTTGTTTGAGACTTATCAATTGGCTAAAAAAAGTGTTGCTTTTTGTATCTTCATAATGTGCTATCAATTCTTCCGTAAAAATTGCCCAAGTGATAAATTGTTTACGAGAGCAAAGCCATTGATACCATACAAACTGATTTGGTTCCAAATATACAGTTGCCATACGTACCTTTTGTGCGTTTTGCACATTATTGAGATCGAAGAATTGCTCCATCTGTAATATCCATGTGGCGAGATCCTTGCCATCAAACTTCCTCATATCGATTTTTGGAATATGGTGATTCTTCGATCCAACATTAGCGTCTATGGAATCATGATTAACATTTCTTTTGTTCTCATCATGAGTTTCCTTTACTACCTTTTCACCATTAGTGACCCTTTCTTGTAGTAACTTCTTCAATTCTTCCATGTCTGTCTTCAAATCTATCTTCAAATATGTCATGTCTCTCTTCAAATCTGTCTTTGAATCATCCATCTTAGCTTCCATGCCCTTTATCTTAGATTCCACGCCACTTATCTTAGCTTCTGTTAGCTTTTGTGAGCATGACATTTGTTGCACTTGTTCTTGTAATTTTGATATATCATGTAGCATTTCTTCCTCTTCTTCATGAGTCATGCTAGAGCTTTCAGGTTCCTTACTAGGTGTTTTCATTTTCTTTCCTCAGGGCATCAGTTACCGATAATAATGCTTTACTATGCCCTTTGAATTCCGTTAAACCAAGCTTACACAAAAATTTAAAAAAAAACTACACACATTTTTTCACTTTATAAAAGCCTGATATTGAATCTGATGTATCTCTGTAATTTCGGATCATCCAGTTCTGAAATTGCTACCTGTAGTAGCCTTCTGCGTCCTCTTTCCAATGCGACAAGTCTGAGCCAAATTGGATTCTCCAAGTAAGAGTTATGTGAAATCTCCCATAGTGACTTGCTTTTAGACTGGTTCAGTAGAGCGAACTTGTACGACGTGCCACGAGTCACTGTTTCAACCTTTGAATCTGAAACACACATACAAGAAACTACAGTCCGTCCTATTTCTTTACCTTCTTACGAAATTTCAATTTGATCCCCAGAGAGAAAGTTATGATCATTTTCCTCAGGTCACCTATTTTGAATGTAATTCAGGAGTCTGCAAAAAGACCAACTTCCTCAGATCATATCTCCGCAAATATTGTGTGAAAAGCTCTGAAATTTGGACCCAAGGTTCCGTGTGATTTCTTCTCAAATGGGTGTTTTTTGTGACTTCTGAAACATCACAAAAAAAAAGTTATAGTGAAAATTCCACGATGACCTGTTTGGAGCAGTGAAACCCTAGAATCCAAAGCTCTGATACCAAATGTTATGAAACCAGCTCAAGAAAAGATAGATCAACGCCTTAGAATTCAGCCTCTTCGAGGGGGAAACCTCCTTTACATTACATAAATGAACAATTCTTGGATGATACAAATGACAAAACCTCCTTTCTATATATAGGAGTCTAAGGAGTCACAATATAATCCAGCCGACCTAATAATAATAATATAAAGCCAAAAAAATAACAATAGAGGGATTCTATGGGGCACAGAAATAACAATATGGGGGTAATAGGGGCACAACAATATAAATAAGGGGTATAACTACAATAGTAATGGGGTAATCACTAGTATTATAGGGACCCAACAGCAAATGATATAATTTAAAAAACCAAGGAAACCGCCTCAACATGGATTCAAAGGATTTAATTAAAAAAACAAAGAAACATGGATTCGGAGGATTTAATTTAAAAATCCAAGAAACTGCCTCACCATCGATGCAGAGGATCTAATACACTGGCACAATGAGGCACTCTAGCTTGCTATCAATATTTTCTTCGTAGTTGTTCCCGATATTGTCCACGTCCTAGAATATATTCTCCATTGCACAAAAGAAGAAGTCCATATTATCTGGATGAGTGGCCTCCCTAATGTTGTTGATCCTAGTCATCATTCTACGCATGGCTCTCTTTTTTATTGTCCATTCGAGAAAGATTTTCTCTGTTGGATGATAGGCACCCGAAAAAACAACTTGAGGGACATAAGCTTTCTTGTTTTTTGTCTCTTTGAGGAATTTGGGAACTCTAAATATGGAAACAATGAACTACAATCTAGGACCGGCATGGCATTCCTGTGGAATATGAATATGAAACTACTCAACATGGATGCACAAGATTTAATTTAAAAAACCGGAAACATGGATCCAGAGGATCTAAATTAAAAAATCAAGAAACCTCTCACCAAGATGAAGAGGATCACCGAGAAACATAGGCTCTCAGGAATTTCTCCTCAAGAAAAACACTCTCAATGGTCATTACTTGATGATGGCCACCACCCAGATCCATATTGGCATGTCATATTTCTCTCGATTTCTATGAAATTAAGGATCTATACTTCCACCTCATCAAGAATGCCGAAAATCTAATTTAAAAACCAGACAACTCTGAACATAAATTTACGAGAATTAAATATCTAAAATAAAATCAATTCCTCTCTCATTCACATAATTTTAATTTTATTTGCAGCCCACAACCCATAATCAGAGTTATCAATACAAAGAGTTTAAAAATAAATTTACCAGAATGCCTCATTTACTTGTGATCGAGTCATTCGAATGCCTCAGTTAACTGTGATCCCTAAGCAGAGCCACTGAGGAGTAGATCCACACCTTCACTATTTTGTATAGGCTTCAACTGTAATCGATAAATTAACTCTCATGGAGATCCAAGGTAGTGACATCGATGCATTTGACGGGACCACTGTGCCCCTCCATCACTGCAACACAACATATTTTGGTGCCACCTGCTTCCCTTTTCCAAACCCTAATCATCGTATCGGCTGAGCCACTGAGGATCAGATCACCAATGGCCTCCAAATAGAGAATAGAGTGAAGGTGGCCTCTAAGGAAACCAGAGTAATGCAATATTCAGTCTTCCTCCCAGTAATGAATATATCCATCGTAACATCCCACTTACAAAATGGGCGAATCATCCGGACTGAGGGTGAGTGCTTTCACGGGGATCGTTGCATGTTGAGAGTCATCATTAAGTTGTGCTGCACTCGCCCATGATTCCATTTATTCATGAAAATAGGGGTCAAACAAATCGATGAACTTTTTGAAATTCAACCTTGAAACCCTAACTGCGGGTGAATCACTAGAAAAAGTAGAACAAATAAGTATGAAAACATAGAAAAAATATGCAGCTAAGGCATCAAAGTTCAATGGATTTGAAGAACAAGAATCGATCTAGATATCCTAAAAATCGATCCAGTGACTAGTACCTGTTTCCATATATTCCCAACGAAGATTGGAGATTCATATTGCCCTGTCAAACTATTTTTCTTGCCTTTGTCTTTTTGGTGGGAATTAGATCATGGTAAAATATGTTTAACCACGTGCCCAATTTTGAGCAATATGTGTTATGTGTTAAATTATGGGATGGATAGATATATTTGAAAGCACTCAATTTTGAGCAATCTATTTTAAATTTATTTGAATATTTTTGACATTTGTTTTTTTCTCGACATTTGTTTTTTTAAAATGGTGTGGAAAATAAAAACTTTTCTTCATTGTGAAATGTCACAAAAGTATGCATGTTAACCATTTTGGAGGTCAAAAGTTTCTAAGAGCTTAAATATTTGAGATGTAAGAGTGAGATACTTGACACACTGAGTTTTTACATCTTGGATAAGATTTTTGTTTCATTTTATATATTAGAATTTTCTGATGGCACATTATGATGTTAGTAGTGTTTGGTAGCTTACAACAACATATTTTTCATTTTTTTTCATAGCATAGGTTTTTTCATCTGCACATTGAGTAGGGTTGTATTCATATGCTCGTGCACATCATTGTAACCTTGCTCATCATATCATTTTTAGTAGCTCTCGCAAGTTTAGTGATAACCTATCTAGTAGCAATTTCACATTCATAGCTCCATCACTAAATTGAGAAGAAAGTGGGGAAAATATCCATCTAAGCTGGGAGGACCTAATATGACACATTAGGCCATGATCGTCAAGGAGCATCATCACTAGTAGTTCACCTCCCATGAAGGATCCCTTTCTAGACCTTAAATGCTAGTTTGTTAGTTAGTTGCATATTTTGTTGTTTCTTCTAGCCTTTAATTTGTATGCATGCCAAATTTAAGGATTGACTCTTCAATTGGTGATCTCTTTGTAAAACTATAAAAATTCCATTGCCAAATTAATAAGAACCAATAATTTTTCTTTGGGATTCATTTATGGTTTACTTTCTCTATTCTCTGGGTATTTTTTTTGCATTTCTTTGTAGATGTTTGAGATAAATATCATTAAACCTCATAACTTATTCTTCTACATGAAAATTTTCTAGGTTTTGACAACATACCAATAAGACGATGAGTGACATACCTAGACCCTTAGTCTAAGGCATGTTACCATAAATTCAACTTTAATACCATTTTGAAATAAATGAATGTATGTTGTCTAACATATAGGCTCATGTGATTGTCCATGATTTTAAAATTCAAGAATGTAGATGAATTAATCATGCACAACATAAATTGAATGTAACATTCAAGCATAACATTTACATATTAAATAACAAAGTGATTGGAATATTTATCCTTATAAATGTTTTACACAACTAGCTACAAATGTCAAATACTCCATCCAACCATAGTTATTTTTGGACTAATTCTCTCTATAATAGGCCACCCCTAATCTAGGGCTATGATTCCACAAAGGTGAGCATGCTCCTATGGATGTCTATAGTCAACACTAAGAGACCAATACCTACTAAATTAAGAGTGATGCGACCCCTACAATAATTCCTACAATCATATTTCACAATCTAAGGATGATATTTATTTCTATGTGTTAACACCCAGGTTGTTCCCTATGACTCCCAAGGGAATACGGCCGGGGTAACCACTAACCAATCTTTGGATCACAGTTTCTAGCCAAACTGTAATCAGAGAGGGCTCTCTCTTTATGTTTTGTCTCTGTTATGATGGTGTTTTAGGCTAGCTATTATGCTCAGGCTTTGATTTATGTTTTGGTTGAAGGATTTCTTTCAGGTCTTATGATATACTGTTCAGAGAGTAAAATATCATTGGGCAATGGAGTCTGGAGTTGAGAAATACTTTGAAATGCAGGATTGGTGGTGTTCAAACTGCAGGGCCGATTGTGTATCTTAAACAAACAAAGTTAGCTTTAAATGGTGATGTATGTCAACCAACAGAAAGCAATTAAGAATTTTCTATTAAGCTGGTGAGGTGAAAGTGAACACGCTGCACAGGAGCAAAACATGAATTCCTGCGACAAAGGCCACTGTGAAAGGTGTATTCTGAAAGTGCAGCAATTAAGAATTACACTTGTCTAGATTACAGCTGAAGAAAACATTCATTAACAACACAGATTGAACCCAGGGTACTCAGTGAATAAATCCTGAAAGTTATTCTTTTTCCTTGTTGCTTAGTATTGAAAATCAGCTAACATATATGGATTTTAACAAAACTAGTAAATAACAGAGAGAGTTACAGAGACTTATTGTATGATGAAATACACAGGAATCCAGCAGTTATCAACAGACACCAGAACGCATTCAACACCTCAGAAATCCGAGAAATTCCATCACTTTCTTCATTAAACTTCTGAAAGGATTATAGCATAAGAATTTCTCTAGGAGAAATCAACAACAACCCTTGCAAGCTCATGCGAAGGGGACTTTATAGGAATGTTTCTACAAAATATCTCAGGCATTGAGTCATCTGAGAGAGAAAATATCTTCATAAATTCGTATAGAAAGTAGAAAAGAAGTTATTACAACTTTGAATGCAGCATAAGTGCTCTTTAAGTTTGTCAGAGGATAATTTTGACCTTTGGAGGTCAGGGAGTCAGTTGAGCCGCTCTGCTTTAATGCTGGTGGACGCGTCTTTATGTTTGCTGCGCTGTATTTTCTGGGGTTTGCCACCTGTGACTGTGATTACTGCTGTGGTGACCGAATAATTGAAGTTATCGTGGCAGAATCTGAAGCATGGATTGCCACCAATCCTCCTTAGGCATTTGATGTCTGCGCATCTTTATCAACGTTTCCTCGGCCTCTGTATGCCTATAAAGATTGGGAGGAGTCTCGAACAGGTGATTTACTTCATTCTCAATGAAGAACAGGCCTTCAAGTTTTTCATATATGCTCTGTCCTGTAGGAGGCCCTGCTGGTTCAGATGTGCTACCAGATGCAATAATCTAATTTTCAATAGTGGTTGCCATTCTATTGGCCATTTGATCTAGGGAGATCAGCTTTCCTGCACCATTCAGTAGGCTGGGTAGGCCTTTTCCTTGCAGCACTCCCATTTTGGCTTTGTACTCCTCCACATCTGCTTGCATCTCATAGAATTTCCTCTCTACTGTTTGTATATAATTTCTGAGGGTAAGCACTTTCTTAGCAGAGAGGACAGCCTCTGTTCTATTGGGAATGCCTATGGCTGCCAATTCCTCCCTTTCTTGCCTGTTCAAGAAGTCTATCATCCTGTTCGCTTGCTCTGCTCTGTTTCCCAGCACTGTCTTGGCCCTCTGAATATCTGCTTGAGCTTGGGCCATTAAATCCATCTACTCATGCATTATTTTTATTGACCTCCACTGCTGCTTGATGGATTGGCCAATTTTGGCCCATAGAATTCTTTTGATGTCAGCCATGGCAGTCTCTAGATTCAGCTCTTTCTCTAGGGCCTTTATCTTTTCCTTTTGGGCCTTTATTTCTCTGCCCTGTTCTGCTACAGTCACTTTAGACTTGTCATATTTGGCATCCAGTTCTGCCAATTTTTCCTTGGCCTTCTTTATTTCGTCTGCTTGGAGCTCCATTTCTTTGACGGCCTTGGTCAATTCTTCTACACTTGGACTAGCATCTGGGGCTGTTGCTACTCCTGCTGCTTCTGTTATGGGGGCCACTGCTGCTCCTGAAGTTGCTGCTGTTGTTGATGTAGTTGGAAGAGCTTGGGAAGTGGAGTCTGCTTGTTTTTCCTGTAATATTCCTTCCAGCTCTTTCTCCAGTTCCCTAATCCTTTGGTCTTGCTGCATTAGGAGGTCTAGCTGGTCCTCAGCCCGTTTTTGCTTTTGGAGTTCTGCTGTTTGAGGGTGCTCTGTGGGCTGCAGCCTCAACCTCTTCTTCATTGCGTTCAAGTCATCATCCTTTTTCTTCAGGAGGGCCTTTACACCCGTTGGATCACTAGGATCATGTCCTAGATCGATGATGATCTCCTCCAGGGACTTTATCCTGTTGTCCTTGGCTTGGGATGATAATCTCTCAAAATCCAACTGGGTGTTGGTGTTTTTGAGGGATTATCATCAGCTCATGGGCCATGGTGGCCTTCTCTATTAGGGTCGTATAGACCATCTCTCCAGTTTGCCTGTGGAGTTCAATCTGGTCCATCGGATGTATATCTTTGGCTAGGACCTCCACCCTTGTTTTTATGAAATCTGTCGGTGTCTTAGGCTCCGGCCCCATTGGCTTGAAGTGGCTCAGGAGCAATCTCTCCTCCTGAATGTCGTATACCGACAATAGTCTCTCTTGCTCGGCTGGTGTTGCATCAACGAATTGCTTGTAGACTTTGGCCCTCAGCAGCTCATTCTGAGCTTTTATCTGTTTGAAAGAAACCTTGGTGCTTTTGGGCTTCTTGGTCAGCTGGGAAGAGGAGGACACCTCTAAGCCATGTTGTAAAATTTGCTCCTGCTGAAAGGAGCTTGTACCTGTATGTTGGCTGCCCTCCTTGTCTTTTCTCTCACTCTCCAAGACATCATCAGTAATGTCTTCCACCTCTGGGGAGTCTGCCCTTTGCCTTTTGGCTTCTGGCTGGTGGGAGGATCCACTGAGAGGAGTGGACTCTGCTCTTTGTCTTTTAGTTCCCCTTTCCTCATGTGCTGGGGTCTGTAAGATTGGGGCAGTTACTGGCTCTTTTTGTGGAGGTGGAATTTGCAGTGGTGGAGCTGCTGGTAGCTGAGTCTCTGGAGGGACATTTTGCCCTTGCTGCTGTTCTTGTTGCTGCCCTGTTTGCTGCTCTATTTCAGGGGCAGGCTTTTCTTTTGTTACCTCCTCTTCTGTGCCCATTATACCCTTGCCTTTATCTAACACTGGTGCTGATGTAGAAGGTGCCTGTGGTGTAGTCTTTGTAGCCGAGGTCCCTTCTCCTATTGAATAAGGCGGTCTGAAAGGTACCTGCTGCACATATTCTAGGTCAATAGTCTTTTCAAGCTCCCTCCTATTCTTTAGCATTCTTTCTTCCTCAGTTAGATTTTCCACTAGAGTGTCCATCTGCCATTCTTGTAGGTTGGCATATTTTTCAATGTGAGGGTAATGGCAATGTTTGATGCCTAACAGCCTATACTTGTTTCTTCTGGAAGTGATGAAACCTTGAGGGTCATAATGGACCCACCGAAAGCTATAGGATAACTGGTATTTATCCTTGAGGATTAGGTCTGCCTCTTCCCACCCTTCTTTTTTGTTCATGATGAAGGGGCCTAACTCGTGTTTGAACTTGAGGTGGGCCTTCTTTTTGGCGCTGTGGAAATGGGTGAGGTCTGACTGAATCAACTGCCTGTAATATTCTAAGGCAAATAACCTCATTGGTACATATTTTGGGAGCCTGTATGGACAGAGCTCACAGCCATAAATCCTAATGACAGTATGGTTCTCATATAGGTACCAGTCACCTATTTTATTTTTCTTTGAAAGCTGCAGAGCTTTCTTTATCTCATTTGATACCCTGGGAGGAGGGGACTTCATTAACAGGCAAGAGACTGGGTATACAAACTGGTCAACAAATTCACAGTAAGTGTAGGGTGAGTTTGTGACCTTATGAAAGACAGGGGTCCAGAAGATAACAGATCTTCTCTCCCCTCTCTGATCTAGCCTTCTGATGTAGCATGGGAAGGCTTCAGAGTGGTAGTACATGAATAGGTGGTAAATATATGCTGAGTACCTGAAGACCCCTTGCCTGTCCAGCTTGCTCAGTTGATCATGAATCTTATTGGCAATGAATTTAGCAAAGTTATATTTCCTGGCAGGGGGTTGCCGTGGGCTATATGCAGATAGCAATACCAGCATCGTTCTGTCCACATGCTCACTGTTTTTGTATCCCAGCACATAGGCAATCATGTCCAGTAAAAGCCTGCCTATGTCATTGAAATGGATACCCAGGTAGGGAGGTGGCTCTGTAGACTGGCACTCAGGTCTCATGAAATCTCTGGTGACCTTTTGAATCTCCTCACTGGTCATCTTTTCACCAGTCTCTATCAAATGGCTCAAGGAAAACGGGATTAGCAATTCTGTCTGGTCAAAGTGTAACATTTTGTTGATAGACTCAGCATTGATGTAGAAAAGGATTCTTCCAGATGGAGTGCAAACAGTTCTGTGCTGCTCATTGTAGTTTTCAGCACATAGGTGAATGATCTCAGGGAAGACATTTACAGCTGGGAGACAATAATATGGTAGGTTTGACTCCCATATCCCATGTGTGCCATGACCATCCTTATAGTCTTCTCTCAACTGACTGAAAGTTTGTAAGAAATCCCTGTTGCCCTCAAAGTCTTCAATAAGACAGTCCTTGTCAACCAATGGCAAGGCCTCCAGCTCTCTACTTGTTGGATTCAATGGAGCTACACTGAGGGATGAGGATGCAGAAGCAGACATTGTAAAGCTTGATTTGAAATAAGGTGATGGCAATTGTTAGACCAAGTCTTAGGCGTTTTTTCTCAGTGAAAATGCAGGCTGGTCTATGCAGTTTGCTGCAACCTTTCAGGGATGTGAACTGCCAGGGGTAAGTTGCAGAAGTAATGAGGTTTCTTTTGGTAAGAATACAGGTGGCCTGTACTCGGCAAAAGGGAACAATGCCGAGCAGCTCGAGGGCAATTTTACGGTTTCAACCCGTGGAATGACCGCTCCAGTATTGAATTATAGTTCAGGGGTGGTGCAGGTTGCTTGAGCTTACTAAGCAGAGTTCAATTCTAGGATTTTTATCAGTTCTTAATGGTGAATTCACAGAGAATTGGAATGCATGGGCAAAAGTGGGGAAAAACTGGTGAAATACCTGGAATACTAGCTTGGAAGCCTGCGGGCTGGGCTGTGGAAGTTAAATGCCGTCAAAATCTGGACTTGCAGCGGTTGAAATGTCAAATTTGATGGCTGGGGACAAATTTCGCGGCAGCTGCTTGTCAACGGCTCCTTCTTTTGCGCGTGAAAATGACCGAAAACGGTTCATTTGGTCGTTTATAACGTTAAATTTGGAAAAAGTATGTATTTGGCGCTTTTCCGCCGATGACATCAGCATGACGTCATGGCGGGGCCCGGGTACGGAGGTGACGTGGCTGCTGAGGTGTGAGCCAGGGTGGCAGGACATGGTGGCGGGTGAATGAGGTGGCAGGGGTACGTGGAGGATCACATGGCGTGGGGTGGGCGAACAGGTACTACGTCAGGATGATGCAATGATGACATGAGGGGTGGCGGTTTGGAACAGTGGTAAGCGGGTTCCCCGCACCGCTTTTGCTGGCGAGTGGTATTGGGGAGGGGGGCTCCGAACAACCCCGGCGGTTGACACACGTCCAGGGTACGGAGCGTGAAACCACTTTCCCCGGACGCTAAAGTTCGGCAGGTCGGGGGACGAAAATGACCGCCCATCGTTAGATCTGGGCGGCGGAGATCGGACGGCTGGCGGGTCCTCCGACGGATCGTGCAGGTTGGGGGGGGGGGGTCCCGCCGGCTTAATATTATATTCAATTTAATATTTCGGGCGGAGAACTATAGGAAAATGGGTTTTGCATGGTTTTGGGGATTTTTTCGGGTTTTCAAGGTTTTTTATGAGAGAGAGGGGTTTATAGGGGTGATTTTGGCAAGGAAAACAGGGGTTTTTTGTGTTTTTGAGCTAAGGGACGGTGAGGGCCGAGGGAAGAGGTTACTGCTCATAACCAGGGGTTAGAGCAGCTCCAAGATAGGGTTGACCACAGTCCCAGATGGACTAAAGTCTCCCTTGATTATTTATTTGGCTATAGTGCCAAGAGGAAGATATGTACATAGTGCTGGGATTTATACACCTTAGTGTTATTTACTAGTAGGGGAAAGGTAATGTAGGGGGTTTACATAGTAGTGTTAGAGTTAATATGGATGAAGGGGTAAATGGAGGGGAAACCATTAAGCTTATTTGAAACTTACTTAGTTTAGAGAGTAGATCAAAATGAAAAGATTTTTAGACAAGAAATGTGGCTTTTGAATGAACAAGAACCACCATGAAACCATGATCTTCTTCCATGAATCTCAGCTGATGAGGGGATGTTAGTAATGAAATGGAAGGGGGAGGAGGGAGGTTAGTCATGCTCCTTGCTGTAACTTGATGAAGATGAACACCCTGTCAATTGACTGACTTTGCTCTGGTAAACACATTTAACATATCTGCAATGGTAAAGATAACCTTTCTGTAACCCCAACTACTTACCCAGCTACTTACCTAGCATTTTTATTTCTTCTTGGAGGGAGCACTTGGACTTGCAAACCCTTACTTGCCTTTTCTTTTCTTTGGCTTTTTCCTTTTGTTTTCTATCTACTTCTACCCTTATCTCTTCCAAGGTCCTAGATTAAGCTGTTGGGAGCCTTTTCTTCTCTACCTGAACTACTTGTCTGCCAAGATTAAACAGTTTGGACAGACTCCTTTCTCTATTCTACAACTGCAAATTTAAACCATGGAATGATCCAGATTAGACTGTTGGACCATCCATCAAAATTTTAAGTCCACACCAAGCTATAAGCACAGATCAGATTATCTAGGAAATATGTGATCTTTGAATCATCAAAGCAGAGCATATTTGGACCTTCCATAGCCAATCATGAAATATGAAACCTATTGGTATAGGTGTCTAACACTATGTATCATAGTCCCTTATACAATCTCCATCCCCTCTAGGACTCTAACACAAATTGGTAACAAGCTCTTAGTTTTGGGATTTAGGAAATCTAGCTAATAGTGGATAATGGATATAGAAATCCTGTTGGACGTCTATGTTCATCCTTTACCTTCTAACATTACATGTGTTTGGCTATGTAATCAACCTAGTGTCCAATAGTTTTCTAGTACCCTAGTGTCCAACATATGGCACATCACACATTTCTCTTATCACTAAATTTCTCAATTCTTGAGAATTAGGAACATAAACTTGTGTTCCTTTGCAAAAGTTTTCCATCCTCTTCTAGCATGTAGTCGTTAAATTCTTGGTGTGAATTACCTTGTTGTAAGCCTTATTTAATTTGTAAATAGTGTTAGTTTGATCCTAATCTTCCAAAATTATTCTTTTTAAGTCTATGTTGTATATGCTAATAGCTATAGCATGCATTACATGCACCCTCTTAATGCTAAGTGCACTAACCTATTTATTCTCTTTTCCCTTAATGTTGTTGATGTCAAAGTCAGATTCACTAGAGCATTCCAACCATCTAATTTTTCTATGTGAGTATTTCAAACTGCTATGGTCTATTTTCAACTCAAAATTTCATCCCATAAGATAATGTTGACTTCACATTTTCAATGCATGGATAATAGTTGTAAGCTCCAACTCATGGGTAGCATAATTTCTTTCATGTTATTTGATTTTCTTCAATTCATATGACATGCCTATCTTGGATAAGGGGTCCACCAAGTCCTTCTTTACATGCATTTATGCACACCAAAATATCCTCATTTGGATCTGCATTCTTTAGAATAGGTGCATTGGTTAATAAATATTTCAGCTATTGAAAATTATCTTCACAATTTGTAGTCCATTCACTCTATACTCATTTTTGTTGCACTGAAATAATTGAATGTACAATCTTATAGAAACCTTCAATAAATATCATGTGGTAACTAGGTAAACCCATAAACAGTCTCACCTTTGAAATATTCTTTTGGTGATGGCCAACCTTTGATGGATTTCATCTTCCCTGGGTCCATTGCCATGCCCTCCTCTAAGACATTGTGAACTAAATCATGGATTTTCCTTTGATAGAAAGTGCAC
The DNA here is from genome assembly GCA_031772625.1 of Pinus tabuliformis. NCBI lineage: Eukaryota > Viridiplantae > Streptophyta > Pinopsida > Pinales > Pinaceae > Pinus > Pinus tabuliformis. The sequence goes on along the minus strand of CM062819.1, from coordinate 1,675,000,645 downwards.
TTGCTCAACTTTGCATACAATTATTGCTCTTGTAACACCTATAGCACCATCCTCAAATGTCACTCATGCTCCTCTTTTGTCTTGGAGTGTATAAGAATATCACCCAAGAAGGTAATAACAAATTAGTCTATATAAACTCTAAACACTATATTCATCAAACATATAAAACTAGCAATTGCACCACATGTTTCAAAGTAAACGTTGTAAGGTGGCAGCATAGGAAACAATAGCATAGAAGAAAGAAAAAAAATTATGCAATTTTGTTTCTTTACAGCTAGCATTTCTTTTTTTATCATATGTTATATTTCATGGAGATTTCAACCAGGCCAATATTCTAGAATATGTTCAAAATGAAGGTAATGCACAACATCTAAACTCCAAAGGATTTATGAAAATGCTCTTCATTAAGATTCATGAACTATTATAAGTAAATGATTTAAATCAAACATTTCATAGCACAAGTAATCTCATATCACCTTTTATTCACAATGCAATGGATAATAGTTTTTGTTAGAAGGGATTCAAGATAATGTATGTGCATTTTGAGTCATTTTTATGTCAAATTTTGTTATGACTAGAAAAGTTTAGTCATATTGAGTCATTTTTATGTACTTAACATTGCAGATGGATTTAGAGACACTCTTAAAGGGGTCTCTAAATTTTAACACCACAGATGGACTCAAAGACCCCTTTGTCTCTAAATTTAACACTGCAAATGGATTCAAGGAAGGGGTTCTCTGAATCCATCTGTAGTGCTAAAATTTAGAGACAAATGGGTATTCATAATTTTAACATTGTAGATGGATTCAGAGACCCATGTAGTGAAATGTAACACTTCAATATCAAAATTGCAACTTTCCATTTCTGGAGTGACATAATTAAAAATTACTAACATAAATGAGTAATTCATATACTTGTACTTTTTATTTGGTCATATTTTTATTCTTGGACTATAGTAGTCATTTAAGTTAATCATTATTAATTTTATCACTTATTATCCAGTAGTATATTTTAGTCCTAGACTAAATTAGTCATTTAAGTTAGTCACTTTTAGTTTGGTCACTTATTATCTAGTTGTATATTTTATCCCTAGACTAAATTAGTCATTTAAGTTAGTCATTTTTAGTTCGGTCACTTAAAATTGCTCAAATTTAGTAGTAATTCACTTGAAATAATTGCGGTGACTAACGTTTTTAGTCACCTAGTCACTAATTTCATCATTTTCTACTAGTGATTTTTTATTTTTATTGTAGTAGGGTCCATCAAAAGTATGAAACGTGGGTACTCCTTGGATGAGGAATTAAATTTTTCATCTAACGAGTACTCCCGCTCGAAATCTAAGTAAAAACTTAGGGAAATAAGTTGAAAATACGAGTTGAAAAAATAGTTTTATTGTTTTATTATTTTTTAATCTTTGTATTTTTTACTCCAAAAATGGTGAATCATCCCCCGTGGTTGACGTCATAATCTTGAATCATATTGGCACTTATAAAGTTTTTTTTGGTTGTACATTTTTCTTAGGAGGCCCATTTTAGAGACCTCAAAAATCCCCTAATGTTTTCAGATCTGCATTTCTTCAATAGAGGATACTTTGGATTTGAAATTTGGAGTTAGAGATCTCAGAATATTTTCAATAAAAGAGGCATCTTTTATTTCTTCACCAACACTTCTCATGGAATTTACAACTTCATCTACTCTAAGAAAAAGTGCTGCAATGCTTTCATTATCATGCACTTTCAATGTCTCATACTGAATCCTGAATGTTTGAAGTTTAGCACTTTTTACCTTGGTGTCACCTTCATAACTTTGGATAATCTTATCCCACATTCCCTTTGTTGTGTTCAGCTGCATTACCTTCACAAACTCAGTCTCAAGAAGACTTCCCAAGATGGAATTTACAACCTTTGCATTGTTTTCATATTGTTTCTTTCCTGCAGTGTCTGAAGGAATGGAGGCTAGAAATTTATATCCACTTCCAACTATTTCCCATACATCAGCTCCTAATTCCTGCAAGTATGCTCTCATCCTAACTTTCCAAAAGACAAAGTTAGTTCCATTAAATGTAGGAGGTATGATAGAAAATACTCCTTCGTGACTACCCATCTTGACAGATGTCCTTCAAGCGATCAATCTTTTTCCAAAGGACCTACTCTGATTCTAATTGTTGAGAAAAATACTGGGGGGGTGAATCTGTATTTCCAAATCAATAAAATTTTCATTTCATTTCCTGATTTTTGTATGCGACTTTATAGAAGGTAACTTGTGTGTGTACGCAACAGTTCTTAAGACAACTAGCATATATCTAGAAAACTTACTTTGCAATTAATTCATCTTCTGTTTATTTGTACCTATGCATCAGTACTTCATTAAACATTGAATAGATAGTAACCATGTGTAGCAAGAAAAAAATAAGCCATCACACATAAGAAACAAACATGAACACTAGGATTTAAGGTGGAAACCTAATGCGTGAGAAAACTACCCGCTACTATTATCTCTGTCTTCTTTTTAATATAAATAAAAGCTTTTACAATCTTGTACTAGCACAGACTCATACCAGTACACAGGCAACCGCCTGCATAAGGCTACAAGCGTCACTCATTTTCCAACTCCTATTGGATGGGAACTCCAACCCCCTAGATCTTTTACTGGTGTACACTCATACCACTACATAGGCACCAACCCGCAAAAAGCTACAACCTTCACTTGTTCTCTAGATACTATTGGAAGGGAGCTCCAACCCCGTAATCTGATTTACCATCTACCACTAGAAGGAAGCTCCAACTCCCTCAACTCCAGGGATCACGTTTCATAAATTTTCATACTGGATCCACCTGCTACAACACATCACAACTTGTAGGCCACATTTCATCAAATTTTCAGACTAGACCCACTACCAACATTTAATCTCAATATCAATCATCAAACTGTAACTCATCATTGTAACTGAATCAACCAATCACTGAAACCAAATCGACTGAAACTCAACCAACCAACCAGAACAATCAGATCACTGTAACCAAAATATCAAACAACTTACGGTACATCATAAAAACCAGATTCTATTATTGCAAACCCTGATCAACCATATGTTAAAATATGTATGCTACCTTGTAGTAGCAAACCCACATGTGTACACACTTTTCATGAAGTATACTCTCTTACATATCTTCAACCACTGAAACCTGAAAACTGAACCATTTCCATTCTAAAACAAACATTGAATCTTACTCAAATCTATTGTCTCATTTTGAGAAAACCATATTACCTTCACTGAATTTAATCAAAACCAAGTAACTTCAACATTCTTCAAGCAATCAATTCATAATCAAGACATCACTATTTCAGCCCATATCATTGAGAAGACTTCATTGACAGACAACAAAAACACATCAAAACTGTTAAAAGTGATCAGACAACCTTTTCATCAAAAACCCACTTTCTGTATGCATGTTCTTCAAAGCATATCCGCGTGTGTACGCAATTTTCAGAAAACAAACCGCATGTATGCGACTTACCAGAACCACACTAGCGTGTGTATGTGCCTTGCAATCTGTTGGGTCCCTATAATACTAGTGATTACCCCATTACTATTGTAGTTATACCCCTTATTTATATTGTTATGCCCCTATTACCCCCATGTTGTTATTTCTGTGCCCCATGGAATCCCTCTATTGTTATTTTTGTGGCTTTATATTATTATTGTTAGGTTGGCTGGATTATATTGTGACTCCTTAGACTCCTATATATAGAAAGGAGGTTTTGTCATTTGAATCATCGAAGAATTGTTCATTTATGTAATGTAAAGGAGGTTTCCCCCTAGAAGAGGCTAAATTCTAAGGCATTGATCTATCTTTTCTATCTTTTCTTGAGCTGGTTTCATAACATTTGGTATCAGAGCTTTGGATTCTAGGGTTTCGCTGCTCCAAACAGGTCATCGTGGCATTTTCGCTATAACTTTTTTTCTGTGACGTTTCAGAAGTCGCAAAAAAAACACATTTGAGAATAAAACACGCTAAAATTCGGATCCAATGCCATAGTAGAGCATTATTATTGGTAACTAATGCCCCGAGGAAAGAAAATCCAAACACCTAGTAAGGAACTTGAAAGCTCTAGCATGACTCATGAAGAAGAGGAAGAAATACAACATGATATATCAAAATTACAAGACCAAGTGCAACAACTGTCCCTTGCACAAAAAGGAACAGAATCTAAGATGGATGGTTTAAAGAAAGATGTAGAAGCTAAGATGGATGGTTCAAAGAAAGGTGTAGAAGCTAAGATGGACTGTTTAAAGAAAGGCGTAGAAGCTAAGATGATTGACATGGAAGCTAAGATGGATGATTTGAAGATAGATTTGAAGACAGACATGGACGAATTGAAGATAAATATGAATAAGTTGCTACAATAAATAGTCCCTAAGGGTGAAAGGGTACTAAAGGAAACTCATGATGAGAACAAAAGAAATGTTAATCATGATTCCATAGATGTTAATGTTGGATTGAAGACTCACCATATTCCAAAAATCGATATGAGGAAGTTTGATGGCAAGGATCCCGCCACATGGATATTACAGATGGAGCAGTTCTTCGATCTCAATAATGTGCAAAACACACAAAAGGTATGTATGGCAACTGTATATTTGGAACCAAATCAGTTTGTATGGTATCAATGGCTTTGCTCTCGTAAACAATTTATCACTTGGGCAATTTTTATGGAAGAATTGATAGCACATTATGAAGATACAAAAAGCAACACTTTTTTTAGCCAATTGATAAGTCTCAAACAAAAGGGTTCAGTAATGGAGCACATTGAGGAGTTCCAAAAATTGAACATAAGGGTAAAAGATATTCCAGAGGAGCATAGGATTGATGTGTTCATAGGGTCTTTAAAGGATAATATCCAACATGATGTTCGCCTTTGGGAACCTGATTCATTAGAGAAGGCATTCAGGTTAGCAAGAAAAATGGAAAGCAAAATTATGGCAACCAGGAAGCATACCACTCACAACTATAAAGACGGAAGTGTTGTTGCCCCTAGTCTTCCACAACCTATAAGGTTGACACCACAACAATTGGAAGAAAAAAGAGCAAAAGGGCTTTGTTACAGTTGTGATAGCAAATACACTAAAGGTCATAAGTGTGCTGAGAAGAAATTATTCTACATAGATTGTGAAGAGGAAGAAGAAAAGGAGCAAGAAAGGTCAAAAGAAGAAGATATACTCCAGGAACAAAGCCTAGATGAAGAACAAATAAATCCAACCATATCTTGTAATGCATTGGCGGGAATTACCACTCCTCAAACCATCAAGATAGAAGGACAAATCAAGAAGAAAAAGGTAATAGTGTTGATTGATTCAGGAAGCAACCACAATTTTATTCATTGTAGGGTAGCAAAAGAATTGAATTGCTTCCTATATCCAGCACCAGAGTGTCAAGTGATGATTGCAAATGGAGGAACAATAAATTTCTCTGGAAAGTGCCATAATATCAAGCTATCCATGGGAGAATATGTATTGACTAGCCCAATGCTTTCCATTCCAATGGGAGGTGCTGATGTTGTACTAGGAGTCCAATGGCTACAATCCTTGGGTACAATAGCTTTTAATTTTCAAGAAATTTTCATAAAATTTTCTACGGAAGGAAAGGAAGTTGAATTAAGGGGTATTGCAGGGAAACCAGGAAAGATAATCAGCTCTAATGGTATGACAAAGCTTCTAAAAAAGGAGCAAAGAGGTGTAATTGCACAATTATGTTCGCTAGATGTTTCCACATCGGAATCATCTATTTCTCCAGATCTCCAAAAAGTCCTGGACAATCATTCCAAGGTATTTGAGACTCCCAAAGGTCTCCCACCTATGCGTGATCATGATCATGCTATTCATCTGATTCCAGGAAGTGTTCCTCCAAACATCAGGCCGTACAGATATCCCTATGTCCAAAAAAGTGAAATTGAACGTATGGTTGCAGAAATGCTAGAGGCTGGTATAATTCAACCAAGTCAAAGTTCTTTCTCTGCTCTGGTAGTATTGGTGCACAAGAAGGATGGATCATGGTGCATGTGTCCGGATTATAGGGAGCTCAACAAGCTCACTATTAAAGATAAGTTCCCCATTCCTGTCATTGATGAATTACTGGATGAATTGCATGGATCAATTTACTTCACCAAGTTGGATCTTCGTTCGGGATATCATCAAATCAGAATGAAGATTGAAGACATTCCGAAAACGGAATTTAGAACTCATGAGGGTCATTATGAATTTTTGGTCATGCCTTTTGGCCTTACCAATGCACCTTCAACATTTCAAGGTTTGATGAATTCAATTTTCAAACCATTCCTTAGAAAATTTTGTTAGTATTTTTTGATGATATACTAATCTACAGCAAGTCTTGGAAGGATCATGTTGAACATGTTGACAGGGTGCTACAACTATTGGAGGAGAAACAATTATATGCAAAAAGATCCAAATGTTTCTTTGGAGTCCAGGAGGTGGAATATTTGGGTCATATTGTATCTCATGAAGGAGTTAAGGTAGACCCTAGCAAAATTAAAGCCATTAAGGAATGGAAAATCCCCACATCCATAAAGCATCTGCGAGGATTTCTTGGGTTGACAGGGTATTATCGCAAGTTTGTTAAGAATTATGGGAGAATAGCAGCACCTCTAACAACATTATTGAAGAAAGATGCATTTTCATGGACTCCGGAAGCAACAAAGGCCTTTGAACATCTTAAAGAGGCAATGTGCCAAGCACCGGTCTTAGCTACACCAGACTTCACAAAAACCTTTATTGTGGAATGTGATGCTTCAGGAAATGGAATTGGTGCTGTTCTAATGCAAGATGAAAGACCCATTGCTTTTGAAAGTCGTCCAATCAAGGGAAAGTTTTTAAGCAAAGCTATTTATGAGAAGGAAATGTTGGCAATACTCCATGCACTTAAGAAATGGCGACCCTACCTAATGGGAAGACACTTCAAGGTAAAAATGGATCATGATAGCCTTAAATACTTTTTAGAACAAAGATTATCCTCTGAAGAGCAAAAAAAGTGGGTCACAAAGATGTTGGGTTATGACTTTGAAATCATCTACAAAAAAGGGAAGCAAAATGTGGTGGCAGATGCACTCTCAAGAAAGGATGAGGATGTGGAAGCATTGTTGTGCGCCATTTCTATTATCCAACCAGATTGGATAAATGAAGCAAGGGAGGAATGGAAGAATGATGAAGAAGTGTGGGCACTTATTCGAAAGCTACAACAAGATTCCAGTACGTCTGATACATTTAGCTGGAAAAATGATTCATTATGGTACAAAGATCGCTTATACCTCTGTAAGAATTCCCAACTAAAACAAAAGATTCTTATGGAATTGCACACTTCTCCCTTAGGAGGGCACTCAGGATTTTTAAAAACTTACCACAGGGTTAAGAAGGAATTTTTTTGGGATGGCCTTAAATCAGATATTCAAAAGTTTGTGGCGGAATGTTTGGTTTACCAACAAAATAAAGTTGAAACAATTAAGACATCGAGTCTATTACAACCTTTATCCATTCCAAGCCAACGTTGGGAGGAGGTTTCAATGGATTTTATCACAGGTTTACCCAAGTCTGAGGGAAAGAGTGTCATCATGGTGGTAGTTGACAGACTTACCAAGTATGCACACTTTTGTGCATTATCACATCCATTTAAAGCCAGTACAGTTTCTACTGCATTTATGGAAACAATTCAAAAGCTACATGGAAACCCAAAGATTATTGTAAGTGACAGAGATCCCATTTTCACTGGAAATTTTTGGACAAAATTATTTTCTTGTCTTGGTACTCAGTTAGCTCATAGCTCATCTTATCATCCTCAATCTGATGGGAAAACTGAGATAGTAAACAAATGTTTGGAAGGATATCTTCGTTGCTTTGTATCTGATAAACAGACACAATGGGTCAAATGGTTGCCTCTGGCTGAATGGTGGTATAACACTTCCTTCCATACAGCAACAAAAATGACCCCATTTATGGCACTTTATGGGTATCAACCACCATCCATCACATCATATTTAAGAGAAAATTCTAAGGTTCAGGCAGTGGAACATCACATCAAACATCAACAACAAGTCCTCCAACTCTTAAAGGATAACCTCGTGTTGGCACAAAATAGAATGAAACAACAGGCAGATCAACATCGCAGTGAAAGAAGTTTTGATGTAGGTGATTGGGTATTCCTACGGCTACAACCATATAAGCAAATGTCCCTAAAGCAAGATAAGAAGGATAATAAATTATCACCAAAGTATTATGGTCCGTACAAGGTGTTGCAAAAGATTGGTACTATGGCATACAAATTGGAGCTTCCTGCAGCTTCTCGATTGCACCCAGTTTTCCATGTTTCATGTTTAAAGAAGGTTATAGGCGACAAGCTCCCAGTTCAAACAATATTGCCAGAACTTGACGAGGAAGGAAAAATTATATTGGAACTGGAAGCAGTCACAGAAACAAGAACTCGACAGCTACGAAATCGATCAATTTCAGAGTATCTTATCAAGTGGAAGAACTTATCCGCTGAAGATTCCACATGGGAGGATGAGAATTTTATGCAGAAGTATCCAGAACTACTCAAGCATTGAGGACAACACTTTTTTGAAGGAGAGGAGCATGTTGGGTCCCTATAATACTAGTGATTACCCCATTACTATTGTAGTTATACCCCTTATTTATATTGTTGTGCCCCTATTACCCCCATGTTGTTATTTCTGTGCCCCATGGAATCCCTCTATTGTTATTTTTGTGGCTTTATATTATTATTGTTAGGTCGGCTGGAATATATTGTGACTCCTTAGACTCCTATATATAGAAAGGAGGTTTTGTCATTTGAATCATCGAAGAATTGTTCATTTATGTAATGTAAAGGAGGTTGCCTCCTCGAAGAGGCTAAATTCTAAGGCATTGATCTATCTTTTCTATCTTTTCTTGAGCTGGTTTCATAACACTATCTATAAAACCCACGTACAGATCTGCAAATTCATAATAAATCTTCACTGCAACACAAAACTTCATACATAACCAGATCTCAACATACATAGACAAATCATGTGTTAAGACACCAACAATACAAATCAAATCATCCCATAATCATGATTGTCATCTCAAATTTATTGTATCTAATCCATCATCAAACTCCAGGACGCATACTTAGTTTAGATCAAGCAAATCATCAATAGCCCATAACATGCAAATTTGCTTCAGATCTAACTACTCATAAGATTTCCATCACTTGCACAAATTTTACCACTTTTATCTTCATCACCTTATATAGCTTAGCCTTTTTCAATACCACATGTTAAAACCATACTCCAACCGATGGTTTTCTTAGATGGGATCAAAAAACATGTTACTGGGCTTAATACCGCAAGGAAACGCCATGCTAAGGACCCTTTTTATTTAGAATACCATCGTGTGGAAACTATACATGCCTTTGCTTCTTCATACTCGTGTGCGTATGTGACTTTACTTAACAAAACCCGTGTATACTTCCTCAAATTTCAACTTTATCATACCTCTGCCTATGAACTGTTATGCCTTTGCCAAAACACTCTGTCACATCTGTAAAACACTATGTCAATCTTGTTTACATCTTCAACAAGTAGGTTTCCATCAAGATACATCCCATTAAGTAGGTTTCCATTCATCAGGTAGGTTTCTATCAAGGACAACCCATAGTTCATAATGCCAACATTATGGAACCTACAATAAAAGCAAAACTATGCATTAGTGTTGGTGCAAGGATTTGTGAATTATGAGTTGGTGTAATGAAGGAAGTAAAATGGAAAGAGGAAGAATATATTAACTATCAAAATGTATAAACTTGATGGACAAAGCAAGCATTTTTTTGCTACTAACAACTTTTTTATCTCAACGATATGTTGTTAACTATTAAAGTGAAAAGACCTCGAATACAAAGCTTTCTTAAATTGAAAATTGTAGATGATATTCTTTGCATGTATTACTGAAAACTTGTCTCAACAATAACTGGGCAATTTTCTTTTAACTGTGGCATTTGCAACATACAATCAATTTTGCAACTATTTGTTTCTAGTGTGCATTCAACACTATGCTCGTAGTTAAATACTGTGTCATATTTATATATTGTGCATTTAGTTGTGTTTGGATGAACGGGTTGTTTGTATTTATTGCAAATTCATTGAAAAGGAGGAGAGAAAACATTTTTTGCTTTCAACACTCCTTCGATATTTTTTTTATATCAGAAAATTGAATTGTTAGGTTCAAATATTTTTCACAAAAATGCAAGATTTTGAACATTAAATTAAAACTATTGTTATTTGAACAAACAAGCTATTAGGAAACATACCTGTGTTCTTGAAATGACAAAAGATAGTAGATGCACTCATGTAAATTCATCATTCAATGGGTCAACAAAAGTTGTTGATCTAGAGCACAACTATTGACTGCCTTTCACATCATTTCTAACAATGTTTTTGAACAAATAGAGCGGAGTTGTCTTTGATGCAAATTCATATTGTATTTTTAAAAAATGGTCTCTATGAATATCATTCAATAGCAATTGGAGTGAATCAGATAAAATATTTTTTGTTAAGCAATTTGCACAAGAAATAATGAGATAATTGTTACCTTGATAACAATGGAACACAAAGATACAAGAACGCAATTTCAAAGAAACTATTAGCTTTTATTGAAAATGCAAGTATAGTTATTGTAGCAGTAAACTTACAATTATATTGTCATCTATAGCTTCACCATCTCTTATATTGAGTTCAAGTTGCTTCTTATTTTGATGACAACTTATAACTATTGTTCCTATTGAACCAACTACATAAGTATCAATTGAAACAAGAAGATTGTGTATTGTTTTATCTGGAGCTATTCTATGTTTTTTGCAAATCTATGTAATTGATTCAACTGTGCTTTTTTCCTATAACCCTATGCAACATTTTTCATCTCCTCGTTCATAAATTTCCTTGTTTTTAATCGCAAAATATGTAATTCAAACATTGCTTCCAACAATAAACATGATTTGGAAACACTCTATAAGATTGTTGCTCATGTTCACTGTGATAGTCAATTGATCATGGCTATAAATCAAATCAACATGGAGCAACAACGCCTTTGCAGGAGAGTTAGGGCTTTTAGTTTGTGGTAGCCCAAGATATCATCTTCAAAATTATTTTCAAATGATCCTACGCATATTTCAATTATTGACAAGGACGTTGGTTCCATTGTTTTTGCTCTGTTTATATTAAAAGTTACAATAATATTCTTTATAAAAACATTTCCATTGATTTAATGCAAATATGTCATTTGACTATACAAATATTCAGCATAACACAAACCTAACCTCGTTGGATTCTCATCTACCACCATTTCTTCTTCGAATGATTGTTTGCTCGAGCTAGGTATTTCCATGATGTTGTTCCAAATGTCTCGACCAATTGCTACCATAAAACAAAAACCCAAGTAATTAAGTCTGAAATAAATGTATAACGAACCTTTAAAACATTATATGCTCTATAATGATACATTATATATATATATATATATATATATATATATATATATATATATATATATATATATATACACTACTATTAGCCATTGTTGGTGGCTATGTAGTAAATTTGCATAAGTTACATTAAAGAAATGTTTTATAGATTTCATTGACAAGTACACATAACTTTCATTTCTGAAATGTGTTATTAAGAATCACTATGGAAACAAAACATTTGTTTGTTTCAAATGCATTTGGATAAGAAATAATGAAATATGAGCTAGAAGATAAAGGAAATAATAGTATTCTATATATAGAACAAAATGTCACAAAGATAAAACCAAAATGCATAAATTCCATGCTAACTATGACATAAATAATTATAGTTATGGAAGACAATCCGAAAAAAAATTATTTTGATGGTTCAAAGACTTACTAAAATTTGATATTTGCATTTTTTTTGTTGTTTTCTTGTTTCTCGTTGTGAAAAATTACTTTTTTTTCAATCTTTGCAAACCAAAGCTTATGTCAAAGATGCGCATTTACAAATGTGACAAGTATTGTGACAAGTGAACAATAAAATTGTAGGACATGAACATTGGAAAAATGACTCAAGCCGAGAACAAAGATATGGTAAGACAAATTGTATGATGATTTGTCCAATAAGCATCGAATATATGGAAAGAAATAATACTAAATTAAATATTTGTCAAAAAGTGACCTAACATTGAGCTATAGTCAGCTGTTGCTTTTTTATTTATGAAAATTGAAGCCATTATTTTTCATAAATGAAAATAGTTTTCTTTGTTGATGGTTATTTTGCAACATGTCCAAATTGAAATCTTCAACAAGCACAATTAGGTAGTTGTTGCATGCGTGCTCTAAAATGAACTTGATGAAATTAATTATTTCTTCAATGCTTGCATTTGGTGCAATGTATACGTTTGCAAGTGTAATGGGTTTTTTTCTCAACGTGTAATGTTCCAATTGTTGATTCAATTTGGCTTCATGTATAAGTGAAATGATTGTCAACTACACTATTTTTTGTGTAGTAAGTGATAATTCCATGTAAATGGTATACATGTATGTAGTGATATTTGTTTGAAACAAAATGGATTTGATGGAGGAGATTTTGTTTTTGTTTCTTGGAAACAAAGAATGTCAACACTCATTAGATCATAGTCAATAATGACATCCTCAAAATGAAAGGAGAATCTACGAGCTTTAAATGAAGATATTGTCAAATTGACATTTGTCTTTGATATATACTATATTCAGGATAATAAGAGGCATTTTGTTCAAGTTTATTTAGCTCAATAAAAACTTTGTCATTGAGGGAAAAGTTCCTATGTTCCAATTTTTTTAACAAATACAAAGATTTAATATATTTCATATGAGAAACTGCAATATAGATGAGTCCATGTTTCCTAACTCCTTTTGGGTTAAAATCCAATTTGTCCATTGCCAACCCTTGTGATCGATGTATAGTTTGTGAACATGCCATTTAAAAAGGGAATTGTTCTCTTGTAATACTAATTTGTTTTTTGATTCGTTATTCCTACAAACTCTAGTAATAGGTGTCTAGGTAGATATTATTCCATCTTTATACATATGTGGCATTTTTTTTCATTGAATAGTGCTAACAATTGGATCAGAAAATTCAATCCAAATTGTGCAATTTTCAAATGTCATGGATGCTCTAAAAATTCCTTCAGCACCACTAACTAAGCCATCCTGAATATCGTAATTTCCACAAATTAGTTCAATAAACATATTTTCTTTGAGCACAACCGTAGATGGAAACTGCATTTTGATGTTTTTATTGTGATTTGTATTTGTTGATTCAATTTTATTGCTTCTTTGTTAATGAGAGACAACATTATTTCATTATGTTCATAAACATTCTTGTTTAAATAGAAGAGGTATGGAAAAGTTGGATAATTTAGTGCCGATCTATAACAATTTTTGTTCAAGAATGCAAGGTCATCATAAGTATGTTAACATGTCTTAATTCTGTTTAAGATGGATACAAATTCTTTATTGTCTTGTCACATTACTTGTTTTAGTTCATAATTTTTCACATTATATTTCTAGAAGTTGTAAGGAACAATAGTTCCTTTAAGACACGACTGTTCAAATATCCAATGATCATGTACAAGCTGTGCTTGACATTAATATTATGTTGAGGTTCCCAAATGGCAAAGTTGGTGTGTGCATGATTTCACGAAGTCACTTGTCAATGATATATAGTAATCGAGAGCCAATTAATCAAGTATCATCTATCAACATAAATTTAAGTTTTTCATATTCTTTTATCAATATATCAAGCGTGTTAGAAGCTGATGGCACCATGCGACATGGTGATAGTGGAAAATGCAAAGATGAATGGACTGTGATACCATGTGTAATATATGCAGCTTTTTCAGTAAATGCAAGTATTAGACCCTTTCTTTTCAAGGGGTCACTTTGTAAGTCTTTGTTATAAAGACACACTAGTACATGGTAAAGTTCTTGTGTAGTGGATGTCTTTCCTCTACCTTCACCTTCAGTGATGAACAAATAGAAGCTCTTACAAGGATTGTTTTTTCCATAAAACTATTTGTTTGATTATTGATTGTTGCTCTTTATTTAATTGTATCATAATTTCATGGTATGCCAATGTGTCCAAAACGAAGGGATGCTTAATGAATTCACTGTTTTTTGTATATTTAGTTTGACAGCTTTTGAATTGCATTTTTTCCTGTAAGTCTTGTTGAATGTCATATTTTTCATTAGAACAAGTCCTATTGTTAGTTTCTAATGGAAAGTGAAGCATAAATATTTCGTCACTTTGGGATGCACTTGTAGTAGAAGCAATTTCAATATCACTCCATGGTGTGCTTAAACGAGAAACTTATTTTTCAGTGACATCAACAATGTGTTTATGCGAAAAGTATGCTTTAATCCATGTTTGCTCATTTTTCTTTAATGTGTATTCAGACTCTCTGTATGGCATGTAGAGCATATTTTTTTCTCTATAATGTTTTTCAGGGTCCATGTGTTTATTGTATCAAATGAATCTTATGACACATGGACGTTTTTGTTGTTGTTTTTGTGATTGAATAAGAAGAAACATATTCTGCCAAGCAGACTTGCTCAAGGGAACCAGGTCATGCAACATATTTATCAATGGCTATCATGCAAACAATATATTCAGATTTATCGGGTTCTTGTTCAAACAAGATAGGTATTTTTAGAACATATTTTTTCTTTTCAGCTGGAGTAGTATTAATGAAATTTATTTTTCTAGAAGTTGAATACAAAGACAATGATAGAGAAATGTGGACTACTTGTTGACTTGACATTGTTGCATTTTCAATAATGTGTTTCTGAGTTTGTGAATAGTTTCATTTTTTATGTCTCCACAAGATATGCAATTTTCTCGAATTTGTTTGAATGCAATTTTCATGGAACGATCCATTTTTTTTATATAAGAATTGCAATATGTTGCTGCAACATAGGCATCTAAAATAGTTGAGAATATGTGTTTTCTTGCCACAATGAAGGGATTTTTTTTGCAAATGCATTTATCCACACATCACAAGTATTTCTTTTGAGTAGTACAATTGGCCGAGTAATAATAAATCGTAAGAGCATGATGTATTCTTGTTTTTTAATTCCAAGGTCGACTAAAAACATGTGAAATGTTATGTTTTTTGAATAGGATTTTTTTGGTAGAAGAAATGAAAGTTTCTTTTGCATTGTTTGGGTATCATTGCTTTCATTGCACAAAAGGTGTAATATACAAGTTTAATCAATTGTTGGAATAGGGAAACCAAATCTACAAGTAGAATTTTTATATTTTTTGCAAGTTTTTGTGTGGTTAGTGAGTTTGAAATTGAATCATTTGATTCGACAATATTGTTGAATCAAAATTCAAATAATGATCAATGAAACCTATGACATCGACGTCAAGGGAATGTTGATATATTGGTGCATATTGAATCCAAATTAACCCATGGTCATGCTCTGTTCCTCTACTTTGGAACTATGTGATAAAAAAAAAATCTTGCACTTGAGCAAATAATTCATTAGTTTTTGTTATCAAGGAACATAATGACGAGATTCTATGCCTATAATATCAACTATAGATGAATGGTTGACATTTTATCAATTTGTCAATGCACTCATCATCAAAGTTGTTTCTATGATTTGTTATCGAGTCAATGCTTTGTATTTTGAGTGCATTTATCAATGGTTCACAAAGATGCTCAACACTAGTGAATGTGATAAAGAAAGTCGGTGGTCCAAGCTATCATTGTTGGACACAGATTGTCATTGATGTCAATATGGAAATATTCAAGAGGACGAGACAGAGCAAAAGGAGCCAAGAGGAGCGGACCGAGCAAGAGGAGCCATATCGAAGGAGTGTTAGAGAAAGAGGAGCCATCGGAGGAGCTACAAGAGCAAACAGAGTGGACCGAGAGGAGCAGATGGAGCAAGAGAGGAGCAATATATATGGAGCAAATGGAGAAAATGGACCGAGAGGAGCAGATGGAGCAAGAGGAGCCAAGAGGAGCCATATATATATTACAAACAAATAGGGCCATCGGAGTCATATGATTGAAGCCTTGGGAGTCATTTCTTTTTTTATACAGACTCCTTAAATCATTTTACAAGTGCTATATCGAATATCTCTGTTTACACAGAGAATTCAAAATATTTCCCCTTAGGTGGGACAGTGGCGGAGTTGAAAGAATATTAATTTTGGTCCAGACCCATATCGGGTCCGGAAACCAAATATCGCATCGGAGGAGAGGCCTCGGAACCATAGAAGTGTATGCTCCGAAATTCCGGAGCCGAAGTATTATGAAGTACAGCGGATAAGGATTTCGGGTCCGAAATCAATATCGCATCGGAGGAGTGGAGCCTTTCGCAATCACCGAAGTGTATGCTCCGACAGACCGGAGCCGAACCATTATAAAGGGGAGCATAAAGTAATATCGGGTCTACAAAGGCCTTTGGGACTGTTAAGTGTAAGCTCCGACTGTCCGGAGCCAAAATATTATAAAACAGAGCCTAAAGGAGCATCGGGTCCGCAGACCCATTACATTGCAAATCTGCCAATAGGGAACTGCCGATAGGCCGGACCCGAAATCTCTTTAGAAGGGAGCTTAAAGGAGTGTCGGGTCTGTAGACCCTTTGTGTTACAAAGTTGCCGAGGTGAACTCGCCGAATTGACGGAGCCGAAATTTGAATAGGCTGGATCATAAAAGGGTGTCGGGTCCGTCGCATCGGAGGAGGCTGTTCTATTGTTTACAGCGAACGCCGATGTTCATCGGACCCGAAACAATATTAAAGGGAGTCTAAAGAGCATCGGGTCCACTCCTCATCGGAGGTCGGAGTAAAGGGATTTATTGTGATCGCCAAAATCCGGACTCGCCGATAACTATAAAGGCGGGCGGATAAGATTTGAAATCTGCGAATGATCATTTGAGCGGATTTACATGGGTTCCTGTGTAGTAATGTATATGTGACCGAAATCTTTATAAAGGGGTTTTATAATGTTTCCCATATATTATATGTGGCTGCGGGTTTAAGCCTTAAGACATATATTGAAATGCTTGTGTTGATTGTATGTGTGGACACGGTTGGGCGGTGGCTTCCGATAGACATAAAAGCGGCAATAAAAGGGTGGCTCTGATTCTATAAGTGTGGCGGGTTGATTAAAGCACTCGATGATGGTTGATTAAAAGGCTCGGTTGGTGGCTTCCGATGGTTGATTAAAACGCTCGGGTGGTGGCTTCCGATGGGTGATTAAACGCCTCCGATAAATCCTGTAAGAAAAAATAAAGAAAGCAAAGAAATGGAAGCCGAAGTGTCAAGCGATCAAGTGAGGAGGAAGCCAAAGAGCCAGCACATAAGAGGAAACGAATGGACAGGGGCATGGAGCATATAAAAGCAGCAAAAACAGAGAATTGTGTTGTCGTTGGTGGATGGCATAACTTGAGCATGAGATAGTGGAAGCAGCAAAAGAAAAGGGGGCAGCAGAAGCAGTGGAAGCTAAAAAGAGAGCAGCAACACACCAGTGTATACCAAAGAGATTGGAGCCTCAGAATTGAAAAGGATTGAAGTCCTTGGGAGTTTGTGCTCCTAAGTCCAAGATTGGTGTCTTGGCAAAATAGAGTTGGTGCTCAGGAGGTTGGAGCCTCACCAAAGTCCAAGTTGGAGCTTGGCAACCAATTGTGACATTCTATTTATTGTATTTATTTTACTGCACAATTATATTAATAAAAGCATTTATTCCTGTTGTTCATTTTGTGTTCTGAACATACATGTTTTAACTAGTAAAACAATAGTGAGAAAAAGAAATACTGATTCACCCCCCTCTCAGTATTTCCAACAATCGTATCATTGCAAATATATACTTTCCTAAATGTTAAAAATAGTCAGGGGATGTGTAAATTCTTCTTAAACATTGATATGCAATTGGTGATTTTAATAATTTCTGAAGATTGCTTTTATTTTTGGCATCCTTAGCAACTAGTTTTTGTCCTTCCCCTTTGCGAATAAAAATCGAGGCTAAGTTAGAAACCCGGTTTATCAAAATTCATATTGCTTTAAAAAATATGTTTGTAGTGTGTGTTGAAAAGTCACTATACATGTGCGACAGTTGCCATTGAGAATTTTATTTATAGGAAAAGCGATTGATAACATCGGTAGGGTGACTTTCTCCAAAGAACAATGTCGGGAAGTTTAGTTCTTCAAAGAATTTACCTTGAAAAACTCCTAGAGGATGAAACCCTTCAAAAGGTGAAATCTTTGTTATTCTTGTATCAAGATCATGGATGAGGTGGGCCTCTAAATAACCATTTACAAGTGTTTCAATTTCTATCTCTAGATCGATGTCTGCATTTGGTGAGTATAGTCCTTCATTTTTTCACTGTCATTCTAATGAATTTTTTGACTTTGATCAAAATGTTTTTTCCATTCATAGTTTATTACTGTTTGTTTGCTCTTGTATATAGATGTGTTTCACAAGGCAGGAATCACTTTTTTGGGTCGAATATTTCCAGACAAATAAGCATTCTTGTATTCCATTTTTCATTTTAGCATGACTCCCACTATCATATTGTCATCAATATCTCTAGGTAATGTTATTTGAATTCTATCTAGATTGGAAGGAATGTTTATGATTGTTCCTGTTAATCCAATTTGTGATCTTTTGTAACCAAGTTGTCTTATTTGTGCAAAATCCATTCTTGGTTCCACTAATATCTCTTCCAAATATGTCAAATATGCAACGAAGATCAAATTTTGATTTTGTCAAATATGAAGAGGTGATGCAAATGTAGGAACTTTTTCATTGAGTATTTCATTATTACAAGATTGTCATATTTCTTCAATGAGTTTAATGGCTTTGAAGTTTGATGAAGGCATAAGATAGCAATTAGTAGATAATGTGAGTTTGTCAATAGGTTACACGTCCTTTCCAAAGGACAATCTCTCACAAATGCACCATGCATATTAGGCGTGTCTTGAATTAATTGCAAATATGCCTCAATTTCTTTATTTTACTTTACATGTCGCTTTTTTTCTTCTTGTATTAGAGCACCTTGTGCTCGTATTGCAAATTTCAACTGATGTTTATAGGGTTTTTTTTTTTTTAATAATCAATATAAAAAATCCATGTTTTCCTAATGTTTATGGTGAAATTTTCCAGCATTTCAAGTTTCTAAAATTTGTGAAGCCAGAAGTTGGCCCATATTTCCATTTCAATAAGTTGCATAGGCAAGGTGTCAGTCACGACTTCATATTGTGGTGTTTTAAATAGTCGGGGTGTCGGATTTCTATTGACATGAACATTTAGTTAGCAAAGAAAATAGTTTGGACCTCAGTCGAGCCCGAAACTTAAACTCTTTTATACTTTTTAACTATTTTATCTATTTATATTTAAAATACGCCTTTGCGGTATATTTAACATTTGGTTTATAATATGTTTTATATGAAGATATTTTTTAGTTTGTTTGTTGACCATCTTCTCCTTCTTTTTATTTTTTTCTTTTTTCACCCAATGATTTTAGATTGTATGAAGTGATTATTTGTTAACTTTTATTCATTTTACTTAAATTGTGGATGATTGCAAAATCAATTAAAGTTTCAATGAGTGTTTTAATTATTTTGACTAAATTTTATGAGTAAAAGGGACTTAGTTTAAAACAATGTGAAGGAAAATTTAAATTTTAATTCAATATTAATTTAATTTTATTCATATATTTTGTAAATTAATTATTTGAAATATTAAATAATTAATTAAATTTAAAATTAATTTTTTTATATTAATTTTCAAAATTTGACAAATTTTCCAGAATTTTAAATAAACTTTATTATTGCCCATTTATTTGGGGTTAAATTACACGCTATTTATGTCTAGGTGGTAAGCTAAGCTTTTTAAAAAATGTTGAATTATGGAACAATATTAATGTTTTTATGTAGCAATTATGTGAATTCTCTTTTCAAAACAAGTGAAAAGCAATAAAAGACAAATGGGAACTAAAATGAATTAAAGAACCTTACAATGTTTGTTATTTGCAATTGTGGTAATTAAAAACATTTAATGTCTAAATGCTTAAAGACAGTTAAAAGTTTTTTCAAATCTTTTTAGATACTTACGTTTGACTTTTTGGTCAATTGACGTTTGGTATGATTGGAAGTACAATGTCTAATCTGTTTACATTTGAACATCTTTGACTAACGATACTAGTTTTTAGAACAATTTTCCCTGGTATTACTCATTATATTTGATACTTAAAACCTTTAAAGAGTGGAATTATTTAGATTGTTAAATCATTATTTGACTTGATGATATACTGGATTGAGGTGATGTCTAATAGTTTGGGTGGAATCTATTAAAAAATAGTGTTATGCAGTTGTGAATAATTTCGAGTCATGGAATGTGTAGTGCAATTATCAAAGTCGTTGCAACAACTTATAGAAGAGGAGGAGACTAATAATCAAAAATTGGATTCTGTAAATAAAACAGAGGAGGAAAAATAACGATCGTTTTAAATGCAATTTCCATGGTAGGTGGATTATTTGTAGTTTAAATTGGTGCAAATGTTGGTGTTGTTGCATGAAATATATTTGTTCAAATCGAGAGAACATTAAATGAGTGTCAAAGGCCAACTTGCAATAACTTTCTTTGTGTGATTTAAATGATAAATTTGTTGATTGAGTAGGTCTCATGTGAGAACGATTTTTCACAAATTATAATGTTAAAATCAGCAAATATTGCATGCACCTTTAAATCTCATACTCATTTCTTTTGTATATTTCTACTTGGAATCTTTATTCCAAGATAAGCAGTTATAGAAGCTTAAATTATTGCATTTTTTAATGAATTTTGATGCAACATCTTTCGCTCAAATTGACACATTTACTAAAGTACATATACAATTTAATGTAGTTATAGTACTATGATTACATTTGAGCGATGATTTTTATTTGCAATTTCTTTAGTCACGTGTCACTAGAATGTTATTTGTTATTTATGACATAGTACATAATGTTTTCAATGGCTAGTAAACAATATGATACAAAGCTACATTGGCCACCTTCATATGAAATTTAATGGAGTTATAGTACTATGATTACATTTGAGCAATGATGTTTATTTGCAATTTCTTTAGTAACATGTGACTAGAATGTTATTGGTTATTTATGACATAGTAGACAATGCTTTCAATGACTAACAAACAATATGATACAAAAGCACATTGGCCACCTTTAGTCATTGTTATTTGCAAAGAATAGATTAAAATATATATATATATATTTTCTCTAATGGCATTGAATGCAATGTTACTTGTCTTTGTACACAAGCCCTATGTACCTTGCATAAATTGATGCCTACAGTCCTATAAATTACTATTAATAATGCAAATAATGTTACTTTTGAAAGCACTATGGTTCTCATGTGCTCTCATTCTAAGTATGTCAATTTCTTATTCATATACGATATGTAGGTTTTGTTCCCCCAAATGCACACACTAACTATGTCACTCACTCCAAATGCTATGATGTGCATATATCAAAAGACTACAATGTTCATGTGTTAACTATAGGTATGCTCAATCAATTGGAACTACATTCATTTGCACCAAGTCTTAAAAAACAAATATTGCATTATGCCAAGAACCTAGATACTTTACATTTTATTTGATAGTGTTATGTCTTTATGATGCAACAATAGGTTAGTAACTTAGACATGGTGCAATTGATAGATTTATAGTAATAATCTTTTGAATATGTTTATTATTTCAATAAAGTTTTGAATATGATTATTATTTTAAGTAGCTTTATACTTGTTATTTTAAATTAAAGTTTCTTATTATAGATAGCTAAATTGTAATTGGTTTTTGAAACCAATGTTTGGATTGTATTTGATTTATACATTTTGAAAAGAACTTACAAAAATTGTCAAATTTTTTAACGGAATTTTGCAAATTAAATATAGTGTTTTGAAATCTGTTAAAAGGATAATATCTCTTTTATTAGTATTATTTTGAATTACATAAATATATTTAGTTTTAAATTTTATTTCAATTACAAAGAATGCAATATTAAAATTTCCTTATGCCCATTTCATGTACTTCTTTGTCACAGTGCTAGGTACTCATTTTCGGAGTATTTTCAAACAAAAACCAAGAAAAAAAAGATAGTCACAAAGACAACATAGACTACATAATATATAATAGGTCTAGAAATGTTCTACTATGATACCTGGTAAATGAACATTCAATGTGATCCATGCTCGTAATGTTATAAATCATTGTCACATTTGGACAAAGTGTCACATTGTGTTAATAGACTTCATGGAAATGAAAATTAGTTTTGTGTTGAATGGATCAAAATTGAAAGAAATTGATCACAAGTTATATAGATTCAATATTCATAGATTAAAACATTTCTTCTATTATCTTGGTGATTGTTTATTTGACTCATTTTTTGTTCTTCTTCACTTCCGCTATACTTTAGCTGAAATATGACATGGGATTGTAAACCACTTTCAACATTGCTTATCTCATGGACATGATGCTGCTTTGCATTCATTGCATACAAAATTGAATCATGAATATATTTGGGATCTTCATCATGTTAATGATCTTGAAATGTACTTGCAAGGATTGTATATAACTTCTTCGATTTTGGCTCCTTCTACAATTAGCTTATGGAGGGATGCATTCTATATCAAATGGTTCTCCAAATAGTTGTCAATTCCATTCAATGTTTGGCTATTTACAAATGGCCAAGCATATCTATGGTTCAATCCTACAAGATTTCATTTTGAATAAATTTCAATTAGTCGTGCTTAGTTTCTACCTTGCAATTTCATACAACTTAATATTTTAACTTTCCTTCTACGTGTGGCAACCTTTACTACCAGACATCCCAGTTCTAATTATTCTATAAACATTTATACATATTCACATGAAAACATGTTTCTTGGCTTCTCATGATTCATCAATCCATAAATAGTTGAATATACTCTATTTCTTTATCTCAATCTTCTAAATTTTACTAATAATTTTTGCTTTGCATGAAATTTTTATTTATCTACAATAAATAACATACGCTTATGTCTATGCGTCTGGCCTAATTGGGGTCAACATTATTTTTTTTCCTGCTAGATGTTTATGCCAAAAAACCTCTGACCCCCTCAACTATTTAAAACAACATGATATGGAGATGGGGTCGAGACCTTTCTCACAGACCTATGACTTCACAAATTCTAATAGAACTATGAATCCAAGATTATTTAAAAGAAAACGATATGGAGTTGGGTTGCTACCTTGCTCCCAAGACTTGTGTTAAGAAATTTCAACCCCCACTCCGGTTATCAGTTTTCCTTATCACTCCATGCATTTAGTTTTAAATTCAAGCATGATAAAAATTCTAAAATCTGGAAATGACAATATTTTCCTCATAACACAAATTTAGAGATTTCAAAACTGCTGAAATTGCAGAAATAAAACACAACAAAATTATGATAGCCACATACAGAAAATAACACAGTGATTTTTGGTCAATGTAACCCCGGAAAAACCCCCTACAACTCTTGGGGAAAACTAGTTTGAGAGCTCCTCTTTATTTCTGAAAATGCTTTTACAGAGAAACTAAAATACACAGTAAAAATTCCAGCAACCACAAATTACAACTTATCTCAATTTTTGTGCTTGAACTCTACCTCGAAAATTGTGCCAATTAGCAAATAGCCAAAACAGAAATTTTTATAGCATTAAATGTTGTACGGCTTGCCTCAAAAAATGTGCCCAAAACTTGTTGTATGGACTATAAATATTTCAGCAGTACAGTTTCCTCGAAATTTGTGCCCAAATCTTCCTCGAAATTTGTGCCCTTGCTATTGTCCCTCTTCCTCGATATTTGTGCCTTTCTCTTGTTGTACAATTTTTCCTTGGGATGTGTGCCAATAAATGTTGTTGCCCATATTTATTGAAATTTCTTCTTGTTGCTCTCCTTCACTTCCTCACTGCCCAGAAATTCTCTCCTTGTTCTCTCTTCTCTTTCTCTAAAATTCTCATGAAAGAATGAATTGATCTTTTCCTCTCCTCTTCTCTTCTCCTTTTATTCTCTAAATGACCTTTTGGGTCACCCTAAGATCTAATGGCTCACATTCATTTAGATCTAGGGATGAGAATAAATGTGCATTTAATTCTCACTTTCTATTTTTTAACTCACCCACTTAAATAAATACCCACTTAGCCTTTTATTTCCATAGTCACTTTTTCACTTTCTAATTCTTCATTGACTTTAATAAAACCACCTTTAAATTAGAATGTAACTTTACCACTTATAAAGTCACTTTTAAATTAGAATGTAACTTTACCACTTATAAAGTCACTTTTAATTAAATTGACTTTACCACTTATAAAGTCACTTTAGGAAAAAAAAATTGGACACTTTTCCCTAGGCCAAAGATCAAAGCCTTAGGGAACCACTTGTCCTCTGGTACCCAAATTTTAACACTCCCTCACCACTCCCATCTTGTCTCTGAAGTAGACATGCTTGCCCCATGGTAAGGCTTTGGTGAAAATGTCTGCTTCCTGCTCATTTGTGGAAATGTATTCAAGCTTGACAACTCCCTTTTGGACATAGTCTCTAATGAAGTGATACTTGATCTCAATATGCTTTGACCTGTCATGAAAAACTGGATTCTCTGTGAGTTTTATGCAACTCAAATTACCACAGTAAATTACTGAAGGTCTCAATGCCTGACCAAATAGACCAAACAACATCTTGCGAAGCCATATGGCCTCACGACTAGCCAAACTAGCAACCATATACTCTGCCTCAACTGAGCTCAATGAAACTAACTATTTTTCTGGTTGATCCATGACACAACTACCAAACCCAACCCAAAACAACACCCGAAAGTACTCTTCCTATCTGGAGCACAACTTGCCTAATCTGAATCCATGTATCTTTCCAGTCTCATTCCATCACCCTGTCTATAATCCATGCCAAAATCCACGGTCCTTTGCAAATAAAAAAAGAATGTGTTTTGCAGCCACCTAGTGTACTCTCTTGGGCTCACACATGAACTAACTCATACTGTTAACTGCAAAACATATATTTGGTCGAGTGTTGACCAAATACATCAAACAACCAAGCAACTGTCTATATAGAGTAGGATCCACCAAATCAGAATCAGAAGCATGAAGCTTCTCCCAGTTAGTGATCATAGGTGTAGACATGGGTTTGTAGTCCTCCATGTGAAATCTACTAAGAATATCAAGAATGTGCTTCCTTTATCCCACGAAGAAATGCCCCTCCTCCTGCCACACCTCCAATCCTAGAAAATAATGCATCAAGCTGATATCCTTCATCTCAAACTCTGAAGCAAGATCTCTCTTTCAGCCCTCAATGAGTCTCTCTGCACCAGTGATGATCAAGTCATCAACATACAACA
Source organism: Pinus tabuliformis (assembly GCA_031772625.1). NCBI lineage: Eukaryota > Viridiplantae > Streptophyta > Pinopsida > Pinales > Pinaceae > Pinus > Pinus tabuliformis. Next base: position 1,674,975,166 of record CM062819.1, on the reverse strand, counting down.
CCAGAATGAGAGGCTCCTCACCCACCACAATGAAGTATATGTTCGGATTAGCCTCACTCTTTGTGAAAACCAACTGCTACAAGTGTGTATCAATCTTAGAGTACCAAGCTCTAGGAGCTTGCTTCAAGTCATAGAGTGCATTTTTCAATCTTCATACATGGGACTCCTTCCCATGCACCTCAAAGCCCTGTGACTGCTCAATATAAACCTCCTCCTGAATGAAGCCATGGAGAAATGTGGTCTTCACATCCATTTGGTGGATCTTCCAACTCATCTACTGCAATTGATATAATGGAGTGAATAGATGTATACCAAGCTATGGGAGAGAAGGTCTCCTCATAGTCAACTCCCTCTACCTGTGAGAACCCTCTCGCCACAAATCGAGCCTTGAACTTCTCGATGCTACCATCTCCAGCATGCTTTATCTTGTAGAGCCATCTAGAAGTAACAACTGATTTACCTTCAGGCCTTGACACTACCTCCAAAACATCATTCTTCATAATAGAAGAATACTCCTCCATCATGGCCTCTCTCGAGACCTGCTGACTGGCTGCCTCCGTATAACTAAAAGGCTCATAGTCAACAATGCTTGTTACTAATGCCATGTAACTATAGAACCACTCAAGTGGTTTACTCTCTCTAACCTGTCTCTTTGTCCCGACAACTAATGTGGCCTCGTTCAAGGTAGCTTGAAGCCACTTCGACTTCCTTTTCCCTCAGCATACTTCTCCCATCAAAGTTAAAGAATCTACATCATCATTAAAGCCTGAAACCTTGAAGGCCTGCCAACTAACCTCATGCCTAAATCTATGCCTGTAGATGCTGAAGTACCGTGTGAACTGTCCATTAGTTGACTACTCTATGAACTGCTCTGCAGACTGCCCTACATGTTGTCAGAAGAACAACCCACTTGAAGCTAAGAGCCATTGTTCACTGATGGACCTGACACTATAATCGATGTACCTCATGATCCCTGACCATTAGATCCCTATGACTGACTCAATTTCTCCTAGGGGTCTGTTGACTCTGGATACTCTAACTCCAATGACCTCCTAAAAGCTCTCTCCTCCTCAAACTTCACATCCCACCTGACAACCACTCTCCTCTGCGCAGGAATATAAATTTGATAAGCTTTTTAGGTCTCGCTAACCCACAAATATTCCCTTGTATGCAGTGGGCTCTAGCTCGGTCCTATTCTCCTTGGGGACATAGGAATATGTACGGCACCCAAAGATAATAAAGTTCCCAACATCAGGCTTCTTCCCAAAAAAATCCTCCTTCGGAGTCACATTCCCCAAGGCATGATGTGGACTCCTATTCTACAGGTACACAACAGTGTTCCAGGCCTCTTCCCACAAAAATAAAGGTAACCCCTGATCATGAAGCATGGCTTTGGTAGCCCCTGCAATGGATCTATTCTTCCTCTATGCAACCCCATTCTACTGGGGGTACTAAGGAACTGTGAACTCCCTCCTAATGCCTGCCTCAACACAAAAATAAACAAACTCACCAAGGGTATACTACCCTCCATTGTTCGACCTGAGGACCTTGATCATCGTACCTTTCTGAGTCTCCACAAGAACTTTGAACTCTTGAAACTGCTTGAAGACCTCACTCTTGGTCTTCAAGAAATAAATCTAGGTCTTCCTAGAGTGGTCATCGATGAATAAAACATAGTACTCATATCCACTTAAGGATACATGAGACATCCGACCACTCACATCAGTATGAATCAAGTCAAGGATCTTGGTCGCTCTGTTGTCACTACTAGTAAAAGGGGATCTGGAAAACTTCCCCATAGCACATCCTCTGCATACATCAAGGTGATTGGAACTGAAATCTGGCACACCAGTGGTGATCTCCCGCAATGTGCTCAAGGCCCCATGATACATGTGCCCCATCTTGCGGTGCCAAATCTCACACAACTTTGAACTGCTAGGTCTGTTGTCGATCTTGTCTCAGGTGCTGCTACTAATGCCATCAGGGGCTGGAATGAGAACTTGTACACCTTAGCATGGTGCAGACCAATCTCTTTAGCTGAAGAAGCTGGAGTTCCCCTAGGATATATAAGCACCTGCCCTCTCCTGAACAACACATCATATCCTTTGTCCTCAAGTGTTGAGACGGATATCAGGTTCTTCTTCATTCCATGCACATATAGAACATCTGACACTTTCAAGGGAGGTTTGGGTCCCCTATCAAATGTCAATGTCCCCACACCGACTGCTCTAACAATGTTGTCATAACCAAGTACTACCTCCATATTAGTATCACCCTCTGAAAGCTCTGAGAAGTACTCTCTGACTCCTGTCATGTGGCGGGAAGTACCACTGTCAACATACCAAATGCTAGAAGATGCTCTGCTAGTAGCTAGGAATGCACACTCCCTCTGAACATGTATGACAGGTGATCCTGCACTAGTGGCATCAAAAGCTATGAACCCAAACTCCCGATCAAAGCTCTCTGAGAAGCTCTCTATCTCTGCAGAAGCTGCCAAGTGTTTGTCTTTCCCTTTCTTGTTCTTCTTCTCCGGACACACAACAGCATAGTGTCCCAAATTTTGGCAATTCCAACATTTAACTTTGGAATAGTCCTTCTCATTGTTTTGTTGCTTGCCTTTACCTTTGCCTTTGCCTCCATTGTTGGAAGCTTGCTTCTTTGCTCTGCCCTTCTTGCCTCTTGCTAATAATGCCACATTGTCATCCTCCTCCACCTGTTTGGCTACCCCAAGTTGGTTCCTTTTTACCTCATTCTGAATGCAATCATCCGACAACCTCTCCCAATCAGGAAGATTTTCTCGTGCAACAATGCCATCCACAAAATTCTCTCAAGTCTTGGGAAGACCATTCAAAGCAATCCTCACCAACTCAGTGGGTGAAATGATCTCACCTACCGCTGCTAACTCATCTCTCACTAAAGTGATCTTTGTGAGGTATGTTGTAGCATTGTCAATCTTAGCCATTTTAATGGCCTTCAGTTTCTCCTTTAGGACCATTTTTCTGTTGTCAAGGTTGTCCACATCTCATGTGCATAAGTCTTTTGTTATGAAACCAGCTCAAGAAAAAGATAGAAAAGATAGATCAACTCCTTACAATTCAGCCTCTTCAAGGGGGCAACCTCCTTTACATTACATAAATGAACAATTCTTCGATGATTCAAATGACAAAACCTCCTTTCTATATATAGGAGCCTAAGGAGTCACAATATAACCTAGCCGACCTAACAATAATAATATAAAGACACAAAAATAATAATAGAGGGATTCTATGGGGCATAGTAATAACAATATGGGGACAATAGGGGTACAACAATATTAATAAGGGGCACAACTACAATAGTAATGGGGTAATCACTAGTATTATAGGGACGCAACATGCCCCTCTCCTTCAAAAAAGTGTTGTCCTCAACGCTTGAGTAGTTCTGGATGCTTCTGTATGAAATTCTCATCCTCCCATGTGGAATCTTCAGCAGATAAGTTCTTCCACTTGATAAGATACTCCGAAATTGATCGATTTCATAGCTGTCGAGTTCTTGTTTCTGTGACTGCTTCCGGATCCAATATAATTTTTCCTTCCTTGTCAAGTTCTGGCAATATTGTTTGGGAGCTTGTCACCTATAAACTTCTTTAAACATGAAACATGGAAAACTAGGTGCAATCGAGAAGCTGCCGGAAGCTCCAATTTGTATGCCATAGTACCAATCCTTTGCAACACCTTGTACGGACCATAATACTCTGGTGATAATTTATTATCCTTCTTAGCTTACTTGAGGGACATTTGCTTATATGGTTGTATCCGTGGGAATACCCAATCACCTACATCAAAACTTCTTTCGCTACGATGTTGATCTGCCTGTTGTTTCATTCTATTCTGTGCCAACACGAGGTTATCCTTTAAGAGTTGGAGGACTTGTTGTTGATGTTTGATGTGTTGTTCCACTGCTTGAACCTTAGAATTTTCTCTTAAATATGATGGGATGGATGGTGGCTGATACCCATAAAGTGCCATAAATGGGGTCATTTTTGTTGTTGTATGGAAGGAAGTGTTATACCACCATTTAGCCAAAGGTAATCATTTGATCCATTGTGTTTGTTTATCAGATACAAAGTAACGAAGATATCCTTCCAAACATTTGTTTACTATATCAATTTGCCTATCAAATTGAGGATGATAAGATGAGCTATGAGATAACTGAGTACCAAGACAAGAAAATAATTATGTCCAAAAATTTCCAGTGAAAATGGGATCTCTGTCACTTATAATAATCTTTGGGTTTCCATGTAGCTTTTGAATTGTTTCCATAAATGCAGTAGAAATTATACTGGCTTTAAATGGATGTGATAATGCACAAAAGTGTGCATACTTGGTAAGTCTATCAACTACCACCATGTGACACTCTTTCCCTCAGACTTGGGTAAACCTGTGATAAAATCCATTGAAACCTCCTCCCAACATTGGCTTGGAATGGATAAAGGTTGTAATAGACCCGATGTCTTAATTATTTCAACTTTATTTTGTTGGCAAACCAAACATTCCGCCCCAAACTTTTGAATATTTGATTTAAGGCCATCCCAAAAAAATTCCTTCTTAACCCTATGGTAAGTTTTTAAAAATCCTGAGTGCCCTCCTAAGGGAGAAGTGTGCAATTCCATAAGAATCTTTTGTTTTAGCTAGGAATTCTTACAAAGGTATAAACGATCTTTGTACCATAACGAATCATTTTTCCAGCGAAATGTATCATATGTACTGGAATCTTGTTGTAACTTTTGAATAAGTGCCCACACTTCTTCGTCATTCTTCCATTCCTCCCTTGCTTCGTTTATCCAATCTGATTGGATAATAGAAATGGCACACAACAATGCTTCCACATCCTCATCATTTCTTGAGAGTGCATCTGCCACCACATTTTGCTTCCCTTTTTTATAGATGATTTCAAAGTCATAACCCAACATCTTTGTGACCCACTTTTGTTTCTCTTCAGAGGATAATCTTTGTTCTAAAAAGTATTTAAGGCTATCATGATCCGTTTTTACCTTGAAGTGTCTTCCCATTAGGTAGGGTCGCCATTTCTTAAGTGCATGGAGTATTGCCAACATTTCATTCTCATAAATAGCTTTGTGTAAAAACTTTCCCTTGATTGGACGACTTTCAAAAGCAATGGGTCTTTCATCTTTCGTTAAAACAGCACCAATTCCATTTCTTGAAGCATCACATTCCACAATAAGTGTTTTTGTGAAGTCCAATGTAGCTAAGACTGGTGCTTGGCACGTTGCCTCTTTAAGATGTTCGAAGGCATTTGTTGCTTCTAGAGTCCATGAAAATACATCTTTCTTCAATAATGTTGTTAGAGGTGCTGCTATTCTCCCATAATTCTTAACAAACTTGTGATAATACCCTGTCAACCCAAGAAATCCTCGCATATGCTTTATGGATGTGGGAATTTTCCATTCCCTAATGGCTTTAATTTTGCTAGGGTCTACCTTAACTCCTTCATGAGATACAATATGACCCAGATATTCCACCTCTTGTACTCCAAAGAAACATTTGGATCTTTTTGCATATAATTGTTTCTCCTCCAATAGTTGTAGCACCCTGTCAACATGTTCAACATGATCCTTCCAAGACTTGCTATAGATTAGTATATCATCAAAAAATACTAACACAAATTTTCTAAGGAATGGTTTGAAAATTGAATTCATCAAACCTTGAAATGTTGAAGGTGCATTGGTAAGGCCAAAAGGCATGACCAAAAATTCATAATGACCCTCATGAGTTATAAATGTTGTTTTTGAAATGTCTTCAGTCTTCATTCTGATTTGATGATATCCTGAACGAAGATCCAGCTTGGTGAACTAAATTGATCCATGCAATTCATCCAGTAATTCATCAATGACATGAATGGGAAACTTATCTTTAATAGTGAGCTTGTTTAGCTCCCTATAATCAAAACACATGCACCATGATCCATCCGTATTATGCACCAATACTACTGGAGCAGATAAAGAACTTTGACTCAGTTGAATTACACTAGCCTCTAGCATTTCTACAACCATATGTTCAATTTCAGTCTTTTGGGCATAGGGATATTTGTACAGCCTAATGTTTGGAGGAACACTTCCTGGAATCAGATGAATAGCATGATCATGATCACGAATAGGTGGGAGACCTTTGGGAGTCTCAAATACCTTGGAATGATTGTCCAAGACCTTTTGGAGATCTGAAGAAATAGATGATTCCAATGTGGAAACATCTAGCGAACATAATTGTGCAATTACACCTCTTTGTTCCTTTTTTATAAGCTTTGTCATACCATTAGAGCTTATTATCTTTCTCGGTTTCCCTGCAATACCCCTTAATTCAACTTCCTTTCCTTCCACAAAAAATTTCATGAAAAGTTCTTGGAAATTAAAAGTTATTGTACCCAAGGATTGTAGCCATTGGACTCCTAGTACAACATCAGCACCTCCCATTGGAATGGAAAGCATTGGGCTAGTCAATACATATTCTCCCATGGATAGCTTGATATTATGGCACTTTCCAAAGCAATTTATTGTTCCTCCACTTTCAACCATCACTTGACACTCTGGTGCTAGATATAAGAAGCAATTTAATTCTTTTTCTACCTTACAATGAATAAAATTGTGGGTACTTCCTGAATCAATCAACACTATTACCTTTTTCTTCTTGGTTTGTCCTTCTATATTGATGGTTTGAGGAGTGTTAATTCCCGCCAATACATTACAAGATATGGTCGGATTCATTTCTTCTTTATCTAGGCCTTGTTCCTGGAGTATATCCTCTTCTTTTGACCTTTCTTGCTCCTTTTCTTCTTCCTCTTCACAATCTATGTAGAATAATTTCTTCTCAACACACTTATGACCTTTAGTGTATTTGCTATCACAACTGTAACAAAGTCATTTTGCTCTTTTTTCTTCCAATTGTTGCGGTGTCAACCTTATAGGTTGTGGAAGACTAGGGGCAACAACACTTCCATCTTTATAGTTGTGAGTGGTATGTTTCCTGGTTGCCATAACTTTGCTTTCCATTTTTCTTGCTAACCTGAATGCCTTCTCTAATGAAATAGGTTCCCAAAGGCGAACATCATGTTGAATATTATCCTTTAAATTCCCTATGAACACATCAATCCTATGCTCCTCTGGAATAGTTTTTATGCTTATGTTCAATTTTTGGAACTCCTCAATGTGCTCCATTATTGAACCCTTTTGTTTGAGACTTATCAATTGGCTAAAAAAAGTGTTGTTTTTTGTATCCTCATAATGTGCTGTCAATTCTTCCGTAAAAATTGCCCAGGTGATAATTTGTTTACAAGAGCAAAGCCATTGATACCATACAAACTAATTTGGTTCCAAATATAAAGTTGCAATACGTACCTTTTGTGTGTTTTGCACATTATTGAGATCAAAAAATTGCTCCATCTGTAATATCCAAGTTGCGGGATCCTTTCCATCAAACTTCCTCATATCGATTTTTGGAATATGGTGGGTCTTCGATCCCACATTAAAGTCTATGAAATCATGATTAACATTTCTTTTGTTCGCATCATGAGTTTCCTTTACTACCTTTTCACCATTAGTAAGTATTTCTTATAGAAAATTTGCCAAATTTGTCTTCAAATCTGCCATATCTCTCTTCAAATCTATCTTCAAATCATCCATCTTAGCTTCCACGCCCTTTATCTTAGCTTATATTAGCTTTTGTGAGAGTGACATTTGTTGCACTTGGTCTTGTAATTTTGATATATCATGTAGCATTTCTTCCTCTTCTTCATGAGTCATGCTAGAGCTTTCAAATTGCTTACTAGTTGTTTGCATTTTCTTTCCTCGGGGCATCAATTACTGATAATAATGCTCTATTAAGCCCTTTGAATTCCTTCAAAATAAATTTTCAAACCAAGATTAAGCAAAAATTTAAAAAAATCTACACACCTTTTTTCACTTGGTAGGAGCTCGATATTGCCTCTGATGTATCTCTGTACTTTCGAATCATCCAGTTCTGAAATTTTGATCTGCAGTAGCCCTCTGTGTCCTATTTCCAATTCCAACAGTGTGATCCAAATTGGATTCTCCAAGGAAGCGTTATGCAAAATCTCCCACAGTAACTTGATTATAGACTAGTTCAGTAGAGCGAACTTGTACGACGTGCCACGAGTCACTGTTTCGACCTTTGGAACTGAAAAATATATAAAAGAAACTACAGTCCTTCCTATTTATGTACCTTCTTATGAAATTCAATCCGATGCTCAGAGAGAAAGTTATGACGATTTTCCCCAGGTCACCTGTTTGGAATGTAATTCAAGAGTCTACAAAAAGACCAACTTCCTCAGATCATATCTCCGCAAATATAGTGTGAAAAGCTATAAAATTTGGACCTGATATTCAGCGCGATGTCTTCTCAAATGGGTTTCTTCTTTAGCTTTTGAAACAGCATAGAAAAAAAGTTATAGCGAAAATTCCACGATGACCTGTTTGGAGCAGCAAAACCCTAGAATCCAAAGCTCTGATACCAAATGTTATGAAACCAGCTCAAGAAAAAGATAGAAAAGATAGATCAACGCCTTATAATTCAGCCTCTTCGAGGGGGAAACCTCCTTTACATTACATAAATGAACAATTCTTCAATGATTCAAATGACAAAACCACCTTTCTATATATAGGAGTCTAAGGAGTCACAATATAACCCAGCCGACCTAACAATACTAATATAAAGCCATAAAAATAACAATAGAGGGATTCTATGGGGCAGAGTAATAACAATATGGGGACAATAGGGGCACAACAATATTAATAAGGGGTACAACTATAATAGTAATGGGGTAATCACTAGTATTATAGGGACCCAACATCTTTCCTCTCACATGAGGAATGACATGGTCTTTGATTCCTTCCAAAATCAATCTTTTTGCCTTAAGATTATTTTTGTTAAAATCTTCCAACTGTACAGGGTCAGCATGTACTACTACTAGGTTTTGTGTGATATTTATCATAATGCCCCAGACTTCTACTTCCTCAAAGATGCTCTAGATTCTCTCCTTCCATGAACTATAGTTATTCTGCCCATCCAACCCGTCTTCAACTCTCAAACCCAAAAACATGTTTCACAGTCCTATCAAACTGAAATTTTCAAATCTGTGGTAAAGGTTTATGTTTTCTGTGTAAAAATCAACTTGCTGTAATTTTCACTTTGTTGTCCCAAACTGCACTTTTCAGCTAACCAATCTCTGATACCATGAAGAAATTTCAATCCCCACTCCGGTTATCAGTTTTCCTTATCACTCCATGCATTTAGTTTTAAATCCAAGCATGATAAAAATTCTAAAATCTGGAAATGACAATATTTTTTTAATAACACAAATTTAGAGATTTCACAACTCCTGAAATTGCATAAATAAAACACAGCAAAATTATGACAGCCGCACACAGAAAATAACACAATGATTTTTGGTCAATGTGACCCTCGAAAAACCCCCTACAACTCTTGGGGAAAACTAGTTTGAGAGCTCTTCTTTATTTCTGAAAATGCTTTTACAAAGAAACTGAAATACACAGTAAAAATTCTAGCAACCACAAATTACAACTTATCTCGATTTTTGTCCTTGAACTCTACCTCGAAAATCGTGCCAATCAGCAAATAACCAAAACAGAAATTTTTATAGCAATAAAACAACATTAAATGTTGTACGACCTACCTTGAAAAATGTGCCTAGAACTTGTTGTTTGGACTGTACGGATTTCAGCAGTATGGTTGCCTCGAAATTTGTGCCTTGTTTTTGCCCCTCTTCCTTGATTTCTGTGTTGTCCCTCTTCCTTGATATCTGTGTCTTTCTCCTGTTGTACAATTTTTCCTTGGGATGCATGCCAATAAATGCTGCTGTCGAGATTTGCTGAAATGTCTTCTTGCTGCTCTCCTTCACTTCCTCACTACTTAAATTTTCTCCTTGTTCTCTCTTCTCTTTCTCTCAAATGCTCATGAAAGAATGAATTGATCTTTTCCTCTTCTCTTCTCCTTTTATTCTCTAAATGACCTTTTTGGTTACCTTAAGATCTAATGGCTCACATTCATTTAGATCTAGGGATGAGAATAAATGTGCATTTAATTCTCACTTTCTATTTTTTAACTCATCCACTTAAATAAAGACCCACTTAGCCTTTTATTTCCATAGTCACTTTTTCACTTTATAATTCTTCATTGACTTTAATAAAGTCACCTTTAAATTAGAATGTAACTTTACCACTTATAAAGTCACCTTTAAATTAGAATGTAACTTTACCACTTATAAAGTCACTTTTAAATTAGACTTTACCACTTATAAAGTCACTTTAGTAGAAAGGTAAAAAATAAATTTGGACACTTTTCCCTAGGACAAAGATCAAAGCCTTAAGGAACCACTTGTCCTCTGGTACCCAAATTTTAACATTGTGGAAACGGAAAGATGGGTTGACTTCCGACTTATTTGTGGTTACTTTCAGGCCCAACTGAGGTCGGATCTATTTTCTTCGCTAGCTGAATGTTCATGTCAATATAAATCTGATGCCTCGACTATTTAAAACACCACGATATGAAGTCTCAACTAACACCTTGCCCATAGAACTTAACTTCTCGAAATGGAAATATGGGCCGACTTCCGACTTCGCAAATTTTAGAAACTTTAAATGCTAGAAAATTTCGTTGTAAACGTTATAATAAAACATATAGTTTTTTATATTTATTATTAATTCCAAATTCCCTACAAGATTTAATTTTGAATAAATTTCACTTAGTTGTGTTCAGTTTCTACCTTGCAATTTCATACAACTTCCTATTTTGACTTTCCTTCTACATGTGGCAACATTTATAACCAGACACCCTGATTCTAATTTCGCTATAAACATTTATATACATTTACATGCAAACATGACTCTTTGCTACTCATGATTCCTCAATCCATAACTAGTTGAATATACTCTATTTCTTTGTCTACTTCCTTTAAATTTGACTAATAGTTTTCACTTTGCATGAAATTTTTATTTATATACAATAACTAACATATGCTTGGGTTTATGTGTCGGGTCGGACTGGGGCCGATGTTATTTTCTTCGCCACCTAGATGTTTATGCCAATAAAACTCTTACCTCCCTAACTATTTAAAAGACCACAATATGGAGAGGGGGTCGAGACCTTGCTCACATACAAATGACTTCACAAATTTTAGAAATTTAAAAATGCTGAAAAATCTCGTCGTAAGCACTATAGGAAAACATGGATTTTCTATATTGCTTATTAAACAAAATCCCCCACCATATTTCATTTTTAATGCAATCCTATCACTTGTGTGTGAACAATTGTTTTTTAGTTTTTTTTATAAATAACACATGTCTGTGTCTATGTGTCAGTCCCAACTGAGGTCGGTGTTATTTTACTCGGAAGCTAGATATTTATGCCAATAGAACTATGATTCCCCGACTATATAAAATACCACAATATGGAGTCGGGGGGTGAGACCTTACTAACAGGTCTTGTGGAAATGGAAAGATCACTTAACTTCAAACATCGCACATTTTAGAAAGTTAAAATGTTGGAAAAATTTTGTTATAAACGTTATAGGAAAACATGGAGTTTTTATATTGATTATTAAACAAAATAACCTACAAAATTGAATTTTGAATAAATTTATATTATTTGTGTGTGTAAAACTTATTTTTTATTTTTTTAAATAATTAACATATCCTTTTCTCTATGAGTCACGCCCAACTGAGCTCAGAGTTATTTTCTTCACCAAATAAATATTTATGCCAATAGAACTTCGACCCCTCGACTATCGAAAACACCACGATATGGAGTCGGAGTCAACACCTTGCTTACTAGTCCTTTGAAAATGCAAATATGGGTATACTTCTGACCTGGAAAATTTTAGAAACTTAAATTCCTGAAAAATTTCGTCAAAAATGTTACAAAAAAACATGTAACTTTTATATTGATTATTAAATAAAATTCCCTACAAGATTTCATTTTGAATTCCTATAAAACTCTGAAACCTCGGCTATTGATGGGCCAAATTTTGACCTACCCATGCTTAGTCTCTACGTGTCTACTTGTACAACATTGAATTCAAAGCATCCAAACTTGAGCCCTCAACATTGAATTGAGATTATTTATGTTTTCTCCCATTTCACTTAATTACATGTCCACCTCAATTTAGCACTAAAACTTTGAAGTTATTTTTATATTTTCCCACAAGCTCCATAATTCTTCGTTAAGAAATAAAATCAGGAATTAAACCACAATTTTCTCGCAGGGAGATCTCAAAAACCCTCATCAAACATGAGTTTTAGATCCAAATTAAAAAGTGTATCAATATTAATATTCACGATTAACAAACCCAACCATTTTTTATTTATTTATTAACACATGCCTATGTTTATCTATCGGGTCCAACTGAGGCCGACGTTATTTTCTTCGCAGCTAGATATATATGCCAATAGGACTTTGACTCCCCAACTATTTAAAATACCACAATATGGAGTCAGGGTTGATACCTTGCTCACAAGTCTTATGGAAACCAAAATATGCGTCAACTTTTGACGTCATAAATTTTAGAAAGTTAATAATTAATACATCTTTGTGTCTATGCATCTCACCTGACTGAGCTCAGAGTTATTTTTTTCACGAGCTAAATGTTTATGTCAATATAAATCCAACCCCCCAACTATCTAAAACACCATGACATGGAGTTGGGTCCACCACCTTGCTCACCAGTCTTCTGAAAATACAAAGATGGGTATACTTCTGATTTCACAAATTTTAGAGAGTTAAATTCCTGAAAAATTTTGTCATAAACGTCACGGAAAAACATTAAGATTTTACATTGATTATTAAAAAAAATCCCTAGAAGATTGCATTTTTAATTGCTATAGAACTCTGAACCCCCGACTATTGATGGGTCAGCTTCTAACCTACCTGTGTTGAATCTCTACCTGTCTATTTGCACAACATTGCAATCAAGGCATCCAAACTCAGCCCTGCAACATTGCATTGAGATTATTTATGTTTTCTCCCATTTCACTTAATTACATGTCCACCTTGATTTAACACTGAAACTTTGATGTTATTTTATATTTACCCATAAAATCCATAAATTTTCGTTAAGAAATAAAATCACGAATTAAACCACAGTTTACTCGCAGGGAGATCTCAAAAACCCTCATCAAACATAAGTTTCAAATCCAAATTAAAAATTGTATCAATATTAATATTCATAATTAACAAACCCAATTTTTATTTTTTTAATTATTAACACATGCCTGTGTCTATGCGTAGGGCCCGATTGAGATCAACGTTATTTTCTTCGTCAACTACATATTTATTCCAATAGAACTCCAATAAAATACCACGATATGGAGTGAGGGTTGCGAGCTTACTCACGAGTCTTGTGAAAATGGAAAGATGTGTCAACTTCTGACATCATAAATTTTAGAAATTTAATAATTAACGCATCCTTATGTCTATGCGTCCCACCCAACTGAGCTCAAAGTTATTTTCTTCGACAACTAAATGTTTATGTCAATAGAATTCCGACCCTTGAACTATCTAAAACGCCACAATATGGATACGGGGCCACCACCTTGCTCACGAGTCTTCTGAAAATGAAAATATGGCTATACTTTTGACTACACAAATTATTGAGAATTAAATTCCTAACAAGGTTGCATTTTGAATTTCAATAGAACTCCGAACCCATAACTATTTAAAAGTAGACGATATGGATTTGGGATCGACACCTTGCTCACATGACTTGTGGAAATAGAAACATTTGTTGACTTCTGACTTAGTTGCCGTGAATTTCTATTGGTCTACTCCTACAGAATTGCATTGAAAACATTGAAACTCGACCCAACAACATTTCATTGATATTATCTATGTTTTCTCCCATTTGTCTAACTCCATATCGTGGTGTTATAGATAAGGTCAACACCTTGCTCACGAGTCTTTTGAAAATGTAAAGATGTGTATACTTCCGACTTCGCAAATTTCAGAGTGTTAAATTCTTGAAAAATTTCGTTGTAACCGTTACAGAAAAACATGGAACTTTTATATTGATTATTAAACAGAATTCCATACAAGACTGCATTTTGAATTCCAATAGAACTCTAAACCCCCAACTATTTAAAAGCAAACCATGTGGAATTGGCGTCGACACCTTGCTCACAGGATTTGTGGAAATGCAAATATGGGCTAACTTCCGACTTAATTGTGGCCAATTACTACCAGTTTACTCCCATAACATTGCATTCAAAGCATCCAAACTTGACCCCGCAATGTCCACCTCGATTTAACACTGAAACTTTGGCGTTATTTTTATATTTACCCACAAACTCCATAATTTTCTGTTAAGAAATAAAATCACGAATTAAACTAGAGTTTTCTCATAGGGAGATCTCAAAAACTCACCAAGCTTTTGTTAGAAAAATTGAGCAATCCACTTACCCAAACTGTATATTAAAACCCTCTTAAAACTATGCTCCTGGATGCAGGCACAAACACGGGAATTCCAAGTTCAATGAGTGCCACAATGCTAAGAAAATAACACAGAGCCTTTGAACATGAAAAACAACTCGAAACTGTAGAAAACTAGTTCCATTTGTAGGCTCAGACTAATTAGAAATGCACTTATCGATAATCCCTTAATAAATTATCCACCAACACTCTTAAAACTAAATTTATGACACTAGAGCTCAAAGTAGGTTGAAATTAACTCCCATATGTACTCATAATCGTCTTTACAGTACATCGGGTCAATCGTGCATGGCAGGATGACGTCCACCCTTGAAACTCAGAGTTGGGTATGCAGCGGCACACTAATGTCACCCAAAAATTTCAAAGAAAACCATATTGCTATAGAAAATTGATATTTTTTCAAGTATGGACAAACTAATAATTACAAACTGATCATTAAGCAATAACATAATAATCAAGAATAATATTCCATTATAATATTGATATACATATATTTAAGCTTTTAGAACTATTTCGTAAATATGTTTTCTCATTTATATAGCAATATGTAATTTTATATTAAATTTAAAATTAGAATTTACCATTAATACTTGCATTTATATTTTTAGTTTTGTAAAATCCTAAAAAATATCTAAAAGAATAATCTAAATATTATTTTATGATACAATAAATTAATAATTAAAAAAAATCATTTATGATGTAATTTTTTTAAAATTTTATTTTATTAACAAAATTTAATTTAAAGAAATTATGGGAAATGTTTAAATTGTATTAAATTTTTGGGTTTCCCATTTCCCTAAGTATTGATATTATTATGTATATATAGATAGTATAATTAGTGAAATCGTTTATATATATGTGCGTGTGTGTGTGTGTGTGTGCTTTTTTAAATAAACTATTTTAAAACTAATAAAACTACTTTAAAATCGATTTACATCCATCTTAATTTTGGATCTATTAAGCGTAAAGAGAGATGAAATCTCTCGAGGAATAAACCTCTTTTTGAGTGCAAAAGCTAGCGAAATGTTTGCACCTCGAGAGCTTTGATCCCTCTCGATGTTTAATAGATCTAGAGTTAAGATGGATCTAGGTTGGTTTCAGTTGTGAGTAGCCACACACGAAATTTGTCTAATAAATGATTAAACTAATCATTTTAAATATGTTAATTATGTCTAAGATTAATTTAATGAGTTCCTTCTCTTCTACATCTCATGCACATTAGGTTCACATTTATATTAAGCACATTAATTCCAACATAAGACTCCTCACACAAATAACATATTTCAACTTGAGCTAATCAAAAACATTCTGTCATGAAATTTTTTATGTGTCCTAATCATATTAGCGAGAGTTATAGGTTGAGCTTGGGCATAGATATCTTTTAAACATTTTTATCTCAAGATTTTCTTCCGCATCTTGTACTATGCCTAATTTGGTTGAATATTGTTTTCTTTTTTGATATGATTTTCGTTATTCATACTTTTGTTTCCTCTATTCTTCATGCTCTTCAATTTTCATTCCCTTTGTTTTTTTCCTTTTTTCTTTTTTTGTAAACTAAGGAGGGACCATTCTTTTTCCATTACTTCGAGTTGAAACCATTACATTTTCATGGTGGCCTCAACCCACCCGAGGGGAAACCAGGTCTGTTGGCCACCTTAAGTTTTTTACAGCCATCCAGAAACAAAAAATACTGATTCTTCTTGTCCATGCTATGTAAACTATACATTCAAAAAGATTACTACTGTCTCTTGTTTGCATTCTTAACTAAAAATAGAAACTAGACTATTCAACGATTTTCAAAAAAAAAACTTCAGACAGTATACATATCCATCAGCATTAGTCTGCCATGGCTTCCTGTTGCTCCTCTTCCTTCTTTATGCCCAGGTTGGTTTCCTTGATCAGCTGCTGAATCTCCTCCAGTTTTTTATCCTGCATTATCAAAGTGACCTGCATGTTTTGCAATTCTTTCTTCAAGTTTGGGATTCCCTGTGACAGCTCAGCCATCTCCATGGCCACTTGCTCCATCGCCTTCGCCAGCAGCCTTTTCATGACCCAGTAAACATGCAAGGCCTGTTTATACAGAGTCATGCGGCCTCTCGTATTCCCTGGATCTGGGAGGAGGTATTCCCAGTCTTCCATTTCAGACCCTGATTGCCCCTGTGTTGCCTCTTCCTCCAGGTGCTGGATTATCCTTCTGATATCTTTATTGGTGTTCTCACAGTAAGCTTCCTCCGTGAACTGAATTCTCTTCTTTAATGTTTTCCTATATTTTCTTGCTGGTGTAGGTTCATTCTCTGCCCGACTCCCTGCCGGTCCTCCTCTTCCTCTGCTTCGATGCCCCCGTCCCCGTCCTGCTCTTCCTCTGCTCCTGTAATTTCCCCTGCCTCCCCGACTCTTCGTGCCTGATGTGCTCCCGAATTCCCCTCTCTCCTCTCGCCAATTGTTACTCCTGTCTTCCTGCTCCCTGTTCTCCTGTCTTTTATCCCTTGCTGACCCCGCATTCTTCCATATCTTCGTGCGCGGTTGTTCCTTTCTGTCCTGGTCCGAGTCGAACATTTCTATTTCTTCTTCTGTGTCGTCTTGGATCATCTGGTACTCCTCTGCCGCTTCTCCCTCTTCGATTTCTTTCCCCTTCTTTCCCTGGCTTCTCCGTTCTCTACTGTCTTCGCCCTCATCGCTCCTCGTTCTCCTCCTTGTCACCATTCGATAACTCTTACCGGTGTTGTCCACTTGTCTTCTCCGCCTTCCCTGCCTTGCTATTACCCTGCTCAGAGCTTTCACTGCTCTGTCTCTTCGCTGATCCTTGGCACCTTTGTTTAACATTCTCCTCTGCTTATCTCGCCCTCCTTTATGATGTCTCCTCTGACGGTTCTCCTCATCTCTCGTCGCTCGCTTTCCCTGCCACCTGCCTATTTCATCACCTCCCACCTCCTTTCATACTTCACCTGTGTGGTCATTCCCACGTCCGAGCTCTGCCGCATTACCTCCACCGGTTTCTTCCCTCATTGCCTTGGTGCCATCCCTTCTCGATATGATACCTGTGCTGGTAATCCCTCTGTCCTCCTTCATCATTACCTGACTGCCCTCTACCTCGTCACCCACTCTTGCCTGATCCGTATTAATTGCACTGATCGCCACCGATATCACCCTGATTGGGGGCCCTTTGTTTTTTTTTTTTTAATTTCTTCTTCGTTATGCATTTTCTTGTATTCTATACTCTTAACACTATTTAATTGTCATTTGTTTTTCCCTTCTATGTCGATATTCTCTTTGATACACATTTTTTTTGTTCAATTTTTCCTTCATCTGTTCTTGTCAAGTTCACTTGTCATTTGTTGTGACTCTCTTTGTTGACCTGTGTTAAATTTCTAATACTAACCAGCTTTATTTTCTCACTACATTTTAATTTATCCCCAGTTTATTATTTATTTAACCAAATAATAATTGAATCAACGAAAAATAAAATCACTGGTATCTTTAGTTTCTAGAATTAAAAATATGCAATGGAAATAAACCAAAGAGATCAGTCACACATTGCAAAATTAATTACCCCACAAACAAATTTCCATCATTTCATTATCTAGAAAATTTGGGTTTTTCAACCCACAGAGATACAAGGAAAGATATAATCTGGAACCTTCAACTTGACCCCTTTAGAATGAATTAAACCCAAGTAAATCAATCTCAAAGAAATATGCCTCCAGATGAAATTTATCTGAAGAAATCAACCTCCAACAATCAGACCTGCACCTTCCAGTAACTTGATCTACACCTTGCCATTAATGGGCACTGTAAAAATCCCATTACTCCAGCAAATTGACCTCCTCCAGAAAAGCTCAATCTCCTTCCACCATCTTAGCCCTACAATCTCCTCCAAGTCAACCCTTCTGGATTTTCTCAAACCCACTCACACTTCTCCTCCTATGCACATTAATCACTATTCCAATTGCACTATAGAGAAAATTAATCTCTCTTGTGATGACTCACTCACACACTTGTGCTCTTGATTGTGTGTTCACCTCCATTTCTAGCCTCCATTTATAATCTTCATTGAGTCCAAATAGCTAACCCAAATCCCCTCTCTAGAAACATCTTGAATCTTCCTCTCTAGAAACATCTTGAATCTTTCTTCTAGAAACATCTTGAAGATTCCTTTTAGAAACATCTTGAAGATTCATTCTAGAAACATCTTGAATATTTCTTCTAGAAAATATTGAATATCAACGATAAAGATTGTTTCTAAGTCACCTAAATAATTAAATTATTTATCCTAACAAAACAATCCAATAGTCCATAATACTTAATTGACTTAAATTATTCTACTTTTCCTAAGTTAAACTTAGGAAAGAAGACATAAATCAGTAGAGGAGGAAAATAATGTCTTCCACATGTAAGACACCAAACAATTGTATAATACCTTTCGATGCTACTCACATTGACAATCTGCTCTTTGCTTCTCCCTTTGTTGTTGACACTTCTCAATAAATACCATTTCTTATGCTTTTCTCTATTGACTTGCTCTTTTGATGCAGGAGCATCCAGCTCAGGGAGGTCATGGCTGGGAGTTTGTCTCTTCTAACAGTTTGAGTTTCATTAGTTTTCATCTTCATTTACATTTCTAGAAATGGTTGTCTCAGCCAGCGTTAGTGTTTTGCTTACATGTTCTTTTTTTTTACTTTTTTAGTTTTATTTTAAATTTTCTTTTAATTTACAAAACAAGATAATACAGTTATTCAGAAACCACTTAATGTAACCACCTAATGTAACTACTGGCAGTTTGCTAACTGCCCAGTGTTCTCTACAAAACAAAAAGAGAAAACAACTATTGTAATGTTTTGGCCATCATAGAATTGAATGAAGAAAATGCACAGAATCATTCTGAAGAACAAACCCATCTAAATCCATTCATATTACAGCTTTAGCATCTTTCCTACAGAGTACAATTAATTCATTTTCTTTTCCATAAGCATAATGAAGACAGACAAGTGAACAGTAAGCACCGAAGCGAGGAGAGCACCCAAACAAGCCAGCAGCACAAACAAAGTGAGCTTACGAAAGGAATGAGAAAGCTATTGTCGTAACCATTTCCTTTTGAAAATTTTAACAAACGAAGCTACTGTATAAATAAATATATATATATATATATATATATATATATATATATATATATATATATATATATATATGTGTGTGTGTGTCAAAGTCAAGCATCCACAATTCACTGTTCAAAGACCAGCAAATTAAATAGATTTGACAAAACTATAAACCACCACGAGGTCATCACAGGACTGTATTAACACAACCATGGTTACAATAGCAGAGCCATAAAAAAATATACAGTAAAGTTATAGGCACAGTGAGGCCAGGGCACAGCAAGGCCGAGAAACCACAGAGTCGAGACCAAACTATGACGACAGACTCATAAACCCTATGAATAGAAAAACCCTCAGATAGTAAAACAGGCAAACACCAAGGAGCGACCCTACCTAGTTCAGGCATAGGAGACACGACGTGAGGACAAAGAACGAAGCCCTGTCACTCACCTGCATTGGCCAACATGCAGGCCATTAGAATCGAAGAACAAAACCACAATTACAGGAACAAAACAAAAATGAAGGGTTAATAAGAGACTCACCGAGGGAGAGCTGAGCCATGTGAACCAGAAGAGAAGCCCCAGATTAAGGTTACGGCCACAGAGGTGCTCGCTGCCCACGAGGAGCAGAGACTATCAGCAATGGAGGAAAACAAAGCAGAAACAACCAGCATGGAGAGAGGACTTACCTTTTGGATGACCGCTGAGTGAGAGCGAAAGTCGAGCCACTCCACAACTGCAACCTGTGTCAAAACAAAACCAAATAAATAGTCAAACTGTGAAGCAAGCACATAGAGGACAGTCGTGTATAACCAAAGCTGCAACTGGAAACATAACTAGAACCGAGCGAAACTGACAAACAGAGACCAATACCAAGGGTTCCAGACCCAGAGCCTCAAAACCAAGCATGGGACAGGAGGCTTTGACAGAAAATGCAGGTGTAAACCCTCGCAGAGTTTCCCAGGCACAGTGAAATGAAACCCCAACAAAGTGAACAGAGCAAACCCTCATTTCATGAAACTGCAGATCTCGCAAGCAGAACAGTGAAATAACAATGGAATGAAGCATTTTAGCATTTTGGAGAATAGTAAGAGTGGGAAGGAGCGAGCCCCAAGGCCAAGACACATGTTCTCATCACCATCAAACCGTAGTACAATACCATAAAGTTCAACCAACCACATAATAAATACAAATCAATCAACAGTTAACTTATTAGCTCACGGATGTAAAGGGTTTGTCCCATAAATTTTTGGTATCAAAGCAGGTACAGTTTATTGTTTTTTTTTTTTTTAATTGAAGTTGGAAGAAGAGGTTGTGGCAGAGCTATTCAAAGAGTAGTAGATGAAGGATTGAGGGAAGAGATTAGGATCTTGAATGCCCATTTGGCAGTAGTAGAAGCAGGAAGGAGAATGGATCCGAAAGTAGGGGATGACGGTGAAGAAGAAGCTGTAGTTACGACAGATGGATCAGATGAAGAAGGACCTGAAATCAAATATTTAAGGTCAATCTTGTTGGCTAGTAGTAAGCCAAAGCCTAAAATTCCGAACTATGATGGTAGTTTGTCCACAGAAGTGTTGTTGGACTGGATTAGTGAGTTAGATAAATATTTCGAATGTGAGGAGGTCAATGAAGATAGGAGAGTTAAATTCGCTGCCACCAAGTTGAAAGGACACGCGGCCTTATGGTCAGATAGTGCCAAAGTAGAGAGGAGAAGATTGAATAAGTTACCCATTAAAAAGTGGACCAGAATGGCTGCCAAGATGAAGGGTAAGTTTTTGCCCAAATATTACCAAATTGCTCTGTATTGGTAGGTGCAGAATTTGAAGAAGAGAGGAATGATGGTGAAAGAATATACTAAAGAATTCTATCGGGTGAATTTGAGAGCTGGTTATTCTGAAGACACCCCAAAAAAGACAGCAAGGTTTGTAAATGGCCTAAGGCTGGAGATATTGGATGAGATAAGTATTCTTTATCCAAAAACCATAGAGGAAGCATACCAGAGTGCCTTAAAGGCAGAAGAAAAGATCGCAAGAAAGCAGAATTCCAAGAGAGGAAGAGGAACTGGAAGAGGGAAAGGACAGTCCTTTGGCAGAGGAAGAACTGCCAACAACAGTGAAGAGGGCAGCAGTTCAAAGACCTTGGGGATAGAAGAAAAGGAAGGTAGCACTAGGGGAGGAAGGACATACCAGAGAGGAAGGGGAAATGGCAGAGGCAGAGGAGCTGCCTAGCAGTGTTACAAGTTCCACAAGTGGGGGCACAGGTCCTTTGAGTGTCCTGAAGGAGAACAGGCTAGTCAAAGAGGAGCATATGTTGCTCAAACAGAGGAAGTAGAGGCACCACCTCAAGAGGTAGAGAATGTACCAGAGATAGGAGAGGCCTTAGTCTTGAACAAGGTACTACTGAAACCGACAAAGGAAATAGCTGAACAAACCCAAAGAAAGGCATTATTCCAGACTGTGTGCAAGTCACATGGAAAATGTTGCAAACTGATTATAGACAGTGGAAGCACTGATAATCTGGTTGCAACAGAGATGGTGGAGAAATTGGGTTTAAAAAGATTGAAGCACCCAACTCCCTATAAGGTGTCGTGGTTACAGAAGGGTCACCAACTGCTAGTTGATGAGCAGTGTGAGGTGGAGTTCCATATTGGCAAGTATAGGGACAAAGTGATTTGTGATGTCATGCCCATGGACGTGTGTCATATTCTGCTAGGTAGACCGTGGTAGTATGACCAAAAATTTGTTCATGATGGGAAAACAAACTATTACAAGTTTGTCAAGGATGGGATTAAGTACACGCTAGTACCCATCAAGGAAGAAGAAACAGTAGACACTAGTGGGACAAAAGTATTGTTGGTGGGTGGAAAAGAATTTCTAAAATAGATTGAAGATGACGAGGTAAAGTATGTTGTTGTAAGGAGACCGAGAGCAGTTTTTTTTCACATTGAAATTTCTAACTTACCTGAAGAAATCCAGGAAATGTTGCAGGAATTCAACGACATTATGGTGGATGATTTACCAGATAAATTACCACCAAAGCGAAGTATCAATCATCACATAGATTTCATCCCTGGAGCTATTTTACCAAATAAAGTTGCTTACTAGATGAGTCCTAAGGACAACAAAGAGATCAGTAAGCAGGTACAGGACTTGTTGGACAAAGGCTTGATACAAGAAATTTTAAGTCCCTGTGCAGTTCTGACAGTTCTAGCTCCCAAGAAAGGAGGCGAGTGGTGAATGTGTACAGATTCATGAGCAATAAATAAAATTACTATCATATACAGGTTTCCATTGCCATGAATGGATGACATGATGGACTGCTTGAGTGGGGCAGCATATTTTTCGAAGATAGAGCTAAAGAGTTGATACCACCAGATTAGAATCAGAGAAGGGGACAAATTCAAAACTAATGAAGGGTTGTATGAATGGTTGGTGATGCCATTTGGGTTGAGTAATGCCCCTAGTACTTTCATGCGCCTGATGAATGAGATGTTGAAGGAGTTCATTGGGAAATTTGTGATTATGTATCTTGACGATATATTGATTTTCAGCAAGACCAAGGAAGACCATTTTCAACATGTTCGATATGTTCTGAGAAGTTGCAACAAAAGAAGTTGTTGATAAATCTGAAAAAATGCACTTTCTTTCATAAGGAGTTAGTCTATTTGGGTTTCGTGATTGTAGAAAATGAGCTGAAAATTGACCCAGAAAAAGTTGCAGCTATACTTAGTTGGCCATCCCCTAAGAGTCTGTTCAAAGTTCGAAGTTTTCATGGGTTGGAAAGTTTCTATCGCAAGTTTATAAAGAATTTTAGTGGAATCTGCACACCTATGTTGGATACAATCAAAAAGGCAAGTCAACCTTTTTAGTGGATTGAAGCTGCAGAGAAGAGCTTCCAGATATTGAAGAAGAAGATCACTGAGAGGCCAATTTTGAGGTTGCCTGATTTCAACAAACTTTTTCAAGTTTGTTGTGATGCCAGTGGTACAGCCATTGGAGTCGTACTCAGCCAGGAAGACAAACCAATAGCCTATTTTAGTGAAAAATTAAATGAAAGCAGGCAAAAGTATACGTCTTATGACAAGGAGTTTTATGCCGTCGTCCAAGCCTTGAAGAATTGGAGGCATTATCTGTTGGGTAATGAGTTTGTATTATTTTCTGATAATTCTGCTTTACAGTATGTTATGCAGCAACATAAGTTGAATCACAAACATGCAAAATGGGTGGTACTTTCAGAGCTTTACATTCGTATTGAAGCATATCAGTGGTCAAGCGAACAAGGTAGCAGATGCACTAAGCAGAAGAGTTCTACTCTTGCAGGAGAGCACGACACAAGTGTTTGGATTTGAACACTTGAAGGACTTGTATCAAACAGATGCAGATTTCAAGGAGGCTTATGAAGCCTACTAGAATCCATTATTGAGGAACAATAGTCCATGGCTGGACTATAACTTGCAAGAGAATCTGTTATTCAAGGGAGGATAGCTCTGTGTCCCAGAATGTTCGATGACGGAGAACATTATCCAAGAAAAACATAGTGGAGGTCTAGCTGGACATTTCGGCATTGATAAGACCTTCGATCAGCTCAGTCATTTCTATTACTGGCCAAAGATGCAAAGAGACGTGCAGCAGTATGTGACCAGGTGTAAGATATGTCAGTTGGTGAAAGGGCATAGTTAGAACACGGGGTTGTATACACCTTTGCCTATTCCAAATAGACCGTAGGATTCAGTTAGTCTGGACTTTGCCCTGGGTCTACCCAAAACACACCAAGGTTTTGATTCCATCATGGTGGTGGTGGACCGATTTTTGAAGATGGCACACTTTATCCCTTGCAGAAAAACTAGTGATGCTACCCATGTAGCACACTTGTTTTTCACTGAAGTCGTTAGACTACACGGCTTACTCAAGTCCATTATTTCCGATAGGGATGTGAAATTCACAGGGCATTTCTGGCGCACCTTATGGAAAAAGCTGGACACGAAATTAAATTTCGACTCCGCTTATCACCCACAGATTGATGGACAGATGGAGGTAGTTAAAAGAATCTTAGGAAACCTGTTGCGGAGTCTAGTTGGAGAAAATTTAGGAATGTGGGATCTGTGTACTTGCTAGCGGAATTTGCTTACAATGATTCACCGAATTGAAGCACAGGAAGTAGTCCTTTTCAAATCTTGTATGGAATTCATCCCCGAGGAGTGCATGAGTTACGAGATTTGGGACAATTAGAAAGAAGAAGTGTTGACGGGGAAGACTTTGTAAGAGCAATTAACAACCTACATGAGCAGGTGAAGACAAAATTACAGGACAGCAGTCAAAAGTACAAACAGAAAGCAGATCTGAAACGACGGGAGGTACAATTTAATGTAGGTGATCAGGTTCTAGTGCATCTACGTAAAGAAATATTCCCTAAGGGCGAATACAATAAGCTGAAATTCAAAAAAATTGGACCTTGTAAAATTCTGTGTAAGTTTTCTACAAATGCCTATGAACTGTAATTTCCTCCAGGTATAGGAATATCACCCATCTTTAATGTGGTGGATTTATTCCCATACACTTCCAGTCTGGAAGAGGACAGTTCGGCACAGCCAAAGCAGGACACCCAGGAAAGGAGTAGTTCGTGGATGAGACAAATGCCTTTATCTTAGCCACTTGAAATCAAAGGAATCCTCAATACACAAGTGGCCAGGCGGACTCGGAGGACGGAGTACCTATAGTACCTCATCAAGTGGAAGAACCGCCCTATTGAGGACAGTTCATGGCTTGATGCAAGACAGATACAACGTGCAAGGTATTCTATTGAGGAGCTCATGGACCGGAGCCATGAATTTTCACCTACCCCAGGAGCCTGATGCAGGAGCATCCAGCTTAGGGAGGTCATGGCTGGGAGTTTGTCTCTTCTAACAGTTTGAGTTTCGTTAGTTTTAATCTTCATTTACATTTCTAGGAATGGTTGTCTCAGCCAGTGTTAGTGTTTTGCTTACGTTTTCTTTTCCTTTTTACTTTTTTAGTTTTATTTTAAATTTTCTTTTAGTTTACAAAGCAAGAAAAGACTTTATTCAAAAACCACATAATGTAACTACTAGCAGTTTGCTAACTGTCCAGTGTTCTCTATAAAACAAAAAGAGAAAATGATTATTATAATCTTTTGACCATCAGAAAATTGAATGAAGAAAATGCACAGAAGAATTCTAAAGAACAAACCCATCTGAATCCATTCATATTACAGCATTAGCATCTTTCCCACAGAGTACAATTAATTCATTTTATTTTCCATAAGCATAATGAAGACAGACAAGTGAACAATAAGCATCAAAGTGAGGAGAGCACCCAAACAAGCCAGCAGCACAAACAGAGCGAGCTTACGAAAGGAACGAGAAAGCTATTGTCGAAGAAATACCCAAGAAAACAAAGCTACAGGTACAGAAACGAACGCATAACCATTTCCTTTTGAAAATTTTAACAAACGAAACTACTGTATAAATAAATATATATATGTCAAAGTCGAGCATCCACAGTTCACTGTTCAGAGACCATCAAATTAAATAGAGTTGAAAAAGCTATAAACCACCGCGAGGTCATCACAGGACTGTATTAATACAACCATGGTTACAATAGCAGAGCCATAAAAAATATATAGTAAAGCTATAGGCACAGTGAGGCCAGGGCACAGCAAGGCCGAGAACCCGCAAAGCCAAGACCAACTACGACAACAGACTCATAAACCTTATGAATAGAAAAACCCTCAGATAGTCAAACAAGCAAACACTAAGGAGCAACCCTACCCGGTTTAGGCATAGGAGACATGGCGTGAGGATGACGAACGAAGCCCTATCACTCACCTGCATTGGCCAACAAGCAGGCCATTAGAATCGAAGAACAAAACCACAGTTACAGGGACAAAACAAAAATCAGAGGAAAGGGTTAATAAGAGACTCAACAAGGGAGAGCCGAACTGTGTGAACCAGAAGAGAAGCCCCATATTAAGGTTACAGCCATAGAGGTGCTCACTGCCCACGAGGAGCAGAGACTATCAGCAACAGAGGAAAACAAAGCAGAAACAACCAGCATGGAGAGAGGACTTACCATTCATATGATCGCTAAGTGAGAGTGAAAGTCGAGCCACTCCACAACCACAACCTATGTCAAAACAAAACCAAATAAATAGTCAAACTGTGAAGCAAGCGCATAGATGACAATCATGTCTAACCAAAGCTACAACTAAAAACATAACTAGAACCGAGCAAAACTGACAAACAAAGACCAATACCAAGGGTTCTAGACCCAGAGCCTCAAAACCAAGCATGGGACAGGATACTTCGATAGAAAATGTAGGTGTAAACCCTCGCAGAGTTGCCCAGGCACAGTGAAACGAAACCCCAGCAAAGTGAACAAAGCAAACCCTCATTTCGCGAAACCGCAGACCTTGCAAGCAAAACAGTGAAATAACAATGGAATGAACCAGTTTAGGGTTTCGGAGAATAGTAAGAGCGGGAAGGAACGAGCCCCAAGGCCAGGACACATGTCCTCATCACCATCAAACTGTAGTACAATACCATAAAGGTCAACCAACCACATAATTAATACAAATCAATCAACAGTTAAATTATTAGCTCGCGGATGTAAAGGGTTGGTCCCGCATCTTTTTTTTTCATTTTTAATTAAGATGGATCTAGGATCTTTGTTACTCATTTCTATTTAGTATGTATCTAGATTGATGGTTACTCTTACATAGAAATCAATACTCGACATCAATAATTACTTTGTACATACACTGAAATCAATGCACACTATTAATTTAATTAGTTTGAAAATAATGCACATCATCCATCTATTTACATCAAATCACAAATTAACATTCACACTAAAATAAATGCATCCTTAGTTGTGATTTATTGTTCCTTTCTCTATCGACTTGTTTTTTGTTATTCAATTCTATTTAATATGGATATATACTAATGATTAAGATGCATCCAGGCTCTTCATTATTCATTTATATTTAATAGGGACTTAGGCTGATGATTATTGTAATAAAAAAATGAATGTATATCATTGATGATTACTTTACGTATACACCAAAATCAATGCACATTATTAGTCTAGCTACTTCGAAAGCAATGCAAATTTTTCATCTAGTTGCATCAAATCAGAAATTAACATTTACACTGAATTCAATGCATCTAATTTTAACAATCACATAGGATTATAAATCAACATTTACACTGAAAAAATTGCATCAAGTTAAATTAATCAAATAGGATTTGAAATCAACCTCTACAATGAAATCAATGCATCAAGTGCAATCATTCAAATAAGATTAGAAATCAATATCTACATTGAAATAAATGCATCTATTTCAGTAGAAAAAACAATATATTAATTTTAAAATAATCTAAACTCGAGTTAAGACCTTACATATGCCTTTACCCCTTTAATTTAGTGAAATTTCAACAATTTTTGGTATCTTGTTTTTTATTTGACTTTGAGACTTTGATATATTTCTAAATTCAACTTCCTTTTCCTTTAGTAAAAGCCTACTTTCTCTTTCTCTATGGTTAATAATGTTTAATGTTATATAATATCATGTAATATTAAACATATATTATTTAGTATTATGTTAAATATTATATAATAATTTATTTTTAGATATTATAATATCATGTTTAAAATTATAGTATTCTAATATTATGTCTAATATAATATAATTATGTTATATAATATTATGTCTAATATAATTATATTATATTATAGTAAAGCTCTTACTCAATCAACAGAGGGGATTTAAACCTTGTATCTCTCAGCTTTCACAGGTTTTACATTACTTCAATCATGAATTGAGTTACTGCCTTGGTACTATATTTAGTTTAATATTATTGTTAAAACCAATATTATATTAAAACTATTTATATTATTTAGATACCTAAACTTGTAGCCATCTCTCAAGTTACAATAAGGGTGAATTGGATAAGTGTCTAAATAGGTCCTTGATGTTTTTACCTCCTTTTCTATCATTTTGAAGTTTATTCCTGAAATATCTTAATGAATTCCATGATGGAAGCATCAACTTCATCTCCAAAACATATAACAATTTAATCTCACTTAAATAACTTAATAGGATATAAGATATGTAACTTAATATGGTGCAATATATCTATCTTACATTAAATCTATTATCATAATATCAGAGATAATTATAATATGATATGGTTATAGAATAATCATTATGTAATGTAATCATCATCATTTCTTTGTAGTTTAATTATATAAATTAATAATTAATAATTATTATCATTTTATCTTATATGTATTTTAAGCACAAAATTTTTATTATTAAAATAAATATTAAGTGAACCAACCATCCATCAAATTTTCACTTCAATTTATTTTTGTGTTAAGAAATGCATAAATAATGGTAGGTAGTAACTCCTCGTAAGTATGCTTAATTACATATGAATCCTCATGGAAAAACTTGCTTAAATTATGGTAGGCAATAACTATTTACATGAATATATGTATCTAATGTATTTTTGAGCTATGAAATTTATAAATAATAGTGGGTAGTAACTCCTGGTAAGTATGCTTAAATTATGGTAGGTAGTAACATTAGGTAAATATTTATATTTACAAGAATACATATTTATTTATTCATATTAATCCATGTGATATAAAGAATTTTCATATGGAAATCTAAACCTAATATGGACATATACAATCTTTGAAAGAAATAGTTATTGAGTCAAAATTTAAACGTTTACACTCATTTACGAACACTACAACATCTTCCCTATCTTAATTTTTTATTGAGTCAACACTAAAATGCTTACACTCATTTATGGACACTACATTGTCTCCACCGTACTAGTTGTAGAGCTCCAATCAACGCAATTAATATTTGATATATGGTAAGGTTAATCACTTTAATTAATTATCAAAAAAGGAAGTACATGAGTGTTTTTCATATGCTATTGGTCACCCACTTAAGAAACTAGACCAATGGTAGAGGCTCAAATGAACCTACGATTATGACGAACTTCTACTTCAACCTCTACAATCATGCATTTAACTACTTTTGGAATGACTTCTGAGTAATGATACATGGCTCGTCGAGCTACAGTTTGAGTTCAAGGTTGCAAGGAGGAAAAAGGACGGGCATCTAAGCTCACATAGGGAGAAAATCTACCCTATATTCCACCTCTACATCCAACACATATTTTACATCAAGCCATATAGGGAGGGGAGAAAGTAATGGGACAAAACTAGAGAGGACAGTTTCAAACTCTAGGAAGGATAAGGGAGTTGAGCACCTAAATATAGGAAAAACCATCTTTTTGCAATAACATATTTCAAACTTGAGGGGGAGACTAGATTGTCTTTATCGACTTGAAAAAGATTGTAATAATATTCTCATACTAGAAAGCCTAATAGAATAGGGGATGTTAATGAGGATACAACCATATACCAAAAAGGACCAAGAGGTTGGTAGGAGAGCCAACAATATATAAATCAATGTATTAGGCTTGATTCCAATACTAAAAAACTTGATAAAATCCAATAGAGACTAGAATTACGTTGAAAACAAAGCATTGTGTCTCCCAGAGTCCAAGCCCAGAATCAACAAAATTAAGTCTACAAAGCTCCATTTTTAACCCACCCCAAATCAAACTCAAGAACAGGGGCATTAGTTTCAGAGAAGACCCTTTGAGATGGCTACCCAAAGCACGACAACCACCCAGGCCATTAAACTTGGAGGTTCCAAATATAACACCAGAAAAAGTAGAAGAATTAATCTCTGAGCGAACCACATAAAACTAGGTTACTCACCAACAACCTTCCAATCCACATCTTCCACCAAAAGATAGACAAATTTAAATTGTCCTTTTGCATCCTCAACTTCATTCACTATTCTCTGTTAAAATTCCTTTGTTTTCCCATCAAATCCAAAGCAATTATGCTAAGAGCAAGATTGAATACCATCTTCTTGTTTTGATTGTCTTTCTAAAATTGTGTTCTAACTACTATCAATCATGAAACAAACCTCACACACCTTTGCCTTATTATCAACCATTGATATACACTGCATTTAAAATGCATTTCTCCACTTAAATGCTACCTAACCCCTATCTTTTAATGTATGGCTTCTCGAAGTTCATGTCCCACTTCTAAACACCCACCATGACAAAATATCATATTAAATATTAATATTATATTATTAAACATTAATATTATATAACATTACAGGGAAGATTTGATACTCCATATTCAATGGCTAAATGTTAACAACTATCTTATTCACGCCTTTTATGAAGGCCATATTCACCCTTTTAACTAGAATGTGACGTGAATAAGATTTGTTATTTTCCTTTTACTGGAATGTGACGTGAATAAGATATGTTATTTTCTTTATAATTATCAATAGGAACAATTATCATTCGCTTTTATTTGTGAATATTATTGTTATTCAAGGAAAACTAGTGGTTTGTAAAGGGGCATGCTTTCGCTCTTGCCGGATGCCTCTAGGTCCTGGGTTGTTAGCTTGTTTCCTTTAGTTAGAGGAAAATGAGCTCTTCTTTGATATAATATATATAATAAATTTCCAATAATTTTTTATTTTTTATTTCATTTAAATGGAAAATAATTTAATCAATAATAATGTCTATTAATCCATTAAAATTTAATTAAATTATGATTTTTTTTTTAAAGTAAACTTCACTTTCAAATAATATACATTTATATCAACAAAATTAATCTATTAAACTTTTACTTAATATATATTTATATTTGATTTTTTTAATATATTTATTGCACCGAGAGGCGCATTTTATAGTCTATATGAGGGTGATGTGTGATTCCATTCATTTTTGACATGAAATTGGCACATGTCCCTCTTAAAATAAAAATAAAATATTCTATAAATAAAAAATCCATGTCGACTATAATTTAAAAAAAAAATAAAAATAAAAAAAGCACTGAGGCGCATTCTATAGTCTAGTATGAGGGCAATATGTCATTTTGTTCATTTTTTACGTGAAGCTGACACATATCCCTCTTAAAATAAAAATAAAATATTCTATAAATACAAAATCAATGTCGACTATAATAAAAAAAAATGAAGATGCCTAGTTATGAGGCTTTCCATGCCACAAAATGGCATAGTCTACCATTCTCCCCATCGACACTCTCACATGCTTAGGTAATTATTTTTTCTTTTGGATTTATTTATTTCTATCTTATGGTGGTGGCCTTCCATGTAGGGGCTCCAAGTGGCGAATGTCAAAAGCTACAGACTCCTTCTTGGCATCCAATCAAGGGCTAGTATTAAGCAATCAACCCATAGTACACTAGTCTTACTTCCCTTCAACTCAAACTTGGAAGATGAGACGAGAGGTGACTGTAGTATTAGAATTTTAACCAAAGTGATCGCTCCCTCATTCATGATGAGAGAAGGAATGTGTTCCCACAAAGGCACAAGTAGAGGAGGCTTAGGAGCTGGTCGCTTATAGCATGTCTTAACACAAGGTCAAAGATTTTTCCCTAAAACATCCTAGTTTATTGTCTTCCCTTCCGATCCACTGAGGTTGAGGAAAATCCGAGTCTTTTGCTAGGAGGTGGCCACAACATTTTAGAGACAAATGTCTCCTCCCAGATATCTGTGTAACATTTATTTATCTTATAGGAACAAATAATCTTGCAGGGAATAAAATATACTAAGGTTGAACAAGTTGGAAGAGAGGGTCTCAACCTAGCAAGAAGCAAGATCTATGTTTATCTTGGCTTCAAGTATTAGCCTAGGAGCTTGAAGAGGAACCCAATTCAGATGAGCCACTCCTATTCCTCTCTAGGGAATTCCTAGTTAGATTGGAGGAAAGTGAGGATAGCCTCATCAATTCCGTGTCTTGATTTGTTGTAATGGGACCTATGCGAACTTGGCCATGAAGCCATAAACCATAATCTCTTTTGATGGATTTTTTTGTCTATATAGAAATAATGTAAGGACAAGACTACTTTTTACATGTATCGTATAAAGGCTTTAAACATGATTTTTCTATAGCCAGGGATGGTTTCCCATAGGGCACCCCTGGATGTTATCACTGTGTGCTATGTATATTATGCTTAAGAATATTAATATAATAAATAATCCTACAGAATATATAAATTAAAAGCATGATAAAACATCAATAATCTCATCCTCACTATGGTCACGTAATTTTTTGTTTATATTACAACAAAATGTGGTACAATTATTTCACTTCATAAATAAAATATTTGGATGTCAACATGATATAATATATTTTCATATCAACTCTAAAAAGAGATCAAATAATTAGAGGATGGTGAAATCTTCCTCCTTAAAACACCTTTGTTATGAAGAGGTTACAGGTTCAATTCTCTCGACATTCTCGGGGTCAAGCTAGTTAGTGATTAAGCTAAAGTCACCGATCTTTGGGGTCCGTCAACCACATAGGAGAAGAAAAAAATAAAAATATATAAAAATAATTGTTTAAAGAAAAAGATAATTGAAATTTAAAAAATAAAATAAAAAATATCAAATACTTCCTAATAAAAATAAGAATAATAAGAGGGAGATGTGTAATTCATTCAATTCTTAATATAAAATTAATATATGTCATTTAAAAATATTCATAATAATAATTAATTTTAATGTGGATCATTAATAAAATATTTTAATAAACAGAATTAAGTAATATTAATAATAAAAAACAATTTTATTGTGAACAATTTAGCTCATAAATAAAATGTCACAATGTCGGCCACAAATAAAATGTTTCAATGCACATGTTATATGAAAAAAGATTAATCTTTTCTATACATGTTAGATTCTAACTGTAATTAAAATAAATCTAACATTAATTTATTATAAATTAAAATCTATACTAGTCATACCAAAAATAAATCTATGCTAGTCATACCAACAATGAACCATAATGGGAACCTGTTGAAAAACTAAGTTAGACTATATGTACAATTGGCACTATATAAATTTATAAAACTCTTCCTGCATCCATATGTAGTCTAGCACTTAAGAAAATAAAATCTATGACTGAAATTCTAGAGGGGGCCATTCCTGTAAAGAGAGAAATTGTACCAATCCATACCGACAAAGAAATTCTGCAAGGCCATATTCATTAAGAAGTCCGGACAAAAACTCGTATCCACTGCCTAGTACCAACACTAAAACATCAGTGAGAGGAACTACAATTTTACACTAAAACATAGGGAGAGAGAGGAAGTATAGTTTTATTCCATTTGAAATATTTTGAAAGTTGATTATAGATTTCAAAATATTTTCAAAATTTAAAAATATCATCTATTTTAATTTAATATGCAAAGATACTATTCATCTTAACTTCCAATTTAAAAATATCACAGATTCCATTTTACTGTGCAAAGATGGTATTCTTATAAATTCATTGTACAGGGATCTCTGCATACCCATCTATGTATTGTTGGAATATTTAATTCCTACTTGTCTCAGTTGTGATTCTTACTAAGTAAAGGAGTATGTTCCTAGTAATTAGGATCTATTTCCTAGATTGGTGTGTGATTGAGATAATCTCTCAACCAACAGATTGTGTGCCCAAGATAGCGTACCTATCTTGAGACAATACTTCTTGTATATATGTAATTGCATTTGATTAATAAATTAATCTGGATTCTCATATTTTATCCAAAAAAAAAAACCTGAGGAACAATCATTTCACATAGGTGAAGATGAAACCAAAACTTCCACTGTGCCGAGAATTAATTTATGCTTGGTAAAGTGAATTTCTTTCTTGAATTATCATTGGGTTTTGTAACTGAAACATGTTGAGTATAATCAAATTAACATGTAAATGCGATTTGTTAGAATTTATCACTCTAACAATGGTGAATTGATGTTGGAAAGATTCAAGATGAAGAGACCATGTTTGGAAAAGTTGAAACATGTTGAGTATAATCAACTTAACATGTAAATGAAATTTGTTAGAATTGATCACTCTAACAATGGTGAATTGATGTTGGAAAGATTCAAGATGAAGAGACCATGTTTGGAGAAGTTGATTGTGGCAGTGGATATTAGCTTAATGAAGCAACAATAAATGGACAAACAAGGAAAAATATTGTGTGTTGAAATAAAGCAGGCTCATAGTATATGTCACATACATTAGTAAGCAAGTCTAGGATGTTTTGTAGTGGTAGCTGGGTGAAGCAACAATAAATGGATAAACAAGGTAAAATATTGTGTGTTGAAATAAAGCAGACTCATAGTATATGTCACATACATTAGTAAGCAAGTCTAGGATGTTTTGTAGTGTTTGTTGTAAAGTATGTATCTGGTAACTCCGAGAGTTGGAGTTGTGGTGTAAGCCTTGTAAGGCATGTGTATTCCCATACAGTTCATGGTAATCTAAAAACCACTTTGTATTTGCAGTGTTGGTTTGCAGTAAGCTAGAAACCACATGTAATAGTGAAGTGAGACAGAGATTCCTGTTGGCATGGTTTAGGGTTAGCTGAGAAAACCCTTGGCCTGGTTGAGTCGGGTCTTTGGAGTGCCCGAGTGGAAAGTTTGTGGCCCATAGTGTCTGGAGTGCCTTCATGGTTATGTTGAGCCTCATGGCTAAGTTGAGCCTTGGTGGTTGTGTTTAGCCTTAGTGGCTGAGAGCCCTTGGTGGCATGGTTGAGGGTGATCTGATAAAACCCAGAGCATGGTTACAGGTAATCTGATAAAACCCATGATGATATTGGAGGGGGATTCACAAATACAGGTACAGGTGTGTAGTTATAATGGTTGGAAGAACTATGTATGCGAAGGACATCCTATAAGACTGGCAGTTGCAACGGTTAGTACCCATGCATTCTGGTGGATGGTTGCTCCTTTATATGGATGGTTGCTCCTTTATATGGACATCAACATATTCTTTTTGGTATATTTGACCACAACTAAATTTTACAGATTGATATGGAGACAAGTACTCATTAAGGGGGAGAGTTGGAATATATAATTCCTACTTGTCTCAGTTGTGATCCTTACTAAGTAAAGGAGTATGTTCCTAGTAGTTAGGATCTATTTCCTAGATTGGTGTGTGGTTGAGATAACCTCACAACCAACAGATTGTGTCCAAGATAACCTACCTATCTTGAGACAACACTTATTGTATATATGTAATTGCATTTGATTAATAAATTAATCTGGATTCTCATATTTTATCCAAAAAACACATGAAGAACAATCATTTCACATAGGTGAAGATGAAACCAAAACTTCCACTGTGCCGTGAATTCATTTATGCTTGATAAAGTGAATTTATTTCTTGAATTATCTTTGGGTTTTGTAACTGAAACATGTTGATTCTGATCAACTTAATATGTAAATGCGATTTGCTAGAATTAATCACTCTAACAACGGTGAATTGATGTTGGAAAGATTCAAGATGAAGAGACCAAGTTTGGAGAAGTTGATTGTATCAGTGGATATCAGCTGGGTGAAGCAACAATAGATGGACAAACAAAGTAAAATATTGTGTGTTGAAATAAAGCAGACTCACAGTATATGTCACATACATTAGTAAGCAAGTCTAGGATGTTTTGCAGTGGTTGTTGTAAAGTATGTATCTGGTAACTCCGAGAGTTGGAGTTGCGGTGTAAGCCTTATAAGGCATGTGTATCCCCATACAGTTTGTGGTAATCTAAAAACCACTTTGTATTTATAGTGTCGGTTTGTGGTAAGCCAGAAACCACGTGTAATAGTGAAGTGGGACAGAGATTCCTGTTGGCATGGTTTAGGGTTAGCCGAAAAACCCTCGACCTGGTTGAGTTGGGTCTTTGGAGTGCTCTAGTGGAAAGTTTGTGGCCCATAGTGTCTGGAGTGCCTTCATGGTTATGTTGAGCCTTCATGGCTGAGTTGAGCCTTGGTGGCTGTGTTTAGCCTTGGTGGCATAGTTGAGGGTGATCCAATAAAACCCGGAGCATGGTTACGGGTAATCCGATAAAACCCATGATGATATTGGAGGGGGATTTACAGGTACAGGTACAGGTGTGAAGTTATAATGGTTGGAAGAACCATGTATGCAAAGGACATCCTACAACACTGGTGGCTGCAGTGGTTAGTACCCATGCATTCTGGTGGATGGTTGGTCCTTTATATGGACATCAATATATTCTTTTTGGTATATTTGACCACAACTAGATTTTACAAATTGATATGGAGACAAGTACTCATTAAGGGGGAGTGTTGGAATATATAATTTCTACTTGTCTCAGTTGTGATTCTTTCTAAGTAAAAGAGTCTGTTCCTAGTAATTAGGATCTAATTCCTAGATTGGTGTGTGGTTGAGATAATCTCTCAACCAACAAATTGTGTG
The DNA here is from genome assembly GCA_031772625.1 of Pinus tabuliformis. Lineage (NCBI taxonomy): Eukaryota > Viridiplantae > Streptophyta > Pinopsida > Pinales > Pinaceae > Pinus > Pinus tabuliformis. The sequence goes on along the minus strand of CM062819.1, from coordinate 1,674,938,205 downwards.
TCCAAGATAGCGTACCTATCTTGAGACAACACTTCTTGTATATATGTAATTGCATTTGATTAATGAATTAATCTAGATTCTCATATTTTATCATGTATGTGAATCTTAAAAGTGGAAAGAAGTTTTTGTTCATAACTCATTTCTTTCTACCAGGAATTCCCCTACACATCTATCTACGTACGAGGGAAAATATTACATGATGGTGTATCAGATGCAATGCCAGATTGGTTTTCAACCAAATGTACGATCGAAAAACAAAAAAATCATTGAAATGGATGCATGCAGACAATGAATTTACGTGTGAACTCTGAGCAAGGTGAGAATATACTCTGGCTTCCTCAGGTAGGTTGACGGGGTTTAAGCAAGATCTGGCTCCAAGGAAGCTTGACCGGGCAAGGTAGATCCGAGCAAGGTAATTATGTTTATAGGTGTGGTTTATTTGGGAATAGCTATTCAAAATTTTTATTCTTCAAAATTATAAAAGGTTTGGAGTTTTAAGAATGAAATCAAGAGTTTTCTTTTCAGTTTAGTAATTAGTATTTCTACTTTTTGAGTAAATTTTATTATTAGTAAAAAAAATAGTACAAATTTTTATCATTTTGTATTATCATTTTAAATGAAAGCCAAATATTTTTTTATAATCTGTCAGCAAAACCAAAACTAACTTAACACAACATTTGCAACATCACTATTGAATCTATAAGAATATCATGCCATAAAGAGCTAACAACACACATCCAAAAACTATGAACCAGAGCAATTCACTAATGTCTGATCTTGTGCATGGGAAGTTGAAGGAGTGGATGGGGTGGCAATGCATGGGTGTGGTGCTTGATGTGAGCACCAGAGCAATTCACTAATGTCGGAGCTTGAGCACTGGAAGTTGAAGGAGTGGATGGGGTGGCAATGTATGGGTGTGGTGCTTGATGTGAGCCAAACAAGTGTCTATCTTTTCTATGTGGAACCTCATATTGCTCTACTCTTTCCATAAAAATCATGCCCATTAAAATTTTCATCTAGCAGGAAAGAAATAAGGCCTAAATGTACTGCTTCCTTTAGCCCTGGCTATTACCAGGGTCTGAAAACAATTGTATAAACTCCTCCATTAATTCTGAATCAGACATTGCATGTTTGTCTCTGGAAGCCATGTTTTCAAGAGTATGCTTTTCACTTCAAATGTCGTTGTTTTCAAGAGTATTCTTTTCACCACAAATAAAACTGCTGCCCACAACAATTAAACCTAAATACACCCGGTGACCATTTAATACCAGGGAACAGAAAAACGAACATAACAAGGCTCTCAACATTGGAGCCGTAAGTAAAACCTCCCATCTAAGGCCACAAATACAATTGAAGCTCATGAGAATCAAACCTGAATACACCCAGGGACCAATTGCTATAATAAAAAACCCTCCCCCGCCACATAAACAACGATAAAAGACCACCAATGCCACAACTCTCACTATAAACCCAAGCTATAAGCCAACTAAAAGTTAAAAATAATCAATATTATTTTGTATTAATGGAGAAATGGTTACATAGTTGTAACGTATCTCCTTAGTTTAGGATTTGTTCCTAGAGTTTAGGAGTTTGTTTACAACTACCTGATTTCTAGTGATGTATTTAATATTGTAATATTCATTTGATGGAATGTAGAGTGAACGGAGAGAGAGTCTCTTCTTTGTTTGAGTGCAGTCTCCAGGTGCAGTACTCACCTGTGAGCTGCAACTCCTTTTAATTCAAGTCTGATTTTTATCTTGGTATCAGAGCTTAGGGTAGAGATAGCCTTAATTTATTTTTCTTCTTAGGGATGCATCATTGATTACATAGCTGTAGTGGCAGTAGAGCATGTAGGAGTATCTGTAAGATCAGGTGGACTGCAGTAACACCTAGAGCGAAGGGTCTCAGATGACTGATCATCTCTGAGCCGAAGAAAGGGTTGGCGACCAATTTTTTTAGCAGAAGCAGGAGTTGGCGCGATTTATTCACGCACAGTCGCACCATTAAAGAGCAGAAGCATGAGCGGGCGCGAGTTTTTAACAAACAGTCGTGCCATTGGCGCGGTTTCGATGGGGATAATTGAGCCAACGTGCCAGAAAGCTCCATTGGCGCGGATTTTTAGCTGATAATCGCACCAGAAAAATTGAGACGCGTGGATTTTTTCCTGGCGTGGATTTTTAGCTGTTGAGTAGCGCCTTTGACTGGAAAGAAGCGCCAACCTCTTTCTCTTTAAGAAATCTGCAATTTTTTGCAGATCAATCTTGCCCGGTGGTGGCACGTGGAAATTTCTACTCGGTGGCAGCAGATTTGAATTGCCTGGTGGCGGCGAATTGGGGTTCCTTGATCCGCTCGGTGGTAGCAAATCAGACCTGCCCGGTGGTGGCGAATTAGAGCTCTGTGATCTGTTCGGTGGCAGTAGATCGGATTTGCCCGGTGGTGGCACATTGAAGTTCTTGATCTATTCGGTGGTAGCAAATCGGATTTGCCCGGTGGTGGCACATTGAAGTTCCTGATCTGTTCGGTGGTAGCAGATTGGACTTTCCCGGTGGTGGCTGATTGAAGTGTTCAGTTGGATAGAAATGAATAACAGTATAGAAACATATCTCCACGAGTCTGGCAAACTCGATGGAACGAATTTCTCCAACTGGAAGTTCAAAATGCAAACTTTGCTGGAAAGTGTGAATGCATGGTCGATTGTCATGGGAGATGAGCGAAGATCTGGAACAGCGACCCAAGAACAAGACTGGGATAAAAGAGAAACGAAAGCAAAAGTTATACTGAAGATGTCCGTTAAGGACAATATTATCCCACATATCAGAGATTGCAAGTCGGCTGCTGATATATGGACAACGATCAAGAACTTGTACGAGACACAGAATACAAATCGTGTTCTGGCACTCAAAGGCAAGTTGTTTGCATTGAAGATGGAGGAGAATGAGTCTGTTGCTGGATTCATGGCCAGAGTTAAGGACCTGAGTGACAAATTGGGAGCTATCGGAGAGAAGGTATCCGACTCAGATCTGGTCACGCTCACATTAAACAAAATGACTGATGAATACCAGACGTTCATCACAGGGCTGTCAGCAAGAGAAAAAGCCCCTTCATTTGATGAGCTGACAGCGATTCTGCTCCAGGAAGAGGAGCGACGACAAAATTTAAAAACTCAGAGCAATGACCTTGCTCTGATGGCAAAAAGGAGACAGTACAGAGGGAAGCAGCACCAACACCAGCACCAGCAACCGCAGCAGCAGCAGCAGAAAGGAGCCAACACATTTCAAAAGAGATCATTTAAAGGTATGGCTGATAATTATGTTAAGAAATGTTTTTACTATGGAAAACCTGGTCATCAGATTAAAGAATGCTATAAGAGGCAGGCAGACGAACGAAGAAGCAAACAGAGAAAACATCAGGGTTGTTTTGCTGAGGAAGAGGAGGACCACAGCCACAAACATCGACTATTTACAGTCGATTGTTCTCTTTCAGCTTCAAGGGGAGATGAGGACAACATATGGTATGTCGACTCTGGCGCATCCTCACATATGACTGGTAAGAAGGACTGCTTTGAATTTCCTAAAGAAACTGCATGTGGATCGAAAATTTATCTAGGAGATGATAGTGGGTATGAGATCAAAGGATATGGTGACATTCCTGTGAAGCTACCTAGTGGTGACATTAGACACCTTAAAAATGTATTATATGCTCCACAAATTAAGAAAAATTTGGTCTCTGTCTCAATGATTACTGACCAGGACATGCAAGTTCAATTCTTTAAGAATAATTGTGTCATTAAGGATAGCCAGATGGAAACAGTTGCAACAGGAGTGCGCGTGGGGAGCTTGTATAGATTAGATGCAAAGAGTATGCCACGACAAGCAATGGTTGTAGCTAGATCAACAGTCAAAAATCTCTGGCATCAGAGATTCGGCCATCTCAATTTGCAAGACCTCATCTTACTTCAAAAGAAAGGTATGGTCGATGGACTCCCTGTTTTTCATAATGTTAAGCTGGAATGTGATGGATGTGCATTAGGGAAAATGCATAGAGAAGAGTTCCCTTTGCATGTTAACAGAAAGGAAAGAGACATTTTAGAACTGGTGCATACAGATATTTGTGGACCTATGCAAACTAGGTCTTTAGGAGGAGCATATTACTTTCTGTTATTTACAGATGATTGCACTAGATTTTCATGGGTGTACTTTCTAAGTAAAAAGAGTCAAGCCTTTCAGTACTTTAAAGAGTTTAAATCTATGATAGAGAACCAGACAGGAAAAAGGATAAAAATTCTCCGCTCAGATCAAGGGGGAGAATACAGGTTGGGAGAGTTCATGAATTTCTGCAAGCATCATGGGATTGTGCAGCAATTTACAGTGCCACACACTCCACAGCAGAATGGAGTAGCAGAACGGAAGAACAGAACTCTTGTGGAGTGCGCGAGGAGTATGCTTCAAGGTAAGGGTCTATCAAATGGTCTTTGGGCAGAAGCTATTAACACTGCTGTATATTTAAAGAATAGGAGTCCTACTAAATGTCTAGGCTTCAAAACCCCTTTTGAAGCATTGTTTGGACTCAAGCCAGCAGTTAGTCATTTAAGAATATTTGGGTCAAAAGCTTATGCTCATATACCTAAGGCAGATAGGAAAAAGTTAGACCCCAAAGCCCTGAAATGTATATTTGTTGGATATGGCACTGAGTATAAGGCATATAAGTTATATAATCCTGTGACTCACAAGGTTTTGCAAGCAGAGATGTTATTTTTCATGAACAGGTTGAAGAAGGAAAGGACGATTCTAACATTGATTGCCACATTCCATAGCTAATAGAAGTAAACAGTGAGGAAAATGAAGAGCAGGAGCAGAAACAAGAAGAAGAAGAAGTAGCAGATAATGTGATCAATGAAGATGCAAGCCCGGAAAGCATTGAAAAAGACAGAGTTGAGGTAAGTTCTCTACCAAGGAGATCAGGTAGGAAGACTCGACTACCTACTAAATTGAGAGACTATGCTTTAATGTCTAAAATTTTAAACATTGTAGAACCTGCAAATTATGAGGAAGCAAGCAAATCTGATGCATGGAGGGCTGCAATGCATGAGGAAATTGAATCAATATATAGAAACCATACTTGGGATTTAGTTGAGTTGCCTGAAGGAAAAACCCCCATAGGATGTAAGTGGTTATATAAACCAAAAGTAAACACAGATGGGAGTATAGAAAAATTTAAAGCTAGACTGGTAGCAAAGGGTTACTCACAGCAAGAAGGAATAGATTTCGATGACACCTTTGCCCCTGTAGCCAAATTAAACACAATTAGAATGCTAATTTCTTTAGCAACAAAACATAAATGGCAGCTACACCAGCTAGATGTTAAGTCTGCATTTCTAAATGGTGAATTAAAGGAAGAAATTTATTTAGTACAGCCTCAAGGTTTTGTGAAAAAGGGGCAGGAGCATTTAGTGTGTAAATTGAATAAGGCACTTTATGGTTTAAAATAGGCACCCAGGTCGTGGTATGAGAAAATTGACTCATTTTTTATACAGCATGGCTTTCATAGGAGCTTGAACGATCCAAATCTGTATACCAAGTTAAATAAACAGAGGCAAATTATTTTGATTTCTTTGTATGTGGATGATATGATCATAACAGGAAATGCTAACAATCTGATCAAAGAAATCAAGCAGCAAATGTCACAAGTGTTTGAGATGAAAGACCTTGGAGACCTTCATTACTGCTTGGGATTGGAGGTATGGAAAGATTCTGGACAAACTTTTCTCACTCAAGGGAAGTATGCCAGAAGCTTGCTGGAAAGGTTCATAATGGAGCAGTGCAAATCAGCAGCAACACCATTACAGCAGAATTTAAAGTTAAGCAGTGATGATGGCACTAAACAGGTGGATGCCACTATGTACAGATAGCTAGTTGGCAGTTTGATATATCTGATGACAACTAGACTAGATCTGGCATATTCTGTTAGTGTGTTGAGCCAGTTCATGTCAAAACCACTCGAAAGTCACTGGATTGCAGCAAAATGTGTGTTGAGGTATCTTAGTGGTACTTGTAATTATGGCATTTTGTACACTGACATTTCTGATGTTATTCTAGCAGGTTATTCAGATTCTGATTGGGCAGGTAACCTGGATGATCGAAGATCTATCACAGGTTACGCATTTAGTATTGGATCCGGGGTTATAGCGTGGAGCAGTAAAAAGCAAAGTACTGTAGCTCTATCTTCATGTGAAGCTGAGTACCAAGCATTGTGTGCAGCCACATGTGAAGCTATCTGGTTGAGAAGACTTCTCAACGATGCAGGAGAAGGACAGAAAGAATCAACTAGTATCAAAACTGACAACCAGAGTACCATCAAGCTTGCATACAATCCAGTTTTTCATAAAAATACCAAGCATATTGACACTCAGTTTCATTTTGTTCGAGAAAAGATACAGTCAGAAGAAATATGTGTGGAGTATTGTAGAACTTGTGATAACTTGGCTGATATTTTTACCAAGCCTCTTGGGTGTGTAAAGTTTGAATTATTTAGAGGGATGCTAGGAGTTCAGGATAACCCTTTCTCCATTAGGGGGGGAGTTAAAAATAATCAATATTATTTTGTATTAATGGAGAAATGGTTACATAGTTGTAACGTATCTCCTTAGTTTAGGATTTGTTCCTAGAGTTTAGGAGTTTGTTTACAACTACCTGATTTCTAGTGATGTATTTAATATTGTAATATTCATTTGATGGAATGTAGAGTGAACGGAGAGAGAGTCTCTTCTTTGTTTGAGTGCAGTCTCGAAGTGAAGTACTCACCTGTGAGCTGCAACTCCTTCTTTTAATTCAAGTCTGATTTTTATCTCTAAATTTATTATCACTGAAAATAAAAAGCCATCGAACAAGCCAAACCTTAACCCAAAATGCAAATACAAAACAGAGAAGCCTGGAAGAGTTCAAAGTTACCCAGAGAGGCATGCTTCAACTTCCACATGCAGGGTGTGCCAGTTATCCGAAGAGAGGCTGACGTGGTGGGAAACGACAAATCTTATCCATTCTGAACTAGCTGACTTCAAAATTGGTCGTTTTAAACGGAGTTGTCTTGGTTCCGATTTTTTGGAATCCGTGGAAAATTTTGAGGTGAAATCTTGATTTGTATTATTTAAACTGGTTTTTTGATAGTATATATAGATTCAGCATCTTTAAAAACCCCAAAACACTTCTATTCTGCAGAAGTTAAGAATCAAACTTGTGATTTCAGTAAATTTTTACTGAATTTTAGAGAAATTAAACAAAAAAAACATACTGAAAAAAATTCCCAAAAATCACACTAAAAACAACTCCATTCTAAACCTTTAAACTTACCATAAATCCTACTACATTCTTTCCATACCAAATGTAGGGCAACTCCCTTCTCACCACTCCAACGTTCTGGAATATCAACACTAGTCTTCCATGAATGACTGGGGGCCAGGGCTTCCCCAAGCAAAAACTCCACCGATGTTTCCTTGCCATTGCCATTCTCTGTTTAACATTGCCTTTCCTCGGAGATTTCCAAATATCAATGCTTCGCATGCGTTTTCATGCGCGGGGGCGGCCACACCACCCCGTCTTTAATGCTCTTCATTCAGTGTTATGCGGAGGTGGTGATAACGATCATCAATACGCAGCCCTACCAGGGATTCCATTCCTTGACTTTTTATTCTTTCCATGGTGTTACAAATTTTAAACATTACAAATTACAGACAAATATTTTAATGGCTATAAACATTTATTCCTATTTAATTTATATAATTGTGTTAATAATAATATTAATATCATATTTTACTAATCATATTAAACAACACACAATAAGTTCCCATTTAATTTATATAATTGTGTTAATAATAATATTAATGTCATATTTTACTAACCATTTTAAACAACACAGTAAACTCTTCTAAATTTTTATTCTTCAAAAATTGTAATTTTTAAATTTAATTTGTATTTTTAAATTTATAAATAAATCCATTTTAAACATTTTAAAGGACACAAAGTAAACTCTTATAGAGTGTCATTTTTTAGAGATTGTAATTTTTAATTTAATTTGTATTTTTAAATGTATAAATAAATTAATATTAAATATATGTAATACTTACTTAAAATATGTGTAGATTATATAATTTAATTTTACTATTTGAATCAATTATTTTTAATTTTAAATAATAAACTTTTACTCAAATTTAAATAGAATTAAAAAGGAAAATATATAAAAATATCAAAGTTAAAATATTTATAATTATTACATATTTAATTATTGAATTTTATTATTAACAATAAAATATAATAATTTAATTTTAATATTATTTTCAAATTAGATATTAAATTATTGTGTGAAATTTTCTTAGTTATGGAACAAGAGATCGACTTATGTTACTACCTATTAAGGTTTACAAGTGTGTAGATATTTTATTCCTCTTTGGATTTGAATCTCTCTTGATTTTTTTTCAACCATAATCAATTGATAAGTCATTGGAGTAATATAGAAAAGGCCCAAAATCAAACCTGCCTACTACCATTTTAACACTAATGCATATTAAGCTATTGGCAAGTCAAATATACCAATAACATCTTTCTTTAAAGAAATTTAAATAGGGCGGAGAAAAAAACATGTGTTCCTAACTATTAAGCTTACTCAACTTTTATTAAAATTTGTATATGAGACCCCTTTGTTTATGGATAAAAGGTCCATCTAAATGCAACAACAATTTCATTGTTAAAGTTTATAAAGATGTGCATACTCTATCTGTCTAGATTTGAACACTTGATTTTTCTAGAGAAAATATATATTCTTAACCTTGAAATATTTATTATCATAAGTTTTATTTTATTTATCAAAATTAAAAAGATGTTTTTAAATTTGTAAAATATAAAAACTATATTTAAAATTTTTATAAGTACATGATTAATATAATTAACAATTTAGTATGGCAAAAATATATGATTAATATAATGTTAATAAATTAAAAAATAAAGAAAGTGAAGATAGATTTCGGTGAGTGCTTATATATTAAACTTTTAAAAATTTGCTTTGCTAATTACATGATTAAGGATGTATTTATAAATACAAGAGCTACAACGACATAGTAACATAGTCTTTGTTTCTTTGTGTAGAGTTTGTGTTTTGTTGTTATTTTAGAACACTCTGTTTCCAAAATCGTTTCTGCAAGTTGTACTTTTGATCTCTGCACAATGAAAGCTTCCTCCGCACTCTGCACACTGAAAGCTAAATCCTGAGATATTCACACTGAAAGCTAAATCTTGAGATATGCACACTTTGCAATCGTTGCAACAATTGTCCTGAATTCACTTTGAGGCGCGGAGGAAGTTTTCATTGTGCTCAGTGAAAAGGTGTGGAAAAATTTTCCATTGTACTGAGTGCAAATGTGTAGAAAAAGCTTCCATTGTGCAGAGTGCGAAGCTGCGGATAAAACTTTCATTGTGCAGAATACAAAGGAATCACAATGATACATCTCATCAAAGTAAGTGTCATTCTATGATTAAGAAAATCTGCAACAATGGGAGCTCTATTTTAGTGTGTAGAGAAAAAGTGTGCGGGAAATGTGGAAAAAAATGTGTAAGAGGAATGTGTGCGCAGAGCAAGTGACAAAACTCCCCAACACACCCTTTCTCCTGCACTTCCCACAATAAACACAAATGCAAAGTTATTATTAATGGAGGTGTTCAATTCCTTTTCATATATATCCCACATTCCTTTCGAATTTAAGTAAGTTCACAAGGAAGTATTGATATGAAATAGTAATATAAATAATTTTATTAAAACCGTTGATAAAACAAATACTCAATTTGGATACAAATGACATGGAAACATGGTGGTCTGAATAAAAAATTACCTTTAAATTTAGAAGCAACGTGTCTTAGTCGTGTACTTACGTAATACAATGATATGCTAAGAGTAGCACCCATGGAAAAAATACTTAATACGAGTGGGTATACACTAGAGGAGTTTCACACAAATCTGAAGTAGTCGAACATGGTGATTGTAGCTGTGAATGGTTCATATTGGTTATGGTTAGCCTCTGCCATTCATTTCAGGCCGTGCTTGTCTCTTTTCTAGCTTAATTGTTAGTGCCATATTCAAAACATCTGGACCTATTATTTAACTGCATTAAGAGAGGTACATTTTCACCGAATATGGAGTGAAGAGAGGTATAATTTTTTTTTTTTTTTTATTTATTAAGCATTTAGTGAGAAATGTATTTGGAATTGAAGGAATATGACATGTAAATTCTTGTGTTTAAATATATGCGAGTTGCTTTGATTGAGCATATCTTATAATGATACAAATTATATAAATTATTTTATTATTATTTTAAAACCGTTTAAAATAATATTAGTTGATATATTGTGCAGAGTGCAGAGGTGTGGATGAAGATTTCTTCCTCTACACTCCACACAATGTATCAAAATTATAGAAACACCATTAACATTATCTTAGAATTCTGTTGCTATATGAAATTGTTTAAAGTCTAATATGAGTATCTGGAATGCCTGGAGGACAGGAGTTGAAATTTTATGCCCCATATATCTTGTAATAAATGATTATTCATATTTGAGGAATCTAATATTAAGTTTTCAATTGATAGTGTGTTGCATGCTAATTATTTTGTTTTGGTTATATTTCTTTTGGGAAGCGAATATGAATAAAAATAATTTTTTTACTTATTTATTTTTGTGTTGGTTATATTTCTTTTGGGAAGCGAATATGAATAAAAATATTTTTTTACTTATTTATTTATTAACCATTTATTGGGAAATGTATTGGGAATTTAAGGAATATTACATGTAAATGCTTGTGTTTAAAGATATGGGAGTTGGTTTGATTGATGATATTTGATTATGATACAAATTATACAATTATTGTTTTATTGCTTTAAAATTATTTAAAATAAGATTAGTTGATACATTGTGTGGAGTGGGGAGGAAGCTAAGCTTCATCAACACTCCACACAATGTATCAACGTTATGGAGACACTGCTAGCATTATCTTAGAAATTTGGCCCTATGTAAAATTATTGAAAGTCCAATAACAAATTTAAACCCCAATAAAGAATATTTTAGTCACGCCCAAACTATTCAAAACAAAATTGGAGGTGGGTTTCATTAGCGAGTGGTTTTCAACAAAAAACATCAATATACCAAATATGAGTATCTAGAATGAATGTAGGACAAAAGAAGTTGAAATTTTACACCCCATGTATCTTGCAATAAATGGTTATTCATATTTGAGGAAGTTAATATTAACTTTTCAATTGATTGTGTGTTGCATAATTATTATTTTAAGTTGGTTATAATTCTTTTGTATTATGAGAAGTGAATATGAATAAAAATATATTTTTTACTTATTTATTTATTGAGCATTTATTGGGAAACATATTGAGAATTTAAGGAATATTACATGTGAATTCTTGTGTTTAAATATATGAGAGTTGGTTTTTTGATGATATTTTATTATGATATAAATTATACATTTTTTTTGTATCCTAGAGGAACCTAGTAACTTGCCTGACACATAGTTACAGTAAACCTCTAGAGTTTATAGACTGGCCTACTCTCAGTAAAATAGGTCACAACCAGGGAGATTTTAACATTGTATCTCTCAATTTTCTCAAGACTCACATTACTTTGATCACCAATTGAGCTACCCTCGGGACCAAATGTAACATCCCTCAGTAACCTCACATGAAAATGCATGGAGTTAGAAAATTTTTACAACATTTACCAACGTGTAACTTTCTAAATTATTTGCCATATTCCTTCAATGATCATTAAATAAACCATCATAATTACATAGAGTAATATTTAGTAAAGGAATAGTAAGTTACACAACCATTAACTAGCACTGTTGTAGCATATTAACTTAAACTTCCTGATGTAACCTTGCATCAATTCCATGATTCTTTTAACTCAGTTAGTTAATCACATACTTGATAATATAAATGTCACATCATGTAAGGAATCAATATCATAAAAATGGCACAACAAACAACTACATCATTAGACACCGATATACCATGGAAACATCGTAAGGTGAAAACCAACAAAATTTTAAATTTATTATTAAATGCTCGTGAGTGTGTTCACCCCTCACTCAAAGGATTGTAAGGGAATCTATACCTTATCCATTTTCATAAAATATTACATAAAAATATTCTCTTAAAACAACCTGTCTAGCTAGAAGCTATTACAATCATCATGATACCATTTACCCACAAATCCTCAAACATTATATATTTAGTGTCTGGTTCTTCCAATTAGTGGATTCTCTTGCAGCTCACATTCCTTCAATCTGCATAGACCACTAGTTCATTTCCTGCCACATGTTAGACATAATCTATCATTTTCATAAGTCACCCATCTTCCCCTACCATTGTTGTCGTCAACAAACTTTATCATCATGATTAGATAAAGTAATAATCAACCAATAGTCAATCTTTATTAGTGATTCTTCAACATCTATTCGTGTGCATACATAAAACATAAACAAAATATCATGACATGTCTTCTTTAACAATACTACACACACATTAATAAAAACATATAACTATCAAACATGCTACATAAATTGTTATTCCCCTTGCATAAGTCTACTTTTTCCCAAAGAAAACAACTTCAAATTTCCTTATTCATTTAAGGAAGACTAACACATGAGCTATGGGTTTACATGCAATACATAAATGTTTCACGATCGCTGCTAACCTTTTCTCAAAAGGAAGCTAACATAATATTGCATGCAAATTCATGATCTTCAAATGGAAAGCTATCATAATCTTGTATATAAAGCATAATATCCCTAAAGGAAATATAACATAAAGATGCTATCCTTATGCATGCAATGCATAACAATATTTCAAGAGAACTATCCCATCAACCATTATCTTAGGGCGTGTAAAAAAATAGACTTTCAAAGAGGAAAAAGTAGTGTCGTAGTTAATGCATGCAATTATATAAGCTTTGTCATCCACACTCTCTCTAGCCACTACCTAAATGATGTCACATCGCGAGTTGGAATAGCCCTTGCGCCAAACTAGATTTTTCGTTGGGTAGGTTCTTTCATCAAGCCTAACATCTACATCTAGTGAAAATAGTGCCAAGTTCAAGGAGGACATCGACCTCCTTGATTGGGATAGAAGCAATCAGGCAGTTGTAAATCAAGAATATCTCAGAAGGTCAAGGAGTTCTATTTCTCTTTCAGGAAAACACCAAGATTTCTCTCAAAAGGAAGAAAGGTGTAAGAAATAAGTGGGAAAGGTCGATAGAAGCTAGAAAGCTACATCTAGCAAGAAAACACCTTTTCCTTTTGCTCGCCATCAATAGAGAAAGAAAGTAGTGGGGTTGTTGCTAAAAAATAAAGAAAATGAAGTCATCCTCGCTCTTGTAGGTAAAATTCCTGAAATTCCATTCTTTGCTAAAAAAAAAAAAAACTTTTAGTGCCCAAATGAGAAAATGTTATGCCTCAGACCAAGAGTTTTTAATGATAAAAAATTGTGTTTCCGAGTAGCGAAAATATAAATTTAAAAGGTTCTCTCATGTCTTCATGTTTGCTTATATGAAATTATGTAATATTTTATAAAATAATTAATACAATAGGTGTTATTATTATACATGCAATTGAATGACCTTTTCCCAAAAGAACCAACATAACATAATCTTTTTACAAAAGAATTTAACATGATAGCCATTATTTCCATGCATGCAAACTACATTTCTTCCAAAGAAATCTATCTCAATAGTTTTATTTTCGATGCATGTAAAATTCATTTCTATTCAAGAAATTTATCTCAATCATCTATTATTTCATGCATGCAAAACATATTTCTTACTCTAGAATCTTGCCACAATTAGCTGTTCTTTTTATGTAAACAAATACATACTTCCTTTTCCAAAGTAAATTATCACAACAATTATTGTTTTGATGCATAAATATTCTTATTCCTATTTCACAATAGTTGTAGTTTCCTATGCATAAAGGTATTGACTACAATCAAACTAATCTTTTGTGCATGTAAATACACATTTCTTTTTCCAAAGATCGAGAAAAATAGTTATCCTTTTGTTGTGCAAGGTTCACATGTAACCCTTTTCAAGGAACGCTTAGATAATTTAATTCCCTTCCACACAAAAGCTACAATTTTTTTTTCCAAGAAATGCACAAAAAATCAATAAATAAATATATTGAACCTATACTCAAGCACACAAGAACCATGACAATTTTCCAAGAATTTCTAACACAATTAAAACATACAAACACATGTTTCTTTTTCAAGAGCTAATAAATTAGTTTTTATTTATGTGCACAAATTCTTGTACTTTCCAAGAAATCTGACCAATAGCTAGTTTTTCATAGCTTATTTATCTACTTATATGCAGGCTTTGATGTATTCTTTCAAAAACTCAAATACATAGTTGCTAAATCTCTTACATGTAAACTTATATTTTTCTTTTCCAAGAAATTAAATGCACAACAACTATTTATTTGCATGCAAACATATACTTATTTTCCCAAAAGAAAGATAACTCACTAATTAATATTTATGCATGCATATATATGATCTTTTGTTTCAATAAAATCTACCATGGAATTCCTATCATTTCACACGCAATTCCCTGCATTGTTTTCAATAAAATAATATGATTTTTTAATCTCTTATATAAAATACCCTTGAAAGGTTGAAAATTGAGTAAGATATGTTTCTCCAAGCCAATCTCTACTATTTGTCCTACAAATTGGAAAAAACTGCTAATTGCGCGATGATTTTTCCCTTTACAAGTCCACTGAGCGACAATTTTGCCTGAGATCGACGAGATTCCTACCCCAAAAGGTGCATTTTGTCGCTTCATTAAATTCGCCAAGTACCCCAACCCACTCTCTTTTGTTTTAGTCACGTGGATCGACATATAACTAAGGGCTAGGGCTTACTCCCCACCCTCTCTTCTTAGCATCGTTACATTTTCCACTCTATTATGTGATATGGTATGTGACCTAGGTCCGCAGCTAACCGCCTGACCCCTCCTGCCAAATCCACGAACCATACCAAAACAAATATAAATGACAACCCTTATATAACAAGAACTAATATGATGGCTTCACAGGAAGACGTTGAAATTTTCTACGGGTGGTCTAAGGATCAAACCCCGCTGGGGCCCGATATAAAAAAATTGTCCAAGCATAGAGGGCCACGTGGCGCCCTCTGATTGGGCCATGTGGCAACCTCTTATTGGGCCACCTCAAACCTAACCACCAATCAAAATGTGCCACCTGCACCTGTACGATAATGCCACGTGTTAAGACCTGACTGTTCCACCACCAACCATACCCTACATAGTTAGTTGATGACATCAGTTGTACGAACTTCCCAGTCAGAAGCCTAGTCAACCTTATTGTTGACTTTTTAGCTGTTGGTCAAAAATTTCAGAACGCCATAACTTCATCATATGATGTCGAGTTGAGACAATTAAAGCATCATTGGAATCAGAACAATGAACACTATGACTTGACACTAGTTTCAGAATATTTTGAGGAATTTCATTTTTGAGCCTATTTTTGATCTCAAAATCAATTGGAATATGCTTTATCTTGGAGTGGAAACATGATTCTTTGAAATGTTAATGAAAGTTGTGTTGTCAAAAATAATAGGAATAGGATGATCATAGAACACTTGTACATCCTACAAAGTCTGCTTCATCAACAATAGTTGAGTGCAACAAGAAGATGTTGCAATATACTCTACTTCAATTATAGATAAAGAGATAGAAGGTTGCTTCTTGCTCAACCATGAAGTGAGACATTCACCAAGAATGAAAGAACCACCATGTTGGAATTATGATGCATGTTTTGTCCTTGATGGAAACTCACTTATAACAGAATTCACAGGTCAGTTCATAGGTGATAAAATGAATACAACAGAATACTAGAACGAATACAGATGTGATAGAATGCATGACAGTTCAAAGGAATTAGTTCAGAGGAATGATAAAGTTCGAAGTTCAAGAACTATATGCGAGTTTTGTTAGTCAAGTCGTGTATGCAAGCAAGTTTAGTGAACAAAAGTAGCGTGTGGTTTTTTGTACCATGGTATTCTAAATACCAGGGGTCCTTACCATGGTATTGGCCCATAGTAATGAGCGCGACAATGAATATTGATCCCGTCAAAGATTACCACCGACACTAATGTTGTTTTGACCCGTGGTATTGGATAAGGGCTAAAATATATAAAGAAGTGAAGATCTAAGGGCTAAGTGTGCAATTGAAATGGTTTTTGACGAATACTTCAATCTTAAGTATATTTGCATTGTAAGGGCCATAATTGTAACATCGATCTGAAACAATTATGCACCGATGAATATAATGATGGATCAGGATCATGAGACCTGAAATAAATGTTCATTGTATGATTTTTTCAAGGATTGAATGGATCTAAGTGTTGACACATGTTTTTATCTTTAATTATTATGATCTAGGTCTTTCTGAAGTTCTGAAGAGCTGTGCAATTTTAGGTCAAAATTTGCAGATTTATACGCTGGTTGGTTTCAGGAAAAGCGCGTATACATGCGGGTTCACTTCTGTAAAGTCACGTATATAAAGTAAGGAGTTTTTTTTCACAAATGAATGATCACCCTGATCAGTGCTATTATTTCTCTGTTGTCTATCAATGATGTCCTCATGTTGATATGGTTTGAGTGATAATGCTTGAAGTAGATCTGACTGAATGATGAAATTGAATTTGGTTATTAATTTATTGAAGAATATTAAGATTACTTATTGATTGTGATTGAAAATCAGAGACAATTCTGTGATTGGTTCAGAGTGTTGCAGTGGATCTGAGTATGATTCAGTGTTCTTTTCAGAAATTCTAGTGGTCAAGTTTTCAGTTTTCAGTATATTAAGATTTTCTCTCTAGAAAAGCGTGTATGCACACAAGTTTCCCTAAGTGAAGTAGTGTATACATTTTGGCAAATGAATGATCAGGGTTGCAGTTGATTCTGTGTTCAGTTCTGTGTACTGGGTACAATGATATGATTGTTCCTATTGATTGGTTAATTTTTGATTATGTATCAATTGTTTGGGTTTTAGTGATTGGTTGATTTTGTATGTCAGAGATTGATGTTTTTTTTACAGTGATGATTGAGCATAAGTGTTGATATTGGGTCCAGTATGAAAATTTGATGAAACGTGGTCCATGGATGTTGTTGAGGGTTAAAGCCTTCAGTGAGGAAGTTGAAGCTTCCTACTAGTAGTAGTTGGTGATCAGATTAGGGGGTTGGAGCTCCTTTCTAGTAGGAGCTGAAGAATGAGTGAAAGTTGTATCCTTCAGCAGGCAGGTGCCTGCGTACTGGTATGAGTCTGCACTATTACAAGAATGTAAGAAGTTTTTGACATTAATAGTTTTTTAAGATCGGGACGATAGCAATGGTGGTTTTCTCCCACATTGGGTTTCCACCTTAAATCATGGTGTTCATGTGTGTTTACTTATGTGTGATACTTTATTCTATTCTTACTACTCTTTTTTACTGCTTATCAAATACCTAATAAATCTCTTACATTATGGTTCAAAGTTCAACATATAAAGAATTAGTTGTTTTATAAGTTTACTGAGCATATGCTAGTTTCTTTTACAATAGTTGTGTATATACACTAGTTGGGTTTAGTCAAGTTGCATATGCATTTCAGAAAAGAAAATTTATTGAGAGCTTTTAAAATACTGATTCACCCCCCGTCTCAGTATTTTTCCCAACACACCACTAGTGCTCTTTTAATAATCTACATCACCTCCCCAATCAACATTAGTATAAATAGTCAGTGAAAAATATTTACCTCTAGGGTACCACAATCCAAGATACATTGTTGCTATGAGATATCTGAGAATCCTCTTAGTTGCTAGTAGATGGATTTTTTTGGGGCTTCCCGGAATCATGAAATAATCCCAACAACCTGCATAATGTCTAATCTTGAAGTAGTCAAATATAATAGTCTTCCAGTGATGGATTTGTATAGATTCTAGTCCACTTCTGGTGATTCATCAGTCTTGCTAAGCTTACAACCTATAACCATTGGAGTGCTCACTAAAGAGAATTCTTCCATGTCAAATTTCTTCAGCACTTCTTTCAGATATTTTCTTTGAGATAAAAAAATTCTTTGGGAGATTTTGCAATCTACAATCCAAGGAAATAAACAATTTATCCAAGCATATACATCTCAAACTTGACCTTCATATCAGTTGCAAATTGACTGGTTAGAAAATCTGAATCGCTACAAAAAAAATAATATCATCAACATATACAACCACCACTATAAGTTTTCCATCCCTTGCTTTGACATATAAATTGTTGTCAATTGCACCTCTTTTAAATCCACACTTGAGTAGGTAGTTTTCCAGCTTGGAATACCAATCCCAAGGAGCTTATTTGAGACCATACAATGACTTCTTAAGCTTGCAAACATAATATAGTTTCTTTGTTAGCTGAAAACGTTTTGGTTGCTCTATGTAAAATTCTTCCTGTAATTATCCACGGAGAAAGGAATATTTTCCATCCATTTGATATATTTTGAATTTATAAATAAATAAATAAAAAAGCAAAAAACATTATGATTGTCTCTAATCTTGCAACAGGAGAAAAAGTTTCATCAAAATCTAGACCTTCAATTTGAGCATAACTTTTGCATGCCAACTTTTCCCTGTTTCTTACCACTTCTCCATGATCATTTCACTTATTCCTAAAGACCCATTTCATGTCAATCACATTCTTGTTTGCTGGTCTAGGAACAAGGTCCAATGTCTTATATTTCTCTATTTGGTCCAATTATTCATGCATATCTTTTAACCAATTTTGATCTTGACTGGCTTGTAAAACATCCTTTAGTTACTCCATGGACAACAAGGCAACATGTGCTTACATAGTGGGATTAAGCAACTTCTTCTTGTATGCACACCAGAGTTTAATTCACCAATAATTTGATCACCTTGGTGGTGTTTTTTCACATACCTTGAAGGATATTTGGCTTGACGACTCGAGGGATCTTCATTGTCTTATTTTGTAGGTGGCTCAATATAATTCTCACCAATGTTGATCGGTTCATTAGCACTAGTATTCACTGGTTGTTTCTCTTTAGGTTCAAAGTATTCCTCCACTTTGACATAAATACAATTAACAATCCTCTTGGTGTTCTTGTTATAGCATATATATCCTTTTTTGTTATGTGAATATCAAAGAAAATGCCTTCATCTACTTGTGCATCAAACAGACCCAACTTATCATCATTTCTCTTGATGTAACATCTGCTATGGCAAAAACTATGAAATGATTGATGTTTTTTGGTCTTCCATACCAAATCTCATACACATTTTTGTCACTATTTGGTCTAAAATTTTCTTTGTTGAGAAGCAATGATCCAGGTGGATATTGGTAGCCACCCTCCTATTCCACTTGGACCCCCACCATTGTTTCTTTTAGTCTTCCAGTTTCCTTAGTTGTAGCACAATTTACTATTTTTGGCATATTTTCAGGTCCTGGACTTCTGGAGCCGTTTTGAGGCCCCAAACGATGTTTGTTTTGGAAAATGGACAACCATACTTGAGAAGAAAGTTGTAGTCCTCAGATAGATATTTATAATGATGTATTGTGTGCGTCAAACAAAGATCATATGCCAAATTTATGAACCTGGGAAGTTGATGTACCAATTTACCCAAACAGGGCCCATAGTTTTGGCGCTTCAACTTATAGGGTTAGGTTTTCGGATGTTTAGGGTTTTCCATTGTTTCTCAATTATAAATAGGCTTTCGAACATCATTTTAAAATAGTTTAGAGGCATGTAGATACCACATATCTTCTCAAAGATAAGCTACCATCGCCTAAGCTAGTTTATTTTCATTTTGTATGTAAGCATATTTCAGCTCTTTGATATTAATGAAATGAAGTTTTATTCCTGTTGCATCTCTATGTTTATTTTTATATCTATATTATGTTGCATTCCTACATAATTCTGGATCAATGGTATCAAAGAAGTCCGCTCTTTCTCTATTTTTCTTTGCATGTCCTCAACGAGGTCAGGGTATAAGGAGTTAGGGCTTGAACTAGTTGAACCTTTGCAAGACCAGCCTCACAAACCCTGACAACCTCCCATGGAGGAAGAAAATAAAGACGAGGGATCAGGAGATCCCTTCAAAATATTTCTCGAAGAAGCCCTCGAGTGATAGAGGAATGCAATGATGGACAAATTTTACCAAATCCTTCGACGGATGCCCACAGGCGACACATCTTCATCCGACAACCACTCTGGAGGCACCACTCCCTTCAAGGTACAAGTCAACTTTGATATTCCCATATTTGAAGGCCATATAGATGCAGATGCCATAGATAGATGGTTAAATCTATTGGAAGGGTATTTTCTAGTTCATGATTTTTCGAGTAGGGAAAATATTACTTTTCCACTCCTCAAATCTTCCCCCCACGTCAAGGACTGGTGGGAAACCTACTGTGAGTAGAAGAACGAGAGGGAACCCTCATTGTTTTTAGTCGTACCCATTTGGAACTCTTTCCAAGGTGTCATCAAGGAGAAGTATTATCCTGTCGAGAGCTATGAAGATAAGCACATAAATTGGACCACACTACGGCAGGGAAGGGACCAAGACGTGTCGAAGTTCTCAAATATTTTTCATACCCTTCATACGAAGTTAGGTATCAAGGATTCAGAGCGGCATATGTTACTCAAGTACCGCATTTGTCTGCATAAATACATCCAATATGATATGGAGTTCCTATACATCTCCTCGCTTAGCACTGCCTACCGATACAATGTCAAGATCGAGTAAATTAAAATAGAAGAAGCAAGACTTTGGATATGCAAATCTAAAGCAAGGGAAAGGTACCCCCAAACCGTAGAACAAAGACAAATCCAAGGCAGGGTGACTCAGGACAACCCGTCAAAGATGCAAGCAAAGAACAACACCATGAAGACAAAGAAGGACATAGGGAAGTGGTGTGAGCTCCACAAGAGCCCCACTCGCAACATAAGTGAATGTCGAGCCAAGTAGTCACTGGTGACCGAGCTGAAGGCTTCAGAATTAGATGCATGTTCTGACTCTTGAGTCAAAACTCGATAAGGAAAATGACAAAGGGAAGAAAATTATTTATGCAGAGCCCAACGCCAATGTTGCCATCACCAAGATCCAAAAGATTGAGCCTGAAAATCTAGAGGAGGAGGAGTGTCTCTTCCACTCATAGATGTGGGTGAAGGTTTTGTCGATGCAATTCATTATTGACAATGGGAGCAAAAGAACCTCATTTCAGTAGAGGTTGTGAAGCAGTTGGGCCTAACAACGACACCACACCCATAGACATACACCATCAGGTGGCTTCACCAAGGACAAGATCTTTGCATCAACCAACAATGTCGCTTTTCGTACAACATCAAGCCCTTCACAGATGAGGTATTATGTGATTTTTCTCCTTTTGAAGTTTTTGATGTATTATTAGGCCAACCATACTTGTGGAATTGTCATGATGTATATGAGTCGAGGTCTCACACTATTATTATTTCTTTGGGTAATAAGTTATATAGGACATCAGGGATAGCCCTGCCTACTGCCATCTCTTTGATCTTTGCTAAGCAATGAAGTAAGATCATCTCCCAGTCTGGGAATTTTTCTTTCTTTTTGATTCACTTTCAAAGTAAAGGTAAGATCATGACCATATCCATGGCCCCTAGGAAGGGTTCCTCCATACAGCAAAAGCAGGTGGATATGGTCGTGGAAGAATATAGGGATATCTTCTCCTCATCCACAGGGGTACCCTTGCACTGTCAGGTCAATCATTCAATCGATATGATTCCCAAAATACCTCTACCCAATGGGACGATATATTTTCACTCCATTCTGGAAAATGAAGAGATCAAGTGGAAAATCCAAGAGTTGCTGCAAAAAGGGAACATTCGACTAATTTCCTCACCTTGTGGGAGCTCGATTATACTTGTACAGAAGAAGGATGGTACCTAGAGGCTTTGCATTGATTATCGGGCACTAAACAAAATCACTGTCAAGAACATGTATCCAATCCCACTGATTGATGGCCTTCTGGACCAACTCAAGGGGGCTAAGTATTTAAGCAAGATCGATCTAAATTTTGGCTATCACCAGGTTTCAATAGACCTGAAAGATGTATGGAAGACCACCTTCAAATCCAATGAAGGCCTTTTTGAATCGTTGGTTAAGCCCTTCAGGCTGAAAAATTTCCTTGCTACTTTTATGAGGCTAATGGATGACATGTTGCGCCCTTCACCAACTCATTCGTGGTTTTTTATCTGGACGACATCCTCATCTTCAAAAAGAGTTGGGAAGAATAATTGCAACACATTTGGCAAGTTCTTCAAACCCTTAGAAAATAAAAATTGTGTTCCAACTTGGATAAATACACCTTTGGCATGCACCAAGTCCAATTTCAGAGTTACATCATATATGAGCATGGCATGCATGTGTATCTGACTAAGATCCAATTCATTCAAGATTAGCCCCAACCACTCTAACAGAGCTTCACAACTTTTTGGGCCTTTCAAAATTTTATCAGAGCTTCATGTTGGGATTCTATCACTTGGCATTTGAGTCAGATTACCAAGGGTGGAGTGAAAGTATTTTTTCTTGGTCCAAGTCCTAATAGAAAGCATTTGTTGAGTTGAAGCACCTCCTATGCTCTACACTGGTACTCACATTTCCAGACCTGCAACAACCATTTGAAATTGAGACAAACACCTCCGACTATGCTATTGGTGCAGTCCTCACCCAACACGGGTATCCAGTGGCCTATCATAGTGATACACTTTCTGATACAATTCGAAATTACTCCACCTATGATAAAGATATGTATTCTATCGTGCAGGCCTTTCAACAATGGAAACATTACATCCTAGGGAAGGAGACGATCATCCACACCGTTCACTGACCTCCTTAGTTTATACAAACATAAGGGAAGTTGCAGAACGATCACCATCAGAAGTGGTCTACATATCTGCAACAATTCCACTTGAACATTAAATACAAAAAGGGAAACACCAATCATGTTGTCAACTACCTCAGCGAACCCCAGTTGCAACACTGGCTATTTTTCTCAACTCTTGTGGCCACGAGACTTATGGATGGGCGCAACTATATAAAAATGATCTAGAGTTCGCATCCACATGCCAGATGTTAGTAGATGACAAGAAAGTTCCTGATTTCTACCTCCAGGATGAATCATTATGCTACATGGGCCACCTATGTGTTCCTTCAATCGAGCATTCCAAGATGGTTTGGGAGGCACACTACAGTCGGGTTGCAAGACACTTTGGTGTGGAGAAAATTCGGGTTGTACTACAATAATACTTTTATTGGCCAAAACTCTGACTAGATGTTGGGAAATATATCAGATCCTACACTACCTGCGCCATCGCCAAGCCAACCATCAAGAAGCAAGGCCTGCACACTCCTTTACCTACTACCAGCCAACCTTGGGAATCCATCTGCATGGACTATATGTATAGCCTCCCTTCTACCAAGTATGGTAATGACTGTGTATTTGTGGTCGTGGAAAAATTTTCTAAGATGTTTATATTGGCGGCAATCAAGAAGAGTATCACAGCAAAGGAAATGACTAAACTATTCTTTGAACGAGTGTGGGTATATTTTGGATCCCATAGACCATTATATCAAATCAGGATAGTAGGTTCCTGAGCACATTCTGTTCAAGCCTCTGGACACTATTGGACACCAAGCTCACTAAGTAAACTACATTCCATCTCCAGACTGATGGCCAGATGGATGTTGTCAATAGGGTGATAATGCACATACTCCGCATATACAACTCCAAGCATCCACAAACCTAGGATGAGAGTATTCCCTATGTGCAACATAATTATAACAGAGCTCTCCATATCTCAATTGCTCGCAACCCCTTTCAAGTGGGTCTAGGATTTCAACCCTTGTGTATGATTGATGTTTCCATGCCTCATGTCACTACACAGAAAAAATCCACACATGTATTGTCCGAGGCTGATAAAGAAACTAGATTTATTGAACACATCCAACACATTTTCTAGCAGGTTCACAACATCTTGGAGAAGTCAAATTCCAAGTACAAGTAGCGACATGATCAACATCAGGTGCCACAAAAGTTTTAGGTGGGCGACAAAGTTTGGTTGAATTTCCAAAAAGAACGCCTTACCAAAGTCCATCAGAAGCTCATACTACTATGATATGGGACTTACACCATTACTAAGGCTATGGGAGACAATTATTTTGAGCTCAACATTCCCCCATTCCATGGCCTACACCTAGTGTTCAATATGGATCGCTTTCAACCATACTTTCCACCATAATTTACTGGACACATCAGACATTGCAGAACAACTCACACCAACATAGTTAAACCCAGACTGCATGGAACAGGCCACAACTGATTAGATATGGATACACAGATCAATAACACTCGCGAACAGAAGATCCAACTATATCGAGTTGTCAAAGCTGGACAACTCTTGCACCAAGGGAAGTGGCTCACCAGGGACCAAGTTTAGCAGAAGTTTCCCCATCTCATGGAGGCACTCAATGCAATGGGGACCATTACTTCCTAAGGGGAGAGGACTAATCCAATTGAATATTGGTGGCCACCCACCTATTCAGTTGGACCCCCACCATTGTTTCATTCATATTTTCAGTTTCCTTAATTGTAGCACAATTTACTATTTTTGTTAGTTTTTCAGGTCCTAAACTTCTGGATCCATTTTGAGGCCCTACACGATGTTTTTTTTGGAAAGCAAACAAACATGGATCAACAAAATTTGTAGTCCTCAGATAGATATTTCTAACGAGGTATTGTGCGCATCAAACAAAGACCGTATGCCAAAGTTACAACCCCGGGAAGTTGATGTACCAATTTACCTAAACAAGGCCCATAGTTTTGGCGCTTCATCTTCTAGGGTTAGGTTTTTTGATGTTTATGGTTTTCCATTGTTTCTCAATAATAAATATGCCTTTGAGCCTCATTGTAACACAATTCAAAGGCATGTAGCCACCGCATCTCTTCTCAAGGATAAGATACCATCGCCCGAGCTAGTTTATTTCCATTTTGTATGTAAGCATATTTCATTTCTTTAATATTAATGAAATGAAGTTTTATTCTTGTTGCATCTTTGTGTTTATGTTTATATCTATATTCTGTTGCGTTCCTGCATAAGTATGGATCAATCACAACTGTCGTGTGAATAACATCGACCTAAAATCTCTATTGAACTTTTATTTCATCCATCATAGCTCTGGCCAACTATTGTACATATCTATTTTCTCTATCTACAACACCATTTTGTTGGGGAGTCTCTATTGTTGTAAACTTTCTTTTGACACCATGCTTCTTGCAAAATTCATCAAACTCCTTTGAAGTGAATCCACCTCCATTATAATACCTTATGCTTTTTATTTTGCAATTAGTTTCATTTTTATCCATGGCTTTAAACTCTTTAAACTTCTCAAAAGCTTCATATTTCTCTCCAAAAAAAGAAACCCACATCATCATACTAAAATCACCAATTATTAGCATGAAGTATAATTTACCTAAGGGTGATTTCATTCCATATGGTCCACACAAGTCCATTTGCACTAGTTGAAGTGATAGTTGATGATGAGTTATCTTTTGACTTGAATGGAACACGAGTTTTCTTGCCCAGTTGACAATATTTGCAAATCGTATTTTTTGGTTTTGAAAGCCTAGGTAAATCTTTGACAGTGTTCTTCTTTCTCATCTTAACTATCTAATCAAAATTTAGATGTCCAAGTCTCCTATGCCACAACCAACTCTCATCAATTTTTCATAGGCAACAATTCTTCATTTTATCCTTGAGAACATGCACATTGTTGTCTATTCTCACAACTTTAGCCACTATTTTACATGTGCCTGTAGACTTGATTTTACAATTTTTAGATTTGAAAATCACATCGTAGCCTTGATCACACATATGTGACACACTAATCAGGTTATGCTTTAGCCCATCAACATACAACACATTATTAGATTTACCTTTTCCATTTGACAGTCTGACAATTCCTTTACCAATAATCCTACTAGGTGCATTGTTACCAAAGGTTACATTACCGTTTTCAATTTTTTTCATGTCAAGAACTTACTTCTATCTCTTGACATGTTCCTGGAACAATCGTTGTTCACATACCATGACTCCCTTCATCCTGAGCATACAAAACAATATCGCATTGCTATGTTTTCTCTTTTTCTTTCCAAACCACGGGTTTTTGTTCAATTTGATCAATACTAATTGGTTCATGCCTCTTTTCCTTAAATATGCAATCAATTTCTATATGCCCAAAATTTTGACACTCAAAGCATTGAACCAGATAGTTCAAGGGAGAAAAATAATTGTTGTACATGGGTTTCCTTTTCCTCTACTGATTTCTTCCTCTAGATCTAAGTTGCCTATAGGATAGGTTTACTCTACAATTTTTTGCTTTGTGGCCATAATTAATGTAGGTGAGACAATCTCCTGGAAAAATATCAACATCCCTGGAATATGTCCTCTACATTGGGTTGACTTCTGAGTATTGTGATTTTCTTGGCCAACACTATACTTTTGTTGTTGTTGATAATTCCTTGGCTAGTTTTTGGGTTGCATGTCTCCCTTTTGTTGTTTCATTTCATCTTATTTTGCTACTAGCACAAAAGTAATTGATTTCTTTCCTTTCAATTAATCTATTGTTGCGTTGGACTTGACTTCAAATCCAAGACTAGTTCGATCTTTGGATACTCGTTGTACTTCCAATCTTTCACTCAAAATTTTAGTTCCTTTTCCAAATTTCTGATTGGAGCTCAACTACGTTTTTTCCTTCTCCAACTCCCTCTTCAGCAAAACAATTTCACCTTCAAGCCTTTCACAAGATTGACTATTTTCATTCAATCGCTGGTTTAAAGAATCTTGAATCTTCTTACCTTCTCCTATTTGCAATAGAAATGGTTCAACAACTTCAACCTTTTCTTTGATCAAAGACTCTTGAGATTTATTTATCTTTCTCAACCTTTCCATCTCTTCAAGTGCACTTACCAATTCCCCTTCTAGGTCAACTTTACCAGCTTCATCATTATAATTGATATCCTCGACTTACAGATTGTCTATGGCCATCAACATGAATAATTTTGGGCTTTCAACATCTATGTTCTCATCTGAGGAGTGGCTAACTTCACTTTTAGAGGAGTTATCTTCTTGAACACAAAGACCTATCTTTTTATCCTTCTTTCTATCTCTTTGCACTTTCATCAATTTTCTCTTGGATAATAATCTTTCTTCTTCTTTTTAGGACACTTTGATGCATAGTAACCAACTTTTCCACAATTAAAGCACTTAAAAGGTAGCTTATGTTTGTACTTGCCTGATCCCCTCTTAAGCTTCCTCGCGAAACTTGGATTCTTTTTCATCATATTCACAACATGAATCTACATGCTCTTCCTTGGGCTTCTTATCTTCTTTGAATGATGACTCTTTTTATGTGGAATTTCCATTAGAAATTATCATCTCATATGAAGTAAGGATGCCAAGTAATTGATCTAGAGTGAGATAGCTTAGATTGGTCATTTCTTCAATGGTTGAAACCTTGGGATTAAATCTCTTAGGAAGTGATCTCAACACCTTCTAAACTATGAGAGCTTCATCTAGCTTCTCATCAAGACCTCTTACAGTGTTCACAACTTCATCAACTCTTAAAAAATATTTTGCAATATATTCATCATCATGCATACTTAAAGACTTAAACTCCACTCTAAAACCTTGAATTTTAGCTTTGTTTACCTTGTTGTCACCTTCATAGCAACTACTCATCTTGTACTAGATAGCTTTGGTAGATGTGTAGTCCATCACCCTAACAAGTTCTAATTCAGGTAGGCCATATAGCAGGGCATTCAAGTCTTTATCGTTTGATCGGAACTTCATATTTTTATATTTGGTAATTATTGTTCAAGGTTTTTGATATTCATCTTCCATAACATCCCACACATCAGCTCCAAGTGATTGAATGTAGGTCTTCATCCTCACTTTCCAA
Organism: Pinus tabuliformis; assembly: GCA_031772625.1. NCBI lineage: Eukaryota > Viridiplantae > Streptophyta > Pinopsida > Pinales > Pinaceae > Pinus > Pinus tabuliformis. Next base: position 1,674,910,103 of record CM062819.1, on the reverse strand, counting down.
AACACATAGTTTGTTCCATTGAACATTGATGCCTTGTTGGTAAATCCTCCTTCTTAGTTTTATATGGTCCTTGTTCTTTGTTCCGGTTGTTAAATTGATTTGAAGTAACCTTGTCTCTGATACGAATTGTTGGAAACTAGGACAATACTGAGAGGGGAGGTGAATCAATATTGTGGGAAGCTTAACAATTTAATTTTTTCTTTCACTCATGCAATGATATTAGGACACATTAAACAATTCATTCACATGATCATGACATAAAATAATTTCAGTAACACAAGGAACAACAAATCCATCAAACATATCTTCAATTCCTTCACAAGGCAAGCTACAACTTGTTACAAATTTCTCTAGCTACAACCAACATGAAGCTACAACTCCCCGATTTATCAACTACAACTGAATGGAGCTACAACCCAAAATATTTACCAGCAACTACTGGAAGGAACACCAACCCCTAACCTACAAGCTACAACTTGCTTGACACTCAATGATTCATCTTTCATCCATTTTAATACTAGAACCATGAATGCCACCTCTTCATTCAAAATAAAACAATTTGTCCTTCTTCCTTAATCAGCAATACCTTCAGCAAGTTCCATTGTTGATCACACCAACAACATCACCAACTCAACTTACACTACACTCTATTGCACACACACTGTAGAATTCCTCAATCGATTATGCTTATAAAGAATTTGGCTTGATATTTTTGGATTCAATGTTTTTTTCTAACTTCACTTGTATTCTTGCATGAATCTTTAATTTTTTCCTTTTTCATGTTCATAATATGTCTTCTCAGTTGTTAAACAATTTATCAAACCATAATCATATTTTTGTGCAAGTTAAACTAACTAATTTTGCTTATTTTAGCATTTCTAGCAATTTTACAGGCTTTAGTAGGGATTTTCCAAATTCAGCGGGATTTTAACTTGACATAATTACCAAAACAACCACTAAACTGACTTTTCCGCCGAAATTGATCCTTAATCCCCTTTCCCTGATGCCTTAGCTCGTTTTCTACCATAGGACCAGGAGTTGTGACAGTTGGCTAGCCCTTCAGATGTTAAACCTCTTTTTAAGCTTCTAAGGGCTTATTTCCTTAATTAACTCTCCACAACCTTAGTCTCATATACCACACGTAGAACCACATCCCCAATTCTCAAGACTTAATGCATTTCTTGTGCACCCTTTCAAAAACCTCCAAGGTCCTTATTACATGCTCAGTTGTCTCGTGGGGCATGTCTTTCCTCAATCTCCTTAGGTGTCAGTGTTGATATGTCCACACCTCGTCAGCCGACTTGTTTCCTTAAGAAAAATCTATGGGATCCTTTAATATTTCTTTCAGGTTGGTTCCTAGAGAATGAGTTGTCCAGTGGGGTCCACCTACTCTAACCATGAGCCAATAACATTGCACTCAGGCTTGAGTTTTTCATGCACTGCTTAAAAAATTTCGAGCTCTAACCAGCAAGTTGAAATCATGTTAACGTCACCTGTTCCACGTGTTTTCCTTTTATTGGTCCATGTGTCGCTAAAAAATGGGCCATTAGGGTACCCAAAAATACCAAATATACTTGCCACATTTCCACCTATGATCGGGGCACATCATGCTGACATCATCAACCTCCATCATCTTCTAAGGGCCAATCGAATTCTACCACCTGTCTTGGTCTTAGAGAGGAGAGAGAAGGGGTCTTGTGGTGCTTGGTTTTGTAAGAAAATCCTTCATTACAAATTTTCCAAGTGTCCAAACCTTTTAACACTGCCCAACCCTCCTCCGCTTTCCACATTTCCTGGATCTTTAAAACTGATGTTTCATTGCTTCATGGTTTTTGTGGCCCCCCTTCAACTGTTTGTGGTTTTGAGTCAGGGGGTGCACAATTGATCTCTGTCGTTGATCTTCAGATCGACGATTTGGGGAATACAACTTATTTCATGACCCCCTTTGCTTATTAACACCTGACACACTCAACCCCGTGCATTCCTTTCGAATGTCTATGGGTGCATGTTTCATAAGAATTGCCATAAAATTTCCTTCCTTTAATTTTGGTTTACATCATCCCACTTCCTCCTTGTTTCTCTCATTCTCAAGGCTTTCCTTTTCTGGCTACCCGTCAGGCTTACGTGGATGTTGAGCTCTGCCCTGGGCCAATTAAAAATAATCTTGTTGCGCTATTTTCTATTTTTTTTAACTAGATCCTCCTTAGTCTTCTCTTCCAACCTTCACCATTATATTTGGGGAACACACCAAAAAGGTCCTCCAACTAATTTAGCTATGCAATATTTTGACTTTTGGAGCCCTAACTTTGACTGACCATAACTTGTGATCCAGGAGGCCATTTCTAGACTTCCACATACCACTGGAAATATCTTTCAGAGGAATTCCTATCTAGGTGGGTTACATTTGAATCTGAGATGATCTGCTACACTAAAAATGACTCCAAATTCTACACCATTTTCATTCATGTTGAACTTCATTCTTCTTCTTGTGCCTAGAACATGATCTTATGAGGTAGAATTTGACACATTTTCCATCAATGACAACATATTTCTAATAGTTTTTACCCGGGTCTTTGACAACAAGGATATCAATACCTCTTTTTTCACCAGGAGCTCACAAAACCAGGCACGTAATGGGATCTACACCCAAATAGTGGTATACAACTAATTTGGATCCAATCTCATACACCTAGCAGTGTGTCCTCTTAATTTACATCAAATCCTAGGTAACATTTTAGCCTTTTTTATGGATATATGATGGATTGAGTGGATGAATTCTGAAACAAATGCACCCCAAATGTACCTCACGGGCCTAAATTTGCTCAGGTCGAAGTCACGATCTTGGGGTCTCATATCGGGATCCTGAGGAAGTTTTTCTAATCTTTTTTAAGACCCTAAGTGGAAAATCACTCTTTGTAAGGGTTAGGTCAGTGGATCTAGTATCAGATTTGAAAAAAAATGGTGCAGGAAAAAATGGGAATACTGGCCAATATACAAAACCTAATCTATGAGGGTAAATTGTTACAATATGTCACCCACTTGAAAGAATATGTCATTGAAATTAATTCTAAAATCATTATAAACTTGAGGCTGCAAGGTGGAGCCTCAGGAACAAGCTTCCCACTTGGATCAACTTCTATTGCAAAGGGTTAAAGCTCGTTTAAGGATGCAGTGAGAGGGAAAGGAGCACACCTATCACGCAATCTCAAGATCTGACAATCCCATGTCCTTACCTAGTTGAGAATATGGAGAAATCATTAAATCTATGAGTAAAATTTCTGGAAGTGAGTGGTATTTTCATTGTTCTCCAAGCCAGAGCCTTCATCCGTTGATTTAATGGATTTTGGCCTAATTCTAAAGAATTACATCAATGGATATACCTAAACTGAGCTAATAATTATGATATTTACTTGTGCATGAAGGGATTTTTTATAGTCCAATTCGATAATTAAACAAAAATGGAATATGTAATAAATGAAGGACCTTGGTTTTTGGGAAGGGCTAGTCTTTTCATATATTTGTGGCTTCCAACCTTTGATGCCACTATAATGGTGGTTATGAAAATTTCGGTATGGTTAAGGTTACATAATATCCCTCCTCTCTTTTGGCACCATCAAGTTTTAGAAGGCATTGGGAACTCATTGGGGATATTTCATAAGATAGACCGAGAAAGAATGGGCTAAGGTATCTTTCCTTTTGCTCGCATATGCATGGAGATAGACCTTAACAAAGGCCTACCAGACCACATCCATATGACTCATCGAAAATTTAAGTGGACACAATGGTTAGATTTCGAAAATACTATCTTAAGATGTTGTATTTTCCATCAGATAGGGCACCTGCAAAACATATGACCTCAAGCGAAAAAAGGACAAAGAAAATACCACAAAAGCCAAAGGGATGGTGATTTCCAGATCCTCCTTCTTCCGATGACAAAGATGAAGAAATGGACAAGAGTCAACAACAATAAAAAGTACAAAATCAACAAGGCTCTCAAATGGAGAAGGGAGAAGAGAAGCAGAAGGATCCAACCTACCATGATGAGAAAGCCACAGATTTAGCAGTGATTCAGAATCTAGGAATCAACATGAGGAAAATACAAATACCCAAGGAACAGATGGAATAATGTGAACATATGTTTCTAGGAGTTTGGACTCAAATAAGGAAGTTCCAGTAAAATTAGAAGACGAATTGGTAATTGTAATGGCCACTCCAATTTCCGGCATTTGGCACAAAGTTCAAAGGAAGAAAGGTAAAAAGGAGAAACCTAGTTTATCTGGGTAAATTTTAGCTTTTGATAGTTAGGATACGATGAGTGCTTCAGGCACACATAATTGGTCTTTAGGGACAATAAAAAAATGCATAATGTGCATGCACTGTTGTAACTATTTATTTTTAATAAAAATTTGTGATTTTTCCATGAAAAAAATAATTAATTTATTTTTATTTAATTAAATTAATCTAGTTTAATTTGGTTAGTTAAATATAATTAATTTGTAAATATAATTATTCAATTAAATTTGTTAATTTAATTAATTATTATTTTGATTTAATTAATTGTAATTACTTAATATAATTAAAATATTTAAATGTTGTTAATATATAAAATATTGTAAATAAAATAATTAAAAATAAAATATTACCAAATATAAAATATATACAAAATAGATAGATTGAAAATATTGTATAATATATAACATAAAATATATTAAAAAGTATATAGGAGGATAATATTCTCCAGTTCCCCGTCCCCGGCAGGTTTGCATTTGCACATATTTAAAATCCTTCTGGGATGACTAGGACGCCGAGTGACTAGGACGCGGGGTTTGCATTTGCACACAAACCAAGTAGAGGGGTGTGAAGGGATGAAGTGGGAGGATTTTTAACAGGATTTAAAATATAATGAGTGGGGGAGAGCCCGCACTTCCACTCACAGGCCTTCACCCACTCACTCTCTTACTCCATGTTCATCATAAACATACACTCATATAATTGCCATGAGCCCGTTAATTGTTGTGAGCACTTTAATTTATTATTTAAATTTTGTTTTATTTTTATTTTATTTTTAAATATTTTTCTAAATTCATTTAAATAGAACAGTAATAAATTTCCCATAATTTTATGAATAAAACATAATTAACATAGTTGTGAAACCCAAATTTTAGAAGATGATATCTTGAGTTGTACTAAACAAAATCATTGGAAAACTTATTTTGTGGAGAAGGAATTTTTTTTTTTTTAACAGAAACGGTTAGGGAGATATATTACTTTCTGGCCAGTGGTATCTCTAGATTTGTTCATTAATCATTCCAAAAATTCAACAAAATTAATTGGTTTTAATTTGATTTTTGCAGGGAATTTGTTGAAGAAGATCGAGCCTAATGGATTTGGAGCAATGAAATTGGAATAACAAATAAGGAAAAGGAAGATTTGTAGCTCTAAAATCAGGGATCAAAACTACCTTCAACAACTATCCTAGTGGGAGATTTCTTTTTGTAATTATAAAGAAGCTATAGAAGAAGGAAAAAGTGCTCCTCTTTTCTACAAATAGAAGACTCTTAGTGTTATATTTTCTTCTTAGGCCTATTTTTTTCTTTGCTTTGATAATTTCATTTCATTATTTCCATATTATATTCACCCCACAACATCATAACATTATTCGGATTTACATCATCATTCAACACCATATGCAACTATATAGAAATAACAATATCATCATCAATGCAATAGAACATAAAGGAACAATAGAACAAAATAATTCACACATAGAGACACCAAGATTGGTCAGAGACTAGGGAAAAACCCACTACAAGGAAAACCCTTTCAAATTCTTCTTCTTCTTAGATTATCATTGAATGATTCAACAAAAGAGACTACAATGATCCATATCTTCTACCATAAACATATCCAGCAAAATCAACTAAAAAATATCCATGAGATGAACCCGAAAATTCTAATAATCCAAAACCCTAATTCATAAGCATGTGATCAATTGTCACTGTCGATGGTCAACTGCCAAACTCTGCGAACAACTGGCGAAATCTTCGGTCAACTGAAAATTCAAACGCTAGTATTAACTACGCTGAGAGTGTCATGTGTGTGATTGAAACCCTTCAACTGCATACATAGGCATGCATTCCTGTGGTTATAACTAAAATATTCATATGACAAGCTTGCAGTTGTGATCCAAAACCCTAGACAGTGTGTGAGCTTCAAACGTGCAACTTTGGACTTGTGCGAGCTAATCTTCGCAATCTGCCTCAGACCTCTGCGAAAAACCAAAGAAGAGAATAGAAGAATTCTTCATGATCATGCATAAATGATTTTATTTCACTTGTATTTATAGACTTCCAAGGGTTTCCAATTTGCTTTAAGGTTGACCTGATCAAATATGCACATGTGGTCTTTAATTCAAAAATACACTTTCTCTTGTCCAAATTGAGCACTTCAATAGTCAAAATCGGTCCTCTCAAAAAGAGGAATCTCGTCCCATGGTTGGAATTTTTCACTGAGCTACCAAATTAACACTTCCTCTCAGATAGGGAGAAATTCCAACTGCATCATGTAATCATAGCAAGAATCTTATCATCAAATCATATCCAATCTCAAGTATCTTGTCATAAAATTTCATCACTTCTCATCTCTGCTTATCTCTTAATTGTCTCTTCTCATATGTCGAACATTCTCGAATATAAAAGAAGAATAATTTGATATCGGAGGGGAGCCTAAGCTACCACCCTCTATCCATCATGGATCCACTGCTATCACCCGGAATCACTGCTAGCGGGAGAAAAATGCTAGCACCCAAGAAACATTAAGAGCTTAACATTAGGGAGCACATCTCAACCTGAAACGACACCGAGGAGCTCAGTCTCAACCTAGAATCCAATGACAATGAGGAAGTATCTATTGGAAACTCTCACCTCATGTCCATGATAGTGGGGAAGGTCCTACAGGACACTCTCGCCCCATTTCAAGCAATAGGAAAGATAGCACTTACCAAGCAAGGATCACAACCATCCCATGATGCAATCAATGGGCAAGATACCACTTGCTATACGAGGTAAGGATCACAACCATCCTATTGCCTATTGATCTTCCCAATAATGGAACTCAATAGTCATGTGGTATAAAACTTGCATCATAATCAGCTTGGGTTGTACACCTCTAAGTACTCTCTCAAGCCGTTGGCCATACGGGGAGCGGTATTCCCAACAAGCCTAGCTTGTGGGTATGATGCCAACTGGGATATACTCTTCATAGACCAAGATAGGGGAGCTAACATCTTCGACCCTATGGGTGAAAGATAATGGACTAACATCTACGACCCTATTTTCAAAGATCCCTAAACCCTAAGAGCACTTCATCTCAATTCCTCACACTGGGAGCTCAGACAAGGGGGAAGAGATGGTTCAATGTTCTTGATTAGTCCTGTTCTTTATAGATCAGAAACATATCGTCATGATCATATCTGGTTTTGGCTTAATCATCATGTCACAATAGTAGCAGTCTCTTGTTCATGCAGGAAATCAAATCAAATATTAGAAGAAAATATATATCACAAAAAGGATACCTTATTCATCTTCCCTCTCACAAAGGCAAAAACCTAAAGCCTAAGCTTGTTTTGTACGACAAAAATGTCTCAATATAAATAGATCTCAGTCATAGCTTTACAAGAGATTCTCTGCCAATCAAATCCCACTCAATATTATCACAAT